>BSBM01000232.1:11841250-14317500 GCA_027924585.1 Larix kaempferi
TGTCATCTATAGGAAGATTCTACAGAAGAAATAATTATTTAGTTTGCATATACAGGAGAAGATCTACCAATGAATTCTTTACAAAGTGCTTCAATTTTGATATCATCAAATTGAAAACCCAACTTGTCTATTAAAGAGTTCATAAAATCCAATGCATTATTGTCGACTCCATCCTAATCCAATTCCTTCCATTGCAAAATGCAATAAATGATGTTAATGAAGAATTCATCACAGAGATGTGTCAATGCATTTTCTAAATCTGCATCGTAGTATGGACAATGAAAGAAATCATCATCATGGCTGCTCTACGAATTCCAGAGACATTGAACATACTCTTTAATTCCATGTGCTTTTTATCATGTCTCACATGTCTAGAAAATGACTGTTATATGTACAATGAGCAGGACTTGTTCCACGTGAAAGGGGCATTGCATGTGGATCACTTTAATAAATGATACAGATTGAGAAACAGCAACTCGAATATGGTATCTGAAAATCTCGATAACATAAATGTGCGATCCATCCGCGTAAGGGAATTGATCTACATCTGCATTCTGATGAATGAGGCATGCATTGCTACTTAGATATAGTTATCAATACGATCTTTAAAGTCGAAGATGCAGAAAACAAAGAATTTAGAATCTTGGATTTCAGAGATATGGAAAACTACTTGGGTGGACGTAAAGGAATCGCAAAGAAAAATGTAAAATACAATATTGTGTCCTTCTTAGTGTTGAAATTGACATAGGTAGTAATTAACCTTGCATTAATTTTTTGGTCAAAAATAGATGGATTCTCTAGCTATTTGGTAGCAAGAAGGGCAATTAGAGACTATCAGGTTTTGTTGCCAATACACTTCTAACCAAAGTTGTCATCAAGTCTGATTTCAATATCACTCAGGTTTTCCAAGTATTTTCCTTTATGGGTAATCTTCTAAGCATCAGAATCATATCATTTATAATCGGATGTGTTAACTTGATTTGCTTTATTGTTCTTCTTATTGGACTTGAAGTAGATATTTCTCCTTCACTCTTATGCTCATAGATACAATGATGATGGCAATAGTTAATATTGCTTTGTGCATGAACCGTGTCATTGTTTTGGTTCAATATAATTCTATTAAATGTTCTGCACTTTGTTTGATTTTGATTATTTGGGCAATCATTCCATTCACCTTTTTGTTTTTGTATTATTTTAAGTGTGTGCTTATGGCTCAATTTTAAGGAGAGAACATGGCTTAACTTTAAGGAGAGAATGTTTGTTATGGTGATAGCACAATGATACATCCTTGAAGTTCATGGATAATATTTTCTATGTGTTTGGTTAAATTATTGTTTATGTGTATCATTGTGCTATCACCATAACAAACATTATCTACTTAAAACTAAGCCACGTTCTCTTTTTAAAGTTGAGCCATAGCGACAAACTGAACATAATACAAAATCAAAATATGAATGGAAGAAACGTAAAAATAATCAAAATTAAATAAAGTGCACAACATTTAATAAAATTATACTAGTCCAAAATAATGGCACAATCCATGCAGAAATCAATAATAACATATGTCATCATCATTGCATCTCTAGACGTAAGGGTGATGAAAAAATACACTTCAAATCTAATAAAAAAACTCAATGAATAACGCAAATCAAGTAAACACAACGTATTATAAATAATAAGATATCGATGCTTAAAAAATTACCCCTAAAGGTCAATATTTGAAAAACCTGGGTATTATTGAAATCAAACTTAACCACGGCTTTGGATAGAAATGTATTGGCAATGAAGCCACTTCATTTATTATCCACCAAATAATCTTTAATTTTCTTTCTAGCAACCAAAGAGTTAGAGAGACCATCTACTATAAACCAAAAAGTTAATGCAAGGGAAATTACTACTTCTGTCAACCTTGAAACTTAGAAGGGCACAATGTTGTATTCTATACTTTCCTTTCCGCTTCCTCTACATCCACTCATGTAGTCTTCCAAAGCTTCGGAAGGCAAGACTCTAACTCCTATGTTTTCTACATCGTTAGACATTACAAATCTTACTAATATCTTTGTCTAGATATCACTGCGGGATTTATTCATTGTAATGCAGATGCAAATAGGTTTCCCTACATGGATTGATCCAGCACTAAATTTATCAAGAATTTCAGATACCACATTTGAGTCACTATCTCTCAATTTGTATCATTCATCAAACTACTCCACACGAGCAATGGGCCTTCGGCATGCAACGAGCCCTCCTTGTTGTACCCATGACAGCCATTTCTTAGATAGATGAGACATGAGAGTAAGTAAAGGGAATTAAAGAGTAGGTTCAATGTTTCAGGTATCCAGAGAGAAACCATAATGGTTAATCTCTTCCATCATACATAATATGATGTAGATGTAGAAATTGCATTGACACATTGTTATGGTAGCATTCTCATTGATATCATTTATTGTATATTACGATGGAAGGAATTACACTAGAATGAAGTCCACAGTAGGCGCATTGAATTTCATGAACGCTCTCATAAACAAATTGGGTATTCTATTTAACGTCACAACAAAATAAATTTGTAAACTAAAAGCCCTCGGTAGATCTTCTCGTGTAGATGCAATCTGAAGAATTATTTACTCTGTAGAATTTGTTTATAGATGACGTTCTTCTGAAGAAATGGTCTGACCAACTCCTTCTGCAGTACTATGAAGACCTCATGCATCAGCAATAGTCCGACTTGTTCCTCATTCTATAGCAACAATTTTAGGACCTTCTACATAGACAGTTTGAGAATATCATCATTTTATAGTAATTTGACTACTTTCTTATTTCAAACAAGACATTATTAGACGTTGAATAAATTTGAAGAACTCCTTTACTTCTGAAATGTATTTCCTTTTATGGAAGCTAGTTTTGTTTCAGTACAGGTGGTTAGTCTAGGTTTAATCTCATTAATGGATTTTAATTTCGTATTATGTCTAAGGCATCCCTAGCACCCATCTTTAGATCAAGTCGACCTCTTATGAAGATAGTAATACAAACGGTTAAATTACATATGGAGGTAACTCCTAGAAAATGAAAATCCACTAAGTTCATTATATTTTCACTATTGTTTGTTACTGTTAAGGAAAAACATGATAACCATCCCAATTAGCAAACTAAGTTTATAGGCAACAATTGCAGATTCTTGAATAAGGTCATTTGTAATGAGTCTGCACAGATTTTGAGGGTAAGAAAAACAAATCAAATATTTTTGTCATCGTGTCAGGGAGCAGAATTAGAAGTAGAATAATAAAATCATGTTTATCTCACCAAGCAAGAGCAATTTACAGTGGCATACTCCAAAATATATCAAAGTTCTCTTTAACTATCTTGACTATCGATAAACAAAACAAAATGAAGTTGAATCTCACCCAACAAATCAAATGAAACTTTATGGTTGAGTAAAGTATTTAATTGATGGAACATTTTGATAATTATTTACTACTATTTAAAGATTTCAAACATAATTTGATGCATTAACTACAAATTATTTTTCACAATCTTGAAATTGTATGCATGTGTCGAAATGTTCGTCACCTCAACTACAATTACCTTAGCAATCCACTTTATTTCAACAATCTCTTTAGTGGAATTATGACAAAGAAATGAATGGTGATATTAATTAATTCCATCATTTATCACGTAGTGATTTGAAATTTGAACTAGGACTTCATCTCATTCCATGCAATTCATTAATCATTTCACCAAGATCGATTAAAATTCTAAATTTAATTTTAATGCTTAAAAAACCCACTTCATAATATTTGAATTGAAAATTTTTATGTAATTGATTTTACATTTTTTAAAATAATTTAAAATTTTAAAAATCATTTATATCAATGAACACAATTCTATTTATTTATACCATTTATATAAATTTACTTTAATATTTTAACTTGGCAATCATCAATTATATATATATATATATATATATATATATATATATATAATATTTCTAAATGAAATCTTGTCTTTGGTCATATATATTATTCAAATACGTTTGCATTCTTTTACAATTTAATTTATAAATACTTATAAATATAACTTTAAAATAAGCATAAATCAATAACCATGAATTAATATTTCTAATCATATTTATAATAAAATAAAAGTTGCATATTAACATATTAGTTTAAAATAAAACTTTACAACATGTGAAATCTAAGTCACAGTAGGATTTACTAGCTAAATATTACCTCACAATTAAGAAATTTGGCTAAGTATGCAAGAAAATAGTGTAAAAAGAATTCTGGAAACACAAATGATCAAAAACTAGTCACAAATGATAAAAAACCAGTAACACAAATGATCAAATAGCAGATTTATTATAATTGTCCAACCCAGAAATGAGTTGTGAATACATTTATATAATATTTGAAAGAATTCGTTTTCCTTTGGAGGCAGCTACAAGTGGCTAGCTTACATTGGACCCCAATCCCCCCGAGGTTGACCAATAGACTCCCAAATCACCTCTAACAACTACGAATTGTCAATGTGAACGTTGGGTAGACATGGGATGGCATTTAATGATGGTCACATATGTGGTGGTTAGGATTTGATGGAGTGTAGGCAGCCAAGGATAGGCCAAAACAACAAAAAAGGGCCAAAATGTCCACATACATTGCATGAGCACCTTAAGTCAAAGACTATTCCTTAAAACAAGAAAATCAGGGTGCCTTAGCTCAGGTAGTGGTAATAAATATTGGAGGTGGCCATAAATAGGGTGCCTAACACCTAGTTTTACTGGATTTTGGCCCAAAAGTGGTGGATAGTGTCATAATTGCCCCAACTAACTTCTAACAACCTTGGATTTTCATCATTAACCTTATTTTGGACTAGTTAATCATCAAATTAATGTATGAATGAGGTGCTTGGGTGTAATAATGTTATAAAACCCCCCCATAAGCTAGACTTATGTAGCCAAAACAAAATATAAGGCCTTGGCAACTAAGGCTCAAGTCACCTTTTACAACAACATTTTTTATTAGTCCATGTAACCAAGGTAATGAGGAAAACCACATAGGAAATAAACCCTCCCCTCTAATATGGACATGAAACAAACCTGGAAAATAAAACAGTCTTCACCATGCATCACTCACCCCAAGAAGTGATCTAAAGTAAGTGAAAGTATTCTCACTGAAACTCTTGGTGAAAATATCATCAATTTGCTCAGCATATGGGCAATATTGCAAGGAAATAATCTGGTCACGCACCAAGCCTCGAATGTAGTGCATGTGAATCTCTATGTGCTTGGTCATCTGCCTCTGTACTGGATCAATTGATATCTTGATTGTACTTTGATTATCACACCAAATGACTGTGGGTGAATCAAACACAAATCCAAACTCTCAAAGAATGCCTTGCAACCACACACATTGTGTAGCTGCATTCACTGATGCTCTGTATTCAGCCTCAGCTGAAGATACGGAGATGGTGTGTTGCTTCTTGCTAGACCAGCAAATGGGACCATATGCAAGCATAAACACATAACCATAAGTATACTTTCAATCAGTACTATCTCCATCCCAATCAGAATCAATAAATCCAACAAGTTCAAGTGATGAACCAACTGCATAGTGTATCCCAAACTGCTTGGTACCTTGCACATAATGCAAGATCCTTTTGTTAGACTTCCAATGGACCTCATGAGGCTCTTACATGTGTCTTACAACAACTCCTACAACACAAGACAAATCTGGTCGAGAGTGTGTGAGATACAGCAAGCTCCCAACTAGTTGTCTAGACATTGAATTGTCAACCAATGGTGAAGAACCTCACTTATGGAGCTTAACTCCTGAAAGGAATGGGAACTTAGCAGCCTTGCATTCAACCATCTTGAACTTCTACAGCAGATCTGAAGCATATCTTGACTAAGAAACAATGATCCCATAAACAGTTTGATCAATCTCTAAACCCAGAAATTGTTTCAACAATCCTAGATCTGACATGGAAAATGCATTGTGCAATGCAACTTTAACTGAACCTAGTTTTTGGATGAAACTACCAGTGATCAATAGATCATCAACATACAATACAATAATAAAAATCAGATCACTAACATGTTACATATAAACATTTGGATCATATTTACATCTCGGCAAACCTTTGTGATAGTAGAAAATTGTCCATCTTGGCATACCAAGCTCTAAGAGCTTGCTTGAGACCATAGAGGGACTTCTTCAACCTGCAAACAAGTGTGAGATCTACAATGAAGCCTTCAGGTTGCTACATATAGATCTCCTCATCAAGATCCCCATGAAGAAGTGCACTCTTCACATCCATGTGATGAACCTCCCATCGCTTGGAAGCTGCAATGGCCAAAACTACCCTAATTGAGTCCATCTTTGCTACGGGTGAAAATGTCTTTGTATAGTCCACTCCATGGACTTAAGAGAAGCCTTTAGCCACCAATATAGTCTTATACTTCATATCAGAACCATCAAAGGCCATATTGGTCCTATACACCCACTTGCATTGCACCAGTTTCCTCTTGGAAGGAAGAGGGACCAAATCCCAAGTTTCATTGTCATGGAGGGAGTTCATCTTTTCTTGCATGGTTGTTTTCCATATTGGATCTTTTGATGCTTCTTCATATGATTGTGTATCAGAGCCAACCATAAGAAAACATCTCCCGTGAATATCTGGATCACAAGAAGACAAGGCATTGTGAAACTGTGATCTAGTCTTCCTAGGTTCTTGTGGATCACCTGCAAGCTCACCAACATCTTGTATTGTTTTCTCATCCCACTTGGGCCTTGTAGGAGGGTCATGGTCTGCATGCATGTCATAATCGTAACCCTTATAATCAGAATCATAAATATCAGAGAATGAATCATCACTTACATCCTCTTCATGTAGGGGGTTTGAGCATTCCCCTTTCTCTTGTTATGTTGCATGCATGGGCTCTTCCTTAAACTGAACAGTTCTTTCAATGAAAGTTTAATGAGATGATTGGTCAAAGAGATTGTAGCCCGTTGCATATTTTGCATATCCAACCATGATAGACTCTTTAATTTGGGGCTGCAAGGCCTTTCTCTTCTCTGGAGGTATTCTAGCCCATGTTCTTGAGCCAAACACCTTGAAGTGAGACAGATCAGGCTTGTGTCTAATCCAAGCCTCAAATGGATTCATGCATTGCATGGATTTGTGTGGTGCTCTGTTATAAACATATGCATCACAATTAATGGCTTCAGCCCATTGTTTTGGAGACAAAGACTTAGCCTCCATCATGCATGTAGCCATTTCCTTCGATGCTCTATTTTTGCACTCTACCACACCATTTTGTTGGGGTGTGTTAAGGCACAGAATGTTGAATTTGAATGCCATCATCTTCACATAGTTGTTGCATGTCTTTATTGGCATATTCCCTTCCATTATCAGTCCTTAAGACCTTTATCTTCCTCCCACTGAAATTCTCCACATAAGCTTTGAAAACTTTGAAAGATTGGAAGACTTTAGATTTTTGCTTGAGAAAGAACACCCAACAATATCTTGAGAAATCATCAATGAATGTTAGGACATACTTTGAGTTTCCATAGGAAGGTGTAGGAAGAGATCCTATCACATCTGAATGGACCAAACCAAGAGGATGAACAACTATCCTTGCCTTCCCCTTATCATACTTGCGCTCTGCATGCTTCCCAACAATGCACCCTTTGCAAGTGTCGTTGGAAAATATGATGGTTGGAAGACATCCAACCATGTCTTCTTTGCTCAATGCTTGAAGATATCTGTAGTTGAGGTGTCCAAACCTCTCATGCCAAAGTTTGTTGACTTCATTAGCATGTGATAGAAGTGCTTTTGGAGAGGAGTACTCAAGAAAGTGAGAGAACTTATACATTCTTGACTCATGATCTGCAATGCAATGCACCCATTGCAAGTGTCATTGGAAAATCTGATGGTTGGAAGACCTCCAACCATGTCTTCTTTGTTCAATGCTTGAAGATATCTGTAGTTGAGGTGTCCAAACCTCTCATGCCAAATTTTGTTAACTTCATTAGCATGTGACAGAAGTGCATTTGGAGAGGAGTACTCAAGAAAGTGAGAGAACTTATATATTCTTGACTCATGATTTGCAACACCAATTTCTACCACTTTGCCTATAGAAACTTCAGAAATTTCCACATCATCTTAAGTGAAAATCAATCTCTTGGCCGAACCAATGTGGGTCATTCAGTAAACAGAGAGGAGATTTGTTACAAGATCAGGCACATACAGTACATTACTGAAGTACCAATTTTCTATAATGATCTTCCCAATGCCTCTCGTTGAGATATCTGAATCATCACCCATGAGAATGGAAGGACCACTGTAAGGTGAGAGAGTGGAGAAATAATCTCTTGCAGAAGCCATGTGCCTTGAGGGACTTGAATCTATGATGAAAGAGGAAGATTCTAAGGTACTAGCCATCAATGCATGGCACCTCTCCTTGTCTTCAGAAACACCCTCCTTCTTCTTTGAACTTTCTGGAAGAGGAATGTTATTTTCTAGAGGAGATGGGTCATCATATCAATAGTTTTCTTCATGCATGCACTCTCAGGGTGCCAATGCTTTAGATAGTAAGTGCATTTGGTCTTCTCTTTCTTCACTAGTACAAAATGAGAGATAAGTGACTAAGCGACTAAAAAAGTTAGTCACCATTGTTTTTTCAATGGATAAACGACTAAAATTGAGCAATTTTAAATAAGCCAACAAAAAACGACTAAGATAAACGACTAATTTAGTCACGGGATAAAATATATGACTAGATAACAAGTGACTAAAATAAAAATGACTAACATAAATGACTAATTTAGTCACGGAAATATAAATATGACTAGCTAACAACGATTAATGTGAATTAGTCGTTTATGTTAGTCATTTTTATTTGTGTCACTCTGAGAATGAAAACTTACAATTTCGACATTGAATTTGTACAATATTTTACTAAATTTTAACAATGCAGACGGATGGAAAAGTCATCAATGGGGAAACAAACCAAAAATAAAAGAGGAAAGGCATATATAATCGCTAAGTACAAAAAAATAGAAACGACGAGAAAGGTCTCCATCTATGAGCCAAAAACATGAAAACTGCCTGTGGCAAAAAGTAGACCCCGCTAAATTTTAACAATGCGGATGGATGGAAAAGTCATCAATGGGGAAACAAACAAAAAAGAATAAAGGAAAAGTATATATAACCGCTAAGTACAAAAAAATAGAAACGAGGAGAAAGGTCTCCATCTATGAGCCAAAAACATGAAAACTTCTTGTGGAAAAAAATAGACCCCGCACCACTCCTCAAATGAATAAACCCCTCTTAGGCCACAAGACCACTTCTGGATATAGGGTTTTCATGTGTGTTGAACTCCCTGAATATATGCATGATAGAGACATCAGGAAAGGTTCTGAGCATAAGATTAACATGAGCCATCCAGGATGAGAGCTCCATCACCTTTAAAGAGCACAGACCTTTCACCCAATCAACTACAAGTTTAGAGACACCAACAATATGGTGTAAAGAAAGATGTTGAGAATTGGCAGAAAAGAGGACAAGCCAGAGTGCCAATAGCTCTCCTGTCGTATTGGTCCCTGTTATCACACCATAGTAGCAAGGCTACTATTCTTGCTTAGCAGATATTTGCACATTCCAGAGCTTAGATTATTCAGAGCTTGGCTATGATGACTTTATATTTTGAGATCACTCATGATCATAGCAGTGTATTATTCAGACTTATGTTAGACCTTGTGTCAAGGATGAGCCTTGAGAGTTCAGATTTGATGACCGATGTGACCCTTTATTCCCTACAATTTCAGTTTAGTGCCTTGAGATGTATTGCAGCATTGTTTCAGATGATACATGATGATTATTCTTATGATGATGTTGTATGACCTATGGATTTATGATCATTGACTGTGGATTATTATCTTGTTGCTTTAGTCATGTTCACAACATTAGCTTGGTATATAATTCATGATGTGGCAAACTTTATAAACTTAAAATGGATTATCTTGTTGATAAATTATAAAATTGACATTTTACTAGCACATTTAGGTTGTTTGACAAAACTCACTGGTTTACTACCTTGCATAGATATGGTCTTTCTTGACACCATTTGTCTGCTAGCTCAGGCTCCACTTTCACTTGATTCCATCCATCCATGACTTTCCTTATTTGGCTTTAACCCTTGACTTGTCTTACTTGACTTTCTAATATTGAGGACTTCCCTTTTTATTACCTCTGTGTTTGGACCGCATCCTTGTTTGTTTAGTGTCTCGGCTCTAAGTCGGTGACAAAACTTGCCTTTGGTAAGTTGGATTGTAGGCCTAAATCATTCCGGTCGGTTGTCCCGATGTTTGGCACTGGCACGAACTCCCCCTAGTCACTTGAGATGCTGTTGGCTAAAATTGAAAGCTCGTGTACTACTTATGGAAACTTACATAGATTCGCCCATGGAAACTAAAAAGGGCAAGAGCGATGAACTGCTAAAAATACTCCTCGAAGAGTATAAGAAAGGTCCAAAAAAAGAAATGGTTCTTAAATTCTATATCTAAACAATTGTTGACCTTATATATATATATATACAAACATGCCCTAAATGCAAGCTGTAATTAGTTGTGCTTATCAGCACACCTGAGATTCGAAGGGTTATGTAGGCCAAAAGGCCATGAAATGAAATCAATGGGTTCTAATGAAACTAGATCATCTTTTATAAAAGTAGACATGATGCCTAAGTTGAATAAGCACTCTCTAAACAACTTACCCATTTGTGAGGCACAACCATTCCCCGTGTTTTATTTGTCTAGCACAGAGTTTGTAGCTTCCCCTTTCTCCCCGTTCAAAGTATCTTTTAGTTGAATTTAGACAAGTCACCCCCTTTTCCCAACCTTGTTCCTAGCCTTCATCCTTAGCTAGCAGTTAGACTATGTCCAATGGGTGAGTTTGTCATTTAAGCTATTGTGTAAGTGAATATATATAACAATGGAATATGCTAACATGATTAATGCCACTAAATGATGTTATACTTTAAGTTAAACTGTGAGTATGATTAGAGGAACATGTCTTAGTCTATTGATATGATTTATCCTTGATTGTATATGGACCTAGTCAAACCTAGTTTGACTATGGTCATTTCTTGGGATCCATGATGATGTGGGCCATGCATGCTTATTGATGATGATAGATGGACCCACATACTCTTGATGATTATACTATATGATGGACATATGATTCAGATGGTGATTGATGCAGTTCAACATGTTTTATTATTACTTCATATCATCAGATTATGCACTATCCATATATGGTGGACCCTATAGTTAGCCCATCAAGACAACCCATGGTGTATGAGTACACATTATTAGTAGATTTGGGTCTTCTGGATCTGATGAGACACTTATATTTCAGTTTTGGGCACTTCTGATAGTGATAGATGCAGTTTTCCACTTGTTGACCAGATTTAAAGTTGATTTCCCAGCCTGACCAGCAGGGGGCATGAGAGGCCAGTTCACCTAGGGTGCTGTATGAGGAGGGGGTGGTCCAGCCACTTGATATTACCATTTACCCCCCTTTCTGGAGAGCCTAGTGGGCTCAGTTTGACAGTGAAGATGCCCTAGGAGGCAGTTTCAACACTTTCACAGTTACCAAGGCAGGTTAAAAATGGAATAAAAGGGTCACTAAGGAATTCGATTTGGGCAATTGAGGCAAGGTTTTGTCACTTGGTCTTCACAGAGGTATTCCAAGGTGAACCCCCCATCTTCCAGTGTGTTTTCATCAGTCAGTGGGGTCCACAGAGGCCACAGGAGGCCTTTTACTACATGTCTCTCACAGTTTTTGAGGACAGATTTGATCATTTGTATATTTTTGGACATATTATATTATTTTATTGTGCTATGGGGATGAGCTAGCAAGGATTGATGCCTCCTAGCCCCACTATGAGCTTCACTTGTCATGTCCTAGTCATATGAGGTGGGCCCATGTACTTTTGCCCCCTCTTGAGGATGACGTCACCCTCCATGAGTACTTTTTAGCTATGACGTCATCACAATTTTGAGTGATCCATGTGTTATGTTGTTATGATTCATCTTAGCCATTGATTATGTTGTGAGATCTTTTAATCTCAACCACTCATTTCAAAAAGTGGTTTTGAGATCTAGGTTTTGGTCTTTATTATCCTATATAAGGAGGAGATCCCCTCATTGTAAAAATCATCTAGAGAATTTGGCTCTTAGCTCTTGGAATAAAATTATATCTTTTGGAGTACATGCTTGGATCTTGGAGTGGATGTTGGTTGCTTTGATTGTAAATGCTTTTGTCCATTGCACTAGAGGATCTCTTGTAGCTATCTTGCATATATTTTGCCATACTCTTTTGCAGGTTGAGAAGGCGTTTTTGGACAAGTGCGAATTGGTGGGGAGGCCTACCCTTCAAGCTTGGAGGAGGACGTTCTGGGTTAACAAGGAGTGGTTTTGTCTTTGCACCAACTATTCTTTGCTTATCTCTTTCTTGTTTGTATATACCCTCAACATGTTAAACTGATTGATGCTTTGCTCCTTGGTTTTGACAGGTTAGAGGGACACACGTGTGGCTTGGAGGAGGACGATTTGGAAAGAGGGCTTCAAAATTCTTCATTTGATCTTTGGCAAAAGTAATCCTCATCTCAACTAGCATTCATATCTTCATCCAGGTATGCTCCAAAGGTATGGTCTTCTTCTTCCTTGGCTTATCCATGACTTCTAGATCATAAAAACCCTAATTGATTAAAACCCTCATTTTCACTTTTTCTTAGATCTACTTGGATCTAGCCTTGTTTTTGGAAAGATATTGAAAACCCACCTCTATAGTATCCACGGCAATTCGGATCTATAGTTTGGTGGTGATTGGGTTCCATTTGACACACTTTCCAAGGCACCTAGCCCTCTTGAAGGCAATTTGCACCCCTTGGGAGAAGCTAGTTGGGTTAGTTCCAAGACATGGGTAGGTGAGATCCCACTTGATTCATGATCCTCATACTTGATAACCTACCCCTAGTGGTTCACTTCATTGATTTTTTCCTTGTGGGCCTCATTCCTCATTTTGAGGGTTGTGCCCCACTTGGGTCAATTTGGTAATGCATGTTCAATCTTAGATCTATGGAGATCTAGCCATTGGATTCCCTTGAATTTCAAGATCCACATTGATAATTGATTTAACTACCCAGATCTAAAGTTTCGTTGCTTTTGGACTTGATTTGACACACTTTTCCATGCATTTAGCCCTCCTTGGGAAAAGTCGCACTTCTTGGGGATTGGGGTTGTCCCACTTAGAGAAACTGGGTGATTGAGATCCCACTTGTTTTGAAAAGAGCATACCTTGAAACCTACATCTAGTGTCTCACTTTGTGGAGTTCTGCCTTGAGGGTATCATTTCTCATTTTGGGGAATTGTTGTCCACTTGGGTCACTTAGTGAAACATTAGATCTAGTAAGATCTAACCATCCTATTCACTTGATCTTGAACAATACCCTTGATTTGCCTCTTAAGTGTCCCGATCTACATTTTGACATCATTTTGACTCCATTTTCCCATCCATTTCAAGGCACTAGTCCACCTAAGGAAATTCACACTCCTTGGGATTAGTGTCAAGTGCTAGATCCCATGTGTGGGTATCTCTAATTCCTTCTTAGATCCATAGATCTACTCTTTGCATACCCCTTGGTACCACTTACACCCTTAACTTCACCTTGTGAGTCCCATTTGAACCATTTCCATATCCCAAGAAAGTGGGTCCCACTTGTGTATTTCATGGTACTAGATCTTGTCATTTGATCTCATTATGTGGCCTAAATCATTCATTGGTTGAAACACTAGTCATCTATTAAGCCCCCTTCAACCATACTTAAACTTCTAGGTCCACCTAACCTTGCATTGGTTTCCGTAACTCAATTTTCACACTTCCCTAGAAACCTTTGCTTTGGCCCAATCACCTTTGATTGGTTATAGGGTCCCCCCCTGGGTCTTGATTCATCTTGATCTAAAGTGAAGAGTGCCTCGATTGACGTAACTCCCAGCATGCATTGGGAACCGTGGCATCTCTTGGGTCACCTCTTTAGTTGTCCATCTCCTCTACCATCCCGGATGGGATATCATTAGGGACAACTACAAGTTGTGTGATAATAGTCCCAATCAACCGCAATTTAACCATAAATTAAAGTGACAATCCAGCTCCAAATTAAATAATGAGAGACCCAACACCACAAAAAGAAACCATGTTCCTGAGAAGCTCCGTTGAAAAAGGCCTTGCAGCCAAATAGATGAACTTTCATGACTATATCTAAGGTTTATTGGACAAATTAATTGCAGATATGATCCTAAAATCACATATTTCTCCACTTGTTATGACTAGGCTTGAGACTCATGTTTCTCTAACAAGTGAACTTAGAACCCTAAACTCTTATTTGCTATTTCTACACATCACCATTGTATCCTTTAAATGGATCAGTGGTTTCTTCTCTCGATAAAACATTGAAGGTCCCTAAATCGATTTGCAAAATTATAATTGGACCTTGCTTCTTTCAGAGGAGTCTAAGTGCACGAACACCGAAATCCCTGGAGCAAAAATAGAGAAGTCGAACAACAACATTCCACACTATTGGTAGAATCAGGACAAAATTGTTGGCATATTCATCATCATCATTGTCATCATCTTCATCATAATCATCCTTGTCATACATCACTGTCATCATCATCATATTAGATAAATTCGCATATCTAAAACATCATTGCCATCATCATCTTCAATCCAAAATTACAATTTCAATCCCTACATTCTAGTGATGAAAAATAAAATAAAAAATAAAAAAATGTTTATCCTTCTAAAAATTACATATAAAAACACAATAAAAAACAAATATTAAAAAAAAACATTAAATAAGGAAATATAAAAAATAAAACAAAATCATAAAAAAAGAACAAAATCAAAATGCAAAAAAAACAAAGAATAAAACCTTTACCCCAATATGCAGTCCAGACTGCCTCAATCTCTTCCTTCTCGACTGCTCTTCCTGCCTTTCTGATTTATGCCACATAGCTAATAATTCCTTGATCTCTACATCCCCACCTGCTCCTCCTACTTCCCTAACTAACAGTTATGTGGCATAGCTAAGAATACTCCTTGTAACTGGATCGATGGGACGAATGGTGACTGAGAATATCTCGTGCCCTAGCACTGACACGTTGACACAACAAATAGAACCCACAATAAAAAAGCATTGAGAACCCACGGTGATAGAGCGTTGAAGTGCTGAAGAGGACCAATTTATTCAAATCTGCATCAAGGCTATTTAGGTAATCTTTGTTGAGAATGCATGCCATGTGTTTGAAGTAATGTCTAAATTTTTTTTGGTCCTGCCTAAGTAGTTTCTAGAGTTAATGAAGATTGCAACTTTTCCTGAAGTAATTTCTCTCTGCACAATCCAAAAAAGGATTTCTAAAAAGAAACCATCTCATTTTTGGACGCTTTAATATGATTTACTTTCATTGGATAACATTGATTATAAACAGATACACAATTATTTAGCGAAGTAATCTCATTCCTCTTATGTTTAGTTTGTACCCACTATGGATTGTTGGGAATTTTGTTCAGGCGGAGAATTTTGTTCATAGTGAGGAAGAGAATTGATACACCGCCTTGTCCAGGATTGCTTTCAGCTATTTTAGTTAAAATTATTTTGTGTGCAATGGGAAACCTTGAAATCTGGGGTCAGCAATATGCACAGGAGAGGTAAGCTTTTTTCTTTTCCCAAAGAATAAGCTCAGCGAGGAAGATGTAGACATCGTACCTTCTATCTGAGTCTATGCACTTAGTAGTGGCATGGACCACTAGCCCCAGAGTCAAGGCCTATTGGCATTGGGGCCCCGGGAGGGATGCTCGAGTAACCCAATACCCCTAACCGATGGAGTCGCATGGCCATGAAAATACTTAGTCAACAAGCCGATACATAAGGGCGGGATCTGCGGATGGCTCTTACTCTTCAAGAGTTTGAGTTTGAAGTAATTGTGAAGATCGGAACAATGAAATATATTTTATTGTTAATTAAATATGCCTTCTTAAAGCATTTCCCTAGTATTGTCAGGTGTCCTTGCAGAACAACAAAATTAATTTATGTTACGGCTTCACTTTATTTTTCTCTTTTATTTCTTTCTTGAAGGCCTGATTGACTCCTCCGACTGGATTTGCTTGCTCGAGCAAAGAGATAAATCTTCAATCATAGTAATCTTGAATGTATTTTATGCTTGCTCTCCAGCATAAGCAAAGCGTCCCGTGCGTGTTCTGTGTGCTGGCAGTGTTGATGATGGTAACAACTTTCGGTGTGGCACTGTGGAACGAGTGCAGAAGCTGAGTAGTGGCATGTAGTACTAGCGGATAAAGGCAAGGTTTTAGGCTACCTTCTCTGTTCAATGAACCCTTACTTACATGGAATGGATTCAACCTTTTTTTCAGGTTGGTGTAGGCCTTTTAAATTTTCAGGCATCTGCTCTGGGTAGATACAATAGCAGCACTAGCAGAAGTAGACCCAACATCAGTAGTTGGCGCAAATGAATAAATAGTAGCAGGATGAGGATGGGAATGAAGGATAATATTATTAATTGTCCCTTTAAGTAATAGTTTATACTAAGTGCCTTGTCCTTAAAAACAACCTAAAAGTCCCTAGCCTTATTCCCCATGCAGATGTATGGGGAAGCAAGCCACGTTCGACCTGCATGAGATTTCATGTCTTCTTAGGGGGGTGGGTGGGGTGTGATAATCTGGTCTGTCGGTAAGTCCTTCCCTCTCGGCGGGATGTCTTTCGTAGTTTTAGGGCCTGTCTTGTTGTTGGGGGGGCCTTCCGGACGCGGATGCAAATAGTCAAGCAACGAGAGAGGCTCGTCAATGTGCTGTAGGTGAGGTTGGTACAGATGCAAGCTGAGGCTTACCAACTGCTGGACCCCACCTTGAAGGATATCAAGCTGAAGTAAATCCAGCAGGTTACTATGAACTTTGCTTTATGTTTTCCACTTATAAAATTTACTTTATGATGTCCATCATCGAAAGCCACGATCTCGTCCAACTTAGCTAAAGCATTTATTCCATGTCTTCAATATCAATAGCCTCCCTGTTAAAAAGTGCATTGTTACAAATAGTATACCCATATTGTTCATCACAACGGGAGATGGAAAAGACGCCTTTTAGGTGAACCAACTCCACGAACTGATAGGAAGAGTGGGACTTCCGGTCCTATGAGGGAACATGAGGAGAAGATCTGGGCTGTAAATCATCAATTTAGCTAATTAAAATGCGGGTTTTAAACCCCTGTGGACAATATGCCTAGACAATTAGTTAATCATGGACATATCCGGGTCAATGACCATATGGTAGATATACCAAGTTACCCTTGCACCCCCTTTGATTTTAACAAGTGAAAATCCCTGAGCAACTTAGTAATTTCGCCAGATCTAGTGCGAGAAGATATGGACCCTGGAGAATGGTGATGCAAAATGAATCATTTTATTTATGAGAAATAAATGATTTCTCTAAGAGAATTGATTGCCTACTAAACTTGCTACATATGGCAGCCATTCCATTAAGAGACATTCTAACCACTCTAGTTCTAAGGGTAGGCCACTGCCTTCCAAGATTTCATATATAAGTGGTTGGTGGAATAATAATTAGATGTAGTCTCTCATCCTGCGATCAAATTTAGATAAACTTTCATTGCGTAATGTAGGCTCAGTATAAAATATTCTAGCGACATAATTGTCTCCATGCCCGAAGAAGGACGAATAGGACTGCTCATTTGGTCCCATCACAGTTGATGCTGCCATCCAAATAGAGGATACAGGGCCGACCTTCGAAAGATATTGCGGAAGAACTAGAGTCTACGCTTCACTAATTAATAGCAAAATATCGTTGAATCCTGTGTCTTGAAGTCAATTTCACTTTAGACATCCATACAAATGAGTGAACAAGACTCAAAGCTTGGTCATTTTCTATCCACACCAAACAATTGTATGTTTGTTTAAGATGATTTGTCAAAAAGGGAAGATCACAGGAGGCTAGAAATATTTAAAGAGCATGTTATATGAGGGAGTTGATGTTCCTCGCTTTGACTACAATATATTTCTAAGCGATTTTTCTTCAACTCCCGATGGTCATAATATATTTGAAGAGGTTGCAGAGAAATTGAGGCAGGCAGGCAAGGTCGATCTATCAGATGTGTTCTTGAGGTATTCTCAAAAAATGACTAAACGGACAAAAGAAGGGTAGTTTAAAATAGCTAAATAGGATAGACAAATATCTTCAGTTGTGTAGGGACTCATACATTTTTTTCACACTTGTGAGCAGTTGGTATGAACCTCCCATGTCTTAGTGAGAACTGAGAACATAAATGTGTAATATGCATGGGGTCAACTTTGAACCGTGAGCTTTACTAGCTCAAAACAACAAAGAGCAAGCACAGTGGTGAGGGCGCTACTTAAATGTCATAGGTCGCTTGAACTCAGGGTGCATTATATTCCAGGTAGAGGTAAAGCATAAAATTGAACTTATTATGAAAAATTGATCAGAAATAGTATATATATTGAATATGAAAATAAGGTTTAGACCTTCCTTGAAAGATGAAGCCATGAACTAGCCTTGGTTTACTTTGAAGAATTAGGATATGTCAGGTTTGGATTATGACTCTTGCAAGTCATAATCTGTTGTCCAGATTCTTAATAGGTTGCATCCATTGTACTTTTGGAATGTTGGGTTACATAGCAGGATAGTTACCAAACTATACCTATTTGTACTGAGATTGTCTTGAATTTTGTTATTGTGTTATCATATCAGAAATGCATAGCTACATACTATTTGTGGCGTTCTATTTCGTTGGATGAGATACTTTAAAGGGAGTGGTTAATTATATTAAATTCCAAAGAAGTTGTGGCTGCTACAGGGCAGCCCAAATTAAAAAACTACGCCAGTTCCGGGTAGGATAGTTGTGTAAGCTCATCTGGTAGTGACAGCTCTTTGTCAAAAGTCTGTCTTTGTCTCTTCTCAAAATACATCTACTGGTATAAAACTACCCTAAAATCCTAATTATGTGATCATCTTGTGGGTGGTGGTTTCTGGCCCTTAATGTCCTAGTATCTGAATCTGAAAGCTCCGATAACAGATGTAGGGCCTACGATTATAGCTACATACTAACTTCCATAAGAGATAAAAGACATAAATTCCGAGTCTGCATAATTATTTTTATTAATTAAATTCACAATAATAAATTTTCAGAGAAAAATGATTCTCATAAAAAATATTTCATAAAATGATTCTCATAAAAAAATATTTCATAAAATGATTCTCATAAAGAAATATTTCAAACTAAAAAAAAATAGTCAAAATGAGCAAAATGATGACACATAAACAAATATTTCAAACAGAAAAAAAAACATTAGAGGACATACCTGAATCCATGAATTAGACTTGCAGTTGCATATTTAAACCCACCAAGATGACCATCAATTCAGCAGCAACTCCTTAGGACCAAGGTGGCAGCTACTGGAAACCACATGTTGGGGGACTGCTCTCCTCCTAGGTATAACCCATTCCAAATAGTGCACATCAGATTTCCCCCTGTCCTTTTGATCTACAACAAAATATTTGCACCCCTGAGGAGTTATTTACTTTTCACCTTCACCCCTTTGAGACATCAAAATGCTACTTGCCCCACTCTGCCTGTTAAGGGCCTATCCATACAATTCTTGTAATGCTCCCAGGAAATCTCTGACTATAGTCTCTAAAAACATATCACCTTTATTAACAAAAACCACATATAAGATGTGTATTTCTCTAACCAATGGTATGCATAAAATTGGAGAAGATTGGAAGCTTATATTGCAAGAGGAGAATATAAATTCCAAGCCAACAAGAAAAAAGAAAGACCACTTCTCACAGTATTAAACAATCTATCAGTTGAGTTAATGTTATCTAGAAGTACAATATTGATCAGAAATGTTGAAGGTTGTTCAATAATAGAAGTTGATAAAGGATTTAGCAACCACTGCACAGGAACTGGAAATCTATGGCGTGCCCATTCTACTCCTAGAGAATGTCACTCACAGGTGTCCTTCCAAGTTCTATGATTTCTTCACATACTGTTGGCGGATATTTCTACCCTATAGTCAGGAAACTAAACTATCAACTTGGTTGGGGTGACAGGTAAGTGTATTTATATCATTTACAGAAGTGTTTGCAAAAGAAATAAGTTACAGATTGAGAGAACATACCTTTTTCTGTAGTCTGATCCTAGCTTTGGCTCAGCCTTGTGTCCAGCTCTCGAATCCACTTTCTTCCAGCAAACCTGAAACAATAATACCTTCCTCAAACACTTTGGGCAACATATAAATCATAAAATAAATAAAGATTATGTTTAATATCCAGTATTGACCAAAATGAATCCAACTCAGAATGCCATTTGATAACACCTTCAGATTGGAACAAGGAAACACTTCAACCTTTATTCGTCAAAATAGTATGCAGTACAAATATACCTGATGATGAAGCAGGCTCCTGCAACTAGATCCTGGGTTCTGGCTCTGCTCTGGTCTGAATGTCTTCTGCAACAGTTTCTCCATTAACTCATCCTCTCATTCTTTAGTAAGCATTTGCATTCATAATTTCTTCTAACCTTGCTCCCTTAGCCTTCTAGGAATTTATAGGTTTAAGGAAGCAGTTCCAATCGATGAGGAGGTTGGGGAAGTTAAGAAACTGACTTCAACTAATCCTCTTCGATGGATTAATATATTTTTTAATCATTTTTAAGGTACACGCGACTATTACACAGTGGAGTAGCGTATAGGGCGCTACCCTATTGTTTAAACAATAGCGCTCATTTAGTTTTAAATTGTGAGCGCTACTTTGATGAGACAGAGTAGCGTATATACTGATATGGGCGCTACTATTATGCACTGGAGTCGCGTATGGGCGCTAGTCTCTTTAAGTAGAGTAGCGCTCATGCTTCAAAATGGTATTTTTGTATGTTTTCCAGTATTCTCAGGAAATAGGATGAGTTGTCATAATATCCAAGGTCACCATGCTCCTCCATCCAAGTTGTCCTTTTGTGTGATCAGCAGCTCAGGGTGATCACGGACGGAGAGGTGCAAGTTTGACCTATAACAGATGCCCCCTAATGTGTGAGATCAAAGGGTAACGATGGCCGAAATACATTATAATCCAAAACCAGAGAGAGAGCACAGAACTGCAGAAAAAAGTCACAAGAAACCTGCAACAAAAATCAAGGTCAGGGAGCAATTACATTGTTGACATCTTATAGATGCGTAGAGTGATACAACATGATCTCCGATACATAACAAGGAGATGTATATAAAAGCATGGCCACTTGAAATACAAGCGTGGATCCATGTCAAACTAAGAGATCATAGCCATAACAACACACTGGATCTATGTCTCATGGAGAGCCGTATAGAAGTGAGGCTCATTCTTGCGCAACTTGGGTGATAACAAAATGGGGTTATGTCATCCAAATCCCAAGGTCTTCATCCCATAACAACCCTAGGTACAAACCCGAGCCATGTGAATAGATGAGTTGACAGTCGAACATGGAGGGCATCGTCTGATTACCGGTCATTGATGTATACCGTTAACAAACGCGAGGACTTCCACCGATAATGATGATGGAGTCCAAGGTACCAAGTACGATTCACCAAATGTGAATAGATGGACTTGGAGTCGAACACTTGGGAATCCTGTCGAAGAAGAGACATTGATGTATTCTCATCATTCAACAGCGAGGAAAATTGCCACTGGTGACTGCAATCTCCAAGGTACTAACCGAAACTCTAAACTTCAATCCCAGAATAATGATTTGATGTCGATGGGAAGAAGTCCGTTGGAAGGGAGGCCTTAAGGCATCCTCCATCATCCAACTCGAGGAACACTCAACTGGTAAGAGCTGATATGAAATGAGATGTAACAAGACTGACACTAGGAAGGCCGACACATGAGGTCAAGGTAAACTGCAGAATGGCCGACACAGGGTATATCCTTGAACATTGAGCACGACACAAAGTGACTCAGGCAGTTTCTGACATAATGGGGTAAATAAGTCTGAAATGTAAGAGACATTAGCAGACCCTCCATATGGTTGGAAGAATAACCAACCGAGGGAGTAAATAACTCGGAGGAAAGGTTCACCTTAAGGCCAAAAACTAAACCCAACTGACAAGATAGACTCAAGTAGGTGTTGTGTTCAAGGATAGGACTTGACTGATACTGCCTTTAACAATGAAGATATGATGTGTTTTCCCGTTCCTTATTCTTTTTAGATAAAAGAATACCCTTCTTGTAGATTTAATGAGTCCAAGAAAGAATGAAAACTCAATAGGTCCAACCATGTAAATAGTTTAATGAGCCCATGGGAGGAAGACTCAGTACCTTCTTCATAATTTAAAGAGTTCGAAGAAGAGATAGAAGATTACTCTATATGTACTGATCTCTGGATTTTAGTATCGAGCCGAGATCTGTGCTTGCTCGCCGGTGTTTTCAATTTTAAGGAGTCTGAAAAACTTAAACAATAACTCCATATATCTGCTCGTGGATTTTATATCGAGCCCGAGTAGGTATATGCTCACTTGGTATTTTCATATTTAGAGAGTCTGAAAACCCTAAAGAGAGACTCTAGAAGGTCCTTTTTCGTATAGTTAGTCTCCTCCCCCGAAAAAGTATAAAACAATGAAAGGAGAACTCTTCTAGCGCACACTGACGTATACCTAGAGTATACCTTTTCCGTAGTTAATCCACGGAGGCCCGGAAAAGGGGTAATTCTATACCTGAGTGGATGAGCCTTCGTATACTTTAACGAGCTCGAAGAGGACAAGTCTGCTCGGCAATCTTGTTTAGGTTTAAATAGTCCAAACAAGAGCTTAAAATGACTTAAAGGTCAGCTTCTGGGATCGTAACGTCATGTCCTGCCAAAAACTAGGTTTTCAACAAAATATTAGTTGATGACGCAAAAATCTTAAAGAATATATGGATTTGAAATGTTTAGCTAATTGACAAAATTTATCGTTAAGAAATTTGAGGTCAGGAGACGAATTCGACAACATTTGAGTGAAAATTGAACTTGGATCAGTTTTATACCTTATTTTGTGTTTCAATTGATTAATTAGGGTTTTTGAAAATGTTTGAAACTATAGAAAATTAAAAATTGTGGGTAAAAATTAAAATCCAATTATATATATAATTTCAATATTAACAAATCAATTTTCATTTTGTGTTGTAGGGCAAACATTGGGCATATTTTCACGAATTTCAAATCTCCCTTGTGATCAAACGGAGCATCCAAACGCCAAACTACTTCCATCAAGTAAGTAACAATCAACCCAACTTGCATTTCATTAGTTTATTTTTAAAATTTTGAGGAAAAATGGCCCGAAACGCAATGCTCATAAAATTTTATGCGCGGGCGCTACTGTATGTACATAACAGTAGCGTATGAAGGCAAATGGGCGCTACTTTACTCAAACAGAGTAGCGCCTACACGCTACTGTGTAATATACACAGTAGCGTACATATTTACAAAGCCAAAATGAAGCGCCGAGACTCAAAATTTTTGGGGTTTTTGTGCAGGATGGTCTTACAATGGAGGGAAAGGGAGCATGAAGACATGGATAGACTAGCTATGCAAGACCCTGCTACCCTTCATGCACTCCGTAGATGCGGTTTGTTGAAATTTTATCGAACCGTAAACATGCGGGCACTAAACAAGCTGTTTCGGAGATTGATTCAGTATTGGGATGTCGATACAAATACCTTCATCATCCGGGGGCAAACTCTTGAGCTTACCGTTGAGGATATATATTTCATTACTGGTCTCTCAAGAAGAGGAGACGTAATCAATATAAAAGGGACATCTCGCTTGGGTGCACGATCAGTGCAAGAATATGTGAACACCTACTATGTTGCCGGAGCAGAAAAATCGGGAAGCCAAGTCCTAATTTCAACTATTGATGGTCTCCCGCTGAAAGTGATAGTGAGCATGATCAACCGGGTATCCGGTAGTGCATCACAACACTTGGCTTCTAGGCACTCAATGCATGTCGGTGTACAGTGATTGCATGGGCATGTTTATGATTGGAGTACAAGCTTGTTGGCAAACATGAAGTATCAATTGACAAGTTGCAAATCTGGTACAATGAAGAATTTCGGGTACGGGAGTATCTTGTGTACTTTCTTCTTCGAGAGAATGCCTGCTATTAGCTTGGGAATGCCATTACCACAGGTTAACCCCCGTGAGCCCAGACTAGGCCGTTGGGGTGACATTTTTCTCCGACAGGGTGGTGGGGAAAGTCACTACTGTTACCATACAGATGACTTCTGGGGGTGGTGGGAGCGGCAAGTTCCCGCTTTTGAGCAGTTTCCCTATGCTGGACTAGATTTTTGTCATGACCCTGAGCTGGTACTTCCGCTAGGTGGAGCCTGGGGAGATATTGGTATGTTTACTTTTTAAGAATTTATTTAATTTTTTCAAACTTTTCAAATATTTGATTTTTATGAAATGAGTTTTGGAGTTCTAATCAAGTGTTCGATGCAGATGTTGGGCCTGTTCGTCCCGAGGGCCATCCTACTATCTATGTGAGGCCAGCTGATATCACTGCAGCAGAAGCTATGCTGGGAACCCTGGAGAGGAAAATGAGTCGACTGACTCATGAGATTCCTACCAGCCGCATGGACCAGATACCTGTTGACATGCAGGAAGATGTTGTTGGGGTGCCCCCAGCATGGCTTAGATTACTGCGTAGAGTTGCTAGACTAGTGATATGCTACCGTAATGCAGTAGATGACGAGGAGGTTCCTCCCTCTCCATAGGAGAAGAAAAACATTATATGTATATATTTTTGAGGCTGATATGCCCAACTTTTGTACTTTTATGACTTGACTTATGAGACTCATGGCTCGAAACTCATATTTTTTGATACGGTATCAGTTATATATACAGTATCGGTTATTTACATGTGAAAGTGTTTTTAAATCTTATGTGTGGAATGTTGTTTACAATGTATGATGCAAATGCCAGTCTAACACATAGTTTGCTAACGAATCAGCTAAATTGTTTAAATTTCTTGGAATGTGTTCATATCTGATAGAATGAAAATGTCTTTCCAATAATCTAACTCGTAGAAACTGTCGTAGCAATCCTGGATCTCTGATCCGATAGACACCTGTTAACTGAAATACAATTAGTTGTGAGTCAAGCCTTACCTCCAGATATGAAATGCCATGACTGAGGGCATCTCGGAGAAGTTCTATAACTGCACTGTATTCAGCCACATTGTTCGTGGTAGGTCCCAAACAAACCCCCCCCGAAGAGACCAGTTGGTCAGCGGGTGAATAAATGACCCAAGCTGCTGCAGCCAACTGACAGGTGTGGCGACTGGCGCCATCAGCAAATCCTAGGAAATGTGCGGTTAACATCTGGTACATGAAACGAGAGGCACACATCAGATCACCTAACGAACATAACAAAACAAACTATACAGAAATATACAGCTATGTTACAGGAAAAAGTACTTCAAACCTAGGCGTAGTACTTCTTCAAGTAGGGTCAATGCCTGGGTCTTCCTCAGGAGGCCGGGCAAAGGTGTTATGGAACTCACGGAAAAGGTTAGCATACGGGATTATTTCATCAAGATAACATCCCGTTTCAAAGAAAATGTTTCCGTTAACTCCAGTAAAAATGTTCACCAACGAGGTGTGTGCTCTATTTGCTTCAACAATAGCAGCTTGTGAAGGAGTAAGACCAGTATTCTCATCCGGTGGTGAACAAAATTCACCTCTCTCTAATAAGTGAAGAAAAGGAAACAAGAATGACACGCGATTTATAGGTTCACGAGGATGGTCAAGGTCATTCAAAGCTTCTAACATTTCTTCATCAGAAGGTAAAGTAATTCCTGAACTGTTGAGAGAATGAATTGGGTTAGGTGTCTGAGTAGTGGCAGAATCTATGTTTGACTCAACAGACACCAATTGAGTTGACATATGTCCTATTGTAGTTTGATGAGACTCCAAATGGGTAACTTCTACAACAGGGGTAGGTACGGAGGGGTTTGTATTAGCTGAGAGAAACTCAGGATCAGTTGTTGAACTAATCATAGGAGTTTCAGATGATGAACATCCTTCAGTACCAACAAATAAAGTAGGAGCGGGTAGGTCAAAAGTGCCAATCAGTGATCCAAAAAGTCCTGCTCCTAAACTCTCACTAACTGGGGTGGTTTGATCAATCTTAGGAATCGTGGTTTCCGTAGAAGTCTGGTGTTTTCCTTGAGTGAAAGAAAGTTGATCGACTGTAACGATCTTACCTTCAAATGGGAACATGACCACTCGAAAAACTGCCGATGCTATAGCTTGCATGGCATAAGTCCAACTCCTGCCCAATAACATGTTGTAATCGAGCGGAGCGTCCAGAACTTCAATCTCAACAGCAACTGCCTTACCGGCCAAAGTGACATTAAATGATGGCAACACTCCATGTGGACGGAAAGTTCTGCCATCAAATGCAGTAAGCATTGTGTTGGAAGGGACTAACTCAGGAGAACCTAGAGCTTTCCAGCAGGAAATAGACATTACGCAAGTCGACGCTCCCTCATATACTACAGCTCGTCTTATGGTCATTGGACCATGAACGACTTCAATCTGGAGGGCAACGTGATATGGCAACCGGTATTTGACATCAGTCATATCAAATCGCGCAGACATGTTGGAGGACTCCATACTCCCAATAGCTGCCAGAAGTGCATTTCGTTGCAAAGGACAACTCTGCAAGACTTCTAAGGTAGACATGGCACAAGGAGTTTGGGCTAGATCTTCAACTACATTGTAGTTGGAAGCAGCCCGCGTGTTGGGATTGTGCGATGCCCTCTTTAAGACACCTTTCGGAATCTTAGGCATTGGGTCCACAGGTATGTGGAGTGGAGTGGAGGATTCAGCAATCTCCTTATCCTTTCTCTGCGTTTCCGGGGTATAGTTCTTAGCTCTGGTTTGCAAAAGTGCATCTGAGTTGACCATATTTATGAATGTTTGATCAACCGAAGCGTGTGAGGTGCCCCCAGTTTTGGAGGTGCCAGAAGTGGAGCCTTGCCCTTTGGGAAATGGATCTTTCAAGACGGCAGGCTTCTTCTCTTTCAAAAGCTTCTGGGCTTCTTCTAGTAGAGGGCATTGATGAGTAAGGTGGTTTTGTTTGCAAAGTTTACAAGGAAACCTAACCTTCTTCTCTTCTTTATTACCCTCTTCGGCATTATCTTTTTTGGGCTTTTGTTGGTTCCCCTCTCCTTTCTTGCCCTTCTTTTTGTTGTTGGGCTGCCGAGGGCCCTTTTGATTGTTCTGAACCTGATTAACAGATTCAGAAGTAGAAGGAGAGGTAGTGACGGAAGCAATGTCTGCAGTCGAATGTTTGACAGTTAAGGCTTGGACCTGTTTGGTCAGTGCTTCGAAAGCTGCAGAGTTAACCGAGCCCACTATGCCGTCAGCATGTAGTCCAGGTTTGGGTCTACTTAGATCAGTGTTTGATCTCGGTGCGTCTGGTATAATCTCATACAGTAAACCAGATTGTGCGTATACAAGGTCTAACTGTTGAGTCCTTAAAATGGCCTCTTCTTCATTGGAGACTCCAGATGTCGCTACTTCCTTAGAAATATAAGGAAGGAGTGATTTCAAGTACCACTCAAGCAGGAACTCTGGAGGGATATTGGCCTTTATGAGCCTCTTCCGTCTTCGCCACTCCTGAATGTGGTCAGATAGGTGAGTGGCTTTGTTTTGTCTAAAAGTAGACAAAAGTTCTGTTCCGGCATCATACCGAACAGGAAGTTGGAAATGGTTCAAAAAGACGGTGGCCAGATCCCCAAAACTAGAGAAAGTAGCCGCAGGCAACTCAATGTACCATTTGGCCGCGGGACCAGTTAAGGTCCTTTGAAACAGTCTCAGTCTGATGGAATCTTCGTTCAATGAATTTGAAGAACACCACAAGTGAAAGGTAGTAACATGGTCACCAGGATCTTCACCAGCTTTGCCTTCGAATTTGGGAATATCCGAAGGTAATTTGGTGGGAACTGATGGCCATGCTGAGTTATGACACACCGGATCATTAGTCAATTTCGAAAGGTCTGGCAAATTCAAAGTTGCCAGAAAAGGTAGACGAGGCTGATAAGATGGAGCTTGATAAGGGAAAGCACCCATTGTTTGTCCCATGAATTGTTGGTAGGGGTTGCCCCCAGCCATTTGGTGATAAGGGTTGCCCCCGGCCATGTGTTGGTAGGAGTTTCCACCTCCCAACTGTTGATAGGGGTTACCCCCAGTTAACTGTTGGTAGGGATTACCCCCAGGTATTTGTTGGTAGGGGTTGCCCCCTGCCAGTTGTTGTTGTTGTGAGAAAGAATGATTAAAATTTCCCCACCCATACGAGAGCGGATTAGTGCTTTGTTGGTTCGTCCATTGTGGCTGGGTGTTAGCCCCACCATATTGCTGGTTGAAAAAGTTGCCCCCTCCTCCTGAGAATAAGGAAAAAGGAACATTATTTGCAGGCATGCTACCCTGATTCAAGTTAGGGCCTACAAAGTTGTTGAAACCAGCCGAAGCTGATGTGGACGGTGTAGTCATGGTACCCATGACTGGCATGTTTGCTGAAACACTTGGTCCTACCACAGGTGTGGAAACCCAAGTACTGGGGATCTGATATAAAGGTTGTGAAGTAGAAGGTGTTGCACAGTTAGCCATACTGCTAGGTCTAACAGTAGGCGTGGGAATAGATGCCATTGTTGTGAAACTAGGCATTCCTAAGGTACTAGTGTTAAAACTAAAAGATGGAGTAGGCACAGACGTAGTTTGTGCCTGACTAGATGTAGCAGTAAAAGAAGGGTTAACTGTGCTGGTATTCATACCTAAGGTGGGAGTTTAGGGACCCCCTGGTTCACCTCCTGTGTTAGTCATCAGATAATCGGGAAACAAAAGATCTGCACTGAAAAGAGGCTGTTGGAAACCAACAGGTGACAGCACCGGAATTCTAGTGTCAGTTAAGGGAGGATTGAAAGGAGTGCTATACTCCGCGGAAGTAAGATCTTCCACCTCAACAGTACTAAAATGTTGTTGGTCTGTGATACCTGGTGATGGTTCCTCAGGAACCTCAGTTTCAAGGTTTTCTGTTATAAGTATTTCTTCAAGCAGTTCTATTTCAGAGGTAATATCTGAAGAAATACTGGGGTTTACCCGCTGTCTTGCAGCTGGTTGTAAAGGCTCTATTCTAACAGGCGGAAGGTTTTGAATCCTTCTCGATCTACGGAGTTGTTGATTCTCCGTGATTATAGATATCCAATAAACAGCCTATAACCTAGTGGCCACTAAGACTAGGGGGCAAACAGCACACCTACTAAAAATTCCTAAGTATGCAAACCAATCAAACAAAGGTGCCTTCCGGAGAAGAGTCTGGGATGATGAGGGCCCAGAACAGATCAACGAAGGATGAAGAACAGTTACCCGGGGTCCACAATACAATGACTAAGGGTGCAAGCGCTGGAATCACCCAACCGCCCTCCCAAAGACCTGCAAGGGATTTCCTCCCACGTTTGTCCTAGGTATAGCAGATATACCCTCTGCTGTCACCTGTGTGAGAACCTAAAAGTCTGATACTAAGGGTACCAAAACACCGAAAAATCTTGGGGGAACAGTCACCGGTCGAATCAGAAAGCGTGGGCAGGGTAGCTAAGCCCGAAACTCGAAAGAGTCCCCAATACGCTATCCAATCCTGGCGTATGCTCAATCAGAAAGTAGGAGAGGTATTCCCACAAACCGATCTCACATTGACCTACTGCATATGCTCCCAGGCAATTTTTGAGTGTAATGGATTTGCCTAAATGATAATCTCACTACGATTATTGCGCAATGTGTGATCTTGGGTGGTTTAAGGTGATTTAAACCCAAGACCCTAACCAAGACTAGTTGGTGTAGTGTGCCCTAAAAAAGAAAAGGTTACTAGTTGATTTTATTAATAAATTTTAAGGGCTTTTATTACGCAAAAGGGAAAGTGAGTGTGTGAACGTGGTTATAACAAGAAAACTAAATGCAAATATATTCAAATTTTCTTACAACAAAACTCTTTTATTTTTTACTTTTTCGTCTATCTTTTTCAAAAATGCAAATCTAAGCAAACTTTCCTACTAATTTTTTGTTTTCTTTTTGAATTAAACAAAATATACTAAGCAATTTTGCATTGACAAAACAAGTTCTATTTAACTTAAAGTACCAATTTTTATTTTTTTGCTTTTTCAAATGACCGAAAAAGAACTATGAAAAAAAAATGGAAAGCTAAATAAAAACTTCTTATGCAAAAAGTGGAAATATGGCAAATGTTTTTTAAGTCTACAGCTATCGAGACCTAACTCGAGAAAGGCTTAAACTACAGGTTTTTTACTCAGGAAAAAGCCTATGAACTTGGACACCAAGTGGAAGAAAAACAAGGAGAGAACACCCAAGGAGTGACCTAAAGTGTTTAACCCTAACAAGACCACAAAGCCAAGTATACGTAGATAAGCAGGCTGCCCTACTAATACGAAGAAAACTGAGAGGTGAAACTAGCCTATAGCTGTTAAACAAGCACTTGTGACCATCAAAAGACAAAAAGTCTCGGGAAAAACATGAAACTAGACACAAAGAAGACACCCTAAAAGCTCTACCAAAAGACCAAACCCTAAACAAAGGACATGGACAGTAGAGTACAGACAACTTCACCACAAACAACAGACACAGGAGTGTACAGGTTTGTAATTGGGCAAAAGCAGTAAGGGTCTGAAAACAAGTGAAAATGTTCGTCACCAAACACCACTAGGTCTTCCAAATAGGTCAAAAATGTCTCAAAGAAATCCAAAGGTCAGCAAATGGTTTTAAAAAATGGAAAAAACTTTAAAGAGTGGTTCTATGACTTAAATCAACGATAAAAAACCTTATGCAATCATCCCAAGAATCCTACAACAAAGTCAGAAAAATCTCCCAAGGGCTAAAAAGCAAGAAAAATCAAAAAAGACTGCTTCAGGAAAAATACTCTACTGTGCAGTAGAGCAACTCGCGCCCATGCCAAAACGGGCGCTACTGTATATACAGTACAGTAGCGTATGGGCGCTACTGTGTATATGTAATAGTAGCGCTCATCTTTAAAAGGCTAGGAAACTGACCTTGGGGGGTATGGAAATTGATGAAAGCAGGCAAGCCAAGACAAAAGATACCTAAAAAGGTTCTTAACACGTCGAAGAAATCAAAATAAACCGAGAAGACAACCAAAACAATGGTTTCCTAAAGCCACAACTCTATTCCCCAACGGAGTCGCCAGTCTGTTGGCGGATATTTCTACCCTATAGTCAGGAAACTAAACTATCAACTTGGTTGGGGTGATAGGTAAGTGTATTTATATCATTTACAGAAGTGTTTGCAAAAGAAATAAGTTACAGATTGAGAGAACATACCTTTTTCTGTAGTCTGATCCTAGCTTTGGCTCAGCCTTGTGTCCAGCTCTCGAATCCACTTTCTTCCAGCAAACCTGAAACAATAATACCTTCCTCAAACACTTTGGGCAACATATAAATCATAAAATAAATAAAGATTATGTTTAATATCCAGTATTGACCAAAATGAATCCAACTCAGAATGCCATTTGATAACACCTTCAGATTGGAACAAGGAAACACTTCAACCTTTATTCGTCAAAATAGTATGCAGTACAAATATACCTGATGATGAAGCAGGCTCCTGCAACTAGATCCTGGGTTCTGGCTCTGCTCTGGTCTGAATGTCTTCTGCAACAGTTTCTCCATTAACTCATCCTCTCATTCTTTAGTAAGCATTTGCATTCATAATTTCTTCTAACCTTGCTCCCTTAGCCTTCTAGGAATTTATAGGTTTAAGGAAGCAGTTCCAATCGATGAGGAGGTTGGGGAAGTTAAGAAACTGACTTCAACTAATCCTCTTCGATGGATTAATATATTTTTTAATCATTTTTAAGGTACACGCGACTATTACACAGTGGAGTAGCGTATAGGGCGCTACCCTATTGTTTAAACAATAGCGCTCATTTAGTTTTAAATTGTGAGCGCTACTTTGATGAGACAGAGTAGCGTATATACTGATATGGGCGCTACTATTATGCACTGGAGTCACGTATGGGCGCTAGTCTCTTTAAGTAGAGTAGCGCTCATGCTTCAAAATGGTATTTTTGTATGTTTTCCAGTATTCTCAGGAAATAGGATGAGTTGTCATAATATCCAAGGTCACCATGCTCCTCCATCCAAGTTGTCCTTTTGTGTGATCAGCAGCTCAGGGTGATCACGGACGGAGAGGTGCAAGTTTGACCTATAACACATACTGTACCAAGAGGGGGCCTTTTACGGGAATTTCTACTACTAGAGTGACTTTGAGATTCATTTTTTGTCTCACCATTTTTAGGACTTTGCTTTTTCTTCCTCAATCACCAACTTTTAAAGTGTAACAGTAACACTTTACTGAAGATATCATAGTCATCTTTATAAAGAAATCCAATATTTATGGTGGTGCTTTTCTTTGTTTCTTTCCTCGAGACTTTATCCACAAAAATACTTGGGAATTCCATGACAGGAACCGTAAGCAATATATTCAAAAAAAATTCTATTATAAGCATATCTTTAGAACACAAAATTTGGACAATACTCAAAGCAGCATTAATTTTGTTAATGTAGCATCTGCTTGAGCCAAAAGCACTATTCTCGACCAAAATACACCATGGGTAGAACCCCAGCCTAGTCCTATACCAGGAGCAGGACCTCCTCTGGCATTCACTTCAGTGGACACATGACGCCACTCTGAAGACACAAGATCCATAAACATGTTCAATGCACATTTCAGCTCATTTTGAGATGATACTACTAATCCACGTTTAAGTATTTTCTGAGAGTCAGAAATGTGCTCATCGGTGAGAGGAAGAGCATGATTATTTCTTTGTCCAAAATTCTCAACCTAAGCAATGAACCGAATTATTCCATGAAAGCAACTTAAAGCTGATAGAGATGTTTCGTAGTCAGATTCGTTTCTTAGAAAACATAAATATTCAACAAGTGAAGAGTTTGCCAAATTCAATGATATTATTTTCTATAATTTCATTTCTGAAAACTGTAGCAGTCTGCTTTCAATACGTTCCAGGCCCACTTGGGGAACAAATATAGGTGACCATTTTCCAAAAGACTGTTCTCATCACCTGAAGAAAAACTTATGTCTTCAAGGGGTAGAAACTTTTCAAATATACTTAAAAGGGAATGTAGACCAACAGATATCACACCTAATGAGCTTTTTCTCAAGTTAACTCAGTCATTGGCCTGCACCATTTGTGACTATGCTTAGAGAATGGAAGAGGAAATGAAGAGAGGAAAAGCTGAGAAGAATACCTAAAGCACAATGCCACTAATAGAAAGTGATCCACAGAACTCAGGGGTTAGAGCAATTGATAATGAGTAATTGAAATGAGAAATTGTAAATGAAAGTTCACAAGTTCAAATCCCCATAAGTACTTACTTTAAAAAAAAAGTAATCCACATAATCTGCAATACCTCCAGATGATCACCACAAAATTGATACCATCTCATAAAAAGCATTATAAATACTATATTATATATAATATAAAGCAGAACCACTAGAGGAAATATTAACTTGTCTTCGATGTTATCCGACCCTTTCAGTGTTGCGGGAGGAGCAACACCATAATGATGTAGTCAGTTTGCAGTCCACAAGACCACATCTCATTCATGCATTGCATCAAACACTTTGCGAGCATCAGCTAGAAGCCCACACTTGGAATAGAAGGTGACGAGCCTATTGTCCAATGTTGTCATGGCATTCAATTGCAATTGCAATTTTATGAACAAACCCCTTGTAGGTTTCCTCTGTTTGATCGAGATGAGAGCTAGTTCAGTTTTTCCTATCCTTGATTTCTCTGATACACCTGAAATAACTCTACCACAGTGGAAAGCATCTGCAAACAAACCCTCGTCCCATACTATGCGTATCTACGACCAAATGAATCATGTAAACCTCCCATTGAACCTTCTTTTCTTCCAAATCTGAGGGTCAGAACACTGAGGACCAAGAAACTTTATGGAACTCCTTTTTCCAATTTCATTGTGTGAAGTTTGAGAATTTAATTGTTTCCAGATGGAATTGTTGTTTTAGGGATGGAAACTCACCGCTGTTCCAAATATATTTATAAACAGGCCCGATATCCTCTTGTTGTTGCTGCTAAGGAATAGAGATACCCTCGCACTCATTCCCGACAAATTAAAACCACAAAACAAAAACTAGCCCTTCTGTACCTTGAATACTTGGAAATCGAACTTCATTTGTGGTCAAACCTACTACTGATTATAATCTCTGGATGCTGATACACTTCATGCTGGTGTGAACTGTATGCTGATACAAATAAAGGCTGACTAATAAATGCTTATACTGCTGGTATATAGGGTTGTGTGAATCACCTTTACATTGTTACTATCTATGGTTACCTTGTTGATGCATCGCTGAGATCTTGTTCGCCTTACTGCTGTATACATTGCTGATATAAACTGATGTCATGCTGTTGATTTGATGGTGCAATAAATGATGATCTAAAGGGTTACATTGTTGAGTTGTAAACTAGTATATTGCTAGCGCAATTATTGATTATCTCTGCTGATTCATTTGTTGATCTGAAATGTCCCATCACTGATTAGATTCTGAGTGATACTGCTGATAAGTACTACTGATAACATTGGTTGTTCACTAATACATTCACTGGCATATTTACATCTTAAAAGCCGATGCCAATTGATACGTTTTTCATTGTTTCTATCCCTAGTTATGTAGACTCATATATTGCTGAGCTCTTATTTGTTGTGCTGTTGATTCCATTAGCCAACACATACTGCTGATGTATTCACTGATATACTGGTTTGACATATGATGATATCATTGCTGATTTGATGTAGTACATTGCTGGTGACAAATATTAGTTGTGTAATTCTTGTTTCAACTGTATGTACTATGAAATGTTTCTTGGGATAAAGTGATACATGACCTGCATACTTACGCCATTGTCCCACACATAATGATGACAAGTACTTTTCAATAGAAGAGTCTTCCCTTGTTGACTACTCATACATGAAACTATTACTTTGACTCTCCGTTGACTTATCTTCATACAAGTGTTAGGTGCTATCCTATCCTTTCCATCTAAAAACATACTTTGGGAATCCCCCCAAGACTAATCAAGTCTAAAGTGAAGAGGGCATCTTGCCTAGGTGACAGTGGCAAGGTCCCTACGCTGCCCAAGGTTCGTTGAATTCATCTGTCACAACCTTGCCAAAAATATACCCTTAACTCAAGCCAAAACTACTGATTAGCTTTCTGCCTCATTTCATCACAACTTGGAGGGTGTTGACTTGAACCACAACAGGATGGATGGACTTGGATCCACAAGTAGCATCAAGCACTAGAAAAAGTAGTATTAGAAAAAAGAGTTTGATTTTAAAAAGAATATACTGTGGTATATTCTAATTTAAATCAAACAAAACATAAAGCTATGAAACCTTAGGGTTGTTATAGCAATTTCAAAATCAACTAGCCAAGGCTGTTCAAATCCATTTTAAATGGATTGATGGTAACTGCAACTACACAACTACATTAGAAATTCACCAGCACACTTGTTCAAAGCTCTGATAAAATTCTCAAAATTAGTATCCCTTCGTCCTCATCATGAAACTGACATCAAGGAACTTAAGGCACTTCCAAGTAGTCAAGTATGGCCCTGCCTACATTACCTAAATCCAATTCTACACAAATTTGATTTGCAAAATATTCCACAGTGAGCAAATACCAATGAGGAAATAGTAAAGTGGCATATAGGGTGGCTTAGGCATCTTTGCATGAGTGCACCAAATACTTAGTTCTCCTCATGTCCAATATTCAATTTGGTGAAGTCCATTTGAATTCCAAGTATAAAATATTCAAGTGCCCAAGGCAAAATATATCAAAACAGAGTATTTTTCATGCATATTTTCCTATATTTTCCTGTTTGAGACACTTAAGTTGGGCACTAATTCCGAGGATATGGAAGTGAATTTTTGAAAACAAAAAGCGGTTTTGGTAGGGAACGGGCCCATTAAAAAAAACCTCTCTCAGTTTTGTAACAGGTTTGATGGATTGGAAGATTCGAATGGTTATTTACAGCCTATTTTTCCAGATTTAAATTTAAATAATTTCCTGTTATAATCATTATTTTTTGAAATACTTTCCGAACAACTGGAGAGGAATTTGTAAAAACCAAAGGAGGCTTTTGTCAAGCATGGACTTATCTACAAAATCCTCTCTCCGTTTTTACACAGGTATCAAATTTTGAGAGATATGGATGCATATTTAAGACTCATTTTTTAGAATTATGCCAAACTGGAGAATTCACAATGGAAGCAATTGGTTTGCAATTTAATGAAGAAAAGGGTTGGTACCCAGATAGCAAGTGTTGGGTATTTTTAGATTTCAGGTCAATGTCTAAATGTAAAGAAGAGATTGATAATGCACATGAACGCATTTAGTTGTTAAAGGTTTTCAAAGCCAGATTTTAATTGACAAGAGAGAGCTATCGTGAGCTTTCAGATGAATTCGCACGAGCTGGGGGTGTACACTTTGAATGCCAAATGTCAATAGTTCCAATCCTATTTTCATTATTTACAAATAAGAGCACGTGTATGTGTTGGCATGGAAAATATATAGGAGGACTTCTATATTCTTCAAGCTGATCATATTCAAAGAGTGTGACTTTCATCGATGCAAGGTGCACACAGGCTAGGATTTTTACTCCGGTAGAAATTGTGGAAAGGGCATGAAAATAATTGCTTTCATTGTTCAATTCTGCATACATGGTATATCCAGGCTTGCGTGCGTGGCCCAACCCTTAGTCATTAGCTAACTCCCAGCTCATTGGTTTTCCATCCAGATGTAGTTCAAATGCTGCTCAGAAAAGCATACAAGGATAACCACCTCAGACATCTGTTCCAATTAGTATGGTTGAGAGAATTTTCTGATGAATTTACATTTTTTTGTTGCAAAACCCTTGTGCTTGCTTCAAATTTATTTCTTAGTGTTGTATAAATATTTACTGTAATAACTAATATCTGATTTTTCAGTCATCTTTCAGGTTGATAGACTATTATGCAAGCTTATTGCACTTGGATATTCCCCATAAGTGGCAGTACAAGTCGTGGAGTCACAAACATTATTTGGGTCCGAGGATATGACAATTAAAGGAGAATCGGTTGTTCATGCACTAGTGGCAAATTAATCACATCTCTTTGGAGAAGAATTTAACTGTACTGTTAAGGCACTCCTTACATAAGGTCACCGGTTCGAAACTCCATGGGTGCAAGCCTTACAAAAAAAAGGTTAGGGTTTTGGATCCTCTACAATCTTCTTGGAAAACCATGTGTGGCTAGCTCCACTTATCAGAAATGCAACTTTCTCATATGAACTGTATTTTGAAATTTTCAGTCTTCTTTAGTGCATTGGAAAACTCCCAAGAAGACCAGTAGCGCATAAATGGGTGACGCCCATTTTGTCAAGGTTTTCAGCCAAAACACACTGCTCAATTCCTAAAACAAGCGATTTTCAGTTTTGACCCCAAAATGCAGAATCAGGATCTGTCCTGAAATGGACCCCGATAAGGCCATAACTTTGATTATTAATTTATTTCTAATCCATAAAGTATCAAGAAGGAGACAAATATATATTGATCTATTTGGGGAACACGGGAATTGGAATGGGCCACAAATGGTGAAAATATAAACCAAATAGAGGAAAGCTCAAGACAAAAAGGGATGGTGCATTAAATGATGATAGATGGGCATGTTGAAACTTGAGAACAGCTGTATAGAGAGATGCTGCCACCTTCAATGCAATAAACCAAGATGACGCTGTACTTTATCCAAGAGGCTCATGGAAAGAAATGCAACTATTTCAACTTGAGACTGCCATTATATCAAGAATAATAATATTTTATGCCAATGGTGGGCTAGGCGACCACGAAGATCATTGGCATACATACCTTACAAAAGGATTGCACGGCTCATTGGGATGGGTAGAGACTAGAAATCAACCAAAAATGCCAATAAATTCCTTGAAATGTAGACAAGAGGATAGCACAAAAGCCAACAAGAAACATCATAGTAGTTTGACATGAACTGATCATGTGGCAGTTAAAGAACACAGGAAAACCCAAAAGCTTGCTCTGATGCCAAGGAAAAGAACAGTAATCTATATGGCAGAGGATTTAGTGCATGCAAACCCATGCAAATAGAGAATCATCTTTCACATGGCTACAAAGTCCAATAGGGGCATGGGGTTCAGGGAAGGAAACGAATACAAGTACAACCGCAACCACAAAACCAGACAATCCAATTGACACTCCTATATTCAAATAAAATTCCTAATGCTATTTGCTTCTACCAATCACATGAACCTTAACATTATTTTTTTCACAAAGTAATCTGGCATTTATGAAATTACCAGTCCGCATATCAGCATGAATGCTTGTGTCTGAAAATGCAAAGAAAATGACAAAACTTAGGACCTAAAATGAATATACAGCATAGTACCATAATTCTAACTATTTCATCCTGGCACTGCTCATCTACTTTGTATATATTCATATTACATAATAAAGAACATGTCAAAGCAGGACATACCATATATAGGCACTGGAGATACTGAATAGAAGTGACAGAAACTCCAGTAACCATGATATATTAATATAACTAAGTAATACTCACGACTATTATAAATACCTTACCTATAATTAACATTTGTTAAAAGTACTTCTGAAAAATGACATATCTTAAAAGTAAGGAAATCACAAAAGGTGAGACATCTCAAGTATGATAGCACTAAAAGGCCAAAGTTCCTTAAGTGACAATAGGATGGTTCATGTATTGTAGTGATAAATGGCACTTGTCAATTCTTTTTTCCGTTTTTTCGATTTTGTGCATGGTGAGAAATGGGGTTCAAATTTCAATCATAACTCCTGACTTATTAGATACAATTAGAACAAGTGCTACAGTGACAGTGTCATTGTGCCAAAGTGGACAACTGGGTTAGTTAAAAACAATCCTCAAGTGTAAACCCTAGAGGGATTAATTTTGTGGATCAAAAGGGTTAGTTAAAAATAGCAAAAAGGAAATAACTCCAAATATCTATTCAATGAAACTTGACTCCACAAAATTCAGGCCTCTGGGTTTTCAAATAGGTTGGTGGAAAATTTCTGTTATATCATCAATGGGCCACCCCAGACAAATAAGATCCTCTAGTGATAACACTTAAAATCAGTATCCAAAATATGAGAAAACATACAATGGTAAAATGGTCTGGGTACCATATTTCACAATGAGTTACAAGCAGCAAGGTGACCAGTATTAGTATTGGCCACTTAGATGCTACAAGTGTGGGCAGATGATGTCTCATATTAATAGCCATATGTTCCATTGTGTTCATGACACGTACATGGTGTCCATGTTTGATGTAGATGATAGACAGTACTATAATGTGGTGGTGCCAAACTATTGTAAATGTGTTATTCATGTACATAGTACTCTATTGTCTGTTTGTATGTGTTGATGCTGATTATATTACTTGAATTCTATATAATATATATATCTACAAGTCTTGTGAGGTTTATTTATATATATTTTTTGTCAAAGACCAGTGGCAGATGAATGAAATGTCCTATTTGTATAATCGAAATAGTCCTGGGGATCATCAACTACAATTAGAGAAAATTAGATCTAGACGTCAAAGAAATGAACAAAATGCTTTTTCATCCAGTTGTCTTTCTGCATTCAGTTTCAAGCATAAATTCTTGGACAAAGAAACAAGAAGGCTAAGATCATGACATACAGGCTCTGTTTGTCTGTGAAATGCTTCGAGCCTTGACTTCAGAACTTCTGCAGTATCATCCTTCCATTGAATCAATGGCTCCCCTGTGACCTGTCATAAGAAAACATATTATCAATACATAGTACAGCACAATAACTTATAATACACCAACTCAGAAGACGTGAAATATCACTTAATCTAATACACCACACATTTTCATAGTTATGGATAAATGTGGAAATTACAAAGTCTGTGTGGAAGCCTTTTGTACTTCATTGTTACATTGTGTTACTTATCCAATGCAATAAGACAATGAACTAAATTCTTATTCTACCCATATTAAAACTCTAATTAAGAGTATTGACCATAAAGGAGAGGTTTAGAATGTATCATATGCTCCAAGAATAAATAACATATGATACATACCATCTGGTTTTGGATAATATATTATATATATTCAAAATATTGAAATTTATATATGGATGAACCTCTTGTTGAATTTTATCCTAGTTCGAACAGGCAAATCAAATTTTATCCAAATTCCATGGTTGCAAAACCCAATCCATATGACATAGACCCAAACAGTCCAACAGGGAGATATGCCATAAATTCACAATGAAATAAAGTTCGAACAGGAAAACCACTTACAAGGGGCAATGCCATCTTTTTTATAGATGCTTCAAGTCAAGACATTCAAGCAGGACCTTCAAACACAGGATATTACAATGAAGCACATATGTCATTAGACACCAATTATGAAAAGTATGCTAATGTACATAGCATGTGAGGCTGAATATACCAAAATGGCATCGTTATATAATCTTGGATTAGGGTTTGGGAGGGAGATCACTTTTTCTTTCATTTTTTGTGGCTGGGACCAATTCATGCCAGTTTCAGTCAGTTCAAGATAAAAACGGCTGGAACCAATGCCAGTTTCGGATTAGGATCCAGTTCAGTGCTGAGAAATTGTGAGCAGGTCTGAACTCACTGGTTACAGTCTGGACCAGCCGGTACTGATAACACTGAGTAATCGAACAAGGAGTGAAGATGTCTATAGGGGTATTAGAACCTTGGTGGGGGTAATAGAAACACCCCCGCTTTACCAACCAACCAAGCCCTTGTTGAAACAAAAGCAATTTTGGCATATCTAGCCAAATTCAAAATAAAAAAAGCCAAGTTGGCTTCAATTCCATTGAGCATGTAATGCAATAGCAACATATAACCAATGAATGCCATGGTCATACTCAATTTATGAAACCTATTATCAACTAAGAATAACCTTTAGTAAACTCATTAGAATACAATATCTGATATCATAGTGATATTTCATTTTTTTCCCACTATAGAAGACAGGTTTTCAAAAGGTAGCCTACACTTGACTGCAATCCTAAAACATTAGCAATACTCTTAATGCTTGGAGGTTGAGAAACACATCTAGACAATTGTACCTTTAATCAATTATAAAGTCCTTTAGAAGTTAGAACACAATCCACTCAAGTTACCACTATTGAAGCCTCAATTAAGCTTTGAAAGTTCATTCGATGACTCAACTGCATGTGCAACATCAATGATTCTGTGATGCGGCATTCCTATTTTTTCTGAAAATATATTCCTTGATTACCCATATACAAATTGTGCAATATAAAGTGTCTTTTATATATCACCACTGGGTTGGCAGAAATTGAATTTCAGTCTAGTCTTCATATATATAGTGGATATCATTCTAAACCATGCAATTCTTACTTTGGTAGTAAGTAAGATGATATTTTTCTTACTTGTGTTATTGCTAAATCAACTGGAAGGCCTGGAACTAAGCACGGTAGTGAATAAGATGGAATAAGAAAGGGTATTACTAGTGATTCTTTCTTTTCTTTTTGGATAGAAAGGGTGTCCAATATTTCTTTTCTTAGTGAATATCCACGTTCTCTGAGTTTGGCAATCTGCTTGTTTCAGGAAAAGTTGAGGATGCAAGCAAGGTTCAAACACTCCTTTTTAGCGCAACAATGTCGGATTGGGTAAAGAAGGTAATGTTTCTGAGAACATTGAGTGTTGGTTTGTTTTGTTTGTTGCAATAGATTGTACATATTTTATTTTTTTGTTTTATCCTTTAGTTGCTCTTGATTTTTGTGAATATTGTTATGACAATGTAGAACCAAGATTCTTGATCTAGTTTTGCAGATTTTAATTATAATGATGTTTTTTATCTTCGTATACCATGATCTTTGCTAGGGCTGCTGTGGTTCTTGTTCAGCCTACTGCAGCATGCCGAGCCTGTTTAGAATTTATAGAGGTTTTTTGTGCTCCTTTTCAGCCTCCTTGAGGCTGCTACTATGTATGGAAGTGTGCCGCAGTCCGATGGACGTGCTAGAGTGTGGGTTAAGGCTGCCTCTGCACATTTGAAAGGAGCTTCTATTTGCTTGATGTATGACTGTCCTAAAAGACTGCCATTTATTGCAGCAATGGGATTGAAAGTTCATCCTCATTTCTAGATTGTTTTGATTAATACGTTGAGGTCTGAATTTGTCTCACTTTGCCCTACAACTACCTATCCATCTCTCTCTCAGGTATGTCAATTGTTTCGTTAGTGACTTGTCTACTAAGAGACAAAGTCTGATCATAATATATATCTGAGTGTATAAAGGAAGGTTTAAACCACATTGTTTTCTTCTTTTTGTCCATTTATAATTTTATTGCATGTGCTTGACTAATTCTCTTGTACAGCTATGAGACTCTGCATCCAATAGACAGGTAGAGTAAATTACTACTTTCATGTTTTCAATTTCTTTTTGTTTTGTTTAAACAGTGGCATTCCATGTGGGCATTTTGGACAAAGTTGAACAGTTGTGGGAGATTTGCTAGTTCTCTTTCGAGGTATATATGATAGAGGGATTGGCATAGTCTATCTTTAAATTTTATTTTATTTTATTTATATATCAATCTGAACATGGTTTATTTCCTTGATTGTAGGTTAGTGGCTGTTTAAGTCACCTCTGAATAAAATGATCACATAAGTATTCATACTTCTTGTTAGCGAGAAAACTCGAAGGTATTGTTGCTAATATTTCATCTCATTTCATTTCCATTTATCTAGTGGCTAAGAGTACTTAGAGCTAATGCCCATTATTTTTGATGTGAAATGGAATTAGTAGTATATTTCTTTTTACTATTCTATATACATTTTGGGTAATGAGTTGCTCCATTGGAGACTAAAGAAAATTACTAGTGATCCTATCTTGTTGATTCCAAAATTTCTATCTGATTTTTTAAAAATATTTTAGAGGTTACTTTTTCCTAGGATGGGCATATACATCCTAGGAATGAACATCCAAATCTTATAAAAACTCTCCAAATGTTGTCTAACAATATGTCCATCCATTCTAATATCATGCAATAAGTAAATGATGTATTGGTTTATTAGATGTGGAGATTTTTTGTACATATATTTTAAATATTCCAAATTTACTAGTTCAAGTTTTGGTCCTTTGAAGTTAAGATGGACATCCAAATATGATTGAAACTATCTGAAGGTTGTGTAATATGTTCATGGAACCTGAGAGAAACATGCACCTGTGTTCATTTTACAGGGGATGGTGGCTTGGCCCACATTGAGGGTCCAAAATGAAATTATCGGATTTATTGGCGAAAATGTCGGCAAACATCGGCAATATATCGGCAAACTTAAAAAAATACAAAAAATATTCATTTTTTTTCAATTTTCTAAACACCTAAAGCAACAACAACATCAAATAAACACATTGCCACATGCATATGGAAAGAAAACTGATATATAAGATGTATAAGACGTATTGCTAGACATCACACATCAAAAATGAATCGTGTCCTGGATCTTGAGTCGTCGACTCATGAATCACCAAAAAAATACAATCAATGTATCTCATAGAGTCAACTGTCATATGCAATGAAATCAACTCAATAAAGTAAACTACGGATTCCATCTACCCCTTCTATGGGTAAAGGTAACCACTCTAGTAATGGCTCTGCCTCTAGAACTAGAAATCCCAGTTGCTCGTGGGGGTCGTTGTGGACTCTAGCGTCCTCTACCTCTAGAAGTGCTTGGTAACTGATGTACTCTAGAAGTACTAGAAGAATGATAAGGTAATAGGTCACCCTCATCAAGTCCTCTACCACTGCTACTACTACCACTGCCCCTATATCTGGGTCCCTCTGGCTGAGACTGTGGCCGTGAAACTGGTGGTCGTGCAACTGGTGGCTATGCAACTGGACAACCTACCGGTGGTTGTGCTACTGGTGGCTCCGGTGGTGGCACACTCTCAAAGCCAAACCCCTCATCCTCCCTTATCTCACTCTGGGAATCCTGTGTATCATGATCATCCTCTAACCAATCAGGGGCTGCCTCCATAACAGGTTCCTCAATCTCCACTCTCCACGCAGCAGTGGTGTCAATATCATCCAATGAAATGGCCTCCACCTCAGGTTTTTTCTCAAGCTGCTTCACCCACACCCTGAGATTGTAGGAGACATACACTAGATCATTCAGGCATTGGGCATCCAACCTGTATGAGGACAGTAAATTTATTAAATTAGAATTTAGAATACATAAATTATAATTACCCATGGGGCATAAATTACAATAGATAATGAATTTCGAATTTAATTTCAAACTCTCTAACCTATTGCACTTCTTGGTGTGTATTTTTTCAAATACACTCCAATTGCGCTCACAACCAGAAGAGCTGCATGTCTGGCTAAGGATCCGAACAGCAAGCCTTTGGAGATGGGGTACTCGTCTGCCATAGGTTTCCCACCAAGTATCTACAATGAATTGGAGAAAGTTAGAAACATAAGAGAAGACATTGAAAATTTAAAATTTAAAACAAAGAAATAAATATATTGAATTTTTATTCTTTAAAGTTGAACTTGAAACAAGGTGAAGCTTACTTGGAATTATTTTCTTCATGTCCTTGATAGCCATAGCAAACCCAAATGTTCCCACGACCCTCCTATATATTTCCAACTCTTTGGAAATATCTGAACGATCATATTCACTTGGCACCATCCTCTCGACACACTCCAAGAACCCATCCATTACCTCTGCATCAAACCCGAAGCCACAGGAGTAAGAGAATGCGAGGTTGAGGAATAGCCCTGCAGCATGAATGGGGCGATGAAGTATGTTGTTCCATCGTTGATCAATCACCGCCCATATCAATTGTTGCTTCGCTTGCCCCTCCTCCCCCCTGTCCTCACAATAGGAACGAATGGCCTCTTTGGCCCTATCCATGGCCTCATATAGGTATCCCATTGCGGTCTTGTCTCCATCAACCAAGCGAAGAACCCTTACCAAAGGTTCACAGATGGCACATACCTCCTTCACCCCATCCCAAAATCTCTCTTGGTATGACACTAGTCTGGATATGGAAAGTCCCTCCGATTTAGTGCTAATCGATAAAGCACGCCACTCAGCTGAAAGGAACATAGTCTGCAAGTCCCACTTAGAAGTAAGGAGAGACTGAAGAGAGATGAAGCAAGTGGCAAAGCGAGTGATGGCGGGACGAACCAACTCCCTGTCATGACTAAACTGCCTCATCAAGCTAAGCACAAAAGCATGATTGTATATAAATTTGGTGATGCTTCTTGTTGGATCAATGACATCCCTGATAAACTCAAGCTTTCCCATATCCTCTAATATCAAGTCGATACAATGTGTAGCACAAGGGGTCCAAAACAAAGTAGGATACATGTCCATAAGCATCCTGCCAGCTACCACATAATTCGCAGCATTGTCCGATATAACTTGGACAACATGCTGCGGTCCTATCTCCTGGATGAACCCATCCAACAACTCACATAGTAATGCTGCATCTTTGATATGTGCAGATGCATCCACGGATTTTATAAGCATTATGCCCCTGGGACAATGAACCAAGAAATTGAGAAGGGTCCTACCCTTCGTATCAGTCCAACCATCTGACATCACTTTGCATCCCATGACCTCCCATGAACCTCGAAGCTCCTCCAACCTAGAAGTGCAATCAACCTTTTCATTATCAAGGAGGGGCCCTCTCAGCTCCTCATAAGTGGGGGGATTATACCCCGGCCCAACAATAGAAACAACATCAAACATAGGAACGCAGAATGGGTTCCTCACAAAGTGGAATGGTATATCACTCCATAAAAGGCACCGACTCACAAGTTTGTCTGCTTCCTTTTTCTCATTTATTATGTACATTGACTTTATACCTGGTTGTCCACCAGGCCCGGATCTCGAAACAAAGAAATTAGATGTTGTTGAAGGCATGGCGGAAGATGAGGATAAGGTCTCACTCCCCACTCCCCCTAAAGTGTGTCCGGATGTCTCGGATCCCAATAACACTCTCATTCCAAGTTCCTGCCTGAAAGCTTCCCTTTCATCTTTCTTCTTGCCAATACTTTCAATTGCGAGTTTGGCCCTATGAATAATTTCAGGCGTGGAGTTTTTGCAAATATCCACCTCATTCCCTAGAAGTTGTGCGAGGTGGTATTTGAGCCTACTTATCCCCCCCGTCATCTCCTTCCCACACAAATTGCATTTTAGATTTTGTCGATTATGTGGATCAACAGGCTCTGCATACTCCCAGAATGGATCCAAAGTCTTCGGCATGTTTGTTGAAACTTGAAACTTTGAACCTGCAACATAAAAAAAAATGTTTTTTTTAGCATACTTTTATAATTTTATTGCAAAAAAATTAAAAATAACAAATCATACAAACAAAAGAAAATTTACATTTTAATTTTAATTGTAAACTGTGTTAATTTGTTAAACATAAACTTAAAACTTAATTTTTTAATTTTTTTTTCAATTAAAAAACATGGCTCAAGCCCCACGGCACCGGAGTCGGGCACATTAAGGCATAGGGGCAGAGTATCCCTGGTTCTACATTCATGGAGAAAAATGAAAAAAAAAATAGTGAGCACATACCTGGAAGCTTGGGGTTGGAATGCCCTTTCTCCTCAACCGAGGGCTCCTCAGCACAGCAGCCACAGCAGCGGCACGCACAGCAGCCACGGCCCACGCGGACTCACTCCGGACACTCATAGCATCCATGCAGACTCTCTCCCAGTGGCGTCACGACTCTCCCGGAGTCCCGAGTCCCCTTTGCAGTGTGGCCCTAGCTCTGCCTCTCTGGTTCTCCTTGCCACTTCAACCTTCACTCAGCACCGTCCCCGGTCTCGTGCCCTAGCTCTCCCACAGTACAGACTCCATACTCTCTGCTCGAAGATGAATGCATCCAGCCCCCCCCCCCAAAAAAAGGGTTTTAAGTTTTTTATTGACCCCGCGGGAGAGTTATCGACTCGCGATATATTCGCGAAAAATCACGATATTATCGCCGCAAAAATCGCTGAAAAAATCACGGCGATGTTTGGCGATAATATCACCGACGAGTTCATATCGCGATAAATCGCCGATATTTGTAACACTGATATAAACTGAAATTCTCCTTTCCATGGCATCATCCACCATTATCTTCAAGGTACTTATGAATTTTCAGTCAAATTCAAATATCTTGGCATGACTCTAGATGACTCGGTAGATATTTTAACAATGGATGCATGCTTGTCATTCCTATAAATTTCTAGGATTTTTGCATTTTGCATCATTCAAGCATACAAACTAATGATTACCAAGTTATTATAGATCCATAATGGCTTACCTTGTACTAGTCCTTCAAGTTCTTCAACTGCTTTTATTAAGTGCAAAAATATATTTGCACTTAATAAATGCAGTTGAAAGACTTGAAGGACTAGTACAAGGTAAGCCATTATGGATCTATAGTAACTTGGTAATCATTATTTTGTATGCTTGAATGATGCAAAATTTGTTTGAATATCATCATTGTCAAGCAATAACAACTTCTTAAAGGGTGCTAGCTCAATGGTAGAGCACCTACCTAATTATAGGCAGGAGATTGGTGGTTCGATTCCTCTGTACCCTATCATAAATTAGTGACTAAGAAAACGACTAAATTCGCATATATACGACTATTAGTATCTAATTTCCAGTATCTTATAGCGTGCCTAACGTTTAGTCGTATTTAGCTTAGTCATTAATATGTTATCATCTAGTAGTTTATTTAGTTGTATATTTGGTCATTAATTGTGGCAATCAATGACTAAATCAGTGACTATCAATGACTAATAAGTCAACCAATTAATGACTAAGTGAAATACGACTAACTATAAGATAGTGGAAATTAGCTACTATTAGTCGCCGACTCAAAAATACGCGTTTATAGCCGAATTTTAGTCATTCTTTTAGTCATTAATTCCTCATTTTGTACTAGTGAATCGTCTGAACGTTCTATCCAATCCATATTCTTCTTGATGGTTTGTTGTGCATATTTTATAGTCTATTGCTTGAATGTTCGTTGAAACCGAGGGTTTCAACATCTCGGCGCCATTGCCTCCTCCATTTGATCTGGGTGACAACAACAACAAATGCAAGTGGTTCGAACTTGTTGGAGGAAGAAATAAATTAATTCCTAGAAGAACAAAAATGCTTAGAAATGAAAGATGTTTCTCATCGGTTGACATGCTATCGAATATTTGTTGCAAACAATCAGAGATGATATTCGGATGTCATGAAACCAGTGTTGCAGAATACCTTCCTCGCTAAGAGGGAGTGTTGATGTTATTTGTAGCATCATAAGAAATTCTTGTATTTATTATGTACAGTTGTGGCGGGCCAAAAGAAAGATTTAAAGCCTTAAAAGAATGAAAAATAATGCCACAAAGAAATAGTAGGCCGACCTACAAAAGAAATAAAATAAAATGTATTTAATTCTGCAAAAAAGTGAAGTTGGTCTAGTTTAAGAAGGCAAGTCGTCCCAGAGTGGAAAAAGGTCAGCATGGAACTAGTATAAATACAGGTGACTCCCTCCTCATTTGGACAAGCAACCAATTCACTCAAGACTGCTACTCAAGTGCGCAAGAGGAAGAGAAGAAGACTGTAGGGTTGTAGAAGACTAATTTTGGGGCTCTTTCTTTTGTATCTTCTCTATTTGTGATCTCTCTTGATATAGATCACTTTCATATATGATGTACTTGTATTATGTACTAAATCTCTGAGTAAGAAAGGTTTGTTGGGTTTTTCCCGAGTATATCATTAAAAATCTAACAACAAGTCTGATTTGGCTAAAGAGTTTGAGATGAAGGATATCGGCTTGATGCATTATTTCTTGGGGTTAGAGGTATGGCAGAGATCGAGTGAGATCTTCCCAAGGTTTCCAACACCGGACCGACACTGGTAAAACCGATTGGTCCAATTGGTTTGGACTCCAAACGGGTCTAAATCAGGCTCTCAAACTGGAAATGACTAGTTCCATACGGAATTGTACAACGACGCCTTTCAGTGCGTTTTTTTAATTTTTTTTAAATCAAGAAGTTGGTTGAGGGGGGGAGGTTCTAGATAACCCTAAACCCCTAACAAAGCTATAAAAGCAAGCACACCCCCTCTATTTCTCTCACACTATTCATTTGAGTATTTTGAGTTTGTGAAAGCTAAGGGTGTTTGTTTCTTTTAGAGAGTTAATTGCAAGGCTGATTTGGAGAGGTTGCTAGGCTAATTTGAAGAGTAGATTGAAGGACTAATTTGGAGAGTTTACGAGCTGAGGTGGAACCAATTGCTAAACAAGACCCCTGAATCCAACACCATACACTTGGATGATGTTGATCCCTCATCAGATTGGGTTATGGAGGATCAGTCTGTTAAGCCCTAAATGTGGGCACATTTCCCCCTATATTGTGGTGCATTACATTAGTTTTGATGTCGGCTTTGGTCCAGTGGTTGTAATTGTCATTAATATGGTTATATTAGTTATGTTGACTTGGATTAAAGAATTGTAGTTGTACCTCTTAATATCCTCTATATAAGAAGGAGATATTTTCATTTGAGCATATTGTCTTGTCTTGTGTACTTACTACATTGTATAAGGAGGTTGCCCCCTCGAAGAGGCTTTCTATTTATTTATTTCTTCATTAAAGGCATAGAGAACTTTTTATGGTCTATTTTTGCTCTTTTCCCACTTATTTTGGGAAATTTGTTGCTGAACATTTGGTATAAGAGCTTGGACGCTTCCAAAATAAGTCATATTAGAACCTGAACAAATCACTGAAACAAAGACCAAACAACTACGAAATTGGCTTATTACTGAGTACCTCATCAAGTGGAAGAACTTACCAGTTGAATATTTCACATGGGAAGATGAGTCCTTCATACAGAAGCATCTGCAACTAGTCAAAAATTTGAGGACAACACTTTTATGAAGGGGAGGGGCATGTTAAGCCTTAAATGTGGGCACATTTCCCCCTATATTGTAGTGCATTAGATTAGTTTTGATGTCGGTTGTGGTCCATTAGTTGTAATTGTCATTAGTATCGTTATATTAGTTATATCGGCTTGGATCAGTGAGTTGCAATTGTACCTCTTAATCTCCTACATAGGAATGATATCTTTTCATTTGATCATCTTGTCTTGTCTTGTCTTGTGTACTTAGTACATTGTCACTAAGGAGGTTGCCTCCTCGAAGAGGCTTTCTATTCATCTATTTTCTTCATTAAAGGCGTGGAGTACTCTTTCTAGTATATTTCTGCTCTTTTCCTGCTCATTTTTGGAAATTTGTTGCAGCCAACAGTATTTGACAATGAAAACCTTTCTTGGATGGATTTGGACCCACTTCCACATCAACAGGATGTGAATATTGATGTTGGATAGGTGCCTTTTGGACCAGGGGAATCAAGCCAAGCTTCCCAAGCCTTGAATCCCCATGTTGAGTCTAGTCATGTTGAGGATGTAGATGATGACTCAAACTCTGAGTTTGAGGCCGCTGAGCCTGAGTTTGAGCTTGAGGATTCAGATGATTTTATTATATGATTAGATTGTGTAGTCTTGACTCTTTAGTACTTTACTATCTAGTCTAGAGTTATTTTAGGACTCTATAGTATTAGATTATGGTAACTTCGGGATGTCCTCCATGACTCAGATGCCTTGCATGGAAGGACATCAGTACCATAGGCATCAGGATGGAGTAGAGAGTCAGATGCACTCTACTCAGTGGCATGAGCCCAACAGGGGTTGCATGCGGAGCTTCAGGGGAGATTGACCTATGCATGCATGAGTTTTGCATGACCTGCCAGGATTCAGTGAATGCATGCAAAAGTGACCTTTTGCATGCACCGAGAATTAGGGTTTTGGCAAACCTAATTCATCGGTGAGATTATTTATAGAGGCAGGGGGTCCCTGGATGGGGTTACTCAGTTGTATCATCAGAGAGAGATACTGCCAGAGTGAGGGGGACGAATCTGTCCATGTGGGGCGACTTTCTGAGATAGGGAGGAGTTGTTGCAGGAGCTAGGAAGGTCAGATCTGAGCTAGATCAATGACCTTCAGTTCCACAGAGACCAGATCTCCAGTACTGTGAGCTGAGAGAGCTCCACAGTTTGATTACTGATTAGTTTGGAGGAGGCCAAGTTTGCTTGGAGGAGGACGTTTTTCCTGAGGAGGAGAAGCTCGTTGTGAGCTGGATTGATCGAGTTGGAGTCCGACACTTTCAGGATAGCCTTGCCTCGAGATTTGAGGAAGGTTAGAGATGATCAGAGCTCAGATCTGTTGATATCTGGAGCAGTACGGGCATTTGACATCCAGAGGAGGAGGGCGCACTTGTGCATGCAGAGAGGGCCGATTTCATCAGTAGGCAGTCTTTAGAGCGAGCAGATCAGAGCAGGGGGATCAGTAGAGGGCAGATCCATCAGAGGCACCGTCAGAGCACTCAGATCCAGATTGGCACTTAGGGCATACTTCATCAGTGCATGCATTAGTTGGATGCATGCAAATTAGAGTTTGTCCTGGTCAGAGGAATTGAGTTACCAGCTGAGGGCTCTGCGCTCGAGAGAGAAGATAGCCCCATAGTTAGCTGGTTTTTCCCGAAAGGGTTCCAGGGTACATTTGTTGTTTATTGTGGTTGATTGCTGTTATATGTTGTTGGTAGATGCAGATCTAGTGGTTTGAGTCATAGTTTTAAAAATAGGTGAAATCGGAATCGGAATCGGCCGATTCACCGATTTAAGGCCGGACCAGTTCAAACCGGTCTCCAAATCGGATCGGAGGACCAGTTTAGTACCGAACCGGTCCGGTCCATCGATTTTCGACAAAAATCGGTCGATTTTTTTGGTAAGCCCATGGGCCATTAAAAAATGGTTTTTTTAATTTTTAACCTAGGTCCTATACTACCCTCTCGAGCCCCCAACAGTCCAACCCAACACCATTCACTTTGTTTGTCATGTGAGTGGAGTGGAGACTTGGAGTGGAGTGGAGTGGAGAATCGGTGATAGCAGCCGCGGGAGTGGAGAGGAGTGGAGTGGAGTGTGCAGTGTGCACTATGGCTGCATGGCAGTGTGGAGAGTGCTGAGTGGAGTGGGCCGTGGAGTGGGGAGAGTGCTGAGTGGAGTAGGCTGTGGAGTGTTGTTACCTGTAGGCTGTGACTGTGTGGGGAGAGTGCTGAGTGGAGTGGGGAGAGTGCTGTAGGCTGTGTGGGGACTCGGGAGTGCTGTGTGGATAGTTGGAGTGAAACACAAATTTGCCAAGGTATTAATTTTACAGTTTATAGTTTACACTTGTTTTTTTTTTTAATTTAATTTTAAAGTTTAAGGTTTAAACAGAAATCAAATATTTAAAAAATTTCTGAATTTCACATAATTTTTATAGTTTTAATTTTAAACAAAAATTAAAAATTAATTTTTTCTTATTAACATAAGTTAAAAATTCATTTAATTTTTTCTTGTTATGTTTGGAATTTTGCTCAGAATCCAGATGTTCAGTATAGACTTATGGCCCCAAAAGCATGAGATCCTACATGGATCCATGCAGATGTTGTTCAGGGGGACATATATTGCAAGTATTGCAAGAAATTGATTAAGGGTGGGGGAATTTATAGGCTTAAACAACACTTGGCTGCCATCAAAGGCCAAGTTAAAGCATGTGAAGCCTCACTAGATGTTATTGGACAAATTAGAGCTGAGATGCAAGAACAATTTAAGAAGTTTGAAGAGGGAAAGGTTAGCAAAGAGAGATAGAGGAAGAAGTAGGTAGGAAGAGGAGGCTTGCTGAAATGATGGGTGGGACCTATGCCCTTGGTTCAAATTCAAAAGAAGTCTCTTCATCTATCCCTTCTACCACTCTTATGGATCGTTTCCAGTATGTTTCGTCCTCCAAGAGTACACAAGATAAGGGCAAAGCCAAAAAGACGGGTAGCATGGAAAGCTATTTCACACCGCCCACCACTTCTGCCAGTGTCAATGCTTCTCAAATGCAACATCCAACACAAATTCAACCCACCTTAGATGAGCAATGGAAGAAGTATTACAAAGAAGTTTCCCATGAGTACATTGCAAGATGGTGGTATGATGCTAATCTCCCATTCAATGCTGCTCGCTCTTCTTATTACCAACCTATGTGGGATGCCGTTGTAGCTGCTGGTAAGGGCTTCAAAGGCCCTAGTATGCATGACTTGAGGGGATCTCTTTTGCAAAAAGAGATTGTTTCCATAGAAGAATACCTGAAGGATTTCAAAGCTTCATGGGTAAACACAAAATGCACTATCATGTCGGATGGATGGATAGATCAGAAGGGCCGACACCTTATAAACTTTCTTGTCTCTTGCCCACGGGGAACCATGTTTTTGAGATCATGTGATGCATCTGATAAGGTAAAAGATGCAAATCTGTTATTTCATCTTTTGGATCAGATTGTTGAGGAGGTGGGGGCAGCTAATGTTGTGCAAGTCATCACCGATAATGCCTCTAACTATGTTCTTGCTGGCTAAGTCACTGGATTCGGTGACTTTCAAGGATGAAATTCGAATTTCGATGAATTTCAAGGCATGCCGAATTAATCGTTGAAGTTCGCCATCAAAATTCGAATTATTTGGAATGCGTTTGAATTTGGTTTAAATGTGTCTTAAAATTTGATGGAAAACATGAAAACGAGAAATCCCTAGCTCATATCTCCCGCCATTGCCATTGTTGGACGCCGCCTCTACCCTGCAAGTCTGCCCAGTCACCTTTCGCTGTTCACCACCTCCATTGTCCAGACTCTAACTCGATTTTCTCCTAATATGTTGGTCGCGCTTCGCCCTCACCCTCCATTGTCGATTGACTAGAACGGAAATTCGAACAACTTCAGTGTATTGTGACCCATACCGCGATGCATACAGCTGATGTTGTGACCCATATCATGGGTCGTAACCCACATTGTGAAGAATACAGCTAAATATAATTTATATGCAACCCGATTTTTAATGAAGAACACTAAAATATATCTACTCTTAAATATCACGGTATAGTTTAATTTTTATAATGTGTTTATTGAAAATATTAAATTTTATTCAATAATTTCATATATATATTGTTGGTATAAACTATAGTTTCATTTTTATCATGTGGTTAATAGGTATATTAAATTATATATATATATATATATATATATATATATAAAATTTTTATATATACACACACATATATATATATACTCTCGAATTTAATGCCGAATTTTATCACCAAAATTTTCATTGCCGATTTTTTGTCGAACTTCAAGGTCACCGAACTCGAACAAGAATTCGAACCAGGTGACTTTGCTTGTTGGTAGGATGTTAGAGGAAAAACATAAAACCATATTCTGGACCCCATGTGTGGCACATTGCATAGACCTCATGCTTGAGGATGTATGCAAACAAGACTGGATCAAGTTCACTGTGGAGTATGCCAAAAGCATCACCAAGTACATCTACAACCACGGTTGGGTATTGAATTTGAGCTTGATGAGGTGACACACAGGGGGCAAGGAGCTTGTTAGGCCCGCAGTTACTAGATTTGCAACTCACTTCCTCACGTTGCAATCTCTCATTTCCCAAGAACAAAACTTGGAGAAGATGTTTTCAAGTGATGAATGGAATTCATCTAATTGGGATAGCACACGAGATGGAAGAGACATTAAGAAGAAAATTAGAAGCTCTTCATTTTGGAAAAAAGCAGCAGAGGTTGTGGCAATTATTGAGCCACTTGTTAAGGTGTTGCGGTTGGTGGATGGGGAAAAATTGGCCATGGGATACATTTATAAAGCTATGGATCAGGCAAATGAGCAAATAAATGCAACATACAAAGATAGAGTAGCCAAGTATGGGCCTATTTGGGATATCATTGATAGGAGATGGAACAATCAACTTCATCACCCTATACATGCAACTGGGTATTTCCTGAACCCGAAGTATCATTATAGAGATGACATTGATGTGATCCGGGTGGGGAGATATCGGATGGATTGTATACTTTCCTTGAGCGCATGGTCCCAAATGAGGAAACCCAACTGGGGATACATCGGTAGATCACCTCATAGCCAAATAGCCTATAGGCCTCATGGATCATGTATTTTGTTCCAGTTCCAATCTCCTAGATATGTATTGCACAGTACACTTTGTGCCATTTTGATATATTGACTCTTATATGGTATATACATGAGCAGACATTGGATATTTTGTTTCTAATGCTATGGAATCATGAATTAGAATCTTGAAAATGATGTTTTTCTTAAAAATTTAAATATTTTATGTATTTTTTAGCAAACCGATTCATTAAATTCAAATCGACCAATTTATGACCGATTCATTACCGATTCGAATTCCGATTCCGAGTTCACCCTCGACCGATTCCGAGTCCGATTTCGATTTTTCAAACATTGGTTTGAGTCTATGTTTTTATGAGTATGTATTGACATAGAGATTCATACTACTTGAGGTCTCAAACTGATCCAGAGGGAGTAGTGATCTCTGGATCTATATATATTTACATATAGGCCATTTACAGCCTTTTTGTTGATGTATTTTGATTCAAATACAAAGTGCACTTGGTGTTATTTTGGTTGTATACACTCATACTTGCTATATATATATATATATTTTTTTTCTAGAATATCCCATACTTTCGGGAGTGGCCTTTGGTCTAAGAAACCATGACCCAGGGGCATCTAAGTTGTCAAAATCACCCAGGGATCACACTCTTTCTGGGCCACACCAACCGTCAACAAGTTGGATTTTTGGGTATCTCCTCCCAACTAGCTCACCCCTAAGGGGAATTGAACCTGGGTTTCCCTACTGATGAGACCCACGCCTTAACCGAATGAGCTATTGAGATTTGACATATGTGTGTGTGTGTGTGTGTCGCATTAAAGTCAATCAAGAAGGTACTACAATTACTATATGTGGGTTATATATATTAGTAATGCATATGGACTAGAAGGCTTTGTTAGAACAATTATTATGAAAAGAGCAATTTCTGTATTAAACATATCCTTTACAGCTTGTCATAAACTATTATAATATGAATGTCAAAAGAAATGGATAATTACATATATAATAGCATCATTGTTACGCAACTAACTTTTTTTTTGTTACGCTGCTTATGATTTTTCTTCCCTCTATAGTAGTAGACGGTTGAGTATCACCTTGTGATATAACCTTAGATAAATTGAATCTTACATAATTACCTATATAAAGAATGACTTTTATATTTAAAGTTAAGAAAGTAAATCAAAGAGGAAACACAGGGCCTTTATTTTACATATATATATATATATTATATTATATATATATTCAAAATTTGAATATTTATGTATTTTTGGTGGAGCAGTTTTGTGATCCGATTTTTTTCCTGGTTCTAATTTTCAGGGTTGACTGGTTCAACCACTGGTTTGGTTCTAGTAACTTTGGATATTCCTTCGTCAAGGGAAGTACACAATGGAGATCTTGAAGAGATTCAAGATGGAGGACTATAAACCGATGGCTACACCTATGGTTACTGTTATCCACTAAATTGCACTTAGTGGATTCCGAGTGAACCGTCGAAGTTGTGAACATGTTCAATGTTCATCATCAGTGTTCCGAGATCCATCAGGCCAAAAAAATTTGGCCCTTTGTAATTTTTGCATGTCCAGACCCCTGCGGGGAAATTGTAATAAGTTGGTCTAGCATGAGTTATTTTTTAAAGAAGCTTGGTCTACCTTAGGTTTGCTATCATAGGAATACTCTAGAGTGTTTTTTCCTTAGGAATTATGCACTACTCGTCAGTGGTGTATAATCCCTAAGCTTTTCACTCACACCTCCAAAGTTGGAGTATTCACATGATGATTGAACTTAGGGAGATTATTAAAGCTTATATGTATGTATTTTTTAAACATGCTAGCCATCAATAATGAGTCATATGGACACGCACTAGGTCCCCTAGGATTTTTGAGTCATTTTGAGAAAAATATTTTTTCTCAGTTTATGAGATTTTTTAATAATTTAATTAAAAATTCAAAAAGTGATAAAAGTGTGTCTAGTAGGTTAAATTTGGCATGGGGGTGCTCGTTTTCTAACCCAAAGCACCCAAAAAACCCCTAAACCCACTTTTCCTAAGTTCTAAGTGATTATTTTTCACTTAAATAAAAATTCTCTCAAAATTAATTTTGAGGAATTATTTAATTAAAAAATAATAAATATGAGAGAAAATCAAATTCCTAAATCAATGGAATTTGTCCCAGACAGAGGCCCAGTTGAGTTGGCAGTTACATTTAAGGAAAAATACCAATCCCATTGATCAAGGAAATGTGTTGGAATCAAATCTCCTTTGATTGACAATCAAATTAGGGAGAATATTGAGGAAATAAATGATGATTTGATTGAAGATTGGAGATCCACAAAAGGGGGCGGGCGAATTTGTGGTTGGAGAGGTGTCAAGTGGAGATTGAAAAGTGTCAAATGGTTGGAGAAATGTGTCATTAACCTCCCCAAACTCCTCACATGTGTCAACAAGCCTTTTCCAAGTGTATCAATCCATTTCTCCAAGTGTCAAAGATGATCTATCTTGGGAAGTGCACCTCCCCCTCTCTCATTTTTCTATATAAGAAAGGTCTATGCTCCATCATTCTCAAGGATTGGATTGCATAGAACCTCTACTTATTTTTGTAATGCTGTGGTGAATAATATTGTTGAGACTTTGGAGGTCATTGGTGGCTCTGGTTCTTCATGCATGCTAGTCTTTGGTTGAGGTAACTTTGTGATCTTCCATTTTTACTTTCATTTGCAAGTAAATCTATCTAGCTTGGTAAGGATCTTGGATCCTAGTAGGCTAAGCATTCTTGTCTTGATTTGCTTATTTATTTTGGATGTGTAGATATCTAGAAGCAGCAAATAATATTCGGTTGTATTTTTGTTCTTCATTTTTCTTATCATTTAATCTACTAGATTTAATCTCTTGTATGTGTAAGTTTCTTGGTTGTGTTACAGGATTTAGTGCCCTATTGTGAAAGTGGATCTTGTATTGACTCCTCTTTTGGATTGGGTAGTGGATCACTTCATATTCAAGCACTAACAACTTTCTTTGCAAGCACTTCTCCTTCTCCAATATTGGACAAGCTAACAAGCTTGGTTCTCTATCCTTCTTCTTCTTAAATTTTCAAAAGCAAACCTCGTTTCCCTTTGTGTTTCTTTTGGAACAAGCATAAGTACTTTAAAAGATTGAAATTATTCTAAAGTTTGTTTCAAATTTCAGATCTAGAAAGTTGCATCCATCCCATATCAAAAGGCTAAATCTAGATCTCACTTTCATGCTTGTATGTGTCCATTTTTTCCATAAATTTTTACAAGTAAAAAGTTGTATTTTTTATGTAAATTTGTGCATTATAATCACTTTTTTGCATACATTTAGCTTGATGGTTTTTAGCAGGTCTGCAAATAAAATCAAAGTTTTGGAGTTATCAAGAGCCCTAAAAATGCAAAAAACCCTTCGATGGACACCCATAAACTTCTATTTTCAAATTCTATCATTGTAAGCCCTTAGATCCAAGCACAAACGGACAAAGGAGCACTTTTTTTCTTCTTAAAAATTGTAATTATTAAACGAGAGTAGTGGGATACCCAACACCCACATCACATCCCCCTTGGGGGGATTTGCATTTTTTCAATTTTCGTGGATAGATTTTTCTAACTCACATTTTTTTTTCACACACTCTCTTCTTAAGTGCAGGGTGTATACTTTCATTTATATTTCACATCTTTAATCATTTAATTTTGCAGAAGTAACTTGGAGATAAAACCATCCTTCGTCGCCACGAATTATGCTCTCACCTTCACCTAAAGGCATTGTCGATTAGTGAAGGTTGACCAGAAAAGTGACGCATAAGTTTGGCCATTCACATATTTTCCATAAGTTTTGTCTTTTACTTTCATAACTTAATAAAATGAACCTAAAGTTTCTTGAACTTAGCGGAAAAGCAAGTCAAGAGCACTCTCGATCGGAGAGTACAATGGTTACTTGTTCAAGTTGAATAAAGTATTTTTCCTACACTGTGTATGCTCTACCCACTTGTGGGATATGGAAGCATTTTTTAACATTCCACACTTAACTTAATAAGTCATTTAATAAAATTAACATCCCTTTAAGATAAGTGAAAATCCGACACTTCGATTAGAATTTGTGTGGGGAAATTCTGCTTGGGGACGCTGAAACCACTGTACTAAGAACTTTAGGGCACTGTTAGACTACATCCCTGGTTGGTGTAGTGTTGAACACGCTCTAGAGGCTCCGGATAGCCAACATGTCCTTGTACGGAACCACCAATTTCTAAATTTCCAAACATTCCTTCCTGTACCTCATGGTATATCGAGAGTTTTCCCCTTTTCCCTTAATCAAGTTTCACACTTGATAAATCTAAAATCAACCAAGAGACAATTGCACAACATTTCTCTTTTTCAGCACTTATCATTTACACTGTATCGATTCCATAAGGCACTGGTCCTTGCACTCTTTATTTGCTTATTATTAATATCAAGTATCGTGCATCTACTATATATTTTACAGTGATATTTAATTCATGCTGGTAAAAGATTATTTAAACCTTGTTGCAGTCATATCTTGGAACCTTTTAATCACTACCCAAAAACAACTCCTAAAAACATAAAACACTTTAATCACTTTCACTGGAAACTCTAACAACCTTAGAAACATTCCTTAGGGACTACCCCCCTTGGCTTCGTTGGGATTTTTGCCTAAACGGAGGAGTCAAGATCAGCTGACAGCCTTGACTCGAGACTTGCCCCCAAGGGCGCACCGAGCAGTATAAAATATTTCTGCTGCGTTAACCAGGTGTGCTGATCCGACGGCAACATTTACCATCCTGAAGGAGGTTGACACTTTAGATTAAGAGTGGGTGGATCCTAGATTATCTAGACAACTGATTGGCTCATTGATGTATTTGGTCAACATCAGTTTTGATATATGTTTTCCTGTGAACACCTTGAGTCAGTTCATGGTGGAGTTGACGCGCGTGCATTAGGTAGCAACAAAGCATGTGCACAAATATTTGAGGGGCACGATGGAGTATGGATTGAGGTATCTTGGAGGTGATGGAGTGACGTTGCAAGGTTATTCGGACTTAGAATGGGCAGGGAGTGCAATACATCGGAAGAGCACCTTAGGGTGTTGCTTCAGCGTGGGCTCAACAGTGATTTATTGGTTCAACAAGAAGCAAGCTTCCGTAGCACTCGGTTCATCATGGGAAAAATACATGGAAACGAGTATGGCTAGTTGAGAACCTATTTGGTTTTGCAAACTGCTTACTGGGTTATTTGATTAGGAGTTGGAGCCTACAGTGATACACTATAACAATCAGAGTTGTATCAAACTCTCTTAGAATCCAATATTCCATGACAGGTCCAAGCATATTGAGATCATATATCATTTCATTCGAGACATGATCCAAAAGAGAGTAGTCAAGCTCCATGTTGGGAGGAACCTGGCAATGCAAGTTCATCAGACTATCCAAATCCAAAGCAACCAACCAACAAACAAGTTGAAAGATTGATATATAAGTTAAAAAAAACAAAACAAAGAAATGAATGCAATACAAATATATTGTTTAGTTAGTTTTCTTACAACGTAATTTTATGTAGATATGTACCTAAAAAAGCAAGTAATTCTAGCCAAGGAATGCGAGTTAAATTAATGGAAAAGAATTAGATCAACGAATTTAAGAAAATAAAGATATGAACAAATAGAAAAACAATTATGATCAATGCCTTAGATTTTGTGAACGGAGTTCAATAACCACTCCCAGTTGGTTAACCTGGAGAAGAATCACATGAATGACAAACACTCTGTAGAAATTTGTAACGTGATATGATCGAGGTGCCTCGAGAAATGCTACGCACCTCCAACCTGCATGTTGGGTGGATCCTAGCAATGGAAGTTGATCAGGCAACCCTATTATCACATATATTGTAGCTGGGCTACCATATATTTATTATCAGATTCCAGTATATTTTTCAGCCAGTTCCCTTCCATTGAGATGCTGAGATGAGTATCTATGATGGATCACTATTTTGATTGTGGACAACAGTATATCCCCATGCCATGACTGAGTGTCAAGAAACTCAGATTTGATGACTGATGTAGCCATTTAGCCAATTAGAGAGCAGGTTGTTTTTCCTAGAGTTGCAGCAGCAGGTTCTCAATGGACAGATGATGGTTCAGATTGATATGCACAGGTATATGACCCAGCAGGGATTATCTTGTGTTATGGTTATTATTACTTTTATACTCATTCTTGTGGCATGTATTAGCATTTAGTATCATGATCAGGTGATCATATACATATGTGGACCTAGTTGTATTGATTATTATGTATATATGTCCCCACTCAGACTTAGAAGTTATTGACCTATACTCATTGGTTTTACCCTCCTTAGGGAGAATAGAGGTGCTCATTCCCACCATCTTTTGGCTTGCTAGTATTGGTCTCATTATTCACTTTCTCCACCCATCCATTACCTTCTAGTTATGTCTTTACCCTGACTTACTACTTGACTAGTGGCATGGAGGACCTTCCCCCACTATAGCCTCTTTGTTGGATGAGCTTCCCTGTTTCATTGTGTCTCGGCTCTGAGTTTCCTAAGTTGTGTTGGCTAAACCTAAAACATATAGTGCTACCATCAGTACAGTGTATATGGAAATGAAATGTATATCTTATGTGAAAGCCCATTCATGTAACAAGTGTTTCTGAACACACGTGAATGCAAGGCAAGCCTGATGAAATTGGCTTTGAAATGTAAATGTGAAATGTGAAATGTAAATCTATGGAATCGTGTTTCTAACACACATAGATCATAAAGCCTAATAAATGTAAATCCATATAACAAGTGTTTTTGAACACACATGGATCAAGGCTATGGAAACTCAAAGGCCCAAAAAGCAATGCTTCTTAAATGTTATATCTAAACAATTGTTGGCCTCACTTGTATTGATTTATCCCTCACTAGCTTGTGAGTTATCATGTGAGATGGAGTTAGGGACAGATCGAGTTATGTTCCCTAGAGTCTCAAGGGACGGCTCGAGTTATGTTGATGTATATGTAACTTCGGAATGTATTTCACCTATGTATTTCATCTATGTATATTTTATTCCTATAGAGTTGTTATTATTCCTCTATACGGAAGTGTCGTCATTTATATTGTAAGTGTCGTAACTTATACTTGATGGGTTATTAGACCACCTTGATGGGGTCAACCTTGTATGAGTCATGTGGGTAAAAGGGTTATTAGAACACCCTAGTGGGGGTCGGCCCTGTCAGCATTATGTTATGTGGTTAAGTTGAGGCCGACCTAGTAAAGGTTATTAGGCAAGTCAAGTCATGTATAAATAGAGTGCGGGAGGCACTCTATTTGATAAATTCACTTTCTCTCTCACACACTCATTGGAGAGTGGCGCACTTGTGGAGGAGGAGAATTTGCTGCTAGGAGGACTATCTCTTATGCTTGGGTTGTATCATTGCTCTATCTATCTCTGAGGAAGTTGCGGGGTTTTTCACCTTCTTGGTTTTCCCCGGTGAAACTCTGTGTCTCTTATGTGCTTGCATTATTGTGTCCATGATTGATATGCTGTAGATATGTTGTAGATATGCTATACATGTTATTATCTCAGTTAATATCCTATATCAGATTGAAATTTCTGAAAAACTAACATGGTATCAGAGCTAGCCTGAAAGAAGGCATGGTATGGCATTTATGACACTTGTTGCACTTGCGAAGCTAGGGCTTGATATAGCAAAAACCCGTCATCGTAGCACTTTCGCTATAAATCTATTTCAGCGATGTTTCAGAATTTGAAACGATTATAGGTCAAAGATAAGATCCCCATGTACCTTGTGTCCGAAGCACAATTTCCAATTCGTTGTACTTTGTGTTTTATGATCTATACAATTTAGGGTTTCTGCCTCTTCCAGATCTGAGTCATAAACAGGTGACCTAGGAAAAAATGTCATAACTTGGGCTAGGAAGCTCCAAATGAAATTTCGTAAAAAGTGACAGGTAGGGCACGGACTGTACTTTCACAAGCTGAAGCTTCAGAGGCTGAAAGTGAACCAGTGACACATGGCACTCCGTACAAGTTCGCTCTCCTATTTTATCCCCTAACCAGGTCACGTTGCGACACTTGCCATAACTCTCTCTCAGAGAATCCAATTGAGGTCATACCTATGGGGTTGGAAAGATGACAGGTCAGGATACTAGAGGGAGAAGTTTTAGACCCCGTGGATTCGTAATTTTGGAGTTACACCAGAAACAATCAAGTGCATATTTCTATCAAAACAGAATTGGATTTTGAGCACTTTCATTCATGGCTCCGGGAATTAGGGTTTCGAAGAAAATTGAAATTTTTGTAATCAGAGACCACGGCTAAATGCTACTCATAAAAATAGAAATTTAGAGACCTAGTTCAAATTTTTTGGTTGGGAAAAAGGTTGGGCTTGATCAAACCCTAGTTCGAGACTTTGATCGGAAAAGTGGAAAATTAGGGCTTCTGCAAAAGTTGGAATTTTTTAAGTCTGTGACCACGGCTGGAAGCTCCTTAGAAAAATCAAAGTTTAGAGCTTTGGATCAAACCTTTTGGTTAGGCAGAAGGGTGGGATTTATCAAAACCTAGTTCGGGATCCTGTCCAGAAGATCCGAAAGTTTCAAAGGCAATTTTGAGGCGTGAAAGTTTGCAGTTTTCAAATTCTGAGTATACTAGCTTGATCAGTTCATCAAGGCGCATCTTTCTATCCTTTCAGAAGTTTGAAATTCAAAGTTTGAATTTTTAGGGTTTCTTTGACAAACCCTAATCCAACTTCAGATCCAGTTTCTACAAATCAAGTGGATTGGGTTAATCCTAGAAGAGAATGGATTGGTCACCTGCATAAGTGAAGAAGCTCCAGTTTCAGAGGGAGATAAGGCTAAGGCCTTACATAAGAAGATTACAAGCAATCTCGACAGGTATGACTTATCCAGGTATGTCTCGAGATCTGTTCATGATTAAGTGTATGGTATGTTTGTCTTCATTAAGGTTAGTACAATCTTGATTAACTTTAGACTTGTCGTATCACCTTAATAAAATTATGAATGCACGATAGAAGATATTCATTGATTAGGGTTTTGACACTTATGATTGTACTAATGCATTGTGGTGTTGTAGGAGGTTGATGTTGTCCACTAACATGAAAGGTACATCAAGAAAGACAAATCATGTTCTATTTCAAGAACATATGACCATGGTGACATGAAGACAAAGGTTCATCCATTGCCATGGATCACATAGAAGATCTACGTACGAGGTATGTATAACTTGGTTCTATATTGGTTAACCTATGAGATATGCAGGTTACTAGCACAAGTCATTGAAGAGAACAAGAAGACATTATGCGGGTATGTTAGACATAACTAGCTAGCATGCTAATCCAGGTTTGTTTTTCCTATATCATGTTAGAATCCTACCTTGTGTTAGGATCTCTTATATAAGTATGCATGGCATGATTGATAATGATTATTCATTGAAGTTAGTAATCATGGGTTTAGGCATATTATGCTTCTTACTTTGATTGATGATATGACTAACCAAAAAATTCCTTTGGTCAAATAAGAATATGCATGAGTAAAAGAAGTATTCCTTGAAACCTTGAATACTAATGTTTATAATCTATGTTTGAAATGATCATGACTATACATGTTTAAGATTATTGTGTTTTGATTATACTAATGAATGTATGATTATGTATGAGATCTCGAAGGTAACACAATGATGATACTAGTAAACATGGATAGTGATCAAGGATGGATATAAGTTCAAGGACAGGTAATCCAGGAAGCAAAGATCAAGAGGGAGCACACTCCAGTAGTTTCTGCAAGGATGTAGACATTCAGAGGGATTTGACCACTTCTCACAATCCACATCAGAATGGAGTTGCAGAAAGGAAGCAAAAACTGAGAGAGAGTCCACCCTACAACCAAACAAAGATAAGTATTTGAATTGTCATTTCTTGTATATTTGTTTGTTTAAATAATATTGTTCAATGATGTATATGCTTATGTTCCTAGACTTAGGGTGTGTATTATGCATATTAGAATAATTGCATTAATGAACAGTATACTACTAATATGCATCTAATAGGTAAGTGGCCTACGGCACTGTACAACATTCCATTGCTACTTATCTAGAATGAAACCTCTTTGCTGACATGTTGGGAGTTGTGCACACTCTTAACAATGTTTTGGTAGAGATTGGAAGGCATCTAGAAAGTTACGGGATATGGATAAATGTTGTATTGAAGCATTGGCTAAGATAATTACATGACTGTATGACATATTTATTTATGTGTAAGAATTTGTTCTGAAAACTATGAGATGTTTTCTAATCATGCAATTTAACTTGTTTTGTAGGAAAGATCGTATACCATCACCTACAAAAGAAGGACTACAACATTTGTTCAACAACAAAGTTATCTATTGAAGATATTGAAGTTCCCAGGATTTGGGTAGAGCGCCATGATCGAGGAGTACCAATCGACCATGAAGAATGATGTTTGGGATGCAGTCCTAAGACCTGAAGGGATGTCTGTTGTGACTTCCAAATGGATCTACAAGATCAAGCATGCTGTAGATGGTAGCATAGAGAAATACAAAGCGAGATTTGTAGCTCATGGCTTCTCCCAGAAAGAGGGGATAGACTATGAAGAGACTTTTCCTCCTGTAGCTAGATACACTTCCATCAGATCAGTACTTGCTCTGGCTACAGTGATGAAGTGGAAGATACAACGGATGGATGTCAAGACAACTTTCTTGAATGGTGTAGTCGAGGAGGAAGTGTATGTGGAGCAGCCACTTGGTTTTGAGACACATAACAGGGAGTCATATGTGTGCAGACTGAAGAAAGCTTTGTATGGCTTGAAGCAAGCTCCTAGGACTTGGTATGGTAGGATAGACAGCTTTCTATCCAGTTTGGGATTTACTAAGAGTAAAGCAGATTCCAATTTTTACTACAAGGTTGAGGAAGGCAATCCTGTGATACTACTCTTGTATGTGGATGACCTGTTTGTAACAGGAGATGATGGATTGATTGTCGATACCAAGAGGAATCTTGCTGCCAAGTTCGAGATGAAGGACTTGGGTATGATGCACTACTTTCTAGGCATGGAGGTGTGGCAGAGTGCAGATAGAATCTTCCTTGGACAAGGGAAGTATGCAGTAGAGATCCTGAAGAGGTTCGGGATGATGGACTGTAAGGCCATGGCCACACCTATGGCATCGAACATGAAGCTTCTGTGTGATGCTTCATCTGATCCGGTTGATGTCACGATGTATCGTCAAATGATTGGGTCCTTGATGTACCTGACGAATATGAGACCAGATATTTGCTTTGCGGTGAACACATTGAGCCAGTTACTGACGGATCCCAGAGGTGTTCACTTGGTTGCTGTAAAGCATATTTTGAGGTACCTGAAGGGTACAATTGATTATGGGCTCAAGTATGATGCGAATCAAAAGTTTAACCTGCAGGGTTATGTTGATTCAGAATGGGCAGGCAATGTTGCAGATAGGAAGAGCACATCTGGGTGCTGCTTCAGTATGGGATCAGGTGTGATCTCTTGGTTTAGCAGGAAGCAGTCCTGCATAGCACTGAGTACAGTCGAGGCTGAGTATGTTGCAGCTTGTTCGGCTAGTTGTGAGGCAGTATGGTTTCGGAAGCTACTGTCTGAGTTATTTGATCTCCCGCTGGAGGCTACTGGTGTCTTTTGTGACAACCAGAGTTGTGTGAAGTTGTCTGAGAACCCGGTGTTCCACGACAGGTCGAAGCACATAGAGATCAAATATCACTATATCATGGATATGGTGTAGAGAGGAGCAGTGAAGCTCCTGTATGTTGCGACGGATGAGCAGGTTGCAGATGTGTTGATGAAGCCACTAGCCAGAGTGAAGTTCGAGTACTTCAGAGAGAGGCTTGGTGTTCTTCAGATTGATGACACTTCAAGGAAGAAGTGATGGACACATTTGCACGAGCCATTCCCAGCATGGTGAGAGGAGGATCCTTCCATGACTGCGGATGTAAGCGCTGGATGATGAGCATCAGGACAATGCTCTGGTTACTGCTCTGTATATGCATCATGTTGGATGCTTGTTATGATCAGTTGGATCATGTATGATGATATGTATCAGGTAGATACTTGGTATGCATCAGGTGGATGCATTATGATCAAGTTGATCATGGATGATGAGCTTCAGGATGTTGCTCCAAATGACATGCATCAGGACGATGCAGTGATGATGATCAGGTTGATCATGTGATGATGTACATCAAGATGATGTATGGTGAGTATCAGGTTGACACTCTGTGGCTGTGGACAGGTTGTACAGATGAGCATATAAGTAGACCTGGGAGATCCGACAGGTAGAGCTATGTGTTCGTAACAGCCTGGGATGCTCTTTCAAGGCATTGCTCTGGGAGGACATATAAGTAGACTTGGGAGATCCAACAGGTAGAGCTGTGTGCTTGTAACAGCCTGGGATGCTCTTTCGAGGCATTGTCCTATGGCATGTAAGTAGACCTAGGAGATCTGATAGGTTGGGTTGTGTGCCCGTAATAAGTCCTGGGATTCTCTTTCGAGACATTGCCATGACCACATGTATACCTGGGAGATCCGATAGGTTGGGATGTGTGCCCGTAATAAGTCCTGGGATGCTCTTTCGAGGCATTGTGGTGAGGGGTCACATGTAATACGTCCTGGAGATCCGGACAGGTTGTGCTAGTCACGAAAAAGGCCTCGGATGCTCTTTAGGGTTCTTGCTAGTCAAGACACTCTTTTAAGGTTTTGTGACAGTCACATGTAAGTGGACCTGGGAGATCTTGCCGGTCGTGCTTCGGCACATAAATGGTCCTAGGATACTCTTTCGAGGCATTGTGACGCATGTAATAAGTCCTGAGGATTCCACAATATGGTCGGTGATGATGATGACCTGCAAATGGTGGGCCTACATCCAGTATGAAAAAGGACTGGCTCTGTAGAACTTCCTATGACGAGTAGATCGGAGATTGATTAAGATAGCAGCAACCGTGACGATGACGATGATTCGAGAACGATGATTCGCTGACGATGATCCAGAGAAGAAGATTTGTGCTAGCAGATCTGTGTCGAGAAATACCTTCCTAGTTAAGAGGGAGTGTTGATGTATATGTAACTTCAGAATGTATTTCACCTATGTATTTCATCTATGCATATTGTATTCCTATGGAGATGTTATTATTCCGTTATACGGCAGTGTCGTCATTTATATTGTAAGTGTTGTAACTTATACTTGATGGGTTATTAGACCACCTTGATGGGGTCGGCCTTGTATGAGTCATGTGGGTAAAAGGGTTATTAGACCACCTTGGTGGGGGTCGGCCCTGTCAGCATTATGTTATGTGGTTAAGTTGAGGCCGACCTAGTAAAGGTTATTAGGCAAGTCAAGTCATGTATAAATAGAGTGCGGGAGGCACTCTATTTGATCAATTCACTTTCTCTCTCACACACTCATTGGAGAGTGGCACACTTGTGGAGGAGGAGAAGCTGCTGCTAGGAGGACTATCTCTTATGCTTGGGTTGTATCATTGCTCTATCTATCTCTGAGGAAGTTGCGGGGTTTTTCACCTTCTTGGTTTTCCCCGGTGAAACTCTGTGTCTCTTATGTGCTTGCATTATTGCGTCCATGATTGATATGTTGTAGATATGTTGTACACTAAGTCACCTGACACGAGGACACAGGACACGAGTGTCCCCACGGGGCACGATGACCCCTGGAATCAGGACACGTAGGACACGTTTTATATACATATATATATTTTTTAAAATATATTAAAATTTAAAAATATAGACATATAGATCCAATAAAATTTAACATTTACAATTACAAATATTCAATAGAAATTACATTTACAATTACAAATATGAAATATTCAATAGAAATTACATTTACAATTACAAATATGAAATATTCAATAGAAATTAGATCATTCACAATCACAAGTACAACACATTTGTCATTGACAATCACAAATCACAATGAGACATTGAGACACATAGATGCATGTCAGAGACTCGGAACCATATGTCTCATTAAGTCATCAAAATCAAAATGTATTACATAGATGTCGGAATGCCACTGGGCACTGGCAAATGCCAAATAGACTAATAGTCTAATAGTCTAATAGTAAATACAAAAAAAGGGTGGATCAAGATGGAATAATCCCATCTGTCAATGACTCAACAGTCCTCCTCCATGCCTGAATCAACAAACTCATCACTGCCCTGATCCTCCTCCTCCTCCTCCTCCTCCTCCTCTCTGCCAATCTGACTAACTGCATATGCTGGTGTGGAGGATGACCCCTCCATACGATCACCCTCATCAAAAGTGACCGGCTCTAGCACTGGATCATTAAGATCCATGTTGGCTAATGCCAACTCAGTACTGCTTTCCAAACCCATCTCATCAGGAAAGACATCCCACATCTGTGTCTTTCCCTTCGCCCACTCCTCCCTCTTCCTGTAAATAAGACGAAGGTTGGAGTGCACATACACCATCATCTCTGCCCTGGACTGCTCAAGCCTGCTCTTCTTCACACTGTACAAGTTCCCATATGTGCTCCAATTCCTCTCACAACAAGAGGATGAAGTAACATGAGAGAGGACCCTCAAGGCTATCTTTTGTAGAAGAGGGCATGTTGCCCCATGAGTTGTCCACCAAACAAGGGGTTTCTTAACCCCCATGTCTCTAACCACCTCATATCCTCCAAAGTTCCCAGTGCCACTAGAAAACTCATAAAATTCCTCCTCCACCACCTCAAGGTGGTCTCTATCCTGAAGTAGCCGTCTAAATGCTATCTTCCTCCCCTCTGAGATCTCTCCATCCATGTGAGGAGGGACTCTGGATGAGGGCCTCGACCCACCACTGAGCCAATCCTGAGCGTAGAACCTCGGGTTCAATGAGTGGACCAAGCAATGCAAAGGTGTGCAATTCTTATCCCACCTAGAGATAAGAATGCCCTGTATGATGGACCATAAGTTCTCTGCCGATGTCTCATACTCAGCACACTCATTCTCCATAACAATGGTCCTCATGGACTCAATCATGGAATCCCACCCCTCATAAACATCTCCTAGGATGGGCTGGTCTGTGTCTGCAAACCACAACAAAGAAATGATTGGCTCCATGATCTTGATGCTAAGGACTACCCTATCCCACCAACCATCATCTAATACTGTGTCCTTCAGCTTTTGTGAAGCATTCTGATCCGACTTTCTCCAAAAATCCCAAAACTCTGAAATCACCATGGACCCAAGAGCAGTTTTTACCTCTCTCAATCTCTTGAGCATGATGAATGAGGAAGCAAACCGAGTATCTGCAACCTTCAACAATGAAAGATGTGTGTACTCTTTGTAGATTGTGAGGGCATTGGTGTGGTTTTGTACAAAGTTACGGATATGGCGTGCATCCTCAATAAGTTTGCCAATCCATGGCACATCTGAAGCAATAGATTTCAGTGCTAAATTCAAAGAATGGACAATGCAAGGTGTCCAAAATACCTGTAAGATCAATAAAAGAAAGTATAAATGAGTCATTGAGTCTAGACTCCTAGACTCTACAAGACTACAACTAAGTTACTACTTACTAACAGCTCAAAATTTCAAATAAATGAGTAAATTAACAATCACATACCTATGGATGTTTAGCTTCCACAATCATGCCATCAACCTTGCAAACAGGTGCATTGTCCGTGATGATTTGTACACAAGAATCAACACCTACTTCTTCAATGGTTTTGATGAACAAATCACCCATATATTGTGCATCCTTGTATTTCCCAAGAGCATCCACCGCTTTCAAGAACACCGGTCCATTTGTGGAAGACACCATGAAATTGATGAGTGGATGGCGTGTTGGATCCGTCCATCCATCAGAAACAATACTAACACCCCATGTGGACCATTTTGATTTAATTGGATCAATAATTTTATCCACCTCCTTCTTTTCCTTAACCAACAATGTGGTTCTAAGCTTCTATGAACTACGAGGCACATAACCAGTTGGAGCTCGTTCCATTATAGATCGACACATCTCAAAGTACAATGGTGACCGTGCAACATTGAATGAGTTGAAGTTGAGGTAGAAGAAAAATGCAATGGAGAGGTCTACCTCTTCTCGTGCCTCTTGTTGGAAAATCCTATCCATTGGACCTCTTGAAGTTGGCCTCTTTCTTGTTGGATAAGAAATAGCATCAACCCCACTCCTAGTGCTAGAGGGTTTCCTCAAGAATGGAAGAGGATCCTCACGATGAAATGTCTTGCTTGCTGCAGCCACATTCCCTACCCCAGCATGGTCTTCTCTTTCCATCTCCCTCCTTTGGTTAACACTCACAGATTTGCATGAAGAAATCCCACAAGGGAGGGCCAACAAATGGCCTTTAACCCGGTAATAGGTGCTCTTGAAATCATGCTTGCAGAAATTGCAATTCCAACACACATTGCCTCCCCCACCAAGCTTCGCTCCAACCCCTTCTTTCCTTGTCACATACTTCCACAAAGGGTATTTACTCTCTTGTGCTTGTTGTTTTGCCAAAGCATGGCTATAATGAGGATGAGCTTGACAAGAACCGGTTGGAGCACTACTAGGAGCAGAAGGGGATGTGCTTGGAGGAGGAATAGGACGAGAGGGAATAGATGGGGCATTCTTCCCTTTCCTTTGCCCTCTACCTGCTGCCCTAGCTGGTTGAGACATTTTCCTTCAACCTTGCTGGTGAAATCACACTTGAATCTCCTTCACCTGCAAGAAAACACTCTTGAATCTCCTTCACCTGCAAAAAAAATGACTTTGAGCTCTCTCTAACTCTCCCTCACACTCCCAACAGTTAGCAAATGACAAATAAAAGACAAAAAAGGCATTTTTATTGACCCGCGGACTCTTCCTCACGCATTTTTTGTGTCCTGTTTTTCCCCCACGTTGCACATATTCCCCCACGCATGTCCCGAGTTCGGGACATGAAAAAACTCATGTCCCCCACATGGGGCCAATGTGTCCGCGCCCAAACGTGGCCCACGCGACACGGGGACCCTGTTGGACGTGTCCTGTTACTTAGGCTGTACATGTTATTCTCTTAGTTAAGATCCTAGATCAGATTGAAATTTCTGAAAAACTAACACCAAGAACCTAGTCATGGCGTCTCTAGAAAAGATCCTCACGGAGTTGTATCAGCTTTGATGTGAGTTGTAGACATTAGTCAAGGTGAATAAGCACTTCTGAAGTAACTTACCCATTTGTGAGACAATGCCATCCCCTGTGTTACTGCTTGTCCAGCATATGCTAGAGTGTGTATCCCCTTTCCTCTTCCAAAGTGTCACAATGTCAAGTCCGTAGTCATCCTTTAGCCTAGCCTTTGATTTTTAGCCTTCACCCTTCACTAGCAAATTGGTCACAACTATGAAATGAGTATGATCTTGAAAGTCTAGTCTGAGTCATGATTACTATTGAAAACACTTTATATTTGGTTTTAGATCGCCAGAGAAATGATTACTATTTGTTATAATTGCTACTTGAATGATTTGTAAAGCATCTCTTAGACTCTAAAACTTGCAGCAGCTAATTCTCAGTTTGGGTTATATTATTGGTCATGCTGACTGGGTCAAACCTAGTTTGACCAAAGTTAACCACATGACATGAGGTGGATAGACCTTGGATGATGCAGATGGATGATATATGGTCTATTCCAGGTCACCAGATGGTTCCATGCATTGGTTACAGGTTTATGATGATGATTTGTGGTTTTCAGCATATCTGATCATTTACAGATTATTATTATTTTATCTGTCTGGACATATTGGATATTTTATAAGATCATGCAGAGATCCATAGGGTGTATGAGTACACATCTCTAGTGGATTTGGGCTCTCTGAGTCCATTGAGATAGTTGATTTTCAGTTCTGGGCAGTTACAGTGATTATTTTCTTCAGATTATCATTCTGGTGCAGTTTTGCCATGATAAATGGCTTGTTAGAGCAGAGTGATGGTTTGATTGGTTTGCCTAGGGAACTATAGAGGGGACATGCATTGTAGTCCCTTGTTTTTACTATATTGCTTTGTTCCCGGACACATTGGTTCAGTGATTTTTGGCTCCAAGTGACCAGGCAGAGAGTTACAGGCGTTTTGATTCTTTCCAGAGGATTTATAGAGGATAAAAAATGGTTAAAATGGCTACTGAAGAATTCGATTTGGGCTACTAAGGAAAGGAAATGGCATGGGATGAGTTTTGATGATGAGTGTGGTGTCTTCCACCCTTTCCACAGCAGTTTCAGCATTCGGTGGGGCCCACACCCATCTCTTTGGAACATTTCATGATTTTTTGGGGCCTTTGGAAGCTCACGACTTTCCCAGAGGAGCACGATTTGGTGCTTAGCTTTGTCTTGTGATGTTATTGTGCCACGGGGAAACACTAGGGGTGTTAGATATTACCCCCTAGACCCACCATTAGCTATATCTTATGCTATTTTGTCATTTTGAGTGGGACCCCTCTCCTAGGGTGATTTTGTCCATGTATGTTATATTTTTGAGTTGATCCATGTACTTTATTGTTGAGCTCATCTCAACCATTGATTAGAACATTTTGATCTTTTAATCTTATCCATCCATTCAAAAGGTGGTTAGGGTTTTTGTATCTCTCCATCCTATTTAAAGGAAAGAGCTTCTCATTGTAAAGGGTCTTTGGCTCTTGGAATCTTGATAATAAAAACTATTTGCAAACACTTCTTGGATCTCCTTTGCATCGATATTCTTAGATGGTGATTGGAAATTCTATTGCATCCTAGCATTTGAGAGTTTGTGGTGATATCTATATTTTTCGTGGAATACTTTGTCTTGTCTACAAGAGGGTGACTTCACTTGGGCGTTTTTGCAGGGCTTCCTCAACTCGCTCTCTTGGCATTGCTTGTATCAGGGGGTTTTCATTAGTATCATTGTGATCTATGATTTCATCTTGTTATTTCTTCTATTACAGTAGTCTATTTCTCTTGATGCATCAAATCTGATATTGTTGACATTTGTTGTGCAGGAGAGAGGGCGCATTGGCTTCTTTGGGCAAATCGATTTGCATATAGCACTCACTCAAATCTTCTCAAATTGAGTGGGAATGCATAGATCATCATCATCAAGGTATCTACAAGGATTTCTAGGTAAGGTCTACAGGTTTGTTCATTATTGCTTGGTTCCAATCCATTGGCATCATTATTTTACTGTCAAAACCCTCACTATTTTTATTCAAAAAATTCCATGGATAGAACCCCTTGATCAATTGGCAAACCATTTCTGGGTATTTTAGCTTCGACCAAACCCAAAGTGGGTTCTCCTAGGCGTCAAGGTTGGAGGACTCCACAGGGCCCAATTCCCAAGGCACTCATCTACAAACCCTATCGCACTTCCCCACTTGGCCAATTTTTCTGTGTTTTGATCCTATCTCTGAGGCTTGTGTGTTTTGATACTATCATATTTCTCTTCAAGTCTATCCAAAGGTACTAGATAGCCCCAATCCTGTTCTTAACCTCCCTGCATTGGACATGGTTCCCAAGGCAGTGGATTTTCATATCATTTGTTGGTACCTTGATTCTGGATCTGTTAATTAAGCTCATAAGTCACTTGCATAACTATGTTAGATCAAATCTATATTTCTTAAGCCTCTTGATCCAACCCATTACTCACCTTGTGACTTCATCCATAGATCTAGGGTTCACCATACCTAACACCTTACGTACTTCACTGTGTCTGATTTGATCTGGTGTCCTGGTTTGATCTCTCTTGTCGGGAGTAGATCTGGGTCTCCCCCATTGTTGTCTTGGGTTAAGACAACATCAAGTGAAGATTGCCTCGATTTGCGTGACAACCATCTATTTGGAGTCGAGGCTGTCTTGGTTCACCTCTTTGGTTTCCCATCCCCTCTCCATCCGTACGGATCCATCTATAGGGGAAACTACAAGTTTGGTGATAACAAGTCCAAAGCCTAAGCAAGCAACTAGCAAACAAGCTGGAAGATTGATATATAAGATAAATCAATCAAAACAAAGAAATGAAAGCAATAACAAGCAAGTAAGATCTGGCGACAAGTTTGGATGAAGAATTCCCACACATCCTAGAGGTAGCTATCTTCCCAAGGGAGGCTTGCAACACAGTCCCACGAGTTAATGCAACCGTATTGTAAATCAAAGAGACCATGTGTCAGTTGCAAGAGTCTATCATGAAAGTACAAGACAACTAAGAGTAGGAACAAGTGGGGAATTCAAAGCACAATTGAAACAAAGATCCACTCCTAGTTGTTTGACCTGAAGATGAATCCCATGAATATTAAACACCCTGTAGAAATCTACAACTCACTCTAACCGAGGCGCCCTCGAAAAACCTTACTCTCCTCCAACTTGCATGTTGAGAAGAATCAGGCAATGGAAGTTGATCAACCAGTCCAAATCCTGACCAAGCAACAAGCAAGAAAATTGACATATAAACTAAATAAAGCAAAACCCAGAAATTAAAGCAATAACAAGCAGGTAAGTTCTAGACACATGTTTGGATGAGTTGTTCGCACACGTCCTCGAGGTAGTTATCGTCCCTGTTATCACCAAACTTGTAGTTGCCCCTGTAAATGGATCCAAGATGGATGGTAGAGGGGATGGGCAACCAAAGAGGTGAACCAAGACGGCCTCGACTCCCAAATGGATGGTTGTCATGCCAATCGAGGAAGTCTTCACTTGATGTTGTCTTAGCCCAAGACAACAATGGGGGAGACCCATATCTACTCCCGACAGAAGAGATCAAACCAACACACTAGATCAAATCAATGGAGGATGAAGTACGTAAGGTGTAAGGTGAAGTAAACCCTAGATATATGGATGAAGTCACAAGGTGAAGTATGGGTTGGATCAAGAGGCTTAAGAAAATATGAAATTGATCCAATGTGGAAATACAAGTGACTTATGAGATTAATTATCAGATCTAGAATCAAGGTACCGGTGAATGATAAAAATATCCACTTCCTTGGGAACCGTGTCCAATGTATGGAGGATAGAAACAGGATTGGGTCTATCTAGTACCAATGGTTAGACTTGTTTGACAGGTATGACAGTATCAAAGCACACATGCCTCAGAGATAGGATCAAAACACTGAAAAAATGGCCAAGTAGGGTAATGCGCCAGGTTTGAGGGATTAGTGCTTTGGAGTTTGGGACTTGTGGAGTCACCCAAGCATGACTCCTAGGAGAACCCACTTTGGGTTTGGTCCAAGCTAAAATACCCAGAAATGGTTTTCCAATTGATCAATGGATTTGATCCATAGAATTTTCCAATTATTTTAAGTGAGGGTTTTGATAGTAAAATAATGATGCCAATGGATTGGAACCAAGAAAAGATGAACAAACTTGTGGATCTTACCTGGAAAACCTTGTAGATGCCTTGATGATGATGATCTATGCCTTCCCGACCAATTTGAGAAGATATGGATGAGTGCTTTATGTAAATCAATTTTCCCAAGGAAGCCAATGCGCCCTCCCTCCTGCACAACAAACGTCAGCAATATGAGATTCGATGCATCAAGAGAAATGGACAAATGCTACAAGAGAAATAACAAGATAAAACCATAGATCAGAATGATACTAATGATAACCCCCTGATACAAGCGATGCCAAACAAGCGAGTTGAGGAAGCCCTGCAAAAACGCCCAAGTGAAGTCGCCCTCCTGTAAACAAGACAAAGTTTCCACAGAAATATAGATCTCACCACAAATACTCAAATATGCAAGGATGCAATAGACTTTCCAATCACCATGGAAGAACACCAGATGCAAAGGAGACCCAAGAAATTTCCACAAGAAGTTTTCTATTATCAAGATTCCAAGAGCCAAAGACCTTTTACAATGAGAAGATCTCTCCTTTAAATAGGATGGAGAGACACCAAAACCCTAACCACCTTTTGAATGGATGGCTAAGATTAAAAGATCAAAATGTTCTAATCAATGGTTGAGATGAGCTCAACAATAAAGTACATGGATCAACTCAAAAATATAACATACATGGACAAAATCGCCCTAGGAGAGGGGGTCCCACTCAATGTGACAAAATAACATAAGATAAAGCTCATGGTGGGACTAGGGGGCAATATCTAGCCTCCCTAGTCTGGCCCCATGGCACAACAACATCAAAAGACCAAGCCAAGCACCAAATCGTGCTCCTCTTGGAAAGTCGTGAGCCTTTAAAGGCTCTAGAAAACCATGAAATGTGCCGGAGAGATGGGTGTGGGCCCACTGAATGCTGAAACTGCTAGAGAAGGGGTGGAAGACATCACACTCATCATCAAAACTCATCCCATGCAATTTCCTTGCCTCAGTATCCCAAATCGAATTCCTCAATAGCCAATTTAACCATTTTTAATCCTCTGTAAACCCTCTTGCAAGAATCAAAATGCTTGTAACTCTCTGTCTGGTCACCTCAGGGCAAATCTGACTGCACCAATGTGTCCGGGAACAAAACAATATAGTAAAAACAAGTGGCTATACTTCATGCCCCCTCTATAGCGCCATAGGCAAACCAATCATGCCATCACTCTGCTCTGACAGGCCATTTATCATGGCAAAACTGCACCAGAGTGATAAACTGAGGAAAATCATCACTGTAACTGCCCGGAACTGAAAACCAACTATCTCATTGGACTCAAAGAGCCCAAATATACCTAAGGTGTTTACTCATACACCCTATGGATCTCTGCATGATCATATAAAATCTCCAATATATCCAAACAAATAAAATAATAATAATCTGTAAATGATCAAATATGCTGAAAATCACAAATCATCATAAACCTGTAACCACTGCATGGAAGCATCTGGTGACCTATAATAGACCACATATCATCCTTCTGCATTATCCGAGGTCTATCCACCTCATGTCCTGTAGTTGACTTTGGTCAAACTAGGTTTGACCAAGTCGACATGACCAATAATATGATCCAAACTGAAAATAAGTTGCTGCAAGTGTTAGAGGTTAAGACATGCTCTACAAATCATTCAAGTGATAATTATAACAAATATTAATCATTTCTCTAGCGATCTAATAACCAAATATAAAGTGTTTTCAATATTTATTATGACTCAGACCAGACTTTCAAGACCATACTCACTTCATAGTTGTGATCAATTTGCTAGTGAAGGGTGAAGACTAAAAATCAATAGGCTAGGCTAAAGGTTGACTACTAACTTGACACTGTGACACTTTGGATATGGAAGGGGGATACACACTCTAACATATGCTGGACAAGCAATAACACAGTGGATGACAGTGTCTCACAAATGGGTAAGTTACTTCAGAAGTGCTTATTCAGCTTGACAGATGCCTACAACTCACATCCAAGCTGATACAGCTCTGTGAGGATCTTTTCTAGAGCTGCCATGACTAGGTGCCCGACAAACCGTTACTTGAGACTCTAGGGGACATAACTTGAGTTGTCCCTTCATCTCACATGATAACTTGCAAGCTAGTGAGGGAAAAATCAATACAAGTGAGGCCAACAATCGTTTAGATATAACATTTAAGAACCATTGCTTTTTGGGCCTTTGAGTTTCCATAGCCCCGATCCACGTGTATTCAAAAACACTTGTTACATGGATTTACATTTATTAGGCTTGATGACCTATGTGTGTTCAGAAACACGATTCCATAGATTTACATTTCACATTTCACATTTACATTTCAAAGCTAATTTCATTAGGCTTGCCTTGCATTCACGTGTGTTCAGAAACACTTGTTACATAAATGGGCTTTCATAAAATATACATTTCATTTCCATATACACTATACTGATGGTAGCACTATCTGTTTCAGGTTTAGCCAACACAACTTAGGAAACTCAGATCTGAGACACAATAAAACAGGGAAGCTCATCCAACAAAGAGGATATAGTGGGGGAAGGTCCTCCTTGCCACTAGTCAAGTAGTAAGTCAAGGTAATCAACAAACTGGAAGGTAATGGATGGGTGGAGAAAGTGGATAATGAAGCCAACACTAGCAAGCCAAAAGATGTCGGGAATGATCACCTCTATTCTCCCTAAGGAGGGTAAAACCAATGAGTATAGGTCAAGAAATTCTAAGTCTGAGTGGGGACATATATACATATAATCAATACAACCAGGCCCACATATCTATATGATCGCTAATAATAACCACAACACAAGATAATACCTGCTGGGTCATATACTTGTGCATAATAATCTATACCATCATCTGTCCGCTAAAACCTGCTGCTGCAACTCTGGGCAATACCATCTGCTCTGTTAATGGCTAAATGGCTACATCAGTCATCAAATCTCAGTTTCCTGAGGCTCAGTCATGGCATGGGGATATACTGTTGTCCATAATAAAAATAGTGATCCATCATAGATGCTCATCTCAGCATCTTCATAGATGCTCATCTCAGCATCTCAATGTAAGGGAACTGGCTGAAAAATATACTGGAATCTGGCAATAAAGATATGGTAGCCCGGCTACTATATATGTGATAACATTTGGCTCCAGCTGGGACAAGTGCTATGCTGAAAAGAGCGCTTGAGAACCTCAGAATCTCTGGTCCTCATCACTCTGCTACTCGTATCCTCGATCCAGCACTATAGCTCTGCATCAGCTACCAAAATGACACTTGTTATCTGCAAAATGTCTAGAGCTATACCAAACTCACAGACCTATTGTCAGAACAATGCATGTATATACATAAATCTTAAAATAAAACAGTACTGAAAAGAAATGCAGAAAATAAACTAATCTACTGACATAACTTTAAAATTTTTATTATTATTGTGCAGGAAAATAAAATGGCAAGTACTCAGGACTAAACTAAGAGCTTCAAAAAGTGAGCTTAGAAAAAGACAAAAAGCGCCAGACTCAATGGCTGAAACTAAGTACTTCCCAAGCAGGATTATTCAGATTCTACCTACTCTAACTTACCAGGCAAGTAGGGTTCATGCAATGGGCGGGAAATAATGCTTTAGTAAAATACCATTTAGAGGAAGATCAAGTTCATCTCCATCTAAAGTCTCCAAATAAACTTATCCTTTTTCGGCTATCCTTGACACTCGATATGGTCCCAACCATATATTTTCAAACTTTCCACGGTTTCTGGGTTTCTCCTTTAATTTATCCCATAGCAAGACTATATCTCCTACCCCGAATTTCACATCTCTTGTTCTTTGATCAAAAGTTCCCTTAATTCTTTCTTGCTCAATAACAATTTTGTCAAATGCCATCCTTCCTACTTCATCGAGTTCTACTAATTTTTCGATTCTTGCTTGAAACGCCTCCTGATCTGAAGTACATTGTTGCAACAACTCGTATATTGGGATTTGCAGATTAATTGGAAGCCTACAATCTTGCCCATAAACCAATTCGAAGGGAGATTTACCTGTGATCCTTTTAACTGTCGTCCTATCGGCCCATAATGCATACTTTAATTTGCTATCCCAACTTCTCTTATTTTCTCCCACCATTCTCTTCAAAAGTTTAATCAAATTCTTATTACTAGATTCAGCAAGACTGTTACCCCAAGGATAGTAATTAGATGAATGGGATAACGTAATTCCATGATTCATGCAAAAGGTTGACATTTCTAGTTTACTAAAGGCTTTAGTTTTATCGGTGGTTATTTTCATAGGACATCCATATCGAGAGACAATGTTTTCTTCTAGGAATTTGACAACTACTTCAGCCATAGCCTTCTTAGTTAGTACAGCCTCAACCTAATGAGTGAAATAATTAGTGCAGGTCAAGATGTATTTATATCCATTACTTGAATTCTGATCAAAAGGCCCAATAAAATCCATGCCCCATTGCTGAAAAAGGGTTTCTACTATGACTGGGTTTAAAGGCAACGCTCGGGACCTTGGTTTCCCTGAGAAAAATTGACATTCTTGACATGTTCTCACAAACAAATGCACATCTTTGAAAAGCATTGGCCAATAATAACCTGCCCTCATAATCTTTGCAGCAATTGTTCTTGGTGCATAATGTCCACCACACAAGCCTGAATGCATTTCCTTTATGATGGTTTTAGATTCTTCAACATTAGCACACTTTAGAATTATCCCATCAGGATTCCTCCAGCCAAGGCCATCTTGAGTTAATATATACTTTTCAGCTTTTAACCTTAGGATTCTCCTTTGGTGGTCTACCAAGTAGTTAAGACAAGAAAAATTTCTCAAGAAGTAGATAATATCCTTATACCATTCATGTTCTTCATCAATATGCAAAATATAGGGCTTTTGTTTACTAACAAGATTAACTGCATGACTACTACCCTTCTCAGTTAATAGCTGAGCTAGATCTTGACCTTTCACAATCTTAATAGGTTTGATCTCTAGATCATATTCTTGGATTCGTGAAATCCAGTTTCCTCGAACACCTATACCATCTGCTTGTGATAACACATCTTTAACTTCCTGATAAGGCACAAAGGCTTTAATTTTAGAGTACCCTACATAACTTCTGAAATTTTTTAAGGCTTTGACTAAAGCGTAGGCTTGCTTCTCAGTAGTGGTGTATTTCAATTTAGCATCTCTCAAATTTTTACTCATAAAAGCTATAGGTTGTTCATGATTTTCATTGTTCTTTTGCAGTAAAACTCCAGCGATGGTATCTTCAAAAGCATATGAATAGATCAAAAATTCCTTGCTATAATCAGAGCATACTAAGACAGGGGCAGTTGATATGCCTTTCTTTAGCTTGGTGAAAGATGATTCGCAAGTTTTATCCCAGACAAATTTCACATCCTTCTTTAGAAGAGCATTTAATGGTTTGGCTAACTCTGCTAGATTAGGAATGAATCTTCGAACAAAGTTTATTTTACCAAAGAACGATTGAAGGGAAGCAACATTGTGGGGTGCAGCAATGGCATTGACGGCTTGGACATGTTCATGATCAATTATAATACCTTCCTTAGACACAATATGTCCCAATAATTTACCTTCATCAATTCCAGAAGTAGACTTCTTTGGATTCAGAGATATACCAAACTTCCTACATCGATCAAAAACTTTCCTTAAATGCTTCACATGATCGTCCCGCTCTTTGGAGAAAACCGTTAGGTCATCTTGATAAATAGCAATGATCTTTCCAATGAGGTCATTAAAAGCCTGATCCATAGCTCTTTGAAAAGTTGAACCAGCATTTAATAATCCAAAAGGCATTCTTATATATTCGAAAGTTCCCCATGGAGTTGTAAAAGTTGTTTTTTCTCTATCTTCCTTTTTAATACGCACTTGATTATATACTGAAAAACCATCTAACATTGACAACATTCATGCCCCAGTAACACTTTGCAAGAGATTTTCAATATTTGGCAAAGGGTAATTATCTTTAAGAGATGCCTGATTTAGATTTCTAAAATCTATGCATATCCTTATTTCACCACTCTTCTTTCTCACAATCACCGGATTGTATACCCAAGTAGTATGCCGAACTGGTCGGATGATTCCAGCAGCTAGCATCTTTTCAAGTTCTTTCTTAATCAAGGGAGCTAATTTAGGATTCACATTTCGTAACTTTTGCCGATAGGGTTTAGATCCTTCATTCAATGGGATAGTATGCTCAATAATTGTAGGATCAAAAGTTTTGAGGTCATCATACGTCCAAGCAAAGACATCCTTATATTCTCTAATTAGATTTTCAATGGGTTTTCTTTCCTTTGGGGAAGCATTCTTTCCGATTTTAATCATTTTGGGAGAAACTGGGGATCCAATGTTGATCTCTATATCCTCATCTATTGGTTCAGACCTTTTTCCTTTATACTCATCATGCCTATTGAAATTTTTCTCGAGAGGAATTGAGAGTTTCATAACATCAATATCTTGCAAAGACAGATTATTTACTTTATCTTCCAAATCGACATTGCAGTTTTGAAAATCATATGTGCATTGCAAAAATGAAATGATTTGAGCATCATCATCAAAAATTTGCCAATGGTCTTGTTATCACACAACTTGTAGTTGTCCCTAAAAGTATCCCATCCAGGATGGTAGAGGAGATGGACAACTAAAGAGATGACCGAAGAGATTCCACGGTTCCCAATGCAAGCTGGGAGTCACGTCAACCGAGGCACTCTTCGCTTTAGATCAAGATGAATCAAGACCTAGGGGGAGACTCTATAACCAATCAAAGATGATTGGACCCAAACAAAGGTTCCTAGGGATATGTAAAAGACAAGTTACGGAAACCAATGCAAGGTTAGGTGGACCTAGAAGTTTAAGTGTGGTTGAAAGAGGCTTGAGGAATGACTTATGTTTCAACCAATGAATAATTTAGGCCACATGATATGATAAGATGACAAGATCTAGTACCATGAAATACACATGTGGGACCCACTTCCTTGGGATATGGAAATGGCTCAAATGGGACCCACAAGGTGAAGTTAAGGGTGCAAATGGTACTAAGGGGTATGTGAAGAGTAGATCTATAGATCTATGGTGAAAATAGAGATACCCACATATGAGATCTAGTAATTGACACACATCCCAAGGAGTGCGAATTGCCCTAGGTGGACTAGTGCCTTGATGGATGGGCTAATGGAGTCAAAAGAGATGTGGAAATGTAGATCGGGACACCTAGGATGCAAATCAAGTGGGCTATTCAAGATGCGATGGTTGGATCTTGGTAGATCTAATATTTCACTATGTGACCCAAGTGGACAACAATCCCCAAAATGAGGAATGATACCCCCATGGCAGAACTTCACAAAGTGAGATACTAGGTAGGGGTTTCAAGGTATGCTCTTTTCAAATCAAGCGGGATCACAACCACCCATGTCCTAGAAGTGGGCAAACTCAAATACCCAAGGAGTGCGACTTCGCCCAAGGAGGGTTAAAAGCATGGGAAGGTGTGTCAAATCAAGTCCAATGGCCACCAAATTGTAGATCCAAGTAGTTTAGGCAAGTATCAATGTGGATCTTGAAAATCAAGGGAATCCAATGGCTAGATCTCCATAGATCTGAGATTGAAAATGCATCACCAAATTGACCCAAATGGGGCACAACCTTCAAAATGAGGAATGGGGCCCACAAGGCAAAAATCAACAAGGAGAAGCACTAGGGGTAGGTTATCAAGTGAGGAGAGTGTGAATCAAGTGGGATCTCACCTACCCATGTGCTAGATCTAACCCAACTAGCTTCTCCCAAGGGGTGCGATTTGCCTCAAGAGGGCTATTTTGCCTTGAAAAGTGTGTCAAATGGAACCCAATCACCACCAAACTATAGATACAAATTGCCGTGGATACTATAGAGGTGGGTTTTCAATACCTTTTCAAAAGCAAAGCTAGATCCAAGTAGATCTAAGAAAAACAAAAATGAGGGTTTTGATTTTAATGTAATTTTGACCAATGGGATGGATAGCAAGCGAAATCAATACGTACCTTGTAGATCTTACCTCAAAAGCTTGCGGCCTCTTAGCATATGGAGAATTTTTGCCCTAGTTACAATTCCAAGCTTGATCCAAGTGTCTTCAACCAATAGCATCCAAACTCTAGGAGGAAATATGTCTCATGAAAACCTGCAAATCAAACTACATCAAGTTAGATTTGATCTACAAATCCATAAGATCTAAGCATGTCATATCAAGAAAGCAATCAATGGACAAAGCACAATTGAAAAACTCCCTCTCTATGAAGACGATTTGCCCATGGGGGATGTGAGCAACCCCTACAATCTTCCCACAAAGCAATTCGATGAGCTAGCTTGAGCAATTCGGCCTCCCTCTCTTGAAGTCGATTTCACCTGAAAAGCAAACAATGTCTAGAAGCAACATATCCAAGAACATATGCAAGAGCAACCCAATCAAAGCCAAGAAGTAGATCTCCAAAATATTCTTTTCATTCCAAGTTTTCCAGAGCCCAAAGGCGAGCTATACAATAGGGGGTCTCCTCCTTATATAGGATAATAAAGACCAAAACCCTAGATCTCAAAACCACTTTACAACAAAATGAGTGGTTGAGATTAAAAGATCTCAATACATGATCAATGGCTAAGATGAAAAGATAACAATATAACACATGGATCACTCAAATAATGATGATGTCATAGATATAAGGTACTCATGGAGGGTGACGTCATCCACTGGAGGGGGTAAAAGTACAAAAGCCCACCTCATATGACTAGGACATGACTCATAAAGCACATGGTGGGGCTAGGAGGCATCAATCATTATTAGCTCATCCCCATGGCACAATAAAATAATATAATATGTCCAAAATAAATACAAATGATCAAATTTGTCCTCAAAATCTGTGACAGACAAGTAGTAAAAGGCCTCCTGTGACCTTTGTGGACCTACCCAAATGATGAAAACTGGCTGGAATATAGGGGGTTCACCCTGGAAGACCTCTGTGAAAACCAAGTGCCAAAACCTTGCCTCAATTGCCCAAATCGAATTCCTCAGTGACCCTTTTATCCCATTTCTGGACTGCCTCGGTAATTGTGAAAGTGCTAAAACTGCCTCCTAGGGCACCTGAGTTGTCAAACTGAGCCTACCAGGCTCTCCAGAAGGGGGGACAAATGGTAATAAAAGTGGCTGGACCACCCCCTCCTCATACAGCTCCCTAGGTGAACTGGCCTCTCATGGCCCCTGCTGCTCAGGCTGGGAAATCGGCCCCAAATCTGGTCAACAAGTCTAAAACTGCATCTATCACTGTCAGAAATGCCCGGAACTTAAAGATAAGTGTCTCATTGGATCCAGAAGACCCAAATATACTAGGAATGTTTACTCATACACCATGGGTTTCCCTGATGGGCAAACTGTAGGGTCCACCACATATGGATAGTGCATAATATGATGATCTGAAGTAATAATAAAACCTGCTGAATTGCATCAATCATCATCTGAATCATATGTCCATCATATTGCATCATCATCAAGAGTATGTGGGACCATAAATCATCATCAATAAGTATACATGGCCCACATCATCACGGATCCGAAGAAATGACCATAGTCAAACTGGGTTTGACTGGGTCAATATACAACCAAGGATAAATCATCTCAATAGACTAAGACATGTTCCTCTAATCATACTCACAGCTTGACTTAAAGTATAGTATCCATTTAGTGGCATTAATCATGTTAGCATATTAATCATGTGACATGGACAAGGTTGGGCAAATGGGGTGACTTGTCTAAACTCAACTAAAAGATACTTTGGACTGGGAGAGAGGGGAAACTACAAACTCCGTGCTGGAAAAAATAACACGGGGGATGGCTGTGCCTCACAAATGGGTAAGTTGTTTAGAGAGTGGTTATTCAACTTAGGCATCATGTCTACATCAAGTTGATCCCAGTTCATTGGGATCATTCAATTTCATTTCATGGCCTTTTTGGCCTACATAACCCTTCGGATCTCAGGTGTGCTTATAATTACAACTAATTGCAGCTTGCATCCAAGGCATGCTTACATATACATATAAGGTCAGCAATTGTTTAGATATAGAATTTAAGTACCATTGCTTTTTGGACCTTTCTTATACTCTTCGAGGAGTATTTTTAGCAGTTCATCGCTCTTGTCCTTTTTAGTTTCCATGGGCGAATTTATATAAGTTTCCATAAGTAGTACATGAGCTTTCAGTTTTAGCCAACAATATCTCAAGTGACTAGGGGGAGTTCGAGCCAGTGCCAAACATCGGGACAACCGACCAGAATGATTTAGGCATACAATCCAACTTACCAAAGGAAAGTTTTGTCACCAACTTAGAGCCGAGACACTAAACATACAGGGATGCGCTCCAAACACAGAGGTAGAAAAAGGGGAAGTCCTCAATACCAGAAAGTCAAGTAATACAAGTCAAGGGTCAAAGCCAAATAAGGAAAGTCATGTATGGATGGAGTCAAGTGAAGGTAGAGCCTAAGCTAGCATACAACTGGTGTCAAGAAAGACCATATCTATGTAAGGTGGTAAACCAGTGAGTTTTTTCAAACAACCTAAATGTGCAAGTAACTGTCCATTTTATAGTTCATCATCAAGATAGTCCATTTTAAGTTTTACACATTTTTCCATATCATGGATTATATACCAAGCCAATGCTATGAACATGACTAAAGAAACAAGATAATAATCCACAGTCAATGATAAAACATCCATAACATCATCACAAGAATAATCATCATATATCATCTGAAACACTACTGCAATACATCTCTAGGCACTGAACTGAAACTGTATGGAATAAAGGGTCACATCGGTCATCAAATCTGAACTCTCAAGGCTCAACCTTGACACAAGGTCTAACATAAGCCTGAATAATACATTGCTCTGATCATGAGTGATCTCAAAATATAAAATCATCACAACCAAGCTCTGAAAAATGTAAGCTCTGGAATGTGCAGATATTTGCTAAGCAAGCATAGTAGCCCTGCTACTATGGTGAGATAACAGGTCTGAATATTACTTCAACTTTACACTCCTTTTTAAGATGGTCTGGGATTTCAAAAGTGCATGCTATTATTGATAATGCATCAGCCAAAACATTTTCTTCCCTTGGAACTCCTTTAATTGCGAAAGCATCAAACATTTCAATTGTGTCCCACACAACATTTCTATAATCTCCAAGTCTGTTATTTTTGGCTGCAAATTGATTTTTAACCTGGGATACAATTAGATCTGAATCACCTGTAACACTTAGACATTTGATTTTCTGATCTCGAGCAGTTTCTAATCCTAAAAGCAATGATTCATACTCGGCCACATTATTAGTACATTCAAATTCAAGGCGGAAAGAGAATAATTTCTCTTCACCAGAAAAATATGTGAGAATAACCCTAGCTTCTACACCATGCTGAGACTTAGCTCCATCAAAATGCATCTTCCAAACTTGGCTCGGGGGGGAAGTATGTTGTCGAGCCTCTTCCCAATAATTTGGCAGCACCATATAATTCCCTACTTCATCCGAGGGGTGCATAGCTTCTTCAAACAAATACTCGGGAGTTTCTACATGTTCTGTCATAGGTTTTTCATTCAATAACTTATAAAAGGCATTTCCTCCGATAGGGATAGTTGCATATGAAAGGTCCATTTGAATGCTTCCTCCCAACTTAGCAGCCCATTCTCTTGATAGCAACATTCCCCATGCATTGGGTATATCAAGAACCAAAACATTCATGTTTATTTTAATTTCCCGGTATGCTGCTAGTTTCATTTCTAAATTTTCAATTACCCCCTTTGAACGAACAGGTCTAGAGTCCATCCCACACACGTTCTTAAATTGCTGAGATGGCTTTAGCTCTAGCTGTTCCATTACCTTAAGTGTCATAAGATTAACCTCTACTCTTGAATCTAACATGCAATTATGTAGAATCAATTGGTTTATTTCTAAAGCTATATAGAAAGGAGGATGACCGCTACCATTATCAATTACACTTTGAATCATGATTGGAGGGTCCTCCTCTATTGTCAATTTTTTGGGAGCTTTAGTTTTAGGTTTGATTCCCAGAAATTGAGTAGCTTGGTCAAATAATGAAGGGATCTTTAATAGTTTATCAAGACGCACATGAATATTAGGTTTAGAGAAAAAATTGCTCGGATAGACCTTTAAGTTACAAGATTTTCCTTGGTCTTTGGCATTTGTTTTTAATCCCAATAAATGCATTACCTGCGCTCTGACATAAGGGATGACTATTAATTCTTTCAAAGACACCATGATTGAAGACCCGGACAGTTTTCCTATTATATTAGTGTTAAATCTTTCTTGAACTATAGGAAAGGTTTCTTTGTTGGGAAAACTTACTTGTTTCCTTTGCATTGGTTCCTTGCTTTCAGGCCTAATAGGATTGGGACTCATTATCTTTCTAGTCTCTTAAGATGCCATTTTTCGAGGTTGGTCATTACTCTTCAAGATACCCTTAGGAGGAGCATTGGGTGACTGTGAAGGAGTCTTATGAATTATATTCCTTTGATCGGGAGAATTTTCTTTTATAACAGGCTTGTTTTTATCTTGATTTTTCAGATTATTCTTTGCTTGAGACCTTGTCACTACCTGGTTATTTGAGGGTTTCCTCATAGATCTAGTTTGAGGGTAATCATTAGTATACACATTCTCAGATAATTTATGAAGATGTTCATCATGTCTCATATTTTCCTTTTGCTGATTTAGAACCAAGCCATACAAACTTTGTATCATCTTGCCCATTTCAATCATCATTTTCATGATCATATCGTTTTCTGAGTCGTTCTCTCTAATGCAAGGAATGAATCTAGAACTTAAGATCAATACGTTGAGTTCAGTCCTCAGTAGAGTCGTGGGGTGGAGTCGCCAGGTGAACCACACAAGTAATTCACCGAAATGATAAATGTCGTAGGAAAGGTGAGATGAGTGAAAAATTAAAATGGTGATCGGAATAATTACGGATTGGAAAATACAATCACCAAACAAAACCAGATGCAATAAGATATGGATAACGCACAGACACTCGCAGACACCAAAGGTAAGCCTCTACCTCCCCGGAAGCGGCACCAAAATGTTATCAGCAAACTTGTAGTTGCCCCTGTAAATGGATCCAAGATGGATGGTAGAGGGGATGGGCAACCAAAGAGCTGAACCAAGACGGCCTCGACTCTCAAATGGATGGTTTTCATGCCAATCGAGGCAGTCTTTACTTGATGTTTCCTTAGCACAAGACAACAATGGGGGAGACCCAGATCTACTCCCAACAGGAGAGATCAAACCAAAACACCAGGTCAAATCAATGGAGGATGAAGTATGTAAGGTGTAAGGTGAAGTAAACCCTAGATCTATGGATGAAGTCACAAGGTGACGTATGGGTTGAAGATATGAAATTGATCCAATGTGTAAATACAGGTGACTTATGAGATTAATTATCAGATCTAGAATCAAGGTACCAGCAAATGATAAAAATATCCACTGCCTTGGGAACCGTGTCCAATGCAGGGACGTTAGAAACAGGATTGGGGCTATCTAGTACCAATGGTTAGACTTGTTTGACAGATATGACAGTATCAAAACACATAAGCCTTAGAGATAGGATCAACACATTGAAAAATGGCCAAGTAGGGGAATGCGCTAGGTTTGAGGGATTAGTGCCTTGGAGTTTGGGCCTTGTGGAGTCACCCAAGCATGACGCCTAGGAGAGCCCACTTTGGGTTTGGTCCAAGCTAAATTACCCAGAAATGGTTTTCCAATTGATTAAGGGATTTGATCCATAGAATTTTCTGATTATTTTAAGTGAGGGTTTTGATAGTAAAATAATGATGCCAATCGATTGGAACCAGGAAAAGAAGAAAAAACTTGTGGATCTTACCTGGAAAACCTTGTAGATGCCTTGATGATGATGATTTATGCCTTCCCGATCAAATTGAGAAGATTTGGATGAGTGTTCTATGTAAATCGATTTGCCCAAGGAAGCCAATGCGCCCTCCCTCCTGCACAAAAAACGTCAACAATACCAGATTTGATGCATCAAGAGAAATGGACAAATGCTATAAGAGAAATAACAAGATGAAACCATAGATCACAATGATACGAATGATAACACCTTGATACAAGCGATGCCAAAGTAGCGAGTTGAGGAAGCCCTACAAAAACGCCCAAGTGAAGTCGCCCTCCTATAGACAATAAAAAGTTTCCACGAAAATATAGATCTCACCACAAATACTCAAACGCTAGGATGCAATAGACTTTCCAATCACCATAAAAGAACACCAGATGCAAAGGAGACCCAAGAATTTTCCATAAGAAGTTTTTCTATTATCAAGATTCCCAGAGCCAAAGACCCTTTACAATGAGAAGCTCTCTCCTTTAAATAGGATGGAGAGACACCAAAACCCTAACCACCTTTTGAATGGATGGCTAAGATTAAAAGATCAAAATATTCTAATCAATGGTTGAGTTGAGCTCAACAATAAAGTACATGGATCAACTCAAAAATATAACATACATGGACAAAATCGCCCTAGGAGAGGGGGTCCCACTCAATGTGACAAAATAACATAAGATAAAGCTCATGGTGGGTCTAGGGGGCAATATCTAGCCTCCCTAGTCATTCCCCATGGCACAACAACATCAAGAGACCAAGCTAAGCACCAAATCGTGCTCCTCTGGGAAAGTCGCGAGCCTCTAAAGGCTCCAGAAAACCATGAAATGTGCCGGAGAGATGGGTGTGGGACCCATTGAATGCTGAACCTACTAGAGAAGGGGTGGAAGACATCACACTCATCATCAAAACTCATACCATTCCATTTCCTTGCCTCAGTAGCCCAAATCGAATTCCTCAATAGCCAATTTATCCATTTTTAATCCTCTGTAAACCCTCTGGAAAGAATCAAAATGCCTGTAACTCTCTGTTTGGTCACCTGGGGGCAAATTTGACTGCACCAATGTGTCCGGGAGCAAAACAATATAGTAAAAACAAGTGGCTATACAACATGCCCCCTTTGTAGTTCCATAGGAAAACCAATCATGCCATCACTTTACTCTAACAGGCCATTTATCATGGCAAAACTTCACCAGAATGATAAACTGAGGAAAGTCATCACTGTAACTACCCGAAACTGAAAACCAAATGTCTCATTGGACTTCAGAGAGCCCAAATCTACCTAAGGTGTGTACTCATACACCCTATGGATCTTTGCATGATGATATAAAATCTCCAATATATCCAGACAAATAAAATAATAATAATATGTAAATGATCAAATATGCTGAAAATCACAAATCATCATCATAAACCTCTAACCACTGCATGGAACCATTTGGTGACTTGTAATAGACCACATATCATCCATCTGCATCATCCGAGGTCTATCCACCTCATGTCCTGTAGTTGACTTTGGTCAAACTAGGTTTGACCAAGTCAAGATGACCAATAATATGACCCAAACTGAAACTAATTTGCTGCAAGTGTTAGAGGTTAAGACATGCTCTACAAATCATTCAAGTGATAATTATAACAAATAGTAATCATTTCTCTGGCGATCTAATAACCAAATAGAAAGTGTTTTCAATATTTATTATGACTCAGACCAGACTTTCAATACCATACTCACTTCATAGTTGTGATCAATTTGCTAGTGAAGGGTGAAGGCTAAAAATCAATAGGCTAGGCTAAAGGATGACTACTAACTTGACACTATGACACTTTGGATATGGAAAGGGGATACACACTCTAGCATATGCTTGACAAGCAGTAACACAAAGGATGACAGTGTCTCACAAATGGGTAAGTTACTTCAGAAGTGCTTATTCACCTTGACAGATGCCTACAACTCACATCCAAGCTGATACAACTCCGTGAGGATCTTTTCCAAAGCAGCCATGACTAGGTGCTCGGCAAACCGTAACTTGAGACTCTAGGGGACATAATTTGAGCTATCCCTTACTCCATCTCACATGATAACTTGCAAGCCAGTGAGGGAAAAATCAATACAAGTGAGGCCAACAATTGTTTAGATATAACATTTAAGAAGCATTGCTTTTTGGGCCTTTGAGTTTCCATATCCTTGATCCACGTGTGTTCAAAAAAACTTGTTACATGGATTTACATTTATTAGGCTTGATGATCTATGTGTGTTCAGAAACATGATTCCATAGATTTACATTTCACATTTCACATTTACATTTCAAAGCCAATTTCATTAGGCTTGCCTTGCATTCACGTGTGTTCAGAAACACTTGTTACATGAATGGGTTTCATAATATATACATTTCATTTCCATCTACACTGTATTGATTGTATCACTAATTGTTTCAGGTTTGGCCAACACAACTTAGTCAACTTAGAGCCGAGACACAATAAAACAGGGAAGCTCATCCAACAAAGAGGCTATAGTGGGGGAAGGTCCTCCATGCCACTAGTCAAGTAGTAAGTCGGTGTAATCAACAAATTGGAAGGTAATTGATGGGTGGAGAAAGTGGATAATGAAACCAACACTAGCAAGCCAAAAGATGGTGGGAATGATCACCTCTATTCCCCCTAAGGAGGGTAAAACCAATGAGTATAGGTCAAGAATTTCTAAGTCTGAGTGGGGACATATATACATATAATCAATACAACCAGGCTCACATATCTATATGATCACCAGATCATGATACTAAATGCTAATACATTCCAAAAAAATGATTATAAAAGCAACAATAACCACAACACAAGATAATACCTGCTGGGTCATATACCTGCACATAATAATCTGTACCATCATCTGTCCACTGAGAACCTGCTGCTGCAACTCTGGGCAATACCATCTGCTCTGTAAATGGCTAAATGGCTACATCAATCATCAAATCTCAGTTTCTTGAGACTCAGTCATGGCATGGGGATATACTATTGTCCATAATAAAAATAGTTATCCATCATAGATGCTCATCTCGGCATCTCAATTTAAGGGAACTGGCAGAAAAATATACTGAAATCTGACAATAAAGACAAGGTAGCCCAACTACTATATATGTGATAACAGTCCCACCAGAGACTTGCAATGCAATCCAGTGAGTCAATGCAACTCTCTAATATATCACAAATACCATGTGTAAGTTGTAGGAGTTTATCATGTAACTAGAGGATAACTAAGAGCAGGAAATAAGGGGGAATTCAAAGCACAGTTTAAAAAAGGATGCTAGTTGTCTAACATGAAGATGAATCCCATGAATGTTGAACAATGTATAGAAATATATATATGGATCTGATCGAGGCACCATCGAGAAACCCTACTCTCCTCTAACCAGCATGTTGGGTGTAACCAGGCAATGGAAGTCGATCAGGCAATCGAAATCCTGAGCAAACAACTAGTAGACAAGCCAGAAAATTTATGTCTAAGTTAAATAAAACAAAACCGAGAAATAAAAGCAATAACAAGCAAATAAGATCTCGCCACATACTTGGATCAAGCGTTCCTGCACCTCCTAGAGGGAGTTATATTCCCACAAGAGGTTTACAATGCAATCCCGCGAGTCAAAGATATTATGTAGTAAACCACATATACTAGGTTTTGGTTGCAAAAATCTATAATGCAAGTAGAGGACCACCACGACTAGAAAATAAGGGGGAATCCAAGGAACAATCCAAAAAAATATTTGCTTCTAGTTGTCTCACCTGAAGATGGATCCTATGAATAATAAACACCCTATAGAAATCTGCAACGCAATCTGATTGAACTTCCCTTGAGAAACATTATTATCCTCTAACCTACATGTTGGGAGATGTATAAGATCAATAAAGAATTGAAGGTAGGAAACGAGAGGGGAACCCAAGGGATAATACAAAAAAAGATCCGCTCCTATTTGTCTAACTTGAAGATGAATCCTGTGAAAAATAAACACCTGGTAAGAATCTGCAACACGATCTGATGGAGGCACCCACGAGAAACCCTACTATCCTCTAACCTGCATTCTAGGAGGAAACTGGCAATGGAAGTTCATCAGACTATCCAAATCCTAAGCAACAAACAAACAAACAAGTTGAAAAATTGATATACAAGTTTAAAAAAAAAAATGAATGCAATAAAAATATATTTAGTTAGTTTTCGTAAAACGCAATTTTATGTAGATATGTACCTAAAAAAGCTTGTAATTCTAGCCAAGGAAGACAAGTTAAATTAATGGCAAAGAGTTAGATCAATGAATTTAAGAAAATCTGGAGATGAAGAAATATAAAAACAATTATGACCAGTGCCTGAGATTTTGGGAACGGAGTTCAATAACCACTCCTAGTTGGTTAACCTGAAGAAGAATCACATGAATGACAAACATTGTAGAAATCTGCAACGCAATATGATCGAGGTGCCTTGAGAAACGCTACGCTTCTCCAACCTGCATGTTGGGTGGTGTTATCACACCATAGTAGCAGGGCTACTATTCTTGCTTAGCCGATATTTGCACATTCCAGAGCTTAGTTTATTCAGAGCTTCGCTATGATGACTTTATATTTTGAGATCACTCATGATGAGAGCAGTGTATTATTCAGACTTATGTTAGAACTTGTGGCAAGGCTGAGCCTTGAGAGTTCAGATTTGATGACCAATGTGACCCTTTATTTCATACAATTTCAGTTTACTTCCTAGAGATGTATTGCAGCAGTGTTTCAGATGATATATGATGATTATTCTTATGATGATGTTGTATGACCTATGGATTTTTGATCATTGACTGTGGATTATTATCTTGTTGCTTTAGTCATGTTCATAGCATTAGCTTGGTATATGATTCATGATGTGGCGAACTTTATAAACTGATAAATTATAAAATGGACATTTTACTTGCACATTTAGGTTGTTTGACAAAACTCACTGGTTTACTACCTTGCATAGATATGGTCTTTCTTGACACAATTTCTCTGCTAGCTTAGGCTCCACTTTCACTTGACTCCGTCCATCCATGACTTTCCTTATTTGGCTTTAATCCTTGACTTGTCTTACTTGGTTTTCTAATATTGAAGACTTCCCTTTTTTCTACCTCTGTGTTTGGACCGCATCCCTGTATGTTTAGTGTCTCGGCTCTGAGTTGGTGACAAAACTTGCCTTTGGTAAGTTGGATTGTAGGCCTAAATCATTCCGGTTGGTTTTCCCGATGTTTGGCACTGGCACGAACTCCCCCTAGTCACTTGAGATGTTGTTGGCTAACACTGAAAGCTCATGTACTACTTATGGAAACTTATATCGATTCGACCATGGAAACTAAAAAGGGCAAGAGTGATGAGCTGCTAAAAATACTCCTCGAAGAGTATAAGAAAGGTCCAAAAAGCAATGGTTCTTAAAATCTATATCTAAACGATTGTTGACCTTATATATGTATAAACATGCCATAGATGCAAGCTGCTATTAGTTGTGCTTATCAGCACACCTGAGATCCGAAGGGTTATGTAGGCCAAAAAAGCCATGAAATGAAATCAATGGATCCTAATGAAACTGGATCATCTTTTATAAAAGTAGACATGATGCCTAAGTTGAATAAGCACTCTCTAAACAACTTACCCATTTGTGAGGCACAACCATTCCCCGTGTTTTATTTGTCCAGTACAGAGTTTGTAGCTTCCCCTTTCTCCCAGTCCAAAGTGTCTTTTAGTTGAGTTTAGACAAGTCACTCCCTTGGCCCAACCTTGTTCCTAGCCTTCATCCTTAGCTAGCAGTTAGACCATGTCCAATGGGTGAGTTTGTCATTTAAGCTGTTGTGCAAGTGAATATAAATAGAAATGGAACATACTAACATGAGTAATGCCACTATATGATGTTATACTTCAAGTTAAGATATGAGTATGATTAGAGGAACATGTCTTAGTCTATTGATATGATTTATCCTTGGTTGTATATGGACCTAGTCAAATCCAGTTTGACTATGGTTATTTCTTGGGATCCGTGATGATGTGGGCCATGCATGCTTAATGATGATGATAGATGGACCCACATACTCTTGATTATGATGCTATATGATGGACATATGGTTCAGATAATGATTGATGCAGTTCAGCAGGTTTTATTATTACTTCAGATCATCAGATTATGCACTGTCCATATATGGTGGACCCTACAGCTATCCCATCAGGGAAACCCATGGTGTATGAGTACAAATTCTTAGTAGATTTTGGTCTTCTGGATCCAATGAGACACTTATCATTCCGTTCCGGGCACTTCTAAAAGTGATAGATGCAATTTTCCTCTTGTTGACCACATTTGGGGTTGATTTCCCAGCCTGAGCAGCAGGGGCCATGAGAGGCCAGTTCACCTAGAGCGTTGTATGAGGAGGGGGTGGTCCAACCACTTGATATGACCATTTTCCCCCCCTTCTGGAGATCTCGGCGGGCTCAGTTTGACAGCATAGATGCCCTAGGACGCAGTTTCAGCACTTTCACAGTTACCGAGGAAGGATAAAAATGGAATAAAAGGGTCATTGAGGAATTCAATTTGGGCAATTGAGGAAAGGTTTTGGCACTTGGTGTTCAAAGATATTCCAGGGTGAACCCCCATCTTCCAACCAGTTTTCATCAGTTAGTGGGGTCCACAGAGGCCACAGGAGGCCTTTTACTGCATGTCTCTCACAGATTTCGAGGACAACCAATTTCTTTAGGCTTTCCTTGCATTCACGTGTGTTCAAAAACACTTGTTACATGAATGGGCTTTCATGAGATATACATTTCATTTCCATATACACTATATTGATTGTAGCACTATCTGTTTCAAGTTTAGCCAACACAACTTAGGCAACTCAGTGCCAAGATACAATAAAACAAGGAAGCTCATCCAACAGAGAGGCTATAGTGGGGGAAGGTCCTCCATGCCACTAGTCAAGTAGTAAGTCAGGGTAATCAACAAACTAGAAGGTAATGGATGGGTGGAGAAAGTGGATAATGAAACCAACACTAGCAAGCCAAAAGATGGTGGGAATGATCACCTCTATTCTCTCTAAGGAGGGTAGAACCAATGAGTATAGGTCAAGAACTTCTAAGTCTGAGTGGGGACATATATACATATAATCAATACAACTAGGCCCACATATCTATATGATCGCTAGATCATGATACTAAATGCTAAGACATGCCACAAAAATGATTATAAAAGCAACAATAACCACAACACAAGATAATACCTGCTGGGTCATATACATGTGCATAATAATCTCTACCCATAGAAATCTCCAACGCAGTCTGATTGAAGTGCCCTCTAGAAACGTTATTATCCTCTAACCTGCATGTTGGGATATGTATAAGATCAATAAAGAAATGAAAGTAGGAAACGAGAGGGGAATCAAAGGGATAATACAAAAAATGATCTGCTCCTATTTGTCTAACTTGAAGATGAATCCTGTGAAAAATAAACACCCGCTAGAAATCTGCAACGCAATCTGATTGAGTCGCCCACGCGAAAACCTACTATCCTCTAACCTGCATGTTGGGAGGAAACTGGCAATGGAATTTCATCCAACTATCCAAATCCTAAGCAACCAACAAACAAACAAGTTGAAACATTTATATATAAGTTAATAAAAAATAAAAAGAATGAATGCAAAAAAAAATGTTGTTTAGTTAGTTTTCTTAAAACGCAATGTCATGTAGATATGTACCTAAAAAATGTCAAGATGAATCCCATTAATGTTAAACACCCTATAGAAATATACAAGTCACTCTGACCGAGGCGCCCTCCAAAAACCCTACCCTCCTCATGCTTGCATGGTTGGAAGAATAAGGAAATGGAAGTTGATCAAGCAGTCCAAATCCTGACCGCGCAACAAACAAACAAGCAGGAAAATGGAAATATAAACTAAAGAAAACAAAATTCCAGAAATGAAAGCAATAAGAAGCAGGTAAGGTTTGGCCACATTTTTGGATGAGTTGTTCACACACGTCCTAGAGGTAGTTATAGTCCCACCGGAGACATTCAATGCAATCCAGCGAGTCGATGCAACTCTATAATAGATCAGAAATACCACGTGTGAGTTGCAGTAGTCTATCATGTAACTAGAGGATCAGTGAGAGTAGGAAATAAGGGGGAATTCAAAGAACATTTGAAAAAAGCATGTTAGTTGTCTAACATGAAGATGAATCACCACTCCTTATATTTTGGGAACGGAGTTCAATCACCACTCCCAGTTGGTTAACCTGAAGAAGAGTCACATGAATGACAAACACTTCGTAGAAATCTGCAAAGCAATATGATCGAGGCGCCTCTAAAAACAGTACGTTCCTCCAACCTGCATGTTCGATGGATCTTAGCAATGGAAGTTGATAAGGTAGTCCAAAGCCTAAGGAAGCAAGTAGCAAACAAGCTGGAAGATTGATATATAAGATAAATCAAACAAAAAAAAGAAATGAAAGCAAAAACAACCATGTAAGATCTGGCCACAAGTTTGGATGAAGAATTCCCACACGTCCTAGAGGTAGCTATCTTCCCACGGGAGGCTTGCAACGCAATCCCGCGAGTTAAAGCAACTCTATAGTAAATCAAAGAGACCAGGCGTCAGTTGCAAGACTCTATCATGCAAGTAGAGGACAACTGAGAGTAGGAATTAAAGGGGGGATTCAAAGCACAATTGAAAAAAAGATCCACTCCTTGTTGTCTGACCCGAATAGAAAATACATGAATGTTAAACACACTACAGAAATGTACAACTCACTTTGACTGAGGCACCTTTGAAAAACCCTACTCTGCTTCAACTTGCATGTTGGAAAGAATCAGGCAATGGAAGTTGATCAAGCAGTCCAAATCCTCAGCATGAACAAACAAACAAGCAGGAAAATGGATATATAAACTAAATAAAACAAAACCCAGAAATGCAAGCAATAACAAACAGGTAAGTTTTGGCCAAATGTTTGGATGAGTTGTTGACACATGTCCTTGATATAGTTATCGTCCCACCAACGACTTGCAATGCAATCCAGCGAGTCGATGCAAATCTGTAATATATCACAAATACCATGTGTGAGTTGCGGGAGGCTATCATGTAACTAACGAATCACTGAGAGTAGCAAATAAGGGGGAATTCAAAGAGCAATTGAAAAAAGGATGTCAGTTTTATAACATGAAGATGAATCCTATGAATGTTAAACAACTTAGAGAAATCTATATCTCACTCTGATCAAGGCGTAATCGAAAAAACCTACTCTCCTCCAAATAGCATGTTCGGCGGAACTAGGCAACGGAAGTCGATCAGGCAGTCGAAATCCTGAGCAAGCAGCAAGTAGACAAGCCTGAAAAATACACATCTAAGCTAAATAAAGAAAAACCCAGAAATAAAAGCAATAACAAGTGGATAACATCTCGCCACATGTTTGGATGAGTTGTTCACACACGTCCTTGACATAGTTATCGTCCCAACGAAGACTTGCAATGCAATCCAGCGAGTCGATTCTACTCTGACCGAGGCGCTCTCGAAAAACCATACCCTCCTCATGCTTGCATGGTTGGAAGAATCAGGAAATGGAAGTTGATCAAGCAGTCCAAATCCTGACCATGCAACAAACAAACAAGCAGGAAAATGGACATACAAACTAAAGAAAACAAAACCCAGAAATGAAAGCAATAAGAAGCAGGTAAGGTTTGGCCACATTTTTGGATGAGTTGTTCACACACGTCCTAGAGGTAGTTATAGTCCCACCGAAGACATTCAATGCAATCCAGCGAGTCGGTGCAACTCTATAATATATCACAAATACCACGTGTGAGTTGGAGTAGTCTATCATGTAACTAGAGGATCAGTGAGAGTAGGAAATAAGGGGGAATTCAAAGAACATTTGATAAAAGCATGTTAGTTGTCTAACATGAAGATGAATCACCACTCCTTATATTTTGGGAACGGAGTTCAATCACCACTCCCAGTTGGTTAACCTGAAGAAGAGTCACATGAATTACAAACACTTCGTCACATGAATGACAAACACTTCGTGCAAATCTGCAAAGCGATATGATCAAGGCGCCTCTAAAAACACTATGCTCCTCCAACCTGCATGTTGGGAGGATCCTAGCAATGGAATTTTATCAGGCATTCCAAACGTAAGCAAGCAAGTAGCAAACAAGCTGGAAGATTGATATATAAAATAAATCCAACAAAAAAAAGAAATGAAAGCAAAAACAAGCAAGTAAGATCTAGCCACACATTTGGATGAAGAATTCCCACACGTCCTAGAGGTAGCTATCTTCCCATAGGAGGCTTGCAACGCAGTCCCGCGAGTTAATGCAACTTTATTGTAAATCAAAGAGACCAGGTGTCAGTTGCAAGAGTCTATCATGCAAGTAGAGGACAATTGAGAGTAGGAAACAAGGGGGGGATTCAAAGCACAGTTGAAAAAAAGATCCACTCCTAGTTGTCTGACCCGAATATGAATTACATCAATGTTAAACACACTGTAGAAATGTGCAACTCACTCTGACCGAGGCGCGCTTGACGAACCCTACTCTGCTTCAACTTGACTGTTGGGAAGAATCAGGCCATGGAAGTTCATCAAGCAATCCAAATCTTGAGCAAGCAACAAATAATCAAGCAGGAAAATGGATATATAAACAAAATAAAACAAAACCTAGATATGCAAGCAATAACAAGCAGGTAAGTTTTTGCCACATGTTTGGATGAGTTGTTCACACGCGTCCTTGAGATAGTTATCATCCCACTGGAGACTTGCAATGCAATCCAGCGATTCGATGCAACTCTATAATATATAACAAATACCATGTGTGAGTTGCAGGAGTCTATCATGTAACTAGAGGATCACTGAGAGCAGGAAATGAGGGGGAATTCAAAGAACAATTGAAAAAAGGATGCTTGTTGTCTAACATGAAGATGAATCACCACTCAGATTTTGGGAACGGAGTGCAATCACCACTCCTAGTTGGTTAACCTGAAGAAGAGTCACATGAATGACACACACTTCGTATAAATCTGCAAAGTGATATGATCGATGCACCTCTAAAAACACTACGCTCCTCCAACCTGCATGTTGGGTGGATCCTAGCAATGGAAGTTGATCAGGCAGTCCAAACCTAAGCAAACAAGTAGCAAACAAGCTGGAAGATTGATATATAACAAAAATCCAACAAAAAAAAGAAATGAAAGCAAAAACAAGCAAGTAAGATCTAGCCACAAGTTTGGATGAAGAATTCCCACGTGTCCTAGAGGTAGCTATCTTCCCACGGGAGGCTTGCAACGCAGTACCGTGAGTTAATGCAACTCTATTGTAAATCAAAGAGACCAGGTGTCAGTTGCAAGAGTCCATCATGCAAGTAGAGGACAATTAAGAGTAGGAAACAAGGGGGGGATACAAAGCATAATTGAAAAAAAGATCCATTCCTAGTTGTCTGACCAGAATATGAATTACATGAATGTTAAACACCCTGTAGAAATGTACAACTCACTCTGACGGAGGAGCCCTTGAAAACCCCTTCTCTCCTTCAACTTGCATGTTGGGAAGAACCAGACAATGGATGTTGATCAAGAATTCCAAGTGCTCGCGAAACGTTATTATGCTCTAACCTGCATGCTGGGAGATGTATAAGATCAATAATGAAATGAAAGTAGGTAACGAGAGGGGAATCCAGGGGATAATACAAAAATGATGTTCTCCTATCTTCCTAACTCGAAGATGAATCCTATGGAAAATAAACACCCGGTAGAAATCTGCAACACAATCTGATTGAGGCGCCCACGAGAAAACCTACTATCCTGTAACCTGCATGTTCGGAGGAAATTGGCAATGAAATTTCATCCGACTATGCAAATCCTAAGCAAACAACAAACAAACAAGTTGAAAAATTTATATATAAGTTAATAAAAAAGAAAAATAATTGAATCCAATAAAAATATACTGTTTAGTTAGTTTTCTGAAAAAGCAATTTTATGTAAATATGTACCTAAAAAAGCTCAAGATGAATCCCATGAATGTTAAACACCCTATAGAAATATACAAGTCGCTCCAACCTAGGCGCCCTCGAAATACCCACCCTCCTCATCCTTGCATGTTGGGAAGAATCAGGAAATGGAAGTTGATCAAGCAGTCCAAATCATGACCATGCAACAAGCAAACAAGCAAGAAAAAGGACATATAAACTAAAGAAAACAAAACCCAGATATGAAAGCAATACTAAGCAGGTAAGGTTTGGCCACATGTTTGGATGAGTTGTTCACACACGTCATTGAGGTAGTTATAGTCCCACCGGATACTTGCAATGCAATCCAGTGAGTCGATGCAACTCTATAATATATCATAAATACCATGTGTGAGTTGCAGGAGTCTATCATGTAACTACAGGATCACTGAGAGTAGGAAATGAGGGGAAATTCAAAGAACAATTGAAAAAATCATGCTAGTTGTCTAACATGAAGATGAATCACCCCTCCTTAGATTTTGGGAACGGAGTTAAATCACAAGTCTCAGTTGGTGAACCTCAAAAAGAGTCACATGAATAACAAACACATTGAAGAAATCTGAAAATCAATATGATCGAGGCGCCTCTAGAAACACTACGCTCCTCCAACCTGCATGTTGGTTGGATCCTAGCAATGGAATTTGATCAGGCAGTCCAAATCCTAAGGAAGCAAGCAGCAAACAAGTTGGAAGATTGATATATAAGATAAATACAACAGAAAAAAGAAGTAACAACAAAAACAAGCAAGTAAGATTTGGCCACAAGTTTGGATAAAGAATTCCCACACGTCCTAGAGGTAGCTATCTTCCCATGGGAGGCTTGCAACGCAGTCCCTCGAGTTAATGCAACTCTATTGTAAATCAAAGAGACCAGGCGTCAGTTGCAAGAGTCTACCATGCAAGTAGAGGACAACTGACAGTAGGAAACAAGGGGGGGATTCAAAGCACAATTGAAAAAAAGATCCACTCCTAGTTGTCTGACCTGAATATGAATTACATGAATGTTAAACACCCTGTAAAAATGTACAACTCACTTTGACCGAGGCGCGCTTGAAAAACCCTACTCTGCTTCAACTTGCATGTTGGGAAGAATCAGACAATGGAAGTTGATCAAGCAGTCCAAATCCTGAGCAAGCAACAAACAAAGAAGCAAGAAAATGGATATATAAACTAAATAAAACAATACCCAGAAGTGCAAGCAATAAAAAGCAGGTAAGTTTTGGCTGAATGTTTGGATGAGTTGTTCACACACGACCTTGAGATAGTTATCGTCCCACCGCAGACTCCCAATGCAATCCAATGAGTCGATGCAACTCTGTAATATATCACAAATACCATGTGTGAGTTGCAGGAGGCTATCATGTAGCTAAAGGATCACTAAGAGTAGCAAATAATGGGAAATACAAAGAGCAATTGAAAAAAGGATGCCACTTGTCTAACATGTAGATGAATCCCATGAATGTTAACAAACTTACAGAAATCTACATCTCACTCCGATCGAGGCGTAATCGAAAAACCCTACTCTCCTCCAACCAGCATGCTCGGCGGAACCAAGCAATGGAAGTCGATCAGGCAGTCGAAATCCTGAGCAAGGAACAACTAGACGAGCCGAAAAATTGACGTCTAAGCTAAATAAAGAAAAACCCAGAAATAAAAGCAATTACAAGTGTATAATATCTCGCCACATGTTTGGATGAGTTGTTCACACACGTCCTTGAGACAGTTATCGTCCCACCGGAGACTTCCAATGCAATCCAGCGAGTCGATGCAACTCTGACCTAGGAGCCCTCGAAAAACCCTACCCTCCTCATCCTTGAATGTTGGGAAGAATCAGGAAATGGTTGTTGATCAAGTAGTCCAAATCATGACAACGCAACAAGCAAACAAGAAGGAAAATGGACATATAAACTAAAGAGATCGAAACCCAGAAATGAAAGCAATAACAAGCAGGTAAGGTTTGGCCACATGTTTCGATGAGTTGTTCATACACGTCCTAAAGGTAGTTATAGTCCCATCGGAAACTTGCAATGCAATCCAGCGAGGCAATGCAACTCTATAATATATCACAAATATCATGTCTGAGTTGCAGGAGTCTATCATGTAACTAGAGGATCATTGATAGTAGGAAATGAGGGGGAAGTCAAATAACAATTGAAAAGAGGATGCTAGTTGTCTAACATGAAGATGAATCACCACTCCTTAGATTTTGGGAACGGAGTTCAATCACCACTCCTAGTTGGTTAACCTGAAGAAGAGTCACATGAATGACAAACACAACGTAGAAATCTGCAAAGTGATATGATCGAGACGCCTCTAAAAACACTACGCTCCTCCAACCTGCATGTTGGGTGGATCCTAGCAATGGAAGTTGATCAGGTAGTCCAAACGTAAGCAAGCAAGTAGCAAACAAGCTGGAAGATTGATATATACGATGAAGCCAACAAAAAAAGAAATGAAAGCAAAAACAACCAAATAAGATCTAGCCACAAGTTTGGATGAAGAATTCCCACACGTCCTAGATCTAGCTATCTTCCCACAGGAGGCTTGCAACGCAGTCCCGCGAGTTAATGCAACTCTATTGTTAAGCAAAGAGACCAGGTGTCAGTTGCAAGAATCTATCACGCAAGTAGAGGAAAACTGACAGTAGGAAACAAGGGGGGGATTCAAAGCACAATTGAAAAAAAGATCCACTCCTAGTTGTCTGACCTGAATATGAATTACATGAATATTAAACACCCTGTAAAAATGTACAACTCACTCTGACCGAGGCGCGCTTGAAAAACCCTACTCTGCTTCAACTTGCATGTTGGGATTTGCAGGAGGCTATCATGTAACTAAAGGATCATTGAGAGTAGGAAATAAGGGGTAATTAAAAGAGCAATTGAAAAAAGGATGTCAGTTGTCTAACATGAAGATGAATCCCATGAATGTTAAACAACTTATAGAAATCAATATCACTTTGATCGAGGCATAATTGAAAAACCCTACTCTCCTGCAACCAGCATGTTCGACGGAACCAGGCAATGGAAGTCAATCAGGCAGTCGAAATCCTAAGCAAGCAACTAGTAGACAAGCCGAAAAATTGACGTCTAAGCTAAATAAATAAAAACACAGAAATAAAAGCAATAACAAGTGGATAATATCTCGCCACATGTTTGGACGAGTTGTTCACACACGTCCTTGACATAGTTATCGTCCCAACGGAGACTTGCAATGCAATCCAGCGAGTCGATGCAACTCTGACCGAGAAGCCTTCGAAAATCCCTACCCTCCTCATCCTTGTATGTTGGGAAGAATCAGGAATAGGAAGTTGATCAAGCAGTCCAAATCGTGGCCACGCAACAAGCAAACAAGTAGGAAAATGGACATAAACTAAAGAAAATAAAACCCAGAAATTTAAGCAATAACAAGCAGGTAAGGTTTGGCCACATGTTTCGATGACTTCTCCACACACGTCCTAGAGGAAGTTATAGTCCCACCGGAGACATGCAATGCAATACAGCAAGTCGATGCAACTCTATAATATATCACAAATACCACGTTTGAGTTGTAGTAGTCTATCATGTAACTAAAGGATTAGTGAGAGTAGGAAATGACGGGGAATTCAAAGAACAATTGAAAAAAACATGCTAGTTGTCTAACATGAAGATGAATCACCACTCCTTATATTTTGGGAACAGAGTTCAATCACCACTCCCAGTTGGTTAACCTAAAGAAGAATCACATGAATGACAAACACTTCGTAGAAATCTGCAAAGCGATATGATCGAGGCGCCTCTAAAAACACTACGCTCCTCCAACCTGCATTTTTGGGTGGATCCTAGCAATGGAAGGTTATCAGGCAGCCCAAAGCCTATTAAAGCAAGTAGCGAACAAGTTGGAAGATTGATATATAAGATAAATCCAACAAAAAAAAGAAATAAAAGCAAAAAAAAGCAAGTAAGATCTGGCCACAATTATGGATGAAGAATTCCCAAGCGTCCTAGAGGTAGATATCTTCCCACGGGAGGCTTGCAACAAAGTCTTGCGAGTTAATGCAACTCTATTATAAATCAAAGAGACCAGGTGTTAGTTGCAAGAGTCTATAATGCAAGTAGAGGACAACTAAGAGTAGGAAACAAGGGGGGGATTCAAAGCACAATTGAAAAAAATCCACTCCTAGTTGTCTGACCTGAATATGAATTACATGAATGGTAAACACCCTGTAGAAATGTACAACTCACTCTGACCGAGGCACCCTTGAAACACCCTACTCTCCTTCAACTTGGATGTTGGGAAGAAGCAAGCAATGGAAGTTGATCAAGCAATCCAAATCATGAGCAAGCAACAAACAAACAAGCAGGAAAATGGATATATAAACTCAATAAAACAAAACCTAAAAATTGCAAGCAATAACAAGCAGGTACGTTTTGGCAAAATGTTTGGATGAGTTGCTCACACACGTCCTTGAGATAGTTATCTTCCCACCGGAGACTTGCACTGCAATCCAGCTAGTCGATGCAACTCTATAATATATCACAAATACAATGTGTGAGTTCCAAAAGTCTATCATGTAACTAAAGGATCACTGAGAGTAGCAAATAAGGGGGAATTCAAAGAACGATTGAAAAAAGGATGCCAGTTGTCTAACATGAAGATGAATCCCGTGAATGTTAAACAACTTATAGAAATCTATATCTCACTCCGATCGAGGCGAAATTAAAGAACCCTACTCTCCTCCACCCAACATGTTCGGCGGAACCAGGCAATAGAATTCGATCAGGCAGTCGAAATCTTGAGCAAGCAACTAGTAGACAAGCCAAAAAATTGACGTCTAAGCTAAATAAAGCAAAACCCATCGATAAAAGAAATAACAAGTGGATAATATCTTGCCATATGCTTGGATCAGGCGTTCCCGCACCTCTTAGAGGTAGTTAGCTTCCCACAGGAGGCTTACAATGCAATCCCGCGAGTAAAATATATTATGTAGTAAACCACATAGACTAGGTGTTGGTTGTAGAAATCTATAATGCAAGTAGAGCACCACCATGACCAAGAAAGAAGGGGGAATCCAAGGCCCAATATAAAAAAATATTTTCTTCTAGTTGTCTCACCTGAAGGTGAATCCTCAGAATAATAAACACCCTATAGTAATCTCCAACGCAATCTGATTGAAGTGCCCTCGAGAAACGTTATTATCCTTTAACCTGCATGTTGGGATATGTATAAGATCAATAAAGAAATGAAAGTAGGAATCGAGAGGGGAACCGAAGGCATAATACAAAAAATGATCTGCTCCTATTTGTTTAACTCGAAGATGAATCATGTGAAAAAGAAACACCCGGGAGAAATCTGCAACGCAATCTGATTGAGGCACCCACGAGAAAACCTACTATCCTCTAACTTGCATGTTGGGAGGAAACTGGCAACGGAAGTTCATCCGACTATCCAGATCCTAAGCAACCAACAAACAAACAAGTTGAAAAATTTATATATAAGTTAATAAAAAACAAAAAGAAATGTATGGAATAAAAATTTGTTTTGTTAATTTTCTTAAAACGCAATTTTATGGAGATATGTACCTAAAAAACCTCAAGATAAATCCCATGGAGATGAATCCCATAAATGTTAAACACCCTGTAGAAATCTACAAGTCACTTTGATCGAGGCACCCTTGAAAAACCCTACCCTCGTAATCCTTGCATGTTGTGAAGAATCAGGAAATGGAAGTTGATCAAGCAGTCCATATCCTGACCACTCAAGAAGCAAACAAGCAGGAAAATGGTCATATAAACTAAAGAAAACAAAACCCAGAAATGAAAGCAATAACAAGCAGGTAAGGTTTGGCCACATGTTTGGATGAGTTGTTCACACACATCCTAGAGGTAGTTATAGTCCCACCAGAGACTTGCAATGCAATCTAGTGAGTCGATACAACTCTATAATATAAAACAAATACCATGTGTGAGTTGCTGGAGTCTATCATGTAACTAGAGGATCACTGAGAGGAGGAAATGAGGGGGAATTCAAAGAACATTTGAAAAAAGGATGCTAGTTGTCTAACATGAAGATGAATCACCACTCCTTATATTTTGGGAACGGAGTTCAATCACCACTCCCAGTTGGTTAATCTGAAGAAGAGTCACATGAATGACAAACACATCGTAGAAATCTGCAAAGTGATATGATCGAGACGCCTCTAAAAACACTACGCTCCTCCAACCTGCATGTTGGGCGGATCCTAGCAATGGAAGTTGATCAGGCAGTCCAAACGTAAGAAAGCAAGTAGAAAACAAGCTGGAAGATTGATATATAAGATAAATCCAACAATAAAAATAAATGAAAGCAAAAACAAGCAAGTAAGATCTAGCCACAAGTTTGGATGAAGAATTCCCACACGTCCTAGACGTAGCTATCTTCCCACGGGAGGCTTGCAACGCAGTCCCAAGAGTTAATGCTACTCTATTGTAAATCAAAGAGACCAGGTGTCAGTTGCAAGAGTCTATCAGGAAAGAAGAGGACAAATGAGAGTAGGAAACAAGGGGGGGATTCAAAGAACAATTGAAAAAAAGATCCACTCCTAGTTGTCTGACCTTAATATGAATTACATGAATGTTAAACACCTTGTAAAAATGTACAACTCACTCTGACCGAGGCACCCTTGAAAAACCCTACTCTGCTTCAACTTGCATGTTGGGAAGAATCAGGCAATGGAAGTTGATCAAGCAGTCCAAATCCTGAGCAAGCAACAAACAAACAAGCAGGAAAATGGATATATAAACTAAATAAAACAATACCCAGAAATGCAAGCAATAAAAAGCAGGTAAGTTTTGGCCAAATGTTTGGATGAGTTGTTCACACACGACCTTGAGATAGTTATCGTCCCACCGCAAACTTGCAATGCAATCCAACGAGTCGATGCAACTCTGTAATATATCACAAATACCATGCATGAGTTGCAAGACGCTATCATGTAGCTAAACGATCACTTAGAGTAGCAAATAATGGGAAATTCAAAGAGCAATTGAAAAAAGGATGACACTTGTCTAACATGAAGATGAATCCAATGAATGTTAAACAACTTATAGAAATCTATATCTCACTCCGATCGAGGCGTAATAGAAAAACCCTACTCTCCTCCAACCAGAATGTTCGGCGGAACCAGGCAAGGGAAGTCGATTAGGACGTCGAAATCCTGAGCAAGCAACTACTAGACGAGCTGAAAAATTGACGTCTAAGCTAAACAAAGAAAAACCCAGAAATAAAAGCAATTACAAGTGTGTAATATCTCGCCACATGTTTGGATGAGTTGTTCACACACGTCCTTGAGATAGTTATCGTCCCACAGGAGACTTGCAATGGAATCCAGCGAGTCGATGCAACTCTGACAGAGGATTGCTCGAAAAACCCTACCCTCCTCATCCTTGCATGTTGGGAAGAATCAGGAAATGGAAGTTGATCAAGTAGTCCAAATCGTGACCACGCAACAAGCAAACAAGCAGGAAAATGGACATATCAACTAAAGAGATCAAAACCCAGAAATGAAGGCAATAACAAGCAGGTAAGGTTTGGACACATGTTTGGATGAGTTGTTCACACACGTCCTAGAGGTATTTATAGACCAACCGGAAACTTGCAATGCAATCCAGCGAGGTGATGCAACTCTATAATATATCACAAATATCATGTGTGAGTTGCAGGAGTCTATCATGTAACTAGAGGATCACTGATAGTAGGAAATGAGGGGAAAGTCAAAGAACAATTGAAAAAAGGATGCTAGTTTTCTAACATGAAGATGAATCACCACTCCTTAGATTTTGGGAACGGAGTTCAATCACCACTCCCAGTTGGTTAACCTGAAGAAGAGTCACATGAATGACAAACACATCGTAGAAATATGCAAAGTGATATGATCGAGACGCCTCTAAAAACACTACGCTCCTCCAACCTGCATGTGGGTGGATCCTGGCAATGGAAGTTGATCAGGCAATCCAAACGTAAGCAAGCAAGTAGAAAACAAGATGAAAGATTGATATATAAGATAAATCCAACAAAAAAAAGAAATGAAAGCATAAACAAGCAAGTAAGATCTAGCCACAAGTTTAGATGAAGAATTCCCACACGTCCTAGAGGTAGCTATCTTCCCACGGGAGTCTTGCAACGCAGTCGCGTGAGTTAATGCAACTCTATTGTAAATCAAAGAGACCAGGTGTCAGTTGCAAGAATCTACCATACAAGTAGAGGACAACTGAGAGTAGGAAACAAGCGGGGGATTCAAAGCACAATTGAAAAAAATATCCACTCCTAGTTCTCTGACCTGAATATGAAATACATGAATGTAAAACACCTTGTAAAAATGTACAACTCACTCTGTTCGAGGCACCCTTGAAAAACCCAACTCTGCTTCAACTTGCATGTTGGGAAGAATCAGGCAATGGAAGTTGATCAAGCAGTCCAAATCCTGAGCAAGCAACAAACAAACAAGCAGGAAAATGGATATATAAACTAAATAAAACAATACCCAGAAATGCAAGCAATAAAAAGCAGGTAAGTTTTGGCCAAATGTTTGGATGAGTTGTTCACAGACAACCTTGAGATAGTTATTGTCCAACCGCAAGCTTGAAATGCAATCCAGCGAGTCGATGAAACTCTGTAATATATCACAAATACCATGCGTGAGTTGCAGGACGCTATCATGTAGCTAAAGGATCATTGAGAGTAGCAAATAATGGGAAATTCAAAGAGCAAATGAAAAAAGGATGCCACTTGTCTAACATGAAGATGAATCCCATGAATGTTAAACAACTTATAGAAATCTATATCTCACTCCGATCGAGGCGTAATCGAAAAAACCTACTCTCCTCCAACCACAATGTTCGGCGCAACCAGGCAATGGAAGTCGATCAGGCCGTCGAAATCCTAAGCAAGCAACTACTAGACGAGCCCGAAAAATTGACGTCTAAGCTAAATAAGGAAAAACCCAGAAATAAAAGCAATTACAAGTGTATAATATCTCGCCACATGTTTGGATGAGTTGTTCACACATGTCCTTGAGATAGTTATTGTCCCACCGGAGACTTGCAATGCAATCCAGCGAGTCGATGCAACTATAACCGAGGAGCCCTCGAAAACCCCTACCCTCCTCATCCTTGCATGTTGGGAAGAATCAGTAAATGGAATTTGATCAAGCAGTCCAAATTATTACCACGCAACAAGCAAACAAGCAGGAAAATGGACATATAAACTAAAGAGAACAAAACCCAGAAATGAAAGCAATAACAAGTAGGTAAGGTTTGGCCACATGTTTGAATCAATTGTTCACACACGTACTAGAGGTAGTTATAGTCACTCCGGATACTTGCAATGCAATACAGTGAGTCGATGCAACTCTATAATATATCACAAATACCATGTGTGAGTTGCAAGAGTCTATCATGTAACTAGAGGATCACTGATAGTGGGAAATGAGGGGGAATTCAAAGAACAATTGAAAAAAGGATGCTAGTTGTCTAACATGAAGATGAATCACCACTCCTTAGATTTTGGGAATGGAGTTCAATCACCACTCCTTAGATTTTGGGAATGGAGTTCAATCACCACTCCCAGTTGGTTAACCTGAAGAAGAGTCACATGAATGACAAACACTTCGTAGAAATCTGCAAACTGATATGATTGAGGCGCCTCTAAAAACACTATGATCCTCCAACCTGCATGTTGGGTGGATCCTAGCAATGGAAGTTGATCAGGCAGTCCAAACGTAAGAAATCAAGTAGAAAACAAGCTGGAAGAATGATATATAACATAAATCCAACAAAAAAAAGAAATGAAAGCAAAAACAAGCAAGTAATATCTAGCCACAAGTTTGGATAAAGAATTCCCACACGTCCTAGAGGTAGCTATCTTCCCACAGAAGGCTTGCAACGCAGTCCCGCGAGTTAATGCAACTCTATTGTAAATCAAAGAGACCAGGTGTCAGTTGCAAGAGTCCATCATGCAAGTAGAGGACAACTGAGAGTAGGAAACAAGGGGGGGATACAAAGCACAATTGAAAAAAAGATCCACTCCTAGTTGTCTGACCTGAATATTAAACACCCTGTAGAAATGTAAAACTCACTCTGATGGAGGAGCCCTTGAAAAACCCTTCTCTTCTTCAACTTGCATGTTGGGAAGAATCAGGAAATGGATGCTGATCAAGAATTCCAAATCCTCGCGAAACTTTATTATCCTCTAACCTGCATGCTGGGAGATGTATAAGATCAATAATGAAATGAAAGTAGGAAACGAGAGGGGAATCCAGGGGATAATACAAAAATGATCCGCTCTTATTTGTCTAACTCAAAGATGAATGCTGTGAAAAATAAACACCCGGTAGAAATATGCAACGCAATCTTATTGAGGCGCCCACGAGAAAACCTACTATCCTCTAACCTGCACGTTCAAAGTAACCTGGCAATGAAAGTTTATCCGACTATCCAAATCCTAAGCAACCAACAAACAAACAAGTTGAAAAATTTATATTTAAGTTAATAAAAAAGAAAAATAAATGAATGCAATGAAAATATACTGTTTAGTTAGTTTTCTTAAAACGCAATTTTATGTAGATATGTACCTAAAAAAGCTCATGATGAATCCCATGAAGTGGAATCCCATGAATGTTAAACACTCTGTAGAAATATACAAGTCACTCTGACCGAGGCGCCCTCGAAAGACCCCACCCTCCTCATCCTTGCATGTTGGGAAGAATCAGGAAATGGAAGTTGATCAAGCAGTCCAAATCGTGACCACGCAACAAGCAAAAAAGCAAGAAAATGGACATATAAACTAAAGAAAACAAAACCTAGAAATGAAAGCAATACCAAGTAGGTAAGGTTTGGCCACATGTTCGGATGAGTTGTTCACAAACGTCATAGAGGTAGTTATAGTTCCACCAGATACCTGCAATGCAATCCAGCGAGTCGATGCAACTCTATAATATATCATAAATACCATATGTGAGTTGCAGGAATCTATCATGTAACTACAGGATCAGTGAGAGTAGGAAATGAGGGGGAATTCAAAGAACAATTGAAAAAAGTATGCTAGTTGTCTAACATGAAGATGAATCACCACTCCTTAGCTTTTGGGAACAGAGTTCAATTACAAGTCTCAGTTTGTTAACCTCAAAAAGAGTCACATGAATGACAAACACATTGAAGAAATCTAGAAATCAATATGATCAAGGCGCCTCTAAAAACACTACGCTCCTCCAACCTGCATGTTGGTTGGATCCTAGCAATGGAAGTTGATCAGGCAGTCCAAAGCCTAAAGAAGCAAGTAGCAAACAAGCAGGAATATTGATATATAAGATAAATCCAACAAAAAAAGAAGTAACAGCAAAAACAAGCAAGTAAGATCTGGCCACAAGTTTGGATAAATAATTCTCACACGTCCTAGAGGTAGCTATCTTCCCACAGGAGAATTGCAACGCAGTCCCTCGAGTTAATGCAACTCTATTGTAAATCAAATAGACCAGGTGTTAGTTGCAAGAGTCTACCATACAAGTAGAGGACAACTGAGAGTAGGAAACAAGGGGGGGATTCAAAGCACAATTGCAAAAAAGATCCACTCCTAGTTGTCTGACCTGAATATGAATTACATGAATGTTAAACACCTTGTAAAAATGTACAACTCACTCTGACCGAGGAACCCTTGAAAAACCCTACTCTGCTTCAACTTGCATATTGGGAAGAATCAGACAATGGAATTTGATCAAGCAGTCCAAATCCTGAGCAAGCAACAAACAAACAAGCAGGAAAATGGATATATAAACTAAATAAAACAATACCCAGAAATGCAAGCAATAAAAAGCAGGTAAGTTTTGGCCAAATGTTTGGATAAGTTGTTCACACATGACCTTGAGATAGTTATTGTCCCACCTCAAACTTGCAATGCAATCCAGCGAGTCGATGCAACTCTGTAATATATCACAAATACCATGTGTGAGTTGCAGGACGCTATCATGTAGCTAAAGGATCACTGAGAGTAGCAAATAATGGGAAATTCAAAGAGCAAATGAAAAAAGGATGCCACTTGTCTAACATGAAGATGAATCCCATGAATGTTAAACAACTTATAGAAATCTATATCTCACTCCGATCGTGGCATAATCGAAAAACCCTACTCTCCTCCAACCAGAATGTTCGGCGGAACCAGGCAATGGAAGTCGATCAGGCCGTCAAAATCCTGAGCAAGCAACTACTAGATGAACCGAAAAATTGACGTCTAATCTAAATAAGGAAAAACCTAGAAATAAAAGCAATTACAAGTGTATAATATCTTGCCACATGTTTGGATGAGTTGTTCACACACGTCCTTGAGATAGTTATCGTCCCACAAGAGACTTGCAATGCAATCCAGCGAGTCGATGCAACTCTGAACGAGGATCCCTCGAAAAACCCTACCCTCCTCATCCTTGCATGTTGGGAAGAATCAGGAAATGGAAGTTGATCAAGCAGTCCAAATAGTGACCACGCAACAAGCAAACAAGCAGGAAAATGGAAAATGGACATATCAACTAAAGAGATCAAAACCCAGAAATGAAAGCAATAACAAGCAGGTAAGGCTTGGCCACATGTTTCGATGAGTTGTTCACACACGTCCTAGAGGTAGTTATAGTCCCACCGGAAACTTGCAATGCAATCCAGCGAGGCAATGCAACTCTATAATATATCACAAATATCATGTGTGAGTTGCAGGAGTCTATCATGTAACTAGAGGATCACTGATAGTAGGAAATGAGGGGGAAGTCAAAGAACAATTGAAAAAAGGATGCTACTTGTCTAACATGAAGATGAATCGCCACTCCTTAGATTTTGGGAACGGAGTTCAATCACCACTCCCAGTTGGTTAACCTGAAGAAGATTCACATGAATGACAAACACATCGTAGAAATCTGCAAAGTGATATGATCGAGACGCCTCTAAAAACACTATGCTCCTCCAACCTGCATGTTGGGTGGATCCTAGCAATGGAAGTTGATCAGGTAGTCCAAACGTAAGCAAGCAAGTAGCAAACAAGCTGGAAGATTGATATATAAGATAAATCCAACAAAAAAAAGAAATGAAAGAAAAAACAAGCAAGTAAGATCTAGCCACAAGTTTGGATGAAGAATTCCCACACGTCCTAGAGGTAGCTATCTTCCCACGGGAGGCTTGCAACGCAGTCCCGCGAGTTAATGCTACTCTATTGTAAATCAAAGAGACCAGGTGTCAGTTGCAAGAGTCTATCAGGAAAGTAGAGGACAACTGAGAGTAGGAAACAAGGGGGGGATTCAAAGCACAATTGAAAAAAAGACCCACTCCTTGTTGTCTGAACTGAATATGAATTACATGAATGTTAAACAACCTGTAGAAATGTATAACTCACTCTGCCTTAGGTGCCCTTGAAAAACCCTACTCTCCTTCAACTTACATGTTGGGAAGAATCAGGAAATGGAAGTTGATCAAGCAGTCCAAATCTTGAGCAAGCAACAAACAAACAAGCAGGAAAATGGATATATAAACTAATTAAAACAAAACCTATAAATGCAAGTAATAACAAGAAGTTAAATTTTGGCCAAATGTTTGGATGAGTTGTTCACACATGTCCTTGAGATAGTTATCGTCCCACCGGAGACTTGCAATGCAATCCAGTAAGTCGATGCAACTCTGTAATATCTCACAAATACCATGTGTGAGTAGCAGGAGTCTATCATGTATCTAAAAGAACACTAAGAGTAGAAAATAAGGGGGAATTAGAAGAGAAATTGAGAAAAGTCTGGCAATTTTCTAACATGAAGATGAATCCCATGTATGTTAAACAACTTATAGAAATCTATATCTCACTCTGATCGAGGCATAATCGAAAAACCCTACTCTCCTCCAAGCAACATGTTCGGGGGAACCAGGCAATGGAAGTCGATCAGGAAGTCGAAATGCTAAGCAAGCAACTAGTACACAAGCCGGAAAATTGACGTCTAAGCTAAATAAAGCAAAACCCAGAAATAAAAGCAATAACAAGTGGATAATATCTCGCCACATGCGTGGACCAAACGTTCCCGCACCTCCTAGAGGTAGTTATCTTCCCACGTGAGGCTTACAATGCAATCCCGTGAGTAAAAGATATTATGTAGTAAACCACATAGACTAGGTGTTGGTTGCGGAAATCTATAATGCAAGTAGAGGACCACCAAGACCAGGAGAGAAGGGGGAATCCAAGGCACAACATAAAAAAATATTTACTTCTTTTTGACTCACCTGAAGATGAATCCTATGAATAATAAGCACCCTATAGAAATATCCAACGCAGTCTGATTGAAGTGCCCTCGAGAAACGTTCTTATCCTCTAACCTACATATTGGGAGATGTATAAGATCAATAAAGAAATGAAAGTAGGAAATGAGAGCGGAATCCAAGGGATAATACAAAAAATGATCTGCTCCTATTTGTCTAACTCGAAGATGATTCCTATGAAAAATAAACACCCGGTAGAAATCTGAAACGCAATCTGATTGAGGCGCCCACGAGAAAACCAACTATCCTCTAACCTGCATGGTGGGAGGAAACTGGAAATGGAAGTTCATCCGACTATCCCAATCCTAAGCAACCAACAAACAAACAAGTTGAAAAATTTATATATAAGTTAATAAAAAAGAAAAAGAAATGAATGCAATAAAAATATATTGTTTAGTTAGTTTTCTTAAAATGCAATTTTATGTAGATATGTACCTAAAAAACCTCAAGATGAATCCCATGAAGATCAGTCCCATGAATGTTAAACACCCCATAGAAATATACAAATCACTCTGACCGAGGCGCCCTCGAAAAACCCTACCCTCCTCATCCTTGCATGTTGAGAAGAATCAGGAAATGGAAGTTGGTCAAGCAGTGCAAATCCTAACCACGCAACAAGCAAACAAGCATGAAAATGGACATATAAACTAAAGAAAACAAAACCCAGAAATGAAGGCAATAACAAGCAGGTAAGGTTTGGCCACATGTTTCGATGGGTTGTTCACACACATCCTAGAGGTAGTTGTAGTCCCACTAGAGACTTGCAATGCAAACCAGCGAGTCGATGCAACTCTATAATATATCACAAATACCATGTGTGAGTTGCTGGAGTCTATCATGTAACTAGAGGATCACTGCGAGTAGGAAATGAGGGGGAATTTAAAGAACAATTGAAAAAAGGATGCTAGTTGTCTAACATGAAGATGAATCACCACTCCTTAGATTTTGGGAATGGAGTTCAATCACCACTCCCAGTTCGTTAACCTAAAGAAGAGTCACATGAATGACAAACACTTCGTAGAAATCTGCAAAGCGATATGATCGAGGCACCTCTAAAAACACTGGATCCTAGCAATGGAAGTTGATCAGGCAGTCCAAATCCTAAGCAAGCAAGTAGCAAACAAGCTGGAAGATTGATATATAAAGTAAATCCAACAGAAAAAATAAATTAAAGCAAAAACAAGCAAGTAAGATCTGACCACATGTTTGGATGAAGAATTCCCACGCGTCCTAGAGGTAGCTATCTTCCCACGGGAGTCTTGCAACACAGTCCCGCGAGTTAATGAAACTCTATTATAAATCAAAGAGACCAGGTGTCAGTTGCAAGAGTGTATCATGCAAGTAGAGGACAACTGAGCGTAGGAAATAAGGAGGGGATTCAAAGCACAATTGAAAAAAAAATCCGCTCCTAGTTGTCTGACCTGAATATGAATTACATGAATGTTAAACACCTTGTAGAAATGTACAACTCACTCTGACCGAGGTGCCCTTGAAAAACCCTACTCTGCTTCAACTTGCATGTTGGGAAAAATCAGGTAATGGAAATTGATCAAGCAGTCCAAATCCTGAGCAAGCAGGAAAATGGATATATAAACTAAATAAAACAATACCCAGAAATACGGAGAAGCAGAGACTGCGGCACCTCTGGATGATGATTCCAGGCCTGCCTATTGAACTTTGGACGGAGGAGCTTATTGTCGGCTTGGCTAATTCGGTTGGCCGGTTCATCTGTATTGATAGGAAGACCCTATTTGGCATGGATAGGAGATATGCCAAGGTAATGGTGGAAATAGAAATGGACTCTAGCCTTCCGGCAGAAGTTGAGGTTGTTTGGGGTCATAGAAGCTGGAAGCAAAGACTTGATTTCTTCAGAATCCCTTTTCGTTGCTTCGCCTGTAAGGAAATTGGTCACATTCATGCAAAATGCCCTAATGTTAAAAAGTCGGGGTCGACAGTGAATGGTACCCTGGATTTTTCAACTCCTACTATTGGTCCTGGTAAGTATATTCCTGCTCCTGACATTGTTTATTCAGAAGTTTCAAAAGATGATATTGCTTTGATGGAAGTCGCTGAGAAGGACTTAGATGTTTGTATTGCCTCTGGGGATGTTATTTTGCGACACGGGCCTCATGTGCCTTCTGTTGGGAGTCTTCCTACGTCTGGTTATATGGTTAAATATTCTATTGCTCGCAATCTTACATTTGAGTTAGCTTCTGTTGTTGATAGGGGTGATGTTGGTGCGGTTAATTCTGGGGGTCATGTCAATTTTGCTGAACCACAGGCACCTGATAAACTTATTTCCCCTTTTGTTGATGCTTTGGGCCCTGTGAGTCCTAGGTTTCAGGATACTATTATTTCTGATATTGGAGGTTCTATGGTAGGGGATATATGTGAGTTCAAAGTTGATGGGGTTTTAAAAACCCTTACCCCAGTACCTTCCTATTCCAAATCTCCGGTAGCTGGTTCTGATGTTGTTCCTCATCATGCTATTAAATTTCAAAATGTTACTATTCGGAGGGGTAAAAAGAAGAAAGAGGGGATTAGGGTTAATGATTGTGTGGATACAATCCCTTCCCTGGTTTCTGATGGTCTGCTGACCGGGGATTCTATTTCTTCATCTGATGAGGGTCTTAGAGCAAAGATACCCTGCAACTCTGTTTCTTAATGTCCATTTTATCGTTGAATGTTCGAGGGTTGGGGAAGGTTGCTAGGGAAAAGGCCTTCTCTAAAATTTTTGCAGCTATTTGTTCGGGTATTGTGTTACTTAAGGAAAATATGTGTTTGAGTGCTGTGGCGATCTCTAAGTTAGGTGACCTACCCAATTGGGAAGTTGTGGCTTGTTGTTCCAATGGGCTTTCAAGGGGTTTGGCAGTGGCATGGAACCCTACATTGTTTTCTTTCAAATTCTTTTCTACTCCATGGGGTTTACTGATGAAAGGAACTGGTATTGGTTTGAACATTCAACTACACATCCTTAATTGTTATGCTCCTTATGATGATAGGTGAAATTTCTGGGAAGCCTTGGCTTCATTTGGGGTTCTTAATTTGTCCCATTTGGTTATTGCAGGCGATTTAAACTTTACAAAATTTGCCTCTGCAATTTGGGGTTCTGTGGCCAGATTGGATCCATTGGCAGACTATTTTATGGATTATTTATGTTGGTATGATCTGGTGGATGTGGTTCCTGCTAAATTAATTCCTACCTGGAAAAATGGCAGGCAGGGTGATGCGGGTGTTCACAAGAGACTTGATAGGTTTCTAGTGAAGTCTTCTTTTTTAAGGATCATACAGAAGTCTCAGACTTGGGTTCATGAAGTGAAGTTCTCTGATCACTGGCCTATTGTCTTCCAATTTGAAGATTATGGTCAAAAGGTTTGCTATCCGTTCAAATTTAATAGTTCTTGGCTTATGGAGAATGATTTTTGTGAGATGGTGAAAGATTTATGGTTAAATGCTGACATTGAATACTTAAACCCAATGGATTATTTCTGTCATAAGATGATGAAGCTTAAAGATGAGGTTATTGAATGGATCAAGGTTAGGAAGAAGTATGATGCAGCAGAATTGAAGGAATTGGAACTCAGTATTCAGAAAGCTTGTATGATGAATTTTGATGGCACTTTGAATCAGGAAGAATTTGAAGTTTTGAAGTTATATGAGAAAAAAAAGGAGGAAATTCTTTTGATGGAAGAAAGGGAGTGGAGATTGAAGAGCCGAGCGGTGTGGATCAATCATGTGGATAGGAATACTAAATTTTTCCATGCTTATGCTTCTACGAGGAGGAATTTGAAAATGATTTGGGATATTAATGATGAAGGTGGTAACTCTATTAAGGGGTTGGGATCCTTAAGCTCTGAAGTTGTGAGGTTTTTTGGCAATATTTATAGAGAAGAAGGTGGCTGTGATCTATTGGATCAAATTCATCTGGCAAGACTCTATCCTAGGTGTTTTTATGAAAGGGAAGCTGAGGAGTTGGGGAAGGAGGTTTCATTAGAAGAAATAGAGAAAACTTTAAAAAAATTTGCAAGGGAGAAAAGCCCTGGGCCTGATGGCTGGCCGATGGAAGTTTATGTGCATTTCTTTGATGTTATCGGGAAAGACATCCAGCGTCTTGTGGAATTTACTAGAGTTCATGGGTTCATTTCTGGAGCATTAAATTCTACATTCCTTACTTTAATTCCCAAGAGTAACAAGCCAGTTTCTTTTGGGGAATATCGTCCCATAGCTTTATGTAACCTTATCTATAAACTTGTTTCTAAAATTATTGCCCAAAGACTGAAGAATGCTCTATCTACTATCATCACTCCAGAACAGTTTGGGTTCTTAAAAGATAGGCAAATTCATGATTCGATTGGTCTTACCCAAGAATTGATGCACACTATAAAATCCAATAAGTTAAAGGCTCTGATATTAAAGATGGACTTAGAGAAATCTTATGACCGTGTCAATTGGACTTTCCTCAGATTGATTCTGATTCAAATTGGCACTCCTCCTCTTGTGTTAAGTTGGATTATGGCTTGTGTCTCAACTCCAAGCATTGCTATTTTGGTAAATGGGAATCCCACCTCTTTTTTTCAGTGTTCTAGAGGGCTCAGACAGGGCTTCCCTTTGTCTCCCCTTCTTTTTCTCTTGATCATTGATGGACTTAGTAGACTTGTTCAACAGGCCAAAGAGTTGGGGTTGATTAAAGGTATCAAGATGGGTGATGGATGTTTTCTATCCCACCTCCTTTTTGTTGATGACGTGCTACTTGCTGGTATTGACTCTATTACAGAATGGAGAGTTTTTTCAAATATTATCAATTTCTTCTGTAAGGTTTCTGGGATGAAGGTTAGCATTTCAAAATCATGTTTTTATCAGTATAATGTGGAAGCTAGGAGAAGACGTGAAATTGAATCCTTCTTACCTTATAAATGTCACGATCTTGTTGATGGTCTGAAATATTTAGGTTTTATTTTAAAACCTAATGCTTATAAAGTTAATGATTGGAGGTGGATTATTCGAAAGTTTGAAAGTCGTATTGATCACTGGACTTTCCGATTGCTTTCATCTGGTGGTAGACTTGTTTTAGTTAAAGCATTTCTGTCAAGCATTCCAATTTTTTGGCTATCTCTTTTAGAGATTCCGGTATACATTCTAAATGTGCTCAGAAAGCTCATGTTCAGGTTTCTTTGGTCTGGTAAAGTCGATGGCTCAAAACTTGTGATGGTTAGATGGGAGATTCTAGCTCGGCCAGAGAAGTTTGGGGGTTGGGGCATCAAAGATATCAACATTTTTAGCAAAGCTCTTAGGTTGAAGAGTCTATGGCGAGGTTTATTCAATGATACTCTATGGTCGAAGGTTCTCCATCACAAATATATTAAAACAGATTTAATTAGCTGGTTGAGGAAACCAAAGTCGGTCTCTGGTATGCTGTCTCCAGTTTGGAGAGGATTTCTTAAGGTCTATGATTGGATTGCCAAAGACATATGCTGGAAGGTAGGGAATGGTAGCAATATTCATATTGGTGTGGATCCTGTTGTTGGTATGGAGGAAGCTTTCAGGCTTTCTGATAGTCTGATTACTCTGTTGAATTCTATGGGGTACACTACTTTAAATGAAGTTCAAAAATTCGGTCACAATCTTTGATCTGATAATGTTTGGTTAAATGCCTCAGAGTTGGAGCTCTTGGGTTAGTACTCACAGGAATGGGACTGATATATTTTGGCTCTGAGAATGGCTGGTATTGTTATTTCTGTGAACCCTGATAAATTATTATGGGCTGGAAATTCAAAAGAAGGGTTTGTTTCTGCAAAATCTGCATATGACAGAATTATTCAGGATGTATGCATTTATCCAAGACAGTGGTGGTATTCGAAAATATGGAAATGGTCTATCCCACTGAAGGTAAAATGTTTTTTATGGCACGTACTCAATGGCAGCCTTAAGAAATGGGATAATCTCCTCAAGCGTGGCTGGAATGGACCGAATTGGTGTTGTTTATGCAAGTTAAGTTCTGAATCTACAGACCACCTATTTGTGAAGTGCTCCTTTATGCAAGAAATTTGGTCTTTTTGTTGTAAAGAACTAAACTTGAATATGGTCTAGGATGATTTGGACTTTGGCTCTTCATTGCTCAATTGGGTTAGGGATTTTAAAAAACCTCTGTTCCTACCTATTTTTGTCTCCTGGGTTATCTGGTTTGCTAGAAATGATATGATTTTTCAGAACAAGGTACCAGCTGTGGTTCTTTGTGTAAAGACTATTATCAAAATGTTACAGACTTATCCAGAGGATGAGCAATGCAAGAAAAGTGTGAGTGATAGCCCTTTCTCCTTTATGATATCACAGCTTATATTATTCTTTGATGGAGCTGCTCAAGCAGGTATGTGTGCAACAGGAGGTGTCATTTATCTCAACGAAGATCATTACTTTTATCTTCGACTAAATGGTGGCAGAGGTACTAGAACAAAGGCAGAGCTATTGGCTTTATGGGTTGTTTTAAAAGTGGCGAATATATTTGGTCTGGTAAATCTCAAAGTCTTTGGGGATTCCCGGGTGACTATCAAATGGGCCTCTAATGAATACAATGTGAATATAATTGCTCTCAGGTATTGGTGTCTCCGAACACGTCAAGAGATTTCAAAACATGATCATATTTCATTTGAGCATATATTCAGAGTTCACAATTCTCTTGCTGATCAACTTTCTAAAGAAGCTTTTGAAGGGCCTGAAGGAACTTTGTTTTGGGAAGAGTGGATGGATTCCTGTCTGCTGGACAGGGGTAACTTATTTTTCTTTTAGGTTGAGTTCCTTTCTTGGACTGATGTAAATATTTTTGTGAATACATTTTGAAGGGCGATTTTATATTTTGTATAGTAGTTAAACTGTTGCTTTCTTTTGAGAAAAAGATCTTGATATGATATCTTGAATCTTTAGTATTCTCGATCTATCTTTGTACTATTTGATTCGACCTGAATAGCAATAGTACGATTTTTTTCTGATGGAAAAAAAAAAATCAATATATTATTTATAGAGGAAGGCCCCATTATAAAGATAATAGTTGGAAAATTTTCTTTCATCCATCTATATTCAAGTTGGACATGTGATGGGTCATTTGAAGGAGATAATTATAGAAAATGATTATGCGTTCTTTTTTTTTTTTTAATTCTAGGACCCCATTTAAATCTAAGATGTTGATTAAAAAAATTTAAATCATAAAGATGATGAATTTTATTGTGAACATTTATTAACAATCAATAATTATATCATGTATTATTGTATATTTAATATTTTAATTCTTTGTGTATGACATTATTTTATTAGGAGATTGCTTATGCTTATGTTAGCATCAATTGAACATTATTACCTTTGCAATATAAAAATAATAACAAGATTAATCATTGCATTGCATTTCCTCTTCGCATATGCAAAAATTCTAGTTAAAAACCCATTGATTATATTGCAAAAGGTGTGCTCATACATAGAATTCACAAAAATGAAATAAAGATTAAAATATTGTTAAAAATATGTCATCGAATGTTATACAAAGGTTTATTTCATACTACTCATTATAAACAATTCTTCGACAATTTCTTGAAGATATTAAATGTTGGGTTATGTATATAATTCTCATGTAATGTAATGTAAATTATTTTTTCATATATTTATTTCAATGTGCAAAATTGATAAAAGAGATTTTTTCACTTTAATCTAATGAAAGAGAATTGCGAGTATACAATTATTTTGATAGTATTGTAAATCATATGTATACGTGAAACCTTTAAAAAAATTGGGAAACATTTGAAGGTGTTTACGATTATAGAAACATAGTTCTTGTGGATGACTCAAAGGAGAGAATGTTTGTAATGATGAAAAAACTATTATAATTCAATGACTTATAAGTATCAAATATGAATGAAAAGTACTTGTTGGATAAAATGTGGACAACTTTGATGTTGTCAAAAGATGTAGGCGATGTGCAACCCATTGTAAAAGCTTTGAAAGAAGGTAATTAAATGTAATTGACAATTTCTACAACTATTTGGTAGTTTTATATTATCTATTTTTTCCAAGGAACAACCTCGCGAAAAACCCTTTGAATACTTCCCCATGATTCATGGATGGTAAACGGGGTAAACCACCATCCCTGATTACAAAACCTAACCCCAAGGGAATCAAGAGATTCGAATCCGTAGCCTCCCCAAATTTTGGGGGAGAGATTTCATGTATTTCACATCTGGCTCATGACCACTTGAGCTAACCCTCAGGGCTAGAGTTTCATATTATCTATGTGTAGATGCATATAAAAAAAATTATAATTATTAAAAGCATTTGATATTTGATATTGTTAGGTGTTTGATATGTTTTTTCAGAATTTAATGATCTAATATAAAAATGAAAATAAATGATGAGGATTTCAAAAGTATTGATTTTTTTAGGATGAATATTTTAAAATCCAATAATTATGCATCTTATGCATTTTTTATTGTCAATGTCTGGTGAATTAGTAGTGTTTTGCTTTGGAACTTATACATTTATGAAAAATAATTACTAATAAAACAAGTGCAAATATGGGATTTGATCTTCACATTTTGAAATATTGATCCTACATTTTTGGAATTTTATTTTACACAATATTTGCACTTAAGAAATATAATTCTACAATTTTGGAATCTGATTCTACATATTTGTAATATCATTATGGCACATTTGGAACTCATTTTCACACTTTGGAAAGACCAATTTTAACTTGTCTATAAAAGGGCTTGGATTTAAATATGATAAAATTGAATGAAATGGTCATTTGAGCATGTATGAACAAATAAAAGACAATATTTCCCTTAATGCTAAGATTAGGAGTGAGTTGACCTACAAACCCTTCCCCGGGACTTGAAAGGGAGTAGGGTGCCTTAGATACTTGTTGAACCTCTTAGGGATCCTTAGACATTGATGATAAACTTATTGAAAACATCATATGATTTATGTTATACTTAATGAGACTACATTACAACACGTGTTGCATGAATGGATATGACATTTAACACATGCCAAATCTCTTCATTGAGACACTTGTTGTGTTATGAGGACACTATTTGTGTGATTTGATGGGACCTTAGATAGACACTTGTAAATTTAAGTGGAACTTATCAACCCTATGAAGAGGTGTTGGAAAGAGACACTTATTGCATTCCATTTAAACATAATCTTCCCAACTCTTTTATGAAAGAAAGAGACGATAAGGTGAACAACATGGGATACGTGTAACACCCCAATGTTTCCATTGACCCGACATGAGATTATTCAAATGTTCTAATGGCTATAGTATTTTCGACGAGACTTGATTATTTTGTTGTGATATCAATTGAGTTTTTTATAGTGATGGATGATTAAATGTAAATAGATATATTTTCCAATTATTTATTTACATAGATAGAAAGGTCCAAAGGTGGAACAAGTGAAAAATACCAATTGGATATGGCAACCTTCCATTGCTGCTCCCATGCAAATTTAAGTCTGAAAGTGCTATATTGAGATAATGTGCATGATAATAAAGGAAATCTACCTAGAAATAATTATATAAAAAATGAACATGAATGGAAAAATGATCTACCCATAACTGTGATTATTGTAATTAGGGTTCATCAACACTTCCCACCATTGGAGAATACCATTAAACATAATTATGAGAATGAAGTCTCTTTGGCATAGAGATTTTCCACAACTGAAAGAAATGAAACATTTTGTGTTCACTCTATAGAGGCAATTGATCCTATCCATCCTTTTAATATTTACCACCTCACTTATAATGTGAGATATTAACATATCATTATGGGAGAGTAAATTTGACAAGGCAATAATGTAAGAAAATATAAAGGGCATACAATATTGCAACAAGTTAAAACTAATGAGTGTAACAATGGTTAGTGTTATCCATCATGTTTGTAGCCCACAAGTACCATATCACTTGATAGAGTCTCTTTGTCATTGGGATATAAGAGGGCTTAAGTCGACAAATACCTATGTGGGATTAGTTGTGTTATCCTCTCTCCATATTACCTGTGTTCCCCAACAAATTTTAGTACCCTTCTATACTAAAGAAATGACTACCATATTACCCACTATAAGTATGTGAAGTAACCATAAGCAATCAAAATCATTAAGTAGCCAACGGATACCCTTAATACAATTTCTCAACCTCCAATTAGAAAAGCCTAATTTGGATTGTCCGTATTGTTACCTGCAAAACCAATTTTATCAGTAATAAGTTTATAGTCACCCTGATCCAGGTGGATATCAGTGGCGACCCACCTTTTCCAACTGGCTCAAAACAGTTTTCTGGCAATTTTTGTAATTTAATATTTTTAGCAGTTTTTCGGGTCCTAAACTTCGGGAGCCGTTTTGAGGCCCTAAACGACGTTTTTTGGGGTCAACTAAATCAAGAAATTTGTCCCAATAGTTGTAGTTCTTAGATATATCTTTCCAATGAGCTATCGTGTGCCCCAAACGGAGATCATATGCCAAAGTTACGCCCCCGGGAAGTTGATACACCAAACTACCCAAAACGGGGTCCACAAAACTGTTGGCTTTTCATCTTCAGAGGTTAGGGTTTTGGATTTTGGGTATTGTAAAAAGGATTTCAGAGCCTCATTGCAATGTTCTGCTTGCGAAGGAGCGTAGTCGTCACATCTCTTCTCAGAGATAAGCCGCCACCATTCCAGCAAGCTTGTTTTCCGCTGCATTTTACAGTTTCAGCTTATTTCCTTATTGAATAGAAAACCAGTTTTATTGTATCTCTGTTATTTTGTGTTAAGAATCTTTTAATAATTTGTATTCATTTCATTCTGCTCATAAAATCCGGATCACACCCTCTATGATAAAAGGAAATTCACAGCCACCGTGTGAAAAATCCCTAATCCTTTTTCGACTGCCAAAATGTTTACTTCATTATTTGTTAGGATGATTTTTTTTGTATGATAGACTATAGGTTCATTAATTTCATAACAAATGATTCCACCAAAACATGCATGCCTAGAATTCCTTTTGGAGGCACTATCAAAATTCATTTTAATAAAGGGGATCTGTGGATGTGACTGTAATAATGTAGAATGGGCCAATGGTAATGAGCAATTAGTCATAACAAGTTGAGGGAAACTTCCAATATTGAAAAGTTAAGTTTTTATTTTATATTCCTAAAATACTATGAGGTTTGTTGTAATAATGGGATCACATGATATCGATTGTCAAAGCCATTGTTTCAAAATAATTGCAAATTTAACCCCAAGAAAAAATGTGGGGTGTTACTAATAACACCACTTTTTAGTTTGAAGGTTGATTTTAAAGTTTTTGTTGCAATAATACTTCTTGTGAAGAACATGGTTTCAAATATGTTAGAATTTTAACCTCGAAACAAAAATGTTTTTGATAGTACCATTTTTTAATTAAAGATTGATTTTAAAGTTTTCATTAGCAACATTACAAGGTTATTGAGGTAGTAGTTTCCGAAAGTTGTAATTTTTACCCTAAAATTATTATTTATAATAATAAAGAAAGAAAAAATTGCTTAGGTTAATAATGTAAAAGTTAGGTTAGTAATTGACTTATGCCATTTATCATAAATAGAGTAGTTTCATATTATTAATTAATAAATTGGTTTTTGTTAAAGTAAAACTTAGTTTATAATGATCAATTAGATATTAAAACTTTACTTTAATAAAGTCACTTTAAACTTTATGTTATTTTTCATTGTTACATTTTAATTCACTTCATTGTGTTTCTTGGTCTATCCCACAATCATAAAATGGATTGACTAGACCTCATTTTAACCCTTTATAAGAAAAAAATTTCTTTCTAATTTAAGTAATACAACACAAATAAGTCTTCTGAGTTTAGCCTTGGTTTCTTTGTATTCAATTTTTATGAGGGATTGTTAGCATATCACATCAAAGAGACCAAACGTTTCACTAGAACTAGGTATAGTTTCATTTTTTAATTACAAAGCAAAGTATAAATAAATAAATAAACTAGTAGAACCCAACGGTGCACATGGGTGTCAACCATATTTTGTACAAATCGATATATAGAAGAGAACATAAAGGTACGGATTCACAATCTAGTCGATAAAACAAAAATTTGACCATACGTGTCCATATTATACTATACAGACAACCCAAAATTTTTGTTTGAGTAGAATTTTGACCCTTTTTTTTCATAAGAGAGTAGTATTTTGACCTGTATGGCATGTTTGACCATCAATTTAACAAAATATATATATATTTTTTGTTTAATTCAAATAATCTAGGAGAAGATTAGATATGTTAGATATGTTCTTACATGAATTGGTACCTATATTTCAAGTTATGGACATTTTAGTTGTTGATTTAGAGTTTCTCAGCGTGCTTCAAGATAAATTAATTATTTTGGTGCTGGTTTGTATACGATTTGATTATTTTTAAGTTGTTTGAGAGAAAATTTGTCAAAATCTGCGTCTTATAGTTGTTGGGGAGAAAACTAATGGTTTATTAGGTTGATTTTGAGTAGATTTATTAAAATATACAATTTTTTTTTTAAATTGTGTGTATATTTATCAGAAATCTACATGTTTATCAACAATACATGGTTGATACAGTGGTTTAGAGATAGTATCTAGGGGTTCTTTCAAGTATTTTTAAACATTTTACTATGCTTCAATGTATTTTCTTGCATTTGTGACTTATATCTATGTCCTCTCTACCCAACATCACGTTGGAAACTAGTGAAAGATTATCTAGAAAGAACTACAATACTTGGAAGCAAGGTATGTGTAATACCCCGGTTGCTAAGCCCCGAACATATGTTATTATTGGGCACTAGGTGCTGGGTCTATGGACTTTATTATTATTTTTATTATTATTTAATTAAATAATTATTTTCACATGGGCAACTAACGAGAATGGGGGGCCATGGATTCCACATGTGAGGGGGTTGGGGACTAAGAGTTGTTGCTCTCCGTAACATTACTCTTTGGACTCTATTTTTTATTATTTTGGTTTATGGAGGTATTATTACGCCCTCCTTGATGTTTAGTGGGACCTACTTGGATAGTACGCCCTCCTTGGCTATTCCAAGCCTCCATTGATGCTCCTCATGTGCTAGTGCACCTTCACTAGCTATTTTTAGCCTTCACTCCTTGAAATTTTTTAAATCCCCTCTCTATTTCACCTTTTGTTGTTCTGGGAAAGGGAATCTCTAATTGTAACCTTTCTCTCATGAATTGAGTAACCCCTAGTGAATTTGAGTTACCTTCCTTGGGAATTTGAATGGCTATAGAAGGATTAGAAAGGGCTCTCTTTCATTCTTCTTATCTATCTCTGAGCTCTCTAGTGCAGTGGAATGCTCCCTTGTTTGGGAAATATATGCTCTCAAGTAGGAGATGTATTGTATTGCAGGAATATTGAAGGCCTTGTAATGAGGTTTGAAGACCTTGTAATGGGGATTGGAGATTGATCTATGCTCACACAACATGAGTCCTTCTCCCATTGCTTATCTTTGTCCAATCTAGCTTGTAAAGCTTAGGTGAGGGTGGTGTTATCCTAAGAGCTTGTGTAGCAAGGGGATTCACTACGAGCATCAAGTAGAGTAGATGGAAGGGAAAGTTGATATGGTGAAAGGTGTAGTTGTGGTATTCTTACGGTGTTGAGAAAGGATCAATCATATGTTCTGGTTCAGACATTTCTGAGCATTTTTGGGTTGTGATACCTATTCCATTATGTCAATAACGTCATTTCCAGTAAGGAATCATTTTTGTTTCACTAAAAAATCTTTTTGTATGACTAAGATATAGTTGCTTTGGCGTGGCAGTGTTTCCGGTGTTGAGAAGAGCGTACCCACCTTTTTGGTTTGAGAGTACCTCTGCTTGTGGATCTATGGCCTCAAATCGAGGGTGAATGTCATGTTGAAAGATGCATGAACATGGCATGTCTATCTCTAGGTGTAACGTTATCATGTTGAAGCTAGTTGTTTTTCATTGAGATGAATATGTTATTACATGCAACCTTATTTATTGCCATTTCTGATATGTGTGTGTGTGTGTGTGTGTGCCCATGGATTTGATTTTAATGTTGATTCCATGGATGTAAGTGAAAACCATGATATCTAATGTTATTATCATTTATATGGTTGTAGATGATATCCTTCATATCTTAATTCCTTTTTAGTTTATATGGTTGTAGGTGGCAATCAATGGACTTTTTTTAACATTATTAATGTGCTCTTGGATCTAATTATGTTGTCATTTACATGGTTGTGGGTGGAAGCCATGGGATCTGATCTATTTATAATTTATATGGATATATATGGCATCCTCCATATGTGGTTTTGATTATGTTAATATGGTTGTAGGTGGCAGTCAATAGATCTGATTTTTAACACTATGAATATGGTTGATTGTGGCAGCCTGTAGATCTGTTTATTTACATTGTTTAGGGTAGGTTGTAGACTTGATTATTTTAAACTTTAAATGGATGTAATAGATATGATATTTCATGTTTGAAATCATGTTAATATCTTGCTTAGATCTGGTTGCATTTTAGGCATGCATTTACCTTGCATAACATGTGTATTGGGGAATGACCTGCATTGTATTCTTGCATTTCAATTTAAAGAGGTTGAATGCTTTATTTTATGGGATTTTTGGCATGCTGGCCTAGCCTTAGTTACATTTATTCTTTTGTGCATTACCTTGATTCGGTCTTCCCCTTGGGTTCCCATGTGTCCTTGGTCTTGGTTTAGGGGCTAGGGACATCACAGAGTGGTATCATAGCTTAGGTTTCAACTCTGCAACTATTGGGCTTTCTACAGATTTATAAATCCATGTTTATGTTTTTGAATAGCAATATATGTATTGTGAAAGAGATGTGTAGTCTCCTAATAGTGATTGATAATGAACACATTGCAGCCCTAGTTATCTCAATTAATGAATGAGCATGCAGTGTGGTTATTGAAATGCAATTTTAAACCCTAAACGAAACAGGGAAGACCTTATGGCATCTAATGACTGCTTAATGCACGTATGACCTATAAAAATAATGGGTTAATAATATGTGGCTGCTATAATAGAGATAAGTTAAATTATTTCTTATCTTAATGATAAGTAAGCAATATGATTATTAACTGATAAGTAAATAATTATCATTATAATTAATTTAATGACATGTATCTTATTATTTTCTAGTCTAAGGAAAATATGTACTATTATTAGTATTAATTTAATACTAAGTTATTAAAATGATATGTTATTATTATTATTAATTAGGAGCATAATTATTAAGTGGCATTTATACCCTATATGGATTTGGGGATTTCTATTGATGATATGCTTTTATAGGCTTATTTATGCCACTTGGATAGGATGGTTACATTGATGAGTAAATCCTTGTATATTTTGGGGAAATAGGCCACTTGTCTTAATGGTGGTTCCATTTTCCTTTTTATTTTTATTTTCAATATATGTGGCATGTTTCAATTAATTATTCTAAATTCTTCTCTTTGTCTATTTTCGGGGGGAACAAGCCACTTGTACAAAGAGTGGTTTCAAATTTATTTTGGCATAACTAGGAATTGAAAAGAGGGTGTTGAATTTGTATTTAAAAAAGAAGATCCTAGTGGTTTGGGGTTACTTTTATTTGATGGAATATGGAACCATTCTGGTTCCACTAGTTGCTCATTCTTCATGTATAATTGATTGTATTGGTCTTAGTTTTGGGGAGTGAGGGAGAGGAGAAGCCTCTTGAGGAGAGTCTATCTTCCCTCCCTATTTACCTTGGAACATGTGTCTAAGGGATTGACTGCCTGTATGTATATACATATATTATTATTGTTTGTTAAATAGATGATTATTGAGAGGGAGTAGCCCCCTCTATTGCGCTACACATATATTAATGGTTTAATTGATTGGATGTGACAAGTGGTGAGGGAATCTCCCTCCATAGCTAGTTTGTTATATTGTTGTACTTGTGCTTGATGTTGCAACAATAGTAAGGGTGAATCCCTCTTTAATTGAGATATTGGATTGTATAATTGTATATTCATTGTTATGGATGGTGAGGGAAAATCCCTTGGATGCCTATGGTATCTCATTATTATATTGTTTGGCTATTTACAAATGATAAGGGCCTTTCCCTTTGAAATTCGGTGTATTGCATCTAGTGAGGGCTTTTCCCTTTGTAATTAATGTGTAATTACAATTGCTTGAGAAATGTTGAAGGCATAGCCTTGGCTTGATTTTATAATTAAATAAATCTCATGCTTGATGAGAAGGGTGTGGCCTTTGGGATTATATATATATATATATTGATGTTGCTATTGAGTGCAGAGAATGGATGAGGGTGATCCTCTTGGAGGGTGTATCCTTTGTGTGTGTGTGTGTGTGTGTGGAGGGTGCAACACATTGGCTGTTTTCCCTTGCATATATAAATATTATATATGATGGTGGTGAAGGGCCTATTCTTCTCACTGATGTCTTGGATTGATTATTTTCTATAATTAATTGTGTTGGCATGGTTTATATGAGAGTGCTTATGCCCATATTTATTTGGATGCAATGCATATGCATGTCTAATATGCTTGTGGATTGATAAATAGATGCATATGATGGTGGAGAAATGGTGCAGGCCTATCATTGTCTTATCTTGATAATTTTATTATATACTTGTAGTGTATGTCATACATATGTATTATGTGTTAGATGGATGGGTAATTGCATGTATATGTACCATGTGTAGGATCTCTTAGATATATTAATGCAAAAGAGAGGGATTTTCCCCTCCATGATCTTGTAGAGGGTGACTCTGAATCCAGTAGTTAATTAAGTATTTTAATGTTCTCTGATGAAAGGAATGGGTGCTTAAATTTATGTTGCAATAAGTGCAAGAGAGGGCTTATCCATATGACCTTGCTCCTAATGGTAAATGAGATATTGTGGAGGAAGAGAAGGATCTACCCTTGATGACTCTCTTATAGTTTTTTTCTATGCTTAGGGGAGAGGGTATTTCCCATCTGTGATCCTATAGTGGGTTTGTTCATGTGTATTTGCAGTGATAAGGAATTTCCTTGAGTGGCAATATGATCAATAAGAGTCTTCTAGGTGCAATGGATTTTATTTATGTTGTTGTTATCATCACTATATGTTGAAGATTGAAGGAAATGGCATTCTATGCACTAAACTGTATATTAATAATTGGTAAAGGTTTATTCAGGGTTAGGCGCCATTACCCCCCCTGTGCACATGAATGTGTGTTTGTGGTTGAAGCATTATATGGACATTACTTGGCTTTGGATATTGTGATGGACTAATTCTTGTCCATGTCCAAGGTTTGGCAAGCAAGGGCTTGGCCCTTTTCCTGTGCTTGAATGCATATGTCTCTGATTTGGTTGGCTATGGGTGAATTATCATCCATGTTTCTTTTGTTGTTAAGTCCCTTGCGTGGGATAAGGGCTTGACCCTCATGAGGTAAAGTATATTATTAATACTTGGTAAGCTAATGGATTGGTGTTAACTATGTTTTTTGGCATGATAAGTTGATTGGGAATGGATTGATTCCTTTGTCTTGTTTATGCATATTAAGTAGACTTAAGTATTCTACCTATGAAGGATCAATTCCAAGTAGATCCTTGTGTTTCTTAGCCTGGGATGGATTTGGTGTTCGATTGATGAGAAGAATTCTTGGGAAGAATCTTGTGTCTTCCCTTGGTCCTAGTGGAATTGTTTCCCAGCTCGAGGGTGGCCTCACGAAAGAAAGAGTATATGTGGGATGAGTGCCTACAGTTGGGTGGAACATGGAACTTGGACACACAATTGTCCTTAATTAGTCAAGTGTTCTTAAGTTGTGGCATTGATGCATTAAAAGACTTGTTAGGATGTATATGTAGTCCTTACACTTGATGATTTTATGTAAGTTGTTGGTTTTTCTTAGCTTGGTATCCACAAGACTGTATGTGTTGGTATAATGCTTAATGTTGTATACATTGGCATGTGATCATGTTGTTGTGCTATACTTGGCACTAATATGTATTGTCCATGCAGATTATGGGTATGCATATGGTTACGTAAGTATGTGCTTATGTAGTTATGTTGTATATGCATACAATTTGTATCTATCTTATGATAATGTGAATAGGTGTCTCCAATATGAGGGGGTGACATCATCATAAATGCATTTCAGCTATGCTTGTACTATGAAGGCAATGCGTGCCGTGGGTGTATATGATAATTGGTTATGTTCTAATGGTTATTGAACATAATGCACATGAAGGCATAATAAAAATATAGCATGTCATATACAGCCGTGATAATCCTATATGAGTAATGCTTATGTGACTTGTTAGTCTAGTCCTTAATCTTGTAATAATGTTGGCGGCCATATTTCTTGTGTAAAGGCATTATTGATAAATCAATGTTATGTGGATCAACTTGGCTTGATTAGAAAGGACATGATAGTCCTATGTGTTATGATTGGGTGAGGCATGGCCTCTATAATAGCAATGCATATGTCTTGATGATTGTAAAGATTCAATGTTAATGGTTGGAATATGATTTTATAGCTTGATGCTTGTAATTACTATGTTAAGGACTAGTATCTATGTTGTAGCTAGTCATCAGTAAAAGTTACTAATGCTCATGTGGAATATGTGATACAACTATGGGGATATAGACTATATGTACATCATTTAAGATACTACGGAACCTTGAGATTTTAGTTAGGATGGGTTCCATTGCATATGAGCTTGCATTGCTTGCTTTCATAAAAGTACGTAATGTATTTCATTTATCTTTGTTGAAAAAGTATATAATTGATGTTAATCATTTGATTGATTGGAATGTGATTCAAGTGGAACCGGAAGGGGATTTTCTGATACAACCAATTACCATATTGGGAAGAAAAGTCAAGCTGCTATAGAATCAATATATCATGCAAGTAACGGTCGAGTGGATCCACTAAAATCTTGAAGATGCTACTTGGGAGCTGGAAGATGTTATGAGGGAGGCATACCCTCATCTTTTTTTTTGAAATTTTGTGTTGTGGCATGTATGTAATAAGTATGCATCGAGGAAGATGCATTATTTTAAGGGGGAGGGGGATGTAATACCCTGGTTGTTAAGACCCGAACATATGTTATTATTTTGTTTATTATTGGGCACTAGGTTCCAAGACTATCGATTTTATTATTATTATTATTTAATTAAATAACTATCTTCACATGGAAAACTAACAAGAATGGGGGGGCATGGATTCCACATGTGAGGGGGTTGGGGACTAGGAGTTGTTTCTCTCCCTAACATTACTCTTGGGACCCTATTTTTGATTAATTTGGTTTATAGAGGTACTATTACACCCTCCTTGATGTTTAGTGGGACCTACTTGGCTAGTGCACCCTCCATGGATATTCCAAGACTCCTTTGATGCTCCTCATGAGCTAGGGCACCCTCACTGGCTATTTTTAGCCTGCACTCCTTGAAAAAGTGTAACTCCCCTCTCTATTTCACATGTTTCTATTATGGGAAAGGGAATCTCTAATTGTAACCTATCTCTCATGAATTGAGTAACTCCCAGTGAATTTGAGTTACCTTCCTTGGGAATTCGAATGGTTATGGAAGGATTGGAAAGGGATTTATTTCATTCTTCTTCTCTATCTCTGAGCTCTCTAGTGCAGTGGAATGCTCTCTTGTTTGGGAAATACATGTTCTCAAGTAGGATATGCATTGTATTGCAGGAAAGTTGAAGGCCTTGTAATGAGGTTTGAAGACCTGGTAATGTGGATTGAAGATTGATCTATGCTCACACAACATGCGTCCTTCTCCCACTGTTTGTCTCTGTTCAATATAGCTCGTAAATATGGGGTGAGGGTGGTGATATCATGAGGGCTTGTGTAGCGAGGGGATTCACAACTCACCAAGTAGAGTATATGGAAGGGAAAGTTGATATGGTGAAAGGTGTAGTTGTGGTATTCTCACGGTGTTGAGAAGGGCGCAATCATATGTTTTGGTTCATACATTTATAATAATTTATAGGTTGTGAGACTTGTTCCATTACATCCAGGACATCATTTCCATTAAGGTATACTCTTTGTTTCACTGAAAAAGCTTTCCATATGACTAAGATATAGTTGTTTTGGTGTGGCAGTGTTTTTGGTGTTGAGAAGAACACACCTACCTTTTTGGTTTGAGAGTACCTCTGCTTGTGGATCTATGGCCTCAACTCAGGGGTGACTATCATGTTTAAATATGCATTAGCATGGCATGTCTATGGCTAGGTGGAACATTGTCATGTTGAAGCTAGTTGCTTTTCATTGAGATGAGTATTTTGTTACATGCTTATTTATTGCAATTTCTAATATATATATGTGTGCCCATGGATTTGATTTTAATGTTGATTACATGGCTATAAGTGAAAGCCATCAATATCTGATGTTATTATCATTTATATGGTTGTATATGATATCCTTCATATCTAAGTTTATTTTTTGTTTATGTGGTTGTAGGTGGCAGTTAGTAGATCTGATTTTTAACATTGTTAATGTACTCTTGGCTCTGATTTTGTTGTCATTTACATGGATGTAGGTCGCAGCCATGGGATTTGATTTATTTAAAATTTATATGGCTATAAATGGTTTTAAACTTCATATCTGATTTTGTTTATGGTAATATGGTTGTAGGTGGCAGCCATTAGATATGGTTTTTAATACTATTAATCAAGTTGATTGTGGCAGCCATTAGATATGGTTTTAACATTATTAATCAAGTTGATTGTGGCAGCCTGTAGATCTGTTTAGTTACAATGTTTAGGGTGGCTTATAGGCCTGATTATTTTAAAGTTTAAATGGATATAATATATATGATATTTCATGTTTTAAATCATGTTAATAACTTCCTCAGATCTAGTTGCATTTCATGTATGCATTTACCTTTCACAACATGTGTATTGGGGAATGACCTGCATTATATTATTGCATTTCAAGTTAAAGAGGCTAAATGTTTTATTTTATGGTATTTTTGGCATGCTGTCCTAGCCTTAGTTACCTTTATTCCACTATGCATTACCTTGATTTATCCTTCCCCTTGGGTTCCCAAGTGTCCTTGTTCTAGTTTTAGGGGCTGGGGACATCACAGTATGTTGGTAATTTTCAGTACATGTGCTTAGATGATATTGTTGTTAGAAATATTGTCCTTAATCATAAAGTCCTTAAAAACCTCACCATTACTTGATGGTTGAAGGTATTTACTTGTAAAAATTGTATATAACTTATGTACATGTGAATAATAATGTAGTTCAGGCTTATACCCTCTTTTGTCCATCTTCTCTCAATCTTTTTGGTTTTTTGGTTTTCTCTTTTTAGTTTATCATGTGGTATCAAAGCCACATTGTTTAACTCGATACCATCTCATTCGTGTTGGTGGAAGTTCATGTGCATTGTTGAAGACATCCGTGGGAGGTTTGTTGTTGATCACGTCTGGGTCTTTCTGATTTTCTTCTTTCTTTAATTTGTTTCATGTGTCCCTAATAATATAGTCCTAATTATATTAAAAACGTCACAATTAATTGATAGTTGAAGGAAGTTATGTATAAACATTGTATAAAAGTTATGTTTATGTGAATAATGAAGTTGCTCGGGATTTTTCCCTTTTTCCACCATCTTCTCTTAGTATTTCTGGATTTTTGGTTTTCTCTTTTTAGTTTATCAATTGTCCTAGGTAAGGATACTCACCCAACAATTGTGAATAAATACTAGGAGAATTCTAATGAGCTAGACAAAGAAGCATTGATGGTCCCTAAGATGTCGATGAAAAATGCAATGCTTCTTGAGGTCTAGACAAGAAATACATTTGCAACAATTTGGAAGCATTTGAAATATATGCATGAGACACAAACAAGGGTTGAGCCTTCTTCATTAAGAACATCTTGTTCTCTATTACAATGGATGAGAGTGTCTCATTACATGAGCACTTACTCAAAATCAAGGATATAGCAACCATTGGATACCATTGGCCTTGAGATGAAAGAACAAGACATGATGGTAATCACGTTGAAAATATTACTACGTGCTTATGATTACTTTATTGATACCCTACACATCACCTCTACAAGTGTTAACCTAAATTTTAATGAGCTTTTCAATAACCCATTGCAATAGAACACATGGAAAAATAAGTTTGGTAGCAACAATAAGCCAAAAGGGTTCAAAACAGACATTTGCTACCAATTTAAATGACAAACGGTGAATAGAAAATGAAAGGTGAGGACAATGGAAAATATGTCACAAAGAGTTAGAATAACATCACTTGTTATTATTGTGGCAATATAGGCCATATGAAAAACTTCTGCAAAAGGAGGTTGGTTGAACAAAAAACCAACGAGGACCTCATCAGAAGGATCCATGGGTCTTCACTCAGTGAAACTATTCCATATCGCCTTTGTTCATGGTATATTAAAGAATACCCATAATTTCACTAGATATTGATAAATACCTTCCAAAATCCTTTTGTTGAGCCCCCGTCCCGATACATATTTCTAATTTAAAAAACCCTATTTTTATGATATATTCCCTATTTCTACTAGATCACCCTCTTTATACCCCCCAATACCTATAATATATTGACCTTATTTTTCACAATTTAAAAACCCCCCTTTATGACTGATAGTGATAAGATATTGGTCAACAAGGTGAATCCCCTATGGAAGGCTCATGTCATAAAACATACAAAGGAAAATGATTAAACCTTCTAAATTTCATTCATGGTCAAACAACCAACAAATAACCATAGGTCATATGATTTTTATATCGAATCAAGTGCATCAAACTATTGGTTCATGGAGTACACTCCCAGTGCCTCTAAAGGTCTAGTGATCTTCAATGGTGGGCACCCAAATGACTTTCAATAGATGTTCCATCATCTCCATAAAAGCGAGGCAACCTCTTGATGTATCCATTTGGCATAAGATGAGGTGCCCCATGTATTTTTGAAAAATCAAAATGGGATGGCTTGGGTTTCCTAAAGGTTCTGGTTGCTTGAATTGGGCGAGAATGGTTTACCGAAGGTCCCGACTGGGTTTGATATTGGCTAATATGATGATTCGACCGACCATTTTGGCTAAAAATCCTTGGTTGGGATTGACAAGATTCAGGTTGACTTACCAATCTATTAGGGGTGGATAGGAAAAAGATTCCATTAGAGTGATGAGGGGCATCGCGGGTATCGTAAACATCAAGATATTCAGGTTCATACCCATACTGGGATTGTGCATCCCATTCATTTATTTCCTTGTGTCTCCTTTCAGATCTATTCACACGTTCATTTAATTCTTTTATGGCTTGTGAGAGGCCAAGGAGGACATTTGGGTTCATTCTGATTTTGTCAATCTAAGCGTTCCCAGTGGAGTCCCATGTAAAGTGTCAGAATGCTCTAAACTACTAAGGTTGTAGTGGTGGGTTCGGCCTCCAGTGGAGCCGCGGGGTGGAGTCGCCAGGTGAACTAAATACCTTGGTCACCGAAGGTGGGATGTCGTGAAGGGGAAGTGGTGAGTGAACAAAAATGTGTTGGTTGTACAATTAAGCAAAACTAAATCAGCCAACTGAGTTTTAAGTTTTGATGCGATGATGGAGGCAAAAGCAAGCAAAAACTCAAACTCAAGCAAAAACACGGGTAGGCCTCTACCTCCCCGACAACGGCGACAAAATGTTATCACACTATCTCTAGTTACTATAGAGGGATCAATGAGAGTAGGAAATGAGGGGGAATCCAAAGAACAATTGAAAAAAGCATGCTAGTTGTCTAACATGAAGATGAATACCCACTCATTATATTTTGGGAATGGAGTTCAATCACCACTCCTTGTTGGTTAACCTGAACAAGAGTCACATGAATGACAAACAATTCGTAGAAATCTGCAAAGTGATATGATCGAGGCGCCTCTAAAAACACTATGCTCCTCCAACCTGCATGTTGGGTGGATCCTAGCAATGGAAGTTGATCAGGCAGTCCAAAGCCTAAGGAAGCAAGTAACAAACAAGCTAGAAGATTGATATATAAGAGAAATCCAACAAAAAAAGAAATGAAATAAAAAACAAGCAAGTAAGATTTGGCCACAAGTTTGGATGAAGAATTCCCACACATACCAGCGGTAGCTATCTACCCACGGGAGGATTGCAGTGCAGTCCCGCGAGTTAATGCAACTCTATTGTAAATCAAAGATACCAGGTGTCAATTGCAAGAGTCTATAATGCAAGTAGAGGACAACTGAGAGTAGGAAACAAGGGGGGGAATAAAAGCACACTTGAAAAAAAGATCCACTCCTAGTTGTCTGAACTGAATATGAATTACATGAATGTTAAACACCCTGTAGAAATGTACAACTCGCTCTGACCAAGGCGCCCTTGAAAAACCCTACTCTCCTTCAACTTGCATGTTGGGAAGAATCAGGCAATGAAAGTTGATGAAGCTTTCCAAATCCTAAGCAAGCAACAAACAAACAAGCAGGAAAATGGATATATAAACTAAAGAAAACAAAACCCAGACATGCAAGCAACAACAAGCAGGTAAGTTTTGGCCAAATGTTTGGATGAGTTGTTCACACACGTCCTTGAGATAGTTATCGTCCCACTAGAGACTTGCAATGCAATCCAACAAATCGATGCAACTCTGTAATATATCACAAATACCATGTGTGAGTTGCATGAAGCTATCATGTAACTAAAGGATCATTGAGAGTAGCAAATAAGGGGGAATTCAAAGAGCAATTGAAAAAACGATGCCAGTTGTCTAACATGAAGATGAATCCCATGAATGTTAAACAACTTATAGAAATCTATATCTCACTCTGATCAAGGCGTAATTGAAAAACCTACTCTCCTCCAACCAGCATGTTCGGCGGAACCAGGTAATGGAAGTCAATCAGGCAGTCGATATCCTGAGCAAGCAACTAGTAGACAAGCCGAAAAATGGACGTCTAAGCTAAATAAAGAAAAACCCAGAAATAAAAGCAATAACAAGTGGATAATATCTCGCCACATGTTTGGATGAGTTGTTCACACACGTCCTTGAGATAGTTATCATCCCACCGGAGACTTGCAATGCAATCCAACGAGTCGATGCAACTCTGACCGAGGAGCCTTCAAAAAATCCTACCCTCCTCATCCTTGTATGTTGGGAAGAATCAAGAAATGGAAGTTGATCAAGCATTCCAAATCGTGACCACGCAACAAGCAAACAAGTAGGAAAATGGACATATAAACTAAAGAAAACAAAACCAAGAAATTTAAGCAATAACGAGCAGGTAAGGTTTGGCCACATGTTTGGATGAGTTGTTCACACACGTCATTGAGGTAGTTATAGTCCCACTGGAGACTTGCAATGCAATTCAGCGAGTCGATGCAACTTTATAATATATCATAAATACCATGTGTGAGTTACAGGATTCTATCATGTAAGTAGAGGATCACTGAGAGTAGGAAATGAGGGGGAACGGAGTTCAATCACCACTCCCACTTGGTTAACCTCAAAAAGAGTCAAATGAATGACAAACGCTTCGTATAAATCTGCAAAGCGATATGATCGAGGCGCCTCTAAAAACACTACGCTCATCCAACCTGCATGTTGGGTGGATCCTTGCAACGGAAATTCATCAGGCAGTCCAAAGCCTAAGCAAGCAAGTAGAAAACAAGCTAGAAGATTGATATATAAGATAAATCCAACAAAAAAAAAAAATGAAAGTAAAAACAAGCAAGTAATATCTGGCCACAAATTTGGATGAAGAATTCCCACACGTCCTAGAGGTAGCTATCTTCCCACGGGAGGCTTCCAACGCAGTCCCGCAAGTTAATACAACTCTATTGTAAAACAAAGAGACCAGGTGTCAGTTGCAAGAGTCTATCATGCAAGTAGAGGACAACTGAGAGTAGGAACAAAGGGGGGGATTCAAAGCAAAATTGAAAAAAAGATCCACTCCTAGTTTTATGAACTGAATATGAATTACATGAATGTTAAACACCCTGTAGAAATGTACAACTCACTCTGACCGAGACTTGCAATGCAATCCAGCGAGTCGATGCAACTCTGTAATATATCACAAATACCATGTGTGAGTTGCAGGAGTCTATCATGTAACTAAAGGATCACTGAGAGTAGCAAATAAGGGGGAATTAAAAGAGCAATTGAAAAAAGGATGCCAGTTGTCTAACATGAAGTTGAATCCCATGAATGTTAAACAACTTATAGAAATCAATATCACTTCGATCGAGGCATAATCGAAAAAACCTACTCTCCTCCAACCAGCATGTTCGGCAGAACCACGCAATAAAATTCGATCAGGCAGTCGAAATCCTGAGCAAGAAACTTGTAGAGAAGCCGGAAAATTGACCTCTAAGCTAAATAAAGAAAAACCCAGAAATAAAAGCAATAACAAGTGGATAATATATCGCCACATGCTTGGATCAGGCGTTCCCGAAACTCCTAGAGGTAGCTATCTTTCCATGGGAGGCTTACAATGCAATCCCGCGAGTGAATGTTATTATGTAGTAAACCACATAGACTACGTCATGGTTGCAGAAATCTATAATGCAGGTAGAGGACCACCACGACAAGAAAAGTAGGGGGAATCCAAGGCACAATATAAAAAAAAAATTGCTTCTAGTTGGCTCTCCTGAAGATGAATCCTATGAATAATAAACACCCTATAGAAATATCCAGCGCAATCTGATTGAAGTGCCCTCGAGAAACGTTATTATCCTCTAACCTGCATGTTGGGAGATGGAAATGAAAGTAGGAAATGATAGGGGAATCCAAGGGATAATACAAAAAATGATCCACTCCTATTTGTCTAACTCGAAGATGAATCATGTGAAAAATAAACACCCGGTAGAAATATGCAATGCAATCTGATTGAGGTGCCCACGAGAAAACCTACTATCCTCTAACCTGCATGTTGGGAGGAAACTGGCAATGGAAGTGCATCCGACTATCCAAATCCTAAGCAACCAACAAACAAACAAGTTGAAAAATTTATATATAAGTTAATAAAAAAGAAAAAGAAATTAATGCAATAAAACTATATTGTTTAGTTAGTTTTCTTAAAATGCAATTTTATGTAAATTTGTACCTAAAAAACCTCAAGATGAATCCCATGAATGTTAAACACCCTGTAGAAATATACAAGTCACTTTGACCGAGGCACCCTCGAAAAACCCTACCCTCCTCATCCTTGCATGTTGGGAAGAATAAGGAAATGGAATTTGATCAAGCATTCCAAATCGTGACCACACAACAAGCAAACAAGTAGGAAAATGGACATATAAACTAAAGAAAACAAAACCCAGAAATTTAAGCAATAACAAGCAGGTAAGGTTTGGCCACATGTTTGGATGAGTAGTTCACACACGTCCTAGAGGTAGTTATAGTCCTGTTATCACCTAAACTGTAGTTACCCCTATGGACGTATCCACTCATGGATGGAAATAGTGAAGGGCAACTCAAAAGGTGCAACCACGATCACCTTGACCTCCAATATATGGTGGTCACGCCAGTTGAGGCAACCTTCATTTTATGTTATCTAACCCAGACAACAAAGGGGGAGACCTGATATGCTCCCGACATGAGAGATCAAAACCAAGACACCAAATCAAGTTAATTCTAAGTGAAGTAAGGTGTATGGTTTATCCTAGACCTTAGGATGAAGTCACAAGACAAGTGAGAGGTTCAATGAGTATAGCTTTGGTTCATTATTGATGTGAGAGTGACTTATGATTTGTGAAATAGGATCCAGGATTAAAGTACTAGCTCAATGTGAGAAAATCCACTGCCTTGGGAACTGTGTCCAATGCAGGGTAGTTTAGGGTTGAAGTGGGGCTAACTAGTACAAGTGACAAGCTTGATCATGAAGTATGATGGCATCAAAGGGTTTAGTTCACCACACAAGGGTCAAACCACAAGTTAATCCAACAATCTAGGAAAGTCGAATTGACTTGGAGAGAGACCAGTGCCTTGGGAATTGGGATAATGGAGTCAAAGAAAGGTTAACTTGTGGTTAAGGACTCCTATTGCATGAGACAAGTGGGCAATTAAAGTCTTGATGGATGAATAGGTCTAGATCTAGGTTTGACCTAAGTGGACCACAATCCCTTAAAAGAAGGAATGCTATCCCCAAGGAAAGATTTGATGAAGTGACCAACTAGACCTAGGTTTTGAATTATGCCCGATCCAAATCCACTAAAATCTCATGTACCCATGTCCTAGAAGTGGGCTAACTCACTTCTCCAAGGTGGTGCGACTTTACCTAAGGAGGCTAAAAAGTGGGATAAATCAGTCAAGACAAGTCCAATGGCATCCAAATTTTAGATCCAAGTAGGTTGATCAGGTGAGGGTGTGGATCTATAATTTCAAGGCAATCCGATGGCTAGATCTTACTAGATCTGAGTTTAAAGATACCAAGTGGTCCAAAATGGGGATTAAATCCCTTAAAATGTGGAATAGGGCCCACAAGGTAGAAATCATAAAAGTGACACTTTGGGGGTAGCTTATTGGATGTGTAGATCACGAATCAAGCGGAATCTCAACTACCCATGTACTAGATTTAGGTCAACCCACCCAAACTAGGAAGTGTGCCCTTGCTTGAAGAAGGCTAAATGCCTTGGGAAGAGGGTCAAATGGAGGCCAATCCTCACCAAACTATAGATCCAGGATGTCATGGATACTATATAGGTGGGTTTTAAATATCTTACCCAAGAAGCCACTAGATCTTAGTAGATCTGAAAAAATGTAAAAATGGGGGTTTTGATTAATTAGGGTTTTAAATGTTTTAGACAAGTGGATAGATCATGGAGATAGAACTTACCTTGAGATCATACCTGAGTGATGAAGAGAAATTCTTTGATGTTGAGGAAGATTCCCGCAGAGATCAAATGAGAGATTGTTGATTTTGCTTGCCAAATTGATGCCCTAGCCCACAAGTGCGCCCTCCTCTACTTGTCAATCCAAGGAAAATCGATTTCAATCAGAGAGGTCAAGTATGGAGGAAATACAAGTAAAATGCAATGATAACATAGAATAGAAGGTCCTGGGACAGTAATACTCCATGTTACCAACGAAGAGATCCAAAGAAGAAGTAGGGAGAGTCTTCCCCTACCAATACTTCCTCCTGAAAGCAAATCGGCCTCCACCTGTAGATGCAAAAAAGTGGTACAAAAGATATGGAAAAACAAGATCTCCAATAACTCAGTGCAAAGGAAGAACCAACGAACGAACACCAAAAACATTCACCACAACACTGGAGATAGATTCAATAATAATTTTCTATTCCAATAATCCAGAGCCACAAGTCCCTTTACAATAAGAAGCTCTCTCCTTTAAATAGGAAGGAGAGGCATCAAAATCCTAACCACTTTTTGAATGAGTGGCTAAGATTAAAAGATACAAATGTCTAATCAATGGTTGAGGTGAGCTCAACCATAAAATACATGGATCACTAATAAAATATAACATAAGTGGACAACATCGCCCTAGGAGAGGGGAATCCCACCATATCATGATGACAAAATATAATAAGAAGCTTATGGTGGGTCCAAGGGGTAATTTTAGCCACCCTTGGTCCATCCCCATAGCACAATAATAATAAAATAGTCATCAATATACCAAATCGTGTCTCTATGGACAAATCGTGAGCCTTAAGAGGCCTCAGAAATCATCAGAAAATGCCATAAGTGATGGATGCGGGCCCTGATTAAGCTGGAACTACTGGAGGAGGTGTGTAAGACATCAACCCATCATTACTGATCATCCCATGCCAAGACATTGCCTCAGTATCCCAAAGCGAATTCCTCAATAGCCATTTCTACCAATCCTGAAATGCCTCAGGAAGCGTGAAACTGCCCCAAACTGCCTCCTGGAGTGCCTACGCTATCAAGGTGAGGGCACCAGTGTGTCCAGGAGGGGGGTAATATGGTAAAAACAAGTGGCTAGACCACCCCCTCCAAGCATAGCACCCTAGGTCAACCAAATAAAAATCCTCTCTGCTCTGACAGGGTCTCCGACAGATCAAAACTGCACTGGGATAGCCTACTGAGGCTCAATCATCACTGTAAGTGCTCGGAACTGAAAACAGACTATCTCATTGGACTCAGAAGGTCCAAATATATCCAACATGTGTACTCATACACCATATGAATCTCTGCCTGATCAAAATATATATCCAATATACCGGAACAGGTCAAATAATAATAATCTGTAACTAATCAAATACTGCTGTAAACCATGAATCATCATCATAACCCTGTAGCTGCTACATAGAATCATCATGTACATGTACATAGACCGTATATCATCAATCCATATCATCACCAGGCCCAACCATCTCATGTCCTATGGTTGACCTTGGTCAAACTAGGTTTGACCAAGTCAACATGACCAAATATAACTTAGATCTATCATCAGAAGCTGCTGCAAAGTGTCAAAGGTTAATGCATGCTCTACAACTTATTCAAATAAAAATTATAACAGAAAGTAATCATTACTGGCGATCTAAATCCAAATATATAATGTCATTAATTATTATTATTACTCAGACCATACTCACTTCATAGCTGTGATCAATTTGCTAGTGAAGGGTGAAGGCTAAAATAACTGGCTAGGCTAAGGGATGACTTGACCGACTTAACTTTGTGACACTTTTGTAATGGGAAAGGGAATACACACCATAGTATACACTGAATGAGTAACAACACAGGGAATGGCGGTGTCTCACAAATGGATAAGTTGTTTAGAGAGTGCTTATTCAACTTAGGCATCATGTCTATATCAAGTTGATCCAGGTTCATTAGGATCATTCAATTTCATTTCATGGCCTTTTTGGCTTACATAACCCTTCGGATCTCAGGTGTGCTGATAAGCACAACTAGTTGCAGCTTGCATCCAGGGCATGTTTTTATACATGTATAAGGTCAGCAATTGTTTAGATATAGCTTTTAAGAATCATTGCCTTTTGGACCTTTCTTATACTCTTCAAAGAGTATTTTTCAGCAGTTTCTCGCTCTTGCCTTTTTTAGTTTCCAAGGACGAATTTATTAGTTTCCGTAAATAGTACATGAGCTTTAAGTTTTAGCCAACATCTCAAGTGACTAGGGGGAGTTTGAGCCAATGCCAAACATCGGGACAACCGACCAGAATGATTTAGGCCTACAATCCAACTCACCAAATGTAAGTTTTGTCACCAACTTAAGTCAGGGTGATAAACTAAAAGGTAGGCAATGGATGGATGAAGACAATGAATAATGGAGCCAACACTAGCAAGCCGAAGTATGGTGGAATGGTCACCTCTATTCTCCCTAAGGAGGGTAGGACCAATGAGTATGAATAGTGAACTTCTAAGTCTGAGTAGGGTCAATATAGTATACATAATAAGATCAACCAGGTCCTCATATCTATATGATCGCCAGATCATGACACTAAGTGCTAAGACATGCTATAAGAATAAGTATAAAAGCAATATAACCATAACACAATGATATACCTGCTGAGTCATATACCTGACTGCTCATAAACCTGTACCATCATTTGTCCTCTGAAACTGCTGCTGTAACTCTGGGCACTACTAACTGCTATGTACAAATGGTATAATGGATACATCGGTCATCTCTTTGAGTGTCCTGAGACTCAGTCATGGCATGGGGAATACATACTGCTATCCAAAATCTGATAGTGATCCAATATAGATGCTCATCTCAGCATCTCAATGTAAGGGAACTGACTGAATAGTGTACTGGAATCAGAAAAATAATGTATGGTAGCCCGGCTACTATATATGTGATAACAAGTCCCACCGAAGACTTGCAATGCAATCCAGCGAGCTGGTGCAACTCTAAAATATATCATAAATACCATGTGTGAGTTGCAGTAGTCTATCATGTAACTAGAGGATCGGTGAGAGTAGGAAATGAGGGGGGAATCAAAGAACAATTGAAAAAAGCATGCTAGTTGTCTAACATGAAGATGAATCACCACTCCTTATATTTTGGGAACGGAGTTCAATCACCACTCCCAGTTGGTTAACCTAAAGAAGAGTCACATGAATGACAAACACTTCATATAAATATGCAAAGCAATATGATCGAGGCGCCTCTAAAAACACTACGCTCCTCCAACCTGCATGTTGGGTGGATCCTAGCAATGGAAGTTGATCAGGCAGTCCAAAGCCTAAGCAAGCAAGTAGCAAACAAGCTGGAAGATTGATATATAAGATAAATACAACAAAAAAAAGAAATGAAAGCAAAAACAAGCAGGTAAGATCCGCCCACAAGCTTGGATGAAGAATTCCCACACGTCCTCACGGTAGCTATCTTCCCACGGAGGCTCGCAACGCAGTCCCGCGAGTTAATGCAAGTCTATTGTAAATCAAAGATACCAGGTGTCAGTTGCAAGACTCTATCATGCAAGTAGGGGACAACTGAGAGTAAGAAACAAGGGGAGGAATCAGAGCACAATTGAAAAAAAGATCCACTCCTAGTTGTCTAAACTGAATATGAATTACATGAATAATAAACACCCTGTAGGAATGTACAACGCACTCTGACCGAGGCGCCCTTGAAAAACCCTACTCTCCTTCAACTTGCATGTTGGGAAGAATCAGGCAATGGAAGTTGATGTCGCTGTCCAAATCTTGAGCAAGCAACAAACAAACAAGCAGGAAAATTGATATATAAATAAAATAAAACAAAACCCAGAAATGAAAGCAACAACAAGCAGATAAGTTTTGGCCAAATGTTTGGATGAGTTGTTCACTCACGTCCTTGAGATAGTTATCGTCCCACTGGAGACTTGCAATGCAATCCAACGAGTCGATGCAACTCTGTAATATATCACAAATACCATGTGTGAGTTGCATGAGGCTATCATGTAACTAAAGGATCACTGAGAGTAGCAAATAAGGGGGAATTCAAAGAGCAATTGAAAAAAGGATGCCAGTTGTCTAACATGAAGATGAATCCCATGAATGTTAAACAACTTATAGAAATCTATATCTCACTCCGATCGAGGCATAATTGAAAAACCTACTCTCCTCCAACCAGCATGTTCGGCGGAACCATGCAATGGAAGCCGATAAGGCAGTCGATATCCTGAGCAAGAAACTAGTAGACAAGCCGAAAAATGGACGTCTAAGCTAAATAAAGAAAAACCCAGAAATAAAAGCAATAACAAGTGGATAATAACTCGCCACATCTTTGGAGGAATTGTTCACACACGTCCTTGAGATAGTTATCGTCCCACCGGAGACTTGCAATGCAATCTAGCGAGTCGATGCAACTCTGACTGAGGAGCCTTCGAAAAACCCTACCCTCCTCATCCTTGTATGTTGGGAAGAATCAAGAAATGGAATTTGATCAAGCATTCCAAATCGTGACCACGCAACAAGCAAACAAGTAGGAAGATGGACATATAAACTAAAGAAAACAAAACCCATAAATTTAAGCAATAACAAGCAGGTAAGGTTTGGCCACATGTTTGGATGAGTTGTTCACACACGTCCTAGAGGTAGTTATAGTCCCACCGAAGACTTGCAATGCAACCCAGCGAGTTGGTGCAACTCTATAATATATCATAAATACCATGCGTGAGTTGCAGGAGTCTATCATGTAACTAGAGGATCACTGAGAGTAGGAAATGAGGGGGAATTCAAAGGACAATTGAAAAAAGGATGCTAGTTTTCTAACATGAAGATCAATCACCACTCCTTAGATTTTGGGAACGGCGTTCAATCACCACTCCCACTTGGTTAACCTAAAGAAGAGTCAAATGAATGACAAACACTTCGTAGAAATCTGCAAAGTGATATGATCGAGGTGCCTCTAAAAACACTACGCTCGTCCAACCTGCATGTTGGGTGGATCCTAGCAATGGAAGTTCATCAAGCAGTCCAAATCCTAAGCAAGCAAGTAGCAAACAAACTGGAAGATTGATATATAAGATAAATCCAACAAAAAAAAGAAATGAAAGCAAAAACAAGCAAGTAAGATCTGGCCACAAGTTTGGATGAAGAATTCCCATACGTCCTAGAGGTAGCTATTTTCCCACGGGAGGCTTGCAACGCAGTCCCGCGAGTTAATGCAACTCTATTGTAAATCAAAGAGACCAGGTGTCAGTTGCAAGATTCTATCATGCAAGTAGAGGACAACTGAGAGTAGGAACAAAGGTGAGGATTCAAAGCAAAATTGAAAAAACGATCCACTCCTAGTTGTCTGACCTGAATATGAATTGCACGAATGTTAAACACCCTGTACAAATGTACAACTCAATCTGACCAAGGCGCCCTTGAAAAACCCTACTCTCCTTCAACTTCCATGTTGGGAAGAATCAGGCAATGGATGTTGATCAACCAGTCCAAATCCTGAGCAAGCAACAAACAAACAAGCAGGAAAATGGATATATAAACTAAATAAACCAAAACCCAGAAATGCAAGCAAGAACAAGCAAGTAAGTTTTGGCCAAATGTCTGGATGAGTTGTTCACACACGTCCTTAAAATAGTTATCGTCCTACCGAAGACTTGCAATGCAATCCAGCGAGTCTATGCAACTCTGTAATATATCACAAATACCATGTGTGAGTTACAGGAGTCTATCATGTAACTAAAGGATCACTGAGAGTAGCAAATAAGGGGAATTAAAAGAGCAATTGAAGAAAGGATGCCAGTTGTCTAACATGAAGATGAATCCCATGAATGTTAAACAACTTATAGAAATCAATATCACTTCAATCAAGGCGTAATCGAAAAAAACCTACTCTCCTCCAACCAGCATGCTCGGCGGGACCAGGCAATGGAAGTCGATCAGGCAGTCGAAATCCTGAGCAAGCAACTAGTAGACAAGTCGGAAAATTGACATCTAAGCTAAATAAAGAAAAACCCATAAATAAAAGCAATAACAAGTGGATAATATATCGCCACATGCTTGGATCAAGCATTCCCGCACCTCCTAGAGGTAGTTATCTTTCCACGAGAGGCTTACAATGCAATCCCGCGAGTAAAAGTTATTATGTAGTAAACCACATAGACTAGGTCATGGTTGCAGAAATCTATAATGCAAGTAGAGGACCACCACGACCAAAAAAGTAGGGGGAATCCAAGGCAAAATATAAAAAAAAATTGCTTCTAGTTGTCTCTCCTGAAGATGAATCCTGTGAATAATAAACATCCTATAGAAATCTCCAACGCAATTTGATTGAAGTGCCCTCGAGAAACATTGTTATCTTCTAGCCTGCATGCTCGGAGATGTGTAAGATCAATAAAGAAATGAAAGTAGGAAACGATAGGGGAATCCAAGGGATAATACAAAAAATGACCCGCTCTGATTTGTCTAACTCGAAGATGAATCATGTGAAAAATAAACACCTGGTAGAAATCTACAACGCAATCTGATTGAGGCGCCCACTTGAAAATCTACTATCCTCTAACCTGCATGTTGGGAGGAAACTGGCAATGGAAGTTCATCCGACTATCCAAATCCTACGCAACCAACAAAAAAACAAGTTGAAAAATTGATATATAAGTTAATAAAAAAGAAAAAGAAATGTATGGAATACAAATTGTTTAGTTAATTTTCTTAAAATGCAATTTTATGTAGATATGTACCTGAAAAAGCTCAAGATGAATCCCATGGAGATGAATCCCATGAATGTTAAACACCCTATAGAAATCTACAAGTCACTTTGACTGAGGCGCCCTCGAAAAACCTTACTCTCCTCATCCTTGCATGTTGGGAAGAATCAAGAAATGGAAGTTGATCAAGCAGTCCAAATGCTGACCACGCAATCGAAAAACCCTACTCTCCTCCAACCAGCATTTCGGCGGAACCAGGCAATCGAAGTTGATCAGGAAGTCGAAATCCTGAGCAAGCAACTAATAGACAAGCTGGAAAATTGGCGTCTAAGCTAAATAAAGTAAAACCCATAACTAAAAGAAATAACAAGTGGATAATATATCGCCAAATGCTTGGATCAGGAGTTCCCGCACCTCCTAGAGGTAGTTATCTTGCCACGGGAGGCTCAGAATCAATAAATCCAACAAGTTCAAGTGATGAACCAACTGCATAGTGTGTCCCAAACTGCTTGGTACCTTGCACATAATGCAAGATCCTTTTTTCAGCCTTCCAATGGACCTCATTAGGCTCTTACATGTGTCTTGCAGCAACTCCTACAACACAAGACAAATCTGGTCGAGAGTGTGTGAGATACAGCAAGCTCCCAACTAGTTGTCTATACATTGAATTGTCAACCAATGGTGAAGAACCTCACTTATGGAGCTTAACTCCTGAAAGGAATGGGAACTTAGCAGCCTTGCAGTCAACCATATTGAACTTCTACAGCAGATCTGAAGCATATCTTGACTGAGAAACAATGATCCCATCAACAGTTTGATCAATCTCTAAACCCATAAACTGTTTCAACAATCCTAGATCTGACATGGAAAATGCATTGTGCAATGCAACTTTAACTGAACCTAGTTTTTGGATGAAACTACTAGTGGTCAATAGATCATCAACATACAATACAATAATCAAAATCAGATCACTAACATGTTACATATAAACATTTGGATCATATTTACATCTCGACAAACCTTTGTGATAGCAGAAAATTGTCCATCTTGGCATACCAAGCTCTAGGAGCTTGCTTGAGGCCATAGAGGGACTTCTTCAACCTGCAAACAAGTGTGAGATCTACAATGAAGCCTTCAAGTTTCTACATATAGATCTCCTCATCAAGATCCCCATTAAGAAATGCACTCTTCACATCCATGTGATGAACCTCCCATCGCTTGGAAGCTGCAATGACCAAAACTACCCTAATTGAGTCCATCTTTGCCACGGGTGAAAATGTCTTTGTATAGTCCACTCCATGGACTTAAGAGAAGCATTTAGCCACCAATATAGCCTTATACTTCATATCAGAACCATCAGAGGCCATATTGGTCCTATACACCCACTTGCATTGCACCAATTTCCTCTTGGAAGGAAGAGGGACCAAATCCCAAGTTTCATTGTCATGGAGGGAGTTCATCTTTTCTTGCATGGTTGTTTGCCATATTGGATCTTTTGATGCTTCTTCATATGATTGTGTATCAGAGCCAACCATAATAAAACATCTCCCGTGAATATCTGGATCACAAGAAGACAAGGCATTGTGAAACTGTGATCTAGTCTTCCTAGGTTCTTGTGGATCACCTGCAAGCTCACCAACATCTTGTATTGTTTTCTCATCCCACTTGGGCCTTGTAGGAGGGTCATGTTCTGCATGCATGTCATCATCTTAATCCTTAATATCAGAATCATAAATATCAGAGAATCAATCATCACTTACATCCTCTTCATGTAGGGGGTTTGAGCATTCCCCTTTCTCTTGTTATGTTGCATGCATGGGCTCTTCCTTAAACTGAACAGTTCTTTCAATGAAAGTTTAATGAGATGATTGGTCAAAGAGATTGTAGCCCGTTGCATCTTCTGCATATCCAACCATGATAGACTCTTTAATTTGGGGCTGCAAGGCCTTTCTCTTCTCTGGAGGTATTCTAGCCCATGTTCTTGAGCCAAACACCTTGAAGTGAGACAGATCAGGCTTGTGTCTAATCCAAGCCTCAAATGGATTCATGCATTGCATGGATTTGTGTGGTGCTCTGTTATAAACATATGCATCACAATTAATGGCTTCAGCCCATAGTTTTGGAGACAAAGACTTAGCCTCCATCATGCATGTAGCCATTTCCTTCAATGCTCTATTCTTGCACTCTACCACACCATTTTGTTGGGGTGTGTTAAGGCACAGAATGTTGAATTTGAATGCCATCGTTTTCACATAGCTGTTGCATGTCTTTATTGGCATATTCCCTTCCATTATCAGTACTTAAGACCTTTATCTTCCTCCCATGAAGTTCTCCACATAAGCTTTGAAAACTTTGAAAGATTGGAAGACTTTAGATTTTTGCTTGAGAAAGAACACCCAACAATATCTTGAGAAATCATCAATGAATGTTAGGACATACTTTGAGTTTCCATAGAAAGGTGTAGGAAGAGATCCTATCACATCTGAATGGACCAAACCAATAGGATGAGCATCTCTCCTTGCCTTCCCCTTATCATATTTGCGCTTTTCATGCTTCCCAACAATGCATCCTTTGCAAGTGTCGTTGGAAAATCTGATGGTTGGAATACCTCCAACCATGTCTTCTTTGCTCAATGCTTGAAGATATCTGTAGTTGAGGTGTCCAAACCTCTCATGCCAAAGTTTGTTGAATTCATTAGCATGTGATAGAAGTGCATTTGGAGAGGAGTACTCAAGAAAGTGAGAGAACTTATACATTCTTGACTCATGATCCGCAACGCAATGCACCCATTGCAAGTGTCGTTGGAAAAGTGATGGTTGGAAGACCTCCAACCATGTCTTCTTTGTTCAATGCTTGAAGATATCTGTAGTTGAGGTGTCCAAACCTCTCATGCCAAAGTTTGTTAACTTCATTAGCATGTCACAGAAGTGCATTTGGAGAGGAGTACTCAAGAAAGTGAGAGAACTTATATATTCTTGACTCATGATCTGCAACACCAACTTCTACCACTTTGCCTATAGAAACTTTAGAAATTTCCACATCATCTTGAGTGAAAATCAGTCTCTTGGCCGAACCAGTGTGGGTCATTCAGTAAACAGAGAGGAGATTTGTTACAAGATTAGGCACATACAGTACATTACCGAAGTACCAATTTTCTAGACTGATCTTCCCAATGCCTCTCGCTGAGATCTCTGAATCATCACCCATGAGAATGGAAGGACCACTGTAAGGTGAGAGAGTGGAGAAATAATCTCTTGTAGAATCCATGTGCCTTGAGGGACTTGAATCTATGATGAAAGAGGAAGATTCTAAGGTACTAGCCATCAATGCATGGCACCTCTCCTTGTATTCAGAAACACCCTCCTTCTTCTTTGAACTTTCTGGAAGAGGAATGTTATTCTTCTAGAGGAGATGGGTCATCATATCAATAGTTTTCTTCATGTATGCACTCTCAAGGTGCCAATGCTTTTGATAGTAAGTGCATTTGGTCTTCTCTTTCTTCACTAGTACAAAATGAGAGATAAGTGACTAGGTGACTAAACAAATTAGTCACCATTGTTTTTTCAATGGATAAACGACTAAAATTGAGCAATTTTAAATAAGCCAACAAAACACGACTAAGATAAACGACTAATTTAGTCACAGGATAAAATATATGACTAAATAACAAGTGACTAAAATAAAAATGACTAACATAAATGACTAATTTAGTCACGGGAATATAAATATGACTAGCTAACAACGATTAATGTGAATTAGTCGTTTATGTTAGTCATTTTTATTTGTTTCACTCTGAGAATGAAAAATTACAATTTCGACAATGAATTTGTACAATGTTTTACTAAATTTTAACAATGCGGACAGATGGAAAAGTCATCAATGGGGAAACAAACCAAAAAGAAAAGAGGAAAGGCATATATAATCTCTAAGTACAAAAAAATAGAAACGAGGAGAAAGGTCTCCATCTATGAGCCAGAAACATGAAAACTGCCTGTGGCAAAAAGTAGACCCCACTAAATTTTAACAATGCGGATGGATGGAAAAGTCATCAATGGGGAAACAAACAAAAAAGAATAAAGGAAAAGTATATATAACCGCTAAGTACAAAAAAATAGAAACGAGGAGAAAGGTCTCCATCTATGAGCCAAAAACATGAAAACTGCTTGTGGAAAAAAATAGACCCCGCACCACTCCTCAAATGAATAAACCCCTCTTAGGCCACAAGACCACTTCTGGATATAGGGTTTGCATGTGTGTTGAACTCCCTGAATATATGCATGATAAAGACATCAGGAAAGGTTCTGAGCATAAGATTAACATGAGCCATCCAGGATGAGAGCTCCATCACCTTTAAAGAGCACAGACCTTTCACCCAATCAACTACAAGTTTAGAGACACCAACAATATGGTGTAAAGAAAGATGTTGAGAATTGGTAGAAAGGAGGACAAGCCAGAGTGCCAATAGCTCTCCTGTCGTATTGGTCCCTGTTATCACACCATAGTAGCAAGGCTACTATTCTTGCTTAGCAGATATTTGCACATTCCAGAGCTTAGATTATTCAGAGCTTGGCTATGATGACTTTATATTTTGAGATCACTCATGATCATAGCAGTGTATTATTCAGACTTATGTTAGACCTTGTGTCAAGGCTGAGCCTTGAGAGTTCAGATTTGATGACCGATGTGACCCTTTATTCCCTACAATTTCAGTTTAGTGCCTTGAGATGTATTGCAGCATTGTTTCAGATGATACATGATGATTATTCTTATGATGATGTTGTATGACCTATGGATTTATGATCATTGACTGTGGATTATTATCTTGTTGCTTTAGTCATGTTCACAGCATTAGCTTGGTATATAATTCATGATGTGGCAAACTTTATAAACTTAAAATGGATTATCTTGTTGATAAATTATAAAATTGACATTTTACTTGCACATTTAGGTTGTTTGACAAAACTCACTGGTTTACTACCTTGCATAGATATGGTCTTTCTTGACACCATTTGTCTGCTAGCTCAGGATCCACTTTCACTTCATTCCATCCATCCATGACTTTCCTTATTTGGCTTTAACGCTTGACTTGTCTTACTTGACTTTCTAATATTGAGGACTTCCCTTTTTATTACCTCTGTGTTTGGACCGCATCCCTGTTTGTTTAGTGTCTCGGCTCTAAGTTGGTGACAAAACTTGCCTTTGGTAAGTTGGATTGTAGGCCTAAATCATTCCGGTTGGTTGTCCCGATGTTTGGCACTGGCATGAACTCCCCCTAGTCACTTGAGATGTTGTTGGCTAAAATTGAAAGCTCGTGTACTACTTATGGAAACTTACATAGATTCGCCCATGGAAACTAAAAAGGGCAAGAGCGATGAACTGCTAAAAATACTCCTCGAAGAGTATAAGAAAGGTCCAAAAAAAGAAATGGTTCTTAAATTCTATATATAAACAATTGCTGACCTTATATATATATATATATATACAAACATGCCCTAGATGAAAGCTATAATTAGTTGTGCTTATCAGCACACCTGAGATCCGAAGGGTTATGTAGGCCAAAAAGGCCATGAAATGAAATCAATGGGTCCTAATGAAACTAGATCATCTTTTATAAAAGTAGACATGATGCCAAAGTTGAATAAGCACTCTTTAAACAACTTTCCCATTTGTGAGGCACAGCCATTCCCCGTGTTTTATTTGTCCAGCACAGAGTTTGTAGCTTCCCCTTTCTCCCAGTTCAAAGTTTCTTTTATTTGAATTTAGACAAGTCACCCCCTTTGCCCAACCTTGTTCCTAGCCTTCATACTTAGCTAGCAGTTAGACCATGTCCAATGGGTGAGTTTGTCATTTAAGCTATTGTGTAAGTGAATATATATAACAATGGAATATGCTAACATGATTAATGCCACTAAATGATGTTATACTTTAAGTTAAGATGTGAGTATGATTAGAGGAACATGTCTTAGTCTATTGATATGACTTATCCTTGATTGTATATGGACCTAGTCAAACCTAGTTTGACTATGGTCATTTCTTGGGATCCATGATGATGTGGGCCATGCATGCTTATTGATGATGATAGATGGACCCACATACTCTTGATGATGATACTATATGATGGACATATGATTCAGATGGTGATGATGCAGTTCAGCAGGTTTTATTATTACTTCATATCATCAGATTATGCACTGTCCATATATGGTGGACCCTATAGTTAGCCCATCCGGACAACCCATGGTGTATGAGTACACATTTTTAGTAGATTTCGGTCTTCTGGATCTGATGAGACACTTATGTTTCAGTTTTGGGTACTTCTGACAGTGATAGATGCATTTTTCCACTTGTTGACCAGATTTAAAGTTGATTTCCCAGCCTGACCAGCAGTGGCCATGAGAGGCCAGTTCACCTAGGGCGCTGTATGAGGAGGGGGTGGTCTAGCCATTTGATATTACCATTTACCCCCCCTTCTTGAGAGCCTATTGGGCTCAATTTGACAGTGCAAATGCCCTAGGAGGCAGTTTCAACACTTTCACAGTTACCAAGGAAGGTTAAAAATGGAATAAAAGGGTCACTAAGGAATTCGATTTGGGAAATTGAGGCAAGGTTTTGTCACTTGGTCTTCACAGAGGTATTCCAGGGTGAATACCCCATCTTCTAGCGTGTTTTCATCAGTCAGTGGGGTCCACAGAGGCCACAGGAGGCGTTTTACTGCATGTCTCTCACAGTTTTTGAGGACAGATTTGATCATTTGTATATTTTTGGACATATTATATTATTTTATTGTGCTATGGGGATGAGATAGCAAGGATTGATGCCTCCTAGCCCCACCATGAGCTTCACTTGTCATGTCCTAGTCATATGAGGTGGGCCCATGTACTTTTGCCCCCTCTTGAGGATGACGTCACCCTCCATGAGTACTTTTTAGCTATGACGTCATCACAATTTTGAGTGATCCATGTGTTATGTTGTTATGAATCTTAGCCATTGATTATGTTGTGAGATCTTTTAATCTCAACCACTCATTTCAAAAAGTGGTTTTGAGATCTAGGTTTTGGTCTTTTTATCCTATATAAGGAGGAGACCCCCTCATTGTAAAAATCATCTAGAGAATTTGGCTCTTAGCTCTTGGAATAAAATTATATCTTTTGGAGTACATGCTTGGATCTTGGAGTGGATGTTGGTTGCTTTGATTGTAAATGCTTTTGTCCATTGCACTAGAGGATCTCTTGTAGCTATCTTGCATATATTTTGACATACTCTTTTGCAGGTTGAGAAGGCGTTTTTGGACAAGTGCGAATTGGTGGGGAGGCCTACCCTTCAAGCTTGGAGGAGGACGTTCTGGGTTAACAGGGAGTGGTTTTGTCTTTGCACCAACTATTCTTTGTTTATCTCTTTCTTTCTTGTATCTACCCTCAACATGTTAAACTGATTGATGCTTTGCTCCTTGGTTTTGACAGGTTAGAGGGACACACGTGTGGCTTGGAGGAGGACGATTTGGCAAGAGGGATTCAAAATTCTTCATTTGATCTTTGGCAAAAGTAATCCTCATCTCAACTAGCATTCATATCTTCATCCAGGTATGCTCCAAAGGTATGGTCTTCTTCTTCCTTGGCTTATCCATGACTTCTAGATCATAAAAACCCTAATTGATTAAAACCCTCATTTTCACTTTTTCTTAGATCTACTTGGATCTAGCCTTGTTTTTGGAAAGATATTGAAAACCCACCTCTATAGTATCCACGGCAATTCGGATCTATAGTTTGGTGGTGATTGGGTTCCATTTGACACACTTTCCAAGGCACCTAGCCCTCTTGAAGGCAATTCGCACCCCTTGGGAGAAGCTAGTTGGGTTAGTTCCAAGACATGGGTAGGTGAGATCCCACTTGATTCATGATCCTCATACTTGATAACCTACCCTTAGTGGTTCACTTCATTGATTTTTGCCTCGTGGGCCTCATTCCTCATTTTGAGGGTTGTGCCCTGTTGTCCGCCAAACTGCACACCAGCAGCAAAACCTTCTGAAAGTTGTCTCTTTCACTGGAAAGTGGGGAGAGGTGTGGCCTTGGGGGCAAGCAATGAGCCAGGTGCTGTCACCTGAATCCCAGCTCCTCCGTTTAGGCAAAACTCCTAACGAAGCCAAGGGGGGTAGTCCCTATGAAAGAGTTGTCTAAGGCTCTTTGTGTGTTTTAAATATGTTTTGGTGTAGTGATGCGGATGGGTGTTGTTTAGGAGTTTTTTAAATGATGAAAAGAAAAGAATTAAACACGCAATCCACGTTGCAAAATTCACAAGATACAAGTTCGGAAGATAACAGAATACTTTGACTTATAATTTAATTAAAGGCATCCACAAGATTGAAATTTAAACAAGTGACAAGGACATATGGTCCAGATAAAAGATATATAAATACTAAAGACCAGTGCGAAATGGAGTCAAATAAAACTCGTGATGTTGAAAGAATACGCCGAAAGTATCTGTCTGTGAGGATGTTTTGCAATTGTTCTTGGTAAATTTTACGTGTTTTAGATGTTCTTGATTATTAGGATAAGACCAAAGGTATCAAAAGATGGTGGAACCTTACCCAAAGAAAGTACTGGCAACCCTAAGTGATCTGTCGGAAGCACCCAGATTCATAAAGGATAGGTGTCCAATGTTTGAACCGCCCTTGAGTCTGACAGTGGATTTCCGGCACCACCTCTCGTGGGAAGAACAGTAATTTGCCTTGGTTGAGGTTTGGGGTAAAAAATTTTAATTAAGTGATCGATCGTATATTATCAAGTCTTCCACCTTTCTGAGTACTAGCCCAACCGTTTCCGGTTGGCAGAGCATACGGGTGTAGGACAAACCAAGATAAATTAATTACGGGTGTGTGAGTGGAAATTTTTATTATTAGAAAACCTTGTTCAACTCTCCGACAGAGAGCGCTCTTGACTCAGTCTTATGGCCACAGTTCAAGAGACTTGCTAAACTTAAAATGCCTAATGCAGGGATGATGCAAAAACTAAAATGCCCTCCGACAGAGGGTGCTCTTGACTTGGATTATGGCCAAGTTCAAGAGACTTTGGTTTATTTTAAAGAAGCAGAAATTGTAATAGCAGTATATTTAACTTGAAACAGATTTAAACCATAGTGTTGATCGACAAGATAAAAATTACTACTAACAATAATGCTTGCAAGATAAATAAATCTAGTGTTCTACCACACAAATTTTAATCTACTAGGTGGGGTTGATCTCCGAACAAGATCAACCGCTAGAACCGCCTGCACTTGAGAACTTCCAGCTAGCTGAAAGCTCTGCCAAGGAAACCGACGGGGAAGGAAGAGTAACCACAAATTATGTGGTCCTGCCCTTGAGACGAAATCTCAATGATACAACTTTCGGCTGAAGGCTTTGGAAGAGAAGCAAGATGAAAATAAACAAGAAATAAAGCTAAACTACCCAAGAATCTCTTTCAGGTCCAAGACCCTACTCGGGAGAGCACGGGGGTAAGTAAATACGGAATATAAGCAGAATGATTTATTGAAGTAAATTTTTTAAACCAAGAGCATGAAACCGTAAATCTAAGCTAAATCAAACCACAAGACCCAACACCCTTCCCCAAATGGGGAAGAAGACCAAAAAGTGGAGGCCTCTTCCACTTAAAATTTTTATTAAACAATTACAAATGCCTTGGGTTTATAACCTTGCAAGGTCTTTTGAGATGATAAGACTTGGAAAACAAAGCTAACTCGTATAAGCTATTACAAAGGATAGTACAAGATAATGTCATGTTTTGGATCGTCCTTATGGTTTGCTTTAGTTTTGCTCGTTTGGACATCTTCACTTCAAGATTTTCTCAAGCCCCCTTCCTTCTTCAAAAGCACCTACAACAACATTCAACTCAAAACACCCTTTTGCATTAGATAAATAATCAAACTTTGAAACTAATCCTAGAATGCAAGAGATCAATACTTTCTTGGATATGAAATTTTCACTTTTAAAAGAGATCTAGATAAGCAATAAACTAGATACAAAAATGACAAAACTTGGAAGTTTAACTAGGATCTAAGGTATTAAAACAAATGCTCGTTTTTTTATATTTTTTTCGTAATGAGAAATCTAAGTGCCAAGATATGAAAATGAACTATGAAATTTGACAAACAAATGCAAGACTAAGCTCAAAAATGAGATTCAAATGCAAACTAGACAATGCACTTAAGTTAAGAAATCTAAAGTAATACTTGGATCGAAAACTAACTAATGCAAACTTGAAATCATGAGATTTAAAAGCTAACTTTGCAATGAACTAAATTCTAACTTGAAACTTTGAAATCTAACTCAAGCTTGTAGCTTAGGAGATAAACTAGATTTATTAAACAAAGTGAAAGAGGGAAGGAGAGGAAAAACGAATAGGATGGGAAGAAGAGAAAGCTAGAGGAAGGGGACTGTAAAAGGTACTAAAGTAGGGCTGCAAACAGTGTGTATAGGACAGCAAACAGTAAAGGAGAGAGCAGCAAAAGGAAAGTACAGCCAACAGAGAAAGGAAGACAACAGAAAATGACAAAGAGAAGGGACAATGAGCAAGGGATGAGGAGCAGCAGCAAGGAGATGAAAGCAAACAGAAAGAGAAGGTAAGATAGGAAAGAAGAAGCTGGTAGAGGAAGTAGGACGAGAGGACGACTTAAGGGAAACAAGAAGAGAAGGTAATGGCTAGAAGAAAGTGGACTAGCAAGTCAAAGAAAAATATTTCAAGGAGAAAAAGAGAGCTAGAAGATAGAAGCTCATGAACCACGGTTTCCAATAAGTTGAATGAAGTTTTTGTTGGAGAAGGCAAGAGGTACTTTGGAGAAGCTCACAACCCTGCAAACAAATTATTAAGATAAATGGAACACTTGATCGGTGAAGGTATTAGATGCCAATAGCTCTCAATGATCGAATTCCCTAAAGACACAAAAACTCAATGCAAAAGATTAGAAGCCTAAGTACTAGATTGTTAGTCCTCAATAAGCATCATAATCAAATTTGCATAATAAGAATAGGGTGAAAGAGATATTACTTCAATGAGATGAAGACACAATGCCAAGAGCCCAATCAAATGACCTCCAAAGTCTCAAAATATTTTATTAAACAAGAGCTTACAATTTTCACCAGAGTTTCTTTGCACAAGAATCCATGAGATAATAACCCAGATGGGCCTCTCTTTATAGTAAAAGACTTAATCTAAACCCTAGGTCGAATTTGACAATGGCAAGTCGTTTGGATTACAATCAACACCAAGCTTTGGAGCTAACTCGAGTCTATGGTAGTTGAAATGGCATGAGGTGGCATAGCTCGACTCTAATGGTAGGTATGAGCGATCACCATCCAATAAGCGAGTTACAACAAGGAGGGGCGTGAGCTTGTGGAGGCATGCGAGCTAGTATAATGGATTGACGTGAGGGTTTGGTGGATATGCAAATTGGCATGATGGGTGACAAGTGGATAAAAGGTAGGTGTGAATTCGAACTAGTAGAGGGAGCAGAGCTTGGTAGGTATGAGGGCGCCTACCCCACATTAATGCTCAATCACCAATAACCATGTGCCAAGTCACCAATTCGTATTCCTTCATGAAGGAGCCGTACGGTCATATAGCTCACGTCATCCTTTTCTCATAATTCATATATCCAAACTATGAATTGGCATGTGCATTATTACTTTAATGTAGATGCCCACCACACTCACGATTTGAACCTTCACCCATACCTCATGCAATTTGATGGAGCCCACGTGAAGGAGGGGGCCGTACACCCAATTTAATCCAAATTTTGATTTTTTGACTTTATCACATATGACTTACTACTCCAATGTAGTCGTACATACCATAAAAATATAACCCAACCTTTTCCATGGTTAAAAAATTCAATTTTTGACTTATTTGAATTTTGTCTTTTATGTGTTTTTGTCATTTTATGGCCACTAAATGCCAAAATAGTGAAAAACTGCTCCCAGAGGCGATGTAATAGCCCGAAACCTCATAAAAGTTGGCGCTAGGGTAAAAAGGACGCTCTGAGCGTCAAAACGAGCTTCCCCACGCCTAATTCCGCCTCCGGATGAGGTTTTTATCATTTTTTGAAATTTTTTAATTAAACCATTAAAAAATGGTCTAATTTTATGAAAAAAATATTTTTGTCGGAATGGAACGAAACTCCTAGGGGACCTAGTGCATGTTCATACGACTCAATCGATGTGGCTAACCCGTAAAAAATCCTAGACACAAGACTCTAATAACCACCTTAGGTTTTGACCACCATGGGAAATACTCCAGCTTTGGAGGGTTGAGTGAAAAACTCAGGGATTATACGCCACTGATGAGTAGTGCATAATTCCTAAGGAAAAAACACTTTAGAGTATCCCCCAAATGGCTAAACCTACGGATAACCGAGTCTTTTATAAAAGGACCCCGTTTAGACCAACTTTTTACATTTTCCCCGTGGGGGTATGAACATGCAGTTATTACAAATGGGGCAAAATTGCCCTGAAATTGACTTCTGAACTTCTGAATGTTGATGATGAACATGAATCATGTTCAATAAATTGGCGGCTCATCGAAAGTTCAACTATTTGTACAAAATAGGTGATAACATCTGGCTCCAACTACGAGACGTGTGCTCGATCTGGAATTCATGCAAGGAGAGAATACGAGAACACCAGAATCTCTGGGTTATATATATAACCTGTAAAAACATCTCAACTTGACAGGAAACCTTCAGTAGCACATGTGTTATGGAAAAACCAAAATGAAAAATCAACTATACTTTATTTCTTGAAATAAATTCTAAGAAATCTAAAGGCATGCAAAAAGCTTTATTCTTTCCTATTCTAACATAATACAAAAAGAACATGTTAAGTATAATCAGAAATCCAATGTAACCATTTAAGCATGTGATTAATGAAAAAACAAATTTTTACCTTGTCTTTGGTTACCAGCCAAGACAAGGGCATGCTTATCAGAAAGTGCAAACCTGCTTGGATCTTCTGAAAGGGAGGGCTGGATGGGGAATCATGAGTATGTAATAAATATTTGAAGTGCTCCCCAATATAGTAAGAAATCTTTCTGCAGGCACACTCTATCCAGAACAGGATAGGGTGATGAAATTCAGGATGACAAGGCAATTCTGGTACCTGATCATATTCCTCCAAGAGGCTCTTCTGAAAATATTTTTTCATGAAAGCGCATGCCTCGAACTGCTCTAATATACAAGGGGTTTCCGATGGGCAAGATATATGCTCAACTGACTTCTCATATGAAATAATTTCCTTCTCTTCCTCTATGCTCAATTGACTAAAATCCATACTCTTGCCGCAAATGGGGGAGTCTTCATGAATTTTACCATTTTCCTAGCCACATGTATCCTCATGCTCATAAGTGGGATTGTTAACATTAACAAAATTTCCAAAGGGATTTTGTTCATCATTAACTTCTTCAGACATGGCATATATAGGGTTCTCTAAAAAGGTCCACTCGTCATTCCTAATATCTATGTCATCCGTGATGGACTGATCATCACTTATGTCATCCTCCAAGCTATGTCTATCCTCCTCAACTTCATAACAATCCTCTTCAAACAAATGGGTTTCAAAGATATCACAAGGGACCCAACTTTCCGAATACTCACTGCCATGTGGAGAACAAATGGGAGTGTCATCACACATATTACAAACTTCATGGATTTCCTCATGAGTGTCAATCTTTGTAACGGTTTCTTCTAGAGGTGGATCAAGAATACATATGCGTTCATCATTACGGAAGTAGTCTTGAAAAACTTCCCACTCATAAGTGTCTTTTGATTCGGTGGCATGAGGAGGGTCTTCAATAGAATTCGATCTTTGATAAATTTTCTCGATGGGATTATCAGGGATCTGAAGGGAAAATGTCATACTTTCTGTAATAGGTTGACCCAACTGGTTCCCACTATCTTCGGGAAAATCATAAAAGTCATTTACATAGTTTATGCACTCAGGCTCACTTGATGAAAACTGACCAACAAACTCTTCAGGGAAACCATGCTTTTGGATATAGCATGCAAGGTGACAAGTGTCTTCTTCATGGAAGTCTTGGCAAGCTCTGCAGAATGGGATATATATCTCATTTATGTTAGCAGCCTCTATTTGACTCGGAGGCCTCTTTTCATTGTTGGGAGCCCTTTTCTGCCAATTGTTTTCGGGAGGATAGTTTCTTTGAATCGGCTGAGTCTGCAGGATTTGTTGAACATGTTGGACATGTGCTCTTTCTATGTTTATGATTTTATTTTGCACTTCCTTCATTTGGACTTCATGTTTCTGTTCAGCCTTTTCCATCCTCTCACACATCTCCATCATTTTTTTCTCGTACGAATCCTTTATAGCAGATAAAGGATCTTTATATTTAGGCTCAGTTGATTTTAATGGAGTTTGAGCTCTTGAATAACCAGGAAAATTTGATTTACCAGAAGACTACATGTTTTTATCGATCTTAGTTGCCATTGTCTGTGCTTCTAACAAAGTAGCAGGTTCTTTATCCCTAAGTTGATATTGCATCTCTCCACTTAAAGCTTCAATGTAGTAAACCAGTATAGTATGTGGAGTTGGCTTGTAATCTGTAGGGATTGCATTGTATAAATCGGTGAACTTCTTGTTGAAATCTTCCATGGTTTCTATTTCACTTCTTTTGATGTTTGTTAGAGCAGGAAGTTGATGACGGGGCTCTTTTTTCTCACCATATTTGTTGGTGAAAGCAGTTGAAAACTCAGCCAAGGTGGCAAAGGAGTTGGCTGGCAAGCCGATGAACCAGTCACCAGCATCCCCATCTAAGGATAAGGCAAACAACTTCATGTATACATCCTCATGTCTATGAGCAGCATCCCTAACATATCCACTTTTTATTCTTGAGAAAGCAGTGAGGTGATGTGCAGCAGTAACAGCATCAGTGCCGGTAAAGGTGGGAAGTTTGTCGATGGCCTCATCTGGAAGATCATGTGGCTGTCCTGCTATCTGAGCAATGTTGAGGGGAGCGAAAAAATCACCCATTGTATTGGAAAAACAATTATTACTATTTTCAAAATTTTCAAAATTTTCTAAGTTATTTTCTTGAAAAAGACTATGGATGTCAGAAATAGACTGAGACCTAAGTTCTTCAAGGATTTTACGAGAAGCAAGCTTGTTCAGTCTTCTCCTATAAACCTTTTCAGGTTCTGGGATAAAACTAAGCAAGCCTTCAGAGTTTCTTCTAGTCGAATACCTTGAGGTGCTAATTGACAATGGAGTCGCCAGGTGGTTTCAAGTCTAATTTCTAAGAGTGATTAAACTAAAAAAACTACCAAAAAGAAAAAAAGGGCAGTGGAGTCGCCAGATAGATTGAGAATCTATCAAAAAGGTAAAAACTAGAAAAAACTAAGGTCGTCCAGGAACAAAAAGATTTGTCCCCCGGCAGCGGCGCCAAAGATGTTGTCCGCCAAACTGCACACTAGCAACAAAACCTTCTGAAAGCTATCTCCCTCACTGAAAATTGGGGAGAGGTGTGGCCTTGGGGGCAAGCAATGAGCCAGGTGCTGTCACCCGAATCTTAGCTCCTCTGTTTAGGCAAAACTCCTAACGAAGCCAAGGGGGGTAGTCCCTATTAAAGAGTTGTCTAAGGCTCTTGTGTGTTTTAAAATATGTTTTGGTGTAGTGATGCGGATGGGTGTTGTTTAGGAGTTTTTTAAATGATGAAAAGAACAGAATTAAACACGCAATCCACGTTGCAAAATTCACAAGATACAAGTTTGGAAGATAACAGAATACTTTGACTTATAATTTAATTAAAGGCATCCACAAGATTGAAATTTAAACAAGTGACAAGGACATATGGTCCAGATAAAAGATATATAAATACTAAAGACCAGTTCCAAATGGAGTCAAATAAAACTCGTGATGCTGAAAGAATAAGCCGAAAGTAGCTGTCTGTGAGGACGTTTTGCAATTGTTCTTGGTAAATTTTACGTGTTTTAGATGTTCTTGATTATTAGGGATAAGACCAAAGGTATCAAAAGATGGTGGAACCTTACCCAAAGAAAGTACTGGCAACCCTAAGTGATCTGTCGGAAGCACCCAGATTCATAAAGGATAGGTGTCCAATGTTTGAACTGCCCTTGAGTCTGACAGTGGATTTTCGGCACCACCTCTCGTGGGAAGAACAGTAATTTGCCTTGGTTGAGGTTTTGGGTAAAATTTTTTAATTAAGTGATCGATCGTATATTATCAAGTCTTCCACCTTTCTGAGTACTAGCCCAACCGTTTCCGGTTGGCAGAGCATACGGGTGTAGGACAAACCAAGATAAATTAATTACGGGTGTGTGAGTGGAAATTTTTATTATTTAGAAAACCTTGTTCAACTCTCCGACAGAGAGCGCTCTTGACTCAGTCTTATGACCACAGTTCAAGAGACTTGCTAAAATTAAAATGCCTAATGCAGGGATGATGCAAAAAACTAAAATGCCCTCCGACAGAGGGTGCTCTTGACTTGGATTATGGCCAAGTTCAAGAGACTTTGGTTTATTTTAAAGAAGCAGAAATTGTAATAGCAGTATATTTAACTTGAAACAGATTTAAACCATAGTGTTGATCGACAAGATAACAATTACTACTAACAATAATGCTTGCAAGATAAATAAATCTAGTGTTCTACCACACAAATTTTAATCTACTAGGTGGGGTTGATCTCCGAACAAGATCAACCGCTAGAACTGCCCTGCACTTGAGAACTTCCAGCTAGCTGAAAGCTCTTCCAAGGAAACCGACGGGGAAGGAAGAGTAACCACAAATTATGTGGTCCTGCCCTTGAGACGAAATCTCAAGGATACAACTTCCGGCTGAAGGCTTTGGAAGAGAAGCAAGATGAAAATAAACAAGAAATAAAGCTAAACTACCCAAGAATCTCTTTCAGGTCCAAGACCCTACTCGGGAGAGCATGGGGGTAAGTAAATACGGAATATAAGCAGAATGATTTATTGAAGTAAATTTTTTAAACCAAGAGCATGAAACCGTAAATCTAAGCTAAATCAAACCACAAGACCCAACACCCTTCCCCAAATGGGGAAGAAGACCAGAAAGTGGAGGCCTCTTCCACTTAAAATTTTTATTAAACAATTACAAATGCCTTGGGTTTATAACCTTGCAAGGTCTTTTGAGATGATAAGACTTGGAAAACAAAGCTAACTCCTATAAGCTATACAAAGGATAGTAACAAGATAATGTCATGTTTTGGATCGTCCTTATGGTTTGATTGAGTTTTGCTCGTTTGGACCTCCTCACTTCAAGATTTTCTCAAGCCCCCTTCCTACTTCAAAAGCACCTACAACAACATTCAACTCAAAACACACCCTTTTGCATTAGATAAATAATCAAACTTTGAAACTAATCCTAGAATGCAAGAGATCAATACTTTCTTGGATATGAAATTTTCACTTTTAAAAGAGATCTAGATAAGCAATAAACTAGATACAAAAATGACAAAACTTGGAAGTTTAACTAGGATCTAAGGTATTAAAACAAATGCTCGTTTTTTTATATTTTTTTCGTAATGAGAAATCTAAGTGCCAAGATATGAAAATGAACTATGAAATTTGACAAACAAATGCAAGACTAAGCTCAAAAATGAGATTCAAATGCAAACTAGACAATGCACTTAAGTTAAGAAATCTAAAGTAATACTTGGATCGAAAACTAACTAATGCAAACTTGAAATCATGAGATTTAAAAGCTAACTTTGCAATGAACTAAATTCTAACTTGAAACTTTGAAATCTAACTCAAGCTTGTAGCTTAGGAGATAAACTAGATTTATTAAACAAAGTGAAAGAGGGAAGGAGAGGAAAAACGAATAGGATGGGAAGAAGAGAAAGCTAGAGGAAGGGGACTGTAAAAGGTACTAAAGTAGGGCTGCAAACAGTGTGTATAGGACAGCAAACAGTAAAGGAGAGAGCAGCAAAAGGAAAGTACAGCCAACAGAGAAAGGAAGACAACAGAAAATGACAAAGAGAAGGGACAGTGAGCAAGGGATGAGGAGCAGTAGCAAGGAGATGAAAGCAAACAGAAAGAGAAGGTAAGACAGGAAAGAAGAAGCTGGTAGAGGAAGTAGGACGAGAGGAGGACTTAAGGGAAACAAGAAGAGAAGGTGATGGCTAGAAGAAAGTGGACTAGGAAGTCAAAGAAAAATATTTCAAGGAGAAAAAGAGAGCTAGAAGATAGAAGCTCATGAACCACGGTTTCCAATAAGTTGAATGAAGTTTTTGTTGGAGAAGGCAAGAGGTACTTTGGAGAAGCTCACAACCCTGCAAACAAATTATTAAGATAAATGGAACACTTGATCGGTGAAGGTATTAGATGCCAATAGCTCTCAATGATCGAATTCCCTAAAGACACAAAAACTCAATGCAAAAGATTAGAAGCCTAAGTACTAGATTGTTAGTCCTCAATAAGCATCATAATCAAATTTGCATAATAAGAATAGGGTGAAAGAGATATTACTTCAATGAGATGAAGACACAATGCCAAGAGCCCAATCAAATGACCTCCAAAGTCTCAAAATATTTTATTAAACAAGAGCTTACAATTTTCACCAGAGTTTTTTTGCACAAGAATCCATGAGATAATAACCCAGATGAGCCTCTCTTTATAGTAAAAGACTTAATCTAAACCCTAGGTCGAATTTGACAATGGAAAGTCGTTTGGATTACAATCAACACCAAGCTTTGGAGCTAACTCGAGTCTATGGTAGGTGAAATGGCATGACGTGGCATAGCTCGACTCTAATGGTAGGTATGAGCGATCACCATCCAATAAGCGAGTTACAACAAGGAGGGGCGTGAGCTTGTGGAGGCATGCGAGCTAGTATAATGGATTGACGTGAGGGTTTAGTGGATATGCAAATTGGCATGATGGGTGACAAGTGGATAAAAGGTAGGTGTGAATTCGAACTAGTAGAGGGAGCCGAGCTTGGTAGGTATGAGGGCGCCTACCCCACATTAATGCTCAATCACCAATAACCATGTGCCAAGTCACCAATTCGTATTCCTTCATGAAGGAGCCGTACGGTCATATAGCTCACATCATCCTTTTCTCATAATTCATATATCCAAACTATGAATTGGCATGTGCATTATTACTTTAATGTAGATGCCCACCACACTCACGATTTGAACCTTCACCCATACCTCATGCAATTTGATGGAGCCCACGTGAAGGAGGGGGCCGTACACCCAATTTAATCCAAAATTTGATTTTTTGACTTTATCACATATGACTTACTACTCCAATGTAGTCGTACATACCATAAAAATATAACCCAACCTTTTCCATGGTTAAAAAATTCAATTTTTGACTTATTTGAATTTTGTCTTTTATGTGTTTTTGTTATTTTATGGCCACTAAATGCCAAAATAGTGAAAAACTGCTCCCGGAGGCGATGTAATAGCCCGAAACCTCATAAAAGTTGGCGCTAGGGTAAAAAGGACGCTCTGAGCGTCAAAACGAGCTTCCCCACGCCTAATTCCGCCTCCGGATGAGGTTTTTATCATTTTTTGAAAATTTTTAATTAAACCATTAAAAAATGGTCTAATTTTATGAAAAAAATATTTTTGTCGGAATGGAACGAAACTCCTAGGGGACCTAGTGCATGTTCATACGACTCAATCGATGTGGCTAACTCGTAAAAAATCCTAGACACAAGACTCTAATAACCAACTTAGGTTTTGACCACCATGGGAAATACTCTAGCTTTGGAGGGTTGAGTGAAAAACTCAGGGATTATACGCCACTGATGAGTAGTGCATAATTCCTAAGGAAAAAACACTCTAGAGTATCCCCCAAATGGCTAAACCTACGGATAGCCGAGTCTTTTATAAAATGATCCCGTTTAGACCAACTTTTTACATTTTCCCCGTGGGGGTATGAACATGCAGTTATTACAAATGGGGCAAAATTGCCCTGAAATTGACTTCTGAACTTCTGAATGCTGATGATGAACATGAATCATGTTCAATAAATTGGCGGCTCATCGAAAGTTCAACTATTTGTACAAAATAGGTGATAACATGCCCCACTTGGGTCAATTTGGTAATGCATGTTCAATCTCAAATCTATGGAGATCTAGCCATTGGATTCCCTTGAATTTCAAGATCCACATTGATAATTGATTTAACTACCCAGATCTAAAGTTTCATTGCTTTTGGACTTGATTTGACACACTTTTCCATGCATTTAGCCCTCCTTGGTCAAAGTCGCACTTCTTGGGGATTGGGGTTGTCCCACTTAGAGAAACTGGGTGATTGAGATCCCACTTGTTTTGAAAAGAGCATACCTTGAAACCTACATCTAGTGTCTCACTTTGTGGAGTTCTTCCTTGGGGGTATCATTCCTCATTTTGGGGAATTGTTGTCCACTTGGGTCACTTAGTGAAACATTAGATCTAGTAAGATCTAACCATCCTATTCACTTGATCTTGAACAATACCCTTGATTTGCCTCTTAAGTGTCCCGATCTACATTTTGACATCTTTTTGACTCCATTTTCCCATCCATTTCAAGGCACTAGTCCACCTAAGGAAATTTGCACTCCTTGGGATTAGTGTCAAGTGCTAGATCCCATGTGTGGGTATCTCTAATTCCTTCTTAGATCCATAGATCTCCTCTTTGCATACCCCTTGGTACCACTTACACCCTTAACTTCACCTTGTGGGTCCCATTTGAACCATTTCCATATCCCAAGGAAGTGGGTCCCACTTGTGTATTTCATGGTACTAGATCTTGTCATTTGATCTCATTATGTGGCCTAAATCATTCATTGGTTGAAACACTAGTTATCTATTAAGCCCCCTTCAACCATACTTAAACTTCTAGGTCCACCTAACCTTGCATTGGTTTCTGTAACTCATCTTTCACACTTCCCTAGAAACCTTTGCTTTGGCCCAATCACCTTTGATTGGTTAAAGGGTCTCCCCCTGGGTCTTGATTCATCTTGATCTAAAGTGAAGAGTGCCTCGATTGACATGACTCCCAGCTTGCATTGGGAACTGTTACCAACTTATTTGTAGCATAGCTGAATTTCTCGTGAGCCGCCAGTTCCATGAACATGATTCATGTTCATCATCAGTGTTCAGAAGTTCAGAAGTCTTTTTTCAGGGCAATTTTGCCCCATTTGTAATAATTGCATGTTCATACCCCCATGGGGAAAATGTAAAAAGTTGGTCTAAACGGGATCCTTTAATAAAAGACTTGGCTATCCGTAGGTTTAGCCATTTAGGGGATACTCTAGAGTGTTTTTTCCTTAGGAATTATGCACTACTCATCAGTGGCGTATAATCCCTGAGTTTTTCACTCAAACCTCCAAGCTGGAGTATTTCCCATGGTGGTCAAAACCTAAGGTGGTTATTAGAGTCTTGTGTCTATGATTTTTTACATGTTAGCCATCTCGATTGAGTCGTATGAACATGCACTAGGTCCCCTAGGAGTTTCGTTTGATTCCGAGAAAATAAAATTTTCCATAAATTAGACCATTTTTAATGGTTTAATTAAAAAATTTCAAAATGTGATAAAAACCTCATCCGGAGGCGGAATTGGGTGTGGGGAGGCTCGTCTTGACGCTCAGAGCGTCCTCTTTACCCTAGCACCCTCATTTCTCAGTTTTCGGGTGGTTACGTCACCCCAGGAGCAGTTTTCGCTAAAAATGCATCATTTTGGCATTTAATTGCCAGAAAATGACAATATGCACTATGTCCAAAAATTCAAATAAGTCAAAAATCATCCAAATTTTGATTTTTAAAAGGTGGGATATTATTTTCATAAAGTGTACGACCCACATAAAGATATAAAGCACATGCTTAAACCAAAGTTTGATTAAATTTTGAATTGGTCACATGGGATGACGTGAGCATGGTTTGGCCGTACGGCTCCTTCATGAAGCCCACGATTTGATGATTTGGCGACAGGTGAATGGGTTGTTGAGTTTTAGGTGCCTTCATCAATTGATGGCCACCTCACAGCTCGGCTTTCAAACACCACCATACATGTTCCCTACATCAACTCACGCATTAACTCAAGAAGGCTCGCGCATATCTCTTGGAGAGCTCATGTATATCTCCTTTGGTTCACGAATCTTACACTTGGCATAGCACATACGGGTGGTGAAGCTTCCAAATATGGGATGGGGGGCACCTTGCCAAGGTGGAGGCCACCTCCCCATCCACATCATCTAGAACTCGAGTTCATGTGATTGATTACACTCCAAGCTACGTATTTGATTGGATATGATTGGCAATTCGAATTTTTGGCTAGTGTCATTGGTTCTCTTGGATGCCAATTCGTTTTAGGTTACCTTAGCTCTTGTATTTTGTTATATAAGGAAGCCATTTTGGCTCTTCCATCATGGATTTTTTAAGCATCAAAACTCTGATGAAATTGTAAGCATTCTTTGTTAATAAAATTGTTAAGACTTTGGAGGTCCATGCTGGAGTTATTGGCATTGTGGTTTCATCTTGTAATTTGGTGATATTCTCTCACTCTATCTTTTTTATTGCAAATTATTATTCATTGTATGCCTTGTGAAGACTAACAATCTAGTACAATAGGCATTTGATCTAGTTTGTTGCTTGAGAATATTGTTTTGCAGAGATCATCAAAGGTGAATATTAGCTTGGCATCAAGCTCATCTTCATTAATCAGGAGCTTTTACTATTTAACACCTTCATCTTGCAGGTTCTTCAAGTAGTCTTCCTTTTTAAGAGAGAAACACAAATATATCAGGGATTTATTATCTCCTCCATCAACCCTTCAACAAAACTTTAAATCAATTTCTTGATCTACCCATCTTCAAACTGTGGATTTCCAAAGCCATATTCTTCTCCAAGTTTGAGATCTTAGCTTAGCTAGCCTTTGTTTGTGGCTCGTTTGGCTTTGCCCTCTTGTTTTCCCCTCACCTAGCTCTCGTCCCATTCCCCTTCTCTATCCACTTTCAGTCCCTTTCTCTCCATTTGTTCCAGTCTGCTGATCTCTGTTTTCTGCTACCACCTTCTTGCTGCTGCCACCATCTTCTTGCTGCTGCCAACTTTGTTTTCTGCTGCTGCTATTGTCCTCTTTTCCCCCTCATCCACTTCAAATTCTGCCCTTAAAACACTTAAAAAAAAGCAGTCAACAGTTTGGTAAAGTTTAAAGTTTGGTTAGTGTAGATTTATTTCATAAATATAGATCTTGTCTTTTTGCAATAGAGTAGATTTTTAACAATTTTACTTAGTATTTTCTAGTTTATGCTTTGAGAAGTAGCATTAGGGCCTTAGATCTCATAGCATCAAATCTCAAAAGTTGCATTGGAAAAATTTGTTGCATATAGGCTAGATCTTAGTCTTTGTATTTGTTTTCAAAGTTGGATTTTGACTAATATTTAATGGGTGCATTGTTGAGGTGATTTTGAGCTTGTGTAGATCTCTTCGAAGGAGGAGAAAAACTTGATAAGAGCAATACCCAAAAGAAGAGCAAAGTGCATCTAAGGAGAGGACTTGAACCAAAAAGATAAAGCTTGTATACTCTCATTTTTTGTAATTAGCCATTAAGGGCTCATAAAGTATTGTTGTTGTTAAGTAGTTCTTTTTTTCTCTCAAAAGACCTTTCAAGGGCTTCATCCCCAAAGGCACTTGTAACCGTTTAATAAAATTTTCAAGTGGAGGAGGCTCCACTTTTTGGTCTTCTTCCCCATTTGGGGAAGAGTGTTGGTTTGGTTTGCTTAGCTTAGATCTTTACAGTTCTTATCTTAGAATAATTTGTTTTTACTTTGTCATTTTCTCTTCCAAGCCTTGACCAGAGAAGAGCTAACTTTGGAATTTCATCCCAAAGGCCACATAACTTTGTGGTAGCTTCTCGTTCCCCCATCAGCTTCTTGTGGACATCCAGCTAGCTGGAAGGTTTCCAAGACTGGTGGCTTCTAGTGGTTGACCTTGTTCGGAGTTCGATTCCACCTGTAGTGTAAATTACTGCTTGGTAGAACACTAGATATTTCCGTTATCTCATTTTATTTTGCAAGTAGTATGTTAGCAGTATTTCCATTGGTCTGAGCTATCATATGTTTTGAGTTTCACAAAGTTTCAATATCTTGTATCACAACTACTTCTTGCTTCTTAAAATGAACAAAGCCTCTTGAACTTGGCCAAATCCAAGTCAAGAGCACTCTCTATCGGAGAGCATTGTTAGAATTTGCATCTTTCTTGCATTAGAGCAAGTCTCTTGAACTGCGGTCATAAGATCAAGTCAAGAGCTCTCTCTGTCGGAGAGTTGAACGAGTGCTCTAATAATAAAACTTTTTTCAAACACACTTCCCTTTTAATTAATTTATCTTGGTTTTCGTCCTACACCCGTATGCTCTGCCAACCGGAAACGGTTGGGCTAGTACTGAGAAAGGTGCAGGACTTGTTAATTTCGCAAGTGATAATATTAATTAAAATTTTACCCCCAAACCCCAACCAAGACAAAATCACTGAGTTCTTCTTGAAAGAGGTGGTGCCAGGAATCCACTGTCAGACTCGAGGGCGGTCAAGCCATAAGCACACTTGCCCTCTTTGCAATCTGGGTGCTCCCGACCTATCACCTAATAGGTTGCCAGTGTTTTTATTAGTTAAGGTTCCACGCCCTTTTGATACCTTTGTTCTTAGCCATAATAATCAAGACCACTAAAATCTTTAATTCACCAAGATAAGCTGCAAAACGATCTCAAGAACCTCTTTTTCTCGAACACTTGTATCAAACATTTTGAGTCACTCAGATATTATTTGACTCCATAAGGCACTGGTCCTTTATCATATACTTTATTTGCTTAATATCAATCTGGAGTATTTGCTTTAATTTTCATAAAGAGTGATTTGTTTATGATTTAGTGTATCTTTCATTTTCTCTTGCAACATGGATTGCGTTATCTTGGTTTCATTTAAAGTATATTGTGTCTCTCACCTTCAAAACTCCTAAACAACACCCATCCGCATCACAACATCAAAAAACATTTAAAACACAAGAGCCTTAGACAACTCTTTGTAGGGACTACCCCCCTTGGCTTCGTTAGGAGTTAGCCTAAACGGAGGAGCTGGGATTCAGGTGACAGTACCTGGCTCATTGCTTGCCCCCAAGGCCACACCTCTCCCCACTCTCCAGTGAGGGAGACATCTTTCGAAAGATTTCTGCTGCTGGTGTGCAGTTTGGCGGACAACAGGAACCGTGGCATCTCTTGGGTCACCTCTTTAGTTGTCCATCTCCTCTACCATCTCAGATGGGATATCATTAGGGACAACTACAAGTTGTGTGATAATAGTCCCGATCAACCGCAATTTAACCATAAATTAAAGTGACAATCCAGCTCCAAATTAAATAATGAGAGACCCAACACCACAAAAAGAAACCATGTTCCTGAGAAGCTCCGTTGAAAAAGGCCTTGCAGCCAGATAGATGAACTTTCATGACTATATCTAAGGTTTATTGGACAAATTAATTGAAGATATGATCCTAAAATCACATATTTCTCCGCTTGTTATGACTAGGCTTGAGACTCGTGTTTCTCTAACAAGTGAACTTAGAACCCTAAACTCTTATTTGCTACTTCTACACATCACCATTGTATCCTTCAAATGGATCAGTGGTTTCTTCTCTCGATAAAACATTGAAGGTCCCTAAATCGATTTGCAAAATTATAACTGGACCTTGCTTCTTTCAGAGGAGTCTAAGTGCACGAACACCGAAATCCCTGGAGCAAAAATAGAGAAGTCGAACAACAACATTCCACACTATTGGTAGAATCAGGACAAAATTGTTGGCATATTCATCATCATCATTGTCATCATCTTCATCATAATCATCCTTGTCATACATCATTGTCATCATCATCATATTAAATAAATTCGCATATCTAAAACATCATTGCCATCATCATCTTCAATCCAAAATTACAATTTCAATCCCTACATTCTAGTGATGAAAAATAAAATAAAAAATAAAAAAATGTTTATCCTTCTAAAAATTACATATAGAAACAAAATAAAAAACAAATATTAAAAAAAAACATTAAATAAGGAAATATAAAAAATAAAACAAAATCATAAAAAAAGAACAAAATCAAAATGCAAAAAAAACAAAGAATAAAACCTTTACCCCAATATGCAATCGAGACTGCCTCGATCTCTTCCTTCTCGACTGCTCTTCCTGCCTTTCTGAGTTATGCCACATAGCTAATAATTCCTTGATCTCTACATCCCCACCTGCTCCTCCTACTTCCCTAACTAACAGTTATGTGGCATAGCTAAGAATACTCCTTGTAACTGGATCGATGGGACGAATGGTGACTGAGAATATCTCGTGCCCTAGCACCGACACGTTGACACAACAAATACAACCCACAATAAAAAAACATTGAGAACCCACGGTGATAGAGCGTTGAAGTGCTGAAGAGGACCAATTTATTCAAATCTGCATCAAGGCTATTCAGGTAATCTTTGTTGAGAATGCATGCCATGTGTTTGAAGTAATGTCTAAATTTTTTTTGGTCCTGCCTAAGTAGTTTCTAGAGTTAATGAAGATTGCAACTTTTCCTGAAGTAATTTCTCTCTGCACAATCCAAAAAAGGATTTCTAAAAATAAACCATCTCATTTTTGGACACTTTAATCTGATTTACTTTCATTGGATAACATTGATTATAAATAGATACACAATTATTTAGCGAAGTAATCTCATTCCTCTTATGTTTAGTTTGTACCCACTATGGATTGTTGGGAATTTTGTTCAGGCGGAGAATTTTGTTCATAGTGAGGAAGAGAATTGATACACCGCCTTGTCCAGGATTGCTTTCAGCTATTTTAGTTAAAATTATTTTGTGTGCAATGGGAAACCTTGAAATCTGGGGTCAACAATATGCACAGGAGAGGTAAGCTTTTTTCTTTTCCCAAAGAATAAGCTCAGCGAGGAAGATGTAGACATCGTACCTTCTATCTGAGTCTATGCACTTAGTAGTGGCATGGACCACTAGCCCCAGAGCCAAGGCCTATTGGCACTGGGGCCCCAGGAGGGATGCTCGAGTAACCCAATACCCCTAACCGATGGAGTCGCATGGCCGTGAAAATACTTAGTCAACAAGCCGGTACATAAGGGTGGGATCTGCGGATGGCTCTTACTCTTCAAGAGTTTGAGTTCGAAGTAATTGTGAAGATCGGAACAATGAAATATATTTTATTGTTAATTAAATATGCCTTCTTAGAGCGTTTCCCTAGTATTGTCAGGTGTCCTTGCAGAACAACAAAAATAATTTATGTTACGGCTTCACTTTATTTTTCTCTTTTATTTCTTTCTTGAAGGCCTGATTGACTCCTCCGACTGGATTTGCTTGCTCGAGCAAAGAGATAAATCTTCAATCATAGTAATCTTGAATGTATTTTATGCTTGCTCTCCAGCATAAGAAAAGCGTCCCGTGCGTGTTCTGTGTGCTGGCAGTGTTGGTGATGGTAACAACTTTCGGTGTGGCACTATGGAACGAGTGCAAAAGCTGACTAGTGGCATGTAGTACTAGCGGCTAAAGGAAAGGTTTTAGGCTACCTTCTCTGTTCAATGAACCCTTACTTACATGGAATGGAGTCAACCTTTTTTTTCAGGTTGGTGTAGGCCTTTTAAATTTTGAGGCATCTGCTATGGGTAGATACAATAGCAGCACTAGCAGAAGTAGACCCAACATCAGTAGTTGGCGCAAATGAATAAATAGTAGCAGGATGAGGATGGGAATGAAGGATAATATTACTAATTGTCCCTTTAAGTAATAGTTTATATTAAGTGCCTTGTCCTTAAAAACGACCTAAAAGTCCCTAGCCTTCTTCCCCATGCAGATGTATGGGGAAGCAAGCCACGTTCGACCTGCATGAGATTTCATGTCTTCTTAGGGGGGTGGGTGGGGTGTGATAATCTGGTATGTCGGTAAGTCCTTCCCTCTCGGCGGGCTGTCTTTAGTAGTTTTAGGGCCTGTCTTGTTGTTGGGGGGGCCTTCCGGACGCGGATGCAAATAGTCAAGCAACGAGAGAGGCTCGTCGATGTGCTGCAGGTGAGGTTGGTACAAATGCAAGCTGAGGCTTACCAATTGCTGGACCCCACCCTGAAGGATATCAAGCTGAAGTAAATCCAGCAGGTTATTATGAACTTTTCTTTATGTTTTCCACTTATAAAATTTACTTTCTGATGTTCATCATCGAAAGCCACGATCTCGTCCAGCTTAGCTAAAGCATTTATTCCATGTCTTCAATATCGATAGCCTCCCTGTTAAAAAGTGCATTGTTACAAATAGTATACCCATCTTGTTCATCACAATGGGAGATGGAAAAGACGCCTTTGAGGTGAACCAACTCCACAAACTGATAGGCAGATTGGGACTTCCGGTCCTATGAGGGAACATGAGGAGAAGATCTGGGCTGTAAATCATCTATTTAGCTAATTAAAATGCGGGTTTTAAACCCCCGTGGACAATATGCCTAGACAATTAGTTAATCATGGACATATCCAGGTCAATGACCATATGGTAGATATACCAAGTTACCCTTGCCCCCCCCTTGATTTTAACAAGTGAAAATCCCTGAGCAACTTAGTAATTTCGCCAGATCTAGTGCGAGAAGATATGGACCCTGGAGAATGGTGATGCAAAATAAATCATTTTATTTATGAGAAATAAATGATTTCTCTAAGAGAATTGATTGCCTACTAAACTTGCTACCTATGGCAGCCATTCCATTGAGAGACATTCTAACCACTCTAGTTCTAAGGGTAGGCCACTCCCTTCCAAGATTTCGTATATAAGTGGTTGGTGGAATAATAATTAGATGTAGTCTCTCATCCTGCGATCAAATTTAGATAAACTTTCATTGCGTAATGTAGGCTCAGTATAAAATATTCTAGCGACATAATTGTCTCCATGCCCGAAGAAGGACGAATAGGACTGCTCATTTGGTCCCATCACAGTTGATGCTGCCATCCAAATAGAGGATACAGGGCCGACCTCCGAAAGATATTGCGGAAGAACTAGAGTCTACGCTTCACTAATTAATAGCAAAATATCGTTGAATCCTGTGTCTTGAAGTCAATTTCACTTTAGACATCCATACAAATGAGTGAACAAGACTCAAAGCTTGGTCATTTTCTATCCACACCAAACAATTGTATGTTTGTTTAAGATATTTTGTCAAAAAGGGCAGATCACAGGAGGCTAGCAATATTTAAAGAGCATGTTATATGAGGGAGTTGATGTTCCTCGCTTTGACTACAATATATTTCTAAGTGATTTTTCTTCAACTCCCGATGGTCATAATATATTTGAAGAGGTTGGAGAGAAACTGAGGCAGGCAGGCAAGGTGGATCTATCAGATGTGTTCTTGAGGTATTCTCAAAAAATGACTAAACCGACAAAAGAAGGGTAGTTTAAAATAGCTAAATAGGATAGACAAATATCTTCAGTTGTGTAGGGACTCATGCATTTTTTTCACACTTGTGAGCAGTTGGTATGAACCTCCCATGTCTTAGTGAGAACTGAGAACATAAATGTGTAATAAGCATGGGGTCAACTTTGAACCGTGAGCTTTACTAGCTCAAAACAACAAAGAGCAAGCACAGTGGTGAGGGCGCTACTTATATGTCATAGGTCGCTTGAACTCAGGGTGCATTATATTCCAGGTAGAGGTGAAGCATAAAATTGAACTTATTATGAAAAATTGATCAGAAATAGTATATATATTGAATATGAAAATAAGGTTTAGACCTTCCTTGAAAGATGAAGCCATGAACTAGCCTTGGTTTACTTTGAAGAATTAGGATATGTCAGGTTTGGATTATGACTCTTGCAGGTCATAATCTGTTGTCCAGATTCTTAATAGGTTGCATCCATTGTACATGTGGAATGTTGGGTTACATAGCAGGATAGTTACCAAACTATACCTATTTGTACTGAGATTGTCTTGAATTTTGTTACCGTGTTATCATATCAGAAATGCATAGCTACATACTATTTGTGGCGTTCTATTTCGTTGGATGAGATACTTTAAAGGGAGTGGTTAATTATATTAAATTCCAAAGAAGTTGTGGTTGCTACAGGGTAGCCCAAATTAAAAAACTACGCCAGTTCTGGGTAGGATAGTTGTGTAAGCTCATCTGGTAGTGACAGCTCTTTGTCAAAAGTCTGTTTTCGTCTCTTCTCAAAATACATCTACTGGTATAAAACTACCCTAAAATCCTAATTATGTAATCATCTTGTGGGTGGTGGTTTCTGGCCCTTAATGTCCTAGTATCTGAATCTGAAAGCTCCGATAACAGATGTAGGACCTACGATTATAGCTATATACTAACTTCCAATAAGAGATAAAGACATAAATTCCGAGTCTGCACAATTATTTTTATTAATTAAATTCACAATAATAAATTTTCAGAGAAAAATGATTCTCATAAAAAATATTTCATAAAATGATTCTCATAAAAAAATATTTCATAAAATGATTCTCATAAAAAAATATTTCAAACTAAAAAAAAACAGTCAAAATGAGCAAAATGATGACACATAAACAAATGTTTCAAACAGAAAAAAAACATTAGAGGACATACCTGAATCCATGAATTAGACTTACAGTTGCATATTTAAACCCACCAAGATGACCATCAATTCAGCAGCAACTCCTTAGGACCAAGGTGGCAGCTACTGGAAACCACATGTTGGGGGACTGCTCTCCTCCTAGGTATAACCCATTCCAAATAGTGCACATCAGATTTCCCCCTGTCCTTTTGATCTACAACAAAATATTTGCACCCCTGAGGAGTTATTTACTTTTCACCTTCACCCCTTTGAGACATCAAAATGCTACTTGCCCCACTCTGCCTGTTAAGGGCCTATCCATACAATTCTTGTAATGCTCCCAGGAAATCTCTGACTATAGTCTCTAAAAACATATCACCTTTATTTACAAAAACCACATATAAGATGTGTATTTCTCTAACCAATGGTATGCATAAAATTGGAGAAGATTGGAAGCTTATATTGCAAGAGGAGAATATAAATTCCAAGCCAACAAGAAAAAAGAAAGACCACTTCTCACAGTATTAAACAATCTGTTAGTTTAGTTAATGCTATCTAGAAGTACAATATTGATCAGAAATGTTGAAGGTTGTTCAAGAATAGAAGTTGATAAAGGATTTAGCAACCACTGCACAGGAACTGGAAATCTATGCCGTGCCCATTCTACTCCTAGAGAATGTCACTCACAGGTGTCCTTCCAAGTTCTATGCTTTCTTCACATACTGTACCAAGAGGGGGCCTTTTACGGGAATTTCTACTACTAGAGTGACTTTGAGATTCATTTTTTGTCTCACCATTTTTAGGACTTTGCTTTTTCTTCCTCAATCGCCAATTTTTAAAGTGTAACAGTAACACTTTACTGAAGATATCATAGTCATCTTGATAAAGATCTCCAATATTTATGGTGGTGCTTTTCTTTGTTTCTTTCCTCGAGACTTTATCCACAAAAATACTTGGAAATTCCATGACAGGAACTGTAAGCAATATATTCAAAAAAATTCTATTATAAGCATATCTTTAGAACCCAAAATTTGGACAATACTCAAAGCAGCATTAATTTTGTTAATGTAGCATCTGCTTGAGCCAAAAGCACTATTCTCGACCAAAATACACCATGGGTAGCACCCCAACCTAGTCCTATACCAGGAGCAGGACCTCCTCTGGCATTCACTTCAGTGGACACATGATGCCACTCTGAAGACACAAGATCCATAAACATGTTCAATGCACATTTCAGCTCATTTTGAGATGATACTACTAATCCACGTTTAAGTATTTTCTGAGAGTCAGAAATGTGCTCATCAATGAGAGGAAGATCATGATTATTTCTTTGTCCAAAATTCTCAACCTAAGCAATGAGCCGAATTATTCCATGAAAGCAACTTAACACTGATAGAGATGTTTCGTAGTCAGATTCGTTTCTTAGAAAACATAAATATTCAACAAGTGAAGAGTTTGCCAAATTCAACGATATTATTTTCTATAATTTCATTTGTGAAAAGTGTAGCAGTCTGCTTTCAATACGTTCCAGGCCCACTTGGGGAAGAAATATAGGTGACCATTTTCCAAAAGACTATTCTCATCACCTGAAAAAAAACTTATGTCTTCAAGGGGTAGAAACTTTTCAAATATACTTAAAAGGGAAGGTAGACCAACAGATATCACACCCAATGAGATTTTTCTCAAGTTAACTCAGTCATTGGCCTGCACCATTTGTGACTATGCTTAGAGAATGGAAGAGGAAATGAAGAGAGGAAAAGCTGAGAAGAATACCTAAAGCACAATGCCACTAATAGAAAGTGATCCACAGAACCCAGGGGTTAGAGCAATTGATAATGAGTAATTGAAATGAGAAATTGTAAATGAAAGTTCACAAGTTCAAATCCCCGTAAGTACTTACTTTAAAAAAAAAGTAATCCACATAATCTGCAATACCTCCAGATGATCACCACAAAATTGATACCATCTCATAAAAAGCATTATAAATACTATATTATATATAATATAAAGCAGAACCACTAGAGGAAATATTAACTTGTCTTCGATGTTATCCGACCCTTTCAGTGTTGCGGGAGGAGCAACACCATAATGATGTAGTCAGTTTGCAGTCCACAAGACCACATCTCATTCATGCATTGCATCAAACACTTTGAGAGCATCAGCTAGAAACCCACACTTGGAATAGAAGGTGACGAGCCTATTGTCCAATGTTGTCATGGCATTCAATTGCAATTGCAATTTTATGAACAAACCCCTTGTAGGTTTCCTCTGTTTGATCAAGATGAGAGCTTATTCAGTTTTTCCTATCCTTGATTTCTCTGATACACCTGAAATACCTCTACCGCAATGGAAAGCATCTGCAAACAAACCCTCGTCCCATACTATGCGTATCTACGACCAAATGAATCATGTAAACCTCTCATTGAACCTTCTTTTCTTCCAAATCTGAGGGTCAGAACACTGAGGACCAAGAAACTTTATGGAACTCCTTTTTCCAATTTCATTGTGTGAAGTTTGAGAATTTAATTGTTTCCAGATGGAATTGTTGTTTTAGGGATGGAAACTCACCGCTGTTCCAAATATATTTATAAACAGGCCCGATATCCTCTTGTGAGTTTTAGGGATGGAAACTCACCGCTGTTCCATTTTCATTGTGTGAAGTTTGAGAATTTAATTGTTTCCAGATGGAATTGTTGTTTTAGGGATGGAAACTAACCGCTGTTCCAAATATATTTATAAACAGGCCCGATATCCTCTTGTTGTTGCTGCTAAGGAATAGAGATACCCTCGCACTCATTCCCGACAAATTAAAACCACAAAACAAAAACTAGCCCTTCTGTACCTTGAATACTTGGAAATCGAACTTCATTTGTGGTCAAACCTACTACTGATTATAATCTCTGGATGCTGATACACTTCATGCTGGTGTGAACTGTATGCTGATACAAATAAAGGCTGACTAATAAATGCTTATACTGCTGTTATATAGGGTTGTGTGAATCACCTTTACATTGTTACTATCTATGGTTACCTTGTTGATGCATCGCTGAGATCTTGTTCGCCTTACTGCTGTATACATTGCTGATATAAACTGATGTCATGCTGTTGATTTGATGGTGCAATAAATGATGATCTAAAGGGTTACATTGTTGAGTTGTAAACAAGTATATTGCTAGCGCAATTATTGATTATCTCTGCTGATTCATTTGTTGATCTGAAATGTCCCATCACTGATTCGATTCTGAGTGATACTGTTGATAACTACTACTGATAACATTGGTTGTTCACTAATACATTCACTGACATATTTACATCTTAAAAGCTGATGCCAATTGATACGTTTTTCATTGTTTCTATCCCTAGTTACGTAGACTCATATATTTCTGAGCTCTTATTTGTTGTGCTGTTGATTACATTAGCCAACACATACTGCTGGTGTATTCACTGATATACTGGTTTGACATATGATGATATCATTGCTGATTTGATGTAGTACATTGCTGGTGACAAATATTGGTTGTGTGATTCTTGTTTCAACTATATGTACTATGAAATGTTTCTTGGGATAAAGTGATACATGACCTGCATACTTACGCCATTGTCCCACACATAATGATGACAAGTACTTGTCAATAGAAGAGTCTTCCCTTGTTGACTACTCATACATGAAACTATTACTTTGACTCTCTGTTGACTTATCTTCATACAAGTGTTAGGTGCTATCCTATCCTTTCCATCCAAAAACATAATTTGGGAAGCCCCCCAAGACTAATCAAGTCTAAAGTGAAGAGGGCATCTTGCCTAGGTGGCAGTGGCAAGGTCCCTACGCTGCCCAAGGTTCGTTGAATTCATCTGTCACAACCTTGCCAAAAATATACCCTTAACTCAAGCCAAAACTACTGATTAGCTCTCTGCCTCATTTCATCACAACTTGGAGGGTGTTGACTTGAGCCACAACAGGATGGATGGACTTGGATCCACAAGTAGCATCAAGCACTAGAAAAAGTAGTATTAGAAAAAAGAGTTTGATTTTAAAAAGAATATACTGTGGTATATTCTAATTTAAATAAAACAAAACATAAAGCTATGAAACCTTAGGGTTGTTATAGCAATTTCAAAAGCAACTAGCCAAGGCTGTTCAAATCCATTTTAAATGGATTGATGGTAACTGCAACTACACAACTACATTAGAAATTCACCAGCACACTTGTTCAAAGCTCTGATAAAATTCTCAAAATTAGTATCTCTTCGTCCTCATCATGAAACTGACATCCATCATGAAACTGACATCAAGGAACTTAAGGCACTTCCAAGTAGTCAAGTATGGCCCTGCCTACATTACCTAAATTCAATTCTACACAAATTTGATTTGCAAAATATTCCACAGTGAGCAAATACCAATGAAGAAATAGTAAAGTGGCATATAGGGTGGCTTAGGCATCTTTGCATGAGTGCACCAAATACTTAGTTCTCCTCATGTCCAATATTCAATTTGGTGAAGTCCATTTGAATTCCAAGTATAAAATATGCAAGTGCCCAAGGCAAAATATATCAAAACAGAGTATTTTTCATGCATATTTTCCTGTTTGAGACACTTAAGTTGGGAACTGATTCCAAGGATATGGAAGTGAATTTTTGAAAAAAAAAAGAGGTTTTGGTAGGGAACGGGCCCATTAAAAAAAACCTCTCTCAGTTTTGTAACAGGTGTGATGGCTTGGAAGATTAAAATGGATCTTTACAGCCTATTTTTCCAGATTTAAATTTAAATAATTTCCTGTTATAGTCATTATTTTTTGAAATACTTTCCGAACAACTGGAGAGGAATTTGTAAAAACCAAAAGAGGCTTTTGTCAAGCATGGACTTATCTACAAAATCCTCTCTCCGTTTTTACACAGGTATCACATTTTGAGAGATATGGATGCATATTTAAGACTCATTTTTTAGAATTATGCCAAACTGGAGAATTCACAATGGAAGCAATTGGTTTGCAATTTAATGAAGAAAAGGGTTGGTACCCAGATAGCAAGTGTCGGGTATTTTTAGATTTCAGGTCAATGTCTGAATGTAAAGAAGAGATTGATAATGCACATGAACGCATTTAGTTGTTAAAGGTCTTCAAATCCAGATTTTAATTGACAAGAGAGAGCTATCGTGAGCTTTCAGATGAATTCGCAAGAGCTGGGGGTGTACACTTTGAATGCCAAATGTCAATAGTTCCAATCCTATTTTCATTATTTACAAATAAGAGCACGTGTATGTGTTGGCATGGAAAATATATAGGAGGACTTCTATATTCTTCAAGCTGATCATATTCAAAGAGTGTGACTTTCATCGATGCAAGGTGCACACAGGCTAGGATTTTTACTCTGGTAGAAATTGTGGAAAGGGCATGAAAATAATTGCTTTCATTGTTCAATTCTGCATACATGGTATATCCAGGCTTGCGTGCGTGGCCCAACCCTTAGTCATTAGCTAACTCCCAGCTCATTGGCTTTCCATCCAGATGTAGTTCAAATGCTGCTCAGAAAAGCATACAAGGATAACCACCTCAGACATCTGTGCCAATTAGTATGGTTGAGAGAATTTTCTGATGAATTTACATTTTTTTGTTGCAAAACCCTTGTGCTCGCTTCAAATTTATTTCTTAGTGTTGTATAAATATTTACTGTAATAACTAATATCTGATTTTTCAGTCATCTTTCAGGTTGATAGACTATTATGCAAGCTTATTGCACTTGGATATTCCCCATAAGTGGCAGTACAAGTCGTGGAGTCACAAACATTATTTGGGTCCGAGGATATGACAATTAAAGGAGAATCGGTTGTTCATGCACTAGTGGCAAATTAATCACATCTCTTTGGAGAAGAATTTAACTGTACTATTAAGGCACTCCTTACATAAGGTCACTGGTTCGAAAATCCATGGGTGCAAGCCTTACAAAAAAAAAGGTTAGGGTTTTGGATCCTCTACAATCTTCTTGGAAAACCATGTGTGGCTAGCTCCACTTATCAGAAATGCAACTTTCTCATATGAACTGTATTTTGAAATTTTCAGTCTTCTTTAGTGCATTGGAAAACTCCCAAGAAGACCAGTAGCGCATAAATGGGTGACGCCCATTTTGTCGAGGTTTTCATCCAAAACACACTGCTCATTTCCTAAAACAAGAGATTTTCAGTTTTGACCCCGAAATGCAGAATCAGGATCTGTCCTGAAATGGACCTTGATAAGGCCATAACTTTGATTATTAATTTATTTCTATTCCATAAAGTATCAAGAAGGAAACAAATATATATTGATCTATTTGGGGAACACGGGAATTGGAATGGGCCACAAATGGTGAAAATATAAACCAAATAGAGGAAAGCTCAAGACAAAAAGGGATGGTGCATTAAATGATGATAGATGGGCATGTTGAAACTTGAGAACAGCTGTATAGAGAGATGCTGCCACCTTCAATGCAATAAACCAAGATGAAGCTGTACTTTATCCAAGAGGCTCATGGAAAGAAATGCAACTATTTCAACTTGAGACTGCCATTATATCAAGAATAATAATATTTTATGCCAATGGTGGGCTAGGCGACCACGAAGATCATTGGCATACATACCTTACAAAAGGATTGCACGGCTCATTGGGATGGGTAGAGACTAGAAATCAACCAAAAATGCCAATAAATTCCTTGAAATGTAGACAAGAGGATAGCACAAAAGCCAACAAGAAACATCATAGAAGTTTGACATGAACTAATCATGTGGCAGTTAAAGAACACAGGAAAACCCAAAAGCTTGCTCTGATGCCAAGGAAAAGAACAGTAATCTCTTTGGCAGAGGATTTAGTGCATGCAAACCCATGCAAATAGAGAATCATCTTTCACATGGCGACAAAGTCCAATAGGGGCATGGGGTTCAGGGAAGGAAACGAATACAAGTACAACCGCAACCACAAAACCAGACAATCCAATTGACACTCCTATATTCAAATAAAATTCCTAATGCTATTTGCTTCTACCAATCACATGAACCTTAACATTATTTTTTTCACAAAGTAATCAGGCATTTATGAAATTACCAGTCTGCATATCAGCATGAATGCTTGTGTCTGAAAATGCAAAGAAAATGACAAAACTTAGGACTGAAAATGAATATACAGCATAGTACCATAATTCCAACTATTTCATCCTGGCACTGCTCATCTACTTTGTATATATTCATATTACATAATAAAGAACATGCCAAAGCAGGACATACCATATATAGGCACTGGAGATACTGAATAGAAGTGACAGAAACTCCAGTAACCATGATATATTAATATAACTAAGTAATACTCACGACTATTATAAATACCTTACCTATAATTAACATTTGTTAAAAGTACTTCTGAAAAATGACATATCTTAAAAGTAAGGAAATCAGAAAAGGTGAGACATCTCAAGTATGATAGCACTAAAAGGCCAAAGTTCCTTAAGTGACAATAGGATGGTTCATGTATTGTAGTGATAAATGGCACTCGTCAATTCTTTTTTCCGTTTTTTCGATTGTGTGCATGGTGAGAAATGGGGTTCAAATTTCAATCATAACTCCTGACTTATTAGATACAATTAGATACAAGTGCTACAGTGACAATGTCATAGTGCCAAAGTGGACAACTGGGTTAGTTAAAAACAATCAAGTGTAAACCCTAGAGGGATTAATTTTGTGGATCTAAAGGGTTAGTTAAAAATAGCAAAAAAGGAAATAACTCCAAATATCTATTCAATGAAACTTGACTCCACAAAATTCAGGCCTCTGGGTTTTCAAATAGGTTGGTGGAAAATTTATGTTATATCATCAATGGGCCACCCCAGACAAACAAGATCCTCTAGTGATAACACTTAAAATCAGTATCCAAAATATGAGAAAACATACAATGGTAAAATGGTCTGGGTACCATATTTCACAATGAGTTACAAGCAGCAAGGTGACCAGTATTAGTATTGGCCACTTAGATGCTACAAGTGTGGGCAGATGATGTCTCATATTAATAGCCATATGTTCCATTGTGTTCATGACACGTACATGGTGTCCATGTTTGATGTAGATGATAGACAGTACTATAATGTGGTGGTGCCAAACTATTGTAAATGTGTTATTCATGTATATAGTACTCTATTGTCTGTTTGTATGTGTTGATGCTGATTATATTACTTGAATTCTATATAATATATATATCTACAAGTCTTGTGAGGTTTATTTATATATATGTTTTGTCAAAGACCAGTGGCAGATGAATGAAATGTCCTATTTGTATAATCGAAATAGTCCTGGGGATCATCAACTACAATTAGAGAAAATTAGATCTAGACGTCAAAGAAATGAACAAAATGCTTTTTCATCCAGTTGTCTTTCTGCATTCAGTTTCAAGCATAAATTCTTGGACAAAGAAACAAGAAGGCTAAGATCATGACATACAGGCTCTGTTTGTCTGTGAAATGCTTCGAGCCTTCACTTCAGAACTTCTGCAGTATCATCCTTCCATTGAATCAATGGCTCCCCTGTGACCTGTCATAAGAAAACATACTATCAATACATAGTACAGCACAATCACTTATAATACACCAACTCAGAAGACGTGAAATATCACTTGATCTAATACACCACACATTTTCATAGCTATGGATAAATGTGGAAATTACAAAGTCTGTGTGAAAGCCTTTTGTACTTCATTGTTACATTGTGTTACTTATCCAATGCAATAAGACAATGAACTAAATTCTTATTCTACCCATATTAAAACTCTAATTAAGAGTATTGACCATAAAGGAGAGGTTTAGAATGTATCATATGCTCCAAGAATACATAACATATGATACATACCATCTGGTTTTGGATAATATATTATATATATTCAAAATATTGAAATTTATATATGGATGAATCTCTTGCTGAATTTTATCCTAGTTCCAACAGGAAATAAAATTTTATCCAAATTCCATGGTTGCAAAACCCAATCCATGTGACATAGACCCAAACAGTCCAACAGGGAGATATGCCATAAATTCACAATGAAATAAAGTTCCAATAGGAAAACCACTTACAAGGGGCAATGCCATCTTTTTTATAGATGCTTCAAGTCAAGACATTCAAGCAGCACCTTCAAACACAGGATATTACAATGAAGCACATATGTCATTAGCCACCAATTATGCAAAGTATGCTAATGTACATAGCATGTGAGGCTGAATATACCAAAATGGCATCGTTATATAATCTTGGATTAGGGTTTGGGAGGGAGATCACTTTTTCTTTCATTTTTTGTGGCTGGGACCAATTTAGGCCAGTTTCAGTCAGTTCAAGATGAAAACGGCTGAAACCAATGCCAGTTTCGGATTAGGATCCAGTTCAGTGCTGAGAAATTGTGAGCAGGTCTGAACTCACTGGTTACAGTTTGGACCAGCCGGTACTGATAACACTGAGCAATCGAACAAGGAGTGAACATGTCTATAGGGGTATTAGAACCTTGGTGGGGGTAATAGCAACACCCCCGCTTTACCAACCAACCAAGCCCTTGTTGAAACAAAAGCAATTTTGGCATATATAGCCAAATTCAAAATAAAAAAAGCCAAGTTGGCTTCAATTCCATTGAGCATGTAATGCAATAGAAACATATAACCAATGAATGCCATGGTCATACTCAATTTATGAAACCTATTATCAACTAGCCATATCAACTAAGAATAACCTTTAGTAAATTCATTAGAATACAATATCTGATATCATAGTGATATTTCATTTTTTTCCCACTATAGAAGACAGGTTTTCAAAAGGTAGCCTACACTTGACTGCAATCTTAAAACATTAACAATACTCTTAATGCTTGGAGGTTGAGAAACACATCTAGACAATTGTACCTTTAATCAATTATAAAGTCCTTTAGAAGTTAGAACACAATCCACTCAAGTCACCACTATTGAAGCCTCAATTAAGCCTTGAAAGTTCATTCGATGACTCAACTGCATGTGCAACATCAATGATTCTGTGATGCGGCATTCCTATTTTTTTTGAAAATATATTCCTTGATTACCCATATACAAATTGTGCAATATAAAGTGTCTTTTATATATCACCACTAGGTTGGTAGAAATTGAATTTCAGTCTAGTCTTCATATATATAGTGGATATCATTCTAAACCATGCAATTCTTACTTTGGTAGTAAGTAAGATGATATTTTTCTTACTTGTGTTATTGCTAAATCAACTGGAAGGCCTGGAACTAAGCAAGGTAGTGAATAAGATGGGATAAGAAAGGGTATTACTAGTGATTCTTTCTTTTCTTTTTGGATAGAAAGGGTGTCCAATCTTTCTTTTCTTAGTGAATATCCACGTTCTCTGAGTTTGGAAATCTGCTTGTTTCAGGAAAAGTTGAGGATGCAAGCAAGGTTCAAACACTCCTTTTTAGCGCAACAATGTCGGATTGGCTAAAGAAGGTAATGTTTCTGAGAACATTGAGTGTTGGTTTGTTTTGTTTGTTGCAATAGATTGTATATATTTTGTTTTTTTGTTTTATCCTTTAGTTGCTCTTGATTTTTGTGAATATTGTTATGGCAATGTAGAACCAAGATTCTTGATCTAGTTTTGCAGATTTTAATTATAATGATGTTTTTTATCTTCGTATACCATGATCTTTGCTAGGGCTGCTGTGGTTCTTGTTCAGCCTGCTGCAGCATGCCGAGCCTGTTTAGAATTTATAGAGGTTTTTTGTGCTCCTTTTCAGCCTCCTTGAGGCTGCTACTATGTATGGAAGTGTGTCGCAGTCCGATGGACGTGCTAGAGTGTGGGTTAAGGCTGCCTCTGCACATTTGAAAGGAGCTTCTATTTGCTTGATGTATGACTGTCCTAAAAGACTGCCATTTATTGCAGCAATGGGATTGAAAGTTCATCCTCATTTCTAGACTGTTTTGATTAATACCTTGAGGTCTGAATTTGTCTCACTTTGCCCTACAACTACCTATCCATCTCTCTCTCAGGTATGTCAATTGTTTCGTTAGTGACTTGTCTACTAAGAGACACAGTATGATCATAATATATATCTGAGTATATAAAGGAAGGTTTAAACCACATTGTTTTCTTCTTTTTGTGCATTTATAATTTTATTGCATGTGCTTGACTAATTCTCTTGTACAGCTATGAGACTCTGCATCCAATAGACAGGTAGAGTAAATTACTACTTTCATGTTTTCAATTTCTTTTTGTTTTGTTTAAACAGTGGCATTCCATGTGGGCATTTTGGACAAAGTTGAACAGTTGTGGGAGATTTGCTAGTTCTCTTTCGAGGTATCTATGATAGTGGGATTGGCATAGTCTATCTTTAAATTTTATTTTATTTTATTTATATATCAATCTGAACATGGTTTCTTTCCTTGATTGTAGGTTAGTGGCTGTTTAAGTCACCTCTGAATAAAATGATCACATAAGTATTCATACTTCTTGTCAGTGAGCAAACTCGAAGGTATTGTTGCTAATATTTCGTCTCATTTCATTTCCATTTATCTAGTGGCTAAGAGTACTTAGAGCTAATGCCCATTATTCTTGATGTGAAATGGAATTAGTAGTATATTTCTTTTTACTATTCTATATACATTTTGGGTAATGAGTTGCTCCATTGGAGACTAAAGAAAATTACAAGTGATCCTATCTTGTTGATTCCAAAATTTCTATTTGATTTTTTAAAAATATTTTAGAGGTTACTTTTTCCTAGGATGGGCATATACATCCTAGGAATGAACATCCAAATCTTATAAAAACTCTCCAAATGTTGTCTAACAATATGTCCATCCATTCTAATATCATGCAATAAGTAAATGATGTATTGGTTTATTAGATGTGGAGATTTTTTGTACATATATTTTAAATATTCCAAATTTACTAGTTCACGTTTTGGTCCTTTGAAGTTAAGATGGACATCCAAATATGATTAAAACTATCTGAAAGTTGTGTAATATGTTCATGGAACCTGAGAGAAACATGCACCTGTGTTCATTTTACAGGGGATGGTGGCTTGGCCCACATTGGAGGAAGATGAGTTTGGGACACCATTTGCCCATCCTTTGCTTCTATATAAACCAATGTTACAAATATCATGTCGGAGAATATATCGCCGAGGGCCCAAAATGAAATTATCGGATTTATTGGCGAAAATGTCGGCAAACATCGGCAATATATCAACAAACTTAAAAAAATACAAAAAAAATCATTTTTTTTCAATTTTCTAAACACCTAAAGCAACAACAACATCAAATAAACACATTGCCACATGCATATGGAAAGAAAACTGATATACAAGATGTATAAGACGTATTGCTAGACATCACACATCAAAAATGAATCATGTCCTGGATCTTGAGTCGTCGACTCATGAATCACCAAAAAAATACAATCAATGTATCTCATAGAGTCAACTGTCATATGCAATGAAATCAACTCAATAAAGTAAACTACGGATTCCCTCTACCCCTTCTATGGGTAAAGGTAATCGCTCTAGTAATGGCTCTGCCTCTAGAACTAGAAATCCCAGTTGCTCATGGGGGTCGTCGTGGACTCTGGCGTCCTCTGCCTCTAGAAGTGCTTGGTAATTGATGTACTCTAGAAGAACTAGAAGAATGATAAGGTAATAGGTCACCCTCATCAAGTCCTCTACCACTACTACTGCTACCACTGCCCCTATATCTGGGTCCCTCTGGCTGAGACTGTGGCCGTGAAACTGGTGATTGTGCAACTGGTGGTTGTGCAACTGGACAACCTACTGGTGGTTGTGCTACTGGTGGCTCCGGTGGTGGCACACTCTCAAAGCCAAACCCCTCATCCTCCCTTATTTCACTCTGGGGATCCTGTGTATCATGATCATCCTCTAACCAATCAGGGGCTTCCTCCATAACAGGTTCCTCAATCTCCACTCTCCACACAGCAGTGGTGTCAATGTCATCCAATGAAATGGCCTCCACCTCAGGTTTTTTCTCAAGCTGCTTCACCCACACCCTGAGATTGTAGGAGACGTACACTAGATCATTCAGGCGTTGGGTATCCAACCTGTATGAGGACAGTAAATTTATTAAATTAGAATTTAGAATACATAAATTATAATTACCCATGGGGCATAAATTACAATAGATAATGAATTTCGAATTTAATTTCAAACTCTCTAACCTGTTTCGCTTCTTGGTGTGTATTTTTTCAAATACACTCCAATTGCGCTCACAACCAGAAGAGCTGCATGTCTGGCTAAGGATCCGAACAACAAGCCTTTGGAGATGGGGTACTCGTCTGCCATAGGTTTCCCACCAAGTATCTACAATGAATTGGAGAAAGTTAGAAACATAAGAGAAGACATTGAAAATTTAAAATTTAAAACAAAGAAATAAATATATTGAATTTTCATTCTTGAAAGTTGAACTTGAAACAAGGTGAAGCTTACTTGGAATTATGTTCTTCATGTCCTTGATAGCCATAGCAAACCCAAATGTTCCCACGATCCTCCTATATATTTCCAACTCTCGACACACTCCTCTAACCCATCCATGACCTCTCGACACACTCCAAGAACCCATCCATGACCTCTGCATCAAACCCGAAGCCACAGGTGTAAGAGAATGCGGGGTTGAGGAATAGCCCTGCAGCATGAATGGGGCGATTAAGTATGTTGTTCCATCGTTGATCAATCACCGCCTATATCAATTGTTTCTTCGCTTGCCCCTCCTCCCCCCTGTCCTCACAATAGGCACGAATGGCCTCTTTGGCCCTATCCATGGCCTCATATAGGTATGCCATTGCGGGCTTGTCTCCATCAACCAAGCGAAGAACCCTTACCAAAGGTTCACAGATGGCACACACCTCCTTCACCCCATCCCAGAAGCTCTCCTGGTATGACACCAGTCTGGATATGGCAAGTCCCTCCGATTTAGTGCTAATCGATAAAGCACGCCACTCAGCTGAAAGGAACATAGTCTGCAAGTCCCACTTAGAAGTAAGGAGAGACTGAAGAGAGATGAAGCAAGTGGCAAAGCGAGTGATGGAGGGACGAACCAACTCCCTGTCATGAGTAAACTGCCTCATCAAGCTAAGCACAAAAGCATGATTGTATATAAATTTGGTGATGCTTCTTGTTGGATCAATGACATCCCTGATAAACTCAAGCTTTCCCATATCCTCTAATATCAAGTCGATACAATGTGCAGCACAAGGGGTCCAAAACAAAGTAGGATACCTGTCCATAAGCATCCTTCCAGCTACCACATAATTCGCAGCATTGTCCGATATAACTTGGACAACATGTTGCGGTCCTATCTCCTGGATGAACCCATCCAACAACTCACATAGTAATGCTGCATCTTTGATATGTGCAGATGCATCCACGGATTTTATAAGCATTATGCCCCTGGGACAATGAACCAAGAAATTGAGAAGGGTCCTACCCTTCGTATCAGTCCAACCATCTGACATCACTTTGCATCCCGTGACCTCCCATGAACCTCGAAGCTCCTCCAACCTAGAAGTGCAATCAACTTTTTCATTATCAAGGAGGGGCCCTCTCAGCTCCTCATAAGTGGGGGGATTATACCCCGACCCAACAATAGCAACGACATCAAACATAGGAACGTATAACGGGTTCCTCACAAAGTGGAATGGTATATCACTCCGTAAAAGGCACCGACTCACAAGTTTGTCTGCTTCCTTTTTCTCATTTATTGTGTACATTGACTTTATACTTGGTTGTCCACCAGGCCCGGATCTCGAAACAAAGAAATTAGATGTTGTTGAAGGCATGGCGGAAGATGAGGATAAGGTCTCACTCCCCACTCCCCCTAAAGTGTGTCCGACTGTCTCGGATCCCAATGACACTCTCATTCCAAGTTCCTACCTGAAAGCTTCCCTTTCATCTTTCTTCTTGCCAATACTTTCAATTGCGAGTTTGGCCCTATGAATAATTTCAGGCGTGGAGTTTTTGCAAATATCCACCTCATTCCCTAGAAGTTACGCGAGGTGGTATTTGAGCCTACTTATCCCCCCCGTCATCTCCTTCCCACACAAATTGCATTTTAGATTTTGTCGATTATGTGGATCAACAGGCTCTGCATACTCCCAGAATGGATCCAAAGTCTTCGGCATGTTTGTTGAAACTTGAAACTTTGAACCTGCAACATAAAAAAAAATGTTTTTTTTAGCATAATTTTATAATTTTATTGCAAAAAAATTAAAAATAACAAATCATACAAACAAAAAAATAATTTACATTTTATTTTAATTGTAAACTGTGTTAATTTGTTAAACATAAACTTAAAACTTAATTTTTTAATTTTTTTTTCAATTAAAAAACATGGCTCAAGCCCCACGGCACCGGAGTCGGGCACATTAAGGCATAGGGGCAGAGTATCCCTGGTTCTACATTCATGGAGAAAAATGAAAAAAAAAACAGTGAGCACATACCTGGAAGCTTGGGGTTGGAATGCCCTTTCTCCTCAACCGAGGGCTCCTCAGCACAGCAGCCACAGCAGCGGCACTCACTCCCGGCACTCATAGCAGCCACGGCCCACGCGGACTCACTCCCGGCACTCACAGCATCCATGCAGACTCACTCCCAGCGGCGTCACGACTCACTCCCGGAGTCCCGAGTCCCCTGTGTAGTGTGGCCCTAGCTCTGCCTATTCGGTTCTCCTTGCCACTTCAACCTTCACTCAGCACCGTCCCCGGTCTCGTGCCCTAGCTCTCCCATAGTACAGAATCCATACTCTCTGCTCGAAGATGAATGCAGCCAGCCCAAAACAAACAAACAAACAAAAAAAGGGTTTTAAGTTTTTTATTGACCCCGCGGGAGAGTTATCGACTCGCGATATATTCGCGAAAAATCACGATATTATCGCCGCAAAAATCGCTGAAAAAATCGCGGCGATGTTTGGCGATAATATTGCCGACGAGTTCGTATCGCGATGTCATGGATGACTCGGTAGATAGTTTAACAATGGATGCATGCTTGTCATTCCTATAAATTTCTAGGATTTTTGCATTTTGCATTATTCAAGCATACAAAATAATGATTACCAAGTTATTATAGATCCATAATGGCTTACCTTGTACTAGTCCTTCAAGTTCTTCAACTGCTTTTATTAAGTGCAAAAATATATTTGCACTTAATAAATGCAGTTGAAAGACTTGAAGGACTAGTACAAGGTAAGCCATTATGGATCTATAGTAACTTGGTAATCATTATTTTGTATGCTTGAATGATGCAAAATTTGTTTGAATATCATCATTGTCAAGCAATAACAACTTCTTAAAGGGTGCTAGCTCAATGGTAGAGCACCTGCCTAATTATAGGCAGGAGATTGGTGGTTCGATTCCTCCGTACCCTATCATAAATTAGTGACTAAGAAAATGACTAAATTCGCATATATACGACTATTAGTATCTAATTTTCAGTATCTTATAGCGTGCCTAACGTTTAGTCGTATTTAGCTTAGTCATTAATATGTTATCATCTAGTAGTTTATTTAGTTGTATATTTGGTCATTAATTGTGGCAATCAATGACTAAATCAGTGACTATCAATGACTAAATCAATGACTAATAAGTCAACCAATTAATGACTAAGTGAAATACGACTAACTATAAGATAGTGGAAATTAGCTACTATTAGTCGCCGACTCAAAAATAGTCGTTTATAGCCGAATTTTAGTCATTTTTTTAGTCATTAATTCCTCATTTTGTACTAGTGAATCGTCTGAACATTCTATCCAATCCATATTCTTCTTGATGGTTTGTTGTGCGTATTTTATAGTCTATTGCTTGAATGTTGGTTGAAACCGAGGGTTTCAACATCTTGGCGCCATTGCCTCCTCCATTTGATCTGGGTGACAACAACAACAAATGCAAGTGGTTCGAACTTGTTGGAGGAAGAAATAAAATAATTCCTGGAAGAACAAAAACGCTTAGAAATGAAAGATGTTTCTCATCGGTTGACATGCTATCGAATATTTGTTGCAAACAATCAGAGATGATATTCAGATGTCATGAAGCCAGTGTTGCAGAATACCTTCCTCGCTAAGAGGGAGTGTTGATGTTATTTGTAGCATCATAAGAAATTCTTGTATTTATTATGTACAGTTGTGGCGGGCCAAAAGAAAGATTTAAAGCCTTAAAAGAATGAAAAATAATGCCACAAAGAAATAGTAGGCCGACCTACAAAAGAAATAAAATAAAATGTATTTAATTCTGCAAAAAAGTGAAGTTGGTCTAGTTTAAGAAGGCAAGTCGTCCCAGAGTGGAAAAAGGTCAGCATAGAACTAGTATAAATGCAGGTGACTCCCTCCTCATTTGGACAAGCAACGAATTCACTCAAGACTGCTACTAAAGTGCGCAAGAGGAAGAGAAGAATACTGCAGGGTTGTAGAAGACTAATTTTGGGGCTCTTTCTTTTGTATCTTCTCTATTTGTGATCTCTCTTGATATAGATCACTTTCATATATGATGTACTTGTATTAAGTACTAAATCTCTGAGTAAGAAAGGTTTGTTGGGTTTTTCCCGAGTTTGGGTTTTCCCAGGGTAAACTATTGTGTCTATTGTGTTTTTGTGCTTGATTATGTGAAAATTATACTACTATATCATTAAAAATCTAACAACAAGTCTGATTTGGCTAAAGAGTTTGAGATGAAGGATATCGGCTTGATGCATTATTTCTTGGGGTTAGAGGTATGGCAGAGATTGGGTGAGATCTTCCCAAGGTTTCACCGGACTGGCACTGGTAAAACCGATTGGTCCAATTGGTTTGGACTCCAAACGGGTCTAAATACGGCTCTCAAACCGGAAATGACTAGTTCCATACGGAATTGTACAATGATGCCTTTCAGTGCGTTTATTTATTTATTTTTTAAATCAAGAAGTTGGTTGAGGGGGGGAGGTTCTAGATAACCCTAAACCCCTAACAAAGCTATAAAAGCAAGCACACCCCCTCTATTTCTCTCACACTATTCATTTGAGTATTTTGAGTTTGTGAAAGCTAAGGGTGTTTGTTTCTTTTAGAGAGTTGATTGCAAGGCTGATTTGGAGAGGTTGCTAGGCTAGTTTGAAGAGTAGATTGAAGGACTAATTTGGAGAGTTTACGAGCTGAGGTGCAACCAATTGCTGAACAAGACCCCTGAATCCAACACCATACACTTGGATGATGTTGATCCCTCATCAGATTGGGTTATGGAGGATCATCCTGTTAAGCCCTAAATGTGGGCACATTTCCCTCTATATTGTGGTGCATTACATTAGTTTTGGTGTCGGATTTGGTCCAGTAGTTGTAATTGTCATTAATTTGGTTATATTAGTTATGTTGACTTGGATTAATGAGTTGTAATTGTACCTCTTAATCTCCTCTATATAAGAAGGAGATATTTTCATTTGAGCATATTGTCTTGTCTTGTGTACTTACTACATTGTATAAGGAGGTTGCACCCTCGAAGAGGCTTTCTATTCATTTATTTCTTCATTAAAGGCGTAGAGAACTTTTTATGGTCTATTTTTGCTCTTTTCCCACTCATTTTTGGAAATTTGTTGCTAAACATTTGGTATAAGAGCTTGGACGCTTCCAAAACAAGTCATATTAGAACCTGAACAAATCACTGAAACAAAGACCAAACAACTACGAAATTGGCTTATTACTGAGTACCTCATCAAGTGGAAGAACTTACCAGCTGAATATTTCACATGGGAAGATGAGTCCTTCATACAGAAGCATCTGCAACTAGTCAAAAATTTGAGGACAACACTTTTATGAAGGGGAGGGGCATGTTAAGCCTTAAATGTGGGCACATTTCCCCCTATATTGTAGTGCATTGGATTAGTTTTGATGTCGGTTGTGGTCCATTAGTTGTAATTGTCATTAGTATGGTTATATTAGTTATATCGGCTTGGATCAGTGAGTTGCAATTGTACCTCTTAATCTCCTACATAGGAATGATATCTTTTCATTTGATCATCTTGTCTTGTCTTGTCTTGTGTACTTAGTACATTGTCACTAAGGAGGTTGCCTCCTCGAAGAGGCTTTCTATTCATCTATTTTCTTCATTAAAGGCGTGGAGTACTCTTTCTAGTATATTTCTGCTCTTTTCCTGCTCATTTTTGGAAATTTGTTGCTTAACATAGCCAACAGTATTTGACGATGAAAACCTTTCTTGGATGGATTTGGACCCACTTCCACATCAACAGGATGTGAATATTGATGTTGGATAGGTGCCTTTTGGACCAGGGGAATCAAGCCAAGCATCCCAAGCCTTGAATCCCCATGTTGAGTCTAGTCATGTTGAGGATGTAGATGATGAATCAAACTCTGAGTTTAAGGCCCCTGAGCCTGAGTTTGAGCTTGAGGATTCAGATGATTTTATTATATGATTAGATTGTGTAGTCTTGACTCTTTAGTACTTTACTATCTAGTCTAGAGTTATTTTAGGACTCTATAGTGTTAGATTATGGTAACTTCGGGATGTCCTCCATGACTCAGTGCCTTGCATGGAAGGACATCAGTACCATAGGCATCAGGATGGAGTAGAGAGTCAGATGTACTCTACTTAGTGGCATGAGCCCAGCAGGGGCTGCATACGGAGCTTCAGGGGAGATTGACCTATGCATGCATGAGTTTTGCATGACCTGCCAGCATTCAGTGAATGCATGCAAAAGTGACCTTTTGCATGCACCGGGAATTAGGGTTTTGGAAAACCTAATTCATCGGTGAGATTATTTATAGAGGCAGGGGGTCCCCAGATGGGGTTACTCAGTTGTATCATCAGAGAGAGATACTGCCAGAGTGAGGGGGACGAATCTGTCCATGTGGGGCAACTTTCTGAGATAGGGAGGAGTTGCTGCAGGAGCTAGGAAGGTCAGATCTGAGCTAGATCAATGACCTTCAGTTCCACAGAGACCAGATCTCCAGTACTGTGAGCTGAGAGAGCTCCACAGTGTGATTACTGATTAGTTTGGAGGAGGCCGAGTTTGCTTGGAGGAGGACGTTTTTCCTGAGGAGGAGAAGCTCGTTGTGAGCCAGATTGACCGAGTTGGAGTCCGACACTTTCAGGATAGCCTTGCCTTGAGATTTGAGGAAGGTTAGATATTATCGGAGCTCAGATCTGTTGATATCTGGAGCAGTACGAGCATTTGACATCCAGAGGAGGAGGGCGCACTTGTGCATGCAGAGAGGGCCGATTTCATCAGTAGGAAATCTTTAGAGCGAGCAGATTAGAGCAGGGGGATCAGTAGAGGGAAGATCCATCAGAGGCACCGTCAGAGCACTCAGATCCAAATTGGAAGTTAGGGCATACTTCATCAGTGCATGCATTAGATGGATGCATGCAAATTAGAGTTTGTCCTGGTCAGAGGGATTGAGTTACCGGCTGAGGGCTTTGGGCTCGAGAGAGAAGATAGCCCCATAGTTAGCTGGTTTTTCTCGAAAGGGTTCCAGGGTACATTTGTTGTCTATTGTGGTTGATTGCTATTATATGTTGTTGGTAGATGCAGATCTAGTGGTTTGAGTCATAGTTTTAAAAATAGGTGAAATCAGAACGGAATCGGCCGATTCACTGATTTAAGGCCGGACCAGTTCAAACCGGTCTCCAAATCGGATCGGAGGACCAGTTCAGTACCGAACCGGTCCGGTCCATCGATTTTCGACAAAAATCGGTCGATTTTTTTGGTAAGCCCGTGGGCCATTAAAAAATGGTTTTTTTAATTTTTAAGCTAGGTCCTATACTACCCTCTCGAGACCCCAACAGTCCAACCCAACACCATCACTTTGTTTGTCATGTGAGTGGAGTGGAGACTTGGAGTGGAGTGGAGTGGAGAATTGGTGATAGCAGCCGCGGGAGTGGAGAGGAGTGGAGTGGAGTGTGCAGTGTGCACTATGGTTGCGTGGCAGTGTGGAGAGTGCTGAGTGGAGTGGGCCGTGGAGTGGGGAGAGTGCTGAGTGGAGTGGGCCGTGGAGTGTTGTTACCTGTAGGCTGTGACTGTGTGGGGAGAGTGCTGAGTGGAGTGGGGAGAGTGTTGTAGGCTGTGTGGGGACTCGGGAGTGCTGTGTGGATAGTTGGAGTGAAACTGAAATTTGCCAAGGTATTAATTTTATAGTTTATAGTTTACACTTGTTTTTTTTTTAATTTAATTTTAAAGTTTAAGGTTTAAACAGAAATTAAATATTTAAAAAAATTTTGAATTTCACATAATTTTTATTGTTTTAATTTTAAACAAAACTTAAAAATTAATTTTTTCTTATTAACATAAGTTAAAAATTCATTTAATTTTTTCTTGTTATGTTTGGAATTTTGCTCAGAATCCAAATCTGCAGTATAGACTTATGGCCCCAAAAGCATGAGATCCTACATAGATCCATGCAGATGTTGTTCAGGGGGACATATATTGCAAGTATTGCAAGAAATTGATTAAGGGTGGGGGAATTTATAGGCTTAAACAACACTTGGCTGCCATCAAAGGCCAAGTTAAAGCATGTGAAGCCTCACTAGATGTTATTGGACAAATTAGAGCTGAGATGCAAGAACAATTTAAGAAGTTTGAAGAGGGAAAGGTTAGCAAAGAGAGATAGAGGAAGAAGTAGGGAGGAAGAGGAGGCTTGCTGAAATGATGGGTGGGACCTATGCCCTTGGTTCAAATTCAAAAGAAAGGCTCTTCATCTATTCCTTCTACCACTCTTAGGGATCCTTTCCAGTATGTTCCGTCCTCCAAGAGTACACAAGATAAGGGCAAAGCCAAAAAGACGGGTAGCATTGAAAGCTATTTCACACCGCCCACCACTTCTGCCAGTGTCAATGCTTCTCAAATGCAACATCCAACACAAATTCAACCCACCTTAGATGAGCAATGGAAGAAGCAGTACAAAGAAGTTTCCCATGAGTACATTGCAAGATGGTGGTATGATGCTAATCTCCCATTCAATGTTGCTCGCTCTTCTTATTACCAACCTATGTGGGATGTCGTTGTAGCTGCTGGTAAGGGATTCAAAGGCCCTAGTATGCATGACTTGAGGGGGTCTCTTTTGCAAAAAGAGATTGTTTCCATAGAAGAATACTTGAAGGATTTCAAAGCTTCATGGGTAAACACAAGATGCACTATCATGTCGGATGGATGGACAAATCAGAAGGGCCGACACCTTATAAACTTTCTTGTCTCTTGCCCACGGGGAACCATGTTTTTGAGATCATGTGATGCATCTGATAAGGTAAAAGATGCAAATCTGTTATTTCATCTTTTGGATCAGATTGTTGAGGAGGTGGGGGCAGCTAATGTTGTGCAAGTCATCATCGATAATGCCTCTAACTATGTTCTTGCTGGCTAAGTCACCGGATTCGGCGACTTTCAAGGATGAAATTCGAATTTCGACGAATTTGAAGGCATGCCGAATTAATCATTGAAGTTCGCCATCAAAATTCGAATTATTTGGAATGCGTTTGAATTTGGTTTAAATGTGTCTTAAAATTTGATGGAAAACATGAAAACGAGAAAACCCTAGCTCATATCTCCCACCATTGCCATTGTTGGACGCCGCCTCTACCCTGCAAGTCTTCCCAGTCACCTTTCGCTGTTCACCGCCTCCATTGTCCAGACTCTAACTTGATTTTTGCCTAATATGTTGATCGCGCTTCGCCCTCACCCTCGACTGTCGATTGACTAGAACAGAAATTCGAACAACTTCAGTGTATTGTGACCCATACCACGATGCATAGAGCTGATGTTGTGACCCATATCATGAGTCGTAACCCACATTGTGAAGAATACAGCTAAATATAATTTATATGCAACCCAATTTTTAATGAAGAACACTAAAATATATCTACTCTTAAATATCACGGTATAGTTTAATTTTTATAATGTGTTTAATGAAAATATTAAATTTTATTTAATAATTTCATATATATATTGTTGGTATAAACTATAGTTTCATTTTTATCATGTGGTTAATAGGCATATTAAATTATATATATATATATATATATATATATATATATATATATATATATTTTTTTTTTTTAATTATATATATATATATATATATATTTTAATTTTTTAGATATACACACACATATATATATACTCTCGAATTTAATGCCGAATTTTATCACCAAAATTTTCATTGTCGATTTTTTGTCGAACTTCAAGGTCGCCGAACTCGAACACGAATTCGAACCAGGTGACTTTGCTTGCTGGTAGGATGTTAGAGGAAAAACATAAAACCATATTCTGGACCACATGTGTGGCACATTGCATAGACCTCATGCTTGAGGATGTATGCAAACATGACTGGATCAAGTTCACTGTGGAGTATGCCAAAAGCATCACCAAGTACATCTACAACCACGGTTGGGTATTGAATTTGAGCTTGATGAGGTGACACACAGGGGGCAAGGAGCTTGTTAGGCTCGCAGTTACTAGATTTGCAACTCACTTCCTCACGTTGCAATCTCTCATTTCCCAAGAACAAAACTTGGAGAAGATGTTTTCAAGTGATGAATGGAATTCATCTAATTGGGCTAGCACACGAGATGGAAGAGACATTAAGAAGAAAATTAGAAGCTCTTCATTTTGGAAAAAAGCAGCAGAGGTTGTGGCAATTATTGAACCACTTGTTAAGGTGTTGCGGTTGGTGGATGGGGAAAAATTGGCCATGGGATACATTTATGAAGCTATGGATCAGGCAAAGGAGCAAATAAATGCAACATACAAAGATAGAGTAGCCAAGTATGGGCCTATTTGGGATATCATTGATAGGAGATGGAACAATCAACTTCATTGCCCTATACATGCAACTGGGTATTTCCTGAACCCGAAATATCATTATAGAGATGACATTGATGTTGATCCGGGTGGGGAGATATCGGATGGATTGTATACTTTCCTTGAGCGCATGGTCCCAAATGAAGCAACCCAATTGGGGATACATTGGCAGATCACCTCTTTCAGTGCCGCCACAATTACCTTTGGAAAAAATGTGGCTACGATTGCAATAGATGAGGGCCAACCAGTTAAAGAATTCCATTTTTTTATTAAATTATGTTGTTTAACTTTAAAGTTTAAATTGTACAATGTAAATACCTTGATTCTTAATTTCTTAGCCAAATCCACAATCTAATTTGTTGAATTAACTCCCTTGACTCTTCGCATTTGCAATTGTATCACAATGGTGGAAGGTATTTGGTAAACAATTGCAAAAGTTTGCAATTTGGGTCTTGAGTCAAACTTGCAGCGCTTCTGGGTGTGAGCACAATTGGTCTTTGTTTGAGAAGATTCACACGAAGAAGAGAAACCGGTTAGAGCAGAAACTGTTAAATGATCTAGTCTTCATGCAGTACAACCTATGACTCAGATGCAACCAGTTGATGAACAAAAGCCCTGATACGGATCCCATTTTGTTAGATGATATAGATCCAACCTTAGATTGGGTAGTGGATACCGCAGAGCTAGAGTTTGGTGTTGATATTGATGTTGGGATGGAGGACTTGTTGGAGCCTCGTATAGATTCAGATCCTCTATTGCTGATGCCATCAGTTCATACAGGTGTGGATCCCGATATTCCAGGCACGACAGGAACTAGTGGACCAGGACCTCTTACTTATAGGCGACAATGACGTAGGACTAGGCATTCAGCCAGTACTACTACTGCAGTAGTAGATGACTGTGCGCCTGAGCTCGAGGAGCCTGAGATTGAGCCAGATGTTGATGCCTTTGCTAGTCCTTCAGCTTCTGGTTCTTTTGGTTCTACTTCTACTTCTACTTCTACTCCTCGCCATAGCAATGGTGATGAGTTTGATCAGTTCGATTGATCAGCGACGATGTATGACAGCCACAGTTGATGATGTTATGTAGTTGACTATATATCATGTTATTTTTTGGACTCTACTGGACAAATAGCCTATAGGCCTCATGGATCATGTATTTTGTTCCAGTTCCAGTCTCCTAGATATGTATTGCATAGTACACTTTGTGCCATTTTGGTATATTGACTCTTATATGGTATATACATGAGCAGACATTGGATATTTTGTTTCTAATGCTATGGAATCATGAATTAGAATCTTGAAAATGTTGTTTTTCTTAAAAATTTAAATATTTTATGTATTTTTGAGCAAACCGATTCATTAAATTCAAATCGACCAATTTATGACCGATTCATTACCGATTCCAATTCCGATTCTGAGTTGACCCTCGACCGATTTCGATTTTTCAAACATTGGGTTGAGTCTATGTTTTTATGAGTATGTATTGACATAGAGATTCATACTAATTGAGGTCTCAGACTGATCCAGAGGGAGTAGTGATCTCTGGATCTATATATATTTACATATAGTCCATTTACAGCCTTTTTGTTGATGTATTTTGATTCAAATATGAAGTGCACTTGGTGTTATTTTGGTTGTATACACTCATACTTGCTATATATATATATATATATTGTTTTCTAGAATCTCCCATACTTGAGGGAGTGGCCTTTGGTCTAAGAAACCATGACCCAGGGGAATCTAAGTTGTCAAAATCACCCAGTGATCACACTCTGTCTAGGCCACACCAACCGTCAATTAGTTGGATTTTTGGGTATCTCCTCCCAACTAGCTCACCCCTAAGGGGAATTGAACCTGGGTTTCCCTACTGATGAGACCCACGCCTTAACCGAATGAGCTATTGAGATTTGACATATGTGTGTGTGTGTGTGTCGCATTAAAGTCAATCAAGAAGGTACTACAATTACTATATGTGGGTTATATATATTAGTAATGCATATGGACTATAAGGCTTTGTTAGAACAATTATTATGAAAAGAGCAATTTTTGTATTAAACATATCCGTTACAGCTTGTCATAAACTATTATAATATGAATGTCAAAAGAAATGGATAATTACATATATAATAGCATCATTGTTACGCAACTAACTTTTTTTTTGTTACGCTGCTTATGATTTTTCTTCCCTCTATAGTAGTAGACAGTTGAGTATCACCTTGTGATATAACCTTAGATAAATTGAATCTTACATAATTACCTATATAAAGAATGACTTTTATATTTAAAGTTAAGAAAGTAAATGAAAGAGGAAACATAGGGCCTTTATTTTACATATATATATATATTATATTATATATATATTCAAAATTTGAATATTTATGTATTTTTGGTGGATCAGTTTTGTGATCCGATTTTTTTCCTGGTTCTGATTTTCAGGGTCGACTAGTTCAACCACTGGTTTGGTTCTAGTAACTTTGGATATTCCTTCGTCAAGGGAAGTACACTATGGAGATCTTGAAGAGATTCAAGATGGAGGACTATAAACCGATGGCTACACCTATGGTTACTGTTACCCACTAAATTGCACTTAGTGGATTTCGAGTGAACTGTCGAAGTTGTGAACATGTTCAATGTTTATCATCAGTGTTCCGAGATCCATCAGGCCAAAAAAATTTGGCCCTTTGTAATTTTTGCATGTCCAGACCCCTGCGGGGAAATTGTAATAAGTTGGTCTAGCATGAGTTATTTTTTAAAGAAGCTTGGTCTACCTTAGGTTTGCTATCATAGGAATACTCTAGAGTGTTTTTTCCTTAGGAATTATGCACTACTCGTCAGTGGTGTATAATCCCTAAGTTTTTCACTCACACCTCCAAAGTTGGAGTATTCACATGATGGTTGAAGTTAGGGAGATTATTCAAGCTTATATATATGTATTTTTTAGACATGCTAGCCATCAATAATGAGTCGTATGGACATGCACTAGGTCCCCTAGTATTTTTGAGTCATTCTGAGAAAAATATTTTTTCTCAGTTTATGAGATTTTTTAATAATTTAATTAAAAAAATCAAAAAGTGATAAAAGTGTGGTTAGGAGGTTAAATTTGGCATGGGGGTGCTCGTTTTCTAACCCAAAGCACCCAAAAAACCCCTAAACCCACTTTTCCTAAGTTCTAAGTGATTATTTTTCACTTAAATAAAAATTCTCTCAAAATTAATTTTGAGGAATTATTTAATTAAAAAATAATAAATATGAGAGAAAATCAAATTCCTAAATCAATGGAATTTGTCCCAGACAGAGGCCCAGTTGATTTGGCAGTTACATTTAAGGAAAAATACCAATCCCATTGATCAAGGAAATGTGTTGGAATCAAATCTCCTTTGATTGACAATCAAATCAGGGAGAATATTGAGGAAATAAATGATGATTTGATTGAAGATTGGAGATCCACAAAAGGGGGGGGGCGAATTTGTGGTTGGAGAGGTGTCAAGTAGAGATTGAAAAGTGTCAAATGGTTGGAGAAATGTGTCATTAACCTCCCCAAACTCCTCACATGTGTCAACAAGCCTTTTCCAAGTGTATCAATCCATTTCTCCAAGTGTCAAAGAGGATCTATCTTGGGAAGTGCACCTCCCCCTCTCTCATTTTTCTATATAAGCAAGGTCTATGCTCCATCATTCTCAAGGATTGGATTGCATAGAACCTCTAATTTTTTTTGTAATGCTGTGGTGAATAATATTGTTGAGACTTTGGAGGTCATTGGTGGCTCTTGTTCTTCATGCATGCTAGTCTTTGGTTGAGGTAACTTTGTGATCTTCCATTTTTACTTTCATTTGCAAGTAGATCTATCTAGCTTGGTAAGGATCTTGGATCCTAGTAGGCTAAGCATTCTTGTCTTGATTTTCTTATTTATTTTGGATGTGTAGAGATCTAGAAGCAGCAAATAATATTCGGTTATATTTTTGCTCTTCATTTTTCTTATCATTTAATCTACTAGATTTAATCTTTTGTATGTGTAAGTTTCTTGGTTGTGTTACAGGATTTAGTGCCCTATTGTGAAAGTGGATCTTGTCTTGACTCCTCTTTTGGATTGGGTAGTGGATCACTTCATATTCAAGCACTAACAACTTTCTTTGCAAGCACTTCTCCTTCTCCAATATTGCATAAGCTAACAAGCTTAGTTCTCTATCCTTCTTCTTCTTAAATTTTCAAAAGCAAACCTCGTTTCCCTTTGTGTTTCTTTTGGAACAAGCATAAGTACTTTAAAAGATTGAAATTATTCTGAAGTTTGTTTCAAATTTCAGATCTAGAAAGTTGCTTCCATCTCATATCAAAAGGCTAAATCTAGATCTCACTTTCATGCTTGTATGTGTCCATTTTTTCCATAAATTTTTACAAGTAAAAAGTTGTATTTTTTATGTAAATTTGTGCATTCTAATCACTTTTTTGCATACATTTAGCTTGATGGTTTTTAGCAGGTCTACAAATAAAATCGAAGTTTTGGAGTTATCAAGAGCCCTAAAAATGCAAAAAACCCTTCGGTGGACACCCATAAACTTCTATTTTCAAATTCTAGCATTGTAAGCCCTTAGATCCAAGCACAAACGGACAAAGGAGCACTTTTTTTTCTTCTTAAAAATTGTAATTATTAAACGAGAGTAGTGGGATACCCAACACCCACATCACATCCCCCTTGGGGGGATTTGCATTTTTTCAATTTTCGTGGATAAATTTTTTTAACTCACATTTTTTTTTCACACACTCTCTTCTTAAGTGCAGGGTGTATACTTTCATTTATATTTCACATCTTTAATCATTTAATTTTGCAAAATTAACTTGGAGATAAAACCATCCTTCGTCGCCACGAATTATGCTCTCACCTTCACCTAAAGGCATTGCCGATTAGTGAAGGTTGACCAGAAAAGTGACGCATAAGTTTGGCCATTCACATATTTTCCATAAGTTTTGTCTTTTACTTTCATAACTTAATAAAATGAACCTAAAGTTTCTTGAACTTAGCGGAAAAGCAAGTCAAGAGCACTCTCGATCGGAGAGTACAATGGTTACTTGTTCAAGTTGACTAAACTATTTTTCCTACACTGTGTATGCTCTGCCCACTTGTGGGATATGGAAGCATTTTTTAACATTCCACACTTAACTTAATAAGTCATTTAATAAAATTAACATCCCTTTAAGATAAGTGAAAATCCGGCACTTCGATTAGACTTTGTGTGGGGAAATTCTGCTTGGGGACGTTGAAACCACTGTACTAAGAACTTTAGGGCACCGTTAGACTATATCCCTGGTTGGTGTAGTGTTGAACACGCTCTAGAGGCTCCGGACAGCCAACATGTCCTTGTACGGAACCACCAATTTCTAAATTTCCAAACATTCCTCCCTGTACCTCATGGTATATCGAGAGTTTTCCCCTTTTCCCTTAATCAAGTTTCACACTTGATAAATCTAAAATCAACCAAGAGACAATTGCACAACATTTCCCTTTTTCAGAACTTATCATTTACACTGTATCGATTCCATAAGGCACTAGTCCTTGCACTCTTTATTTGCTTATGATCAATATCAAGTATCGTGCATCTACTATACATTTTACAGTGATATTTAATTCATGCTGGTAAAAGATTATTTAAACCTTGTTGCAGTCATATCTTGGAACCTTTTAATCACTACCCAAAAACAACTCCTAAAAACATAAAACACTTTAATCATTTTCACTGGAAGCTCTAACAACCTTAGAAACATTTCTTAGAAACTACCCCCCTTGGCTTCGTTGGGAGTTTTGCCTAAACGGAGGAGTCAAGATCAGCTGACAGCCTTGACTCGAGACTTGCCCCCAAGGGCACACCGAGCAGTAGCAAAGATTTTTTCCGCATTAACCAGGTGTGCTGATCCGGTGGCAACAGTTACCATCCTGAAGGAGGTTGACACTTTAGATTAAGAGTGGGTGGATCCTAGATTATCTAGACAACTGATTGGATCATTGATGTATTTGGTCAACATCAGGCTTGATATATGTTTTCCTGTGAACACCTTGAGTCAGTTCATGGTGGAGTTGATGCGCGTGCATTAGGTAGCAACAAAGCATGTGCACAGATATTTGAGGGGCACGATGGAGTATGGATTGAGGTATCTTGGAGGTGATGGAGTGACGCTGCAAGGTTATTCGGACTTAGAATTGGCAGGGAGTGCAATACATCGGAAGAGCACCTTAGGGTGTTGCTTCAGCGTGGGCTCAACAGTGATTTATTGGTTCAACAAGAAGCAAGCTTCCGTAGCACTCGGTTCATCATGGGAAAAATACATGGCAACGAGTATGGCTAGTTGAGAACCTATTTGGTTTTGCAAACTGCTTACTGGGTTATTTGATTAGGAGTTGGAGCCTACAGTGATACGCTATAACAATCAGAGTTGTATCAAACTCTCTTAGAATCCAATATTCCATGACAGGTCCAAGCATATTGAGATCATATATCATTTCATTCGAGACATGATCCAAAAGAGAGTAGTCAAGCTCCATGTTGGGAGGAACCTGGCAATGCAAGTTCATCAAACTATCCAAATCCAAAGCAACCAACCAACAAACAAGTTGAAAGATTGATATATAAGTTAAAAAAAACAAAACAAAGAAATGAATGCAATACAAATATATTGTTTAGTTAGTTTTCTTAAAACGCAATTTTATGTAGATATGTACCTAAAAAAAAAGTAATTCTAGCCAAGGAATGCGAGTTAAATTAATGGCAAAGAATTAGATCAACGAATTTAAGAAAATGCGGAGATGAACAAATAGAAAAACAATTATGATCAATGCCTTAGATTTTGGGAACGGAGTTCAATCACCACTCCCAATTGGTTAACCTGGAGAAGAATCACATGAATGACAAACACTCTGTAGAAATCTGTAACGCGATATGATCGAGGTGCCTCGAGAAATGCTACGCACCTCCAACCTGCATGTTGGGTGGATCGTAGCAATGGAAGTTGATCAGGAAGCCCTATTATCACATATATTGTATCTGGGCTACCATATATTTATTATCAGATTCCAGTATATTTTTCAGCCAGTTCCCTTCCATTGAGATGCTGAGATGAGCATCTATGATGGATCACTATTTTGATTGTGGACAAAAGTATATCCCCATGCCATGACTAAGTGTCAGGAAACTCAGATTTGATGACTGATGTAGCCATTTAGCCATTTACAGAGCAGGTTGTTTTTCCTAGAGTTGCAGCAGCAGGTTCTCAATGGACAGATGATGGTTTAGATTGATATGCACAGGTATATGACCTAGCAGGTATTATCTTGTGTTATGGTTATTATTGCTTTTATACTCATTCTTGTGGCATGTCTTAGCATTTAGTATCATGATCAGGTGATCATATAGATATGTGGACCTAGTTGTATTGATTATTATGTATATATGTCCCCACTCAGGCTTAGAAGTTCTTGACCTATACTCATTGGTTTTACCCTCCTTAGGGAGAATAGAGGTGATCATTCCCACCATCTTTTGGCTTGCTAGTGTTGGTCTCATTATTCACTTTCTCCACCCATCCATTACCTTCTAGTTATGTCTTTACCATGACTTACTACTTGACTAGTGGCATGGAGGACCTTCCCCCACTATAGCCTCTTTGTTGGATGAGCTTCCCTGTTTATTTGCGTCTCGTCTCTGAGTTTCCTAAGTTGTGTTGGCTAAACCTAAAACATATAGTGCTACCATCAGTACAGTGTATATGGAAATGAAATGTATATCTTATGTGAAAGCCCATTCATGTAACAAGTGTTTCTGAACACACGTGGATGCAAGGCAAGCCTCATGAAATTGGCTTTGAGATGTAAATGTGAAATGTGAAATGTGAAATGTAAATCTATGGAATCGTGTTTCTAACACACATAGATCATAAAGCCTAATAAATGTAAATCCATATAACAAGTGTTTTTGAACACACGTGGATCAAGGCTATGGAAACTCAAAGGCCCAAAAAGCAATGCTTCTTAAATGTTATATCTAAACAATTGTTGGCCTCACTTGTATTGATTTATCCCTCACTAGCTTGCGAGTTATCATGTGAGATGGAGTTAGGGACAGCTCGAGTTATGTTCCCTAGAGTCTCAAGGGACAGCTCGAGTTATGTTGATGTAGATGTAACTTCAGAATGTATTTCACCTATGTATTTCATCTATGTATATTTTATTCCTATAGAGTTGTTATTATTCCTCTATACGGAAGTGTCGTCATTTATATTGTAAGTGTCGTAACTTATACTTGATGGGTTATTAGACCACCTTGATGGGGTCGGCCTTGTATGAGTCATGTGGGTAAAAGGGTTATTAGACCACCCTAGTAGGGGTCGGCCCTGTCAGCATTATGTTATGTGGTTAAGTTGAGGCCAACCTAGTAAAGGTTATTAGGCAAGTCAAGTCATGTATAAATAGAGTGCAGGAGGCACTCTATTTGATCAATTCACTTTCTCTCTCACACACTCATTGGAGAGTGGCGCACTTGTGGAGGAGGAGAAGCTGCTGCTAGGAGGACTATCTCTTATGCTTGGGTTGTATCATTTCTCTATCTATCTCTGAGGAAGTTGTGGGGTTTTTCACCTTCTTGGTTTTCCCTGGTGAAACTCTGTGTCTCTTATGTGCTTGCATTATTGTGTCCATGATTGATATGCTGTAGATATGTTGTAGATATGCTGTACATGTTATTATCTCAATTAAGATCCTAGATCAGATTGAAATTTCTGAAAAACTAACATGGTATCAGAGCTAGCCTGAAAGAAGGTATGGTATGGCATTTATGACACTTGTTGCACTTGCGAAGCTAGGGCTTGATATAGAAAAAACCCGTCATCGTAGCAATTTCACTATAAATCCATTTTGGCGAGGTTTCAGGATCCGAAACGCTTACAGGTCGAAGATAAGATCCCCATGTACCTTGTTTCCGAAGCACAACTTCTAATTCGTTGTACTTTGTGTTTTATGATCTATACAATTTAGGGTTTCTGCCTCTTCCAGATTTGAGTCATAAACAGGTGACCTAGGAAAAAAGGTCATAACTTGGGCTAGGAAGCTCCAAATGAAATTTCATGAAAAGTTACAGGTAGGGCACAGACTTTACTTTCACAGGCTGAAGGTTCAGAGGCCGAAAGTGAACCAGTGACACGTGGCACTCCGTACAAGTTCGCTCTCCTGTTTTATCCCCTAACCAGGTCACGTTGCGACACTTGGCATAAATCTCTCTCAGAGAATCCAATTGAGGTCAGACCTATGGGGTTGGAAAGATGATAGGTCAAGATACCACAGGTAGAAGTTTTAGACCCTGTGGATTCGTAATTTTGGAGTTACACCAGAAACAATCAAGTGCATATTTCTGTCAAAACAGAATTGGATTTTGAGCACCTTCATTCATGGCTCCGGGAATTAGGGTTTCGAAGAAAATTGGAATTTTTGTAATCAGAGACCACGACTAAATGCTACTCATCAAAATATAAATTTAGAGACCAAGTTCAAATTTTTTGGTTGGGCAGAAGGTCGGGCTTGATCAAACCCTAGTTTGAGACTTTGATTGGAAAAGTGGAAAATTAGGGCTTCTGCAAAAGTTGGAATTTTTTAAGTCTGTGACCATGGCTGGAAGCTCCTCAGAAAAATCAAAGTTTAGAGCTTTGGATCGAACCTTTTGGTTGGGAAGAAGGGTGGGCTTTATCAAACCCTAGTTCGGGATCCTGTCTAGAAGATCCGGAAGTTTCAAAGGCAATTTTGAGGGGTGAAAGTTTGCAGTTTTCAAATTCTGAGTATACTAGCTTGATCAGCTCATCAAGGCGCATCTTTCTATCCTTTCAGAAGTTTGAAATTCAAAGTTTGAATTTTTAGGGTTTCTTTGACAAACCCTAATCCAGCTTTAGATCCAGTTTCTGCAAATCAAGTGGATTGGGTTAATCCCAGAAGAGAATGGATTGGTCATCTGCATAAGTGAAGAAGTTCCAGTTTCAGAGGGAGATAAGGCTAAGGCCTTACATAAGAAGATTACAAGCAATCTCGACAGGTTTGACTTATCCAAGTATGTCTCAAGATCTATTCATGATTAAGTGTATGGTATGTTTGTCTTCATTAAGGTTAGTACAATCTTGATTAACTTTAGACTTGTCGTATCACCTTAATAAAATTATGAATGCACGATAGAAGATATTCATTGATTAGGGTTTTGACACTTATGATTGTACTAATGCATTGTGGTGTTGTATGAGGTTGATGTTGTCTGCTAATATGAAAGGTACATCAAGAAAGACAAATCATGTTCTAGTTCAAGAACATATGACCATGGTGACATGAAGACAAAGGTTCATCCATTGCCATGGATCACATAGAATATCTACTTACGAGGTATGTATAACTTGGTTCTATATTGGTTAACCTATGAGATATGCAGGTTACTAGCACAAGTCATTGAAGAGAACAAGAAGACATTATGCGGGTATGTTAGACATAACTAGCTAGCATGCTAATCCAGGTATGTTTTTCCTATATCATGTTAGAATCCTACCTTGTGTTAGGATCTCTTATATAAGTATACATGGCATGATTGATAATGATTATTCATTGAAGTTAGTAATCATGGGTTTAGGCATATTATGCTTCTTACTTTGATTGATGATATGACTAACCAGAAAATTCCTTTGGTCAAATAAGAATATGCATGAGTAAAAGAAGTATTCCCTGAAACCTTGAATACTAATGTTTATAATCTATGTTTGAAATGATCATGACTATACATGTTTAAGATTATTGTGTTTTGATTATACTAATGAATGTATGATTATGTATGAGATCTCGAAGGTAACACAATGATGATACTAGTAAACATGGATAGTGATCAAGGATGGATATAAGTTCAAGGACAGGTAATCCAGGAAGCAAAGATCAAGAGGGAGCACACTCCAGTAGTTTCTGCAATGATGCAGACATTCAGAGGGATTTGACCACTTCTCACAATCCACATCAGAATGGAGTTGCAGAAAGGAAGCAAAAACTGAGAAAGAGTCCACCCTACAACCAAAAAAAGATAAGTATTTGAATTGTCATTTCTTGCATATTTGTTTGTTTAAATAATATTGTTCAATGATGTATATGCTTATGTTCCTAGACTTAGGGTGTGTATTATGCATATTAGAATAATTGCATTAATGAACAATATACTACTAATATGCATCTAATGGGTAAGTGGCCTATGGCACTGTACAACATTCCATTGCTACTTATCTAGAATGAAACCTCTTTGCTGACATGTTGGGAGTTGTGCACACTCTTAACAATGTTTTGGTAGAGATTGGAAGGCATCTAGAAAGTTACGGGATATGGATAAATGTTGTATTGAAGCATTGGCTAAGATAATTACATGACTGTATGACATATTTATTTATGTGTAAGAATTTGTTCTGAAAACTATGAGATTTTTTCTAATCATGCAATTTAACTTGTTTTGTAGGAAAGATCGTATACCATCACCTACAAAAGAAGGACTACAACATTTGTTCAACAACAAAGTTATCTATTGAAGATATTGAAGTTCCCAGGATTCGGGAAGAACGCCATGATCAAGGAGTACCAGTCGACCATGAAGAATGATGTTTGGGATGCAGTCCTAAGACCTGAAGGGATGTCTGTTGTGACTTCCAAATGGATCTACAAGATCAAGCATGCTGCAGATGGTAGCATAGAGAAATACAAAGTGAGATTTGTAGCTTGTGGATTCTCCCAGAAAGAGGGGATAGACTATGAAGAGACTTTTCCTCCTGTAGCTAGATACATTTCCATCAGATCACTACTTGCTCTGGCTGCAGTGATGAAGTGGAAGATACACCGGATGAATGTCAAGACAGCTTTCTTGAATGGTGTAGTTGAGGAGGAAGTGTATGTGGAGCAGCCACTTGGTTTTGAGACACATGGCAGGGAGTCATATGTGTGTAGATTGAAGAAAGCCTTGTATGGCTTGAAGCAAGCTCCTAGGACTTGGTATGGTAGGATAGACAGCTTTCTATCCACTTTGGGATTTACTATGAGTAAAGCATATTCCAACCTTTACTACAAGGTTGAGGAAGGCAATCCTGTGATACTACTCTTGTATGTGGATGACCTGTTTGTAACAGGAGATGATGGATTGATTGTCGATACCAAGAGGAAGCTTGTTGCCAAGTTCGAGATGAAGGACTTGGGTATGATGCACTACTTTCTAGGCATGGAGGTGTGGCAGAGTGCAGATGGAATCTTCCTTGGACAAGGGAAGTATGCAGTAGAGATCCTGAAGAGGTTCGGGATGATGGACTCTAAGGCCATGGCCACACCTATGGCATAGAACATGAAGCTTCTGTGTGATGCTTCATCTGATCCGGTTGATGTCACGATGTATCGTCAGATGATTGGGTCCTTGATGTACCTGACGAATACGAGACCAGATATTTGCTTTGCGGTGAACACATTGAGCCAGTTCCTGAAGGATTCCAGAGGTGTTCACCTGGTTGCTGTAAAGCATATTTTGAGGTACTTGAAGGGTACAATTGATTATGGGCTCAAGTATGATGCGAATCAAAAGTTTAACCTGCAGGGTTATGTTGATTCAGATTGGGTAGGCAGTGCTGCAGATAGGAAGAGCACATCTGGGTGTTGCTTTTGTATGGGATCAGGTATGATCTCTTGGTTTAGCAGGAAGCAGTCCTGCGTAGCACTGAGTACAGTCAAGGCTGAGTATGTTGCAGCTTGTTCGGCTAGTTGTGAGGCAGTATGGCTCCGGAAGCTACTGTCTGAGTTATTTGATCTCCCGCTGGAGGCTACTGGTATCTTTTGTGACAACCAGAGTTGTGTGAAGCTGTCTGAGAACCCGGTGTTCCATGACAGGTCGAAGCACATAGAGATCAAATATCACTATATTAGGGATATGGTGTAGAGAGGAGCAGTGAAGCTCCTGTATGTTGCGACGGATGAGCAGGTTGCAGATGTGCTGACGAAGCCACTAGCCAGAGTGAAGTTCGAGTACTTCAAAGAGAGGCTTGGTGTTCTTCAAATTGATGACACTTCAAGGAAGAAGTGATGGACACATTTGCACGAGCCATTCCCAGCATGGTGAGAGGAGGATCCTTCCATGGCTGCGGATGTAAGTGCTGGATGATGAGCATCAGGATGATGCTCCGGTTACTGCTCTGTATATGCATCATGTTGGATGCTTGTTATGATCAGTTGGATCATGTATGATGATATGTATCAGGTAGATACTTGGTATGCATCAGGTGGATGCATTATGATCAGGTTGATCATGGATGATGAGCTTCAGGATGTTGCTCCAAATGACATGCATCAGGACGATGCAGTGATGATGATCAGGTTGATCATGTGATGTTGTACATCAAGATGATGTATGGTAAGTATCCGGTTGACACTCTATGGCCGTGGACAGTTTGTGCAGATGAGCATATAAGTAGACCTGGGAGATCCGATAGGTAGAGCTATGTGCTCATAACAGCCTGGGATGCTCTTTCGAGGCATTGCTCTGGGAGGACATATAAGTAGACCTGGGAGATCCAACAGGTAGAGCTGTGTGCTTGTAACAGCCTGGGATGCTCTTTTGAGGCATTGTCCTATGGCATGTAAGTAGACCTAGGAGATCCGACATGTTGGTTTGTTTGCCCGTAATAAGTCCTGGGATTCTCTTTCGAGGCATTTCCATGACCACATGTAAGTAGACCTGGGAGATCCGATAGGTTGGGCTGTGTGCCCGTAATAAGTCCAGGGATGCTCTTTCGAGGCATTTTGGTGAGGGGCCAGATGTAATACATCCTGGAGATCCGGACAGGTTGTGCTAGTCACAAAAAAGGCCTCGAATGCTCTTTAGGGTTCTTGCTAGTCAAGACACTCTTTTAAGGTTTTGTGACAGTCACATGTAAGTGGACCTGGGAGATCTTGCCGGTCGTGCTTCGGCACATAAATGGTCCTGGGATACTCTTTCGAGGCATTGTGACGCACGTAATAAGTCCTGAGGATTCCACAGTATGGTCGGTGATGATGATGACCTACAGGTGGTGGGCCTACATCCAGTATGAAAAAGGACTGGCTCTGTAGAACTTCCTATGACGAGTAGATCGGAGATTGATTGAGATAGCAGCAGCTGTGACGATGACGATGATTCGAGAACGATGATCCAAAGAAGAAGTCTTGTGCTAGCAGATATGTGTCGAGAAATACCTTCCTAGTTAAGAGGGAGTGTTGATGTATATGTAACTTCAGAATGTATTTCACCTATGTATTTCATCTATGTATATTGTATTCCTATAGAGATGTTATTATTCCTTTATATGGAAGTGTCGTCATTTATATTGTAAGTGTCGTAACTTATACTTGATTGGTTATGTTGTTGCAGCAACACCCCTCCCCAAAATTTTGTACATGTTGGGGCCCCTCCTGTATTTTTCGTACAAAGTCTGTTTGAGAAGACATCCCAGGCGTCCGCTCTGTTTTCAGCATAAATTTTTCCTTCCCGGCTGAGCTGCTTGCCGTCAATCCGCCCATGTTCTCCCCATTAAGCCAAAAGATAACTTAGTTTTGCCCAAACGTTTTGAAGTAATCCGGACTTTGTCCCGAAACAGCGGGAGCCATTGGGCAAAACCACCCGAAACGGCGGAAGCTTTCGATCAAGTCTTCCGCGACCACGGAAAGGTTCGCGTTGTTCTCCCGAAACGGCAAGGAATTCAACAAAGCCATCCGAAACGGCGGAACAATTCAGCTCTGTCTTCCGAAACGGCGGAAGCCATTCGGATAAACTCGCCGAAATAACACAAAGCAGTTCATCATTTTCTTCCGAAGTAAAAGCACTTGGAAAATTTTCAATCGTTGCTTCTGCGGAACGGTTCAAGCTCCGAAACAACTTAGTTCCCGAAACGGCGGAGCCTTTCATTCGAACCTCCCGAAATGGCGGGGCTCATTCACCTTAGTCTCCCGAAAAGGACTTAGATTTTCTTTCGATGAGAAGACTGCGGGAACAAAGGACTTAGAGAATGTTTAGTTTCAACCTTCCGCAACGACGGGAGTTTAAGTGAGCCCACCCGAAACGGCGGGAGTTTTCAGGGAACCCTTCCGCAACTGCGGGAGCCCTCGTAAAATCCTTCCGCAACGGCGGGGGAATTCAAGGAACCCTTCCGAAACAGCGGAAGCCGCCGCGATATCTTTCCAAAAGAAAATAAGCGGGAACGTTTTATGAAACCCTTCCGCAACGGCGGGGGAATTCATGAAAACGTCCCGAAACGGCGGAAACCATTTGGATAAGTCCCGCGGAGAAATTCACGATTGCCTTCCGAAACCTTGAAAAGACTTAGAAGTTTCTCAAGAAGCTGTCGCGGAAGCCTTCAGCTTTTGCTTCCGAAACAGCGGAAGCCTTCGGGCTACCCTCCCGAAACAGCGGAAGCCAATTGCTTACCCCGACCGGCAAAAGGACTCCGAAACGATCCCGGGTGAATTTGCGGAAAATATAAGTTTTGCTTCCGAAACGGCGGAAGCCATTCCCAAAAGCTTTCCGAAACTAGCGGGAGCCGTAGCCAAAAAACTTTCCGAAAATCAACGAGACTTTGAAGTTTTGGTTCACGGAAGCTTTCGCAAAAGTCTTCCGAAAATACCGGGAGCATTCGCTATACCGTTCCGAAAGGGCGGAAGCTTTGGCGTTACCCGTCCGCTACGCGACAGACTCTCGCGGAAGGCTTCGCGTTTCCTTTCCGCTTTAAGCCCCGAAACGTCGGAAGCTTTCATCGAATCCTTCCGCAACGGCGGATGCAATTCACGAACTGGCCCCGCAAGTGGCGGTCGCACGAAAACCGAGGTGCTTTGACGTGACCGCTACGCGCGGCGAATTTAAACCCCGTTTTAACCACGCCACCTACCCAATTAAATGCTCACACGTGCCATTCCTTATAAAATACCGTGGGGGGGGGCTCGACCAATACACCATTGTTTTGAACCGGCCAGCGACGTGTGATACCGTGCAAATTGCTCCAGCTCACCTCGCGCCTCCGTGCTCGCAGCCACCTTGCTCAAGCAATCCCCACGGTGCCAGGTAGGATCTTCACCTTGTTTTTCACTACTGAGCTGTCCTTTTGGGGAAATTATTGGGTTTTAGTGGGATTGTGACGGGCAAAACACCCGTCAAGGGCTATGTTTTGCCCGTCAGGTACAGTGAACGGAGTTTTCGTTTCACATAATCGTCGTGGGCCTTCGTAAAACGTATATCTTATGTTGATGGGTGCGGGCAGTTAACCATGCCTTATGTTGAATTTAAACCCCGGGCCGCGCCCCTCGTCGTGGGTTAAGTTATCGAAACCCTGTGGGCTTTCCATATCCCTGACCGTGAACCCTGGGCCCTTTTCCATAAACCCCAGTCCCTACACGCGAAGCCGAAACCCGTAAGCGGTTAAGCCACGAGAGCCAAAACTTGAAGCCGCCCTAGCTCTCCCCGTCAGTTTGTCCCCGGCGCCGTTACCTTCGCTCAGACCAAAGCCTCCCATAGTGACTCGGCAAGTGGCCGCGCGTGACGATAGCATCCATAGCCCTCACCGAGTCAACCCGCCTCTTCCCCGCCTTCGACCTCTCCAACCGCAGCCATAGCGAAGGACTTCTCCTTCCGCGAAGCGGAACCGGAGGCCGATTGCTTCCGCGAATCACCTATCGGTCCAATAAAACCAATAGCGTCCGCAACATAGCTTATCCCACACTCATCGTTTACGAGCTTCAAATGTTTCAATGTGTGTCTTATAATTGAAATAATGTTTTACTTCCTAAATACATGCTTCATTGATTTATCTCATTAAAACAATTGTTGCTCTCTGCTGAAACCATACAACCTGTGGCTCAAACTCATGATGAATTGTATATGGATGTTATCAGGGATAATTCAATATGCCGAAACCCAGTAAGAAGAAGGCGAGGATGACAGAAAAGAAACCTGCTCCTCCTAAGATTGAAACCTCGCTCCAAGACACCAGGTGCACCACTGGTGTCCCTCCAGAAATCAGATGGGATGACATATACAGAATGATCAGGGACCAAGAGATCCCAGATATGTTGCTGGAGGAGGCACCGATCTATCAAAATATCAGAGCCTCAGGCATAACTAGAGCCGCTACCCGCCCTGAGCTGTTCCCCTGTGCTGAAGTGATCGGGTGGATACTCCAACATGCAGATGCTGATGGGAGAGTGATAAATGATAGCGGGAACATGGCTATCGCCTCATTTCAACCCGCGTATCTGGCGGCAGCCTACAGGTTTCCCCGTGTCCAGCAAGCTCTGACCGATGAATGGTTAAACCAGATGGACAATGTCGAGATGGCCAAAAAGCTACTGGTGCAAGGGAAACATTTGAGGAAGAAAGAGAGGGAGGAGTATGACGTACAGAATCTAAGAGCTCCTTATAGATTGATCGCCCTGATGCTGTGTAGAATCTTCGGCATGCCCGATGGCACAGTATACAAGATTCAGTGGGTCCCTATCATTCACTATGTGGCATTTAAGGGGACAGTGTTTGACTGGGCCACCATCTTGTCAGATAGTCTGGCCTCAATGATAAGTGCTGCTAAGCCCGGGCTGGCCTCGAAGAAGGCTGAATTCTTCATGTCCTCATACCTGATAGATTGTATCTTGGCCAAGATAGAGTTCCCCGGATTGGGGTGTACATGGGATAGGGCCACAGCCCCGGTCTACACTGCATTCAAGATGTTGTGGGCTCAGAATTACAAGCCCAGCTACAAACTCATTTGTGAGGGGTTCATCATGCCCCTATACGAGAAAATGTTCAAGGAAGAACCAAGTTGCCTGTCCCAAAACGCTTTGGAAGTCCTTGAGGATTATGGGGATTTCTACTTTTCAGAACAAGGTACCTACTTGAGAATGTTCGGAGGGACTAAGCCCCCATACATATTGCCGCAGTATGCCACAGACTATGTGGTGCTCAAGGAAGCAGTAAGACAACTCTTCTTGGATGGGATTGGAGCATTCCTCCACAAGCTACACAAGGCTTCCTTTCCCCCCCTACCTTTCTGCATAGGTGCTTACAAGTTTTCAGGGGTGGCCTCTGCCGATGAATTTGTTCAAGAGTTGAGGGCCTTCCATTTCGGTGAGGTCATCTTCCACAGGAACGACAGAAAGGGTAAAGTGGCCGAGCATTGCAAGGGGAACTATGCGAACTTCGAATATTCCCACTACCCCGATGCCGAGGAGGAAGCTTTCAGAGGCATCAGCAACATGGCTGAACTACGGATCTGTCGCCAAAGTACTGGAGCGAGCTCTAGCTCAACCAAAACCCAGAAGACCATCCAGCAAAAGGAGAAAGAAGCCAAGGATGCCCGAGCTCAGGAAGAGCTCAGGTTAAGAGAAGAGCTCAGGTTAAGAGAAGAGGCAAGGTTACAAAAGGAAGTCGAGGAAGCAAGGAAGCAGCAGGACGCTGAAAATGAGAGACTGCGGAAGGAGGCTGAAGAAGCCCAAAAGCAGAAAGAAGCAGAAATTGAGCAAGCTGAAGCAAGGAAGAAAGCGGAGGAAGAATTGAAGGCAAGAGAAGATGCCCAGGTAGGTGGGTCCGGTGCGCAGGACATGGAGATAGACACCTCTCAGGCAGGTGGCTCTAGTACCCAAAGGGAAGGGACAGACCCCGCTCAGGAAGTCCGGACCCCACCTATGGAAGAAGACATAGACATCATAAACCGACCAATTGTACCGTACACTCCATCTGGGAAGCGTACGGTGTCCAAATGGAATGAGTTTGTCTATGACAAGAAAAGAAAAACAATGGTCCTCCAATCAGAAGAAAGGATTAAAAGTCCTTTCCATGACGACATAGTTACCCACCGAGAGGTCGCTGTCATGCAGAACACAGATGCGGATCCCATTGCCATGGCCTCCGCAGTTATAGCGACAGCACAAGCATCATTTGCCAATGTAGGGGTGATAGTCAAAGAAAATATATTGACAAAGAAAAGAGCACGTACCCTGCAGCGAAACGTGGCTAATGAGCAAGCTCAAAGAGACCTGGCAGTGAACAAGTATAATTGCTTGTACGCTGAGCACAAGGAGTTGGCAAACAAGTACAGCTACCTGGAGGAGGAAAAGGACCAGCTAGCACTCCAAATAATGATTGCAGAAGCAGAGAAGAGTGGAGCAGAAGAAAAGGCTTCCCAGCTAGAAACAGACAAGCAGGCATTAGCTGAGCGTTTAGAGCAAGCGGAAAGCAGAACCTTGGACATGTCCCCCTTCCACGAGCTGTCATGCAATATACTACAGCAAGTGCATGGCTCTCAAGAGCTAATCACTGATGAGGTGTGCAAACTCAAGGCCATGACGGTTAGGCTAAAGGAGGTGAATGCGGAAGCCCACAGGCTCAAGGCTAAGAATACCCGTGTCAAAGCAAATGTCATAAGTCAGATGGCATGGAGGGAAGGGAAAGGAGGTTTCCCCCCGCATCTTCCTTTCAAGACCGTGGAAGATTTTAATGAAGATATAGCCTTGTTGGAGTTTGGCCGGAACTGTGCCAATAAGCTGATGGCCAGTGTGCAGAAGACCACAGATAGAATCAACAACCTGTACCAAAAGCTCAAAGGAGTCCATGATAACTGCTCATTAAGTTTCCCTCAGACCCTAGAAGACTTCCCGGGAAAAGAGCAGCGGTTATCTCAACTGAAAGAAGAGCTAGGCGTCCAGATGGAGTATGTGAAAAGCATTGATGTCCTTGCCATAGATGATCTCCAACATTACATCGGTTCATCAACACTTCACAACCATCTGCTGAAGGAAACATATCAAGTTGCTAAAGCAGAAGTACAAAGCATTAAAATAGAGCTCGGGAAGAATATAACTTCTCAGAAAATCCTGTTTCCTGCTGCAGCAAACATAATCATAAGGGATACAGGTGTGTGGCACAGTTACATAGAAGAGGAGGTCAGGAAAGCTGCAACAGCAGCAGAAGCATCAGTAGACCCGGCAGCCCCTCTCCCAGCAGTCTCTTCCCCAACAATGGCAGAAATTCTGGCCAGTCCCATTCCCCCTTCCCAATTAGGAGCAGCATCAGCAGGGGAGTCGAGGACCTCTTCCCAGGCAGCATCAGTGACCATCAACTTGGGCGACCCTTTGCCAGGAGAAGCTCACGCACAGGAATGAAGAAGCTGAATTCAGTGAGCCACTCTTTTCAGCCAGACACGTGCCCAGCAGGGAACGCTTTGAGCTTAGCAATTTTTCTGTTATATGTAAGGCGTAAGCTGTGGGACAGCTGTCCCTATTCTTTTTGTCAAAATATTTTGTAAATGAAGTGACCATTTTTTGGTGATCGATTATATTAGAAATCCCTGTAAATGACAGGTGGGGGATGCTAGGTGTCAGCCCAGAGGGCAAATTTGTAACTATAAATAGAAGCTAGGAAAGATTAGGCAGGACTTTTGGCAGGGAATGAAAATTTTGGGCGAATGATATGAGCTATCTTGTATCGGCTCTGTAAATTGAATTTTCTAATAGAAGCCACAGGAGATGGACGTTTTGCTTGGAATGTTGGGTTGCTTTATGTTGGACTATTCTAATGACTGCAATTCTGCAATGTGAGATCATTCTTGACTTCTGAATTATTTCTTTGTATTAATGATTTTGCTCTTATCTATGCATGCGTCCTCTCTATTTCATGGACAATGAATGCGTTCCATATTAAATCAGGAGCTACCTGCTGATACTTTTACCATTGCTGTAGATTTTTCTTCTAGAACGAATGGCTAACTGTTCTTTCTTCAGGATAATTCGTATGGCTCATTGTTCATGCTTTTAATTGCTCCTTGCAGGGATCTTTTAGTTTAATTCCAGTTTCGTTCTATCTAGAGCTGTTTCTTTATTCTTGTTACTTAGATCAAACAATTTTGATTTCTTCTGTTCATAAGCAATAAATTCGTTCTGTAGGTTCAGTGTAGATCTGTTTCCTTAATCCTGTAGCTTTTCTCTGTTTATTTTTTGAGCAACAGATGCGTTCCATTTTAAATGAGAAGCTATCTTCTCAAGATCCTCATCTTGCTGTAGCTTTGACCGTGAGAAATAATAGTTATCTGTTCGTTGCTTATGATATCTGTTACAGCTGATTGCTCTCCCCTTAAGCGTGTTCCCCTGCAGGGATAGGTAGATGTGTTCCTGTTTCTAAATTTAAATCTGTTTCAGTTGCATTTAGACTAAGTATAATTTAGGCATGTGCATCTCATATAAAACACATAAAATCCAAAAGAAAGGTGGATCGGGCCATAACCGGTAAAATCGGATTTAAAGTCCAAAACCACGGTTGCCGGAACCGCTAACCGGACGGATTCCCTACACCAAACGGGAGATAGTCTAATTGGGACCGTCTCTCGGGGAGAATCCCTTTCTGATTGATGCTACGATATCCGAGGCATCAACAGTTTTTGGCGCTAGAAGGAGGGCCTGAAGTGCATGGCTGATAGAGGAAAATCTTCCACGGTCATAGATAACACTGAAAACCCGCTTGAAGAAAACTTTTCAAACAGCCCAGATCTTGGATTAACAGACCAAGAACGCCTCGTTTCTGACCCTGAGCCTCAGGAAGCTTTATACGCTGTTCCTTTTGCAGAAATAGAGGACTTGAGAAGACATACTAGATCTTACGTTAGACAGCTAGGTGGGTTAAACGCTGTCAACTTCCTCCCTAAGAAAACTACACCCAGAAAGGAGCCGCAATATACCCGTGATTCGATCCTCGTTCAGAGTTTTGAAGAACTGGTAAATCTAACGTTGGAAGAAATCTCCGGCACTCTTAACAAGTCAGACCAAGAAAATCTCGAAGAAATTACCACTCCCAAAAGTACTCCACCGAATTCACCTTACAATTCTCCACCAGGGTCTCCACGTCCGAACCCAAACATGGCTGTACCTGCCTGGAGAGCAAGGGGAGCGCTGAACCTAGCTGGACCATTCCATAATCTCCCTAAAAATCCAGAAAAGGTCTTGCCTAAGTACGATCCAGGGAAGGCCATTTCGGCGGAGGATCACCTCAAGAGTTTTTACTTAGCTCTGAACCTTTTAAATGTACAACATGAAGACGTAGTCTGCAGGTTGTTTCCGTATACATTCGAGCCTAAGGTATCATCTTGGTACTTTAGCCTTCAACCCAGCTCAATCTCTAGTTGGGATGATTTCGAAAAGTGTTTCCTCAAGAAATACGGGAACCAAAAAACTGTAGCCACGCTTATGAAAGAGCTCTTATCCATGAGAATGGAGAAGAAGGAAAAGGTTCAAGACTTTAATCAAAGATTCACAACGCTGTTGAATAACTTTAGTGAAACTAACAAACCCACAGAAGAGTCTTTGATTGAATACTACACAACAGCTCTTGAAGGTCCAATCGCAATGTTTGTAAAACGATCCAAGAAAACGACCCTAATAGAGAATTTTGAGGAAGCTCGAAAGGTTGAGGAAGAGGCTGATAGCATAGCTAAACATGCCTTAGATGTGGAAACAAAACCAGCAGCTAGCAAGAAACCTTTGCTCCTCACGAGAGGCAAAGAAGAGCCATCTACGGATATGGAAAACGTAGTTAAGATGATGCAGAAGTTATCTAACAAAATCGTAGATCTTGAAAAGGACAAGGCTGCTAATACATCTAGGAAACCTTTCAAGCCATTCTATAAGAGAAGGGAAGACGGGGAACAGTCTCACCCACCAATGAACACTGCCCCTGTTCTAAATTTGAATGAGATTGGGATGGAGAATTTCTGCACCTTTCACCAAGAACCACACTCGGAGAAGAGCTGCCCTCAATGGATCAATTCCATGAGCTTGGTCATGAACCAAATGTTAGATTCTCAGATCCCAGACCAGGATGATCCTCCAGAAGAGTCAGGCCCTGAGTTAGAGGAACCAACCCCGGACACTACTATGGTATTGTGGGATTGGATACCTATGACTGAATTAGTAGAAGAAGATTACGCAGACAGCTCTCCCTCTACCATAAATGTTGCTACTCGCAGCAAGGGCCCAATTGCGGATCCTGTCCCATCCACCTCTTCCCATAAGCCTAAGATTACAAAGGATCCGCCCAGGAGGCATATACCAATCATCCCACCACAGCCCAAAGTAAACCAGACAGCGGCCAAACAGCCAAGTGCTGATAACACAGTTCAGCCGCCTAAGGAGACCTTGAACAAAACAGATCAGTCCACTCGAATTGGGAATGAATCCGATATAGGGTATGATATTATCGAAGATATCAAGAAAGTTAAAGCAAACGTATCAATATTTGACATGTGTATCTTGCCCCATCAACGAGACAAACTACTTCATGTTTTACAACCAAAACCCAGCGCTACATTAACAGATTCTCAAGACAATCCTGAAATTAACGAAGCTAGCATCGGTGGGAAATCCAAATCCCAAACATTGCCATTTCTGCTGACATTCGAAATTTTTAATCACAATGTTCATAACTGTCTGGTAGACTCCGGAGCTTCTTCAAACGTCATGCCACTTTCAATTTGTAAGAAAATTAATGGGCAGCCCGTACCATCTCCAGCTCAAATCATACAATTAGACAGGACTGCTGTCAAGGTTATAGGGGAGATGAAAGATGTTCTAATTAGACTGTCAGCCGACCCTAGAGTTTGCCAATTCATTGACATAATGGTGGTCGATATTCCTGAAGCTTATGGGCTGATTCTGAGTAGGGATTGGTCTACCAAGTTGAGCGGCTACTTTGCTACCGATTGGTCTCATCTATGGCTGCCTTATCAGAACAGGCAGAATCAGATTAAAATTCTTAGGGAACCTCATATGAAACAAAACGTAACCCAGCTAGAAGAAAAGAATGAGGCTGTAGCTTTCTCTTCCTCGGTCCTGGGAAATTACTTCTTGGAAATGGATCCGGGTAACTATCAATCTGAAACCTTTTGCCATGAATCAGACAAACAGTCCGATCTCCTTCATTTTTCTTGGACTGATGAGGTTGATTGTAACATAGTCAATTTAGTTGCTAACGTAGACCACAAAGAAACTAACTTAGTTGAATCTAAAGATACCTTTTGGACATTATACTTTGATGGTTCTAAAACTCTGGAAGGATCCGGAGCCGGTTGTGTTCTAATGGATCCAAAGAAGAACAAGTATTTTTTGTCTTGTAGATTAGAATTCGATTGTACTAATAATACCGCTGAATATGAAGCTTTGGTGCATGGTTTAAAGAAGGCCATTGGCTTAAATGTTAAGTACCTGAAGGTTTTTGGTGACTCCGAGATAGTAGTTAGACAGGTAAGAAACACCATTCATTGCCTCTCACCGCACTTGAAAGGTTACCAGGCTGAGGTATGGGATTTAATCATGTATTTTGACGCTTTCAATATAAAATCAATTCCTAGGTTGCAAAATTCTGCTGCCGATTTGTTAGCAACATCTGCTTCTAGATTGGTGCCGACAAATAATAAATGCTCGATTGAATTGATTTTCAGGCCTTCCATTCCCGATAACATCACAAACTTCAGAATCTTCGATGATGACGAGCAGATTATCAGCTTCCTGACAAATGAAGACAGTTTTCAAGGAGCTGCAATAGATGAGGAAGAACATGATGATGATTTGATGAAGAAGGAAGAGGAGAAGGGAAATTTCATGCCAAAAGGGGTAAGGGCCCTCGAAATGCTTTTCGATCTTCAAAATAAATTCAAAAGACCAGCTAACACCAAAACTAACAGCTCATCAATGCAACATGAGTTGGTTAATTTGGGTACCGAGGCAGAACCAAAATTTGTCAACCTTGGCAAATGCTGTTCACCAGGAGAAAGAGAAAGGTTCATTAAGTTGTTTAAACAGTACAAGGATGTTTTTGCATGGACCTATGAAGATCTGAAAACATATGACGTCCGCATCATTCAGCATGTTATACCAATGAAAGCGGGTGTCAAACCATTTCAGCAGCAGTTAAGGAGGATGCATCCCACTCTTGAACCGCTGATCCAAAAGGAATTAAAGAAACTCCTGGACGCAAAGATAATCTTCAAAGTTAGGCATTCCGAATGGGTTGCAAACTTGGTTCCCGTGAGGAAGAAATCAGGAGAGATTAGGCTATGTGTAGATTTCAGAAATCTAAACAAAGCCTCAGATAAAGACAACTACCCCGTGCCTTCAATGGAGCAAATCCTACAAATGGTGTCTGGATCTGAATTGTTTTCTCTCCTCGATGGGTTCTCTGGCTATAATCAAGTGTTAGTAGCTGAAGAAGATCGTCTCAAGACTACCTTCAGGACTAAGTGGGGAACGTTCGCTTACAGGAGAATGCCGTTTGGTCTGATAAATGCTGGAGCTACATTCCAAAGGGCGATGGATATTGCCTTCCGAGGATTGGGTGGGCAATGCGTTGTTGTTTACTTAGATGATGTTACAGTCTTTTCGAAGAAAAGGGAAGATCATGTTGTTCATCTGAGACATATCTTTGATCGTTGCCGGAAGTATGGTATTTCCTTAAATCCCAAGAAGAGCGTGTTCGCTGTACCCGAAGGTAAGCTATTGGGTCATATCATCTCCAAAGAGGGAGTGTCAATCGACCAGGAAAGAGTCCAAGCTATTAATAATATTCCGATGCCTCACAACAAAAAATCTATGCAGTCTTTCATGGGCACCATTAATTTTGTCCGCAGATTTGTTCCGGATTTTGCACAAATTGTTAAGCCATTGCAACAGATGGTTAAACAAAGCATACAATTTAAGTGGACAGATTTGGAGAAGGACGCATTTAGAAATATCAAGGCAGCTGTAGCTAAAGCTCCTTCCTTAAGAAGTCCAGATTTCGATAAAGATTTCATCCTGTATACCTTCGCTTCGGACGATTCTCTCGCAGCTGTACTCACGCAAAAAGTGGAGTTGGGGGACGAATACCCAATTTCGTTTATGAGCACTAGTCTGCAAGGGGCTGAGCTGAATTACCCCGTAGTGGACAAGCATGCCTACGCGGTCTTCAAAGCAGTCAAGCAATTTAGGCCATACATTTTGAAGAACAGAACTAAAGTCATAGTTCCCCATCCAGCTGTTAGATCCCTTTTCGTTCAAAAGGAATTGGGAGAGAGGAGAGGAAACTGGGTCACAGCTCTGCAGGAGTATGATTTGGAATTTAAACCGGCTACAATCATCAAAGGACAAGGTCTATGCAAGTTACTGGCTGGAAACTCGACTGATGAAGAGCACCATTGGAAAAATGAAGCCGAGCTCAATTCGGTTGAGGTATGCCATATCTTCACAACTCCCCAGTCATGGTATAGAGATCTAGTGCACTATTTACAGCAGGGATATCTACCCGAGCACTGGAATTCTAAACAAAGAAGGGCACTCCGCTTGAAATCGGCACCCTATCAAATCATTGATGGGATTCTTTTTAGAAAGAATTATGACGGAATCCTTCTTAGATGTTTGGAAAAGGAGGATGCAAACAAAGTTGTCAAAGGATTGCATGATGGCCCCGCAGGTGGCCATTATTCAGGAGAGACGACAGCACACAAGATACTGAGAGCTGGTTATTACTGGCCCACTCTGTTTCGATATGCCCACACATATGCACGAAACTGTGATGTATGTCAAAGAAGCACTGGGAAGTTACCTAAGGCCGCAGGCCCATTGCAGCCTGTCATCATCTCTGAACCTTTTGAGCAATGGGGCATAGATGTTATCGGAGAAATAAATCCAAATTCTTCCTTGCAACACCGATACATTCTGACAGCTACCGACTATTTCACCAGATGGACGGAGGCCATCCCGCTGCGCAAGATCAATGAAGATACAGTTATCAGCTTCTTGAAAGAGAACATCATAACCAGGTTTGGGGTTCCAATTTCCCTTGTTTTTGATAATGCTACTTATTTTTCATCTTGCAAGATAAATGAATTTGTTTATGAATGGGGAATTAAGTTGCATTATTCAGCCAATTACCACCCTCAGGGAAACGGATTAGCTGAATCCTCAAACAAGAATCTGATTTGAATCCTTAAGAAAACAGTGATAGAAAACCAGAGAAGTTGGCATGTGGCTCTCCCAAATGCCTTATGGGCAGATAGGGTAACCCCGAAGAATGCTTTAGGTGTCTCCCCTTTCACTCTTGTCTATGGCAAGGAAGCCATACTTCCCCCAAACATCTTGCTGCCATCCTTGCAATTGTCCCAAGCCTCTCGGGGTTCTGGTAGCCAAGCCTTACAATCCAGGATAAACACCCTGCTTCGACTGGAAGAAGCCCGACACAAAGCTAAAGACCGATTTCATCAACACCAGGACATAGTTAAGAGATGGTTCGACAAGAGGAAATCCGGCAAGAGGGACTTTGAAGTTGGGGATTTAGTCCTGAAATGGGACCATAATCACGAAGGCAAAGGAATGCACACGAAATTTCAACATCTATGGGTAGGCCCGTACCAAATTTCTGCAAAATTGGGCCCATCCACTTATAAATTGACAAATCTCGAGGGAGAGGAAGTAGCCCTTCCACTCAATGGCCTCGCCCTGAAACAGTACTTCGCGTGAATCTCCGTGAGACTTCCTGTACATAAATAAAGTTGTCTGTTCGCTTTCGCTGTTAGCTGTTTTATTTTTCGGCCATGATGTTTCTTGTTTTGTTATTTGATCTTTTCAATAGGTTTTTGTTTTCTGAAGCACCCTTTTTTGTTGGGTCTCCCGCTGAAGGCAGCTCTCTCAAAGAAAACTTGCAACCCATGAGTCTGGGACCCTGCTCAGTAAACCCGGTCTGCTGTGCTCTCGCTGAAATATTCAAGAGGGGGGAAGCCTACCCTGCTAGTCACATTAACCCTGTTCAATAGCAGAGACCCATGGCCATCTTCATTACTATCGTTGGGTTCCACCCACTCTCACACTTCATAGGCATCTCAAGAAAGGTTACCTAAGTTGGACCCATGGAAAGTGGCACTTCTCGAAGACACGGGGTATTGAAATGACTCCATGCTGCTGATTTAAAAGCCAAAATGGCCTACATTCAAGAGTCTGTTTTCCAGGGATTCTCGCCTCAATTAAAGCATGGCTGAGACAAAACAAAAGGGACATGTAAAATCAAGAAGGCTGTCCAAAAGGCCCAGCTCAAAATAGGCTCCTCTCCGTCCGTGAAGTTTGATCAAATCAATAAAACCTCTAACTCACACAAAAGGACATTATGGATTGAGGAGCCCAAATCAAAGATCGGTCCAAAAGAAAATATCCCTGGAAGGCTCAAACAGCTAAGCTGTCCAAAATACAAGCATCCCAAAGGATGCCAGCAGCATGGGAATGAGGAACAAGAACAATAGTGTCCATGAGGAAGTGTTGCAAATCCTGTGGAGTCCGGCAGTAGTGACCATTTGAGGGATGACCCTCCTAAAATGAATCTCATATGCTGGCCCTCTGAGAGTGGTGAAGATGCCTCGGTCGAAGCTCCCCTTTCCCAATGACTAGCAGGAAAAGTGCTCCTTTCCCCGCATGAGTCTAAAATGCTCAGCTGAGTAGTGCACCCGAGACGGATGTTTTAATGAAGTTCCGGACCATGTAGGGTATTTTTTCAGAGATCTGTGTTCGCCAGCGACTCGCCATTGTTGTTGCAGCAACACCCCTCCCCAAAATTTTGTACATGTTGGGGCCCCTCCTGTATTTTTCGTACAAAGTCTGTTTGAGAAGACATCCCAGGCGTCCGCTCTGTTTTCAGCATAAATTTTTCCTTCCCGGCTGAGCTGCTTGCCGTCAATCCGCCCATGTTCTCCCCATTAAGCCAAAAGATAACTTAGTTTTGCCCAAACGTTTTGAAGTAATCCGGACTTTGTCCCGAAACAGCGGGAGCCATTGGGCAAAACCACCCGAAACGGCGGAAGCTTTCGATCAAGTCTTCCGCGACCACGGAAAGGTTCGCGTTGTTCTCCCGAAACGGCAAGGAATTCAACAAAGCCATCCGAAACGGCGGAACAATTCAGCTCTGTCTTCCGAAACGGCGGAAGCCATTCGGATAAACTCGCCGAAATAACACAAAGCAGTTCATCATTTTCTTCCGAAGTAAAAGCACTTGGAAAATTTTCAATCGTTGCTTCTGCGGAACGGTTCAAGCTCCGAAACAACTTAGTTCCCGAAACGGCGGAGCCTTTCATTCGAACCTCCCGAAATGGCGGGGCTCATTCACCTTAGTCTCCCGAAAAGGACTTAGATTTTCTTTCGATGAGAAGACTGCGGGAACAAAGGACTTAGAGAATGTTTAGTTTCAACCTTCCGCAACGACGGGAGTTTAAGTGAGCCCACCCGAAACGGCGGGAGTTTTCAGGGAACCCTTCCGCAACCGCGGGAGCCCTCGTAAAATCCTTCCGCAACGGCGGGGGAATTCAAGGAACCCTTCCGAAACAGCGGAAGCCGCCGCGATATCTTTCCAAAGGAAAATAAGCGGGAACGTTTTATGAAACCCTTCCGCAACGGCGGGGGAATTCATGAAAACGTCCCGAAACGGCGGAAACCATTTGGATAAGTCCCGCGGAGAAATTCACGATTGCCTTCCGAAACCTTGAAAAGACTTAGAAGTTTCTCAAGAAGCTGTCGCGGAAGCCTTCAGCTTTTGCTTCCGAAACAGCGGAAGCCTTCGGGCTACCCTCCCGAAACAGCGGAAGCCAATTGCTTACCCCGACCGGCAAAAGGACTCCGAAACGATCCCGGGTGAATTTGCGGAAAATATAAGTTTTGCTTCCGAAACGGCGGAAGCCATTCCCAAAAGCTTTCCAAAACTAGCGGGAGCCGTAGCCAAAAAACTTTCCGAAAATCAACGAGACTTTGAAGTTTTGGTTCACGGAAGCTTTCGCAAAAGTCTTCCGAAAATACCGGGAGCATTCGCTATACCGTTCCGAAAGGGAGGAAGCTTTGGCGTTACCCGTCCGCTACGCGACAGACTCTCGCGGAAGGCTTCGCGTTTCCTTTCCGCTTTAAGCCCCGAAACGTCGGAAGCTTTCATCGAATCCTTCCGCAACGGCGGATGCAATTCACGAACTGGCCCCGCAAGTGGCGGTCGCACGGAAACCGAGGTGCTTTGACGTGACCGCTACGCGCGGCGAATTTAAACCCCGTTTTAACCACGCCACCTACCCAATTAAATGCTCACACGTGCCATTCCTTATAAAATACCGTGGGGGGGGGCTCGACCAATACACCATTGTTTTGAACCGGCCAGCGACGTGTGATACCGTGCAAATCGCTCCAGCTCACCTCGCGCCTCCGTGCTCGCAGCCACCTTGCTCAAGCAATCCCCACGGTGCCAGGTAGGATCTTCACCTTGTTTTTCACTACTGAGCTGTCCTTTTGGGGAAATTATTGGGTTTTAGTGGGATTGTGACGGGCAAAACACCCGTCAAGGGCTATGTTTTGCCCGTCAGGTACAGTGAACGGAGTTTTCGTTTCACATAATCGTCGTGGGCCTTCGTAAAACGTATATCTTATGTTGATGGGTGCGGGCAGTTAACCATGCCTTATGTTGAATTTAAACCCCGGGCCGCGCCCCTCGTCGTGGGTTAAGTTATCGAAACCCTGTGGGCTTTCCATATCCCTGACCGTGAACCCTGGGCCCTTTTCCATAAACCCCAGTCCCTACACGCGAAGCCGAAACCCGTAAGCGGTTAAGCCACGAGAGCCAAAACTTGAAGCCGCCCTAGCTCTCCCCGTCAGTTTGTCCCCGGCGCCGTTACCTTCGCTCAGACCAAAGCCTCCCATAGTGACTCGGCAAGTGGCCGCGCGTGACGATAGCATCCATAGCCCTCACCGAGTCAACCCGCCTCTTCCCCGCCTTCGACCTCTCCAACCGCAGCCATAGCGAAGGACTTCTCCTTCCGCGAAGCGGAACCGGAGGCCGATTGCTTCCGCGAATCACCTATTGGTCCAATAAAACCAATAGCGTCCGCAACATAGCTTATCCCACACTCATCGTTTACGAGCTTCAAATGTTTCAATGTGTGTCTTATAATTGAAATAATGTTTTACTTCCTAAATACATGCTTCATTGATTTATCTCATTAAAACAATTGTTGCTCTCTGCTGAAACCATACAACCTGTGGCTCAAACTCATGATGAATTGTATATGGATGTTATCAGGGATAATTCAATATGCCGAAACCCAGTAAGAAGAAGGCGAGGATGACAGAAAAGAAACCTGCTCCTCCTAAGATTGAAACCTCGCTCCAAGACACCAGGTGCACCACTGGTGTCCCTCCAGAAATCAGATGGGATGACATATACAGAATGATCAGGGACCAAGAGATCCCAGATATGTTGCTGGAGGAGGCACCGATCTATCAAAATATCAGAGCCTCAGGCATAACTAGAGCCGCTACCCGCCCTGAGCTGTTCCCCTGTGCTGAAGTGATCGGGTGGATACTCCAACATGCAGATGCTGATGGGAGAGTGATAAATGATAGCGGGAACATGGCTATCGCCTCATTTCAACCCGCGTATCTGGCGGCAGCCTACAGGTTTCCCCGTGTCCAGCAAGCTCTGACCGATGAATGGTTAAACCAGATGGACAATGTCGAGATGGCCAAAAAGCTACTGGTGCAAGGGAAACATTTGAGGAAGAAAGAGAGGGAGGAGTATGACGTACAGAATCTAAGAGCTCCTTATAGATTGATCGCCCTGATGCTGTGTAGAATCTTCGGCATGCCCGATGGCACAGTATACAAGATTCAGTGGGTCCCTATCATTCACTATGTGGCATTTAAGGGGACAGTGTTTGACTGGGCCACCATCTTGTCAGATAGTCTGGCCTCAATGATAAGTGCTGCTAAGCCCGGGCTGGCCTCGAAGAAGGCTGAATTCTTCATGTCCTCATACCTGATAGATTGTATCTTGGCCAAGATAGAGTTCCCCGGATTGGGGTGTACATGGGATAGGGCCACAGCCCCGGTCTACACTGCATTCAAGATGTTGTGGGCTCAGAATTACAAGCCCAGCTACAAACTCATTTGTGAGGGGTTCATCATGCCCCTATACGAGAAAATGTTCAAGGAAGAACCAAGTTGCCTGTCCCAAAACGCTTTGGAAGTCCTTGAGGATTATGGGGATTTCTACTTTTCAGAACAAGGTACCTACTTGAGAATGTTCGGAGGGACTAAGCCCCCATACATATTGCCGCAGTATGCCACAGACTATGTGGTGCTCAAGGAAGCAGTAAGACAACTCTTCTTGGATGGGATTGGAGCATTCCTCCACAAGCTACACAAGGCTTCCTTTCCCCCCCTACCTTTCTGCATAGGTGCTTACAAGTTTTCAGGGGTGGCCTCTGCCGATGAATTTGTTCAAGAGTTGAGGGCCTTCCATTTCGGTGAGGTCATCTTCCACAGGAACGACAGAAAGGGTAAAGTGGCCGAGCATTGCAAGGGGAACTATGCGAACTTCGAATATTCCCACTACCCCGATGCCGAGGAGGAAGCTTTCAGAGGCATCAGCAACATGGCTGAACTACGGATCTGTCGCCAAAGTACTGGAGCGAGCTCTAGCTCAACCAAAACCCAGAAGACCATCCAGCAAAAGGAGAAAGAAGCCAAGGATGCCCGAGCTCAGGAAGAGCTCAGGTTAAGAGAAGAGCTCAGGTTAAGAGAAGAGGCAAGGTTACAAAAGGAAGTCGAGGAAGCAAGGAAGCAGCAGGACGCTGAAAATGAGAGACTGCGGAAGGAGGCTGAAGAAGCCCAAAAGCAGAAAGAAGCAGAAATTGAGCAAGCTGAAGCAAGGAAGAAAGCGGAGGAAGAATTGAAGGCAAGAGAAGATGCCCAGGTAGGTGGGTCCGGTGCGCAGGACATGGAGATAGACACCTCTCAGGCAGGTGGCTCTAGTACCCAAAGGGAAGGGACAGACCCCGCTCAGGAAGTCCGGACCCCACCTATGGAAGAAGACATAGACATCATAAACCGACCAATTGTACCGTACACTCCATCTGGGAAGCGTACGGTGTCCAAATGGAATGAGTTTGTCTATGACAAGAAAAGAAAAACAATGGTCCTCCAATCAGAAGAAAGGATTAAAAGTCCTTTCCATGACGACATAGTTACCCACCGAGAGGTCGCTGTCATGCAGAACACAGATGCGGATCCCATTGCCATGGCCTCCGCAGTTATAGCGACAGCACAAGCATCATTTGCCAATGTAGGGGTGATAGTCAAAGAAAATATATTGACAAAGAAAAGAGCACGTACCCTGCAGCGAAACGTGGCTAATGAGCAAGCTCAAAGAGACCTGGCAGTGAACAAGTATAATTGCTTGTACGCTGAGCACAAGGAGTTGGCAAACAAGTACAGCTACCTGGAGGAGGAAAAGGACCAGCTAGCACTCCAAATAATGATTGCAGAAGCAGAGAAGAGTGGAGCAGAAGAAAAGGCTTCCCAGCTAGAAACAGACAAGCAGGCATTAGCTGAGCGTTTAGAGCAAGCGGAAAGCAGAACCTTGGACATGTCCCCCTTCCACGAGCTGTCATGCAATATACTACAGCAAGTGCATGGCTCTCAAGAGCTAATCACTGATGAGGTGTGCAAACTCAAGGCCATGACGGTTAGGCTAAAGGAGGTGAATGCGGAAGCCCACAGGCTCAAGGCTAAGAATACCCGTGTCAAAGCAAATGTCATAAGTCAGATGGCATGGAGGGAAGGGAAAGGAGGTTTCCCCCCGCATCTTCCTTTCAAGACCGTGGAAGATTTTAATGAAGATATAGCCTTGTTGGAGTTTGGCCGGAACTGTGCCAATAAGCTGATGGCCAGTGTGCAGAAGACCACAGATAGAATCAACAACCTGTACCAAAAGCTCAAAGGAGTCCATGATAACTGCTCATTAAGTTTCCCTCAGACCCTAGAAGACTTCCCGGGAAAAGAGCAGCGGTTATCTCAACTGAAAGAAGAGCTAGGCGTCCAGATGGAGTATGTGAAAAGCATTGATGTCCTTGCCATAGATGATCTCCAACATTACATCGGTTCATCAACACTTCACAACCATCTGCTGAAGGAAACATATCAAGTTGCTAAAGCAGAAGTACAAAGCATTAAAATAGAGCTCGGGAAGAATATAACTTCTCAGAAAATCCTGTTTCCTGCTGCAGCAAACATAATCATAAGGGATACAGGTGTGTGGCACAGTTACATAGAAGAGGAGGTCAGGAAAGCTGCAACAGCAGCAGAAGCATCAGTAGACCCGGCAGCCCCTCTCCCAGCAGTCTCTTCCCCAACAATGGCAGAAATTCTGGCCAGTCCCATTCCCCCTTCCCAATTAGGAGCAGCATCAGCAGGGGAGTCGAGGACCTCTTCCCAGGCAGCATCAGTGACCATCAACTTGGGCGACCCTTTGCCAGGAGAAGCTCACGCACAGGAATGAAGAAGCTGAATTCAGTGAGCCACTCTTTTCAGCCAGACACGTGCCCAGCAGGGAACGCTTTGAGCTTAGCAAATTTTCTGTTATATGTAAGGCGTAAGCTGTGGGACAGCTGTCCCTATTCTTTTTGTCAAAATATTTTGTAAATGAAGTGACCATTTTTTGGTGATCGATTATATTAGAAATCCCTGTAAATGACAGGTGGGGGATGCTAGGTGTCAGCCCAGAGGGCAAATTTGTAACTATAAATAGAAGCTAGGAAAGATTAGGCAGGACTTTTGGCAGGGAATGAAAATTTTGGGCGAATGATATGAGCTATCTTGTATCGGCTCTGTAAATTGAATTTTCTAATAGAAGCCACAGGAGATGGACGTTTTGCTTGGAATGTTGGGTTGCTTTATGTTGGACTATTCTAATGACTGCAATTCTGCAATGTGAGATCATTCTTGACTTCTGAATTATTTCTTTGTATTAATGATTTTGCTCTTATCTATGCATGCGTCCTCTCTATTTCATGGACAATGAATGCGTTCCATATTAAATCAGGAGCTACCTGCTGATACTTTTACCATTGCTGTAGATTTTTCTTCTAGAACGAATGGCTAACTGTTCTTTCTTCAGGATAATTCGTATGGCTCATTGTTCATGCTTTTAATTGCTCCTTGCAGGGATCTTTTAGTTTAATTCCAGTTTCGTTCTATCTAGAGTTGTTTCTTTATTCTTGTTACTTAGATCAAACAATTTTGATTTCTTCTGTTCATAAGCAATAAATTCGTTCTGTAGGTTCAGTGTAGATCTGTTTCCTTAATCCTGTAGCTTTTCTCTGTTTATTTTCTGAGCAACAGATGCGTTCCATTTTAAATGAGAAGCTATCTTCTCAAGATCCTCATCTTGCTGTAGCTTTGACCGTGAGAAATAATAGTTATCTGTTCGTTGCTTATGATATCTGTTACAGCTGATTGCTCTCCCCTTAAGCGTGTTCCCCTGCAGGGATAGGTAGATGTGTTCCTGTTTCTAAATTTAAATCTGTTTCAGTTGCATTTAGACTAAGTATAATTTAGGCATGTGCATCTCATATAAAACACATAAAATCCAAAAGAAAGGTGGATCGGGCCATAACCGGTAAAATCGGATTTAAAGTCCAAAACCACGGTTGCCGGAACCGCTAACCGGACGGATTCCCTACACCAAACGGGAGATAGTCTAATTGGGACCGTCTCTCGGGGAGAATCCCTTTCTGATTGATGCTACGATATCCGAGGCATCAACAGGTTATTAGACCACCTTGATGGGGTTGGCCCTGTATGAGTCAAGTGGGTAAAAGGGTTATTAGACCACCCTAGTGGGGGTCAGTCCTGTTAGCATTATGTTATGTGGTTAAGTTGAGGCCGACCTAGTAAAGGTTATTAGGCAAGTCAAGTCATGTATAAATAGAGTGCAGGAGGCACTCTATTTGATCAATTCAATTTCTCTCTCTCACACACTCATTGGAGAGTGGCACACTTGTGGAGGAGGAGAAGCTACTGCTAGGAGGACTATCTCTTATGCTTGGGTTGTATCATTGCTCTATCTATCTCTAAGGAAGTTGCGGGGTTTTTCACCTTCTTGGTTTTCCCTAGTGAAACTCTGTGTCTCTTATGTGCTTGCATTATTGCGTCCATGATTGATATGCTGTAGATATGTTGTAGATATGCTGTACACTAAGTCACCTGACACAAGGACACGGGACACGAGTGTTCCCAAAATATGAGTGTCCCCACGGGACACGGTGACCCCCAGAATCAGGACACGTAGGACACATTTTATATACACATATATATATATTTTAAATATATTAAAATTGAAAAATATAGACATATAGATCCAATAAAATTTAACCTTTACAATTACAAATATTCAATAGAAATTACATTTACAATTACAAATATGAAATATTCAATAGAAATTAGATCATTCACAAATCACAAGTACAACACATTTGTCATTCACAATCACAAATCACAATGAGACATTGAGACACATAGATGCATGTCAGAGACTCGGAACCATATGTCTCATTAAGTCATCAAAATCAAAATGTATTACATAGATGTCCGAATGCCACTGGGCACTGGCAAATGCCAAATAGACTAATAGTCTAATAGTCTAATAGTAAATACAAAAAAGGGGTGGATCAAGATGGAAGAATCCCATCTGTCAATGACTCAATAGTCCTCCTCCATGCCTGAATCAACAAACTCATCACTGCCCTGATCCTCCTCCTCCTCCTCCTCCTCCTCTCTGCCAATCTGACTAACTGCATCTGCTGGTGTGGAGGATGACCCCTCCATACGATCACCCTCATCAAAAGTGACCGACTCTAGCACTGGATCATTATGATCCATGTTGGCTAATGCCAACTCAGTACTGCTGTCCAAACCCATCTCATCAGGAAAGACATCCCACATCCATGTCTTTCCCTTCGCCCACTCCTCCCTCTTCCTGTAAATAAGACGAAGGTTGGCGTGCACATACACCATCGTCTCTGCCCTAGACTGCTCAAGCCTGTTCTTCTTCACACTGTGCAAGTTCCCATATGTGCTCCAATTCCTCTCACAACAAGAGGATGAAGTAACTTGAGAGAGGACCCTCAAGGCTATCTTTTGTAGAAGAGGGCATGTTTCCCCATGAGTTGTCCACCAAACAAGGGGTTTCTTAATCCCCATGTCTCTAACCACCTCATATCCTCCAAAGCTCCCAGAGCCACTAGAAAAATCATAAAATTCCACCTCCACCACCTCAAGGTGGTCTCTATCCTGAAGTAGCCATCTAAATGCTATCTTCCTCCCCTCTGAGATCTCTCCTTCCATGTGAGGAGGGACTCTGGATGAGGGCCCCGAGCCACCACTGAGCCAATCCTGAGCGTAGAACCTGGGGTTCAATGAGTGGGCCAAGCAATGCAAAAGTGTGCAATTCTTATCCCACATGGAGATAAGAATGCCCTGTATGATGGACCATAAGTTCTCTGCCGATGTCTCATACTCAGCACACTCATTCTCCATAACAATGGTCCTCATGGACTCAATCATGGAATCCCACCCCTCATAAAAATCTCCTAGGATGGGCTGGTCCGTGTCTGGAAACCGCAACAAAGAAATGATTGGCTCCATGATCTTGATGCTAAGGACTACCCTATCCCACCAACCATCATCTAATACTGTGTCCTTCACCTTTTGTGAAGCATTCTGATCCGACTTTCTCCAAAAAGCCCAAAACTATGAAATCACCATGGACCCAAGAGCGGTTTTTACCTCTCTCAATCTCTTGAGCATGATGAATGAGGAAGCAAACTGAGTATCTGCAACCTTCAACAATGAAAGATGTGTGTACTCTTTGTAGATTGTGAGGGCATTGGTGTGGTTTTGTACAAAGTTATGGATATGGCGTGCATCCTCAATAAGTTTTCCAATCCATGGTACATCTGAAGCAATAGATTTCAGTGCTAAATTCAAAGAATGGACAATGCAAGGTGTCCAAAATACCTGTAAGATCAATAAAAGAAAGTATAAATGAGTCATTGAGTCTAGACTCCTAGACTCTACAAGACTACAACTAAGTTACTACTTACTAACAGCTCAAAATTTCAAATAAATGAGTAAATTAACAATCACATACCTATGGATGTTTAGCTTCCATAATCATGCCAACAGCCTTGCAAATAGGTGCATTGTCCGTGATGATTTGTACACAAGAATCAACACCTACTTCTTCAATGGTTTTGATGAACAAATCACCCATATATTGTGCATCCTTGTATTTCCCAAGAGCATCCACCGCTTTCAAGAACACCGGTCCATTTGTGGAAGACACCATGAAATTGATGAGTGGATGGCGTGTTGGATCCGTCCATCCATCAGAAACAATACTAACACCCCATGTGGACCATTTTGATTTAATTGGATCAATAATTTTATCCACCTCCTTCTTTGCCTTAACCAACAATGTGGTTCTAAGCTTCTCTGAACTACGAGGCACATAACCAGTTGGAGCTTGTTCCATTATAGATCGACACATCTCAAAGTACAATGGTGACAATGCAACATTGAATGAGATGAAGTTGAGGTAGAAGAAAAATGCAATGGAGAGGTCTACCTCTTCTCGTGCCTCTTGTTGGAAAATCCTATCCATTGGACCTCTTGAAGTTGGCCTCTTTCTTGTTGGATAAGCAATAGCATCAACCCCACTCCTAGTGCTAGAGGGTTTCCTCAACAATGGAAAAGGATCCTCACGATGAAATGTCTTGCTTGCTGCAGCCACCTTCCCTACCCTAACATGGTCTTCTCTTTCCATCTCCCTCCTTTGGTTAACACTCACAGCTTTGCATGAAGAAATCCCACAAGGGAGGGCCAACAAATGGCCTTTAACCCGGTAATAGGTGCTCTTGAAATCATGCTTGCAGAAATTGCAATTCCAACACACATTGCCTCCCCCACCAAGCTTCGCTCCAACACCTTCTTTCCTTGTCACATACTTCCACAAAGGGTATTTACTCTCTTGTGCTTGTTGTTTTGCCAAAGCTTGGCTATATTGAGGATGAGCTTGACTAGAATTGGTTGGAGCACTACTAGGAGCAGAAGGGGATGTGCTTCGACGAGGAATAGGACGAGAGGGAATAGATGGGGCATTCTTCCCTTTCCTTTGCCCTCTACCTGCTTCCCTAGCTGGTTGAGACATTTTCCTTCAATCTTGCTGGTGAAATCACACTTGAATCTCCTTCACCTGCAAGAAAACACTCTTGAATCTCCTTGACCTACAAAAAAAATGACTTTGAGCTCTCTCTAACTCTCCCTCACACTCCCAACAGTTAGCAAATGACAAATAAAAGACAAAAAGGGCATTTTTATTGACCCACGGGCTCTTCCTCACGCATTTTTTGTGTCCTGTTTTTCCCCCATGTTGCACAGATTCCCCCACGCGTGTCCCGAGTTCAGGACACGAAAAAACTCGTGTCCCCCACGTGGGGCCAACGTGTCCGTGCCCAAACGTGGCCCACGCGACACGGGGACCCTATTGGACATGTCCTATTACTTAGGTTGTACATGTTATTCTCTTAGTTAAGATCCTATATCAGATTGAAATTTCTGAAAAACTAACACCAAGAACCTAGTCATGGCGTCTCTAGAAAAGATCCTCACGGAGGTGTATCAGCTTTGATGTGAGTTGTAGACATTAGTCAAGGTGAATAAGCACTTCTGAAGTAACTTACCCATTTGTGAGACACTGCCATCCCCTGTGTTACTGCTCGTCCAACATATGCTAGAGTGTGTATCCCCTTTCCTCTTCCAAAGTGTCACAATGTCAAGTCAGTAGTCATCCTTTAGCCTAGCCTTTGATTTTTAGCCTTCACCCTTCACTAGCAAATTGGTCACAACTATGAAATGAGTATGATCTTGAAAGTCTAGTCTGAGTCATGATTAATATTGAAAACACTTTATATTTGGTTTTAGATCGCCAGAGAAATGATTACTATTTGTTATAATTGCTACTTGAATGATTTGTAAAGCATCTCTTAGCCTCTAACACTTGCAGCAGATAATTCTCAGTTTGGGTCATATTATTGGTCATGCTGACTGGGTCAAACCTAGTTTGACCAAAGTCAACCATATGACATTAGGTGGATAGACCTCGGATGATGCAGATGGATGATATATGGTCTATTCCAGGTCACCATATTGTTCCATGCATTGGTTACAGGTTTATGGTGATGATTTGTGGTTTTCAGCATATCTGATCATTTACAGATTATTATTATTTTATCTGTCTGGACATATTGGATATTTTATAAGATCATGCAGAGATCCATAGGGTGTATGAGTACACACCTCTAGTGGATTTGGGCTCTCTGAGTCCATTGAGATAGTTGGTTTTCAATTCTGGGCAGTTACAGTGATTATTTTCCTCAGTTTATCATTCTGGTGCAGTTTTGCCATGATAAATGGCTTGTTAGAGCAGAGTGATGGTTTGATTGGTTTGCCTAGGGCGCTATAGAGGGGGCATGCATTGTAGCCACTTGTTTTTACTATATTGCTTTGTTCCCGGACACATTGGTGCAGTCAATTTTGGCTCCAAGTGACCAAGCAGAGAGATAGAGTCATTTTGATTCTTTCCAGAGGATTTACAGAGGATAAAAAATGGTTAAAATGGCTACTGAAGAATTCGATTTGGGCTACTAAGAAAGGAAATGGCATGGGATGAGTTTTGATGATGAGTGTGATGTCTTCCACCCCTTCCATAGCAGTTTCAGCATTCAGTGGGGCCCACACCCATCTCTTTGGCACATTTCATGATTTTTTGGGGCCTTTGGAGGCTCACGACTTTCCCAGAGGAGCACGATTTGGTGCTTAGATTGGTCTTGTGATGTTATTGTGCCACGGGGACACACTAGGGGTGTTAGATATTACCCCCTAGACCCACCATGAGCTATATCTTATGTTATTTTGTCATTTTGAGTGGGACCCCCCTCTCCTAGGGCGATTTTGTCCATGTATGTTATATTTTTGAGTTGATCCATGTACTTTATTGTTGAGCTCATCTCAACCATTGATTAGAACATTTTGATCTTTTAATCTTATCCATCCATTCAAAAGGTGGTTAGGGTTTTTGTATCTCTCCATCCTATTTAAAGGAGAAAGCTTCTCATTGTAAAGGATCTTTGGCTCTTGGAATCTTGATAATAAAAACTATTTGCAAACACTTCTTGGATCTCCTTTGCATCGATATTCTTAGATGGTGATTGGAAAGTCTATTGCATCCTAGCATTTGAGAGTTTGTGGTGATATCTATATTTTTCATGGAATACTTTGTCTTGTCTACAAGAGGGTGACTTCACTTGAGCGTTTTTGCAGGGCTTCCTCAACTCGCTCTCTTGGCATCGCTTGCATCAGGGGGTTTTCATTAGTATCATTGTGATCTATGATTTCATATTGTTATTTCTTCTATTACATTAGTCTATTTCTCTTGATGCATCAAATCTGATATTGTTGACATTTGTTGTGCAGGAGAGAGCACGCATTGGCTTCTTTGGGCAAATCGAATTGCATATAACACTCACTCAAATCTTCTCAAATTGAGTGGGAATGCATAGATCATCATCATCAAGGTATCTACAAGGATTTCTAGGTAAGGTCTACAGGTTTGTTCATTATTTCTTTGTTAAAATCCATTGGCATCATTATTTTACTGTCAAAACCCTCACTATTTTTATTCAAAAACTTCCATGGATAGAACCCCTTGATCAATTGGCAAACCATTTCTGGGTATTTTAGCTTGGACCAAAACCAAAGTGGGTTCTCCTAGGCATCAAGGTTGGAGGACTCCACAGGGCCCAATTCCCAAGGCACTCATCTACAAACCCTATCGCACTTCCCCACTTGGCCAATTTTTCTGTGTTTTGATCCTGTCTCTGGGACTTGTGTGTTTTGATACTATCATATTTCTCTTCAAGTCTATCCAAAGGTACTAGATAGCCTCAATCCTGTTCTTAACCTCCCTGCATTGGACACGGTTCCCAAGGCAGTGGATTTTCATATCATTTGTTGGTACCTTGATTTTGGATCTGTTAATTAAGCTTATAAGTCACTTGCATAACTATGTTAGATCAAATCTATATTTCTTAAGCCTCTTGATCCAACCCATTACTCACCTTGTGACTTCATCCATAGATCTAGGGTTCACCATACCAAACACCTTACGTACTTCACTGTGTCTGATTTGATCTGGTGTCCTGGTTTGATCTCTCCTGTCGGGAGTAGATCTGGGTCTCCCCCATTGTTGTCTTGGGTTAAGACAACATCAAGTGAAGATTGCCTCGATTTGCGTGACAACCATCCATTTGGGAGTCGAGGCTGTCTTGGTTCACCTCTTTGGTTTCCCATCCCCTCTCCATCCGTACGGATCCATCTATAGGGGAAACTACAAGTTTGGTGATAACAAGTCCAAAGCCTAAGCAAGCAACTAGCAAACAAGCTGGAAGATTGATATATAAGATAAATCAATCAAAACAAAGAAATGAAAGCAATAACAAGCAAGTAAGATCTGGCGACAAGTTTGGATGAAGAATTCCCACACATACTAGAGGTAGTTATCTTCCCAAGGGAGGCTTGCAACGCAGTCCCGCGAGTTAATGCAACCCTATTGTAAATCAAAGAGACCATGTGTCAGTTGCAAGAGTATATCATGAAAGTACAAGACAACTGAGAGTAGGAACAAGTGGGGAATTCAAAGCACAATTGAAACAAAGATACACTCCTAGTTGTTTGACCTGAAGATGAATCCCATGAATATTAAACACCCTGTAGAAATCTACAACTCACTCTAACCGAGGCACCCTCGAAAAACCTTACTCTCCTCCAACTTGCATGTTGAGAAGAATCAGGAAATGGAAGTTGAACAACCAGTCCAAATCCTGACCAAGCAACAAGCAAACAAGCACACAAGCAAGAAAATTGACATATAAACTAAATAAAACAAAACCCAGAAATGAAAGCAATAAGAAGCAGGTAAGTTCTAGACACATGTTTGGATGAGTTGTTCGCACACGTCCTAGAGGTAGTTATCGTCCCTGTTATCACCAAACTTGTAGTTGCCCCTGTAAATGGATCCAAGATGGATGGTAGAGGGGATGGGCAACCAAAGAGGTGAACCAAGACGGCCTCGACTCCCAAATGGATGGTTGTCATGCCAATCGAGGCAGTCTTCACTTGATGTTGTCTTAGCCCAAGACAACAATGGGGGAGACCCATATCTACTCCCAACAGGAGAGATCAAACCAACACACCAGATCAAATCAATGGAGGATGAAGTACGTAAGGTGTAAGGTGAAGTAAACCCTAGATCTATGGATGAAGTCACAAGGTGAAGTATGGGTCGGATCAAGAGGCTTAAGAAAATATGAAATTGATCCAATGTGGAAATACAAGTGACTTATGAGATTGATTATCAGATCTAGAATCAAGGTACCAGTAAATGATAAAATATCCACTTCCTTCGGAACCGTGTCCAATGTATGGAGGATAGAAATAGAATTGGGGCTATCTAGTACCAATGGTTAGACTTGTTTGACAGGTATGATAGTGTCAAAGCACACATGCCTTAGAGATAGGATCAAAACACTGAAAAAATGGCCAAGTAGGGTAATGCGCCAGGTTTGAGGGATTAGTGCCTTGGAGTTTGGGACTTGTGGAGTCACCCAAGCATGACGCCTAGGATAACCCACTTTGGGTTTGGTCCAAGCTAAAATACCCAGAAATGGTTTTCCAATTGATCAAGGGATTTGATCCATAGAATTTTCCGATTATTTTAAGTGAGGGTTTTGACAGTAAAATAATGATGCCAATGGATTGGAACCAAGAAAAGATGAACAAACTTGTGGATCTTACCTGGAAAACCTTGTAGATGCCTTGATGATGATGATCTATGCCTTCCCGACCAATTTGAGAAGATTTGGATGAGTGCTTTATGTAAATCGATTTTCCCAAGGAAGCCAATGCGCCCTCCCTCCTGCACAACAAACGTCAGCAATATGAGATTCGATGCATCAAGAGAAATGGAAAAATGCTACAAGAGAAATAACAAGATAAAACCATAGATTAGAATGATACTAATGATAACCCCCTGATACAAGCGAGTTGAGGAAGCCCTGCAAAAACGCCCAAGTGAAGTCGCCCTCCTGTAAACAAGACAAAGTTTCCACAAAAATATAGATCTCACCACAAATACTCAAACATGCTAGGATGCAATAGACTTTCCAATCACCATCGAAGAACACCAGATGCAAAGGAGACCCAAGAAATTTCCACAAGAAGTTTTCTATTATCAAGATTCCAAGAGCCAAAGACCTTTTACAATGAGAAGATCTCTCCTTTAAATAGGATGGAGAGACACCAAAACCCTAACCACCTTTTGAATGGATGGATAAGATTAAAAGATCAAAATGTTCTAATCAATGGTTGAGATGAGCTCAACAATAAAGTACATGGATCAACTCAAAAATATAACATACATGGACAAAATCGCCCTAGGAGAGGGGGTCCCACTCAATGTGACAAAATAACATAAGATAAAGCTCATGGTGGGACTAGGGGGCAATATCTAGCCTCCCTAGTCTGTCCCCATGGCACAACAACATCAAAATACCAAGCCAAGCACCAAATCGTGCTCCTCTGGGAAAGTCGTGAGCCTTTAAAGGCTCCAGAAAACCATGAAATGTGTTGGAGAGATGGGTGTGGGCCCACTGAATGCTGAAACTGCTAGAGAAGGGGTGGAAGACATCACACTCATCATCAAAACTCATCCCATGCCATTTCCTTGCCTCAGTATCCCAAATCGAATTCCTCAGTAGCCAATTTAACCATTTTTAATCCTCTGTAAACCTTTTGGCAAGAATCAAAATGCTTGTAACTCTCTGTCTGGTCACCTGGGGGAAAATCTGACTGCACCAATGTGTCCGGGAACTAAACAATATAGTAAAAACAAGTGGCTATACTTCATGCCCCCTCTATAGCGCCATAGGAAAACCAATCATGCCATCACTCTGCTCTGACAGGCCATTTATCATGGCAAAACTACACCAGAGTGATAAACTGAGGAAAATCATCACTGTAACTTCCCGGAACTGAAAACCAACTATCTCATTGGAATCAGAGAGCCCAAATCTACCTAAGGTGTTTACTCATACACCCTATGGATCTCTGCATGATCATATAAAATCTCCAATATATCCAAACAAATAAAATAATAATAATTTGTAAATGATCAAATATGCTGAAAATCACAAATCATCATAAACCTGTAACCACTGCATGGAAGCATCTGGTGACCTATAATAGACCACATATCATCCTTCTGCATCATCCGAGGTCTATCCACCTCATGTCCTGTAGTTGACTTTGGTCAAACTAGGTTTGACCAAGTCAACATGACCAATGATATGATCCGAACTGAAAATAAGCTGCTGCAAGTGTTAGAGGTTAAGACATGCTCTACAAATCATTCAAGTGATAATTATAACAAATATTAATCATTTCTCTAGCGATCTAATAACCAAATAGAAAGTGTTTTCAATATTTATTATGACTCAGACCAGACTTTCAAGACCATACTCACTTCATAGTTGTGATCAATTTGCTAGTGAAGGGTGAAGACTAAAAATCAATAGGCTAGGCTAAAGGATGACTACTAACTTGACACTGTGACACTTTGGATATGGAAGGGAGATACACACTCTAACATATGCTGGACAAGCAATAAAACAGTGGATGACAGTGTCTCACAAATGGGTAAGTTAGTTCAGAAGTGCTTATTCACCTTGACAGATGCCTACAACTCACATCCAAGCTGATACAGCTCCGTGAGGATCTTTTCTAGAGCTGCCATAACTAGGTGCCCGACAAACCGTTACTTGAGACTCTAGGGGACATAACTTGAGCTATCCCTTACTCCATCTCACATGATAACTCGCAAGCTAGTGAGGGAAAAATCAATACAAGTGAGGGCAACAATCGTTTAGATATAACATTTAAGAACCATTGCTTTTTGGGCCTTTAAGTTTCCATAGCCCGGATCCACGTGTATTCAAAAACACTTGTCACATGGATTTACATTTATTAGGCTTTATGATCTATGTGTGTTCAGAAACACGATTCCATAGATTTACATTTCACATTTCACATTTACATTTCAAAGCTAATTTCATTAGGCTTGCCTTGCATTCACGTGTGTTCAGAAACACTTGTTACATAAATGGGCTTTCATAAGATATACATTTCATTTCCATATACACTGTACTGATGGTAGCACTATCTGTTTCAGGTTTAGCCAACACAACTTAGGCAACTCAGATCCGAGACACAATAAAACAGGGAAGCTCATCCAACAAAGAGGCTATAGTGGGGGAAGGTCCTCCTTGCCACTAGTCAAGTAGTAAGTCAAGATAATCAACAAACTGGAAGGTAATGGATGGGTGGAGAAAGTGGATAATGAAACCAACACTAGCAAGCCAAAAGATGGTGGGAATGATCACCTCTATTCTCCCTAAGGAGGGTAAAACCAATGAGTATAGGTCAAGAACTTCTAAGTCTGAGTGGGGACATATATACATATAATCAATACAACTAGGCCCACATATCTATATGATCGCTAATAATAACCACAACACAAGATAATACTTGCTGGGTCATATACTTGTTCATAATAATCTGTACCATCATCTGTCCGCTAAAACCTGCTGCTGCAACTCTGGGCAATACCATCTGCTCTATAAATGGCTAAATGGCTACATCAGTCATCAAATCTCAGTTTCCTGAGGCTCGGTCATGGCATGGGGATATACTGCTGTCCATAATAAAAATAGTGATCCATCATAGATGCTCATCTCAGCATCTCAATGTAAGGGAATTGGCTGAAAAATATACTGGAATCTGACAATAAAGATATGGTAGCCCGGCTACTATATATGTGATAACATTTGGCTCCAGCTGGGACAAGTGCTCTGCTGAAAAGAGCGCTTGAGAACCTCAGAATCTCTGGTCCTCATCACTCTGCTACTCGTATCCTCGATCCAGCACTATAGCTCTGCATCAGCTACCAAAATGACACTTGTTATCTGCAAAATGTCCAGAGCTATACCAAACTCACAGACCTGTTGTTAGAACAATGCATGTATATACATAAATCTTAAAATAAAACAATACTGAAAAGAAATGCATAAAATAAACTAATCTACTGACATAACTTCAAAATTTTTATTATTATTGTGTAGGAAAAGAAAATGGCAAGTACTCAGGACTAAACTAAGAGCTTCAAAAAGTGAGCTTAGAAAAAGACAAAAAGCGCCAGACTCAATGGCTGAAACTAAGTACTTCCCAAGCAGGCTTATTCGGATTCTACCTACTCTAACTTACCAGGCAAGCAGGGTTCATGCAATGGGCGGGAAATAATGCTTTAGTAAAAGACAATTTAGAGGAAGATCAAGTTCATCTCCATCTAAAGTCTTCAAATAAACTGATCCTTTTCCGGCTATCCTTGACACTCGATATGGTCCCAACCATATCTTTTCAAACTTTCCACGGTTTTCGGGTTTCTCCTTTAATTTATCCCATAGCAAGACTATATCTCCTACCCCGAATTTCACATCTCTTGTTCTTTGATCAAAAGTTCCCTTAATTCTTTCTTGCTCAATAACAATTTTGTCAAATGCCATCCTTCCTACTTCATCGAGTTCTACTAATTTTTCGATTCTTGCTTGAAACGCCTCCTGATCTTAAGTACATTGTTGCAACAACTCGTATATTGGGATTTGCAGATTAATTGGAAGTCTACAATCTTGCCCATAAACCAATTTGAAGGGAGATTTACCTGTGATCCTTTTAACTGTCGTCCTATCGACCCATAACGCATACTTTAATTTGCTATCCCGACTTCTCTTATTTTCTCCCACCATTCTCTTCAAAAGTTTAATCAAATTCTTATTACTAGATTCAGCAAGACTGTTACCCCAAGGATAGTAATTAGATGAATGGGATAACGTAATTCCATGATTCATGCAAAAGGTTGCCATTTCTAGTTTACTAAAGGCTTTAGCGTTATCGGTGGTTATTTTCATAGGACATCCATATCGAGAGACAATGTTTTCTTCCAGGAATTTGACAACTACTTCAGCCGTAGCCTTCTTAGTTGGTACAGCCTCAACCCAATGAGTGAAATAATTAGTGCAGGTCAAGATGTATTTATATCCATTACTTGATTTCTGATCAAAAGGCCCAATAAAATCCATGCCCCATTGCTGAAAAGGGGTTTCTACTATGACTGGGTTTAAAGGCAATGCTCAGGACCTTGGTTTCCCTGAGAAAAATTGACATTCTTGACATGTTCTCACAAACAAATGCACATCTTTGAAAAGCGTTGGCCAATAATAACCTGCCCTCATAATCTTTGCAGCAATTGTTCTTGGTGCATAATGTCCACCACACAAGCTTGAATGCATTTCCTTTATGATGGTTTTATATTCTTCAAGATTAGCACACTTTAGAATTCTCCCATCAGGATTCCTCCAGCCAAGACCATCTTGAGTTAATATATACTTTTCAGCTTTTAACCTTAGGGCTCTCCTTTGGTGGTCTACCAAGTAGTCAGGACAAGACAAATTTCTCAAGAAGTAGATAATATCCTTATACCATTCATGTTCTTCATCAATATGCAAAATTTAGGGCTTTTGTTTACTAACAAGATTAACTGCATGACTACTACCCTTCTCAGTTAATAGCTGAGCTAGATCTTGACCTTTCACAATCTTAATAGGTTTGATCTCTAGATCATATTCTTGGATTCGTGAAATCCAGTTTCCTCGAACACCTATACCATCTGCTTGTGATAACACATCTTTAACTTCCCGATAAGGCACAAAGGCTTTAATTTTAGAGTACCCTACATAGCTTCTGAAATTTTTTAAGGCTTTGACTAAAGCGTAGGCTTGCTTCTCAGTAGTGGTGTATTTCAATTTAGCATCTCTCAAATTTTTACTCATAAAAGCTATAGGTTGTTCATGATTTTCATTGTTCTTTTGCAGTAAAAATCCTGCGATGGTATCTTCAAAAGCATATGAATAGATCAAAAATTCCTTGCTATAATCAGAGCATGCTAAGACAGGGGCAGTTGATATGCCTTTCTTTAGCTTGGTGAAAGATGATTCGCAAGTTTTATCCTAGACAAATTTCACATCCTTCTTTAGAAGAGCATTTAATGGTTTGGCTAACTCTGCTAGATTAGGAATGAATCTTCGAACAAAGTTTATTTTACCAAATAAAGATTGAAGGGAAGCAACATTGTGGGGTGCAGCAATGGCATTGACGGCTTGGACACGTTCATGATCAATTCTAATACCTTCCTTAGACACAATATGTCCCAATAATTTACCTTCATCAATTCCAGAAGTAGACTTCTTTGGATTCAGAGATATACCAAACTTCCTACATCGATTAAAAACTTTCCTTAAATGCTTCACATGATCGTCCCGCTCTTTGGAGAAAACCGTTAGGTCATCTTGATAAATAGCAATGATCTTTCCAATGAGGTCATTAAAATCCTGATCCATAGCTCTTTGAAAAGTTGAACCAGCATTTAATAATCCAAAAGGCATTCTTATATATTCAAAAGTTCCCCATGGAGTTGTAAAAGTTGTTTTTTCTCTATCTTCCTTTTTAATACGCACTTGATTATATACTGAAAAACCATCTAACATTGACAACATTCATGCCCTAGTAACACTTTGCAAGAGATTTTCAATATTTGGCAAAGGGTAATTATCTTTAAGAGATGCCTGATTTAGATTTCTAAAATCTATGCATATCCTTATTTCACCACTCTTCTTTCTCACAATCACCGGATTGGATACCCAAGTAGTATGCCGAACTGGTCGGATGATTCCAGCAGCTAGCATCTTTTCAAGTTCTTTCTTAATCAAGGGAGCTAATTTAGGATTCACATTTCGTAACTTTTTCCGATAGGGTTTAGCTCCTTCATTCAATGGGATAGTATGCTCAATAATTGCAGGATCAAAAGTTTTGAGGTCATCATACGTCCAAGCAAAGACATCCTTATATTCTCTAATTAGATTTTCAATGGCTTTTCTTTCCTTTGGGGAAGCATTCTTTCCAATTTTAATCATTTTGGGAGTAACTGGGGATCCAATGTTGATCTCTATAACCTCATCTATTGGTTCAGACCTTTTTCCTTTATACTCATCATGTCTGTTGAAATTTTTCTCGAGAGGAATTGAGAGTTTCATAACATCAATATCTTGCAAAGACAGATTATTTACTTTATCTTCCAAATCGACATTGCAGTTTTGAAAATCATCTGTGCATTGCAAAAATGAAATGATTTGAGCATCATCATCAAAAATTTTCCAATGGTCTTGGTTATTAGGAACTGATGGTTTTGTTATCACACAACTTGTAGTTGTCCCTAAAGGTATCCTATCCAGGATGGTAGAGGAGATGGACAACTAAAGAGATGACCCAAGAGATGCCATGGTTCCCAATGCAAGCTGGGAGTCACGTCAACCGAGGCACTCTTCGCTTTAGATCAAGATGAATCAAGACCTAGGGGAAGACCCTATAACCAATCAAAGATGATTGGACCCAAACAAAGGTTCCTAGGGATATGTAAAAGACAAGTTACAGAAACCAATGCAAGGTTAGGTGGACCTAGAAGTTTAAGTGTGGTTGAAAGAGGCTCGAGGAATGACTTATGTTTCAACCAATGAATAATTTAGGCCACATTATATGATAAGATGACAAGATCTAGTACCATGAAATACACATGTGGGACCCACTTCCTTGGGATATGGAAATGGCTCAAATGGGACCCACAAGGTGAAGTTAAGGGTGCAAATGGTACTAAGGGGTATGTGAAGAGTAGATCTATAGATCTATGGTGAAAATAGAGATACCCACATATGAGATCTAGTAATTGACACACATCCCAAGGAGTGCGAATTGCCCTAGGTGGACTAGTGCCTTGATGGATGGGCTAATGGAGTCAAAAGAGATGTGGAAATGTAGATAGGGACACCTAGGATGCAAATCAAGTGGGCTATTCAAGATGTGATGGTTGGATCTTGGTAGATCTAATATTTCACTATGTGACCCAAGTGGACAACAATTCCCAAAATGAGGAATGATACCCCCATGGTAGAACTTCACAAAGTGAGATACTAGGTAGGGGTTTCAAGGTATGCTCTTTTCAAATCAAGCGGGATCACAACCACCCATGTCCTAGAAGTGGGCAAACTCAAATACCCAAGGAGTGCGACTTCGCCCAAGGAGGGTTAAAAGCATGGCAAGGTATGTCAAATCAAGTCCAATGGCCACCAAATTGTAGATCCAAGTAGTTTAGGCAAGTATCAATGCGGATCTTGAAAATCAAGGGCATCCAATGGCTAGATCTCCATAGATCTGAGATTGAAAATGCATCACCAAATTGACCCAAGTGGGGCACAACCCTCAAAATGAGGAATGGGGTCCACAAGGAAAAAATCAACAAGGCGAAGCACTAGGGGTAGGTTATCAAGTGAGGAGAGTGTGAATCAAGTGGGATCTCACCTACCCATGTGCTAGATCTAACCCAACTAGCTTCTCCCAAGGGGTGTGATTTGCCTCAAGAGGGCTATTTTGCCTTGAAAAGTGTGTCAAATGGAACCCAATCACCACCAAACTATAGATCCGAATTGTCGTGGATACTATAGAGGTGGGTTTTCAATATCTTTTCAAAAGCAAAGCTAGATCCAAGTAGATCTAAGAAAAACAAAAATGAGGGTTTTGATTTTAATGTAATTTTGACCAATGGGATGGATAGCAAGCGAAATCAATACGCACCTTGTAGATCTTACCTCAAAAGCTTGCGGCCTCTTAGCATATGGAGAATTTTTGCCCTAGTTACAATTCCAAGCTTGATCCAAGTGTCTTCAACCAATAACATCCAAACTCTAGGAGGAAATATGTCTCATAAAAACCTGCAAATCAAACTACATCAAGTTAGGTTTGATCTACAAATCCATAAGATCTTAGCATGTCATATCAAGAAAGCAATCAATGGACAAAGCACAATTGAAAAACTCCCTCTCTATGAAGACTATTTGCCCATGGGGGATGTGAGCAACCCCTACAATCTTCCCACAAAGCAATTCGATGAGCTAGCTTGAGCAATTCGACCTCCCTCTCTTGAAGTCGATTTCACCTGAAAAGCAAACAATGTCTAGAAGCAACATATCCAAGAACATATGCAAGAGCAACCCAATCAAAGCCAAGAAGTAGATCTCCAAAATATTCTTTTCATTCCAAGTTTTCCAGAGCCCAAAGGCGAGCTATACAATAGGGGGTCTCCTCCTTATATAGGATAATAAAGACCAAAACCCTAGATCTCAAAACCACTTTACAACAAAATGAGTGGTTGAGATTAAAAGATCTCAATACATGATTAATAGATAAGATGAAAACATAACAATATAACACATGGATCACTCAAATAATGATGACGTCATAGCTATAAGGTACTCATGGAGGGTGACATCATCCACTAGAGGGGGTAAAAGTACAAAAGCCCACCTCATATGACTAGGACATGACTCATAAAGAACATGGTGGGCTAGGAGGCATCAATCCTTGCTAGCTCATCCCCATGGCACAATAAAATAATATAATATGTCCAAAATAAATACAAATGATCAAATTTGTCCTCAAAATCTGTGATAGACAAGCAGTAAAAGGCCTCCTGTGACCTTTGTGGACCTACCCAAATGATGAAAACTGGATGGAATATAGGGGGTTCACCCTGGAAGACCTCTGTGAAAACCAAGTGCCAAAACCTTGCCTCAATTTCCCAAATCGAATTCCTCAGTGACCCTTTTATCCCATTTCTGGACTGCCTCGGTAATTGTGAAAGTGCTAAAACTGCCTCCTAGGGCACCTACGTTGTCAAACTGAGCCTACCAGGCTCTCCAGAAGGGGGGACAAATGGTAATAAAAGTGGCTGGACCACCCCCTCCTCATACAACTCCCCAGGTGAACTGGCCTCTCATGGCCCCTGTTGCTCAGGCTGGGAAATCGGCCCCAAATCTGGTCAACAAGTCTAAAACTGCATCTATCACTGTCAGAAGTGTCGGGAACTTAAATATAAGTGTCTCATTGGATCCAGAAGACCCTAATATACTAGGAATGTTTACTCATACACCATGGGTTTCCCTGATGGGAAAACTGTAGGGTCCGCCACATATGGATAGTGCATAATCTGATGATTTGAAGTAATAATAAAACCTGCTGAACTGCATCAATCATCATCTGAATCATATGTCCATCATATTGCATCATCATCAAGAGTATGTGGGACCATCAATCATCATCAATAAGTATACATGGTCCACATCATCACGGATCCGAAGAAATGACCATAGTCAAACTGGGTTTGACTGGGTCAATATACAACCAAGGATAAATCATCTCAATAGACTAAGACATGTTCCTCTAATCATACTCACAGCTTGACTTAAAGTATAGCATTCATTTAGTGGCATTAATCATGTTAGTATATTAATCATGTGACATGGACAAGGTTGGGAAAAGGGGGTGACTTGTCTAAACTCAACTAAAAGATACTTTGGACTGGGAGAGAGGGGAAACTACAAACTCCGTGCTGGACAAAATAACACGGGGGATGGATGTGCCTCACAGATGGGTAAGTTGTTTAGAGAATGCTTATTCAACTTGGGCATCATGTCTACATCAAGTTGATCCAAGTTCATTAGGATCATTCAATTTCATTTCATGGCCTTTTTGGCCTACATAATCCTTCGGATCTCAGGTGTGTTGATAAGCACAACTAATTGCGGCTTGCATCCAGGGCATGCTTACATATACACATAAGGTCAGCAATTGTTTAGATATAGAATTTAAGTACCATTGCTTTTTGTACCTTTCTTATACTCTTCGAGGAGTATTTTTAGCAGTTCATCGCTCTTGTCCTTTTTAGTTTCCATGGGCGAATTTATATAAGTTTCCATAAGTAGTACATGAGCTTTCAGTTTTAGCCAACAATATCTCAAGTGACTAGGGGGAGTTCGAGCCAGTGCCAAACATAGGGACAACTGACCAGAATGATTTAGGCCTACAATCCAACTTACCAAAGGAAGTTTTGTCACCAACTTAGAGCCGAGACACTAAACATACAGGGATGCGATCCAAACACAGAGGTAGAAAAAGGGGAAGTCCTCAATACCAGAAAGTCAAGTAAGACAAGTCAAGGGTCAAAGCCAAATAAGGAAAGTCATGGATGGATGGAGTCAAGTGAAGGTAGAGCCTAAGCTAGCATACAACTGGTGTCAAGAAAGACCATATCTATGTAAGGTGGTAAACCAGTGAGTTTTTTCAAACAACCTAAATGTGCAAGTAACTGTCCATTTTATAGTTCATCATCAGGATAGTCCATTTTAAGTTTTACACATTTTGCCACATCATGGATTATATACCAAGCCAATGCTATGAACATGACTAGAGCAACAAGATAATAATCCACAGTCAATGATAAAACATCCATAACATCATCACAAGAATAATCATCATATATCATATCAAGAAAAACCCAGAATTAAAAGCAATTACAAGTGTATAATATCTCACCACATGTTTGGATGAGTTGTTCACACACGTCCTTGAGATAGTTATCGTCCTACCGGAGACTTGCAATGCAATCCAACGAGTCGATGCAACTCTGATCGAGCAGCCCTCGAAAAACCCTACCCTCCTCATCCTTGCATGTTGGGAAGAATCAGGAAAAGAAAGTTGATCGAACAATCCAAATCGTGACCACGCAACAAGCAAACAAGCAGGAAAATGGACATAAAAACTAAAGAGACCAGAACCCAGAAATGAAATCAATAACAAGCAGATAAGGTTTGGCCACATGTTTCGATGAGTTGTTCACACAAGTCCTAAAGGTAGTTATAGTCCCACCGGAAACTTGCAATGCAATCCAGCTAGGCGATGCAACTCTATAATATATCACAAATATCATGTGTGAGTTGCAGGAGTCTATCATGTAACTAAAGGATCATTGATAGTAGGAAATGAGGGGGAAGTCAAAGAACAATTGAAAAAATGATGCTAGTTGTCTAACATGAAGATGAATCACCACTCCTTAGATTTTGGGAACGGAGTTCAATCACCACTCCCAGTTGGTTAACCTGAAGAAGAGTCACATGAATGCCAAACAAATCGTAGAAATCTGCAAAGTGATATGATCGAGACGCCTCTAAAAACACTACGCTCCTCCAACCTGCATGTTGGGTGGATCCTAGCAATGTAAGTTGATCAGGCAGTCCAAACGTAAACAAGCAAGTAGCAAACAAGCTGGAAGATTGATATATAAGATAAATCCAACAACAACAAAAGAAATGAAAGCAAAAACAAGCAAGTAAGATCTACCAACAAGTTTGGATGAAGAATTCCCACACGTCGTAGAGGTAGCTATCTTCCCACGGGAGGCTTGCAACGCAGTCCCGCGAGTTAATGCAACTCTATTGTAAATCAAAGAGACCAGGTGTCAGTTGCAAGAGTCTATCATGCAAGTAGAGGACAACTGAGAGTAGGAAACAAAAGGGGGATTCAAAGCACAATTGAAAAAAAGATTCTCTCCTAGTTGTCTGACCTGAATATGAATTACATAAATGTTAAACACACTGTAGAAATGTACAACTCACTCTAACTGAGGCGCACTTGAAAAACCCTACTCTGCTTCAACTTGCATGTTGGGAAGAATCAGGCAATGGAAGTTGATCAAGCAGTCCAAATCCTGAGGAAGCAACAAAAAAACAAGCAAGAAAATGGATATATAAACTAAATAAAACAAAACCCAGAAATGCAAGCAATAACAAGTAGGTAAGCTTTGGCCAAATGTTTGGATGAGTTCTTCACACACGTCCTTGAGATAGTTATCGTCCCACCGCAGACTTGCAATGCAATCCAGCGAGTCAATGCAACTCTGTAATATATCACAAATACCATGTTTGAGTTGCAGGAGGCTATCATGTAACTAAAGGATCACTAAGAGTAGCAAATAAGGGGGAATTCAAAGAGAAATTGAAAAAAGGATGTCCGTTTTCTAACATGAAGGTGATCCCATGAATGTTAAACAACTTAGAGAAATCTATATCTCACTTTGATCGAGGCGTAATCGAAAAACCTACTCTCCTCCAACCAGCATGTTCGGTGGAACCAGGCAACGGAAGTCGATCAGGCAGTCGAAATTCTGAGCAAGCAACTACTAGACAAGCCGAAAAATGCATGTCTAAGATAAATAAAGAAAAAAACAGAAATAAAAGCAATAACAAGTGGATAATATCTCACCACATCTTTGGATGAGTTGTTCACCCACGTCCTTGACATAGTTATCATCCCAACGGAGACTTGCAATGCAATCCAGCGAGTCGATGCAACTCTGACCGAGCAACCTTCTAAAATCCCTACCCTCCTCATCCTTGTATGTTGGGAAGAATTAGGAAATGGAAGTTGATCAACCAGTCCAAATCATGACCATGCAACAAGCAAACAAGTAGGAAAATGGAGATATAAACTAAATAAAACAAAACCAAGAAATTTAAGCAATAACAAGCAGGTAAGGTTTGGCTACATGTTTGGATGAGTTGTTCACACACGTCCTAGAGGTAGTTATAGTCCCACCAGAGACATGCAATGCAATCCAGCGAGTCAATACAACTCTATAATATATCACAAATACCACGTGTGAGTTGCAGTAGTCTATCATGTAACTAAAAGATCAGTGAGAGTAGGAAATGAGAAGGAATTCAAAGAACAATTGAAAAAATCATGCTAGTTGTCTAACATGAAGATGAATCACCACTCCTTATATTTTGGGAACGGAGTTCAATCACCACTCCCAGTTGGTTAACCTGAAGAAGAGTCACATGAATGACAAACACTTCGTAGAAATCTGAAAAGCAATATGATCGAGGCGCCTCTAAAAATACTACGTTCCTCCAACCTGCATGTTCGGTGGATCCTAGCAATGGAAGTTGATAAGGCAGTCCAAAGCCTAAGGAAGCAAGTAGCAAACAAGCTAGAAGATTGATATATAAGATAAATCAAACAAAAAAAAGAAATGAAAGCAAAAACAACCATGTAAGATCTGGCCACAAGTTTGGATGAAGAATTCCCACATGTCCTATGGGTAGCTATCTTCCCACGGGAGGCTTGCAACGCAGTCCCCCGAGTTAATGCAACTCTATTGTAAATCAAAGAGACCAGGTGTCAGTTGCAAGAGTCTATCATGCAAGTAGAGGACAACTGGGAGTAGGAAACAAAGGGGGGATTCAAAGCACAATTGAAAAAAAGATCCACTCCTAGTTGTCTGACCCGAATATAAATTACATGAATGCTAAACACACTGCAGAAATGTACAACTCACTATGACCGAGGCACCCTTGAAAAACCCTACTCTGCTTCAACTTGCACGTTGGGAAGAATCAGGAAATGGAAGTTGATCAAGCAGTCCAAATCCTGAGCATGCAACAAACAAACAAGCAGGAAAATGGATATATAATCTAAATAAAACAAAACCCAGAAATGCAAGCAATAACATGCAGGTAAGTTTTGGCCAAATGTTTGGATGAGTTGTTGACACACGTCCTTGAGATAGTTATCGTCCCACCGGAGACTTGCAATGCAATCCAGCGAGTCGATGCAACTTTGTAATATATCAAAAATACCATGTGTTAGTTGCGGGAGGCTATCATGTAACTAAAGGATCACTGAGAGTATCAAATAAAGGGGAATTTAAAGAGCAATTGAAAAAAGGATGTCAATTTTCTAACATGAAGATGAATCCCATGAATGTTAAACAACTTAGAGAAATCTATATCTCACTCTGATCAAGGCGTAGTCGAAAAAACCTACTCTCCTCCAAACAACATGTTCGGAGAAACCAAGCAACGGAAGTCGATTAGGCAGTCGAAATCCTGAGCAAGTAGCTAGTAGACAAGCTTGAAAATGCAAGTCTAAGGTAAATATAGAAAAACCCAGAAATAAAAGCAATAACAAGTGGATAATATCTCGCCACATGTTTGGATGAGTTGTTCACACACGTCCTTGACATAGTTATCATCCCAACAGAGACTTGCAATGCAATCCAGCGAGTCGATGCTACTCTGACCGAGGAGCCTTCGAAAATCCCTACCCTCCTCATCCTTGTATGTTGGGAAAAATCAAGAAATGGAAGTTGATCAAGCAGTCTAAATCGTGACCATGCAACAAGCAAACAAGTAGGAAAATGGATATATAAACTAAAGAAAACAAAACCCAGAAATTTAAGCAATACCAAGCAGGTAAGGTTTGGCCACATGTTTGGACGAGTTGTTCACACACGTCCTAGAGGTAGTTATAGTCCCACCGGAGACTTGCAATGCAATCCAGCGAGTCGATGCAACTCTATAATATATCACAAATACCATGTGTGAGTTGCAGGAGTCTATCATGTAACTAGAGGATCACTGAGAGTAGGAAATGAGGGGGAATTCAAAGAACAATTGAAAAAAGGATGCTAGTTGTGTAACATGAAGATGAATCACCAGTCCTTAGATTTTGGGAATGGATTTCAATCTCCACTACCAGTTGGTTAACCTAAAGAAGAGTCACAAGAATGACAAGAGCTTCGAAGAAATCTGCAAATCGATATGATCGAGGCGCCTCTAAAAACACTACGCTCCTCCAACCTACATGTTGGGTGGATCCTAGAAATGCAAGTTAATCAGGCAGTCCAAAGCCTAAGGAAGCAAGTAGCAAACAAGCTGGAAGATTGATATATAAGATAAATCCAACAACAACAACAAAAAATAAAAGCAAAAACAAGCAAGTAAGATCTGGCCACAAGTTTGGATGAAGCATTCACACACGTCCTAGAGGTAGCTATCTTCCCACGGGAGGATTGCAATGCAGTCCTACGAGTTAATGAAACTCTATTGTAAATTAAAGAGACCATGTGTCAATTGAAAGAGTCTATCATGCAAGTAGACCACAACTGAGAGTAGGAACAAAGGGGTGTATTCAAAGCACAATTGAATAAAAGATCCACTACTAGTTGTCTGACCTGAATATGAATTACATGAATGTTAAACACCCTATAGAAATGTACAACTCACTCTGACCGAGGAAAACAAGCAAACAAGTAGGAAAATGGTCTTATAAACTAAAGAATACAAAACCCATAAATGAAACCAATAACAAGCAGGTAAGGTTTGGCCACATGTTTGGATGAGTTGTTCACACACATCCTAGAGGTAGTTATAGTCCCACCGGAGACTTGCAATGCAATCCAGTGAGCTGATGCAAATCTATAATATATAACAAATACCATGTGTGAGTTCATGTGTGAGTTGCAGGAGTCTATCATGTAACTAGAGGATCACTGAGAGTAGGAAATGAGGGGGAATTCAAAGAACAATTGAAAAAAGGATGCTAGTTGTCTAACATGAAGATGAATCACCACTCCTTATATTTTGGGAACGGAGTTCAATCACCACTCCCAGTTGATTAGCCTAAAAAAGAGTCACATGAATGAAAAACACTTTGAAGAAATATACAAATCGATATGATCGAGGCGACTCTAAAAACACTATGCTCCTCCAACCTGCATGTTGGTTGGATCCTAGCAATGGAAGGTTATCAGGCAGCCCAAAGCCTAATGAAGCAAGTAGCAAACAAGCTGAAAGATTGATATATAAGATAAATCCAACCAAAAAAAGAAATAAAAGCAAAAACAAGAAAGTAAGATCTGGCCACAAGTATGGATGAAGAATTCCCACGCGTCCTAGAGGTAGATATCTTCCCACCGAAGGCTTGCAACGAAGTCCTGTGAGTTAATGCAACTCTATTATAAATCAAAGAGACCAGGTGTTAGTTGCAAGAGTCTATAATGCAAGTAGAGGACAACTAAGACTAGGAAACAAGGGGGGGATTCAAAGCACAATTGAAAAAATATCCACTACTAGTTGTCTGAGCTGAATATGAATTACATGAATGTTAAACACCCTGTAGAAATGTACAACTCACTTTGACCGAGGCACCCTTGAAAAACCCTACTCTTCTTCATCTTCCATGTTGGAAAGAATCAAGCAATGGAAGTTGATCAAGCAGTCCAAATTGAGCAAGCAACAAACAAACAAGCAGGAAAATGGATATATAAACTCAATAAATAAAAACCCAAAAAATGCAAGCAATAACAAGCAGGTAAGTTTTGGCAAAATGTTTGGATGAGTTGCTCACACACGTCCTTGAGATAGTTATCTGTTCACTGGAGACTTGCAATGCATCAGCGAGTCGATGCAACTTTATAATATATCACAAATACCATGTGTGATTTCCAGGAGTCTATCATGTAACTAAAGGATCACTGAGAGTAGCAAATAAGGGGGAATTCAAAGAGCAATTGAAAAAAGGATGCCAGTTGTCTAACATTAAGATGAATCCCGTGAATGTTAAACAACTTATAGAAATCTATATCTCACCCTGATCAAGGCGAAATCGAAGAACCCTACTCTCCTCCACTCAGCATGTTCGACGGAACCAGGCAATAGAAGTCGATCAGGCAGTCGAAATCCTGAGCAAGCATCGAGTAGACAAGCCAAAAAATTGACTTCTAAGATAAATAAAGCAAAACCCATAAATAAAAGCAATAACAAGTGGATAATATCTCGCCACATGATTGGATCAGGCGTTTCCGCACCTCCTAGAGGTAGTTATCTTCCCACAGGAGGCTTACAATGCAATCCCGCGAGTAGAAGATATTATGTAGTAAACCACATAGACTAGGTGTTGGTTGCAGAAATCTATAATGCAAGTAGAGGACCACCACGACCAGGAAAGAAGGGGGAATCCAAGGCCCAATATAAAAAAATATTTTCTTCTAGTTGTCTGATCTGAAGATGAATCCCGTTAATAATAAACACCCTATAGAAATATCCTACGCAATCTGATTGAAGTGCCCTCTAGAAACGTTATTATCCTCTAACCTGTATGTTGGGATATGTATAAGATCAATAAAGAAATGAAAGTGGGAAACGAGAGGGGAATCGAAGGGATAGTAAGAAAAATGATCTGCTCCTATTTGTCTAACTCGAAGATGAATCCTGTGAAAAATAAACACCCGGTAGAAATCTGCAATGCAATCTGATTGAGTCGCCCACGCGAAAACCTACTATCCTCTAACCTGCATGTTGGGAGGAAACTGGAAATGGAAGTTCATCCAACTATCCAAATCCTAACCAACCGACAAACAAACCAGTTGAAAATTTTATATATAAGTTAATAAAAAATAAAAAGAAATGAATGCAATAAAAATATGTTGTTTAGTTAGTTTTCCTAAAACGCAATGTCATGTAGATATGTACCTAAAAAATCTCAAGATGAATCCCATTAATGTTAAACACCCTATAGAAATATACAAGTCACTCTGATCGAGGCGCCCTCGAAAAACCCTACCCTCCTCATGCTTGCATGGTTGGAAGAATCAGGAAATGGAAGTTGATCAAGCAGTCCAAATCCTGACCACGCAACAAACAAACAAGCAGGAAAATGGACATATAAACTAAAGAAAACAAAAACCAGAAATGAAAGCAATAAGAAGCAGGTAAGGTTTGGCCACATTTTTGGATGAGTTGTTCACACACGTCCTAGAGGTAGTTATAGTACCACCGGAGACATTCAATGTAATCCAGCGAGTTGATGCAACTCTATAATATATCACAAATACCACGTGTGAGTTGCAGTAGTCTATCATGTAACTAGAGGATCAATGAGAGTAGGAAATAAGGGGGAATTCAAAGAACATTTGAAAAAAGCACGTTAGTTGTCTAACATGAAGATGAATCACCACTCCTTATATTTTTGGAATGGAGTTCAATCACCACTCCCAGTTGGTTAACCCGAAGAAGAGTCACATGAATGACAAACACTTCGTACAAATCTGCAAAGCGATATGATCGAGGCGCCTCTAAAAACACTACGTTCCTCCAACCTGCATGTTCGGTGGATCCTAGCAATGGAAGTTGATAAGGCAGTCCAAATCCTAAGGAAGCAAGTAGCAAACAAGGTGGAAGATTGATATATAAGATAAATCCAACAAAAAAAAGAAATGAAAGCAAAAACAACCATGTAAGATCTGGCCACAAGTTTGGATGAAGAATTCCCAGACGTCCTAGAGGTAGATATCTTCCCACGGGAGGCTTGCAACGCAGTCCCCCGAGTTAATGCAACTCTATTGTAAATCAAAGAGACCATGTGTCAATTGCAAGAGTCTATCATGCAAGTAGAGGACAACTGAGAGTAGGAAACAAAGGGGGGATTCAAAGCACAATTGGAAAAATGATCCACTGCTAGTTGTCTGACCCAAATATCAATTACATGAATGTTAAACACACTGCAGAAATGTACAACTCACTATGACCGAGGCACCCTTGAAAAACCCTACTCTGCTTCAACTTGCATGTTGGGAAGAATCAGGAAATGGAAGTTGATCAAGCAGTCCGAATCCTGAGCATGCAACAAATAAACAAGCAGGAAAATGGATATATGATCTAAATAAAACAAAACCCAGAAATGCAAGCAATAACACGCAGGTAAGTTTTGGCCAAATGTTTGGATGAGTTGCTGACACACGTCCTTGAGATAGTTATCGTCCCACCGGAGACTTGCAATGCAATCCAGCGAGTCGATGCAACTCTGTAATGTATCACAAATACCATGTGTTAGTTGCGGGAGGCTATCATGTAACTAAAGGATCACTGAGAGTAGCTAATAAAGGGGAATTTAAAGAGCAATTGAAAAAAGAATGTCAGTTTTCTAACATGAAGATGAATCCCATGAATGTTAAACAACTTAGAGAAATCTATATCTCACTCTGATCAAGGCCTAATCGAAAAAACCTGCTCTCCTCCAAACAACATGTTCGGCGGAACCAGGCAATGGAAGTCAATCAGGCAGTCGAAATCCTGAGCAAGCAGCTAGTAGACAAGTCTGAAAATGCACGTCTAAGCTAAATAAAGAAAAACCCAGAAATAAAAGCAATAACAAGTGGATAATATCTCTCCACTTGTTTGGACGAGTTGTTCACACACGTCTTTGACATAGTTATCATCCCAACGGACACTTGCAATGAAATCCAGCGAGTCGATTCTACTCTGACCGAGGAGCCTTCGAAAATCCTTACCCTCCTCATCCTTGTATGTTGGGAAAAATCAGTAAATGGAAGTTGATCAAGCAGTCCAAATCGTGACCATACAACAAGCAAATAAGTAGGAAAATGGATATATAAACTAAAGAAAATAAAACCCAGAAATTTAAGCAATAACAAGCAGGTAAGGTTTGACCATATGTTTGGATGAATTGTTCACACACGTCCTAGAGGTAGTTATAGTCCCACCGGAGACTTTCAATGCAATCCAGCGAGTCGATGCAACTCTATAATATATCACAAATACCATTTGTGAGTTGCAGGAGTCTATCATGTAACTAGAGGATCACTGAGAGTAGGAAATGAGGAGGAATTCAAAGAACAATTGAAAAAAGGATGCTAGTTGTCTAACATGAAGATGAATCACCAGCCCTTAGATTTTGGGAATGGAGTTCAATCTCCACTACCAGTTGGTTAACCTGAAGAAGAGTCACATGAATGATAAGAACTTCATATAAATCTGTAAAACAATATGATCGAGGCGCCTCTAAAAACACTACGCTCCTCCAACCTGCATGTTGGGTGGATCCTAGAAATGGAAGTTGATCAGGCAGTCCAAAGCCTAAGGAAGAAAGTAGCAAACAAGCTGTTAGATTGATATATAAGATAAATCCAACAACAACAACAAAAAATAAAAGCAAAAACAAGCAAGTAAGATCTGGCCACAAGTTTGAATGAAGAATTCACACACTTCCTAGAGGTAGCTATCTTCCCACAAGTGACTTACAATGCAGTCCTGCGAGTTAATGCAACTCTATTGTAAATCAAAGAGACCAGGTGTCAGTTGCAAGAGTCTATCATGCAAGTAGAGCACAACTGAGAGTAGGAACAAAGGGGCGGATTCAAAGCACAATTGAAAAAAAGATCCACTACTAGTTGTCTGACCTGAATATGAATTACATGAATGTTAAACACCCTATAGAAATGTACGACTCACTCTGACCAAGGCAAACAAGCAAACAAGCAGGAAAATGGTCATATAAACTAAAGAATACAAAACCCATAAATGAAACCAATAACAAGCAGGTAAGGTTTGGCCACATGTTTGGATGAGGTGTTCACACACGTCCTAGAGGTAGTTATAGTCCCACCGAAGACTTGCAATGCAATCCAGTGAGTCGATGCAACTCTATATTATATAACAAATACCATGTGTGAGTTCATGTGTGAGTTGCAGGAGTCTATCATGTAACTAGAGGATCACTGAGAGTAGGAAATGAGGGGGAATTCAAAGAACAATTGAAAAAAGGATGCTAGTTGTCTAACATGAAGATGAATCACCACTGCTTATATTTTGGGAACGGAGTTCAATCACCACTCCCAGTTGATTAACCTAAAAAAGAGTAACATGAATGACAAACACTTTGAAGAAATATACAAATCGATATGATCGAGGCGACTCTAAAAACACTACGCTCCTCCAACCTGCATGTTGGTTGGATCCTAGCAATGGAAGGTTATCAGGCAGCCCAAAGCCTAATAAAGCAAGTAGCAAACAAGCTGGAAGATTGATATATAAGATAAATCCAACCAAAAAAAGAAATAAAAGCAAAAACAAGAAAGTAAGATCTGGCCACAAGTATGGATGAAGAATTCCCACGCGTCCTAGAGGTAGATATCTTCTCACCGGAGGCTTGCAACACAGTCCTGCGAGTTAATGCAACTCTATTATAAATTAAAGAGACCAGGTGTTAGTTGCAAGAGTCTATAATGCAAGTAGAGGACAACTAAGACTAGGAAACAAGGGGTGGATTCAAAGCACAATTGAAAAAAGATCCACTACTAGTTGTCTGACCTGAAAATGAATTACATGAATGTTAAACACCCTGTAGAAATGTACAACTCACTCTGACCGAGGCGCCCTTGAAAAACCCTACTCTCCTTCATCTTGCATGTTGGGAAGAATCAGGCAATGGAAGTTGATCAAGCAGTCCAAATCGAGCAAGCAAAAAACAAACAAGCAGGAAAATGGATATATAAACGCAATAAAAAAAACCCAAAAAATGCAAGCAATAACAAGCAGGTAAGTTTTGGCAAAATGTTTGGATGAGTTGCTCACACACATCCTTGAGATAGTTATCTTCTCACCGGAGACTTGCAATGCAATCCAGCGAGTCGATGCAACTCTATAATATATCACAAATACCATGTGTGAGTTCCAGGAGTCTACCATGTAACTAAAGGATCACTGAGAGTAGCAAATAAGGGGGAATTCAAAGAGCAATTGAAAAAAGGATGGCAGTTGTCTAACATGAAGATGAATCTCGTGAATTTTAAACAACTTATAGAAATCTATATCTCACTTTGATCGAGGCGAAATCGAAGAACCCTACTCTCCACCACCTAGCATGTTCGGTGGAACCAGGCAATAGAAGTCGATCAGGCAGTCGAAATCCTGAGCAATCAACTAGTAGACAAGCCAAAAAATTGACGTCTAAGCTAAATAAAGAAAAACCCATAAATAAAAGCAATAACAAGTGGATAATATCTCGCCACATGATTGGATCAGGCATTTACACACCTCCCAGAGGTAGTTATCTTCCCATAGGAGGCTGGCTTACAATGCAATCCCGTGAGTAACAGATATTATGTACTAACCACATAGACTAGGTGTTGGTTGCAGAAATCTATAATGCAAGTAGAGGACCACCACGACTAGGAAAGAAAGGGGAATCCAAGGCCTAATATAAAAAAATATTTTCTTCTAGTTGTCTCACCTGAAGATGAATCCTTTTAATAATAAACACCCTATAGAAATCTCCAACGCAGTCTGATTGAAGTGCCCTCTAGAAACGTTATTATCCTCTAACCTGCATGTTGGGATATGTATAAGATCAATAAAGAAATGAAAGTAGGAAACGAGAGGGTAATCGAAGGGATAATACAAAAAATGATCTTCTCCTATTTGTCTAACTCGAAGATGAATCCTGTTAAAAATAAACACCTGGTAGAAATCTGCAACGCAATCTGATTGAGTCGCCCACGCGAAAACCTATTATCCTCTAACCTGCATGTTGGGAGGAAAATGGCAATGGAGGTTCATCCAACTATCCAAATCCTAAGCAACCAACAAACAAACAAGTTGAAAATTTTATATATAAGTTAATCAAAAATAAAAAGAAATGAATGCAATAAAAATATGTTGTTTAGTTAGTTTTCTTAAAACGCAATGTCATGTAGATATGTACCTAAAAAATGTCAAGATGAATCCCATTAATGTTAAACACCCTATAGAAATATACAAGTCACTCTGACCGAGGCGCCCTCGAAAAATCCTACCCTCCTCATGATTGCATGGTTGGAAGAATTAGGAAATGGAAGTTGATCAAGCAATCCAAATCCTGACCACGCAACAAACAAACAAGCAGAAAAATGGACATATAAACTAAAGAAAACAAAACCTAGAAATGAAAGCAATAAGAAGCAGGTAAGGTTTGGCCACATTTTTGGATGAGTTGTTCACACACGTCCTAGAGGTAGTTATAGTCCCACCGGAGACATTCAATGCAATCCATCGAGTCGATGCAACTCTATAATATATGACAAATACCACGTGTGAGTTGCAGTAGTCTATCATGTAACTAGAGGATGAGTGAGAGTAGGAAATAAGGGGGAATTCAAAGAACATTTGAAAAAAGCATGTTAGTTGTCTAACATGAAGATGAATCACCACTCCTTATATTTTTGGAACGGAGTTCAATCACCACTCCCAGTTGGTTAACCTGAAGAAGAGTCAGATGAATGACAAACACTTCGTAGAAATCTACAACGCAATATGATCGAGGCGCCTCTAAAAACATTACGTTCCTCCAACCTGCATGTTCGGTGGATCCTAGCAATGGAAGTTGATAAGGAAGTCCAAAGCCTAAGGAAGCAAGTAGAAAACAAGCTGGAAGATTGATATATAAGATAAATCAAACAAAAAAAAGAAATGAAAGCAAAACAAAACCATGTAAGATCTGGCCACAAGTTTGGATGAAGAATTCCCACACATCCTAGAGGTGGCTATCTGCCCATGGGAGGCTTGCAATGCAGTCCCGCGAGTTAACAGAACTCTATTGTAAATCACAGAGACCAAGTGTCAGTTGCAAGAGTCTATCATGCAAGTAGAGGACAACTGAGATTAGGAAATAAAGGGGGGATTCAAAGCACAATTGAAAAAAAGAGCCACTCATAGTTTCCTGACACGAATATCAATTACATGAATGTTAAACACACTGAAGAAATGTACAACTCACTCTGACCGAGGAACCCTTGAAAAAACCTACTCTGCTTCAACTTGCATGTTTGGAAGAATCAGGCAATGGAAGTTGATCAAGCAGTCCAAATCCTGCGCATGCAACAAACAAACAAGCAGGAAAACGGATATATAAACTAAATAAAACAAAACCTAGAAATGCAAGCAATAACAAACAGGTAAGTTTTGGCCAAATGTTTGGATGAGTATTTGACACACGTCCTTGAGATAGTTATCGTCCCACCGGAGACTTGCAATGCAATCCAATGAGTCGATGCAACTCTGTAATATATCAAAAATACTATGTGTGAGTTGCGGGAGGCTATCATGTAACTAAAGGATCACTGAGATTAGCAAATAAGGGGGAATTCAAAGAGCATTTGAAAAAAGGATGTCAGTTTTCTAACATGAAGATGAATCCCATGAATGTTAAACAACTTAGATAAATCTATATCTCACTCTGATCAAGCCGTAATCGAAAAAACCTACTCTCCTCCAAACAACATGTTCTGCGGAACCAGGAAACGGAAGTCGATCAGGCAGTCGAAATCCTGAGCAAGCAGCTAGTAGACAAGCCTGAAAATGCACGTCTAAGCTAAATAATGAAAAACCCAGAAATAAAGCAATAACAAGTGGATAGTATCTCGCCACATGTTTGGATGAGTTGTTCACACACGTCATTGACATAGTTATCTTCCCAACGGAGACTTGCAATGCAATCCAACGAGTCGATGCTACTCTGATCGAGGAGCCTTCGAAAATCCCTACCCTCCTCATCCTTGTATGTTGGGAAAAATCAGGAAACGGAATTCATTTTTTTTTGAAAAAAGCATGTTAGTTGTCTTACATGAATATGAATCACCACTCCTTATATTTTGGGAACGGAGTTCAATCACCACTCCCAGTTGGTTAACCTGAAGAAGAGTCACATGAATGACAAACACTTCGTCGAAATCTGAAAAGAAATATGATCGAGGCGCCTCTAAAAACACTACGTTCCTCCAACCTGCATGTTCGGCGGATCCTAGCAATGGACTTTGATAAGGCAGTCCAAATCCTAAGGAAGAAAGTAGCAAACAAGCTAGAATATTGATATATAAGATAAATAAAACAAAAAAAAGAAATGAAAGCAAAAACAACCATGTAAGATCTGGCCACAAGTTTGGATGAAGAATTCCCACATGTCCTAGAGGAAGCTATCTTCCCACGGGAGGCTTGCAACGCAGTCCCGCGAGTTAATGCAACTCTATTGTAAATCAAAGAGACCAGGTGTCAGTTGCAAGAGTCTATCATGCAAGTAGAAGACAAATGAGAGTAGGAAACACAGGTGGGATTCAAAGCACAATTGAAAAAAAGATCCATTCCTAGTTGTTTGACCCGAATATCAATTAAATGAATGTTAAACACACTGCAGAAATGTACAACTCACTATGACAGAGGCACCCTCGAAAAACCCTACTCTGCTTCAACTTGCATGTTGGAAAGAATCAGGCAATGGAAGTTGATCAAGCAGTCCAAATACTGAGCATGCAACAAACAAACAAGCAGGAAAATGGATATATAATCTAAATAAAACAAAACCCATAAATGCAAGCAATAACAAGCAGGTAAGTTTTGGCCAAATGTTTGGTTGAGTTGTTGACACACGTCCTTGAGATAGTTATCGTCCCACAAGAGACTTGCAATGCAATCCAGCGAGTCGATGCAACTCTTTAATATAGCACAAATACCATGTGTTAGTTGCGGGAGGCTATCATGTAACTAAAGGATCACTAAGAGTAGCAAATAAGGGGCAATTCAAAGAGCAATTGAAAAAAGGATGTCAGTTTTCTAACCTAAAGATGAATCCCATGAATTTTAAACAACTTAGAGAAATCTATATCTCACTCTGATCAAGGCATAATCGAAAAAACCTACTCTCCTCCAAACAACATGTTCTGCGGAACCAGGCAACGGAAGTCGATCAGGCAGTCGAAATCCTGAGCAAGTAGCTAGTAGACAAGCCTGAAAATGCACGTCTAAGCTAAATAACGAAAAACCCAGAAATAAAAGCAATAACAAGTGGATAGTATGTCGCCACATGTTTGGATGATTTGTTCACACACGTCATTGACATAGTTATCTTCCCAACGGAGACTTGCAATGCAATCCAGCGAGTCGATGCTACTCTGATCGAGGAGCCTTCGAAAATCCCTACCCTCCTCATCCTTGTATGTTGGGAAAAATCAAGAAATGGAAGTTGATCAAGCAGTCCAAATCGTGACCACGCAACAAGCAAACAAGTAGGAAAATGGACATATAAACTAACGAAAACAAAACCCATAAATTTAAGCAATAACAAGCAGGTAAGGTTTGGCCACATGTTTGGATGAGTTGTTCACAAACGTCATAGAGGTAGTTATAGTCCCGCCGGAGACATGCAATGCAATCTAGCGAGTCAATGCAACTCTATAATATATCACAAATACCACGTGTGAGTTGCAGTAGCCTATCATGTAACTAAAGGATTAGTGAGAGTAGGAAATGAGGGGGAATTCAAAGAACAATTGAAAAAAGCATGCTAGTTGTCTAACATGAAGATGAATCACGACTCCTTATATTTTGGGAACGGTTTTCAATCACCACTCCCAGTTGGTTAACCTGGAGAAGAGTCACATGAATGAGAAACACTTCGTAGAAATTTGCAAAGTGATATGATCGAGACGCCTCTAAAAACACTACGCTCCTCCAACCTGCATGTTGGGTGGATCCTAGCAATGTAAGTTGATCAGGAAGTCCAAAGCCTAAGCAAGAAAGTAGCAAAAAGGCTGGAAGATTGATATATAAGATAAATCCAACAAAAAAAAGAAATGAAAGCAAAAACAAGCAAGTAAGATCTGTCCACAAGTTTGGATGAAGAATTCCCACACGTCCTAGCAGTAGCTATCTTCCGACGGGAGGCTTGCAATGCAGTCCCACGAGTTAATGCAACTCTATTGTAAATCGAAGATACCAGGTGTCAGTTGCAAAAGTTTATCATGCAAGTAGAGGACGACTGAGAGTAGGAAACAAGGGGGGGATTCAAAGCACAATTGAAAATAAGATCCACTCCTAGTTGTCTGACCCGAATATGAATTACACGAATGTTAAACACTGTAGAAATGTAAAAGTCACTCTGACCAATGAGCCCTCGAAAAACCATACCCTCCTCATGCTTGAATGGTTGGAAGAGACAGGAAATGGAAGTTGATCAAGCAATCCAAATCGTGACCACGCAACAAACAAACAAGCAGGAAAATAGACATATAAACTAAACAAAACGAAACCCAGAAATGAAAGCAATAAGAAGCAGGTAAGGTTTGGCCACATTTTCGGATGAGTTGTTCACACACGTCCTAGAGGTAGTTATAGTCCCACCGGAGACATTCAATGCAATCCAGCAAGTCGGTGCAACTCTATAATATATCACAAATACCACGTGTGAGTTGCAGTAGTCTATCATGTAACTAGAGGATCAGTGAGAGTAGGAAATAAGGGGGAATTCAAAGAACATTTGAAAAAAGCATGTTAGTTGTCTAACATGAAGATGAATCACCACTCCTTATATTTTGGGAACGGAGTTCAATCACCAATCCCAGTTGGTTAACCTGAAGAAGAGTCACATGAATGACAAACACTTCATGGAAATCTGCAAAGCGATATGATCGAGGCGCCTCTAAAAACACTACGCTCCTCCAACTTGGATGTTGGGTGGATCCTAGCAATGGAAGTTGATCAGGTAGTCCAAATCCTAAGCAATCAAGTAGAAAAAAGGCTGGAAGATTGATATATAAGATAAATCCAACAAAAAAAAGAAATGAAAGCAAAAACAAGCAAGTAAGATCTGCCCACAAGTTTGGATGAAGAATTCCCACACGTCCTAGCGATAGCTATCTTCCCACGGGAGGCTTGCAACGCAGTCCCGCGAGTTAACGCAACTCTATTGTAAATCGAAGATACCAGGTGTCAGCTGCAAAAGTCTATCATGCAAGTAGAGGACGACTGAGAGTAGGAAACAAGGGTGGGATTCAAAGCACAATTGAAAAAAAGATCCACTCCTAGTTGTCTGACCCGAATATGAATTACATGAATGTTAGACACACTGTAGAAATGTACAAGTGACTCTGATCGAGGTGCCCTCGAAAATCCCTACCCTCCTCATGCTTGCATGGTTGGAAGAATCGGGAGATGGAATTTGATCAAGCAGTCCAAATCCTGACCACGCAAAAAACAAACAAGCAGGAAAATGGACATATAAACTAAAGAAAACAAAACCCTGAAATGAAAGCGATAAGAAGCAGGTAAGGTTTGGCCACATTTTTGGATGAGTTGTTCACACACGTCCTAGAGGTAGTTATATTCCCACCAGATACATTCAATGCAATCCAGCGAGTCGATGCAACTCATTTTATCACAAATACCACGTGTGAGTTGCAGTAGTCTATCATGTAACTAGAGGATCAGTGAGAGTAGGAAATAAGGGGGAATTCAAAGAACATTTGAAAAAAGCATGTTAGTTGTCTAACATGAAGATGAATCACCACTCCTTATATTTTGGGAACGGAATTCAATCACCACTCCCAGTTGGTTAACCTGAAGAAGAGTCACATGAATGACAAACACTTCGTGGAAATCTGCAAAGCAATATGATCGAGGCGCCTCTAAAAACACTAGGTTCCTCCAACCTGCATGTTCGATGGATCCTAGCAATGGAAGTTGATAAGGCAGTCCAAAGCCTAAGAAAGCAAGTAGCAAACAAGCTGGAAGATTGATATATATGATAAACCAAACATAAAAAAGAAATGAAAGCAAAAACAACCATGTAAGATATGGCCACAAGTTTGGATGAAGAATTCCCAGACGTCCTAGAGGTAGCTATCTTCCCACGGGAGGCTTGCAACGCAGTCCCGCGAGTTAATTCAACTCTATTGTAAATCAAAGAGACCATGTGTCAGTTGCAAGAGTCTATCATGCAAGTAGAGCACAACTGAGAGTAGGAACAAAGGGGCGGATTCAACGCACACTTGAAAAAAAGATCCACTCCTAGTTGTCTGATCTGAATATGAATTACATGAATGTTAAACACCCTATAGAAATGTGCAACTCACTCTGACAAAGGAAAACAAGCAAACAAGCAGGAAAATTGTCATATAAAATAAAGAATACAAAACCCATAAATGAAACCAATAACAAGTAGGTAAGGTTTGGCCACACGTTTGGATGAGTTGTTCACACACATCCTAGAGGTAGTTATAGTCCCACCGGAGACTTGCAATGCAATCCAGTGAGTCGATGCAACTCTATAATATGTAACAAATAACATGTGTGAGTTCATGTGTGAGTTGCAGGAGTCTATCATGTAGCTAGAGGATCACTGAGAGTAAGAAATGAGGGGGATTCAAAGAACAATTGAAAACACGATGATAGTTGTCTAACATGGAGATGAATCACCACTCCTTATATTTTGGGAACGGAGTTCAATCACCACTCCCAGTTGATTAACCTAAAAAAGAGTCACATGAATGACAAACACTTTGAAGAAATATACAAATCGATATGATTGAGGCAACTCTAAAAACACTACGCTCCTCCAACCTGCATGTTGGTTGGATCCTAGCAATGGAAGGTTATCAGGAAGCCCAAAGCCTAATGAAGCAAGTAGCAAACAAGTTGGAAGATTGATATATAAGATAAATCCAACCAAAAAAAGAAATAAAAGCAAAAACAAGAAAGTAAGATCTGGCCACAAGTATGGATGAAGAATTCCCACGCGTCCTAGAGGTAGATATCTTCCCACCGCAAGCTTGCAACGCAGTCCTGCGATTTAATGCAACTCTATTATAAATCAAAGAGACCAGGTGTTAGTTGCAAGAGTCTATAATGCAATTAGAGGACAACTAAGACTAGGAAACAAGGGGGGGATTCAAAGCACAATTGAAAAAAGATCCACTACTAGTTATTTGACCTGAATATGAATTACATGAAAGTTAAACACCCTGTATAAATGTACAACTCACTCTGACCGAGGCGCCCTTGAAAAACCATACTCTCCTTCATCTTGCATGTTGGGAAGAATCAGGCAATGGAAGTTGATCAAGCAGTCCAAATCGAGCAAGCAACAAACAAACAAGGAGGAAAATGGATATATAAACTCAATAAAAAAAAACCCAAAAAATGCAAGCAATAACAAGCAGGTAAGTTTTGGCAAAATGTTTGGATGAGTTGCTCACACACGTCCTTGAGATAGTTATATTCCCATCGGAGACTTGCAATGCAATCCAACGAGTTGATGCAACTCTATAACATATAACAAATACCATGTGTGAGTTCCAGGATTCTATCATGTAACTAAAGGATCACTGAGAGTAGCAAATAAGGGGGAATTCAAAGAGCAATTGAAAAAAGGATGCCAGTTGTCTAACATAAATATGAATCCCGTGAATGTTAAACAACTTATAGAAATCTATATCTCACTCTGATCGAGGCGAAATCGAAGAACCCTACTCTCCTCCACCCATCATGTTCGGCGGAACTAGGCAATAGAAGTCGATCAGGCAGTCGAAATCCTGAGCAAGCAACTATTAGACAAGCCAAAAAATTGGCGTCTAAGCTAAATAAATCAAAACCCATAAATAAAAGCTATAACAAGTGGATAATATCTCGCCACAAGATTGGATCAGGCGTTTCCACACCTCCTAGAGGTAGTTATCTTCCCGCAGGAGGCTGACAATGCAATCCCACGAGTAAAAGATATTATGTAGTAAACTACATAGACTAGGTGTTGGTTGCAGAAATCTATAATGCAAGTAGAGGACCACCACGACCAGGAAAGAAGGGGGAATCCAAGGCCCAATATAAAAAATATTTTCTTCTAGTTGACTGACCTGAAGATGAATCCTGTTAATAATAAAGACCCCATAGAAATCTCCAACGCAGTCTGATTGAAGTGCCCTCTAGAAACGTTATTATCCTCTAACCTGCATGTTGGGATATGTATAAGATCAATAAAGAAATGAAAGTAGGAAATGAGAGGGGAATCGAAGGGATAATACAAACAATGATCTGCTCCTATTTGTCTAACTCGAAGATGAATCTTATGAAAAATAAACACCCGATAGAAATCTGCAACGCAATCTGATTGAGTCGCCCACGCGAAAACCTACTATCCTCTAAACTACATGTTGGGAGGAAACTGGCAATGGAAGTTCATCCAACTATCCAAATCCTAAGCAACCAACAAATAAACAAGTTGAAAAAATTATATATAAGTTAATAAAAAATAAAAAGAAATGAATGCAATAAAAATATGTTGTTTAGTTAGTTTTCTTAAAACGCAATGTCATGTAGATATCTACCTAAAAAATCTCAAGATGAATCCCATTAATGTTAAACACCCTATAGAAATATACACGTCACTCTGACCGAGGCGCTCTCGAAAAACCCTACCCTCCTCATGCTTGCATGGTTGGAAGAATAAGGAAATGGAAGTTGATCAAGCAGTCCAAATCCTGACCACGCAACAAACAAACAAGCAGGAAAATGGACATATAAACTAAAGAAAACAAAACCCAGAAATGAAAGCAATAAGAAGCAGGTAAGGTTTGGCCACATTTTTGGATGAGTTGTTCACACACGTCCTAGAGATAGTTATAGTCCCACCGAAGACATTCAATGCAATCCAACGAGTCGATGCAACTCTATAATATATCACAAATACCACGTGTGAGTTGCAGTAGTCTATCATGTAACTAGAGGATCAGTGAGAGTAGGAAATAAGGGCGAATTCAAAGAACATTTGAAAAAAGCATGTTAGTTGTCTAACATGAAGATGAATCACCACTCCTTATATTTTGGGAACGGAGTTCAATCACCAATCCCAGTTGGTTAACCTGAAGAAGAGTCACATGAATGACAAACACTTCATGGAAATCTACAAAGCGATATGATCGAGGCGCCTCTAAAAACACTACGCTCCTCCAACTTGGATGTTGGGTGGATCCTAGCAATGGAAGTTGATCAGGTAGTCCAAATCCTAAGCAAGCAAGTAGAAAAAAGGCTGGAAGATTGATATATAAGATAAATCCAACAAAAAAAAGAAATGAAAGCAAAAACAAGCAAGTAAGATCTGCCCACAAGTTTGGATGAAGAATTCCCACACATCCTAGTGGTAGCTATCTTCCCACGGGAGGCTTGCAACGCATTCCCGCGAGTTAATGCAACTCTATTGTAAATCGAAGATACCAGGTGTCAGTTGCAAAAGTCTATCATGCAAGTAGAGGACGACTGAGAGTAGGAAACAAGGGTGGGATTCAAAGCACAATTGAAAAAAAGATCCACTCCTAGTTGTCTGACCCGAATATGAATTACATGAATGTTAGACACACTGTAGAAATGTACAAGTGACTCTGATCGAGGTGCCCTCGAAAATACCTACCCTCCTCATGATTGCATGGTTGGAAGAATCGGGAGATGGAATTTGATCAAGCATTCCAAATCCTGACCACGCAACAAACAAACAAGCAGGAAAATGGACATATAAACTAAAGAAAACAAAACCCTGAAATGAAAGCAATAAGAAGCAGGTAAGGTTTGGCCACATTTTTGGATGAGTTGTTCACACACGTCCTAGAGGTAGTTATATTCCCACCGGAGACATTCAATGCAATCCAGCGAGTCGATGCAACTCATTTTATCACAAATACCACGTGTGAGTTGCAGTAGTCTATCATGTAACTAGAGTATCAGTGAGAGTAGGAAATAAGGGGGAATTCAAAGAACATTTGAAAAAAGCATGTTAGTTGTCTAACATGAAGATGAATCACCACTCCTTATATTTTGGGAACGAAATTCAATCACCACTCCCAGTTGGTTAACCTGAAGAAGAGTCACATGAATGACAAACACTTCGTGGAAATCTGCAAAGCAATATGATCGAGGTGCCTCTAAAAACACTAGGTTCCTCCAACCTGCATGTTCGATGGATCCTAGCAATGGAAGTTGATAAGGCAGTCCAAAGCCTAAGCAAGCAAGTAGCAAACAAGCTGGAAGATTGATATATAAGATAAACCAAACATAAAAAAGAAATGAAAGCAAAAACAACCATGTAAGATATGGCCACAAGTTTGGATGAAGAATTCCCAGACGTCCTAGAGGTAGCTATCTTCCCACGGGAGGCTTGCAACGCAGTCCCGCGAGTTAATGCAACTCTATAGTAAATCAAAGAGACCAGGTGTCAGTTGCAAGAGTCTATCATGCAAGTAGAGCACAACTGAGAGTAGGAACAAAGGGGCGGATTCAACGCACACTTGAAAAAAAATCCACTCCTAGTTGTCTGATCTGAATATGAATTACATGAATGTTAAACACCCTATAGAAATGTGCAACTCACTCTGACAAAGGAAAACAAGCAAACAAGCAGGAAAATTTTCATATAAAATAAAGAATACAAAACCCATAAATTAAACCAATAACAAGTAGGTAAGGTTTGGCCACATGTTTGGATGAGTTGTTCACACACGTCCTAGAGGTAGTTATAGTCCCACCGGAGACTTGCAATGCAATCTAGTGAGTCGATGCAACTCTATAATATGTAAAAAATAACATGTGTGAGTTGCAGGAGTCTATCATGTAGCTAGAGGATCACTGAGAGTAAGAAATGAGGGGGATTCAAAGAACAATTGAAAAAACGATGATAGTTATCTAACATGGAGATGAATCACCACTCCTTATATTTTGGGAACGAAGTTCAATCACCACTCCCAGTTGATTAACCTAAAAAAGAGTCACATGAATGACAAACACTTTGAAGAAATATACAAATCGATATGATTGAGGCAACTCTAAAAACACTACGCTCTTCCAACCTGCATGTTGGTTGGATCCTAGCAATGGAAGGTTATCAGGCAGCCCAAATCCTAATGAAGCAAGTAGCAAACAAGTTGGAAGATTGATATATAAGATAAATCCAACCAAAAAAAGAAATAAAAGCAAAAACAAGAAAGTAATATCTGGACACAAGTATGGATGAAGAATTCCCACGCGTCCTAGAGGTAGATATCTTCCCACCGCAAGCTTGCAACGCAGTCCTGCGATTTAATGCAACTCTATTATAAATCAAAGAGACCAGGTGTTAGTTGCAAGAGTCTATAATGCAAGTAGAGGACAACTAAGACTAGGAAACAAGGGGGGGATTCAAAGCACAATTGAAAAAAGATCCACTACTAGTTATCTGACCTGAATATGAATTACATGAAAGTTAAACACCCTGTATAAATGTACAACTCACTCTGACCGAGGCGCCCTTGAAAAACCCTACTCTCCTTCATCTTGCATGTTGGGAAGAATCAGGCAATGGAAGTTGATCAAGCAGTCCAAATCGAGCAAGCAACAAACAAACAAGCAGGAAAATGGATATATAAACTCAATAAAAAAAAACCAAAAAAATGCAAGCAATAACAAGCAGGTAAGTTTTGGCAAAATGTTTGGATGAGTTGCTCACACACGTCCTTGAGATAGTTATATTCCCACCGGAGACTTGCAATGCAATCCAGCGAGTTGATGCAACTCTATAACATATAACAAATACCATGTGTGAGTTCCAGGATTCTATCATGTTACTAAAGGATCACTGAGAGTAGCAAATAAGGGGGAATTCAAAGAGCAATTGAAAAAAGCATGCCAGTTGTCTAACATAAATATGAATCCCGTGAATGTTAAACAACTTATAGAAATCTATATCTCACTCTGATCGAGGCGAAATCGAAGAACCCTACTCTCCTCCACCCAGCATGTTCGACGGAACTAGGCAATAGAAGTCGATCAGGTAGTCGAAATCCTGAGCAAGCAGCTAGTAGACAAGCCAAAAAATTGACGTCTAAGCTAAATAAAGCAAAACCCATAAATAAAAGCTATAACAAGTCGATAATATCTCGCCACAAGATTGGATCAGGCGTTTCCGCACCTCCTAGAGGTAGTTATCTTCTCGCAGGAGGCTGACAATGCAATCCCACGAGTAAAAGATATTATTTAGTAAACCACATAGACTAGGTGTTGGTTGCAGAAATCTATAATGCAAGTAGAGGACCACCACGACCAGGAAAGAAGGGGGAATCCAAGGCCCAATATAAAAAATATTTTCTTCTAGTTGACTGACCTGAAGATGAATCCTATTAATAATAAACACCCCATAGAAATCTCCAACGCAGTTTGATTGAAGTGCCCTCTAGAAACGTTATTATCCTCTAACCTGCATGTTGGGATATGTATAAGATCAATAAAGAAATGAAAGTAGGAAACGAGAGGGGAATCGAAGGGATAATACAAAAAATGATCTGCTCCTATTTGTCTAACTCGAAGATGAATCCTGGGAAAAATAAACACCCGATAGAAATCTGCAACGCAATCTGATTGAGTCGCCCACGCGAAAACCTACTATCCTCTAAACTGCATGTTGGGAGGAAACTGGCAATGGAAGTTCATCCAACTATCCAAATCCTAAGCAACCAACAAATAAACAAGTTGAAAAAATTATATATAAGTTAATAAAAAATAAAAAGAAATGAATGCAATAAAAATATGTTGTTTAGTTAGTTTTCTTAAAACGCAATGTCATGTAGATATCTACCTAAAAAATCTCAAGATGAATCCCATTAATGTTAAACACCCTATAGAAATATACACGTCACTCTGACCGAGGTGCTCTCGAAAAACCCTACCCTCCTCATGCTTGCATGGTTGGAAGAATCAGGAAATGGAAGTTGATCAAGCAGTCCAAATCCTGACCACGCAACAAACAAACAAGCAGGAAAATGGACAGATAAACTAAAGAAAACAAAACCCAGAAATGAAAGCAATAAGAAGCAGGTAAGGTTTGGCCACATTTTTGGATGAGTTGTTCACACACGTCGTAGAGATAGTTATAGTCCCACCGAAGACATTCAATGCAATCAAACGAGTCGATGCAACTCTATAATATATCACAAATACCGTGTGTGAGTTGCAGTAGTCTATCATGTAACTAGAGGATCAGTGAGAGTAGGAAATAAGGGCGAATTCAAAGAACATTTGAAAAAAGCATGTTAGTTGTCTAACATGAAGATGAATCACCACTCTTTATATTTTGGGAACAGAGTTCAATCGCCACTCCTAGTTGCTTAACCTGAAGAACAGTCACATGAATGAAAAACACTTCTTGGAAATTTACAAAGAAATATGATTGAGGTGCCTCTAAAAACACTACGTTCCTCCAACCTGCATTTTTGGTGGATCCTAGCAATGGATGTTGATAAGGCAGTCCAAAGCCTAAGGAAGCAAGTAGCAAACAAGCTGGAAAATTGATATATAAGATAAATCAAACAAAAAAAAGAAATGAAAGCAAAAACAACCATGTAAGATCTTGCCACAAGTTTGGATGAAGAATTCCCACACGTCCTAGAGGTAGCTATCTTCCCACGGGAGGCTTGCAACACAGTCCTGCGAGTTAATGCAACTCTATTGTAAATAAAAGAGACCAGGTGTCAGTTGCAAGAGTCTATCATGGAAGTAGAGGACAACTGAGAGTAGGAAACAAAGGGGGGATTCAAAGCACAATTGAAAAAAAGATCCACTCGTAGTTGTCTGACCCGAATATAAATTACATGAATGTTAAAGACACTACAGAAATATACAACTCACTCTGACCGAGGCACCCTTGAAAAACCCTACTCTGCTTCAACTTGCATGTTGGCAAGAATCAGGCAATGGAAGTTGATCAAGCAGTCCAAATCCTCAACATGAAAAAACAAACAAGCAGGAAAATGGATATATAAACTAAATAAAACAAAACCCAGAAATGCAAGCAATAACAAGTAGGTAAGTTTTGGCCAAATGTTTGGATGAGTTGTTGATACACGTCCCTGAGATAGTTATCGTCCCACCGGAGACTTGCAATGCAATCCAGCGAGTCGATGCAAATCTGTAATATATCACAAATACCATGTGTGAGTTGCGGGAGGCTATCATGTAACTAAAGGATCACTGGGAGTAGCAAATAAGGGGGAATTCAAAGAGCAATTGAAAAAAGGATGTCAGTTTTCTAACATGAGGATGAATCCCATGAATGTTAAACAACTTAGAGAAATCTATATCTCACTCTGATCAAGGCGTAATCGAAAAAACCTACTCTCCTCCAAACAACATGTTCGGCGGAACCAGGAAACAGAAGTCGATTAGGCAGTCGAAATCCTGAGCAAGCAACAAGTAGACAAGCATGAAAACGCATGTCTAAGCTAATTAAAAAAAAACCCAGAAATAAAAGCAATAGCAAGTGGATAATATCTCGCCACATGTTTGGATGAGTTGTTCACACACGTCCTTGACATAGTTATCGTCCCAACGAAGACTTGCAATGCAATTCAGCGAGTCGATGCTACTCTCACCCAGGAGCCTTCGAAAATCCCTACCCTCCTCATCCTTGTATGTTGGGAAAAATCAGGAAATGGAAGTTGATCAAGCAGTCCAAATCGTGACCACGCAACAAGCAAACAAGTAGGAAAATGGACATATAAACTAACGAAAACAAAACCCAGAAATTTAAGCAATAACAAGCAGGTAAGGTTTGGCCACATGTTTGGATGAGTTGTTCACACACGTCATAGAGGTAGTTATAGTCCCACCGGAGACATGCAACGCAATCCGGCGAGTCGATGCAACTCTATAATATATCACAAACACCACGTGTGAGTTGCAGTAGTCTATCATGTAACTAACGGATCAGTGAGAGTAGGAAATGAGGGGGAATTCAAAGAACAGTTGAAAAAAGCATGCTAGTTGTCTAACATGAAGATGAATCACCACTCCTTATATTTTGGGAACGGAGTTCAATCACCACTCCCAGTTGGTTAACCTGAAGAAGAGTCACATGAATGACAAACACTTCGTAGAAATTTTCAAAGCGATATGATCGAGGTGCCTCTAAAAACACTACGCTCCTCCAACCTGCATGTTGCGTGGATCCTAGCAATGGAAGTTGATCAGGCAGTCCAAAGCCTAAGCAAGCAAGTAGCAAAAAGGCTGGAATATTGATATATAAGATAAATCCAACAAAAAAAAGAAATGAAAGCAAAAACAAGCAAGTTAGATCTGGCCACAAGTTTGGATGAAGAATTCCCACACGTCCTAGCGGTAGCTATCTTCCCACGGGAGACTTGCAATGCAGTCCCGCGAGTTAATGCAACTCTATTGTAAATCGAAGATACCAGGTGTCATTTGTAAAATTCTATCATGCAAGTAGAGGACAATTGAGAGTAGGAAACAAGGGGGGGATTAAAAGCACAATTGAAAATAAGATCCACTCCTAGTTGTCTAACCCGAATATGAATTACACGAATGTGAAACACACTGTAGAAATGTACAAGTCACTCTGACCGAGGCGCTCTCGAAAAAACCTACCCTCCTCATGCTTGCATGGTTGGAAGAATCAGGAAATGGAAGTTGATCAAGCAGTCCAAATCCTGACCACGCAACAAACAAACAAGCAGGAAAATGGACATATAAACTAAAGAAAAAAAAACCCAGAAATGAAAGCAATAAGAAGTAGGTAAGGTTTGGTCACATTTTTGTATGAGTTGTTCACACACATCCTAGAGGTAGTTATAGTCCCACCGGAGACATTCAATGCAATCCAGCGAGTTGGTGCAACTCTATAATATATCACAAATACCACGTGTGAGTTGTAGTAGTCTATCATGTAACTAGCGGATCAGTGAGAGTAGGAAATAAGGGGGAATTCAAAGAACATTTGAAAAAAGCATGTTAGTTGTCTAACATGAAGATGAATAACCACTCCTTATATTTTGGGAACGGAGTTCAATCACCACTCCCAGTTGGTTAACCTGAAGAAGAGTCACATGAATGAAAAACACTTCGTGGAAATCTGCAAAGCGATATGATCGAGGCACCTCTAAAAACACTACGCTCCTCCAACCTGGATGTTGGGTGGATCCTAGCAATGGAAGTTGATCAGGAAGTCCAAAGCCTAAGCAAGCAAGTAGAAAAAAGGCTGGAAGATTGCTATATAAGATAAATTCAACAAAAAAAAGAAATGAATGCAAAAACAAGCAAGTAAGATCTGGCCACAAGTTTGGATGAAGAATTCCCACACGTCCTAGCGGTAGCTATCTTCCCATGGGATGCTTGCAACGTAGTCCCACGAGTTAATGCAACTCTATTGTAAATCGAAGATACCAGGTGTCAGTTGCAAAATTCTATCATGCAAGTAGAGGACGACTGAGAGTAGGAAACAAGCAGGGGATTCAAAGCACAATTGAAAATAAGATCCACTCCTAGTTGTCTGACCCGATTATGAATTACAGGAATGTTAAACACACTGTAGAAATGTACAAGTCACTCTGACCGAGGCGCCCTCGAAAAACCCTACCCTCCTCATGCTTGCATGGTTGGAAGAATCAGGAAATGGAAGTTGATCAAGCAGTCCAAATCCTGACCACAACAAACAAACAAGCAGGAAAATGGACATATAAACTAAAGAAAACAAAACCCAGAAATGAAAGCAATAAGAAGCCGGTAAGGTTTGGATACATTTTTGGATGAGTTGTTCACACACGTCCTAGAGGTAGTTATAGTCCCACCGGAGACATTCAATGCAATCCAGCGAGTCGATGCAACTCTATATATCTCAAATACCACGTGTGAGTTGCAGTAGTCTATCATTTAACTAGAGGATCAGTGAGAGTAGGAAATAAGGGGGAATTCAAAGAACATTTGAAAAAAGCATGTTGGTTGTCTAACATGAAGATGAATCACCACTCCTTATATTTTGGGAACGAAGTTCAATCACCACTCCCAGTTGGTTAACCTGAAGAAGAGTCACATGAATGACAAACACTTCGTGGAAATCTGCAAAGCAATATGATCGGGGTGCCTCTAAAAACACTACGTTCCTCCAACCTGCATGTTCGGTGGATCCTAGCAATGGAAGTTGATAATGCAATCCAAATCCTAAGGAAGCAAGTAGCAAACAAGCTAGAAGATTGATATATAAGATAAACCAAACATAAAAAAGAAATGGAAGCAAAAAAAACCATGTAAGATATGGCCACTAGTTTGGATGAACAATTCACACACGTCCTAGAGGTAGCTATATTCCCACGGGAGGCTTGCAATGCAGTCCCGCGAGTTAATGCAACTCTATTGTAAATCAAAGAGACCAGGTGTTAGTTGCAAGAGTCTATCATGCAAGTAGAGCACAACTGAGAGTAGGAACAAAGGGGCGGATTCAAAGCAAAATTGAACAAAAGATCCACTACTAGTTGTCTGATCTGAATATGAATTACATGCATGTTAAACACCCTATAGAAATGTACAACTCACTCCGAAAAAACCTACCCTGTGAGTTGCAGTAGCCTATCATGTAACTAAAGGATGAGTGAGAGTAGGAAATGAGGGGGAATTCAAAGAACCATTGAAAAAAGCATGCTAGTTGTCTAACATGAAGATGAATCACCACTCCTTATATTTTGGGAACGGAGTTCAATCACCACTCCCAGTTGGTTAACCTGAAGAAGAGTCACATCAATGACAAACACTTCGTAGAAATTTGCAACATGATATGATCGAGGCGCCTCTAAAAACACTACGCTCCTCCAACCTGCATGTTGGGTGGATCCTAGCAATGGAAGTTTATCAGGCAGTCCAAATCCTAAGCAAGCAAGTAGCAAAAAGGCTGGAAGATTGATATATAAGATAAATCCAACAAAAAAAAGAAATGAAAGCAAAAACAAGCAAGTAAGATTTGCCCACAAGTTTGGATGAAGAATTCCCACACGTCCTAGCGGTAGCTATCTTCCCACGGTAGGCTTGCAATGCAGTCCCGCGAGTTAATGCAACTCTATTGTAAATCGAAGATACCAGGTGTCAGTTGCAAAAGTCTATCATGCAAGTAGAGGATGACTGAGAGAAGGAAACAAGGGGGGGATTCAAAGCACAATTGAAAATAAGATCCACTCCTAGTTGTCTGACCCGAATATGAATTACAGGAATGTTAAACACACTGTAGAAATGTACAAGTCACTCTGACCGAGGTGCCCTCGAAAAACCATACCCTCCTCATGCTTGCATGGTTGGAAGAATCAGGAAATGGAATTTGATCAAGTAGTCCAAATCCTGACCACGCAACAAACAAACAAGCAGGAAAATGGACATATAAACTAAAGAAAACAAAACCCAGAAATGAAAGCAATAAGAAGCCGGTAAGGTTTGGATACATTTTTGGATGAGTTGTTCACACACGTCCTAGAGGTAGTTATAGTCCCACCGGAGACATTCAATGCAATCCAGCGAGTCGGTGCAACTCTATAATATATCACAAATACGACGTGTGAGTTGCAGTAGTCTATCATGTAACTAGAGGATCAGTGAGAGTAGGAAATAAGGGGGAATTCAAAGAACATTTGAAAAAAGCATGTTAGTTGTCTAACATGAAGATGAATCACTACTCCTTATTATTTGGGAATGGAGTTCAATCACCACTCCCAGTTGGTTAACTTGAAGAAGAGTCACATGAATGACAAATACTTCATGGAAATCTGCAAAGCAATATGATCGAGGTGCCTCTAAAAACACTACGTTCCTCCAACCTGCATGTTCGGTGGATCCTAGCAATGGAAGTTGATAAGGCAGTCCAAAGCCTAAGGAAGCAAGTAGCAAAAAAGCTGGAAGATTGATATATAAGATAAACCAAACATAAAAAAGAAATGAAATAAAAAACAACCATGTAAGATATGGCCACAAGTTTGCATCTAGAATTCCCACACTTCCTAGAGGTAGCTATCTTCCCACGGGAGGCTTGCAACGCAGTCCCGCGAGTTAATGCAACTCTATAGTAAATCAAAGAGACCAGGTGTAAGTAGCAAGAGTCTATCATGCAAGTAGAGGATAACTGAGAGTAGGAAACAAAGGGGGGATTCAAACGACAATTGAAAAAAAGATCCACTCCTAGTTGTCTGACCCGAATATCAATTACATGAATGTTAAACACACTGCAGAAATGTACAACTCACTATGAACGAGGCACCCTTGAAAAACCCTACTCTGCTTCAACTTGCATGTTGGGAAGAATCATGCAATGGAAGATGATCAAGCAGTCCAAATCCTCAGCATGCAACAAACAAACAAGCAGGAAAATGGATATATAATCTAAATAAAACAAAACCCAGAAATGCAAGCAATAACAAGCAGGTAAGTTTTGGCCAAATGTTTGGATGAGTTGTTAACACACGTCCTTGAGATAGTTATCGTCCCACCGGAGACTTGCAATGCAATCCAGCGAGTCGATGCAACTCTGTAATATATCACAAATACCATGTGTTAGTTGCAGGAGGCTATCATGTAACTAAAGGATCACTGAGAGTAGCAAATAAGGGGGAATTCAAAGAGCAATTGAAAAAAGGATGTCAGTTTTCTAACATGAAGATGAATCCCATGAATGTTAAACAAGTTATAGAAATCTATATCTCACTCTGATCAAGGCGTAATCGAAAAAACCTACTCTCCTCCAAACAACATGTTCTGCGGAACCAGGCAACGGAATTCGATCAGGCAGTCGAAATCCTGAGCAAGCAGCTAGAAGACAAGCCTGAAAATGCACGTATAAGCTAAATAAAGAAAAACCCAGAAATAAAAGCAATAACAAGTGGATAATATCTCGCCACATGTTTGGATGAGTTGTTGACACACGTCCTTGACATAGTTATCTTCCCAATGGAGATTTGCAATGCAATCCAGTGAATCGATGCTACTCTGACCGAGGAGCCTTCGAAAATCCCTACCCTCCTCATCCTTGTATGTTGGGAAAAATCAGGAAATGGAAGTTGATCAAGTAGTCCAAATCGTGACCACGCAACAAGCAAACAAGTAGGAAAATGGACATATAAACTAACGAAAAAAAAACCCAGAAATTTAAGCAATAACAAGCAGGTAAGGTTTGGCCACATGTTTGGATGAGTTGTTCACACACGTCATAGAGGTAGTTATAGTCCCACCAGAGACATGCAATGCAATCCAGCAAGTCGATGCAACTCTATAATATATCACAAATACCACGTGTGAGTTGCAGTAGCCTATCATGTAACTAAATGATGAGTGAGAGTAGGAAATGAGGGGGAATTCAAAGAACAATTGAAAAAAGCATGCTAGTTGTCTAACATGAAGATGAATCACCACTCCTTATATTTTGGGAACGGAGTTCAATCACCACTCCCAGTTGGTTAACCTGAACAAGAGTCACATGAATGACAAACACTTCGTAGAAATTTGCAAAGCGATATGATCGAGGCACCTCTAAAAACACTACGCTCCTCCAACCTGCATTTTGGGTGGATCCTAGCAATGGAAGTTGATCAGGCAGTCCAAAGACTAAGCAAGCAAGTATCAAAAAGGCTGGAATATTGATATATAAGATAAATCCAACAAAAAAAAGAAATGAAAGCAAAAACAAGCAAGTAAGATCTGGCCACAAGTTTGGATGAAGAATTCCCACACGTCCTAGTGGTAGCTATCTTCCCACGGGAGGAATGCAATGCAGTCCCGCAAGTTAACGCGACTCTATTGTAAATTGAAGATACCAGGTGTCAGTTGCAAAATTCTATCATGCAAGTAGAGGATGACTGAGAATAGGAAACAAGGGGGTGATTCAAAGCACAATTGAAAATAAGATCCACTCCTTGTTGTCTGACCCGAATATGAATTACACGAATGTTAAACACATTGTAGAAATGTACAAGTCACTCTGACCGAGGCGCCCTCGGAAAACCCTACCCTCCTCATGCTTGCATGGTTGGAAGAATCAGGAAATGGAAGTTGATCAAGCAGTCCAAATCCTGACCACGCAATAAATAAACAAGCAGGAAAATGGACATATAAACTAAAGAAAACAAAACCCTGAAATGAAAGCAATAAGAAGCAGGTAACGTTCGGCCACATTTTTGGATGAGTTGTTCACACACGTGCTAGAGGTAGTTATAGTCCCATCAGAGACATTCAATGAAATCCAGCGAGTCGGTGCAACTCTATAATATATCACAAATACCACGTGTGAGTTGCAGTAGTCTATCATGGAACTAGAGGATCAGTGAGAGTAGGAAATAAGGGGGAATTCAAAGAACATTTGAAAAAGCATGTTAGTTGTCTAACATGAAGATGAATCACCACTCCTTATATTTTGGGAACGGAGTTCAATCACCACTCCCAGTTGGTTAACCTGAAGAAGAGTCACATGAATGACAAACACTTCGTGGAAATCTGCAAAGCGATATGATCGAGGCGCCTCTAAAAACACTACGCTCCTCCAACCTCGATGTTGGGTGGATCCTAGCAATGGAAGTTGATCAGGCAGTCCAAATCCTAAGCAAGCAAGTTGCAAGAAGGCTGGAAGATTGATATATAAGATAAATCCAACAAAAAAAAGAAGTGAAAAAAAAAACAAGCAAGTAAGATCTGGCCACAAGTTTGGATGAAGAATTCCCACACGTCCTAGCGGTAGCTATCTTCCCACGGGAGGCTTGCAACGCAGTCCCGCGAGTTAATGCAACTCTATTGTAAATCGAAGATACCAGGTGTCAGTTGCAAAAGTCTATCATGCAAGTAGAGGATGACTGAGAGTACGAAACAAGCGGGGGATTCAAAGCACAATTGAAAATAAGATCCACTCCTAGTTGTCTGACCCGAATATGAATTACATGAATGTTAAACACACTATAGAAAGGTACAAGTCAGTCTGACCGAGGCGCCCTTGAAAAAACCTACCCTCCTCATCCTTGCATGGTTGGAAGAATCAGGAAATGGAAGTTGATCAAGCAGCCCAAATCCTGACCACGCAACAAACAAACAAGCAGGAAAATGGACATATAAACTAAAGAAAACAAAACCTAGAAATGAAAGCAATAAGAAGCAGGTAAGTTTTGGCCACATTTTTGGATGAGTTGTTCACACACGTCCTAGAGGTAGTTATAGTCCCACCGGAGACATTCAATGCAATCCAGCGAGTCGATGCAACTCTATATATCACAAATACCACGTGTGAGTTGTAGTAGTCTATCATGTAACTAGAGGATCAATGAGAGTAGGAAATAAGGGGGAATTCAAAGAACATTTGAAAAAAGCATGTTAGTTGTCTAACATGAAGATGAATCACCACTCCTTATATTTTGGGAACGGAGTTCAATCACCACTCCTTATATTTTGGGAACGGAGTTCAATCACCATTCCTTATATTTTGGGAACGGAGTTCAATCACCACTCCGAGTTGGTTAATCTGAAGAAGAGTCACATGAATGACAAACACTTCGTGGAAATCTGCAAAGCAATATGATCGAGCCACCTCTAAAAACACTACGTTCCTCCAACTTGCATGTTCGGTGGATCCTAGCAATGGAAGTTGATAAGGCAGTCCAAATCCTAAGGAAGCAAGTAGAAAAAAGGCTGGAAGATTGATATATAAGATAAACCAAACATAAAAAAGAAATGAAAGCAAAAACAACCATGTAAGATATGGCCACAAGTTTGGATGAAGAATTCCCAGACGTCCTAGAGGTAGCTATCTTCCCACGGGAGGCTTGCAACGCAGTCCCACGAGTTAATCCAACTCTATTCTAAATAAAAGAGACCAGGTGTGAGTCGCAAGAGTCTATCATGGAAGTAGAGGACGACTGAGAGTGGGAAACAAAGGGGGGATTCAAAGCACAATTGAAAAAAAGATCCACTCCTAGTTGTCTGACCCGAATATCAATTACATGAATGTTAAACACACTGCAGAAATGTACAACTCACTCTGACCGAGGCACCCTTGAAAATACCTACTCTGCTTCAACTTGCATGTTGGGAATAATCAGGCAATGGAAGTTGATCAAGCAGTCGAAATCCTCAGCATGCAACAAACAAACAAGCAGGAAAATGGATATATAATCTAAATAAAACAAAACCCAGAAATGCAAGCAATAACAAGCAGGTAAGTTTTGGCCAAATGTTTGGATGATTTGTTGACACACGTCCTTGAGATAGTTATCGTCCCACCGGAGACTTGCAATGCAATCCAGCGAGTCGATGCAACTCTGTAATATATCAAAAATACCATGTGTTAGTTGCGGGAGGATATCATGTAACTAAAGGATCACTGAGAGTAGCAAATAAGGGGGAATTCAATGAGAAATTGAAAAAAGGATGTCAGTTTTCTAACATGAAGATGAATCCCATGAATGTTAAACAACTTAGAGAAATCTATATCTCACTCTGATCAAGGCGTAATCGAAAAAATCTACTCTCCTCCAAACAACATGTTCGGTGGAACCAGGAAACGGAAGTCGATCAGGCAGTCGAAATCCCGAGCAAGCAGCTACAAGACAAGCCTGAAAATGCACGTCTAAGATAAATAAAGGAAAACCCAGAAATAAAAGCAATAACAAGTGGATAATATCTCGCCACATGTTTGGATGAGTTTTTCACACACATCCTTGACATAGTTATCGTCCCAACGGAGACTTGCAATGCAATCCAGCGAGTCAATGCTACTCTGACAGAGGAGCCTTCGAAAATCCCTACCCTCCTCATCCTTGTATGTTGGGAAAAATCAGGAAATGGAAGTTGATCAAGCAGTCCAAATCTTGACCACGCAACAAGCAAACAAGTAGGAAAATGGACATATAAACTAATGAAAACAAAACCCAGAAATTTAAGCAATAACAAGCAGGTAAGGTTTGGCCACATTTTTGGATGAGTTGTTCACACACGTCATAGAGGTAGTTATAGTCCAACCGGAGACATGCAATGCAATCCAGCGAGTCGATGCAACTCTATAATATATCACAAATACCATGTTTGAGTTGCAGGAGTCTATCATGTAACTAGAGGATCACTGAGAGTAGGAAATGAGTGGGAATTCAAAGAACAATTGAAAAAAGGATGCTAGTTATCTAACATGAAGATGAATCACCAGTCCTTAGATTTCGGCAATAGAGTTCAATCTCCACTACCAGTTGGTTAACCAGAAGAAGAGTCACATGAATGACAAGAACTTCGTAGAAATCTGTAAAACGATATGATTGAGGCGCCTCTAAAAACACTACGCTCCTCCAACCTGCATGTTGGGTGGATCCTAGAAATGGAAGTTGATCAGGCATTCCAAAGCTTAAGGAAGCAAGTATCAAACAAGTTGGAAGATTGATATATAAGATAAATCCAACAACAACAAAAAAAATAAAGCAAAAACAAGCAAGTAAGATCTGGCCACAAGTTTGGATGAAGAATTCACACACGTCCTAGAGGTAGCTATCTTCCCACGGGAGGCTTGCAATGCAGTCCCGCGAGTTAATACAACTCTATTGTAAATCAAAGAGACCAGGTGTCAGTTTCAAGAGTCTACCATGGAAGTAGAGCACAACTGAGAGTAGGAACAAAGGGGCGGATTCAAAGCACACTTGAAAAAAAGTTCCACTACTAGTTGTCTGATCTGAATATGAATTACATGAATGTTAAACACCCTATAGAAATGTGCAACTCACTCTGACCAAGGAAAACAAGCAAACAAGCAGGAAAATGGTCATATAAAATAAAGAATACAAAACCCATAAATGAAACCAATAACAAGCAGGTAAGGTTTGGCCACATGTTTGGATGAGTTGTTCACACACGTCCTAGAGGTAGTTATAGTCCCACCGGAGACTTGCAATGCAATCCAGTGAGTCGATGCAACTCTATAATATATAACAAATACCATGTGTGAGTTGCAGGAGTCTATCATGTAACTAGAGGATCACTAAGAGTAGGAAATGAGGGGGATTCAAAGAACAATTGAAAAAATGATGCTATTTGTCTAACATGGAGATGAATCACCACTCCTTATATTTGGGGAACGAATTTCAATCACCACTCCCAGTTGATTAACCTAAAAAAGAGTCACATGAATGACAAATCGATATGATCGGGGCGACTCTAAAAACACTACGCTCCTCCGACCTGTGTGTTGGTTGGATCCTAGCAATGGAAGGTTATCAGGCAGCCCAAAGCCTAATGAAGCAAGTAGAAAACAAGCTGGAAGATTGATATATAAGATAAATCCAACCAAAAAAAGAAATAAAAGCAAAAACAAGAAAGTAAGATCTGGCCACAAGTGAGGATGAAGAATTCCCACGCATCCGAGAGGTAGTTATCTTCCCACCGGAGGCTTGCAACGCAGTCCTGCGATTTAATGCAACTCTATTATAAATCAAAGAGACCAGGTGTTAGTTGCAAGAGTCTATAATGCAAGTAGAGGACAACTAAGACTAGGAAACAAGGGGGGGATTCAAAGCACAATTGAAAAAAGATCCACTACTAGTTGTCTGACCTGAATATGAATTACATGAATGTTAAACACCCTATAGAAATGTACAACTCACTCTGACTGAGGCGCCCTTGAAAAACCCTACTCTCTTTCATCTTGCATGTTGGGAAGAATCAGGCAATGGAAGTTGATCAAGCAGTCCAAATCGAGCAAGCAACAAACAAACAAGCAGGAAAATGGATATATAAACTCAATAAAAAAAAACCCAAAAAATGCAAGCAATAACAAATAGGTAAGTTTTGGCAAAATGTTTGGATGAGTTGCTCACACACGTCCTTGAGATAGTTATCTTCCCACCAGAGACTTTCAATGCAATCCAGCGAGTCGATGCAACTCTATAATATATAACAAATACCATGTGTGAGTTCTAGGATTCTATCATGTAACTAAAGGATCACTGAGAGTAGCAAATAAGGTGGAATTCAAAGAGCAATTGAAAAAAGGATGCCAGTTGTCTAACATGAAGATGAATCCCGTGAATTTTAAACAACTTATAGAAATCTATATCTCACTCTGATTGAGGCGAAATCTAAGAACCCTACTCTGCTCCACCCAGCATGTTCGGCAGAACCAGGAAATAGAAGTCGATCAGGCAGTCGAAATCCTGAGCAAGTAACTAATAGACAAGCCAAAAAATTGACGTCTAAGCTAAATAAAGAAAAACCCATAAATAAAAGCTATAACAAGTGGATAATATCTCGCCACAAGATTGGATCAGGCGTTTCCGCACCTCCTAGAGGTAGTTATCTTTTTGCAGGAGGTTGACAATGCAATCCCGCGAGTAAAAGATATTATGTAGTAAACCACATAGACTAGGAGTTGGTTGCAGAAATCTATAATGCAAGTAGAGGACCACCACGACCAGGAAAGAAGGGGGAATCCAAGGCCCAATATAAACAAATATTTTCTTCTAGTTGTCTGACCTGAAGATGAATCCTGTTAATATTAAACACCCTATAGAAATCTCCAACGCAGTCTGATTGAAGTACCCTCTAGAAACGTTATTATCCTCTAACCTGCATGTTGGGATATGTATAATATCAATAAAGAAATGAAAGTAGGAAACGAGAGGGGAATCGAAGGGATAATAGAAAAAATGATCTGCTCCTATTTGTCTAACTCGAAGATGAATCCTGTGAAAAATAAACACCCGGTAGAAATCTGCAACGCAATCTGATTGAGTCATCCACGCGAAAACCTACTATCCTCTAAACTCCATGTTGGGAGGAAACTGGCAATGGAAGTTCATCCAACTATCCAAATCCTAAGCAACCAACAAACAAACAAGTTGAAAAAATTATATATAAGTTAATAAAAAATAAAAAGAAATGAATGCAATAAAAATATGTTGTTTAGTTAGTTTTCTTAAAACGCAATGTCATGTAGATATGTACCTAAAAAATCTCAAGATGAATCCCATTAATGTTAAACACCCTATAGAAATATACAAGTCACTCTGATCGAGGCGCCCTTGAAAAACCCTACCCTCCTCATGCTTGCATGGTTGGAAGAATCAGGAAATGGAAGTTGATCAAGTAGTCCAAATCCTGACCACGCAACAAACAAACAAGCAGGAAAATGGACATATAAACTAAAGAAAACAAAACCCAGAAATGAAAGCAATAAGAAGCAGGTAAGGTTTGGCCACATTTTTGGATGAGTTGTTCACACACGTCCCAGAGGTAGTTATAGTCCCACCGAAGACATTCAATGCAATCCAGCGAGTCGATGCAACTCTATAATATATCACAAATACCACGTGTGAGTTGCAGTAGTCTATCATTTAACTAGAGGATCAGTGAGAGTAGGAAATAAGGAGGAGTTCAAAGAACATTTAAAAAAAGCATGTTAGTTGTCTAACATGAAGATGAATCACCACTCCCTATATTTTGGGAACAGAGTTCAATCACCACTCCCAGTTGGTTAACCTGAAGAAGAGTCAGATGAATGAAAAACACTTCGTAGAAATATGCAAAGCAATATGATCGAGGCACCTCTAAAAACACTACATTCCTCCAACCTGCATGTTCGGTGGATCCTAGCAATGGAAGTTGATAAGGCAGTCCAAAGCCTAAGGAAGCAAGTAGCAAACAAGCTGGAAGACTGATATATAAGATAAATCAAACAAAAAAAAGAAAGGAAAGCAAAAGCAACCATGTAAGATCTGGCCACAAGTTTGGATGAAGAATTCCCACACGTCCTAGAGGTAGCTATCTTCCCACGGGAGGCTTGCAAAGAAGTCCCGCGAGTTAATGCAACTCTCTTTTAAATCAAAGAGACCAGGTGTCAGTTGCAAGAGTCTATCATGCAAGTAGAGGACAACTAAGAGTAGGAAACAAAGGTGGGATTCAAAGCACAATTGAAAAAAAGATCCACTCCTAGTTGTCTGACCCGAATATAAATTACATGAATGTTAAACACACTACAGAAATGTACAACTCACTCTGACCGAGGCACCCTTGAAAAACCCTACTTTGCTTCAACTTGCATGTTGGCAAGAATCAAGCAATGGAAGTTGATCAAGCAGTCCAAATCTTCAGCATGAACAAACAAACAAGCAGGAAAATGGATATATAAACTAAATAAAACAAAAGCCAGAAATGCAAGCAATAACAAGCAGGTAAGTTTTGGCCAAATGTTTGGATGAGTTGTTGTCACACGTCCTTGAGATAGTTATCGTCCCACCGGAGAATTGAAATGCAATCCAGCGAGTCGATGCAACTCTGTAATATATCACAAATACCATGTGTGAGTTGCGGGTGTTTGGTGGAATTTTTCCCTACGGATAAGTCAAAATTCCCTTAACTTAAAGCAGACTTTCACTAACTCTAAGCTAAGAACAAAACACAACAAATGCTACCTTGAAATTCCTGAACTAACTTTTACAGCAAGATTAAACATATTCAGAAACAATGAGAGATAAGACACACCTTTCAAACTGACGTTTGTCCCACTTCTAGCTCTTGATCCAAAGCTCCAATGTAGAACCTGTTAAGATCAACCAGAGAACAAACATACAAGCTTCCAAATACCTTGAATGTAAATATTAGTTTCAAATCTAGATTAGATACATTCCATGCTAAGAACTTATGCTATACACATGAAATGGGAAAAACAAGACAAGTTATCTTATTACAACTTGAAGAATGCTTACAAAGGTTGGTTGATGTCCAAGCCAATCCTCCAGCTCCAAGTGCCTTCTCCTCTAGCTATCTCAACAAGGTTGCAAGATCATAGGTTTGATACTCTCAAGAGTCCTCCTTTTTCCCCATGGAATGCCTCTCTTTTATAGTGTATGGTAGGGTTAACCAACAAGAGAGATGGGTGGATCTAGGGAGAGATAAGTGGATCAGGGTTTCTAATCACAAAGAATGAGTTGAGATCGAATCAGGGACCCCAATCTTCCATTATCTTCGAAAATCCAAAATCCCAAAAGCCATGGAAAAAAGGCTAATAAAAGAGTACCGCGCCCTGTGGTCTGAGCATAACGCGGTAGTACCGCGTTCTGGGGACAAAGCATATCGCGGTAGTGTGGACTACCGCGCACCTATAACTGAGCAAGGCGCGGTAGTGTGGGTAAATAAAGTCTCAGCTGGGTTAAAACTTGACAGGGTGGATTTACCTTCAAGGATTACTCATCTTATGGGTGGTTCAAATAGTAGGGGAAGTGTCGTCAACTCTGTTTGTGGTGGAGATGCGACACTGTGGAATATAGAGGTATAACAGATTCCCCCTAAAGTGTGAGGTCAGAAGGGACTGATGGCCGAAAGACTTTACGAATATAGTGTGCAGAGATAGCATCGAGGAGAGCGACAAGGAGCTGAAACAGAAACAAAGTGTTAGATATACCACTGAGGCGGGCATTCCCATGCTCGGAAACAAATGATTCAAAGCATGGCTGCCGACCAATACATTGCAGATCCATGAGTACTGAGATGATATAGACCATGGACAGACCATGGCTACTATGAACAAGCATAGATCCATGAGACAATAATGACACAGCCACGACCAATACAATAAGTGGTTCTGTGTGACAATACAAAGGACATCTCCATCACAACCTGGACACAATCAAGATACAGAGGTGCGCCCAGGGTCTTCTACCCTATCGCAAAAGATACGAATCTAACCATGTGATTACAAGGTGTTGAAGTCGAACATGGTAGAAACTATTTGATTATGGGTCAATGATGTGAACCGTTAACAAATGAGAGGGAAATCACCAATGATGAGGATGATCCCCAAGGTATCTGAAGTACATCTCAACGAAATGCGAATAGATGAGTTGATGTTGAGCATTCGAGAGATCGTCCGATCAGAGGTCAATGATGTAAACCTACTGTCAAACACGAGGAAACCTGCCATTGAGGCATGCAGGTACCAAGGTACTAATGGTTGATCTCTAAGTCCAATTCCCGGATAGTGATTTGGTGTCGACGGGAATAAACTCGTCGAAGGTGGGCCATGATGAATCCCACGTCATTGACACGAAATCGGAACGAACGATAAGATGATGAAACAATGGAGTATGTACTGACACAACGGAGGCCTGACACAATGAACGACTCTGAACAATGCAACCCTTTGAACATATAACGGCATGTAACAAGACTTGGCAGCAGGGATTATTGACAGCAGAGGCTAGACACCGGATGAGTAGGCGCGTGGCCAGGGAGACGACTCAGGATGATGACCATAACTCAGTGAAAAATGGATACCCAATATAGACAAGAGACAGACACATGCCATGTTCAAAGGTAACGACTGACAAGCTGCCATAAACAAACTTGACTTGTTCCCCCATATTCCCCCGACATGATAGACGAGTACCTCTTTGTTGTTTTTCGAGCTTGAAGAGGATAACAGATGCTCGGTGTAGCTCATCTCATAGATGAGTCCAATCTCACATGTTTTACGAACCTGAGAAAGGAGGGGTTCGTCCCAAAATAGGTCCTTCGATGTTAATTTTTAACGAGTCCAAGGAAGGAAAACTTGGTAGTTTTTCACATTTAGAGAGCCTGAAAAACTTAAAGGAAGCTCCACAATGTACTTTTTCGTAAATTTAGTCCCTCGTTCCCAAAAAAGTGTAAAACAATTCCCGAGAGAACTCTCCCAGCCGAGATTGACTGAGGCATACCTTTCTCGTAAATAGTCTAGACGGGCCGAAAAAGGGGTAACCTATCACCGAATAGACGACCTTTCAAATACTTTTACAAGTGTGAAAGAGTCAAGATCACTTGGCAATATTTTCAGTTTTGAGGAGTCTGAAAAGAGCTTAACTATGGACTCCTATGGTCTTTTTCGTAATTTTTAATTATTCTGGTCTGAAAAAAGAATAAAATACAACCAGGATAATACTTTTCTCATCGTTTAACGAGCGTGAGTAAAGCTGGCCGTACTCGACACCATTTACTTGGGTTTGACAAGCACGAGATGAGTGTGAAAGCGCTTGGAATCTTTTTCAAGTTTTAAATCCAGAGCACGAAAAAGATATAGTGGGCTCAAAATGAAAGTCAAACCATGAATAAACGCCAGCGTGAATATATCACTTTTTACCGGAGATCCTGTCAATAAGTGCTCAAAAAACTGGATATTAGCAATGTGAAAAGGGATTTATTTTAACCATTTAAAATAATAATTAAAAAATAGGTGAAAATGCTATAAAAGGATGGTTAAAAATAGAAATTACCATTTCATTTGTGTTTTTACCCAAAGAGGAGATTTTTACCCATTTGAGGAGCAAAACTTCAAGGATCCATATCGGGAGTTCCAGGACACCGTTTCAACAACCGTCTACACCAGGTAAGAGCTCTTGAGCTCCTCTTTCATTTCATGTAGGAATTATTTGCTTTCAATAAGAAAAAATATTTTTTTGGACGAGCCCTACTGGGAAAAAATTGCCCTTCACAGTACCGCGTGGGGGCTCTATCGAGAAACGCGGTACTGTTAGACAGTACCGCGTTGTGGTTTTAAACCGAGGCACGGTACTGTACAGTACCACGCGGAAGAGTTTGCCCCAGGCGCGGTGAAGGTGATTTTTGAGATGAAAAAATCAAATTTTCTCAAATTTTTTGCTGAAACTAAGTTGTTAAATAGTTACTAAATGTTTTCCCTGACTTTTTGCAGGAGTTTGCAACTTGTTTGGAGCAAAATGGTCAGCTGGAAAGAAAGAGAGCACGAAGTAGATGATTTGGCAGCTGAAAATCACTTACCAACCGTGACTGCATTGAGAGAATGTGGTTTGTTGAAGTTCTTTAAGACCAAAGGGATTCGTCAGCAACCCAAGCTTCTCACTCATCTTATCCAATTGTGGGACCCTGACATTCAAGCTTTCCGAGTGGGAGAGCATGTTCTCGAAATTCAACTCGAGGATATTTATTTCCTCACGGGCCTCTCGAAAAGAGGGGCTCAGGTGAACTTTACTGGATACTCAGCCTCGAAATTGAGTACAGATGATTTGATTGCTCGGTATTGCCGTCAGGGTTCGGGTAAGAAAAGAGGGAAGGTGGCCATAAAGGAAGTTATAGAACTCCCTGTAAAAACTGTATTGTTCACCATCACGCGTGCAGCAGGAAGTGTGAGTCCGCATCAGGCGTCCCGCACACAAGTGAATCTCGCAGCGGAGTGTATGGGAGGAACAGTATTTAACTGGTGTGAGGCGGTGTTGGCCAATCTCAAAGAACAAGTGCACAAGTGTAGGGTTGGAAAGAATTCCCAATTTGGCTATGGGAGTATCCTGGTCACCTTCTTTTTGGCGAGGGTGCCATTATTGCGCCCGCAGATCTCTATACCCCCCCGTCCGTCGACCGAGCCATGGATGGCTCGATGGAGTGATTATGCTGGACGTCTCGGGGGACCTCAGCGCTTAGCCTTTGGTGAGGATTTCTTTTCCTGGCTCGAGGAGCAGATAGTTATGATCGATGACTACCCCTATGCCGGGGTAGACTTCCGCAAGGACATCGACTTGGCACTGCTAGAGGATGATGATTGGGACAACTCAGGTATGACCTTCATGGATATGCATTTTTCCTTTTTGAATATTTAATTTTTATTGCTTTTTTGGAATGTGTAAAAGACTTCTAATGTATGTTCATATGCATGTCGCAGACCGTGGACCACAGAGACCAGCTGGGTACTCGCCATTACGTCGTGGTGTTGTTGATCGTCAAGCTGTTCCCGACGAGGAGGAGGACGAAGACGAGGAAGGAGTCGTTCGGGACATAAAGAGGAACTTACAGGGGTTGACTCATGGTATCCCTGCTATGAGGATGGATGACGTCCCTTATCACCTCCAGTGGCATACTGTAGGTGTTCCTAGTCGTATCGGTCGACTTCTTCGTAGGGTGGTCCGAGCTATAGTATGTTACCACCAGCAGTGGGAGGAATCTGACGAGGGACATGATAGGTCTCCCAGATCTCCGTAGATGGTCTTTTTAGTCTTTTTTGCGGCATGTATACGATATGTAGGCTTTGAGAGCCAAATTTTGTATGGGATTTGGTCCCAAATTTTGTCTTTGACACAAACTCTTGTGTATTTGGAAAACACTTTTATATACAGCGATATGGACCTATTTTCATGATCTAAAATATTTACAATGACTTGTGCATTTTATTTTTTATGATGTGTTTAAGTATGGGCGAGATGCCAATCCAAAATGTAATTAGCCAATGAATCAACTATACAATTGAATTCTCTCGGTATGTGTTGATATGTAATAAAATTAAATGATCGTTCCAAGAGGCGTACTCTCCGAAATAAACGAAGTAGTATAGGATCGCGAACTGTGTAAACACGGTTTAGATGAGAAACCACGAGTTGTGAGTCTAAAAAGACTGATAAGGAGTCAATTCCGAGTGAAGCAACCTCCGTCAAGAGACCAATGACTGCATGCTACTCCGCGATATTGTTGGTTGCAGGACCTAAACAATTGGCTCCTGAAGAAATCAACTCGCTAGTGGGAGAATAGATCACCCATGCTGCGGAGGCGAGATTCCGGGTATGTCGGCTTGCACCGTCGGCAAATCTGAAGTAGGCAGACATCTGCGCATGAAATCACGAGTCAAAGTGAGAGTGGATACATGAGGTCCACGCGCACACCAAAAAATGAGTAAAAGCAAACTAAGTACATTATGTACAACAAGTAACCCGCGTAGGGTAACCTTACGCGTAGAAGCGTTTGAGGTATAGCCCATTGCGGGGCCGTGCCAATGGCGTACCATCACAATCAATTAGTTCATAGGCTCCTTTTTCTAAGACACGTTTTACAACAAAGGGGCCGTACCACATAGATTCAAGTTTTCCTTTTCCAAGCTTATCATGCATTTGATCATATGTAAGTACGAGATCACCTTCATTGAAGATCCGAGGCTGAACGGATTTGTCATATTGAGCTTTGACGTGTTTTTTGTGAGCTTCATTAGCTAAAGCAGGGTCGTGGCGGGTTTCATCTAGCTTAGCTAGGTATAGAAACTGTTCCTCTTCGGAAGTAGTGTGTGGAAGTAGTTCTATGGCTATCTTGAGTGATGGAATTTCACATTCAATCGGCAAAATGGCTTCTAGGCCATACACCAGTTGGAATGGTGTAAACCCAGTAGCACTTTTCACTGAGGTTTGGTATGCCCACAGTGCTGAGAATAGAGGTGAGTGCCAGTTGGATTTCTGGGTACCCACAATGCGCTGAATCATTCGTTTCAGGACTTTGTTAATGGCTTCGACTTGGACATTAGCTTGTGGGTAATACGGGGTTGAGTTTTCATGGCAAAAACCCAGCTTGGCACTTAATTCTTTGATCATATGGTTCTTGAAGTGGGAGCCATGATCGGTCACAATAGACTGTGGGACCCCGAATCTAGCTATAATATGATTGAATATGAACTGCGCTGCTGTTTTGCCGTCCTCAGCATACGTAGGCATCGCTTCAGCCCATTTTGTAAAATAGTCGACAGCTACTATGACATAGCTATGCCCCCCGGCTGAAGTGGGCTTACAGTGCATGAAATCGATGCCCCATTTGGAAAAGGGGCCGACGGCAATAATAGGATGGAGTGGAGCAGGATGCGAGCGTGTTTTGCTATGAAAGAATTGACATGGCGGACACTTCTTGACTGTTTCAATGCAGTCTTTGAAAATTGAGGGCCAGAAGTATCCTACTCGCAATATTTTCTGGGCCGTATCCATCCCAGAGAGATGACCACCACATGCTCCAGTGTGGCAGTCATTAAGAACGCGTTCCGCCTCATCTAAGGTCAAACAGTGTCGACACCACGTCGATAAAGAGTATCGTTGACTATGAGGTAGTATTTTGCGTGATGTCGGATGCGTCGCCGTTCATCGCGAGTGAGGTCGAGACGGAAGCGTTGGGTCTGGAGATATAAAAGAATATCCCCGTACCATGGATCAGACATGCTAATGAGGAACAACGATTCATCAGGAAGAGAATCGATGGGCTCGGGTTGCTCAGTAGCATGGGGAAAGTTACAAATTAACTCTGCAAAGACCAGAGACTTCTTGGACTTAGCCTTGACAAACTCCAAGTCAAACTCTTGAAGGATGACAATCCAACGAGAGTATTTGCCCCCAAGCACCTGACGTGTGAGGATGTAATACATTGGGTTGAAGTCGGCTATAACAGTGGTCCGACGGAGTAAGATGTAGTGACGGAATCTCTGGACAGCAAATACTGTTGCCAAAGCCAGCTTTTCAACATGTGAATAGCGAGTTTCGGAGTCGAGAAGACTCTTACTAAGATAATATACCACATGTTCCATGCCATTTGGGTCTTCCTGGACTAGCACCATGCCGATGGTGGAAGTCGAGGGCTGCGAGATAAAGGATGTAGTCCCGTGTGTAATCGGGGGGTTGAATCACAGGATCTTTGGTTAAGGCTGCCTTTAGATTGTCAAAGGAGCGTTGGGATTCGTCATCCCAGATAAAGGGAACATTCTTCTTGACAAGCCGCATGTAGCCTTTTGTTATCTCGGACAGATTGCAGATGAAACGGTGTAGAAAGTTTGCATGCCCTTGCAAACATTGAAGTTCTGGAATATTGGTAGGTGAAGGCAGGGCTAAGATAGCTGCTACCTTTGTAGGATCTAAACGTATCCCGCTTTTGGATACTATGAAGCCCAACAGTTTTCCAGATTCTACACAGAAAACACACTTATGCGGGTTCAAACGTATATTGTAGCGACGACACCTTTCAAAAATGGCACTGAAGTGGTCTGGATGGTCTTCCTGGGTCCGAGAGTGAGCGGGAAGGTCATCAAGATATGGCTCTACAATATGTTTGATGTCATGAAATGCGTAGGACATCGCCCATTGGAAAGTTGCCTCGGCATTTTTCAGGCCAAAAGGTAACTTTCGATATGCAAAAATCCCCCAAGGGCAGATGAAGGCCGTTTTGTGCTGGTCGGCTGGGAGGATATCGATCTGATTATAGCCAGAAAATCCATCCATAAATGAAAAGATGACACTTCTGGCACAGTTATCGATGATCTGGTCGATAAGCGGAGTTGGGTAGTTGTCCTTTGGACAAGCCTTGTTCAAATCACGGTAATCAACACAGACTCTAATCGTTCCCTGTTTCTTGGCTACAGGAACGATGTTGGATACCCATTCTATCAATGGGACAGGATAGATAAAACCAACACGCAAAATTTTTTCAACTTCTGCTTTAATGGCGGCTGCCTTACGAGGATGGACGGGTCGAAGCTTTTGCCGAACAGGTTGGGCGCCAGGGAAAGTTGGAATTTCATGGACCACGATCGAGGGGTCTATCCCTGGCATTTCTTCATAACTCCAAGCAAAAACATCGCGAAAAGTTTTAAAGTAGGCACTATAGAACTCCGTTTCGAGGGGAGTACATGTTTTGCCGATGTGTACGTTTTCCACGATACCAGGCTTCACTGAAATATCAATGGGAGTGGTTGCCATCAGATTAGCCAAGTTTCCTTCGGAAAATATCTCGTCGAGGGAAGTAGGGAACTTGGTTTTAACCATCCCAAGTGAAGTACTGGGTTTTGAATCAGGCTCTAGTGGCTGAATGGTGGGGAATGAAGATCGATGATGAAAATCTCCCCATGGTGGCTCATCACCGCACATAACCTCCATAATTGATTCGTCAGTGGAAAAAATCAAATTGAGAGGATCAAAAAGTGGTGGGTGTGGATGAGTCTCAGCCGAGAGCTGCGCCACGGTATGATTAGTGGGACAATCGACCCAATTTGTGGCTGATTGGATCGCGTCATATGCTGCAAGGTTTCTGTTCAAAGGCATGGAATTTCCATAGCCTTGAATCTGAGTGGGACTCGGAATCACCCATGAATCATCGGAAGGGGTGACATGCGATGAAATCATGTTGACTGGTTGAAGATGGGTTCCCAGCTCTGGAAAAACTCCAATGAGGGAAGAATCCTTCATGAGACCAACACCAATGTCTTGGAATCGGTACCGAGGTTGATCCAATAATGGGACGGTGTTGGTGGAGTTCGGATGGGATTCTGGGATGCAGTAATCCAGTTGATTAATGGTGACAATTTTTCCTTCATGAGGAAATTGCACGATCCGGAAGACTGTAGATGCTATGGCGGTCATGGCATAGAACCAGTTCCGACCAAGTAGGAGATTGTAATCCAAAGGTGCATCTATGACTTCGATGTGTACGGATACTGTTTTGCCCGCTAGTTCAACACCGATGGAGGGAATGAGTCCATACGGTTGAAATCCGTGTCCATCAAACGCCCTGAGAGTAGTGGGAGAAGTTGTGACCTCGGGTGAGCCTAAGGCTCTCCAGCAGTTCAAAGACATAATCGACGTGGAAGCACCCTCATCTAACACAGTGCGATGAATGACATTTCCACGGATTTTAGTGTGAACCTGAAAGGCTAACTTGTGAGAAATCTGAGGTTTAGCGTGCTCCAAGTTAAACATAATGGAGTTTGAAGTATCTGGGTCCATTGCCCCCAGTGCTGAAAGTAGGGTTCTACGCTGTGTGGGGCAGTGTTGGAGAACCTCAAGAGTCGACATAGCACAAGGTGCTTGAGCTAAATCCTCAACAATGTTGTAGTTTTGGGCAGCTCGCGCATTAGGATTGAATGTCGCCTTTCGTATGGTGCCCTTGGGTGGGCATAGCACTGTGTCCGTAAGCGGTCTCTCGATATGGAGATGACCGGTAGGGGGGGGGAATAGGAATCAGATCTTCAACAGGAGATTTTCCTTTGGCTATCTTGGGTTGTTTGTTTGAACTTGGAGGCCTATTGTAAGTCTTTGAACGAGTGGTATATTAACCTCTTCATTACTCGTCATTAGGATTTCGCGGTTTGTGGACGTCTCTCCGCAGGTGGGATTGGTCGGGTTGCCCCCTTGTGGGGTTTCTTGGGCAACCATCTGCTGTTGCTGTTGGGGGAAAGGGTCAGTTAACACTGCCGGGCGAGAATATCCTTTAACGAACTTGTTGACTTCATCCTTGTAGGGACAGTCACGTGTGTAGTGATCATCTTGACAAATGAGGCAGGGAAACTTAGCCTTTCGGCATGGTTTCTGGTCATTTTGTGTGGGTTGTGGCTTGGGGTTCTCCTGCTGGTTCTTCTTGGTTTTGCCACGATTGTTCTTCTTCTTTCCCCCGGATGGTTGTGACGTAGATTGAACTTCGTTCACTTCGGAGGAAATGGCAGGAGAAATGGAATCTTTTGAAGCAGCCTGGTTTAAAGCGGGGGAAGCGGAAGCTTGTTGCCCCGTCGAGTTGGTAGCAGGCTGAGCCTTGACTGAACCGACAATACTATCAATGGGGGGTTCAGTGGTAGGATTTGTTGGATCAATGTGAACGTGGGAGGCATGTGGAAGAAGTTCATGCAAAGTACCGGATTGAGTGTATACCAAATCCATGTACTGGGCTGCCGAGATGGCTTGTTCTTCTGTAATCGGCCCGCGCATAGCGATGTCTCTGGCTATGGGAGGCAAAAAGGATTTTGTGAACCAATCAGCAAGTAGCTGATCTGGAATAGGTGCCTAGATTATCCTACGGTGTCGTCGCCACTCATGGATGTGATCCGAAATATGCGTAGAAGTGGTTTGACGTAATGAGGTTAACAGTTCTGTTCCAGTCTCATACCGGATGGGGAGCTGGAAATGTGTCAGAAACTGCATAGCCAAAGTGTTGAAATCACGAAAAGAGTGTTGTGGCAGCTCGATATACCATTTTTCTGCCGTGCTAGTGAGCGTACGTTGGAAGAGCCGAAGTCGGATGGAATCATCCATCAAGGAGTTAGATGAACACCAAAGATGGAAGGTCATCACGTGGTTCTTGGGGTCTTCCCCGGGTTTGGCATTGAACTTAGGAATGTCCGATGGTAGTTTGGATGGGATAGGTGGCCAGTGAGGTTCATGCCATATAGGATCGTTAATAAGCCTCGACAAATCAGGTAAATCAAGTGTGGCCAAAAAGGGAAGTTGACGGTTAGCCTGTGGGTATGAGTAATAACCATGTGGTGCAGAGAAACCTGGAGGGCCCTGCATAGCATACTGCTGCGTGTTATACCCATATGTGTTTCCCGGGGGGTACTGCTGGAAATTTTGTGAATTGTAAGCCATCTGGTTAACCGATTGATTGTAAGCAACCGGTTGATGGGTGTTCTGCTGAGGGGGTTTGGTACCCTAGGGTTGTTGATACCCAGGAATGGTTACCGCTCCTTGTTGGGGAAAAGTTCCTTGGAATTGTTGTGTTCCAGGAATGGTACCACCGTATTGATTGAGTGGAAAGTTTCCCATAGCAGGGTTGGGGGGTGGCTGCGACTGTTGTGTCCATGGAAGGCTCGTTCCTGCTTGAGGAGCGAGTGGAAATTGAAGTGATGGGTTCCATGGAGTTGTAGCAGCTGAAGGGTAAGGGAAGCCAGAATTCAAGTTGGGGGGAATCTGAGATTGCCCCCTAGCTTGGTTCCAGTTTCCAAAAAGTGAGTACCCCCCACTCTGTGGGATTTGAGGATCCCAAAAAGGAAGCATACCTGACGGGGGAGGTTGAGAGTGAGGCCCGGTTGGAATACCGGAATAAGGTTTCCCACTACCAAGTGTGTTGTACATACCATACTAAGCAGAAGATGCTGGTTGGGAGAGTTGTTGGATAGGACCAATGGGTTGTCCGCCAGCAGATGGGTTGGATGGCCCTATAGGAGGAGGCTGTTGACTAGGAACGGGGTTCCCAACAAAAGGTTTTCCTCCAACTAGTTGGGTTGATGACCCTACAGGAGGAGGTTGTTGACTAACAATGGAGTTCCCAACAAAAGGTTGTCCGCCAGCTGGTTGAGTTGATGTCCCACTAGGGGGGGTTTGCACGTTGGAGTTAGGGATCACTGCAGTCAGTTGTCCACCTCCTGAGATAGTGTAAATGGTGGCTGAAGGTGATCCTCCGGTCCAACTGGAAGATCCAGCAGTATGACTAGGTGTTCTTCCACCGCTGGTCAAATATGATAGCGTAGATTGGCCAACAGCGCCAAAAGTACCGATTTGCGGAGGGGGTCTTCCATATCTGACAGGCGAGGACGAAGAAAAAACTGCGTTATCTCTCATAGAATGTGCGCCAAAAATAGGTGATGGCAGCAAATGTGGGGAGTTTAACCCAGGGGTATCGGCGTCGTCCATAGCGTGTTCAATGATAGGAGGACCATCGAAAACTGGGTCCGAGTTCATTTCCTGGAAAGGGTTTTGGGGATCCAGTGGGAACCTAAGTATAGTAACATCCAAAGGTCCGGAGCCGTCTGCAAAGGAGTGACGAAACTCTGTGCTAGACGGGATGTTGGGATCCCTATAGTCAGAAGGACGAGTAACAGGGGGATATCTAGACGCTGTCGAGAGCATTTGCTCTGTGTTGTGTCTAAGCCGTGCCGAGGCTAATGGGGAGTTCGCTAGACTAACCATACTAGACTGGATGGAAGACATGATTTCATGTCCCGGAGGGAGGTTGGGTAGAGCTATAGTGCGAGGTACGTTGCTAGAAGAACTGGTTTCCTGAGGATGAACACTGGGTGACGTAGTGATAACAGGCGAAAGTTTCGCTTGGGAAGTAATGAAGCCATAATCAGGCTCAAAAGGTGTGTCAGGAAGTCGAGTATCTTCAACGATTTCAACGTACCCGTCTGGGACTGAAATCAAGCCAAGTATGTCCTGGTCGGACCCTTCAGTGGTGCCAACAGATCTGTCTGTGTCATCGTGAGAAGTGTCTGATCGACGGGAAGTGCTGACATCCGGTAGAAGGATGACCTCTGGTCTATTACTTTGGGTTGTACTAGGTTCAACTGCAGTAACTGTGTCCACTGTGACAGATAAATCTGGACTGACAGTGGGTGAAGTGACAGTGGAGGTCTCAGATATGCTAGTGGTTGCAGAAGCTGCAATAGATTCTGAGACTGTGCTGTGAGTGGCAGTTACGGGCGGAACTGAAGATGTTGTGCGTATTGGCGGTGGGATGTTGCCTCGACCAGCACCGCGGCCAGGAGGAGCAGGAATGCGTGATGCGGGCGGACCTAAAGTCCGTGGCGGTGGTGGTGGTGGAGGGCTTTGGCCCTATATTCTTCATGATCTTCGTGGTTGATCTGACATGATGACAGGAAAATGAAAATCGGGGGCAGTGTCGTAAACAAAGAACTCAAAAACTCTAATGCAGTCGAGCGTGCAGAAGAGGAGATAGAAAAAGCAAGGCTCGCAGGCCAAAAAAAAGCAAGCTCTAAAATCTATACTGAGACCGGCGTCTCAATAAGCGAGCTGATAAAAAAAAGGGCCAGAATTCCAACAAGCAGTCCCTATAAAGAAAAATGACCCTCTAAAAAGATGAGATAACAAGCAAACTCCTAACTAAGAGCTGGAGACCTCAACAGGCTGTATCCTTCACAAGGTGATGAAATCCAAGTCGAACAATACAACATGAGAGACCGATATAAGAAGGATATCCCTCTACCGAAAGGGATCCTGGGTAAAAGAGCCCTAGTGGAATAGATACTAAGCTACCTCGTTCATGACACGTCGGAAAAGGTTTTGGGCACTTCAGCCTTTCGAAGAAGACAACGATCGATGTTGCCTTAGGGATAAGTGGAGTGCGGTATTCCACAGAGTCCGTCCGGTTCTCAATCTCACGGCCGTTTAACCCCTGAAAGTTAAAAACAGTCAGGAGGCCCCTCCACAAACTAGCTGTGATCGTGTAAATAAATACTAGAGGATTTTAGTTCCCTAAAGACAACGACTATGTCTTAGATGAAAATGACAAGGGGGAATTATTTTGATGCCTATCCCCGGTGTCCTACCTAACTACCAAATTCTTTTGATTTCCTCAAGTGAGGTTAAAGTTGGTTTAATTAGGGAGATTAATTTTAGTGGCTGTCTTACTCAATCAGGTAGTGGACGTGAAACTTGATGGTGTTATGACGACTCAAACCATGCAAATGAGAATGAATAAAAAATAAGCCTTTGTCTTCGATGAAATCTAGCTAAGGGAAAGAGAGAGTTCTTCAATCAAATGTGCATGAAATTCTTCACAAGCAATCAAAAATCAAAGTAAAAGTTTTTTCTTTTTTTTTTGTAAACAAAGCCAAACTGAAATGAACACTCTTTTCAATGCACTTATCCTACAACTAAGATGCTCCAAATGTAAGAATTTCTGTGGAAAAATCAATGGTTCATTTCCTAATGCAAAAATAATGCTACTAGACTTTTCCAATTTAAACAACATAATTGCTCTCAAGTAATAATTTTTAAATTATTGAAAATGATGAACACAATGTGTCTGTAAAAGCTACAGGGTTCAGTAACAGAGAACAACGGTGTTGATTTGGTTGTGGTGAAAAAATCAAGCCAATGCAATCAAACTGGAAAAATGACCCAATGTGTCAAAAATGCCACTAATGCAAACAAATCAAGCTAACAACAAGGAAATAATCAGACCACACAGACTGTAAAATGACCAGGATGCTAACAGGCAATAGTAAACACTATCTAAGGCAGAGAGAGACTCAGGAAACCAAGCAAGGATAAATTTTTTTAAAACTTGCAGACACTACCCGCGTGTCAGGATCTGACTGGAGCGCGACACTGTGACAGTACCGCTCTGGTACTAATGCAGGTATCGCTGTACTACCGCGCTGTAAGCAGTTCAGGGGGCGCGGTACTGTGGAAAGGTAAGGTAAAAGTGCAACTTGAGAAAAGAAAATGAAGTTTTCAGGGTTGTTGCTAACCCAGGGGACTCAGTGATCAGACAGGGAGAAAAGATACAGCGAGGAGGGATGAATAAAGGTCAAAAAAGACCAAGATTCAAACTAGTTTGAAGTGCAATAAAACAAATCACAATCAACAGATGAATGACAGTGAACTGAATCAATCAAACAGAAATCAAAACCAGCGGAGTCGCCATTCTTGTTTGGTGGAATTTTTCCCTACGGATAAGTCAAAATTCCCTTAACTTAAAGCAGACTTTCACTAACTCTAAGCTAAGAACAAAACACAACAAATGCCACCTTGAAATTCCTGAACTAACTTTTACAGCAAGATTAAAGGTATTCAGAAACAATGAGAGATAAGACACACCTTTCAAATTGACGTTTGTCCCGCTTCTAGCTCTTGATCCAAAGCTCCAATGTAGAACCTGTTAAGATCAACCAGAGAACAAACATACAAGCTTCCAAATACCTTGAATGTAAAGATTAGTTTCAAATCTAGATTAGATACATTCCATGCTAAGAAATTATGCTATACACATGAAATGGGAAAAACAAGACAAGTTATCTTATTACAACTTGAAGAATGCTTACAAAGGTTGCTTGATGTCCAAGCCAATTCTCCAGTTCCAAGTGCCTTCTCCTCTAGCTATCTCAACAAGGCTGCAAGATCATAGGTTTGATACTCTCAAGAGTCCTCCTTTTTCCCCATGGAATGCCTCTCTTTTATAGTGTATGGTAGGGTTAACCAACAAGAGAGATGGGTGGATCTAGCGAGAGATAAGTGGATCATGGTTTCTAATCACAGAGAATGAGTTGAGATCGAATCAGGGACCCCAATCTTCCATTATATTCGAAAATCCAAAATCCCACAAGCCATGGAAAAAAGGCTAATAAAAGAGTACCGCGCCCTGTGGTCTGAGCATAACGCGGTAGTACCGCGTTCTGGGGACAAAGCATAGCGCAGTAGTGTGGACTATCGCGCACCTATAACTGAGCAAGGAGCGGTAGTGTGGGTAAATAAAGTCTCAGCTGGGTTAAAACTTGACAGGGTGGATTTACCTTCAAGGATTACTCATCTTCTGGGTGGTTCAAACAGTAGGGGAAGTGTCGTCAACTCTGTTTGTGGTGGAGATGCGACACTGTGGAATATAGAGGTATAACAGTGGGAGGCTATCATGTAACTAAAGGATCACTGAGAGTAGCAAATAAGGGGGAATTCAAAGAGCAATTGAAAAAATGATGTCAGTTTTCTAACATGAAGATGAATCCCATGAATGTTAAACAACTTAGAGAAATCTATATCTCACTTTGATCAAGGCGTAATCGAAAAAACCTACTCTCCTCCAAACAGCATGTTCGGTGGAACCAGGCAACGAAATTCGATCAGGCAGTCGAAATCTTGAGCAAGCAGCAAGTAGACAAGCCTGAAAATGCACGTCTAAGCTAAATAAAGAAAAACCCAGAAATAAAAGCAATAACAAATTGATAATATCTCGCCACATGTTTGGATGAGTTGTTCACACACGTCCTTGACATAGTTATCGTCCCAACGAATACTTGCAATGCAATCCAGCGAGTCGATGCTACTCTGATCGAGGAGCCTTCGAAAATCCCTACCCTCCTCATCCTTGTTTGTCGGGAAAAATCAGGAAATGGAAGTTGATCAAGCAGTCCAAATCGTGACCACGCAACAAGCAAACAAGTAGGAAAGCGGACATATAAACTAACGAAAACAAAACCCAGAAATTTAAGCAATAACAAGCAGGTAAGGTTTGGCCACATGTTTGGATGAGTTGTTCACACACGTCATAGAGGTAGTTATAGTCACACCGGAGACATGCAATGCAATCCAGCGAGTCGATGCAACTCTATAACATATCACAAATACCATGTGTGAGTTGCAGTAGTCTATCATGTAACTAAAGGATTAGTGATAGTAGGAAATGGGGGGGAATTCAAAGAACAATTGAAAAAAGCATGCTAGTTGTCTAACATGAAGACGAATCACCACTCCTTATATTTTGGGAACGGAGTTCAATCACCACTCCCAGTTGGTTAACCTGAACAAGAGTCACATGAATGACAAACACTTCGTAGAAATTTGCAAAGCGATATGATCGAGGCACTTCTAAAAACACTACGCTCCTCCAACCTACATGTTGGGTGGATCCTAGCAATGGAAGTTGATCAGGCAGTCCAAAACCTAAGCAAGCAAGTAGCAAAAAGGCTGGAAGATTGATATATAAGATAAATCCAACAAAAAAAAGAAATGAAAGCAAAAACAAGCAAGTAAGATCTGGCCACAAGTTTGGATGAAGAATTCCCACACGTCCTAGCGGTAGCTATCTTACCACGGGAGGCTTGCAATGCAGTCCCGTGAGTTAATGCAACTCTATTGTAAATCGAAGATACCAGGTGTCAGTTGCAAAAGTCTATCATGCAAGTAGAGGATGACTGAGAGTAGGAAACAAGGGGGGGATTTAAAGAACAATTGAAAATAAGATCCACTCCTAGTTGTCTGACCCAAATATGAATTACACGAATGTTAGACACACTGTAGAAATGTACAAGTCACTCTGACTGAGGCGCCATCGAAAAACCCTACCCTCCTCATGCTTACATGGTTGGAAGAATCAGGAAATGGAAGTTGATCAAGCAGTCCAAATCCTGACCACGCAACAAACAAACAAGCAGGAAAATGGACATATAAACTAAAGAAAACAAAACCCAGAAATGAAAGCAATAAGAAGCACGTAAGGTTTGGCCACATTTTTGGATGAGTTGTTCACACACGTCCTAGAGGTAGTTATAGTCCCACCGGAGGCATTCAATGCAATCCAGCGAGTCGGTGCAACTCTATAATATATCACAAATACCACGTGTGAGTTGCAGTAGTCTATAATGTAACTAGAGGATCAGTGAGAGTAGGAAATAAGGGGGAATTCAAAGAACATTTGAAAAAAACATGTTAGTTGTCTAACATGAAGATGAATCACCACTCCTTGTATTTTGGAAACGGAGTTCAATCACCACTCCTTGTATTTTGGAAATGGAGTTCAATCACCACTCCCAGTTGGTTAACCTGAAGAAGAGTCACATGAATGACAAACACTTCGTGGAAATCTGCAAAGCGATATGATCGAGGCGCCTCTAAAAACACTACGCTCCTCCAACCTGGATGTTGGGTGGATCCTAGCAATGGAAGTTGATCAGGCAGTCCAAAGCCTAAGCAAGCAAGTAGAAAAATGGCTGGAAGATTGATATATAAGATAAATCCAACAAAAAAAAGAAATGAAAGCAAACACAAGCAAGTAAGATCTAGCCACAAGTTTGGATGAAGAATTCCCACACGTCCTAGCGGTAGCTATCTTCCCACGGGAGGCTTGCAACGCAATCCCGCGAGTTAATGCAAATCTATTGTAAATCGATGATACTAGGTGTCAGTTGCAAAAGTCTATCATGAAAGTAGAGGACGACTGAGAGTAGGAAACAAGCGGGGGATTCAAAGCACAAATGAAAATAAGATCCACTCCTAGTTGTCTGACCCGAATATGAATTACATGAATGTTAAACACACTGTAGAAATGTACAAGTCACTCTGACCGAGGCGCCCTCGAAAAACCCTACCCTCCTCATGCTTGCATGGTTGGAAGAATCAAGAAATGGAAGTTGATCAAGCAGTCCAAATCCTGACCACGCAACAAACAATCAAGTAGGAAAATGGACATATAAACTAAAGAAAACAAAACCCAGAAATGAAAGCAATAAGAAGCAGGTAAGGTTTGGACACATTTTTGGATGAGTTGTTCACGCACGTCCTAGAGGTAGTTATAGTCCCACCGGTGACATTCAATGCAATCCAAAGAGTCGATGCAACTCTATATATCACAAATACCACGTGTGAGTTGCAGTAGTCTATCATGTAACTAGAGGATCAGTGAGAGTAGGAAATAAGGGGGAATTCAAAGAACATTTGAAAAAAGCATGTTAGTTGTCTAACATGAAGATGAATCACCACTCCTTATATTTTGGGAACGGAGTTCAATCACCACTGCCAGTTGGTTAACCTGAAGAAGAGTCACATGAATGACAAACACTTCATGGAAATCTGCAAAGCAATATGATCGAGGCGCCTCTAAAAACACTACGTTCCTCCAACCTGCATGTTCGGTGTATCCTAGCAATGGAAGTTGATAAGGCAGTCCAAAGCCTAAGAAAGAAAGTAGCAAACAAGCTGGAAGATTGATATATAAGATAAACCAAACAAAAAAAAGAAATGAAAGCGACAACAACCATGTAAGATCTGGCCAAAAGTTTGGATGAAGAATTCCCAGACGTCGTAGAGGTAGCTATCTTCCCACGGGAGGCTTGCAACGCAGTCCCGCGAGTTAATGTAACTCTATTGGAAATAAAAGAGACTAGGTGTCAGTTGCAAGAGTCTATCATGCAAGAAGAGGACAACTGAGAGTAGGAAACAAAGGGGGGATTCAAAGCACAATTGAAAAAAATATCCACTCCTAGTTGTCTGACCCGAATATCAATTACATGAATGTTAAACACACTGCAGAAATGTACAACTCACTCTGACCGAGGCACCCTTGAAAAACCCTACTCTGCTTCAACTTGCATGTTGGGAAGAATCAGGAAATGGAAGTTGATCAAGCAGTCCAAATCCTCAACATGCAACAAATAAACAAGCAGGAAAATGGATATATAATGTAAATAAAACAAAACCCAGAAATGCAAGCAATAACAAGCACGCAAGTTTGGGCCAAATGTTTGGATGAGTTGTTGACACACGTCCTTGAGATAGTTATTGTCCCACCGGAGACTTGCAATGCAATCCAGCGAGTCATTGCAACTCTGTAATATATCACAAATACCATGTGTCAGTTGCGGGAGGCTATCATGTAACTAAAGGATCACTGAGAGTAGCAAATAAGGGGGAATTCAAAGAGCAATTGAAAAAAGGATATCACTTTTCTAACATGACGATGAATCCCATGAATGTTAAACAACTTAGAGAAATCTATATCTCACTCTGATCAAGGCGTAATCGAAAAAACCTACTATCCTCCAAACAACATGTTCGGCGGAACCAGGCAACGGAAGTCGATCAGGCAGTCGAAATCCTGAGCAAGCAGCTAGAAGACAAGCCTTAAAATGCACGTCTAAGCTAAATAAAGAAAAAACCAGAAATAAAAGCAATAACAAGTGGATAATATCTCGCCACATGTTTGGATGAGTTGTTCACACACGTCCTTGACATAGTTATCGTCCCAACAGAGACTTGCAATGCAATCCAGCGAGTCGATGCTAGTCTGACCGAGGAGCCTTCGAAAATACCTACCCTCCTCATCCTTGTATGTTGGGAAAAATCAGGAAATGGAAGTTGATCAAGCAGTCCAAATCGTGACCACGCAACAAGCAAACAAGTAGGAAAATGGACATATAAACTAACGAAAACAAAACCCAGAAATTTAAGCAATAACAAGCAGGTAAGGTTTGGCCACATGTTTGGATGACTTGTTCACACACGTCATAGAGGTAGTTATAGTCGCACCGGAGACATGCAATGCAATCCAGCGAGTCGATGCAACTCTATAATATATCACAAATACCAGGTGTGAGTTGCAGTACCCTATCATGTAAGAAAAGGATCAGTGAGAGTAGGAAATGAGCGGGAATTCAAAGAACAATTGAAAAAAGCGTGCTAGTTGTCTAACATGAAGATCAGTCACCACTCCTTATATTTTGGGAACGGAGTTCAATCACCACTCCCAGTTGGTTAACCTGAACAAGGGTCACATGAATGAAAAACACTTCGTAGAAATTTGCAAAGCGATATGATCGAGGCACCTCTAAAAACACTACGCTCCTCCAACCTGCATATTGGGTGGATCCTAGCAATGGAAGTTGATCAAACAGTCCAAAGCCTAAGCAAGCAAGTAGAAAAAAGGCTAGAAGATTGATATATAAGATAAATCCAACAAAAAAAAGAAATGAAAGCAAAAACAAGCAAGTAAGATCTGGCCACAATTTTGGATGAAGAATTCCCACACGTCCTAGTGGTAGCTATCTTCCCACGGGAGGCTTGCAACGCAGTCCCGCGAGTTAACGCAACTCTACTGTAAATCAAAGATACCAGGTGTCAGTTGCAAAAGTCTATCATGCAATTATATGATGACTGAGAGTAGGAAACAAGGGGGGGATTCAAAGCACAATTGAAAAAAAGATCCACTCCTAGTTGTCTGACACGAATATGAATTACATGAATGTTAAACACACTGTAGAAATGTACAACTCACTTTGACCGAGGCGCCCTTGAAAAACCCTACTCTACTTCAACTTGCATGTTGGGAAGAATCAGGCAATGGAAGTTGATCAAGCAGTCCAAATCCTGAGCAAGCAACAAACAAACAAGCAGAAAAATGGATATCTAAGCTAAATAAAGAAAAACCCAGAAATAAAAGATATAACAAGTGGATAATATCTCCCCACATGTTTGGATGAGTTGTTCACACACGTCCTTGAGATAGTTATCCTCCCACCGGGGACTTGCAATGCAATCCAGCGAGTCGATGCAACTCTGACCAAGGAGCCTTCGAAAAACCCTACCCTGCTCATCCTTGTATGTGGGGAAGAATCAATAAATGGAAATTGATCAAGCATTCCAAATCGTGACCACGCAACAAGCAAACAAGTAGGAAAATGGACATATAAACTAAAGAAAACAAAACCCAGAAATTTAGCAATACCAAGCAGGTAAGGTTTGGCCACATGTTTGGATGAGTTGTTCACACACGTCCTAGAGGTAGTTATAGTCCCACCGGAGACTTGCAATGCAATCCAGCGAGTCGATGCAACTCTATAATATATCACAAATACCATGTGTGAGTTGCAGGAGTCTATCATGTAACTAGAGGATCACTGAGAGTAGGAAATGAGGGGGAATTCAAAGAACAAATGAAAAAAGGATGCTAGTTGTCTAACATGAAGATGAATCACCAGTCCTTAGATTTTTGGAATGGAGTTCAATCTCCACTACCAGTTGGTTAACTTGAAGAAGAGTCACATGAATGACAAGAACTTCGTAGAAATCTGTAAAACGATATGATCGAGGCGCCTCTAAAAACACTGTGCTCCTCCAACCTGCATGTTGGGTGGATCCTAGAAATGGAAGTAGATCAGGAAGTCCAAAGCCTAAGGAAGCAAGTAGCAAACAAGCTGGAAGATTGATATATAAGATAAATCCAACAACAACAAAAAAATAAAAGCAAAAACATGCAAGTAAGATCTAGCCACAAGTTTGGATGAAGAATTCACACACGTCCTAGAGGTAGCTATCTTCCCATGGGAGGCTTGCAATGCAGTCCCGCGAGTTAATGCAACTCTATTGTAAATCAAAGAGACCAGGTGTTAGTTGCAAGAGTCTATCATGCAAGTAGAGCACAACTGAGAGTAGGAACATAGGGGTGGATTCAAAGCACAATTGAAAAAAAGATCCACTACTAGTTGTCTGATTTGAATATGAATTAGATGAATGTTAAACACCCTATAGAAATGTACAACTCACTCTGAACAGGGAAAACAAGCAAACAAGCAGGAAAATGGTCATATAAACTAAAGAATACAAAACCCATAAATGAAACCAATAACAAGCAGCTAAGGTTTGGCCACATGTTTGGATGAGTTGTTCACACACGTCCTAGAGGTAGTTATAGTCCCACCAGAGACTTGCAATGCAATCCAGTGTGTCGATGAAACTCTATAATATATAAAAAATACCATGTGTGAGTTCATGTGTGAGTTGCAGGAGTCTATCATGTAACTAGAGGATCACTGAGAGTAGGATATGAGGGGGAATTCAAAGAACAATTGAAAGAAGGATGATAGTTGTCTAACATGAAGATGAATCACCTCCCCTTATATTTTGGGAACGGATTTCAATCACCACTCCCAGTTGATTAACCTAAAAAAGAGTCACATGAATGACAAACACTTTGAAGAAATATACAAATAGATATGATCGAGGCGACTCTAAAAACACTACGCTCCTCCAACCTGCATGTTGGTTGGATCCTAGCAATGGAAGGTTATCAGGAAGCCCAAAGCCTAATGAAGCAAGTAGCAAACAAGATGGAAGATTGATATATAAGATAAATCCAACCAGAAAAAGAAATAAAAGCAAAAACAAGAAAGTAAGATCTAGCCACAAGTATGGATGAAGAATTCCTACGCGTCCTAGAGGTAGATATCTTCCCACCGGAGGCTTGCAACGCAGTCCTGCGAGTTAATGCAACTCTATTATAAATCAAAGAGACCAGTTGTTAGTTGCAAGAGTCTATAATGCATGTAGAGGACAACTAAGACTAGGAAACAAGGGGGGGATTCAAAGCACAATTGAAAAAAGATCCACTACTAGTTGTCTGACCTGAATATGAATTACATGAATGTTAAACACCCCCTAGAAATGTATAACTCACTCTGACCGAGGCGCCCTTGAAAAACCCTACTCTCCTTCATCTTGCATGTTGGAAAGAATCAGGCAATGGAAGTTGATCAAGCAGTCCAAATTGAGCAAGCAACAAACAAACAAGTAGGAAAATGGATATATAAAGTAATAAAACAAAACCCAGAAATGAAAGCAATAACAAGCAGGTAAGTTTTGGCAAAATGTTTGGATGAGTTGCTCACACACGTCCTTGAGATAGTTATGTTCCCACCGGAGACTTGCAATGCAATCTAGCTAGTCGATGCAACTCTATAATATATCACAAATACCATGTGTGAGTTCCAGGATTCTATCATGTAACTAAAGGATCACTGAGAGTAGCAAATAAGGGGGAATTCAAAGAGCAATTGAAAAAAGGAAGCCAGTTGTCTAACATGAAGATGAATACCGTGAATGTTAAACAACTTATAGAAATCTATATCTCACTCCGATCGAGGTGAAATCGAAGAACCCTACTCTCCTCCACCCAGCATGTTCAGCGGAACCAGGCAATAGAAGTCGATCAGGCAGTCGAAATCCTGAGCAAGCAACTAGTAGACAAGCCAAAAAATTGACGTCTATGCTAAATAAAGCAAAACCCATAAATAAAAGCAATAACAAGTGGACAATATCTTGCCACAAGATTGGATCAGGCGTTTCCGCACCTCCGAGAGGTAGTTATCTTCCCGCAGGAGGCTGACAATGCAATCCCGCGAGTAAAAGATATTATGTAGTAAACCACATAGACTAGGTGTTTGTTACAAAAATCTATAATGCAAGTAGAGGACCACCATGACCAGGAAAGAAGGGGGAATCCAAGGCCCAATATAAAAAAATATTTTCTTCTAGTTGTATTACCTGAAGATGAATGCTGTTAATAATAAACACCCTATAGAAATCTCCAACGCAGTCTGATTGAAGTGCCCTCTAGAAACGTTATTATCCTCTAACCATCATGTTGGGATATGTATAATATCAATAAAGAAATGAAAGTAGGAAACGAGAGGGGATTCAAAGGGATAATAGAAAAAATGATCTGCTCCTATTTGTCTAACTCAAAGATGAATCTTGTGAAAAATAAACACCCGGTAGAAATCTGCAACGCAATCTGATTGAGTCGCCCACGTGAAAACCTACTATCCTCTAACTTGCATGTTGGGAGGAAATTGGCAATGGAAGTTCATCCAACTATCCAAATCCTAGGCAACCAACAAACAAACAAGTTGAAAAATTTATACATAAGTTAATAAATAATAAAAAGAAATGAATGCAATAAAAATATGTTGTTTAGTTAGTTTTCTTAAAACACAATGTCATGCAGATATGTACCTAAACAGTCTCAAGATGAATCCCATTAATATTAAGCACCCTATAGAAATATACAAGTCACTTTGACCGAGGCGCCCTCGAAAAACCCTACCCTCCTCATGCTTGCATCGTTGGAAGAATCAAGAAATGGAAGTTGATCAAGCACTCCAAATCCTGACCATGCAACAAACAAACAAGCAGGAAAATGGACATATAAACTAAAGAAAACAAAACCCAGAAATGAAAGCAATCAGAGGCAGGTAAGGTTTGGCCACATTTGTGGATGAGTTGTTCACTCATGTCCTAGAGGTAGTTATAGTCCCACCGAAGACATTCAATGCAATCCAGCGAGTCGATGCAACTCTATAATATATCACAAATACCACGTGTGAGTTGCAGTAGTCTATCATGTAACTAGAGGATCAGTGAGAGTAGGAAATAAGGAAGAATTCAAAGAACATTTGAAAAAATCATGTTAGTTGTCTAACATGAAGATGAGTCACCAATCCTTATATTTTGGGAACGGAGTTCAATCACCACTCCCAGTTGGTTAACCTGAAGAAGAGTCACATGAATGACAAACACTTCATAGAAATCTGCAAAGCAATATGATCAAGGTGCCTCTAAAAACACTACGTTCCTCCAACCTGCATGTTCGGTGGATCCTAGCAATGGAAGTTGATAAGGCAGTCCAAAGCCTAAGGAATCAAGTAGCAAACAAGCTGGAAGATTGATATATAAGATAAATCAAACAAAAAAAAGAAATGAAAGCAAAACCAACCATGTAAGATCTGGCCTCAAGTTTGGATGAAGAATTCCCACACGTCCTAGAGGTAGCTATCTTCCCACGAGAGGTTTGCAACGCAGTCCTGCGAGTTAATGCAACTCTATTGTAAATCAAAGAGACCAGGTGTCAGTTGAGAGAGTCTGTCATGCAAGTAGAGGACAACTGAGAGTAGGAAACAAAGGGGGGATTCAATGCACAATTGAAAAAAAGATCCACTCCTAGTTGTCTGACCCGAATATAAATTACATGAATGTTAAACACACTACAGAAATGTCCAACTCACTCTGACCGAGGCACCCTTGAAAAACCCTACTCTGCTTCAACTTGCATGTTGGAAAGAATCAGGAAATGGAAGTTGATCACGCAGTCCAAATCCTCAACATGAACAAACAAACAAGCAGGAAAATGGAGATATAAACTAAATAAAACAAAACCCAGAAATGCAAGCAATAACAAGCAGGTAAGTTTTGGCCAAATGTTTGGATGAGTTGTTGACACACGTCCTTGAGATAGTTATCGTCCCACCGGAGACTTGCAATGCAATCCAGCGAGTCGATGCAACTTTTTAATATATCACAAATACCATGTGTGAGTTGCGGGAGGCTATCATGTAACTAAAGGATCACCGAGAGTAGAAAATAAGGGGGAATTCAAAGAGCAATTGAAAAAAGGATGTCAGTTTTCTAACATGAAGATGAATCCCATGAATGTTAAACAACTTAGAGAAATCTATATCTCACTCTGATCAAGGCGTAATAAAAAAAACCTACTCTCCTCCAAACAACATGTTCGGCGGAACTAGGCAACGGAAGTTGATCAGGCAATCAAAATCCTGAGCAAGCAGCAAGTAGACAAGCCTGAAAATGCACGTCTAAGCTAAATAAAGAAAAACCCAGAAATAAAAGCAATAACAAATTGATAATATCTCGCCACATTTTTGGATGAGTTGTTCACACACGTCCTTGACATAGTTATCGTCCCAACGAAGACTTGCAATGCAATCCAGCGAGTCGATGCTACTCTGACTGAGGAGCCTTCGAAAATCCCTACCCTCCTCATCCTTGTATGTTGGGAAAAATCAGGAAATGGAAATTGATCAAGCAATCCAAATCGTGACCACGCAACAAGCAAACAAGTAGGAAAATGGACATATAAACTAACGAAAACAAAACCCAGAAATTTAAGCAATAACAAGCAGGTAAGGTTTGGCCACATGTTTGGATGAGTTGTTCACACACGTCATAGAGGTAGTTATAGTCCCACCGGAGACATGCAATGCAATCCAGTGATTCGATGCAACTCTATAATATATCACAAATACCACGTGTGAGTTGCAGTAGTCTATCATGTAACTAAAGGATCAGTGAGAGTAGGAAATGAGGGGGAATTCAAAGAACAATTGAAAAAAGCATGCTCGTTGTCTAACATGAAGATGAATCACCACTCCTTATATTTTGGGAACGGAGCTCAATCACCACTCCCAGTTAGTTAACCCGAAGAAGAGTCACATGAATGACAAACACTTCGTAGAAATTTGCAAAGCAATATTATCGAGGCGCCTCTAAAAACACTACGCTACTCTAACCTGCATGTTGGGTGGATCCTAGCAATGGAATTTTATCAGGTAGTCCAAATCCTAAGCAAGCAAGTAACAAAAAGGTTGGAAGATTGATATATAAGATAAATCCAACAAAAAAAAAAATGAAAGCAAAAACAAGCAAGTAAGATCTGGCCACAAGTTTGGATGAAGAATTCCCACACGCCCTAGCGGTAGCTATCTTCCCACGGGAGGCTTGCAACAAAGTACCACGAGTTAATGCAACTCTATTGTAAATCAAAGATACCAAGTGTCAGTTGCAAAATTCTATCATGCAAGTAGAGGACGACTGAGAGTAGGAAACAAGGGGGGGATTCAAAGCACAATTGAGAAAAAGATCCACTCCTAGTTGTCTGGCCCGAATATGAATTACATGAATTTTAAACACACTGCAGAAATGTACAACTCATTTTGATCGAGGCACCCTTGAAAAACCCTACTCTGCTTCAACTTGCATGTTGCGAAGAATCAGGAAATGGAAGTTGATCAAGCAGTCCAAATCCTGAGCAAGCAACAAACAAACAAGAATAAAAATGGATATCTAAGCTAAATAAAGAAAAACCCAGAAATAAAAGAAATAACAAGTGGATAATATCTCGCCACATGTTTGGATGAGTTGTTCACACACGTCCTTGGGATAGTTATCCTCCCACCGGAGACTTGCAATGCAATCCAGCGAGTCGATGCAACTCTAACCAAGGATCCTTCGAAAAACCCTACCCTCCTCATCCTTGTATGTGGGGAAGAATCAGGAAATGGAAGTTGATCAAGTAGTCCAAATCGTGACCACGCAACAAGCAAACAAGTAGGAAAATGGACATATAAACTAAAGAAAACAAAACCCAGAAATTTAAGCAATACCAAGCAGGTAAGGTTTGGCCACATGTTCGGATGAGTTGTTCACACACGTCCTAGAGGTAGTTACAGTCCAACCAGAGACTTGCAATGCAATCCAGCGAGTCGATGCAACTCTATAATATATCACAAATACCATGTGTGAGTTGCAAGAGTCTATCATGTAACTAGAGGATCACTGAGAGTAAGAAATGAGGGGGAATTCAAAGAACAATTGAAAAAGGATGCTAGTTGTCTAACATGTAGATGAATCACCAGTCCTTAGGTTTTGGGAATGGAGTTCAATCTCCACTACCAATTGGTTAACCTGAAGAAGAGTCACATGAATGAAAAGAACTTCGTAGAAATTTGTAAAACGATATGATCGAGGCGCCTCTAAAAACACTACTCTCCTCCAACCTCCATATTGGGTGGATCCTAGAAATGGAAGTTGATCAGGCAGTCCAAAGCCTAAGGAAGCAAGTAGCAAACAAGCTGGAAGATTGATATATAAGATAAATCCAACAACAACAACCAAAAATAAAAGCAAAAACAAGCAAGTAAGATCTGGCCACAAGTTTGGATGAAGAATTCACACACATCCTAGAGGTAGCTATCTTCCCACGGGAGGCTTGCAATGCAGTCCCGCAATTTAATGCAACTCTATTGTAAATCAAAGAGACTAGGTGTTAGTTGCAAGAGTCTATCATGCAAGTAGAGCACAACAGAGAGTAGGAACAAAGGGGTGGATTCAAAGCTCAATTGAAAAAAATATCCACTACTAGTTGTCTGACCTGAATATGAATTACATGAATGTTAAACACCCTATAGAAATGTACAACTCACTCTGACCAAGGCAAACAAGCAAACAAGCAGGAAAATGGTCATATAAAATAAAGAATACAAAACCCATAAATGAAACCAATAACAAGCAGATAAGGTTTGGCCGCATGTTTGGATGAGCTGTTTACACACGTCCTAGAGGTAGTTATAGTCCCACTGGAGACTTGCAATGCAATCCAGTGAGTCGATGCAACTCTATAATATATAACAAATACCATGTGTGAGTTGCAGGAGTCTATCATGTAACTAGAGGATCACTGAGAGTAGGAAATGAGGGGGAATTCAAAGAACAATTGAAAAAAGGATGCTAGTTGTCTAACATGAAGATGAAGCACCACTCCTTATATTTTGGGAACGAAGTTCAATCACCACTCCGAGTTGATTAACCTAAAAAAGAGTCACATGAATGACAAACATTTTGAAGAAATATACAAATCAATATGATCGAGGTGACTCTAAAAACACTACGCTCCTCCAACCTGCATGTTGGTTGGATCCTAGCAATGGAAGGTTATCAGGCAGCCCAAAGCCTAATGAAGCAAGTAGAAAACAAGCTGGAAGATTGATATATAAGATAAATCCAACCAAAAAAAGAAATAAAAGCAAAAACAAGAAAGTAAGATCTGGCCACAAGTATGGATGAAGAATTCCCACGCGTCCTAGAGGTAGATATCTTCCCACCGGAGGCTTGCAACACAGTCCTGCGAGTTAATGCAAATCTATTATAAATCAAAGAGACCAGGTGTTAGTTGCAAGAGTCTATGATGCAAGTAGAGGACAACTAAGTCTAGGAAACAAGGGGGGGATTCAAAGCACAATTGAGAAAAGATCCACTACTAGTTGTCTATCCTGAATATGAATTACACGAATGTTAAACACCCTGTAGAAATGTACAACTCACTCTGACTGAGGCGCCCTTGAAAAACCCTACTCTCCTTCATCTTGCATGTTGGGAAGAATCAGGCAATGGAAGTTGATCAAGCAGTCCAAATCGAGCAAGCAAAAAACAAACAAGCAGGAAAATGGATATATAAACTCAATAAAAAAAACCCAAAAAATGCAAGCAATAACAAGCAGGTAAGTTTTGGCAAAATGTTTGGATGAGTTGCTCACACATGTCCTTGAGATATTTATCTTCCCACCAGAGAATTTCAATGCAATCCAGCGAGTCGATGAAACTCTATAATATATCACAAATACCATGTGTGAGTTCTAGGATTCTATCATGTAACTAAAGGATCACTGAGAGTAGCAAATAAGGGGGAATTCAAAGAGCAATTGAAAAAAGGATGCCAGTTGTCTAACATGAAGATGAATCCCGTGAATGTTAAACAACTTATAGAAATCTATATCTCACTCTGATCGAGGCGAAATCTAAGAACCCTACTCTCCTCCACCCAGCATGTTCAGCGGAACCAGGCAATAGAAGTCGATCAGGCAGTCGAAATCCTGAGCAAGCAACTAGTAGACAAGCCAAAAAATTGACGTCTAAGCTAAATAAAGAAAAACCCATAAACAAAAGCAATAAAAATTGGATAATATCTCGCCACAAGATTGGATCAGGCGTTTCCATACCTCCTATAGGTAGTTATGTTCCCGCAGGAGGCTGACAATGCAATCCCGCGAGTAAAAGATATTATGTAGTAAACCACATAGACTAGGTGTTGGTTGCAGAAATCTATAATGCAAGTAGAGGACCACCACGACCAAGAAAGAAGGGGGAATCCAAGGCCCAATAAAAAAAAAATATTTTCTTCTAGTTTTCTGACCTGAAGATGAATCCTGTTAATAATAAACACCCTATAGAAATCTCCAATGCAGTCTGATTGAAGTGCGCTCTAGAAACGTTATTATCCTCTAAACTGTATGTTGGGATATGTATAACATCAATAAATAAATGAAAGTAGGAAACAAGAGGGGAATCGAAGGGATAATACAAAAAATGATCTGCTCCTATTTGTCTAACTCGAAGATGAATCATGTGAAAAAGAAACACCCGGTAGAAATTTGCAACTCAATATGATTGAGGCACCCACGAGAAAACCTACTATCCTCTAACTTGCATGTTGGGAGGAAACTAGCAATGGAAGTTCGTCCGACTATCCAGATCCTAAGCAACCAACAAACAAACAAGTTGATCAACCATTCCAAATCCTGAGCAAGCAATAAACAAACAAGCAGGAAAATGGATATATAAACAAAACAAAACAATACCTAGAAATGCAAGCAATATAAAGCAAGTAAGTATTGGCCAAATGTTTGGATGAGTTGTTCACACACGACCTTGAGATAGTTATCGTCCCACCGCAGACTTTCAATGCAACTCTGTAAAATCTCACAAATACCATGTGTGAGTTGTAGGAGGCTATAATGTAGCTAAAGGATCACTGAGAGTAGCAAATAATGGGAAATTCAAAGAGCAATTGAAAAAAGGATGCCACTTGTCTAACATGAAGATGAATCCCATGAATGTTAAACAACTTATATAAATCTATATCTCACTCCGATCGAGGTGTAATCGAAAAACCATACTCTCCTCCAACTAACATGTTCGACGGAACCAGGCAATGGAAGTCGAAATCCTGAGCAAGCAACTACTAGACGAGCCGAAAAATTGACGTCTAATCTAAATAAAGAAAAACCTAGAAATAAAAGCAATTACAAGTGTATAATATCTCACCACATGTTTGGATGAGTTGTTCACACACGTCCTTGAGATAGTTATCGTCCCACCGGAGACTTGCAATGCAATCCAGCGAGTCAATGCAACTTTGACCGAGGAGCCCTCGAAAAACCCTACTGTTATACCTCTATGTTTCACAGTGTCGCATCTCCATCACAAAACGAGTTGACGACACTTTCCCTACTGTTTTAAACCATCCAGAAGAGACAGATGATGAGTCAACCTTGAAGGTGAATCTACCCTGACAAGTTTTGACCCACCTTAGAATTTATCTACACACACTACCGCGCCTTGCTAGTTTATTACAACGCGGTACTAGACACTACCGCGCTATGCTCTTTCCCCAAAACGCGGCAGTGCCGCGCTCTACAGATGCCCCCTAAAGTGTGAGGTCAGAAGGGACTGATGGCCGAAAGACTTTACGAATATAATGTGCAGAGATAGCATCGAGGAGAGCGACACTGAGCTGAAATAGAAACAAAGTGTTAGATATACCACCGAGGCGGGCATTCCCATGCTCGGAAACAGATGACTCAAAGCATGGCTGCCGACCAATACATTGCAGATCCATGAGTACTGAGATAATGTAAACTGCGGACAGATCATGGCTACTATGAACAATCGTAGATCCATGAGACAATAATGACACAGCCACGACCAATACAATAAGTGGATCTGTGTGACAATACAAGGGACATCTCCATCGTAGCCTGGACGCAGTCGATATACAGCGATGCGCCCAGGGTCTTCTACCCGATCGCAAAAGATACGAATCTAACCATGTGATTACAAGGTATTGAAGTCGAACATGGTAGAAACCATTTGATTACCGGTTAATGATGTGGACCATTAACAAATGCGAGGGGGATCACCAATGGTGACGATGCTTCCCAAGGTATCAATAGTACATCTCAACGAAATGCGAATGAATGAGTTGATGTCGAGCATCCGAGAGATTGCTTGATCAGAGGTCAATGATGTGAACCTACTGTCAAACACGAGGAAACCTACCATTGAGGCATGCAGGTACCAAGGTACTAATGGTTGATATCTAAGTCTAATTCCCGGATAGTGATTTGGTGTCGACAGGAATAGACTCGTCAAAGGTGGGCCATGATGATTCCCACATCATCGACACAAAATCGGCACAGATGATAAGATGATGAAGCAATGGAGTATGTACTGACACAGTGGAGGCCTGACACAATGAATGACTCGAAACAATGCAACCCTTTGAACATATAACGGCATGTAACAGGACTTGGCAGCAGGGATTATTGATAAATAGAGGATAGACACCGAATGAGTGGACTCGTGGCCAGGGAGACGACTCATGATGATGACCATAACTCAGTGAAAGATGGATACCCAAATATAGACAAGAGACGGACACATGCCATGTTCAAAGGTAACGACTGACAAGCTGCCATAAATAAACTTGACTTATCCCCCTATATTTCCTCGACATGATGGACGAGTACGTCTTTCTTGTTTTGTGAGCTTGAAGAGGATAACAGATGCTCAGTGTAGCTCATCTCATGGATGAGTCCAATCTCACATGTTTTACGAACCTGAGAAAGGAGGGGTTCGTCCCAAAGTGGGTCCTTCGATGTTAACATTTTAACGAGTCCAAGGAAGGAAAACACAGTAGTTTTTCATATTTAGAGAGCTTGAAAAACTTTAAAGGAAGCTCCATAATGTACTTTTTCGTAAAATTTAGTCCCTCGATCCCGAAAAAGTGTAAAACAATTCCCGAGAGAACTCTCCCAGCCGAGATTGACTGAGGTATACTTTTCTCGTAAATAGTCTAGACGGGCCAAAAAAGGGGTAACCTATCACCGAATAGACGACCTTTCAAATACTTTTACAAGTGTGAAAGAGTCAAGATCACTTGGCAATCTTTTCAATTTTAAGGAGTCTGAAAATAGCTTAACTATGGACTCCTATGGTCTTTTTCGTAATTTTAAATTATTCTGGTCCGAAAAAAGAATAAAATACAACCAGGACAATACTTTCCTCATCGTTTAACGAGCATGAGTAAAGCTGACCATACTCGACACCGTTTACTCGAGTTTGACAAGCACGACACGGGTGTAAAAGCGCTTGGAATCTTTTTCAAGTTTTAAATCCAGAGCACGAAAAAGATAAAGTGGGCTCGAAATGAAGGTCAAACCATGAATAAACACCAGTGTGAATGTATCGCATTTTTACCGAAGATCCTGTCAATAAATGCTCAAAAACTGGACATTAGCAATGTGAATAAGGGTTTATTTCAACTATTTAAAATAGTAATTAATTAATTAAAAAAAATGTGAAAAAATGCTATATAAGGAATGGTAAAAAATAGAAATTACTATTCATTTGTGTTTTTTACCCAAAGGAGACATTTTCACCCATTTAGGAGCAAGATTTCAAGGATCCATACCGGGAGTTCTGGGACACCATTTCGACCACCGTCTGTGCCAGGTAAGAGTGCTTGAGCCCCTCTTTCATTTTATGTAAGAAATTTTTGCTTTCACCAGGAAAAATTTGATTTTTTTGCGAGCCCTTTTGAGCAAGAATCGCCCTTCACACTACTGCGTGGGGGCCCTATCGAAAAACGCGGTACTGTCTAACAGTACCGCGCTGTATCCCCAAACCGAGGTGCGGTAGTGTGGACTACCGCGCGGTAGGATATCCCTCAGACGCGGCACAGGCAAATTTTTAGTTTAAAAAAACAAATTTTCTCCAATTTTCTGCTGGAACTAAGTTGCTAAATAATTACTAATTGCTTTGTTTGACCTTTTGCAGGGATTTGCAACTTATTCGGAACAAAATGGTAAGCTGGAAAGAGAGAGAGCACGAAGCGGATGATTTTGCAGCCGAAAATGATTTACCAACCGTGACCGCATTGCGAGAATGTGGTTTGCTAAAGTTCTTCAAAACCAAAGGGATTCGTCAGCAACCCAAGCTCCTTACTCATCTTATCCAATTGTGGGACCCTGACATTCGAGCTTTCCGAGTGGGAGAGCACGTGCTTGAAATCCAACTCGAGGATATTTATTTCCTCACGGGCCTCTCGAAAAGAGGGGCCCGGATGAACTTTACCGGATACTCAGCTTCAGAATCAAGCACAGATGACTTGATTGCTCGGTATTGCCAGGCGGGTTCGAGTAAGAAAAGTGGGAAGGTGGCCATAAAGGAGGTCATAAATCTTCCTGTAAAAACCGTGCTATTCACTATCACGCGTGCAGTGGGAAGCGTGAGTCCACATCAGGCATCCCGCACACAAGTGAATCTCGCAGCAGAGTGCATGGGAGGAACAGTTTTCAACTGGTGTGAGGCAGTGTTGTCCAATCTGAAAGAACAAGTGCACAAGTGTAGGATTGGGAAAAATACCCAGTTTGGCTATGGGAGAATCCTGGTCACTTTATTTTTGGTGAGGGTGCCACTACTGCGTCCACAGATATCTATGCGCCCTCGTCCACCTACTGAGCCATGGATGGCTCGATGGAGTGACTATGCTGGATGCCTCGGGGGACCTCAGCGGCTAGCTTTTGGCGAGGACTTCTTCTCTTGGCTAGAGGAGCAGATAGTTATGATTGATGACTATCCCTACTCAGGGGTAGATTTCCGTGAGGACATCGACTTGGCATTGCCAGAGGATGATGACTGGGATGACTCTGGTATGACCTTCATGGATATGTATTTTTTCCTTTTTGAATATTTAATTTTTATTGCTTTTTTAGAATGTGTAAAAGACACCTAATGTATATTCGCATGCATGTTGCAGATCGTGGACCACAGAGGCCAGCTGGGTACTCTCCACTACGTCGTGGTGGTGTCGATCGTCAAGCTGTTCCTGACGAAGAGGAAGATGAAGACGAGGCAGGAGGCGTTCGGGACATTGAGAGGAACCTGCAGGGATTGACTCATGGTATCCCTGCTATGTGGATGAATGACGTCCCTTACCACCTCCAGCGGCATACTGTGGGTGTACCTGGTCGTATCAGTCGACTTCTTCGCAGGGTGGTTCGAGCTGTAGTGTGTTACCACCAGCAGCGGGAGGAGTCCGATGAGGGACATGATAGATCTCCTAGGTCTCCATAGATGGTCCTTTGATATTTTTGCGGCATGTACACGATATGTAGGCTTTGAGGGCCAATTTTTGTATATGGGCTTTGATCCCCAATTTTGTCTTTGACACAAACTTTATGTATTTTGTAAAAAACACTCTTATATACAGTGATATGGACCTATTTATGATCTAAATATTTACAATGGCTTGTGCATTTTGTTTTTTATGATGTTTTTATGTATGGGCAAGATGCCAATCCAAAATGTAATTAGCCAATGAATCGACAATACAATTGAATTCTCTCGGTATGTGTTGATATGTGATAAAATCAAATGATCGATCCAAGAGGCGTACTCTTCGAAATAAATGAAGTAATGTAGGATCGCGGACTGTGTAAACACGGTTCAAATGAGAAACCACGAGTTGGGAGTCTAAAAAGACCGATAAGGAGTCAATCCCGAGTGAAGCAACTTCTGTCAAGAGACCAATGACTGCATGGTACTCCGCGATATTGTTGGTTGCAGGACCTAAACAATTGGCTCCTGAAGAAATCAACTCGCCAGTGGGGGAATAGATTACCCATGCTGCGGAAGCGAGATTCTGGGTATGTCGGCTTGCACCGTCGGCGAATCCAAAGTAGGCAGACATCTGCGCATAAAGTCACGAGTCAAAGTAAGAGTGGATACATGAGGTCCACGCGCACACTAAAAAGAAAGCAAAAAGCAAACTAAGTACATTTTGTACAACAAGTAACTCGCGTAGGGTAACCTCACGTGTAGAAACGTTTGAGGTATAACCCGTTGCGGGGCCGTGCCAATGGCGTACCATCACAATCGATTAGTTCATAGGCTCCTTTTTCTAAGACACGTTTTACAATGAAGGGGCCGTACCACATAGATTCAAGTTTACCTTTTCCAAGCTTATCATGCATCTGATCATATGTGAGCACGAGGTCACCCTCATTGAAGATCCGAGGTTGAACGGATTTGTCGTATTGAGCTTTGACGCGTTTTTTGTGAGCTTCATTAGCCAAAGCGGCGTCGCGGCGGGTTTCATCTAGCTTGGCTAGGTATAGAAACCGTTCCTCTTCGGAAGTAGTGTGTGGAAGTAGCTCTATGGCTATCTTGAGTGATGGAATTTCACATTCAATCGGGAGAATGGCTTCTAGGCCGTACACCAGTTGAAATGGTGTAAACCCAGTAGCACTTTTCACTGAGGTCCGGTAGGCCCATAGTGCTGAGAATAGAGCTGAGTGCCAATTAGATTTCTGGGTATCCACAATGCGCTGAATCATTCGTTTCAGGACTTTATTAATGGCTTCAACTTGGCCATTAGCTTGTGGGTAATACGGGGTTGAGTTTTCATGGCGAAAACCCAGTTTGGCGCTTAGTTCTTCGATCATATGGTTCCTGAAATGGGAACCATGATCGGTCACAATAGACTGTGGGACACCGAATCTAGCTATGATATGATTGAATATGAATTGCACTGCTGTTTTTCCGTCTTCAGCATATGTAGGCATCGCTTCAGCCCATTTTGTAAAATAGTCGACAGCTACTATGACATAGCTATGCCCCCCGGCTGAAGTGGGCTTACAGTGCATAAAATCGATGCCCCATTTGGAAAAGGGGCCGACGACAATGACAGGATGGAGTGGAGCAGGATGCGAGCATGCTTTGCCATGAAAAAATTGACATGGCGGACACTTCTTGACTGTTTCAATGCAGTCTTTGAAAATTGAGGGCCAGAAGTATCCTGCTCGTAGTATTTTCTGGGCCGTATCCATCCCAGAGAGATGACCACCACATGCTCCAGCGTGGCAGTCGTTGAGAACGCATTTCGCTTCATCTAAGTTCAAACAGCGTCGAAGGACAGTGTCGACACCACGTCGATACAGAGTATCGTTCACTATAAGGTAGTATTTTGCGTGATGTCTGATACGTCGCCGTTCATCGAGGGTGAGATCGGGACGGAAGCGTTGGGTTTGGAGATATAAGAGAATATCCCCATACCACGGATCAGACGTGCTAATGAGGAACAATGATTCATCGGGAAGAGAATCAATGGGCTCGAATTGCTCAGTAGCACGGGGCAGGTTACAAATTAACTCAGCGAAGACCAGAGATTTCTTAGACTTGGCTTTGACAAATTCCAAGTCAAACTCTTGAAGGATGACAATCCAACGGGAGTACTTTCCCCCAAGCACTTGTCGTGTGAGGATATAGTACATTGGATTGAAATCGGCGATGACAGTGGTCCGGCAGAGTAAGATGTAGTGACGGAATCTCTGGACAGCAAATACTGTTGCCAGATCCAGCTTTTCAACATGTGAGTAGCGAGTTTCAGAGTCAAGAAGACTCTTGCTGAGATAGTACACCACATGTTCTATGCCGTTGTGGTCTTCCTGGACTAACACCATACCAATGGTGGAAATCGAGGCTGCGAGATAAAGAATGTAGTCCTGTGTGTAATTGGGGGGTTGAATCACAGGATCTTTGGTTAAGGCTGCCTTTAAATTGTCAAAGGAGCGTTGGGATTCGTCATCCCATATGAAGGGAACATTCTTTTTGAGAAGCCGCATGTAGCCTTTTGTTATCTCGGACAGATTGCAGATAAAACAGCGTAGAAAGTTTGCATGCCCTTGCAAACATTGAAGTTCTGGAATATTGGTAGGTGAAGGCAGGGCTATGATAGCTGCTACCTTTGCGGGATCTAGACGTATCCCGTATTTGGAGACTATGAAGCCCAACAGTTTTCCGGCTTCTACACAGAAGACGCACTTATGCGGGTTCAAACGTATATTGTAGCGCTGGCACCTTTCGAAAATGGCACTCAAATGGTCTGGATGGTCTTCCCGAGTCCGAGAATGAGCGGGAAGGTCATCAAGATATGGCTCTACGATATGTTTGATGTCATGGAATGCGTAGGACATCGCCCGTTGGAAAGTTGCACCAGCATTTTTCAGGCCAAAAGGTAACTTTCGATATCCAAAGATCCCCCAAGGGCAGATAAAGGCCGTTTTATGCTAGTCGGCTGGGAGGATATCGATCTGATTATAGCCAGAGAAGCCATCCATAAATGAAAAGATAACACTTTCGGCACAGTTATCGATGATCTGGTCGATAAACGGAGTTGGGTAGTTGTCCTTGGGACAAGCCTTGTTCAAATCATGGTATCAACACAGACTCTAATTGTTCCCTGTTTCTTGGCTACGAGAACGATGTTGGATACCCATTCTGTCAGTGGGACAGGATAGATAAAACTAGCACGCAAAAGTTTTTCAACTTCTGCTTTAATGGCGGCTGCCTTATGAGGATGAACGGGTCGAAGCTTTTGCCGAACAGGTCGGGCGCCAGGGAAAGTTGGAATTTCATGGACCACAATCGAGGGGTCAATTCCTGGCATCTCTTCATAACTCCAAGCAAAAACATCGCGGAAAGTTTTAAAGTAGGCACTATAGAACTCCGTTTCGAGGGGAGTACATGTTTTTCCAATGTGTATGTTTTCCACGATACCAGGCTTCACTGAAATATCGATGGGAGTGGTTGCCATAAGATTGGCGAAGTTTCCTTCGAAAAATACCTCGTCGAGGGAAGTGGGGAACTTGGTTTGAACCATCCCAAGTGAAACGCTGGATTTGGTATCAGGCTCAAGTGACTGAATGGTGGGGAATGAAGATCGATGATGAAAATCTCCCCATGGTGGCTCATCACCGCACATAACCTCCATGATTGATTCGTCAGTAGGAAAAATCAAGTTGAGAGGATCAAAAAATGGTGGGTGTGGATGAGTTTCAGCCGAGAGCTGTGCCACGGTGTGATCGGTATAACAGTAGACCCAATCTGTGGCTGTTTGGATCGCGTCATATGCTGCAAGGTTTCTGTTCAAAGGCATGGAATTGCCATAGCCTTGGATCTGAGTAGGACTCGGAATCACCCATGAATCATCGGAAGGGGTGACATGCGAGGAAATCATGTTGACTGGTTGAAGATGGGTTCCCAGCTCTGGAAAAACTCCAATGAGGGAAGAATACTTCATGAGACCAACACCTATGTCTTGGAACCGGTACCGAGGTTGATCCAATAACGGGATGGTATTGGCGGAGTTCGGATGGGGGTCTGGGATACAGTAATCCAGTTGATCAATAGTGACAATTTTCCCTTCATGAGGAAATTGTACAATCCGGAAGACTGTAGATGCTATGGCGGTCCTGGAGTAGAACCAGTTCCGACCAAGTAGGAGATTGTAATCCAAAGGTGCATCTACGACTTCGATGTGTACGGATACTGTTTTTCCCCCCAGTTCAACACTGATTGAGGGAATGAGTCCATATGGTTGAAAACCATGTCCATCAAACGCCCTGAGAGTAGTGGGAGAAGTTGTGACCTCGGGTGAGCCTAAGGCTCTCCAGCAGTTCAAAGACATAATCGACGTGGAAGCACCCTCATCTAACACAGTGCGGTGGATGACATTCCCATGGATTTTTGTATGCACCTGGAAGGCTAACTGGTGAGAAAGCCTAGGTTTAGCATGCTCCAAGTTAAACACGATGGAGTTTGAAGTATCTGGGTCCAGTGCCCCCAGTGCTGAAAGTAGGGTTCTGCGCTGCGTGGGGCAGTGTTGGAGAACCTCGAGAGTCGACATAGCGCAAGGTGCTTGAGCCAAATCCTCAACAATGTTGTAGTTTTAGGTAGCTCGCGCATTCGGATTAAATGTCGCCTTTCATATGGTGCCCTTGGGTGGGCGTAGCACTTGGTCCATGAGTGGTCTCTCGATATGGAGATGACCGTTAGGGGGGGGAATAGGAATCGGATCTTCAACAGGAGATTTGCCTTTGGCTATCTCCGATTGTTTGTTTGAACTTGGAGGGTTGTCATAAGTCTTTGAATGAGTGGTGATATTAATCTCCTCATTACTTGTCATTAGGATTTCGCGGTTTGTGGACATCTCTCCACGGGAAGGATTGGTCGGGTTGCCCCCTTGTGGGGATTCTTGGGAAACCATTTGCTGTTGCTGTTGGGGGAAAGGGTCAGTTAGCACTGCCGGACGAGAGGATCCTTTAACGAACTTGTTGACCTCGTCTTTGTAGGGACAGTCACGCGTATAATGATCATCTTGACAAATCAAGTAGGGAAACTTAGCTTTCCGACGTGGTTTCTGGTCATTCTGGGTAGGTTGTGGCTTGGGGTTCTCCTGCTGGTTCTTTTTGGTTTTGCCACGATTGTTTTTCTTCTTTCCTCCGGATGGTTGTGACGTAGATTGAACTGCATTCACTTCGGAGGAGACAGCAGGAGAGGTGGAAGCTTTTGAAGCGGCCTGGGTAAAAGCGGGGGAAGCAGAAGCTTGTTGTCCCGTCGAGTTGGTAGCAGGCTGAGCCTTGACCGAACCAACAATACCATCAATGGGTGGTTCAGTGGTAGGCTTTGTTGGATCAGTGTGAACGCGGGAGGCATGTGGAAGAAGTTCATGTAAAGTACCGGATTGAGTATATACCAAATCCATGTATTGTGCTGCCGAGATGGCTTGTTCTTCTGTAACCGGTCCGCGCATAGCAATATCTCTGGCTATGGGAGGAAAAAAGGATTTTGTAAGCCAATCAGCAAGTAGCTGATCTGGAATAGGTGCCTTTATTATCCTACGGCGTCTTCGCCACTCGTGGATGTGATCCGAAATATGTGTAGAAGTGGTTTGACGCAGTGAAGTTAGCAGTTCTGTTCCAGTCTCATACCGGATGGGGAGCTGGAAATGTGTCAGAAACTGCATAGCCAAAGTGTTGAAATCACGAAAAGAGTGTTGTGGCAGCTCGATATACCATTTTGCTGCCGTTCCGGTGAGCGTGCGTTGGAAGAGCCGAAGTCGGATGGAATCATCCATCAAGGAGTTGGATGAACACCAAAGATGGAAGGTCATCACGTGGTTCTTGGGGTCTTCCCCGGGCTTGGAATCGAACTTAGGAATGTATGATGGTAGTTTGGATGGAATAGGTGGCCAGTGAGGTTCATGCCATATAGGATCGTTGATAAGCCTCGACAAATCAGGTAGATCAAGTGTGGCCAAAAAGGGAATTTGACGGTTGTCTGCGGGCACGAGTAATAACCATGTGGTGCTAAGAGCCCTGGAGGGCCCTGCATAGCATACTACTGTGTGTTATACCCATATAAGTTTCCTGTGGGATACTGCTGGAAATTCTGTGGATGATAAGCCATCTGGTTAACCGGTTGATTGTAAGCAACCGGTTGGTGAGTGTTCTGCTGAGTGGGTATAGTACCTTGGGGTTGCTGAAACCCAGGAAAAGTTGATGCTCCTTGTTGGGGAAACGTTCCTTGGAATTGTTGTGTTCCATGGATGTTACCATTATATTGTGTAAGTGGAGGGTTTCCAATAGCAGGGTTGGGGGGTGGCTGCGAAGGTGGTGTCCATGGAAGGCTCGTTCCGCCTTGGGGAACGAGTGGAAATTGCAGTGATGGGTTCCATGGAGTTGTAGCAGTTGAAGGGTAAGGGAAGCCAGAATTCAAGTTGGGGGGAATCTGAGATTGCCCTCCAACTTGGTTCCAGTTTCCAAAAAGTGAGTACCCCCCACTCTGTGGGATTTGAGTATCCCAAGAAGGAAGTATGCCTGACAGGGGTTGTTGAGAGTAAGGTCCGGTTGGAACACCAGAATAAGGTTTCCCACTGCCAGGTGGATTGTACATACCGAACTGAGTAGACGCTGCTGGTTGGGAAGCTTGTTGGATTGAGACAATAGGTTGTCCGCCAACAGTTAGGTTGGATGGCTCTATATGAGGAGGCTGTTGACTGGGAACTGGGTTCCCAGCAAAAGGTTGTCCTCCAACTGGTTGGGTTGATGGCCCATCAGTTGGAGGTTGTTGACTCGGAACAGGGTTCCCAACAAAAGGTTGTCCGCCAACTGGTTGGGTTGATGGCCCACCAGGGGGAATTTGGTAGTTAGAGTTGGGGACCACTGTAGTCGTTTGTCCACCTCCTGAGATAGTGTAAATGGTGGCTGAGGGTGATCCTCCGATCCAACCGGAAGATCCAGCAGTATGACTAAGCATTCTTCCGCCGCTGGTCAAATATGATAACGTGGATTGGCCAACGACACCAAAAGTACCTATTTGCGGAGGGGGTCGTCCATATCGAACAGGTGAGGACGGGGAAAAAACTGGGTTATCCCTCATAGAATGTGCACCAAATATGGGTGATGACAGCAAATGCGAGGAATTTAGCCCAGGGGTATTAGCGTCGTCCATGACATGTTCAATGGTAGGAGGACCCTCGAAAACTGGGTCCGAGTTCATGTCCTGGAAAAGGTTTTGGGGATCCGGCAGGAACCTAGGTATGGTAACATCCGAAGGTCCTACGTCGTCTGCAAAGGAGTGTCGAAACTCCGTGCTAGACGAGATGTTGGGATCCCTATAGTCAGAAGGACGAGTGTCAGGGGGATATCTAGAGACTGACGAGAGCATGTGCTCTGTGCTGCGTCTAAACCGTGCCGATGCTAACGGAGAGTTCGCTAGGCTAACCATACTAGACTGGATGGAAGCCATGATTTCATGTCCCGGAGGGAGGTTGGGTAGAGTAATAGTACGAGGTACGTTGCTAGAAGAACTCGTTTCCTGCGGGTGAACACTGAGTGACGTAGTGATAACAGGCGGAAGATCCGCCTGGGAAGTGAGGAAACCATAATCAGGTTCAAAGGGTGTGTCAGGAAGTCGAGTATCTTCAACGATTTCAACGTAGCCGCCTGGGACTGAAATCAAGCCAGGTATGTCCTGGTCGGACCCTTCTATGGTGCCAACAGATTCGTCTGTATCATTGTGAAAGGTGTCTGATGGATGGGAAGTGCTGACATCGGGTAGAAGGATGACTTCTGGTCTAGTAATCTGGGTTGTACTAGGTTCAGTTGCGGTAACTGTGTCCACTGTGATAGATAAATCTGGAATGACAGTGGGTGAAGTGACAGTGGAGGTCTCAGATAGGCTAATGGTTGCAGAAACTGCAATAGATTTTGAGACTGTGCTGTGAGTGGCAGTTACGGGTGGAACTGAAGCCGTTGTACGTATCGGCGGTGGAATGTTCCCTCGACCAGCACCGCGGCCAGGAGGAGCAGGAATGTGTGATGTAGGCGGACCAGTAGTCCGTGGCGGTGGTGGTGGTGGAGGGCTTTGGCCCTGTTGTCTTCGTGATCTTCGTGGTAGATCTGACATGATGACAGGAAAATGAAAATCGGGGGCAGTATCGTAAACAAAGAACTCAAAAACTCTAATGCAACCGAGTGTGCAGAAGAGGAGCTAGAAAAAGCAAGGCTCACAGGCCAAAAAAGCAAGCTCTAAAATCTATACTGAGATCGGTGTCTCAATAAGCGAGCTGATCAACAAAAATGGCCAGAATGCCAACAAGCAGTCCCTATAAAGAAAAAATGACCCTCTACAAAGATGAGATAGCAATCAAACTCCTAACTAAGAGCTGGAGACCTCAACAGGCTGTATCCTTTGCAAGGTGATGAAATCCAAGTCGAACAATACAACATGAGAGACCGATATAAGAAGGATATCCCTCTACCGAAAGGGATCCTGGGTAAAAGAGCCCTAGTAGAATAGATACTAAGCCACCTCGTTCATGACACGTTGGAAAAGGTTTTGGGCACTTCATCCTTCCGAAGAAGACAGCGATCGATGTTGCCTTAGGTCTAAGTGGAGTGCGGTATTCCACAGAGTCCGTCCGGTTCTCAATCTCGCGGCCGTTTAACCCCTGAAAGTTGGAAACAGTCAGGAGGACCCTCCACAAACTAGCTGTGACCGTGTCAATAAGTACTTGAGGATTTTAGTTCCCTAAAGACAACGACTATGTCTCAGATGAAAGCGACAAGGGGGAATTATTTTGATGCCTATCCCCGGTGTCCTACCTAACTACCAAATTCTTTTGATTTCCTCAAGTGAGGTTAAAGTTGGTTTAATTAGGGTGATTAATTTTAGTGGCTGTCTTACTCAATTGGGTAGTGGACGTGAAACTTGATGGTGTTATGACGACTCAAACCATGCAAATGAGAATGAATCACAAATAAGCCTTTGTCTTCGATGAAATCTAGCTAGGGTAAAGATAGAGGTTCTTCAATCAAATATGCATGAGATTTTTCACAAGCAAACATCAAAGCAAGAGATTTTTCCTTTTCGATTTATAAACAAAGCCAAACTGAAGTAAACACTCTTTTCAATGCACTGATTCTACAATCTACAATGCTTCTACAATGAGAATTTCTGTGGTAAAATCAATGGTTCATTTCCCTATGCAAAATACCACTAGACTTTTTCAATTTAAACAACAAAATTGCTCTCAACTAATGATCTTTTTAATTTACTGAAAATGATAATGATAATATGACTGTAAAAACTATAGTATTCAGTAACAGAGAACAATGGTGTTGAGTTGGTTGTGGTGAAAAAATCAAGTCAATGCAATCAGACTGGAAAAATGAGCCATATGTCAAAAGTGTCACTAATTCAATCAACAATCAAGCTCACAAACTGGGTAATAAACACACCATGCAGACTGGAAATTGACCAGGGTACTAACAGGCAACAGTAAACATTATCTAAGGCAGAGAGAGACTCTGGAAACCAAGCAAAGATAAAAAAAATTTAAAAGCTTGCAGACACTACCGCGGGTGATGGTCTGACTGGAGCGCGGTACTGTGACAGTACCGCTCTGGTATTAAGGAATAGAACGCGGTACTATCGCGCTGGAGGCAGTTCAGAGGGCGCGGTACTGTGGCAAGGTAAGGAAAAAGCGCAACTTGAGAAAATGAAATGAAGTTTTCAGGGTTGTTGCCAACCCAGGGGACTCAGTGATCAAACAGGGAGATAAATACTGCGAGGAGGAGTGAATAAAGGTCAAAAAGGACCAAGATTCAAACTGGTTTGAAGTGTAACAAAAAACTCACAATGCAAAGATAAATGACTGTGAATTGAATCAATCAAGCAGTAATCAAAACCAGCGGAGTCGCCATTCTTGTTATGTAGAATTTTGTCCTACGGATAAGCCAAAGTTCTCTTAACTTTAAAGCAGACTTTAAACTAATCTTTAAAGCAAGAAACAAGTCAAAACAAATGCTACCTTGAATCCCTAGATCTAACAAACATCTCAAGATTAAAATGCTAGAAAGAGTAGAAGAAGTTTAACTAACCTTCTATCCAGACGCTTGTTTTTGGTATTTGCTCCAGTCTCCAAGCCCTCACAAATGAACCTGTCAAAATGGAACCAAGACACAAGAATGCACTATTCTCTAGCAACCTGAAACATGAGTTAGAATCTAAATCTTATGAAAGATACAAATCATGTCATTAAAACAAGATTAACACAAATGATTTGGGAAAACAAGACAAGTTATTCCATTACAACTTGAAGAATACTTACAAAAGGTGCTTGATGTCCAAGCCAATCCTCCAGCTCCAAGTGTCTTCTCCTCTAGCTATCTCCACAATGCTGCAAGACCATAAGTTTGGTACTCTCAAGAGTCCTCCCCTTTCCCAATGGAATGCCTCTCTTTTATAGTGAATGGTGAGGTTAACCAACAAGAGAGATGGGTGGATCTAAGGAGAGATAAGTGGATCAGGGTTTCTAATCGAAGGAGATGAGTTGAGATCGAATCAGGGACCCCAATCTTCCATTATCTTCGAAAATACAAAATCCCACAAGCCAAGGGAAAAAGGCTATTAAAAGAGTACCGCGTTCTGCAAAGACTGCAGAGCGCGGCACTGCCGCGTTTTGGGGAAAGAGCATAGCGCGGTAGTGTCTAGTACCGCGTTGTGATAAACTAGCAAGGCGCGGTAGTGTGTGTAGATAAAGTCTAAGGTGGGTCAAAACTTGTCAGGGTAGATTCACCTTCAAGGTTGACTCATCATCTGTCTCTTCTGGATGGTTTAAAACAGTAGGGAAAGTGTCGTCAACTCGTTTTGTGATGGAGATGCGACACTGTGAAACATAGAGGTATAACACCTAACCTCCTCATCCTTGCATGTTGGGAAGATCAAAAAAGAAAGTTGATCAAACAGTCCAAATCGCGACCACGCAACAAGCAAACAAGCAGGAAAATGGACATATAAACTAAAGAGACCAAAACCCAGAAATGAAATCAATAACAAGTAGATAAGGTTTGGCCACATGTTTCGATGAGTTGTTCACACACGTCCTAAAGGTAGTTATAGTCCCATCGGATACTTGCAATGCAATCCAGCGACGCGATGCAACTCTATAATATATCACAAATATCATGTGTGAGTTGCAGGAGTTTATCATGTAACTAGAGGATCACTGATAGTAGGAAATAAGGGGGAAGTCAAAGAACAATTGAAAAAATGATGCTAGTTGTCTAACATGAAGATGAATCACCACTCCTTAGATTTTGGGATCGGAGATCAATAACCACTCCCAGTTGGTTAACCTGAAGAAGAGTCACATGAATTCCAAACACATCGTAGAAATCTACAAAGTGATATGATCGAGACGCCTCTAAAAACACTACGCTCCTCCAACCTGCATGTTGGGTGGATCCTAGCAATGGAAGTTGATCAGGAAGTCCAAACGTAAGCAAGCAAGTAGCAAACAAGCTGGAAGATTGATATATAAGATAAATCCAATAACAACAAAAGAAATGAAAGCAAAAACAAGCAAGTAAGATCTACCAACAAGTTTGGATGAAGAATTCCCACATGTCGAAGAGGTAGCTATCTTCCCATGGGAGGCTTGCAACGCAGTCCCGCGAGTTAATGCAACTCTATTGTAAATCAAAGAGACCAGGTGTCAGTTACAAGAGTCTATCATGCAAGTAGAGGACAATTGAGAGTAGGAAACAAGGGGGGGATTCAAAGCACAATTGAAAAAAAGATACACTCCTAGTTGTCTGACCCGAATATGAATTACATGAATGTTAAACACACTGTAGAAATGTACAACTCACTCTGACTAAGGCGCGCTTGAAAAAAACTTCTCTGCTTCAAATTGCGTGTTGGGAATAATCAGGCAATGGAAGTTGATCAAGCAGTCCAAATCCTGAGCAAGCAACAAACAAACAAGCAAGAAAATGGATATATAAACTAAATAAAACAAAACCCAGAAATGCAAGCAATAACAAGTAGGTAAGTTTTGGGCAAATGTTTGGATGAGTTCTTCACACACGTCCTTGAGATAGTTATCGTCCCACTGCAGACTTGCAATGCAATCCAGCGAGTCGATGCAACTCTGTAATATATCACAAATACCATGTTTGAGTTGCAGGAGGCTATCATGTAACTAAAGGATCACTAAGAGTAGCAAATAAGGGGGAATTCAAAGAGCAATTGAAAAAAGGATGTCAGTTTTCTAACATGAAGGTGTATCCCATGAATGTTAAACAACTTAGAGAAATCTATGTCTCACTTTGATCGAGGCGCAATCGAAAAAACCTACTCTCCTCCAACCAGCATGTTCGGCGGAACCAGGCAACGGAAGTCGATCAGGCAGTCGAAATTCTGAGCAAGCAACTACTAGCCAAGCCGGAAAATGCACGTCTAAGATAAATAAAGAAAAAAACAGAAATAAAAGCAATAACAAGTGGATAATATCTCGCCACATCTTTGGATGAGTTGTTCACCCACGTCCTTGACATATTTATCGTCCCAACGGAGGCTTGCAATGCAATCCAACGAGTCGATGCAACTCTGACCGAACAAGCTTTTAAAATCCCTACACTCCTCATCCTTGTATGTTGGGAAGAATCAGGAAATGGAAGTTTATCAACCAGTCCAAATCGTGACCATGCAACAAGAAAACAAGTAGGAAAATGGAGATATAAACTAAACAAAACAAAACCAAGAAATTTAAGCAATAACAAGCAGGTAAGGTTTGTCCACATGTTTGGATGAGTTGTTCACACACGCCCTAGAGGTAGATATCGTCCCACCGGAGACTTGCAATGCAATCCAGCGAGTCGATGCAACTCTATAATATATCACAAATACCATGTGTGAGTTCGGGAGGCTATCATGTAACCAAAGGATCACTGAGAGTAGCAAATAAGGGGGAATTCAAAGAGCAATTGAAAAAAGGATGTCAGTTTTCTAACATGAAGATGAATCCCATGAATGTTAAACAACTTAGAGAAATCTATATCTCACTCTGATCAAGGCGTAATCGAAAAAACCTACTCTCCTCCAAACAACATGTTCGGTGGAACCAGGCAACGGAAGTCGATCAAGCAGTCGAAATCCTGAGCAAGCAGCTAGTAGACAAGCCTGAAAATGCACGGCTAAGCTAAATAAAGAAAAACCCAGAAATAAAAGCAATAACAAGTGGATAATATCTCGCCACATGTTTGGATGAGTTGTTCACACACGTCCTTGACATAGTTATCGTCCCAACAAAAACTTGCAATGCAATCCAGCGAGTCGATGCTACTCTGACCGAGGAGACTTCAAAAATCCCTACCCTCCTCATGCTTGTATGTTGGGAAAAATCAGGAAATGGAAGTTGATCAAGCAGTCCAAATCGTGACCATGCAACAAGCAAACAAGTAGGAAAATGGACATATAAACTAACGAAAACAAAACCCAGAAATTTAAACAATAACAAGCAGGTAAGGTTTGGCCACATGTTTGGATGTGTTGTTCACACACGTCATAGAGGTAGTTATAGTCCCACCGGAGACATGCAATGCAATCCAGCGAGTCGATGCAGCTCTATAATATATAACAAATACCGTGTGTGAGTTGCAGTAGTCTTTCATGTAACTAAAGGATCAGTGAGAGTAGGAAATGAGGGGGAATTAAAAGAACAATTGAAAAAATCATGCTAGTTGTCTAACATGAAGATGAATCACCACTCATATTTTGGGAACGGAGTCCAATCACCACTCCCAGTCGGTTAACCTGAAGAAGAGTCACATGAATGACAAACACTTCATGGAAATTTGCAAAGCGATATGATCGAGGCGCCTCTAAAAACACTATGCTCCTCCAGCCTGCATGTTGGGTCGATCCTAGCAATGGAAGTTGATCAGGCAGTCCAAAGCCTAAGCAAGCAAGTAGTAAAAAGGCTGGAAGATTGATATATAAGATAAATACAACAACAAAAAAGAAATGAAAGCAAAAACAAGCAAGTAAGATCTGGCCACAAGTTTGGATGAAGAATTCCCACACGTCCTAGCCGTAGCTATCTTCCCACGCGAGGCTTGCAACGCAGTCCCGCGAGTTAATGCAACTCTATTGTAAATCGAATATACCAGGTGTCAGTTGAAAAATTCTATCATGCAAATAGAGAATGACTGAAAGTAGGAAACAAGGGGAGGATTCAAAGCACAATTGAAAAAAAATCCACACCTAGTTGTCTGACCCGCATATGAATTACATGAATGTTAGACACACTGTAAAAATGTACAAGTCACTCTGACCGAGGCGCCCTCGAAAAACCCTACCCTCCTCATGCTTGCATGGTTGGAAGAATCAGGAAATGGAAGTTGATTAAGCAATACAAATCCTGACCACGTAACAAACAAACAAGCAGGAAAATGGACATATAAACTAAAGAAAACAAAACCCAGAAATGAAAGCAATAAGAAGCAGGTAAGATTTGGCCACATTTTTTGATGAGTTGTTCACACACGTCCTAGAGGTAGTTATAGTCCCACCAGAGACATTCAATGCAATGAAACGAGTCGATGCAACTCTATAATATATCACAAATACCACGTGTGAGTTGCAGTAGTCTATCATGTAACTAGAGGATCAGTGAGAGTAAGAAATAAGGGGGAATTCAAAGAAAATTTGAAAAAAGCATGTTAGTTGTCTTACATTGAGATGAATCACCACTCCTTATATTTTGGGAAGGGAGTTCAATCACCACTCCCAGTTGGTTAACCTGAAGAAGAGTCACATGAATGACAAACACTTTGTCGAAATCTGAAAAGCAATATGATCGAGGCGCCTCTAAAAACACTACGTTCCTCCAACCTGCATGTTTGGTGGATCCTAGCAATGGAAGTTGATAAGGCAGTCCAAAGCCTAAGGAAGAAAGTAGCAAACAAGCTGGAAGATTGATATATAAGATAAACCAAACAAAAAAAAGAAATAAAAGCAAAAACAACCATGTAAGATCTGGCCACAAGTTTGGATGAAGAATTCCCACACGTCCTAGAGGTAGCTATCTTCCCACGGGAGGCTTGCAACACAGTCCCGCTAGTTAATGCAACTCTATTGTAAATCAAAGAGACCAAGTGTCAGTTGCAAGAGTCTATCATGCAAGTAGAGGACAACTGAGAGTAGGAAACAAAGGGGGGATTCAGAGCACAATTGAAAAAAAATCCACTCCTAGTTGTCTGACCTGAATATCAATTACATGAATGTTAAACACACTACAGAAATGTAGGACTCACTCTGACCGAGGCACCCTTGAAAAACCCTACTCTGCTTCAACTTGCATGTTGGGAAGAATCAGGCAATGGAAGTTGATCAAGCAGTCCAAATCCTCAGCATGCAACAAACAAATAAGCAGGAAAATGGATATATAATCTAAATAAAACAAAACCCAGAAATGCAAGTAATAACAAGCAGGTAAGTTTTGGCCAAATGTTTGGATGAGTTGTTGACACACGTCTTTGAGATAGTTATCGTCCCATCGGAGACTTGCAATGCAATCCAGCGAGTCGATGCAACTCTGTAATATATCACAAATACCATGTGTTAGTTGCGGGAGGCTATCATGTAACTAAAGGATCACTGAGAGTAGCAAATAAGGGGGAATTCAAAGAGTAATTGAAAAAAGGATGTCAGTTTTCTAACATGAAGATGAATCCCATGAATGTTAAACAACTTAGAGAAATCTATCTCTCACTCTGATCAAAGCGTAATCGAAAAAACCTACTCTCCTCCAAACAGCATGTTCGGCGGAACCAGGCAACGGAAGTCGATCAGGCGGTGGAAATCCTGAGCAAGCAGCAAGTAGACAGCCTTAAAATGCACATCTAAGCTAAATAAAGAAAAAACCAGAAATAAAAGCAATAACAAGTGGATAATATCTCGCCACATGTTTGGATGAGTTGTTCACACACGTCCTTGACATAGTTATCGTACCAACGAAGACTTGCAATGCAATCCAGCGAGTCGATGCTACTCTGACCCAGGAGCCTTCAAAAATCCCTACCCTCCTCATCCTTGTATGTTGGGAAAAATCAGGAAATGGAAGTTGATCAAGCAGTCCAAATCATGACCACGCAACAAGCAAACAAGTAGGAAAATGGACATATAAACTAACAAAAACAAAACCGAAAAATTTAAGCAATAACAAGCAGGTATGGTTTGGCCACATGTTTGGATGAGTTGTTCACACACGTCATAGAGGTAGTTATAGTCCCACCGAAGACATGCAATGCAATCCAGCGCGTCGATGCAACTCTATAATATATCACAAATACCACGTGTGAGTTGCAGTAGTCTATCATGTAACTAGAGGATCAATGAGAGTATTCAATAAGGGGGAATTCAAAGAACATTTGAAAAAAGCATGTTAGTTGTCTAACATGAAGATGAATCACCACTCCTTATATTTTGGGAATGGAGTTCAATCACCACTCCCAGTTGGTTAACTTGAAGCAGAGTCACATGAATGACAAACACTTCGTGGAAATCTGCAAAGCAATATCATCGAGGTGCCTCTGAAAACACTACGTTCCTCTGCCCTGCATGTTCAGTGGATCCTAGCAATGGAAGGTGATAAGGCAGTCCAAATCCTAAGGAAGCAAGTAGCAAACAAGCTGGAAGATTGATATATAAGATAAATCAAACAAAAAAAAGAAATGAAAGCAAAAACAACCATGTAAGATCTAGCCACAAGTTTGGATGAAGAATTCCCACACGTCCTAGAGGTAGCTATCTTCCCAAGGGAGGCTTGCAACGTAGTCCAACGAGTTAATGTAACTATATTGTAAATCAAAGAGACCAGGTGTCAGTTGCAAGAGTCTGTCATGCAAGTAGAGGACAACTAAGAGTAGGAAACAAAGGGGGGATTCAAAGCACAATTGAAAAAAAGATCCACTCCTAGTTGTCTGACCTGAATATCAATTACATGAATGTTAAACAAACTGCAGAAATGTACAACTCAATATGACCGAGGCACCCTTGAAAAACCCTAGTCTGCTTCAACTTGCATGTTGGGAAGAATCAGGCAATGGAAGTTGATCAAGCAGTCCAAATCCTCAGCATGCAACAAACAAACAAGCAGGAAAATGGATATATAATCTAAATAAAAAAAACCCAGAAATGCAAGCAATAAGAAGCAGGTAAGTTTTGGCCAAATGTTTGGATGAGTTGTTGACACATGTCCTTGAGATAGTTATCGTCCCACCGGAGACTTGCAATGCAATCCAACGAGTCAATGAAACTCTGTAATATATCACAAATACCATGTGTTAGTTGCGGGAGGCTATCATGTAACTAAAGGATCACTGAGAGTAGCAAATAAGGGGGAATTCAAAGAGCAATTGAAAAAAGGATGTCAGTTCTAACATGAAGATGAATCCCATGAATGTTAAACAACTTAGAGAAATCTATATCTCACTCTGATCAAGGCGTAATCGAAAAAACCTACTCTCCTCCAAACAACATGTTCGGCGGAACCAGGCAAAGGAAGTCGATCAGGCAGTCGAAATCCTGAGCAAGCAGCTAGTAGACAAGCCTGAAAATGCACGTCTAAGCCAAATAAAGAAAAACCCAGAAATAAAAGCAATAACAAGTGGATAATATCTCGCCACATGTTTGGATGAGTTGTTCACACATGTCCCTGACATAGTTATCGTCCAAACGAGGACTTGCAATGTGATCCAGCGAGTCGATGCTACTCTGACCGAGGAGCCTTCGAAAATCCCTACCCTCCTCATCCTTGTATGTTGGGAAAAATGAGGAAATAGAAGTCGATCAAGCAGTCCAAATCGTGACCACGCAACAAGTAAACAAGTAGGAAAATGGACATATAAACCAACGAAAACAAAACCCAGAAATTTAAGCAATAACAAGCAGGTAAGGTTTGGCCACATGTTTGGATGAGTTGTTCACACACATCATAGAGGTAGTTATAGTCCCATCGAAGACATGCAATGCAATCCAGCGAGTCGATGCAACTCTATAATATATAACAAATACCACGTGTGATTTGCAGTAGTCTATCATGTAACTAAAGGATCAGTGAGAGTAGGAAATGAGGGGGAATTCAAAGAACAATTGAAAAAAGCATTCTAGTTGTCTAACATGAAGATCAATCACCACTCCTTCTATTTTGGGAACGGAGCTCAATCACCACTCCCAGTTGGTTAACCTGAACAAGAGTCGCATGAATGACAAACACTTCGTAGAAATTTGCAAAGCGATATGATCGAGGTGCCTCTAAAAACACTACGCTCCTCCAACTTGCATGTTGGGTGGATCCTAGCAATAGAAGTTGATCAGGCAGTCCAAAGCCTAAGCAAGCAAGTAGAAAAAAGGCTGGAAGATTGATATATACGATAAATCCAACAAAAAAAGAAATGAAAGCAAAAACAAGCAAGTAAGATCTGGCCACAAGTTTGGATTAAGAATTCCCACACGTCCTAGTGGTAGCTATCTTCCCACGGGAGGCTTGCAACACAATCCCGCGAGTTAATGCAACTCTATTGTAAATCAAAGATACCAGGTGTCAGTTGCAATCACCAGTCCTTAGATTTTGGGAATGGAGTTCAATCTCCACTACCAGTCGGTTAACTTGAAGAAGAGTCACATGAATGACAAGAACTTCGTAGAAATATGTAAAACGATATGATCGAGGCGCCTCTAAAAACTGTTAAGTTTAAAACAAATAGACAAGCAAGATCACTGAAAGAAACACAATCACAAGATAGACACAGAATATACCCTGGGAAACCCTCATGGGGTAGAAAACCCAGCAAAGCTTTCCTCAATAAGATGATCAACCAAAATACAAGATGTGCTCCTTCCTTCTTTGTCTCCTTAGCAGATCTCCCAGACAAGTGCGCACTCTTCCACAAGTGAGTGAATGTGTATAATGAGGAACACACCTCCTCTATTTATACACTACATTGACATATATTTTACACAGGTACATGTAGGCTCGTATTTAACCATTAGGTTAAATACCCTATTATAACTGACTGGGCCGACCCCCACATGGTGGGTCTAATAACCCTAGTTACCACAAATTCTCGGAGGAATAAACATCTCCGGATTCATAGTATAATCACATCGGAGGTATGGAACATCTCCGGAATAAATAATATACAAATATAATATTCTTTGAAGTTACAATATTTCAACACTCCTCCTTAACGAGAAGGATATTATAACAGTATCTGCACGAGCAAGGAGTCATCAACATCATACATGATACATCTATAAATCATCGGAAGCTTTCTTCAATTTGTCTTCATCAGTAACTCAAACAGTTACTGGTACATCAATGTCAACATCAACATCAACATCATGATCTTCAACATCGTCTTCACACGATCAACAGCATCGTCATTACACGATCAGCAACATCGTCATCACACAATCAGCAGCATCGTCATCACACGATCAGCAGCATCGTCATCACATGATCAGCAGCATCGTCATCACACGATCAGCAGCATCATCATCACACGATCAGCAGCATCGTCATCACACGATCAGCAGTACAAGTATTCATGCCAATACAAGTAACCATATCAACAATACGAGTATCCTACCGATACAAGTAGCCACATCATCAATACAAGTATCCATACCGATACAAGTAATTACATCATCAATACAAGTATCCTACCGATACAAGTAACCACATCATCAATACAAGTATCCTACCGATACAAGTAACCACATCATCAATACAAGTATCCTACCGATACAAGTAACCACATCATCAATACAAGTATCCTACCGATACAAGTAACCACATCATCAATACAAGTATCCTACCGATACAAGTAACCATATCATCAATACAAATAAAATCACTTTCTCGGAGACCATCCGTCTACGGATCAATTCAGGGACCGAAGTCCGGGGATGATACAATCCCCACTTCTCGGAGACCACACGTCTACGGATCAATTCAGGGACCGAAGTCCGGGGATGATACAATCCCCACTTCTCGGAGACCACACGTCTACGGATCAATTCAGGGACCGAAGTCCGGGGATGATACAATCCCCACTTCTCGGAGACCACACGTCTACGGATCAATTCAGGGACCGAAGTCCGGGGATGATACAATCCCCACTTCTCGGAGACCACACGTCTACGGATCAATTCAGGGACCGAAGTCCGGGGATAATACAATCCCCACTTCTCGGAGACCACACGTCTACGGCTCTCTTTAGGACTGAAAGTCCAGGGATGATCCAATCCCCTCAACTGTCCACTAAGGACTTCATTCTCGGAGACCTCACGTCTACGCCTCTCTTTAGGAATGAAAGTCCAGGGATGATCCAATCCCCTCAACTGTCCACTGAGGACTTCATTCTCGGAGACCTCACGTCTACGGCTCTCTTTAGGACTGAAAGTCCAGGGATGATCCAATCCCCTCAACTGTCCACTAAGGACTTCATTCTCGGAGACCTCACGTCTACGGCTCTCTTTAGGACTGAAAGTCCAGGGATGATCCAATCCCCTTCTGTATTCTCATCTATACAGGTACAAATATCCAAGAGCATGTATTACATTTAGCATGTATTCTCACTAATACATCTAATCATCAAAACATGTATACATCACAACTAGCATGTATTCTTACTAATACATCTAACACCAAAACATGTATACATCTAGCATGTATTCTCACTAATACATCTAATACCAAAACATGTATACATATAGCATGTATTCTCACTAATACATCTAATATCAAAACATGTATACATCACATCAAAACATGTATATATCTAGTATGTATTCTCACTAATACATCTAGCATCAAAACATTTATCCATAAAAATAAAAGATATATAAGAGTTCTAAATCTAAATAATTGTAAGTAGCTAAGTGCAACAAAACAAAATTGTTATCAAATACTATACTACTCCCCCTTTCGAGGAGGGTCCTTCTGGACTATACCAAGCATGTCTCGGAAGTGTTCAAACTTTACTCGAGACAAAGGTTTAGTCAGGATATCGGCAATCTGATCCTCAGTGCTTATGTACTCGATCTTGATGGCTCCTCTCTACACCATGTCTCGTATATATAAGTAACGGATCTCAATGTGTTTTGACTTATCATGGAACACAGGATTTTCAGTCATCTTAATGCAGCTTTAATTATCACACATAATCACAGTGGGATCCATTTCTAAGTCAAAAATTCCAGATAAGAGTTTCCGAAGCCACACTGCTTCACAGCTGGCAGAGCAAGCAGCTATATATTCTGCTTCAGCAGTACTGAGGGCCACACTAGATTGTTTCTTGCTGAACCAGGAGATCATGGCAGATCCAAGGCCATAACATCCGCCTGAAGTACTTTTTCTGTCTAAGACACTACCTGCCCAATCAGAAACTGAGTAACCATGTAACTTGAGTTCATTGCCTCCAAGATAGTATAGGCCAAAGTCCACTGTACCTTTTAGGTACCTCATTATATGCTTTGCAGCTATAAGGTGAACCTTTCTAGGTTCTACTAGATACTGACTTAGGGTATTTACAGCAAAGCATATATCCGGCCTAGTATTTGTCAAATACATCAATGATCCAATGATTTGTCTATATAGGGTTATGTCCACTAGTTCTGATGAATCATTAACTAATAGTTTCAGGTTGGAGTCCATGGGAGTGGCCATGGATTTACACTCCAACATATCAAATCTTTTGAGAATCTCCACAGTATACTTACCTTGATTTAGAAAGATTCCTTTTGGCTCTTGCCACACTTCTAGGCCTAAGAAGTAGTGCATTAGTCCGAGATCTTTCATTTCGAATTCTGAAGAACGCTTCTTCTTGCTTTCAATGATTTGATTCTCATTTCCGGTTAGAAATAGATCATCTACATATAACAGCAATATAACAGGTTCATCATCCATCACTTTAAGATAAAGATTGGGGTCAGCTTTACTTTTGGTAAAGCCCATGCTTGTTAAGAAACTGTCAATCCTTCCGTACCAAGCCCTGGGAGCTTGCTTCAATCCATATAATGCCTTTTTCAGTTTGCATACATGGGTCCTTCCGTCTTTGACCTCAAAACCTTGAGGTTGTTCTATGTATACTTCTTCTTCAATTACACCATTCAGAAAAGCTGTCTTAACATCCATTTGATGCAATTTCCATTTCATCATGGATGCAAGTGCCATGATAGTTCTAATTGAAGTATACCTAGCAACAGGTGCAAATGTTTCTTCATAGTCAATTCCCTCCTTTTGAGAGAATCCTCTGGCTACAAACCTTGCCTTGTATTTTTCAATGCTACCATCTGCAGCATGTTTTATCTTGAAAATCCATTTGGAAGAAACCACACTTTTATCTCTTGGTTTGGGGACTATATCCCAAACATCATTTTTCATTATCGACTGATATTCTTCTGTCATTGCTTCTACCCATTCTTTCTTTTGAGATGCTTCTTCATAGCTAGTAGGTAGTTGATCCACAAGATCACACATCAAGGCCATATAGTTGGACACTAGCTTTGGTTTATTTCTTTCTCTAATGGAGCCTTCAGGAGCACCATATTTTTCAGCCCCTTGGATAATATCTCTAGCCCATGCTGGCCTTCTTTTCTTTGATAAATCTGAGATAGGAGGTTCTTGTGGTTACAACATGTCATGATCCTCTAGTGGATTATCTTCAGGGATGTGAACAGCCTCTGAGTTTCTAGAAGAAGGATCTTCTTCATAGATTTCTTCAAGTTGGCATTTTCTTGATTTCTTGAGAGCTGCTTCTTCATCAAAAGTTACATCTCTACTGATTTCTATATGATGAAAGCCTGGTATGTAAATCCCGAAAGCTTTGGATGATTCACAATAACCAACAAATATTCCTTTCTTACCAGAAGGATCCAACTTGGTTCTCTTTTCTTTTGGAATGTGGATGTACACAGGACACCCAAATATTTTAAGATGGCTTACCTCGGGCTTCTTTCCAGTAAACACTTCTTCTGGAGTTTTGAAATCAAGAGCACTATGAGATAATCTGTTTTGAACATATACTGCTGTCTTGGCTGCTTCAGCCCATGGATACATGGGAAGATCCTGGTCATGTATCATAGTCTTCACAGCTTCCATGATGGTTCTATTTTTCCTTTCTGCAACCCCATTTTGTTGGGGATTGTAGGGAGTGGTTAGTTCTCTCTTGATTCCAACTTCTTTACAGAATTCTTCAAACTCTTTTGAAGTATATTCTCCACCATTATCTGTTCTGAGAATCTTGATTTTCTTTTCTGAGAGATTTTCTATTAGAGCCTTGAACTCTTTGAACTTTCCAAAAACTTCATTCTTACCCTTTAGAAAGTATATCCAAGTTTTCCTTGAATGATCATCAATGAATGAAAGATAGCATTCAAATCCACTTAGAGAGGTGGTGGGCATTGGACCACATACATCTGAGTGTATTAACTCCAAGATACCCTTAGTCTTTGTTTCACTCTTTGGAAAGGGGTTCTTGACATTCTTCCCTTTCTTACATCCTTTACATGAGCCATCATGATCAACCTTCAAATATGGTAGTCCTATGACCACCTTGCTTACATAGGGTAAGGCTTTGTAGTTAATGTGAGCTAGTCTTCTATGCCATAGCTCACTGGGGCTAGAGGTTTCATGAACAAGAGCAGCTTCCGGATGACCCTTGAGTTTATATAAACCTCCTTCCTCTTCACCAATAACAATTGCATCCTTAATATATTTGCCTTTGGACCACATTAACACTTGTCCATCAATGAATGCAACTCTATAGCCTTTCTTGTCTAAAGCTGAGATTGAAAGCAAATTCTTCTTCAATCCTGGAACATATAAAACTTCCTTCATCTTCATGGGAATTCCAGAATCGAGTTTGTAGTTTGCTTCACCAATTCCCTTAATGGGATATTGATAGTCATCTCCTAGAGATACCTTTTGGGGAGAAGTCTTTTCCTAAAGATTTGAGAGAGTCCTTTTCTGTCCTGTCATGTGCTTTGAAGCACCACTGTCAATAAGCCATGTACCTTCTCCAGGGGTTATAGATCCAGAGAGTGCGGAGAAGAGAACACATTCTTCTGCATCTTCTTCTGCATTTCTCCTTGACCTTCTTTTGAAGAAGGTCCTTTCTTCTTCTTCCTCTTCATTTCTAGGTCTTTTATTGTGAGACCTTTCTTCCTCTACTTCTTCTTCTTCACTATCATCTTCTGCAAGATGTGCTTGGTGTCTTTTGTAGTGAGTGCCCTTTTTCTTCTGTAGAGGGAAATCTCTAGCAATGTGTCCTATTTTGTGACAAGAAAAGCACTGGAAAGAAGAGTAATCTCTTCTTTGGGTAGATCCTCTTTTCTTATGAAATCTGCGTGGAGGATGAGACTCCTTGTGACTACCCTTTTTGGAGTAGGATTGACTCCTTCTTCTTTTGGTGTGGGTAGCCAAGGCTTGGTCATCGTCTTTGAGCAAGGCTTCTCGATTTGCAACCCTAGCCTCCTCTTGTACACAATCCTCCCAAACTACATCAAACTTCATACTTTCTTTTCTGGCACACATAGTTTGAATGAATGACTCCCAAGGTCTAGTGAGACCATTTAGAGCTGTCATCACAAGTTCATCTTCATCAAGAGTATCACCAATGGCATCTAGTTGCTCTTTGATTAGAGAGACTCTTGAGAAGTAGTCTTGAATGGATTCTCCTTTGTGCATCTTGGTACTCTTCAACTGAGTCCTTAGATTCATCTTCCTATTGATGTTCTTTCCTTCATACATTCTTCCTAGGGAATCATACATTTCCTTTGGAGTCTTCTTGGAAGCCACTTGGGGAATCAAGTGGTCTTTAATAGAATCAGCTTTGATTCTCTTTGCCCTAATAAAATCCTTCCTGTGTTTTTCTTTGGCTTCATCTTCTTCTGGTTCTGCAACTTCCTCCTTGATATAATGAGCAAGATCATTCTCCTCAAGAATGAGACCAATTCTGTATTTCCATGCCCGGAAATTCTCTATACCTTCTAGCTTGTCTTCAAGCTTAGTGTTTGGAGCCATCTTCTCTTGGGGGAGTCCAAGAGACAGAGTAGACTTACCTGGGAAGTTACTTTTCACTTTTCCGGAATCTGGAACAGAATTTTATTGCACTTTTGGTAGAATTAGGGTTTGACTTTCCCGGAGTTCTACCCAACCAAAAAGTTCGATCTATAGCTCAAAAGAATGCTCTTGAGAAGGGCTATCCAGCCATGTAATCAGAATTCAAAAATAACAACTTTTTTCTGAAACCAAATTCTGACGTATCGCACTTTTGGTAGAATTAGGGTTTGGATTTCCCGGAGTTCTACCCAACCAAAAAGTTCGATCTATACCTCAAAAGAAAGGTATTGAAAAGAGCTATCCAGCCAGGCAACCAGAAATCAATAATACCAACTTTGGGCTGAAACCCTAACTTCACCAAAGAGAGAGAGAGAGGTATTCTTACCTTGTGAAAGATGTCCTATTCAGTCTAGCTCTGATACCATGTTAAGTTTAAACCAAATAGACAAGCAAGATCACTGAAAGAAACACAATCACAAGATAGACACAGAATATACCCTGGGAAACCCTCATGGGGTAGAAAACCCAGCAAAGCTTTCCTCAATAAGATGATCAACCAAAATACAAGATGTGCTCCTTCCTTCTTTGTCTCCTTAGCAGATCTCCCAGACAAGTGCGCACTCTTCCACAAGTGAGTGAATGTGTATAATGAGGAACACACCTCCTCTATTTATACACTACATTGACATATATTTTACACAGGTACATGTAGGCTCGTATTTAACCATTAGGTTAAATACCCTATTATAACTAACTGGGCCGACCCCCACATGGTGGGTCTAATAACCCTAGTTACCACAACTTCTCGGAGGAGTAAACATCTCCGGATTCATAGTATAATCACATCGGAGGTATGGAACATCTCCGGAATAAATAATATACAAATATAATATTCTTTGAAGTTACAATATTTCAACAAAAACACTACACTCCTCCAACCTGCATGTTGGGTGGAACCTAGAAATGTGTTAACAACTAAAAAGTGCTCACTAGCTCATTCCCTTATTCACATGACCCATTTGTCCACTTTTCCACCATCTGAGCCTCTAAAGCCAACAAAAGGTCACCAAAAGACCTTAGTACACCCCTTTTTCCCACTCAAAAAGATTATTTTTCCTAAAAAAGTATAAAAAACCCTCAAAAAGGGTCCAAATTCCCAAAATATTAAAAAGGGAATAAAAATATTAATTTTATTCAAAAAATGAAAAAGGAGGGAAAAGTACCTAAACCATGTTGGTCAATACCATTGGTTTCCACAAAACCACAAATGGTATTCCCCACCACCAAAACCTATAAAAAGGTGGTAGGGGCTCCTCATTTCACATCCATCCATTATCTCATCCTCATGCTGCCGAAATCTTCCTTGACCATTTTGGCCATTGTAAGCAACCTTGGAGAAGGAGACCTCTTGGAGCTTGGAGCTACTCATCTTGGGAGTTGCTCAACATCAACCTTCACCATTGAAGGTATTATCGCAAGCACTTGCTTGCCCCCCATTTTTCAATACAAATTCATTCTTTAATATTTTCTTGTTCTTGTTTTTTAAATGTTTACATTATTTGCTTATATTCTTGCATAGATCCATGAATAGTTTTGTTTAGATTAGTTTCTTGTTCTCGCCACATGTTTGGATGAGTTGTTCACACACGTCCTTGAGATAGTTATCATCCCACTGGAGACTTCCAATGCAATCCAGCGAGTCGATGCAACTCTGACCGAAGAACCCTCGAAAAACCCTACCCTCCTCATCCTTGCATGTTGGGAATAATCAGGAAATGGTTGTTGATCAAGCAGTCCAAATCGTGACAACACAACAAGCAAACAAGAAGGAAAATGGACATATAAACTAAAGTGATCGAAACCCAGAAATGAAAGCAATAATAAGCAGGTAAGGTTTGGCCACATGTTTCGATGAGTTGTTCACACATGTCCTAAAGATAGTTATAGTCCCATCGGAAACTTGCAATGCAATCCAGTGAGGCGATGCAACTCTATAATATATCACAAATATCATGTGTGAGTTGCAGGAGTCTATCATGTAACTAGAGGATCACTGATAGTAGGAAATGAGGGGGAAGTCAAAGAACAATTGAAAAAAGGATGCTAGTTGTATAACATGAAGATGAATCACAACTCCTTAGATTTTTGGAACAGAGTTCAATCACTACTCCCAGTTGGTTAACCTGAAGAAGAATCACATGAATGACAAACACATCATAGAAATATGCAAAGTGATATGATCGAGACGCCTCTAAAAACACTACGCTCCTCCAACCTGCATGTTGGGTGGATCCTAGCAATGGAAGTTGATCAGGTAGTCCAAACGTAAGCAAGCAAGTAGCAAACAAGATGGAAGATTGATATATATGATAAAGCCAACAAAAAAAAGAAATGAAAGAAAAAACAACCAAATAAGATCTATCCACAAGTTTGGATGAAGAATTCCCACACGTCCTAGATCTACCTATCTTCCCAGAAGGCTTCCAACGCAGTCCCGCGAGTTAATGCAACTCTATTGATAATCAAAGAGACCAGGTGTCAGTTGCAAGAGTCTATCATGCAAGTAGAGGAAAACTGACAGTAGGAAACAAGTGGGGGATTCAAAGCACAATTTAAAAAAAGATCCACTCCTAGTTGTCTGACCTGAATATGAATTACATGAATGTTAAACACCCTGTAAAAATGTACAACTCACTCTGACCGAGGCGCGCTTGAAAAACCCTACTCTGCTTAACCTTGCATGTTGGGAAGAATCAGGCAATGGAAGTTGATCAAGCAGTCCAAATCCTCAGCAAGCAACAAACAAACAAGCAGGAAAAAGGATATATAAAGTAATAAAACAAAACCCAGAAATGAAAGCAATAACAAGTAGGTAAGTTTTTGCCACATGTTTGGATGAGTTGTTCACACACGTCCTTGAGATAGCTATCGTCCCACCGGAGACTTGCAATGCAATCCAGCGAGTCGATGCAACTCTATAATATATCACAAATACCATGTTTGAGTTGCAGGAGGCTATCATGTAACTAAAGGATCACAGAGAGTAGCAAATAAGGGGGAATTCAAAGAGAAATGGAAAAAAGTATGCCACTTGTCTAACATGAAGATGATTCCCATGAATGGTAAAAAACTTATAGAAATCTATATCTCACTCTGATCGAGGCGTAATCGAAAAACCCTACTTTCCTCCAACCAGCATGTTCGGCAGAACCAGGCAATGGAAGTCGATCATGCAGTTGAAATCCTGAGCAAGCAACTAGTAGACAAGCCGGAAATCGACGTCTAATCTAAATAAAGAAAAACCAAGAAATAAAAGCAATTACAAGTGGATAATATCTCGCCACATGTTTGGATGAGTTGTTCACACACGTCCTTGAGATAGTTATTGTCCCACTGGAGACTTGCAATGCAATCCAGCGAGTCGATGCAACTCTGACCGAGGAGCCCTAAAAAAACCCTACCCTCCTCATCCTTGCATGTTGGGAAGAATCAGGAAATGGAAGTTGATCAAGCAGTCCAAATTGTGACCACGCAACAAGCAAACGAGCAGGAAAATGGACATATAAACTAAAGAGAACAAAACCCATAAATGAAAACAATAACAAGCAGGTAAGGTTTGGCCAGATGTTTGGATGAATTGTTCACACACGTCCTAGAGGTAGTTATAGTCCCACCGGAGAATTGCAATGCAATCTAGCGAGTCGATGCAACTCTATAATAATCACAAATTCCATGTGTGAGTTGCAGGAGTCTATCATGTAACTAGAGGATCACTGATAGTAGGAAATGAGGGGGAAGTCAAAGAACAATTGAAAAAATGATGCTAGTTGTCTAACATGAAGATGAATCACCACTCCTTAGATTTTGGGAACGGAGTTCAATCACCACTCCCAGTTGAATAACCTGAAAAAGAGTCACATGAATGACAAACACATCGTAGAAATCTGCAAATTGATATGATCGAGACACCTCTAAAAATACTACGCTTGTTATACGAAATTATTCCCTACGGATAAGTCAAAACTCCCTCAACTTTAAAGTAGATTCTCAACTAACTCTAAAGCAAGAAACAAGTCAAAACAAATGCTACCTTGAGATTCCTGAATTAACTTTTACAGCAAGATCATATGCATTCGGAAATAAATGAGAGATATGACATACCTTTCGATTCGACGTTTGTCCCGCTTCCAGCTTTTTGATCCAAGTGCTCCGATGTAGAACCTGTTAAGACCAATCAAAGAACAAACATACCAGCTTCCAAATACTTTGAATGTAAATGTTAGATTCAAATCTGAATTAGATACATTCCATGTTAAAGATTTGAACAATACACATGAAATGGGAAAGACAAGACAAGTTATTTTATTACAACTTGAAGAATACTTACAAAGGTGCTTGATGTCCAAGCCAATCCTCTAGCTCCAAGTGTCTTCTCCTCTAGCTATCTCCACAATGCTGTAAGACCATAAGTTTGGTACTCTCAAGAGTCCTCCCTTTTCCCATTGGAATGCCTCTCTTTTATAGTGAATGGTGAGGTTAACCAACAAGAGAGATGGGTGGATCTAGGGAGAGATAAGTGGATCAGGGTTTCTAATCGAAGGAAATGAGTTGAGATCGAATCAGGGACCCCAATCTTCCATTATCTTCGAAAATCCAAAATCCCACAAGCCAAGGGAAAAAGGCTAATAAAAGAGTACCGCGCTCTGCAGTCTTAGCACAACGCGGTACTGCCGCATTTTGGGGAAAAAGCATAGCGCGGTAGTGTCTAGTACCGCGTTTTGATAAATGAGCAAGGCGCGGTAGTGTGTGTAGATAAAGTCTTAGGTGGGTCAGAACTTGTCAGGGTAGATTCACCTTCAAGATTGACTCATCATCTGTCTCTTCTGGATGGTTTAAAACAGTAGGGAAAGTGTCGTCAACTTGTTTTGTGATGGAGATGTGACACTGTGAAACATGGAGGTATAACAGATGCCCCCTAAAGTGTGAGGTCAGAAGGGACTGATGGCCGAAAGACTTTACGAATAGAGTGTGCAGAGATAGCATCGAGGAGAGCGACACTGAGCTGAAACAGAAACAAAGTGTTAGATATACCACCGAGGCGGGCATCCCCATGCTCGGAAACAGATGAATCAAAGCATGGCTACCGACCAATACATTGCAGATCCATGAGTACTCAGATGATGTAGACTGTGGACAGATCATGGCTACTATGAAAAATCGTAGATCCATGAGACAATAATGACACAGCCACAACCAATACAATAAGTGGATCTGTGTGACAATACAAATGACATCTCCATCACAACCTGGATGCAATCAAAATGTAGAGGTGCGTCCAGGGTCTTCTACCCGATCGCGAAAGATACGAATCTAGCCACGTGATTACAAGGTGTTGAAGTCGAACATGGTAGAAACCATTTGATTACCGGTCAATGATGTGGACCGTTAACAAATGCGAGGGAGATCACCAATGATGACGATGATTCCCAAGGTATCAATAGTACATCTCAACGAAATGTGAATAAATGAGTTGATGTCGAGCATCCGAGAGACTGTTTGATCAGAGGTCAATGATGTGAACCTACTGTCAAACACGAGGAAACCTGCCATTGAGGAATGCAGGTACCAAGGTACTAGTGGTTGATTTCCAAGTCTAATTCCCGGATAGTGATTTGGTGTCGACAGGAATAGACTCGTCGAAGGTGGGCCATAATGATTCCCACATCATCGACACGAAATCGGTACGAACGATAAGATGATGAAACAATGGAGTATGTATTGACACAGCGGAGGTCTGACACAATGAACGACTCGAAACAATGCAACCTTTTGAACATATAACGGCATGTAACAGGACTTGGCAGTAGGGATTGTTGATAAATAGAGGATAGACACCGGATGAGTGGACTCATGGCCAGGGAGACGACTCATGATGATGACTATAACTCGGTGAAAAATGGATACCCAAATATAAACAAGAGACGGACACATGCCATGTTCAAAGGTAATGACTGACAAGCTGCCATAAATAAACTTGACTTATCCCCCCATAATTCCCCGACATGATGGACGAGTACCTCTTTCTTGTTTTGCGAGCTTGAAGAGGATAACAGATGCTCGGTGTAGCTCATCTCATGGATGAGTCCAATCTCACATGTTTTACGAACCTGAGAAAGGAGGGGTTCGTCCCAAAGTGGGTCCTTCGATGTTAACATTTTAACGAGTCCAAAGAAGGAAAACTTGGTAGTTTTTTGTATTTAGAGAGCCTGAAAAACTTAAAGGAATCTCCATGATGTACTTTTTCGTAAAATTTAGTCCCTCGATCCCGAAAAAGTGTAAAACAATTCCCGAGAGAACTCTCCCAGCCGAGATTGACTGAGGTATACCTTTCTCGTAAATATTCTAGACGGGCCAAAAAAGGGGTAACCTATCACCGAATAGACGACCTTTCAAATACTTTTACAAGCGTGAAAGAGTCAAGATCACTTGGCAATCTTTTCAATTTTAGGGAGTCTGAAAAGAGCTTAACTATGGACTCCTATGGTATTTTTCGTAATTTTTGATTATTCTGGCCCGAAAAAAGAATAAAATACAACCAGGATAATACTTTCCTCATCGTTTAACGAGCATGAGTAAAGCTGACCGTACTCGACACCATTTACTTGAGTTTGACAAGCACGACATGGGTGTAAAAGCGCTTGGAATCTTTTTCAAGTTTTAAATCCAGAGCACGAAAAAGATAAAGTGGGCTAAAAAATGAAGGTTAGAAAACACCAGTGTGAACGTACCACGTTTTTACTGAGGATCCTGTCAATAAATGCTCAAAAACTGGACATTAGTAATGTGAACAAGGTTTTATTTTAACTATTTAAAATAATAATTAAAAAAGATATTTGAAAATACTATATAAGGAATAGTTAAAAATAGAAATTACTATTCATTTGTGCTTTTTACCCAAAGGATAAATTTTCACCTATTTAGGAGCAAGATTTCAAGGATCCATACCGGGAGTTCTAGGACACCATTTCGACCGCCGTTTGCGCCAGGTAAGAGTTCTTGAGCCCCTCTTTCATTTTATGTAAGAATTTTTTTCTTTCACCAGGAAAAAATCGATTTTTGGGAGAGCCCTTTTGGGCAAGAATCGCCCTTCACACTACCGCGTGGGGGCTCTATCGAAAAATGCGGTACTGTCTAATAGTACCGCGTTGGAGCTCCAAACCGAGGCGCGGTAGTGTAGACTTCCGCGTGGTATAATGTCTCTCAGACGCGGTAGAGGCGAATTTTTTGTTCAAGAAATCAAATTTTTTCCAATTCTCTGCTGGAAGTAAGTTGCTAAATAGTTACTAACTGCTTTGTTTGACCTTTTGCAGGGTTTTGCAACTTATTTGAAGCAAAATGGTAAGCTGGAAAGAAAGAGAGCACGAAGTGGATGATTTTGCAGCTGAAAATGACTTACCAACTGTGACCGCATTGCGAGAATGTGGTTTGTTAAAGTTCTTTAAAACGAAAGGAATCCGCCAACAGCCCAAGCTTCTCACTCATCTCATTCAGTTGTGGGACCCTGATATTCGAGCTTTCCGTGTGGGAGAGCATGTCCTTGAAATTCAAGTTGAGGATATTTACTTCCTCACGGGTCTCTCAAAAAGAGGGGCCCGGGTGAACTTTACCGGATACTCAGCTTCAGAATCAAGTACAGATGACTTGATTGCTCGATATTGCCACCAGGGTTCGAGTAAGAAAAGTGGGAAGGTGGCCATAAAGGAGGTCATAGAACTTCCTGTAAAAACCGTACTATTCACTATCACGCGTGTAGCAGGAAGTGTGAGTCCACATCAGGCATCTCGCACACAAGTGAACCTCGCAGCAGAGTGTATGGGAGGGACAGTTTTTAACTGGTGTGATGCAGTGTTGTCCAATCTGAAAGAACAAGTGCACAAGTGTAGGGTTGGAAAGAACTCCCAATTCGGCTATGGGAGCATCCTGGTCACCTTCTTTCTGGCGAGGGTGCCCCTGTTGCGCCCACAGATATCTAGGCCCCCCCGTCCACCTACTGAGCCATGGATGGCTCGGTGGAGCGATTATGCTGGATGTCTCGGGGGACCCCAGCGCTTAGCCTTCGGTGAGGATTTCTTTTCCTGGCTCGAGGAGCAGATAGTTATGATTGACGACTATCCCTACTCCGGGGTAGACTTTCATGAGGATATCGACTTGGCACTGCCAGAGGACGATGATTGGGACAACTCTGGTACGACCTTCATGGATATGTATTTTTTCCTTTTTGAATATTTAATTTTTATTACTTTTTTAGAATGTGTAAAAGATGTCTAATGTATGTTCGCATGCATGTTGCAGACCGTGGACCACAGAGACCAGCTGGGTACTCACCACTACGTCATGGTGGCGTTGACCGTCAAGCCGTTCCTGAGGAGGAGGAGGATTAAGACGAGGCAGGAGGTGTTCGGGACATTGAGAGGAACTTACAGGGATTGACTCATGGCATCCCTTCTATGAGGATGGATGACGTCCCTTACCACCTCCAGCGGCATACTGTAGGTGTGCCTGGTCGTATCAGTCGACTTCTTCGCAAGGTGGTCCGAGGTGTAGTATGTTACCACCAGCAGCAGGAGGAGTCCGATGAGGGACATGATAGGTCTCCGTAGATGTTCTTTTGATCTTTTTGCGGCATGTACACGATATGTAGGCTTTGAGAGCCAAATTTTGTATATATGGGATTTGGTCCCAAATTTTGTCTTTGACACAAACTTTATGTATTTTGGAAAAAAACACTTTTTATATACAGTGATATGGACCTATTTATGATCTAAATATTTACAATGACTTGTGCATTTTATTTTTTATGATGTGTTTATGTATGGGAAAGATGCCAATCCAAAATGTAACTAGCCAATGAATTAGCTATATAATTGAATTCTCTCGGTATGTGATGATATGTAATAAAATTGAATGATCGTTCCAAGAGGCGTACTCTTCGAAATAAACGAAGTAGCATAGGATCGCGAACTGTGTAAACACGTTTTAGATGAGAAACCACGAGTTGGGAGTCTAAAAAGACCGATAAGGAGTCAATCCCGAGTGAAGCAACCTCTGTCAAGAGACCAATGACTTCATGGTACTCCGCGATATTATTGGTTGCAGGACCTAAACAAATGGCTCCTGAAGAAATCAACTCGCCAGTGGGGGAATAGATCACCCATGCTGCGGAAGCGAGATTCCAGGTATGTCGACTTGCACCGTCGGCGAATCCAAAGTAGGAAGACATCTGTGCATAAAGTCACGAGTCAAAGTAAGAGTGGATACATCAGGTCCACGCGCACACCAAAAAAGAAAGCAAAAGCAAACTAAGTACATTATGTACAACAAGTAACCCGCGTAGGGTAACCTCATGCGTAGAAACGTTTGAGGTATAGCCCGTTGCGGGGCTGTGCCAATGGCGTACCATCACAATCGATTAGTTCATAGGCTCCTTTTTCTAAGACACGTTTTACGATGAAGGGGCTGTACCACATAGATTCAAGTTTACCTTTTCCAAGCTTATCATGCATCTGATCATATGTAAGTACGAGGTCACCCTCATTGAAGATCCGAGGTTGAACCGATTTGTCATATTGAGCTTTGACGCGTTTTTTGTGAGCTTCATTAGCCAAAGCGGCGTCGCGGCGGGTTTCATCTAGCTTATCTAGGTATAGAAACCGTTCTTCTTCGGAAGTAGTGTGTGGAAGCAGCTCTATGGCTATCTTGAGTGATGGAATTTCACATTCAATCGGCAAGATGGCTTCTAGGCCATACACCAGTTGGAATGGTGTGAACCCAGTAGCACTTTTCACTGAGGTTCGGTATGCCCACAGTGCTGAGAACAGAGCTGAGTGCCAATTGGATTTCTGGGTACCCACAATGCGCTGAATCATTCGTTTCAGGACTTTGTTAATGGCTTCAACTTGGCCATTAGCTTGTGGGTAATACGGGGTTGAGTTTTCATGGCGAAAACCCAGCTTGGCACTTAGTTCTTCGATCATATGGTTCCTGAAATGGGAACCGTGATCGGTCACAATAGACTGTGGGACACCGAATCTAGCTATAATATGATTGAATATGAACTGCGCTGCTGTTTTTCCGTCTTCAGCATATGTAGGCATCGCTTCAGCCCATTTTGTAAAATAGTCGACAGCTACTATGACATAGTTATGCCCCCCGGCTGAAGTGGGCTTACAGTGCATGAAATCGATGCCCCATTTGGAAAAGGGGCTGACGGCAATGACAGGATGGAGTGGAGCAGGATGCGAGCGTGTTTTGCTATGAAAGAATTGACATGGTGGACACTTCTTGACTGTTTCAATGCAGTCTTTGAAAATTGAGGGCCAGAAGTATCCTGCTCACAGTATTTTCTGGGCCGTAGCCATCCCAGAGAGATGACCACCACATGCTCCAGCGTGGCAGTCATTGAGAACGCGTTCTGCCTCATCTAAGGTCAAACAGCGTCGAAGGACGGTGTCGACACCACGCCAATATAGAGTACCGTTAACTATGAGGTAGTACTTTGCGTGATGTCGGATGTGTCGCCGTTCGTCGCGAGTGAGGTCGGGACGGAAGCGTTGGGTTTGGAGATATAAAATAATATCCCCGTACCACGGATCAGACGTGATAATGAGGAACAATGATTCATCGGGAAGAGAATCAATGGGCTTAGATTGCTCAGTAGCACGGGGCAAGTTACAAATTAACTCCGCGAAGACCAAAGACTTCTTGGACTTGGCCTTGAAAAATTTCAAGTCAAACTCTTGAAGGATGACAATCCAATGAGAGTATTTGCCCCCAAGCACTTGACATGTGAGGATGTAATACATTGGGTTGAAGTCGGCTATAACAGTGGTCCGACGGAGTAAGATGTAATGGCCGAATCTCTGGACAGCAAATACTGTTGCCAGAGCCAGTTTTTCAACATGTGAATAGCGGGTTTCGGAGTCAAGAAGACTCTTACTGAGATAGTATACCACATGTTCTAAGCCGTTTTGGTCTTCCTGGACCAGCACCATACCAATGGTGGAAATCGAGGCTGCGAGACAAATAATGTAGTCCCGTGTGTAATCGGGGGGTTGAATCACAGGATCTCTGGTTAAGGCTGCCTTTAGATTGTCAAAAGAGCATTGGGATTCGTCATCCCAGATGAAGGGAACATTCTTCTTGAGAAGCCGCATGTAGACTTTTGTTATCTCGGACAGATTGCAGATAAAACGGCGTAGAAAGTTTGCATGCCCTTGCAAACATTGAAGTTCTGGAATATTGGTGGGTGAAGGCAGAGCTACGATAGCTGCTACCTTTGCAGGATCTAGACGTATCCCGTCTTTGGAGACTATGAAGCCCAACATTTTTCCGACTTCTACACAGAAGACGCACTTATGCGGGTTCAAACGTATATTGTAGCGACGACACCTTTCAAAAATGGCACTTAAGTGGTCTGGATGGTCTTCCCGGGTCCGAGAGTGAGCGGGAAGGTCATCAAGATATGGCTCTACAATATGTTTGATGTCATGAAATGCGTAGGACATCGCCCGTTGGAAAGTTGCCCCGACATTTTTCAGGCCAAAAGGTAACTTTCGATATGCAAAGATCCCCCAAGGGCAGATAAAGGCCGTTTTGTGATGGTCGGCTGGGAGGATATCGATCTGATTATAGCCAGAGAAGCCATCCATAAATGAAAAGATGACACTCCCGGCACAGTTATCGATGATCTGGTCGATAAACGGAGTTGGGTAGTTGTCCTTGGGACAAGCCTTGTTCAAATCTCGGTAATCAACACAGACCCTAATCGTTCCCTGTTTCTTGGCTATGGGAACGATGTTGGATACCCATTCTGTCAATGGGACAGGATAGATAAAACCAGCACGCAAAAGTTTTTCAACTTCTGCTTTAATGGCGGCTGCCTTACGAGGATGGACGGGTCGAAGCTTTTGCCAAACAGGTCGGGCGCCAGGGAAAGTTGGAATTTCGTGGACCACGATCGAGGGGTCAATTCCTGGCATCTCTTCATAACTCCAAGCAAAAACATTGCGGAAAGTTTTAAAGTAGGCACTATAGAACTCCGTTTCGAGGGGAGTACATGTTTTGCCAATGTGTACGTTTTCCACGATACCAAGCTTCACTGAAATATCGATGGGAGTGGTTGCCATAAGATTGGCCAAGTTTCCTTCTGAAAATACCTCGTCGAAAGAAGTGGGGAACTTGGTTTGAACCATCCCAAGTGAAGTGCTGGGTTTTGTATCAGGCTCAAGTGGCTGAATAGTGGGGAATGAAGATCGATGATGAAAATCTCCCCATGGTGGCTCATCACCGCACATAACCTCCATGATTGATTCGTCAGTGGGAAAAATCAAGTTGAGAGGATCAAAAAATGGTGGGTGTGGATGAGTTTCAGTCGAGAGCTGTGCCACGGTGTGATCAGTAGAACAATCAACCCAATTTGTGGTTGATTGGATCGCGTCATATGCTACAAGGTTTCTATTCAAAGGCATGGAATTGCCATAGCCTTGAATCTGAGTGGGACTCGGAATCACCCATGAATCATCGGAAGGGGTGACATGCGATGAAATCATGTTGACTGGTTGAATATGGGTTCCCAGCTCTGGAAAAACTCCAATGAGGGAAGAATCCTTCATGAGACCAACACCTATGTCTTGGAACCGGTACCGAGGTTGATCCAATAACGGGACGGTATTGGCGGAGTTCGGATGGGAGTCTGGGATACAGTAATCCAGTTGATCAATAGTGACAATTTTCCCTTCATGAGGAAATTGTACAATCCGGAAGACTGTAGATGCTATGGCGGTCATGGCATAGAACCAGTTCCGACCAAGTAGGAGATTGTAATCCAAAGGTGCATCTACGACTTCGATGTGTACGGATACTGTTTTGTCCCCCAGTTCAACACTGATTGAGGGAATGAGTCCATATGGTTGAAAACCATGTCCATCAAACACCCTGAGAGTAGTAGGAGAAGTTGTGACCTTGGGTGAGCCTAAGGCTCTCCAGCAGTTCAAAGACATAATCGACGTGGAAGCACCCTCATCTAACACAGTGCGATGGATGACGTTTCCACGGATTTTTGTATGCACCTGGAAGGCTAACTGGTGAGAAAGCCTAGGTTTAGCGTGCTCCAAGTTAAACATGATGGAGTTTGAAGTATCTGGGTCCATTGCCCTCGGTGTTGAAAGTAGGGTTGTACGCTGCGTGGGGCAGTGTTGGAGAACCTCGAGAGTCGACATGGCGCAAGGTGCTTGAGCCAAATCCTCAACAATGTTGTAGTTTTGGGCAGCTCACACATTAGGATTGAATGTCGCCTTTCGAATAGTGCCTTTGGGTGGGCGTAGCACTGTGTTCGTCAGCGGTCTCTCGATATGGAGATGACCGGTAGGAGGGGGAATAGGAATCGGATCTTCAACGGGAGATTTGCCTTTGGCTATCTCCGATTGTTTGTTTGAACATGGGGGGGTTGTCATATGTCTTTGAACGAGTGGTGATATTAATCTCCTCATTACTTGTCATTAGGATTTCGCGGTTTGTGGACGTCTCTCCGCGGGTGGGATTGGTCGGGTTGCCCCCTTGTGGGGTTTCTTGGGAAACCATCTGCTGTTGCTGTTGTGGGAAAGGGTCAGTTAACACTGCCGGGCGAGAGGATCCTTTAATGAACTTGTTGACCTCGTCCTTGTAGGGACAGTCACGCGTATAATGATCATCTTGACAAATCAAGCAGGGAAACTTAGCTTTCCGATGTGGTTTCTGGTCATTCTGGGTGGGTTGTGGCTTGGGGTTCTCCTGCTAGTTTTTCTTAGGTTTACCACGATTGCTTTTCTTCTTTCCTCCGGATGGTTGTGACGTAGATTGGACTGCGTTCACTTCAGAGGAAACAGCAGGAGAAGTAGTTGTTTTTGAAAAAGCCTGGGTAAAAGCAGGGGAAGCTGAAGCTTGTTGTCCCGTCGAGTTGGTAGCAGGCTGGGTCTTGACTGAACCGACAATACCGTTAATGGGAGGTTCAGTAGTAGGCTTTGTTGGATTAGTGTGAACGCGGGAGGCATGTGGAAGAAGTTCATGTAAAGTACCAGATTGAGTATATACTAGATCCATGTACTGTGCTGCCGAGATGGCTTGTTCTTCTGTAACCGGTCCGCGCATAGCGATATCTCTTGCTATGGGAGGCAAAAAGGATTTTGTAAACCAATCAGCAAGTAGCTGATCCGGAATAGGTGCCTTTATTAGCCTACGGCGTCTTCGCCACTCGTGGATGTGATCCAAAATATGTGTAGAAGTGTTTTGACGCAGTGAAGTTAGCAGTTCTGTTCCAGTCTCATACCGGATGGGGAGCTGGAAATGAGTTAGAAACTGCATAGCCAAAGTGTTGAAATCATGAAAAGAGTGTTGTGGCAGCTCAATATACCATTTTTCTGTCGTGCCGGTAAGTGTGCGTTGGAAGAGACGAAGTCGGATGGAATCATCCATCAAGGAGTTGGATGAACACCAGAGATGGAAGGTCATCACGTGGTTCTTGGGGTCTTCCCCGGGCTTGGCATCGAACTTAGGAATGTCCGATGGTAGTTTGGATGGAATAGGTGGCCAATGAGGTTCATGCCATATAGGATCGTTGATAAGCCTCGACAAATCAGGTAAGTCAAGTGTGGCCAAAAAGGAAAGTTGACGGTTGGTCTGCGGGTATGAGTAATAACCATGTGGTGCAGAGAATCCTGGAGGGCCCTGCATAGCATACTGCTGTGTGTTATACCCATATGTGTTTCCCGCGGGATACTGCTGGAAGTTTTACGGATAGTAAGCCATCTGGTTAACCGGTTGATTGTAAGCAACTGGTTGGTAAGTGTTCTGCTGAGTGGGTATGGTACCCTGAGGTTGTTGATACCCAGGAATGGTTGCTGTTCCTTGTTGGGGGAAAGTTCCTTGGAATTGTTGTGTTCCAGGGATGTTACCACTATATTGTGTACGTGGAGGATTTCCCATAGCAGGGTTGGGGGGTGGCTGCGATGGTGGTGTCCATGGAAGGCTCGTTCCTGCTTGAGGAGCGAGTGGAAATTGAAGTGATGGGTTCCATGGAGTTGTAGCAGCTCAGGGGTAAGGGAAGCCAGAATTCAAATTGGGGGAAATCTGAGATTGCCCCCCAGCTTGGTTCCAGTTTCCAAAAAGTGAGTACCCCCCACTCTGTGGGATTTGATGATCCCAAGAAGGAAGCATTCCTGACGGGGGAGGTTGAGAATGAGGTCCAGTTGGAATACCGGAATAAGGTTTCCCACTGCCAGGTGTGCTGTACATACTGTACTGAGCAGATGCTGCTGGTTGGGATAGTTGTTGGATAGAACCAATAGGTTGTCCGCCAGCGGATGGGTTGGATGGTCCTATGAGAGGAGGCTGTTGAGTAGGAACGGGGTTCCCAACAAAAGGTTGTCCTCCAACTGGTTGGGTTGATGACCCTATGGGAGGAGGTTGTTGACCAACAATGGGGTTCCCGAAAAAAGGTTGCCCCCCAGCTGGTTGGGTTGATGGCCCACCAGGGAGGGTTTGTATGTTGGTGTTAGGGACCATTGCAGTCAGTTGTCCACCTCCTGAAATAGTGTAAATGGTAGCTGAAGGTGATCCTCCAGTCGAAATGGAAGATCCAGCAGTATGACTAGGTGTTCTTCCACCACTAGCCAAATATGATAATGTGGATTGGCCAACAGCGCCAAAAGTACCGATTTGCGGAGGAGGTCGTCCATATCTGACAGGTGAGGACAGAGAAAAAACTGGGTTATCCCTCATAGAATGAGCACCAAACATAGGTGATGACAGCAAGTGTGGGGAATTTAGCCCAGGGGTATTGGCGTCGTCCATAATGTGTTCAATGATAGGAGGACCATCGAGAACTGGGTCCGAGTTCATATCCTGAAAAATATTTTGGGGATCCATCGGGAACCTAGGTATAGTAAAGTCTGTAGGTCCTGAGCCGTCTGCAAAGGAGTGATGAAACTCTGTGCTAGACGGGACATTGGGAACCCTATAGTCAGAAGGACGAGAAACGGGGGGGGTATCTAGACGCTGTCGAAAGTATTTGCTCTGTGCTGCGTCTAAATCGTGCCGATGCTAACGGAGAGTTCGCTAGGCTAACCATACTAGACTCGATGGAATCCATTATCTCATGTCCCGGTGGGAGGTTGGGTAGATGTAAAGTATGAGGTACGTTGCTAGAAGAACTTGTCTCCTGAGGGTGAACACTGGGTGACATAGTAATAATAGGAGGAAGTTCCTCCTGGGAAGTAATGAAGCCATAATCAGGTTCAAAAGGTGTGTCAGGGAGACGAGTATCTTCAACGATTTCAACGTATCCGCCTGGGACTTAAATTAAGCCAGGTATGTCTTGGTCGGATCCTTCTGTGGTGCCAATAGATCCGTTTGTATCATCGTGAAAAGTGTCTGATGGACGGGAAGTGTTGACATCCGGTAGAAGGATGACCTCTGGTCTAGTACTCTGGGTTGTACTAGGTTCAGCTGCTGTAACTGTGTCCACTGTAATAGATAAATCTGGAATGACAGTGGGTGAGGTGACAGTGGAAGTCTCAGACATCCTAGTGGTTGCAGAAGCTGCAATAGATTCTGAGACTATGCTATGTGTGGCAGTTACGGGCGTAACTGAAGATGTTGTACGTATCGGCGGTGGAATGTTGCCTCGACTAGCACCGCGGCCAGGAGGAGTAGGAATGCGTGATGCAGGCGGACCAGAAGTCTGTGGCGGTGGTGGTGGTGGAGGGCTTAGGCCCTGTTGTCTTCGTGATCTTCGTGGTTGATCTGACATGATGACAAGAAAATGAAAATTGGGGGCAGTATCGTAAACAAAGAACTCAAAAAATCTAATGCAGCCGAGTGTGCAGAAGAGGAGCTAGAAAAAGCAAGGCTCACAGGCCAAAAAGCAAGCTCTAAAATATATACTGAGACCGGTGTCTCAATAAGCGAGCTGATCAACAAAAATGGCCAGAATGCCAAAAAGCAGTCCCTACAAAGAAAAATGACCCTCTACTAAGATGAGATACCAAGCAAACTCCTAACTAAGAGCTGGAGACCTCAACAAGCTGTATCCTTCGCAAGGTGATGAAATCCAAGTCGAACAATACAACATGAGAGACCAATATAAGAAGGATATCCCTCTACCGAAAGGGATCCTGGGTAAAAGATCCCTAGTAGAATAGATACTAAGCTAGCGCGTTCATGACACGTCGGAAAAGGTTTTGGGCACTTCAGCCTTCTGAAGAAGACAGCGATCGATGTTGCCTTAGGGCTAAGTGGAGTGCGGTATTCCACAGAGTCCGTCCGGTTCTCAATCTCGAGGCCGTTTAACCCCTGAAAGTTAGAAACAGTCAGGAGGCCCCTCCACAAACTAGCTGTGACTGTGTCAATAAGTACTAGAGGATTTTAGTTCCCTAAAGACAACGACTATGTCTCAGATGAAAATGACAAGGGGGAATTATTTTGATTCCTATCCCCGGTGTCCTACCTAACTACCAAATTCTTTTGATTTCCTCAAGTGAGGTTAAAGTTGGTTTGATTAGGGTGATTAATTTTAGTGGTTGTCTTACTCAATCAGGTAGTGGACGTGAAACTTGATGGTGTTATGACGACTCAAACCATGCAAATGAGAATGAATCAAAAATAAGCCTTTGTCTTGGATGAAATCTAGCTAAGGAAGGGAGAGAGTTCTTCGATCAAATATGCATGAAATTTTTTCTTTTTGATTTATAAACAAAACCAAACTGAAGTAAACACTCTTTTCAATGCATTGATTCTATAATCTACAATGCTTCTACAATGAGAATTGCTGTGGAAAAATCAATGGTGCATTTCCCTATGCAAAATACTACTAGACTTTTTCAATTTAAACAACAAAATTGCTCTCAAATGATAACTTTTTGATTACTGAAAATGATAGAAATAATATGACTGTAAAAGCTACAGGGTTCAGTAATAGAGAACAGTGGTGTTGAGTTGGTTATGGTGAAAAAATCAAGTGAATGCAATCAATACTGGAAAAATGACCAATATTTCAAAAATGCCACTAATTCAATCAACAATCAAGCTCACAAACTGGGTAATAAGCACACCATGCAGACTGGAAATTGACCAGGATGCTAACAGGCAACAGTAGATACAACCTAAGGCAGAGAGAGACTCAGGAAACCAAGCAAAGATAAAAAAATTTAAAAACTTGCAGACACTACAGCGGGTAAAGGTCTGACTGGAGCGCGGCACTGTGACAGTACTGCTCTGGTACTAAGGACTAGAACGCGGTACTACCGCGCTGGAGGCAGTTCAGGGGGCGCGGTACTGTGACAAGGTAAGGAAAAAGCGCAACTTGAGAAAAGAAAATGAAATTTTCAGGGTTGTTGCTGACCCAGGGGACTCAGTGATCAAACAGGGAGAAAATTACAGCGAGGAGGGGTGAATAAAGGTAAAAAAGGACCAAGATTCAAACTGGTTTGAATTGCAACAAAAACTCACAATCAAAAGATAAATGACAGTGGACTGAATCAATCAAGCAGTAATCAAACCCAGTGGAGTTTCCATTCTTGTTATACGGAATTCTGCCCTACGGATAAGTCAAAACTCCCTTAACTTTAAAGTAGATTCTCAACTAACTCTAAAGCAAGAAACAAGTCAAAACAAATGCTACCTTGAGATTCCTGAATTAACTTTTACAGCAAGATCATATGCATTCGGAAACAAATGAGAGATATGACATACCTTTCGATTCGACGTTTGTCCCGCTTCCATCTTTTTGATCCAAGTGCTCCGATGTAGAACCTGTTAAGACCAATCAAAGAACAAACATACCAGCTTCCAAATACTTTGAATGTAAATGTTAGATTCAAATCTGAATTAGATACATTCCATGTTAAAGATTTGAACAATACACATGAAATGGGAAAGACAAGACAAGTTATTTTATTACAACTTGAAGAATACTTACAAAAGGTGCTTGATGTCCAAGCCAATCCTCTAGCTCCAAGTGTCTTCTCCTCTAGCTATCTCCACAATGCTGTAAGACCATAAGTTTGGTACTCTCAAGAGTCCTCCCTTTTCCCAATGGAATGCCTCTCTTTTATAGTGAATGGTGAGGTTAACCAACAAGAGAGATGGGTGGATCTAGGGAGAGATAAGTGGATCAGGGTTTCTAATCGAAGGAAATGAGTTGAGATCGAATCAGGGACCCCAATCTTCCATTATCTTCGAAAATCCAAAATCCCACAAGCCAAGGGAAAAAGGCTAATAAAAGAGTACCGCGCTCTGCAGTTTTAGCACAACGCGGTATTGCCGCGTTTTGGGGAAAAAGCATAGCGCGGTAGTGTCTAGTACCGCGTTTTGATAAATGAGCAAGGCGCGGTAGTGTGTGTAGATAAAGTCTTAGGTGGGTCAGAACTTGTCAGGGTAGATTCACCTTCAAGATTGACTCATCATCTGTCTCTTCTGGATGGTTTAAAACAGTAGGGAAAGTGTCGTCAACTTGTTTTGTGATGGAGATGCGACACTGTGAAACATGGAGGTATAACAACGCTCCTCCAACCTACATGTTGGGTTGATCCTAGCAATGGAAGTTGATCAGGTAGTCCAAACATAAGCAAGCAAGTAGCAAACAAGCTGGAATATTGATATATAAGATAAATCCAAGAAAAAAAAGAAATGAAAGCAAAAATAAGCAAGTAAGATCTAGCCACAAGTTTGGATGAAGAATTCCCACACGTGCTAGAGGAAGCTATATTCCCACAGGAGGCTTGCAGCGCAGTCCCTCGAGTTAATGCAACTCTATTGTAAATCAAAGAGACCAGGTTTCAGTTGCAAGAGTCTATCATGCAAGTAGAGGACAACTGAGAGTAGGAAACAAGGGGGGGATTCAAAGCATAATTGAAAAAAAGATCCACTCCTAGTTGTCTGAACCAAATATGAATTACATCCATGTTAAACACACTATAGAAATGTACAACTCACTCTGACCGAGGCGCGCTTGAAAAACCCTACTCTGCTTCGACTTGCATGTTGGGAAGAATCAGGCAATGGAAGTTGATCAAGCAGTCCAAATCCCGAGCAAGCAACAAACAAACAAGCAGGAAAATGGATATATAAACTAAATAAAACAAAACCCAGAAATGCAAGCAATAACAAGCAGATAAGTTTAGGCCACATGTTTGTATGAGTTGTTCACACACGTCCTTAAGATAGTTATCGTCCCACCGGAGACTTGCAATGCAATCCAGCGAGTCGATGCAACTGTATAATATATAACAAATACCATGTGTGAGTTCATGTGTGAGTTGCAGGAGTCTATCATGTAACTAGAGGATCACTAAGAGCAGTTAATGAGGGGGAATTCAAAGAACAATTGAAAAAATGATGCTAGTTGTCTAACATGAAGATGAATCACCACTCATTAGATTTTGGGAACGGAGTTCAATCACCACTACCAGTTGGTTAACCTGAAGAAGAGTCACATGAATTACAAACACTTTGTAGAAATATGCAAAGCGATATGATCGAGGTTCCTCTAAATACACTACGCTCCTCCAACCTACATGTTGGGTGGATCCTAGCAATGAAAGTTCATCAGGCAGTCCAAACCTAAGCAAACAAGTAGAAAACAAGCTGGAAGATTGATATATAACATAAATCAAACAAAAAAAAGAAATGAAACCAAAAACAAACAAGTAAGATCTAGCCACAAGTTTGGATGAAGAATTCCCACACGTCCTAGAGGTAGCTATCTTCCCACGGGAGGCTTGCAACACAATCCCGTGAGTTAATGCAACTCTATTGTAAATCAAAGAGACCAGGTGTCAGTTGCAAGAGTCTATCATGCAAGTAGAGGACAACTGAGAGTAGCAAACAACAGGGGGATTCAAAGCACAATTGATAAAAAGATCCACTCCTAGTTGACCTACCTGAATATGAATTACATGAATGTTAAACACACTGTAGAAATGTACAACTCACTCTGACCGAGGCGCCCTTGAAAAACCCTTGTCTTCTTCAACTTGCATGTTGGGAAGAATTAGGCAATGGAAGTTGATCAAGAATTCCAAATACTGAGCAAGCAACAAACAAACAAGCAGGAAAATGGATATATAAACTAAATAAAACAATACCCAGAAATGCAAGCAATAACAAGTAGGTAAGTTTTGGGAAAATGTTTGGATGAGTTGTTATCACACGACCTTGAGATAGTTATCGTCCCACCACAGAATTGCAATGCAATCCAGCGAGTCGATGCAACTCTGTAATATATCACAAATACCATGTGTGAGTTGCAGGAGGCTATCATGTAGCTAAAGGATCACTAACAGTAGCAAATAATGGGAAATTCAAAGAGCAATTGAAAAACGGATGCCACTTGTCTAACATGAAGATGAATCCCATGAATGTTAAACAACATATAGAAATCTATATCACTCCGATCGAGGCGTAATCGAAAAACACTACTCTCCTCCAACAAGCATGTTCGGCGGAACCAGGCAATGGAATTCGATCAGGCAGTCGAAATCCTGAGCAAGCAACTAGTAGACAAACGGGAAAATTGACGTCTAATCTAAATAAAGAAAAACCAAGAAATAAAAGCAATTACAAGTGGATAATATCTCGCCACATGTTTGGATGAGTTGTTCACACACATCCTTGAGATAGTTATTGTCCCACCGGAGACTTGCAATGCAATCCAACGAGTCGATGCAACTCTAACCTAGGAGCCCTCAAAAAACCCTACCCTTCTCATCCTTGCATGTTGGGAACAATTTGGAAATTGAAGTTGATCAAACAGTCCAAATCGTGACCACGCAACAAGCAAACAAGCAGGAAAACGGACATACAAACTAAAGAGAACAAAACCCAGAAATGAAAGCAATAACAAGCAGGTAAGGTTTGGCCACATTTTTGGATGAATTGTTTACACACATCCTAGAGGTAGTTATAATCCCATCGGAGACTTGCAATGTAATCCAGCGAGTCGATGCAACTCTATAATATATCACAAATACCATTGGTGAGTTGCAGAAGTCTATCATGTAACTAGAGGATCACTGATAGTAGGAAATGAGGGGGAATTCAAAGAACAATTGAAAAAAGGATGCTAGTTGTCTAACATGAAGATGAATCACCACTCCTTAGATTTTGGGAACGGAGTTCAATCACCACTCCCAGTTGGTTACCTGAAGAAGAGTCACATGAATGACAAACACTTCATAGAAATCTGCAAAGTGATATGATCGAGGTGCCTCTAAAAACACTACGCTCCTCCAACCTGCATGTTGGGTGGATCCTAGCAATGGAAGTTGATCAGGCAGTCCAAACCTAAGCAAGCAAGTAGCAAACAAGGTGAAAGATTGATATATAACATAAATCCAACAAAAAAAAGAAATGAAAACAAAAACAAGCAAGTAAGATCTAGCCACAAGTTTGGATGAATAATTCCCACACATCCTAGAGGTAGGTATCTTCCCATGGGAGGCTTGCAATGCAGTCCCGCGAGTTAATGCAACTCTATTTTAAATCAAAGAGACCAAGTGTCAGTTGCAAGAGTCCATCATGCAAGTAGAGCACAACAGTGATTAGGAAACAAGGGGGGGACACAAAGCACAATTGAAAAAAAGATCCACTCCTAATTGTCTGACCTGAATATGAATTACATGAATGTTAAACACCCTGTAGAAATTTACAACTCACTCTGAAGGAGGAGCCCTTGAAAAACCCTTCTCTCCTTCAACTTGCATGTTGGGAAGAATCAGGCAATGGATGTTGATCAAGAATTCCAAATCCTCGCGAAACGTTATTATCCTCTAACCTGCATGCTGGGAGATGTATACGATCAATAATGAAATGAAAGTAGGAAACGAGAGGGGAATCCAGGGGATAATACAAAAATGATCCACTCCTATTTGTCTAACTCGAAGATGAATCCTGTGAAAAATAAACACCCGCTAGAAATCTGCAACGCAATCTGATTGAGGAGCCCACGAGAAAACTTACTATCCTCTAACCTGCATGTTGGGAGGAAACTGGCAATGAAAGTTCATCCGACTATCCAAATCCTAAGCAACCAACAAACAAACAAGTTGAAAATTTTATATATAAGTTAATAAAAAAGAAAAATAAATGAATGCAATAAAAATATATTGTTTAGTTAGTTTTCTTAAAACGCAATTTTTTGTAGATATGTACCTAAAAAAGCTCAAGATGAATCCCATGAAGTGGAATCCGATGAATGTTAAACACCCTGTAGAAATATACAAGTAACTCTGACCGAGGCTCCCTCGAAAAACCCCACCCTCCTCATCCTTGCATGTTGGGAAGAATCAGGAAATGGAACTTGATCAAGCAGTCCAAATCGTGACCACGCAACAAGCAAGAAAATGGACATATAAACTAATTAAAACAAAACCCATAAATGAAAGCAATACCAAGCAGGTAAGGTTTGGCCACATGTTTGGATGAGTTGTTCACACACGTCCTAGAGGTAGTTATAGTCCCACCGGATACTTGCAATGCAATTCAGCAAGTCGATGCAACTCTACAATATATCATAAATACCATGTGTCAGTTGCATGAGTCTATCATGTAACTACAGGATCACTGAGAATAGGAAATGAGGTGGAATTCAAAGAACAATTGAAAAAAGGATGCTAGTTGTCTAACATGAAGATGAATCACCACTCCTTAAATTTTCGGAACGGAGTTCAATCACAAGTCTCAGTTGGTTAACCTCAAAAACAGTCAAATGAATGACAAACACATTGAAGAAATCTGCAAATCATTATGATCGAGGTGCCTCTAACAACACTACGCTCCTCCAACCTGCATGTTGGTTGGATCCTAGCAATGGAAGTTGATCAGGCAGTCCAAAGCTTAAGGAATAAAGTAGCAAACAAGCTGGAAGATTGATATATGAGATAAATCCAAAAAAAAAGAAGTAAAAGCAAAACAAGCAAGTAAGATCTGGCCACAAGTTTGGATGAAGAATTCCCACGTCTCCTAGAGGTAGATATCTTCCCACAGGAGGCTTGCAACGCAGTCCCGCGAGGTAATGCAACTCTATTATAAATCAAAGAGACTAGGTGTTAGTTGCAAGAGTCTATCATGCCAGTAGAGGACAACTGAGACTAGGAAACAAGGGGGAAATTCAAAGCACAATTGAAAAAAAGATCCACTCCTAGTTGTCTGACCTGAATATGAATTACATGAATGTTAGACACCCTGTAGAAATGTACAACTCACTCTGACCAAGGTGCCCTTGAAAACCCCTACTCTCTTTCAACTTGCATGTTGGGAAGAATCAGGCAATGGAAGTTGACGAAGCAGTCCAAATCCTAAGCAAGCAACAAACAAACAAGCAGGAAAATGATATATCAACTAAATAAAACAAAACCCAAAAATGCAAGAAATAACAAGCAGGTAAGTTTTGGCCAAATGTTTGGATGAGTTATTCACACACGTCCTTGAGATAATTATCATCCCACTGGAGACTTGCAATGCAATCCAACGAGTCAATGCAACTCTATAATATATCACAAATACCATGTGTGAAATCCAGGATTCTATCATGTAACTAAAGGATCACTGAGAGTAGCAAATACGAGGGAATTCAAAGAGCAATTGAAAAAAGGATGCCAGTAATCTAACATGAAGCTGAATCCCATGAATGTTAAACAACTGATAGAAATTTATATCTCACTCCAATTGAGGCGTAATCGAAAAACCCTACTCTCCTCCAACCAGCATGTTCGGCGGAACCAAGCAATGGAAGTTGATCATGCAGTCGAAATCATGAGCAAGCAACTAGTAGACAAGCCAGAAAATTGACGTCTAATCTAAACAAAGCAAAACCCATAAATAAAAGCAATAACAAGTGGATAATATCTCGCCACATGCTTGGATCAGGCATTCCCGCACCTCCTAGAGGTATTGATCTTCCCACAGGAGGCTTACAATACAATCCCGCGAGTAAAATATATTAAGTAGTAATCCACATAGACTAGGTGTTGGTTGCAGAAATCTATAATGCAAGTAGAGGACAACAAGGACCAGGAAAGAAGGGGGAATCCAAGGCCCAATAAAAAAAAATACTTTCTTCTAGTTGTCTCACCTGAAGATGAATCCTGTGAATAATAAACACCCTATAGAAATCTCCAACGCAATCTGATTGAAGTGCCCTCGAGAAACGTTATTATCCTCTAACCTGCATGTTGGGAGATGTATAAGATCAATAAAGAAATGAAAGCAGGAAACGAGAGGGGAATCCAAGGGATAATACAAAAAATGATTCACTCCTATTTGTCTAACTCGAAGATGAATCCTATGAAAAATAAACACCCGATAGAAATCTGCAACGCAATCTGATTGAGGCGCCCACGAGAAAACCTTCTATCCTCTAACCTGCATGTTGGGAGGAAACTGGCAATGGAAGTTCATCTTACTATCCAAATCCTAAGCAACCAACAAACAAACAAGTTGAAAAATTTATATATAAGTTAATAAAAAAAAATAAAAAATGAATGCAATAAAAATATATTGTTTAGTTAGTTTTCTTAAAACGCAATTTTATGTAGATATGTACCTAAAAAAGCTCAAGATGAATCCCATGAAGATGAATCACATGAATGTTAAACACAGTGTAGAAATATAACCGTCACTCTGACCAAGGCGCCCTCGAAAAACCCTACCCTCCTCATCCTTGCATGTTTGGAAGATTTAGGAAATGGAAGTTGATCAAGCAGTCCAAATCGTGACCACGTAACAAGCAAACAAGCAGGAAAATGGACATATAAACTAAAGAAAAGAAACCCCAGAAATGAAAGCAATAACAAACAGGTAAGGTTTGGCCACATGTTTGGATGAGTTGTTCACACACGTCCTAGAGGTAGTTATAGTCCCACTGGAGACTTGCAATGCAATCCAGTGAGTCGATGCAACTATATAATATATCATAAATACCATGTGTGAGTTGCAGAAGTCTATCATGTAACTAGAGGATCACTGAGAGTAGGAAATGAGGGGGAATTCAAAGAACAATTGAAAAAAGGATGCTAGTTTTCTAACATGAAGATGAATCACCAGTCCTTATATTTTGGGAACGGAGTTCAATCACCACTACCAGTTGATTAACCTGAAGAAGAAGAGTCACATCAATGACAATAACTTCGTAGAAATATGCAAAGCGATATGATCGAGGCGCCTCTAAAAACACTACGCTCCTTCAACTAGTAGGTAAGTTTTGGCCAAATGTTTGGGTGAGTTTTTCACACACGTCCTTCACATAGTTATCGTCCCACCGGAGACTTGCAATGCAATCCAGCGAGTCGATGCAACTCTGTAATATATCACAAATACCATGTGTGAGTTGCAGGAGGCTATCATCTAACTAAAGGATCACTGAGAGTAGAAAATAAGGGGGAATTCAAAGAGCAATTGAAAAAAGGATGTCAGTTGTATAACATGAAGATGAATCCCATGAATGTTAAACAAATTATATAAATCTATATCTCACTCTGATCGAGGCGTAATCGAAAAAACCTACTCTCCTCCAACTAGAATGTTCGGCGGAACCAGGCAATGGAAGTCGGTCAGGCAGTCGAAATCCTGAGAAAGCAACTAGTAGACAAGCCGGAAAATGGATGTCTAAGCTAAATAAACAAAAACCCAGAAACAAAAGAAATAACAAGTGGATAATATCTCACCACATGTTTTGATGAGTTGTTCACATATGTCCTTGAGATAGTTATCCTCCCACCAGAGACTTGCAATGCAATCCAGCGAGTCGATGCAACTCTGACCGAGGAGTCTTCGAAAAACCCTACCCTCCTCATCCTTGTATGTTGGGAAGAATCAGGAAATGGAAGTTGATCAAGCAGTCCAAATCGTGACCACGCAATAAGCAAACAAGTAGGAAAATGGACATATAAACTAAAGAAAACAAAACCCAGAAATTTAAGCAATAACAAGTAGGTAAGGTTTGGCCACATGTTTGGATGAGTTGTTCACACGCGTCCTAGAGGTAGTTATAGTACCACCGGAGACTTGTAAGGCAATCCAGCGAGTCGATGCAACTCTATAATATATCACAAATACCATGTGTGAGTTGCAGGAGTCTATCATGTAACTAGAGGATCACTGAGAGTAGGAAATGAGGGGGCACCTCCACCCCCGCATTGCACTCACACGATGAGGATTATGAGGAAGAGGGCATGCAGCAACTTAGCCACGAAAATCCTGAGAATGAGCTGACAGCTCCTCCTGAGGGGCATGAGCCTATGGAGGTACGAGAGGGATCCCCCACGGGGCACTCTTGTCCTAAGAGCCTCTGGGAGCAGTTAGCTCAGTTGTTTCTGGACGATTATTCTACCACAGGGATTAAGGGATTGGAGTTCTCTCTGCCCAATGAGTTGAGAGCGATCACGCACGATTTTCCCACGTATAGTGAGGAGGATCATGAGATGGAGGATCGTGGCGAAGACACTCCCCCTCCCCTGGAGGACTGGCAAGTGAGAGGAATCCCACCCTCAGAGGAGAGAAGTTTTAGGACTATCCCTGAGATGCTGGCCATAATGAATGATAATATTGCTAGACAGGCCAGAGGTCTTCCCCCGCGCTACTGGTGGGAGGATCCATCTTCCCAGGAGCCGCCTGATAGGGAGAGCGATTCGTCAGATCAAATCTTTTTTCAGGAGTTCTCCCTTCCCACCGATTTTACGAGAGAGTTTGAGCCATTACCCTTCATAACCCCACCCCCCTCTCCGCGCCCGCATGCCTTCTCGAGTTTCCTCTTGCCTGCCGAGGTCCTTGTACCATTGGGAGAGGGGTGTAGCACGTACGCTGCATCTTCAACTTCCACCCACCCCTCCACCAAGAGCCTGTTTGCTCAACCTCCTGATTTTTGGACAATTGGTGAGACCGAGATTGGTGTCATACACCCTAGGTCCGTTGCTCCATGGCCTGACCCGACCCCCACGAGGGAGGTGACTCCCGAAGTTTTGATAGGGGAGGTTGCGATCCCGTTGGAAGGTGGATCCCATAGATTCGTTCCCCATACTAGCCGTAGGGACGTGCACCCTAACAGTGGTGTAAATGCCGATGTATCGTTGTTCCACCATATAGGTGTGGAACCTCCTTCGGTGAATCGGAGGACCTTTACCACGGGTGATCAGGTTGTTATACCACACAACATTTTTCACCACATGGTTGGCAACCATACTGGGATTCTAGTGGGCCCCTTTAGGATTGAGGTCCACGACAGGGACTCGTATTTTATATCTACTGAGGATGGCATTACTTCTCCGTTCTTGTGAATGGTCACCAGCTCCAGGAGTATGTTCCCGGGTTCACCCGAGGGGATATTTCTTGATCCCGACTTTAGTCCTTTCTCCGTTTTTGCGGCCAACAAGCTCTTGGGAGCAGCAGCCGGTTGTCCCTCACCTTTGATTTCCCCCGCCTCTGTCTGACGACCAGTTGCCCCTTTTGTTTTGTTTTATCTCGTGGTCATTCCACACCTTTTCACACCGTTTGCCCTTTTTCTAGTATCTTTTGTACCATAGTTTATGTTCAGTTGTTTTCACCTTTATTTACACCTCATGTGTCGGCTTAATAAAATTTAAAATGTTGTAGAGTTGATTTCATTATTGATATATTTTCATTTCAGCATTGTCCTTTTGCTTATTTCTGCTGGATTATGTTATATATATGATGTATGACCTGACGAGCGGTCTGCAGAGATTGGTATAGCGTCTGCGTTTTACAGGGATAGGTACATATTGATGATGATGATGCAGAAAGCATGCATGTGCATGCACGTTGATGATGATGAGAGAGGTGCTACGGACTAGAGATTTTGTGGTTCTCAAGCACTCTCTCCCTTGGAGCACTTGTCCCAACTGGAGCCTGATGTTATCACATCTATGTTAGCTGGAGCTACCATACTGCAGACTGTGCGGCCGAGGACCGCACAGTACCTTTTTTTCCAGATCAGAGATTCGATGCCTTCAGAGGAGGCTCACAGTTTTGTTCAGATTGCCCCAAGCAGATGTATCAGAGGGGACAGATGGTTGTACAGTGGTACAGACATGTTACTTAGCATTTACCACAGGGTCACCCTTCCATTTCAGGCTTTGATATGAGCCCATTGAGACAGTTGCCTAGTCTTGTTTGATTGAGACTATCACAGAGTATTGCTGGTTTACTATTTGTGCCCGGATTCAGCAGAGATACAGTTCAGAGACAGCCTCAGCAGTAGGTATATGGTGCGGCATGTATTGCATTTTATGTATATTGCTCATGATTGTTGCTTAGACTTGTTTATACATGATAGTACACCAACTCTACATATGATGATTGATTTGGTGATCTAGCTATTTTTATGATATGTGAATGGGCCTTTGGTGATGTCAGTCCACCCCTTCCTAGTAGGATCCTGTTATATGCACACCGGGTTACACCCCTACTCTTGGTATAGACTTGGTCATTTAGTCCCCCTAGGAAGCTGAATTTGGATCCAGCTTCACTTTCTCCATCCATCTGACTCATACATGATATACTTTCCCGACTTGGATTCTGATTTGTGACCTTGAGGATCCCTTTCCCCACTGATCTCTGAGTATGCCATGATTCCCTATCCATTCTGCCTCGGCTCTTTGGTGTGTGAGATGCACTCTCAAACCTGGGATTTGCTTTTGCCGGTTGCCCCCAATGTTGCAATGCAATTAAGATTGTGTAGCCTCACCGGGTGTTCCCCATTGGTCATCGAAGCATATATTGCTCACCCCCATTACTTTGCAGTATGAGCACCATGTTTATATCTATTGAGATATGTATGTAGCCCAAAAGGGCCTTGATGTAAATTGAAGAAATGAAGAAATGTAAAGCAAGCCAAAAAGGCTAATGTAAATGTAAAATCTAGCCAGAAAAGGGCTAAGTATGAAATTCATTGTAAAATCCATGCAATGTGTTTGTAAACACACATGGACACAGGTCAGCCGTACATGTCAGCATTTGTAGTGGTTATTCCTCACCTAGTCCTGCGGGGCAAGGAGGTGAGAGGGAGCAAGGGACAAGCTCAAGATTGTCCCCTAGAGTCTCAAGTTACGGTTTGCCGGACACCCAGTTTGGCGGCTCTAGAAAATAACCTCACAGATTCTTCGGGCACAGATGTGAGTTGTGAGATACTTGTTAGATGACCAGTGGCGGTTTCCCTCCACTATACCCATTTGTGAGGCACCACCCTTCCCCGTGTTTTGTCATGGTATATTTATCTCAGTGGACCCTGCTTTCCCGAGTTATCCAAAAGGTTACATGATATTTATCCTTGTCATCCCTTATCCTTCGCCATGTATTCCACATCACCCAAAGTCATCTAGGTGGTCAAGTTTATAGGTTGTGCATAGCAATTGAGTCTTTTGGATGTGGTGGGCCCACCTCACCTGGGGCCTTGTATTTTCCGAGATTTAATGCAGTATTTGATCACCATATTATTGTCATGATGTTTAGCAATGTACTAACTTGTATAAGGAAGCCTTTCACTTCATGATTGCATATAGGTATTCAGCTAGCACCATTGTTGACCAGATTTGACTTGGTCAAACTAGGTTCACCAGGCCAAAAATGGGCCCGAAAAAATGTTGCGACCGAAATTTTGATTTTGGTCAATTATTATCTACAAGGGACCCATATGAGCTTCCAAATGACAGAATGAAAAATGATCGAGGCGTTTGTGAGATTTTTAATTATTATTGGTCATTAATGACCTGTTTTAATTAAAAATCATGGAGTTTGGGGAAAATAATGCCTAAGTGATGGATCGGGGTCGTTCGAGTGGTCATTCCTACTATTTTTGGGGTCCACGATCACATTGCAGTAGACGGTTTGACAATGCGGGAACTTTAGATGGGTCAAAAGCCCAAATTACATCTTCAGCATTATAAACCAGCAATAAAATACATGGAAAATAAAAAAATTGACAAAGGCAACTATAGCAAAGGGTGAAAATCAATGGCTAGCAAATAAAAGGGTGATTCCTAAGGTAAATTGGCAATGTTTTGGCATGGTATTATGTATTGTGGGGCCCTCTCTTACCCTACTCACCTAGGTGGACGAATTGCCCACGGGGGGTGTTTTTCTCCACTTGGGGAAATTCAGTTTTCATGGTTATATTGTATGTGGGACCATCTGTATTGAGTTGGGGGGATAAAACCCCATATAGACACCCCCCAACATTGTTCTATCTATTGTATGGCCCCACAATGGGCCCCTCTCCTCCACTTGTGCGCTATCCTTGGGCAATTCGCACCCCCACTAAGAGAGCTCTCCACCATTCGATTTGCTTGATGGGGAAGTGATCCTAACCTTCCATTTTGGGGGGGAACTTGTTTTGAGAGTGGCCTTTCTCTATAATAGAAGGCACTCACTCCATTGTAGAGCCTCTTGGCATTTTTGAGACTTGACATTGAGATTATTGAGAGACATTTCTACTGAGTTACTTGTGATATGGAGTGAGATCTTTCTTGTGTTGATTGAGATCATATTTCTGATGCATTGCTGAGTTGTTTGTGGTATCCCTATCTCTCCTTGGGCATTTCAATTTGCAGGTGAAGCTGGCCACTGGAGGAAAATGCAGCACTTGAGCCAGCAACTCCATGCTAGCGTTTCTCTTCAGGATTTCAACAGGGAAGTAAATCTACCCTCAGTTATTTGCTTTCTTCATCATTTGTCACTCATTTGCTGGTTTGTTTTTATCATTTGTCATAGAAGTTGATTCCATCTCTCTTTGGCAGGTACAAAAATGCATTGGCTCACTGGCAGCATCAAACGCTTAGGGGAAAATGCACTCTAGTTCAGCATTTGATCTTAAGGGTTTGTCTTCAGCACGGGGGCATCTTCATCTCCATTATCCAGGTACGGGATCCTTGCTTGTTTCTCATCTTCTCTCTCTCACTGTTGATGTTAAGCTGCAAAAACACTTAATAAACCCTAAAATACAAAAACTAAATTTCCCACCGTTAGAACTTTGTTTTTATTGCAAACCCGCTTGTTATTTGCGCCTAAAAGCCTATATCTCAAGTTTGAAACAATTTCGACTCCATTAACCCATAGTTTAGGCACTTGTCCACTTGGAAAAAACACCCACCTGGGGGCATTTTTCTCTTCTGATGATTTGGGGTCACTTTGGGGTTCTGGGTACTTTTGATTTGGGTTCAGAACATCGTTTTACCTTAAGATATCAAGTACCAATTGCTGGAAGTGATTATAAATGCTAATTATTCTCTGCCCTAGGTCCATTTGTCCACTACATAACCCCTTTCCTAGGCAGTTTACTTCACCATCTCACTTCCAACTCAATTTACATCCTTAGACTATTTTCAGCCATTTCATCTTTAATCTAATCTATTCGATTCATCACACTCAGTCATTGGTCACATTTCATTTAACTTTTTTATTTCATCCGTGTGTCCAACTGGTGGCTGAAACTAGACTTAGGACCTACTTACACTCATCTCCTGCCTGTTTTTCTTTCCATCTTTTAGATTTGGGTGTACTTTTGTCTCTCGACCATTACTTGGTTGAGCGGGGTCTCCCCCCTGACTTGGCTACGTGCCTTGTCTAAAGTGACAGTAGCCTTGTCCGGTGTGACTTTCGTTCCTTGAACGGAGGACCTGGCTATTGTCGGTTACACCTTCCTAGCTGTTCACCTCTACCATCCCTGTTGGGACACCTACTACCAAACAACTAGAGTTTGTGTGATAACAGTACCCATAAAGGGAAAGTCCTCACTGACTTATCTAACTAATAAAGCTAGCTAACCAGTTGGTAGGTTTAGGGCTTTAATCCATCTCGGGCTTTCATCCCTTGATCACTGCTCCTATTCCCTCTTTGCCTTCTCTCTTCGCCCACTTCATATTCATATCTATTTCTAATATTATATTGATTATGGTCATCCAGGCAGGTGGGAAAGAACAGGAGAATAGCTTGTGGTAGGGTTACGCAGATGATGAGTTTGATAAATCTTGGTTCATTACAATGCTCCACTCTTGACAATTTCAATTATCTTCGCTTTCATATGATGATGATGCTATGATGGATCCATGTTTATGATTTAGTACTGATGATAGTTATGGCATGCTTTTATATACAACTGTGATTTTTATCATGATTTTACAGGCCACCTGCAATGCATATGAATATCCGTGTTTAAATATTTTGAATGGAAAATTTATAGCTATTATTATTTGGTTGTGGTGATTGGTTCCGTTGAGAATGCGATAGCTTCTCAAATCACAAATCAGATGGGACAAATGTCCCTATATACTAACCCGTCAATGGCTACGCCAAGCACTACCTATGCTCCCAACGCCACCCCTTCCTCCAATGTTTTAGTACACCCAAACAACAAATCCAAATGCTACCCAACAACCTAGGAAGAAAAAAGGGAAAAATAAGAAACAAGGGGTTGGTGGGAACAATACCAATACTGACAATGCTGGTGGGGGTAAGAAAGCTAAGAAGAAAAATGAGTCCCCATTCAAGAAGGATTCCCAACGACTGTCGGTGCAACGGGAAGCTCATCAGTAGCCCACAGTTATAACAAACCCCTAATAAACCTATACCTCCGCAAGGGGAAAACCAGGGCGCACCCCCACAAGGGGGAAACCCATCAAATGCCAATGTGTACATGTGTGATAAGGAGGTAAATGTTTAGACTAGGGATCATAATTATGTTGTCCTCGAATCTAGATCAAAAAGAAAAGAAGCCTCCACTTTCGAACTACCAAATTAGAGAGAAGCTGGTAGTTGATGCGATGTCACGCCTTCTTAAAGAAGTGTTGAAAAGCTCAACGCATAATCTTAATATTCAGTCCGCTCAAAGCTACAACACTGTTAAAGATCTAGCCTAGGCTCCATCGGTCTGCTCATAACTACAACATTGTTAAAGATCTAGCCCAAGCTCCATGCGCTATGTCTGCCTTATAAGTTCGCCAAAGTTTGAAAGATGGGAAAATTAAAATCTTTGTTTCTCTCTATCTTGGAGAACATGTTTTTATGAACATTTTTTAAAGGCATTTGTATGTTTGGATAGTTGTTTAAAATTGGGTCTTGGTAAGTTAAATATTTGGTGCATCATCTGCAGTATTTACTATTAGCAGTTCATGGTGGATTGGCTAGCTAGCAAATTGAGGTTTGTTAGCAACTTCTTTGAGGAAAATGTAACTAAAAAGTCTTGGTTTTAAGGCCGTTTGCTCTTGCTCAAAATAATTTTGTTCTTAGCGAAAGGCTCTAATTAAAAGTAATCTAGAAGTCTTAAATGCATTGCATAAACTAGAAGTTAGCACTTGGAGTAAAAGCTATTCTCTTCCAGGTGATGTATGATAACTGAAAATTTAAGATTGGTTACGAGCCCAAAATGTCACAAAATAATAGGACATAAACTCGTGAATGAGTAACACAATCTACAACTATATATATATAAAAGAAACAAATGGTCGAAAAAACCAAAAAGGGCAAGGTACATCAAAAGGTATACAGTGAAAGTGATACTCATGTCAATATTGGACTAATGTGAGAAGGGGCAGCAAGGAAAACGACAATAAATGAAGGACATACTATTATATGAGATTGAAGCAACTTTGTAAAGGTATACTAGGGTAGAGTAGTAAGGAAGGCCAAATTTTATGTGTTACAACATTGACATAAGCACACACTAAAATATCATTTGGAATGAAGTAGGAGCATAATTACAATAACTTGTATATTCTTTGGCTAACATCTCTACCTAAGTCTATTTTGGATTTATATCCTCATGACTAATCATTATTTCCTTCTTGTTAATGTTTTGATATTAAACTATCATGGTAAGGATTGAGGCTATGAATATTAATTGATTAGGTCATATACTAGGTATCAATACATAAAAAAAAACTAACTAGAAAAATTAACCCTAAAAAAATTGACGCCATAAAAATAAACAACTAAACCAAATTATATATATAACTTATAAATCATTAAAACTCAACCACTTAAAAAGTGAAAAGTTGTTCCTATACAAATTAACTAAACTAAATTATACATGTACCTTGCCATTCATTAAAACTTACAACTACATAATTAATTATATTAATAATATGGTAGAATATGCACTACCTACCTCCGAGGCAGGGTGGAAGCCGAAGCTGAATTCGAGGTTAATTCCATTAATTTATCCCTCGTGTGTCCAGTATTAATCAACCTTAATTCCATTAATAGGGTTGCACTGCCAACAACAATCGGGGACAATTCATTAAAACTTACACCTAAAAGTTACAACCACATAATTACTTATATTATATTAAAAATATGGTAGAATATGCACTACCTACCTCCGAGGCCGGGTGGAAGCCGAAGCTGAATTCGACGTTAATTCCATTAATTTATCCGTCATGTGTCCAGTATTAATCGACCTTATTTCCATTAATCACGTTGCACTGCCAACAACAATTGGGGACGAATCAAACTGGACAGAAAAATACAAGTATATTAAATCTAACTGTTTAATCCAAGGTACTAGAATGTACTGTTCAATCCGTGATCATTTAAATTAAATTATAACCTGATCAGAGCACAGAGCGCATGGTATTGACGTTGGTTGCCGCTGGAATGGACTCTCCCAGTCCCAGTATGTATCCTCTTTGTTCAGTTCCAGTCAGGTAAATGAAAAAACAGAAGAACTTACTACAAAAGCTTTTAAGAATTCACATTCCACCCAGGAAAGAAAAAACGAAGGTGGCATTTAATAATATATTTAAAAAAACAAAGAAACGAATTTACCACGAAAGTTTTCAAGAATTCAGAATTCATTAGGGAAAAGAGAACACACACTTAGAGCAAAAGAAAAAACAGGAAGATAATGAAAACTTCAGAAAATGGGTCGGCCGGCAAACAAAAAAAATACAGACCAAAACACCGTAGAATCAAGAACCACAGACAAAAGAAAAAGTTAATTAACAAGAAAATATTGAGAAACCCCAAAAGACCGACTCATTTTTTCGATTACATGATCTCCATATCTGTATACCATATCCATTTTTCCTGCTTTAGCTGGATCACCTGTAAAAATGCAAAACCATTAATCAATTGAATCATAGTTAAAAACTTACAACTATAAACCTGTAACAATGAATAAATGATACTAACCCATTGATCTACTCGTACCTCATTATCAACAAATAATATATTAATGGCCCGAACAACTACCAGGTCAGATCATAACCATTTTAAGCCCCGCTGATATCAGAAAGGAGGAAGGTCAATTACTATCTATTATCCTGATATGATGAGAAATAATTCGTAGTAACAAAGTGCATACACTTTTAATAAACGAATTTACACTTGATAATTTGAGGAGTAATTTCTCGAACTAATTCAGATCTAATACATTGATCCACTCATACCTCATGATCAGCAAGTAATATATTAATGCCCCGAACAACTCTCAGATCAGAGGATATCCATTTTAAGCCCTACAAACATTAGGATAAAATATACTAATTAAGCAGAGTCGTTTTGAAGTGCTGATATCAGAAAGAAGGAAGGTCAAGCGGTATATAATATTCTGTTACAAATTCGTTTTGAAGTGTTGATAAGGTCAAGTTGTATATAATATTCTGTTGCAAATTCGTTGTAACAGAATATATACCATGAGAGTATGAAACATGATTAGATCTTCTGCACAAATAAGCGTAAAAAAAGACAGAGGGTGCGCCATACGAGGAGGTTGGATCCCTGGAGAAACATCTCAACCCAAAAGAAACATGTCAACCCAAATTTCATGAAGATTCATTTCAAACAACTTGATAATCGAGATTACATAAACATTGGAGCCACAGAATTAAAAGTATGGACGTGATTCCAGCCATTTCTCCCGTACGGAGCTTCGGCCTTGATGGATTTGGGGATTTCTATTGATGATATGCTTTTATAGGTCTATTTATGCCACTTGGATAGGATGGTTACATTGATGAGTAAATCCTTGTATATTTTGGGGAAATAGGCCACTTGTCTTAATGGTGGTTCCATTTTCCTTTTTATTTTTATTTTCAATATATGTGGCATGTTTCAATTAATTATTCTAAATGCTTCTCTTTGTCTATTTTCTGGGGGAACAAGCCACTTGTACAAAGAGTGGTTTCACATTTATTTTGGCATAACTAGGAATTGAAAAGAGGGTGTTGAATTTGTATTTAAAAAAGAAGATCCTAGTGGTTTGGGGTTACTTTTATTTGATGGAATATGGAACCATTCTGGTTCCACTAGTTGCTCATTCTTCATGTATAATTGATTGTATTGGTCTTAGTTTTGGGGAGTGAGGGAGAGGAGAAGCCTCTTGAGGAGAGTCTATCTTCCCTCCCTATTTACCTTGGAACATGTGTCTAAGGGATTGACTGCCTGTATGTATATACATATATTATTATTGTTTGTTAAATAGATGATTATTGAGAGGGAGTATCCCCCTCTATTGCACTACACATATATTAATGGTTTAATTGATTGGATGTGACAAGTGGTGAGGGAATATCCCTCCATAGCTAGTTTGTTATCTTGTTGTACTTGTGCTTGATGTTGCAACAATAGTAAGGGTGAATCCCTCTTTAATTGAGATATTGGATTGTATAATTGTATATTCATTGTTATGGATGGTGAGGGAAAATCCCTTGGATGCCTATGGTATCTCATTATTATATTGTTTGGCTACTTACAAATGATAAGGGCCTTTCCCTTTGAAATTCGGTGTATTGCATCTAGTGAGGGCATTTCCCTTTGTAATTAATGTGTAATTACAATTGCTTGAGAATTGTTGAAGGCATAGCCTTGGCTTGATTTTATAATTAAATAAATCTCATGCTTGATGAGAAGGGTGTGGCCTTTGGGCTTATATATATATATATATTGATGTTGCTTATTGAGTGCAGAGAATGGATGAGGGTGATCCTCTTGGAGGGTGTATCCTTTGTGTGTGTGTGTGTGTGTGTGGAGGGTGCAACACATTGGTTGTTTTCCCTTGCATATATAAATATTATATATGATGGTGGTGAAAGGCCTATTCTTCTCACTGTTGTCTTGGATTGATTATTTTCTATAATTAATTGTGTTGGCATGGTTTATATGAGAGTGCTTATGCCCATATTTATTTGGATGCAATGCATATGCATGTCTAATATGCTTTTGGATTGATAAATAGATGCATATGATGGTGGAGAAATGGTGCAGGCCTATCATTGTCTTATCTTGATAATTTTATTATATACTTGTAGTGTATGTAATACATATGTATTATGTGTTGGATGGATGGGTAATTGCATGTATATGTACCATGTGTAGGATCTCTTAGATATATTAATGCCAAAGAGAGGGATTTTCCCCTCCATGATCTTGTAGAGGGTGACTCTGAATCCAGTAGTTAATTAAGTATTTTAATGTTCTCTGATGAAAGGAATGGGTGCTTAAATTTATGTTGCAATAAGTGCAAGAGAGGGCTTATCCATATGACCTTGCTCCTAATGGTAAATGAGATATTGTGGAGGAAGAGAAGGATGTACCCTTGATGACTCTCTTATAGTGTTTTTCTATGCTTAGGGGAGAGGGTATTTCCCATCTGTGATCCTATAGTGGGTTTGTTCATGTGTATTTGCAGTGATAAGGCATTTCCTTGAGTGGCAATGATATGATCAATAAGAGTCTTCTAGGTGCAATGGATTTTATGTATGTTGTTGTTATCATCACTATATGTTGAAGATTGAAGGAAATGGCATTCTATGCACTAAACTGTATATTAATAATTGGTAAAGGTTTATTCAGGGTTAGGCGCCATTACCCCCCCTGTGCACATGAATGTGTGTTTGTGGTTGAAGCATTATATGGACATTACTTGGCTTTGGATATTGTGATGGACTAATTCTTGTCCATGTCCAGGGTTTGGGAAGCAAGGGCTTGGCCCTTTTCCTGTGCTTGAATGCATATGTCTCTGATTTGGTTGGCTATGGGTGAATTATCATCCATGTTTCTTTTGTTGTTAAGTCCCTTGCGTGGGATAAGGGCTTGACCCTAATGAGGTAAAGTATATTATTAATACTTGGTAATCTAATGGATTGGTGTTAACTATGTTTTTTGGCATGATAAGTTGATTGGGAATGGATTGATTCCTTTGTCTTGTTTATGCATATTAAGTAGACTTAAGTATTCTACCTATGAAGGATCAATTCCAAGTAGATCCTTGTGTTTCTTAGCCTAGGATGGATTTAGTGTTCGATTGATGAGAAGAATTCTTGGGAAGAATCTTGTGTCTTCCCTTGGTCCTAGTGGAATCATTTCCCAGCTCGAGGGTGGCCTCACGAAAGAAAGAGTATATGTGGGATGAGTGCCTATAGTTGGGTGGAACATGGAACTTGGACACCCAATTGTCCTTAATTAGTCAAGTGTTCTTAAGTTGTGGCATTGATGCATTAAAAGACTTGTTAGGATGTATATGTAGTCCTTACACTTGATGATTTTATGTAAGTTGTTGGTTTTGCTCAGCTTGGTATCCACAAGACTGTATGTGTTGGTATAATGCTTAATGTTGTATACATTGGCATGTGATCATGTTGTTGTGCTATACTTGGCACTAATATGTATTGTCCATGCAGATTATGGGTATGCATATGGTTATGTAAGTATGTGCTTATGTAGTTATGTTGTATATGCATAAAATTTGTATCTATCTTATGATAATGTGAATAGGTGTCTCCAATATGAGGGGGTGACATCATCATAAATGCATTTCAGCTATGCTAGTACTATGAAGGCAATGCGTGCCGTGGGTGTATATGATAATTGGTTATGTTCTAATGGTTATTGAACATAATGCACATGAAAGCATAATAAAAATATAGCATATCATATACAGCCGTGATAATCCTATATGAGTAATGCTTATGTGACTTGTTAGTGTAGTCCCTAATCCTGTAATAATGTTGGCGGCCATATTTCTTGTGTAAAGGCATTATTGATAAATCAATGTTATGTGGATCAACTTGGCTTGATTAGCAAGGACATGATAGTCCTATGTCTTATGATTGGGTGAGGCATGGCCTCTATAATAGCAATGCATATGTCTTGATGATTGTAAAGATTCAATGTTAATGGTTGGAATATAATTTTATAGCTTGATGCTTGTAATTACTATGTTAAGGACTAGTATCTATGTTGTAGCTAGTCATCAGTAAAAGTTACTAATGCTCATGTGGAATATGTCATACAACTATGGGGATATAGACTATATGTACATCATTTAAGATACTATGGAACCTTGAGGTTTTAGTTAGGATGGGTTCCATTGCATATGAGCTTGCATTGCTTGATTTCATAAAAGTGCATAATGTATTTCATTTATCTTTGTTGAAAAATTATATAATTGATGTTAATCATTTGATTGATTGGAATGTGATTCAAGTGGAACCGGAAGGGGATTTTCTGATACAACCAATTACCATATTGGGAAGAAAAGTAAAGCTGCTATAGAATCAATATATCATGCAAGTAACGGTCCAGTGGATCCACTAAAATCTTGAAGATGCTACTTGGGAGCTGGAAGATGTTATGAGGGAGGCATACCCTCATCTTTTTTTTTGAAATTTTGTGTTGTGGCATGTATGAAATAAGTATGCATCGAGGACGATGCATTATTTTAAGGGGGAGGGGGATGTCATACCCCGGTTGTTAAGACCCGAACATATGTTATTATTTTGTTTATTATTGGGCACTAGGTTCCAAGACTATCGATTTTATTATTATTATTATTTAATTAAATAACTATCTTCACATGGACAACTAACAAGAATGGGGGGGCATGGATTCCACATGTGAGGGGGTTGGGGACTAGGAGTTGTTTCTCTCCCTGACATTACTCTTTGGACCCTATTTTTGATTAATTTGGTTTATAGAGGTATTATTACACCCTCCTTGATGTTTAGTGGGACCTACTTGGCTAGTGCACCCTCCATGGATATTCCAAGCCTCCTTTGATGCTCCTCATGAGCTAGGGCACCCTCACTGGATATTTTTAGCCTGAACTCCTTGAAAAAGTGTAACTCCCCTCTCTATTTCACATGTTTCTATTATGGGAAAGGGAATCTTTAATTGTAACCTCTCTCTCATGAATTGAGTAACTCCCAGTGAATTTGAGTTACCTTCCTTGGGAATTCGAATGGTTATGGAAAAATTGGAAAGGGATTTCTTTCATTCTTCTTCTCTATCTCTGAGCTCTCTAGTGCAGTGGAATGATCTCTTGTTTTGGAAATACATGTTCTCGAGTAGGAGATGCATTGTATTGCAGGAAAGTTGAAGGCCTTGTAATGAGGCTTGAAGACCTTGTAATGTGGATTGAAGATTGATCTATGCTCACAAAACATGAGTCCTTCTCCCACTGTTTGTCTCTGTTTAATCTAGCTCGTAAATATGGGGTGAGGGTGGTGATATCATGAGGGCTTGTGTAGCGAGGGGATTCACAACTCACCAAGTAGAGTATATGGAAGGGAAAGTTGATATGGTGAAAGGTGTAGTTGTGGTATTCTCACGGTGTTGAGAAGGGCGCAATCATATGTTTTCGTTCATACATTTATTATAATTTATAGGTTGTGAGACCTGTTCCATTACATCCAGGACATCATTTCCATTAAGGTATACTCTTTGTTTAACTGAAAAAGCTTTCCATATGACTAAGATATAGTTGTTTTGGTGTGTCAGTGTTTTTGGTGTTGAGAAGAACACACCTACCTTTTTGGTTTGAGAGTACCTCTGCTTGTGGATCTATGGCCTCAACTCAGGGGTGACTATCATGTTTAAATATGAATTAGCATGGCATGTCTATGGCTAGGTGGAACATTGTCCTGTTGAAGCTAGTTGCTTTTCATTGAGATGAGTATTTTGTTACATGCTTATTTATTGCAATTTCTAATATATATATGTGTTCCCATGGATTTGATTTTAATGTTGATTACATGGCTATAAGTGAAAGCCATCAATATCTGATGTTATTATCATTTATATGGTTGTATATGATATCCTTCATATCTAAGTTTATTTTTTGTTTATGTGGTTGTAGGTGGCAGTTAGTAGATCTGATTTTTAACATTGTTAATGTACTCTTGGCTCTGATTTTGTTGTCATTTACATGGATGTAGGTCGCGGCCATGGGATTTGATTTATTTAAAATGTATATGGCTATAAATGGTTTTAAACTTCATATTTGGTTTTGTTTATGGTAATATGGTTGTAGGTGGAAGCCATTAGATATGGTTTTTAATACTATTAATCAAGTTGATTGTGGCAGCCATTAGATATGGTTTTTAACATTATTAATCAAGTTGATTGTGGCAGCCTGTAGATCTAATTAGTTACAATGTTTAAGGTGGCTTATAGGCCTGATTATTTTAAAGTTTAAATGGATATAATAGATATGATATTTCATGTTTTAAATCATGTTAATAGCTTCCTCAAATCTAGTTGCATTTCATGTATGCATTTACCTTTCACAACATGTGTATTGGGGAATGACCTGCATTATATTATTGCATTTCAAGTTAAAGAGGCTAAATGTTTTATTTTATGGTGTTTTTGGCATGCTGTCCTAGCCTTAGTTACCTTTATTCCACTATGCATTACCTTGATTTATCCTTCCCCTTGGGTTCCCAAGTGTCCTTGTTCTAGTTTTAGGGGCTGGGGACATTACAGTATGTTGGTAATTTTCAGTACATGTGCTTAGATGATATTGTTGTTAGAAATATTGTCCTTAATCATAAAGTCCTTAAAAACCTCACCATTACTTGATGGTTGAAGGTATTTACTTGTAAAAATTGTATATAACTTATGTACATGTGAATAATAATGTAGTTCAGGCTTATACCCTCTTTTGTCCATCTTCTCTCAATCTTTTTGGTTTTTTGGTTTTCTCTTTTTAGTTTATCATGTGGTATCAAAGCCACAGTGTTTAACTCGATACCATCTCATTCGTGTTGGTGGAAGTTCATGTGCATTGTTGAGGACATCCGTGGGAGGTTTGTTGTTGATCACGTCTGGGTCTTTCTGATTTTCTTCTTTCTTTAATTTGTTTCATGTGTCCCTAATAATATAGTCCTAATTATATTAAAAACCTCACAATTAATTGATAGTTGAAGGTAGTTATGTGTAAACATTGTATAAAAGTTATGTTTATGTGAATAATGAAGTTGCTCGGGATTTTTCCCTTTTTCCACCATCTTCTCTTAGTATTTCTGGATTTTTGGTTTTCTCTTTTTAGTTTATCAATTGTCCCAGGTAAGGATACTCACCCAAAAATTGTGAATAAATACTAGGAGAAGTCTAATGAGCTAGACAAAGAAGCAGTGATGGTCCCTAAGATGTCGATGAAAAATGCAATGCTTCTTGAGGTCTAGACAAGAAATACATTTGCAACAATTTGGAAGCATTTGAAATATATGCATGAGACTCAAACAAGGGTTGAGCCTTCTTCATTAAGAACATCTTGTTCTCTATTACAATGGATGAGAGTGTCTCATTACATGAGCACTTACTCAAAATCAAGGATATAGAAACCATTGGATACCATTGTCCTTGAGATGAAAGAAGAAGACATGATGGTAATCACGTTGAAAATATTACTACATTCTTATGATTACTTTATTGATACCCTAAACATCACCTCTACAGGTGTTAACCTAAATTTTAATGAGCTTTTCAATAACCCATTGCAATAGAACACATGGAAAAATAAGTTTGGTAGCAACAATAAGCCAAAAGGGTTCAAAACAGACATTTGCTACCAATTTAAATGACAAACGGTGAATAGAAAATGAAAGGTGAAGACAATGGAAAATATGTCACAAAGAGTTAGAATAACATCACTTGTTATTATTGTGGCAATATAGGCCATATGAAAAACTTCTGCAAAAGGAGGTTGGTTGAACAAAAAACCAGCGAGGACCTCATCAGAAGGATCCATGGGTCTTCACTCAATGAAACTATTCCATATCGCCTTTGTTCATGGTATATTAAAGAATACCCGTAATTTCACTAGATATTGATAAATACCTTCCAAAATCCTTTTGTTGAGCCCCCGTCCCGATACATATTTCTAATTTAAAAAACCCTATTTTTATGATATATTCCCTATTTCTACTAGATCGCCCTCTTTATACCCCCCAATACCTATAATATATTGACCTTATTTTTCACAATTTAAAAACCCCCCTTTATGACTGATAGTGATAAGATATTGGTCAACAAGGTGAATCCCCTATGGAAGGATCATGTCATAAAACATACAAAGGAAAATGATTAAACCTTCTAAATTTCATTCATGGTCAAACAACCAACAAATAACCATAGGTCATATGATTTTTACATCGAATCAAGTGCATCAAACTATTTCACCAAAAAATTGGATTGGTTCATGGAGTACACTCCCAGTGCCTCTAAAGGTCTAGTGATCTTCAATGGTGGGGAAGAGTAGACACTCGTTGGAAAAGGATATGTGCAAATTTCCTTTGAATGGAACATGCTTATTTTATTAATGTTAATTATGTGCCATGGATATTAATGTGTTATCAACTAGTTAGAATATGAGACACTATCTCTAGTTAACTGCCAACTTTAACTATCACAAATTATATATAATTGACCAGAAGACTCAAATGACCATTTATCATGCTATGGAGGATCATAGACTATTATGATCAATCAACATCGGGTGGGGAAAGAAGCATGCATTGGAAATGAAGAGTGCACCAGATATTAACACATTTTGGCATCAACGATATGGGTTGCTCAACCTAAGCTAATTCTCAAAGTTGGATCAATAGAATTTTATAGATGTTGGAACCCAAGGTTATGCAAGTTCATCAAACCTCTATATCTTCTAGAGATAGTTACTCGAAAAAAAAAATTGATTGGAGGCTCTACTGAGTGGTCAACTGATTGGTTGATTGCATGGTCGACAAGGCAATGATCAGATCGACTAAAGCAGATGATTAGTCAATGGGACGTTGCGGATTTCCTAGATATAGTTAGAACCAATGACCCTTATTTGTGGACCATGTCATCCTTACTTCAAGGGATTTTGTTATATATAGACACTATAAAATAATGACCTATAGGTTGTATTGATTATGTTGAATATTGCAATTGATATTGAAGAATGCATTGTGATGTTCTGATCATAATGTGTTGTGCTTAAGTGATATAAACAGTGTCTTTGTACACCACCTCTCTTCTTGGAATACTTACCCCTTCTGTTGTTTTCTTTTATGTCTGGTTGTTCAAAGGGGTTTTCCCAACATGGTATCAGAGCTATTGGTGTTGATGTTGACATAACGGCTATTGACAGGGTTCACTTCGCACTGTCATCAACAAACCCAACCAAACACCCTTAAGCACCGGCCTAGAAAGGTTTTACCCTTTCCAGCAACACCCGCAAAGCGAGTGAAGTCTCACCCGAGATGATTAAGGGGCCTGCAGGAACCAAGTTTATGCAGTGGGGGAAGGACATGCAACCACTTAAACTCTACCACAATAGAAACCAGAGATTTAGATTCACATACATTTATACATTCATCATTCGCATATTCACCATTCATAGATTCAATACATAATGGACATTCGCATCAACATGGTTAAACTGATCATTCGCATCAACAGTAATTAATGAACCACAAAACCTTAAAAATATCATAGACACTTGTATTCATCATTTAACAGAACATAGACAAAAGATATAACCATAACCAAACATCTTCATGCATTCATCAAAACTTGCAGTATAACCTTCGCAGAAACAGTTCAGAACATATTATTGCGGATCTATACAAAACTACGAAAATAGAGCAAAAGACAATCGAACCGCATCATCATAGTGATTCTACAATCCTGTCTAGTATCTATGCCCTTAGGCTTACATTCATACTCCTATTTATATCAACTAAATGGTTACAAAACGGTCCAAATGACCCATTTCTAAAAAACTAACTAATCTTGCGCTTCCTTGTTCTCCACGAATGACCCTTCCTTCCGCGGGTGGTCCACTTCATACCTATCGGCTTCTGCACTTCATGCGAACTAGTCCCGTGCAAACGGGCCCCTAACACAAACTTGTGGTTCGCCCTTGAGCCACCTGAGTTGGACACCTATGGTATTATTCTCATCCTTCGTTGTGCTAAAATTTTGAAGTTGTTCTTGACATCTAGACCTCACTGTCATGTACTTCTCAAACTCATTCTCCAGTCTCTGGAAACCTTGATCATCTACCCCTTTTGCGCATTCTCTTGCGCTTCAGGCTTGTTGCAGTCTGGGGAAAAGTTCATTGACGTCACCAACTTGGGAAACAGGCCAACTCCTCCGCCACATTTGTTTTGCACCTCTGACCGGCCACTGCTGGAGCCAGTGTTCCTCCACCCTTGGTGTTCTGGTGGTTGCAGGGACCATGGTTCTTCTAAATACTACCACACTCTTAGACATCTCGGGTGGGACTTCATCTTTGTTCCTCCCCATTGTCTGCGCCACTTTCCTTGATGGTTGTTCATGGACACTCGTCGTCCTTGCCCTTAGTGCACCTGGAGAGATTCCGCTGGAAACAAAATGCACCATTGCAACTAGCTCACTTCCCTTTTCCACAACTTCCTTGGTATTTCTCACTCAACTTCCTAACTTTATGCATCTAACTTACTGATTCACGTCATACAACTTACTAATTCTCCTCTTCGGACTCTCTTTACTTCGACTAGCATTCTTCAATCTCCACGCCGATATTTATGCTTGCTCTTCGTGTCCTTGACGCCTGATTCTTGAATCATTTGTGAAATATTTCCCATAGCCATCCGATTTTGTCATCATACTCCTCCGCCATCTTTCGATGATGTTGATCCGCAGTAATCATGCTCGTATTTTACTCCCGCGTGCTAAACGTACGAAGCATCGACGAGCGATCTGACTAGCCATGATTTCCACTTTGTGTCATCATTTTTTTTTTCTCTGGTTCTCAAATTCTATGCACCTGATCATGGCGATAGGGTTTCAACTGATTCCCATTTACCAGCTTAGGCATCAATACCCCATCTAAAATTTGTAGCTGCACCACACCTCCGTCAGTGAAAAAATTTATTACGTAGGGACCTAACCAATGCATTTGTAACTTACCTATGTGTTTGGAAAACTTACTGTCGTATAACAGAACCATATCTCCAGACCGAAAGTGCTTAGGTTGAATGTGGCGATCATGCTAAGCCTTCTATTGATCCTTTTCTACCTTATGATGAAATCCTGCGATGAACCGATCCTCATCAAGTTGTACCAATTGTGCCAATCATTATTCCAATGCTCATTCGTCGCTCATTCCTATAGCTACTACAATGCGCAGGCTGGGAAGATATACTCCATCGGCATTACAGCTTCCTTTCCGTAAACAAGCTTGAATGGGGTCTGGCCACTCAAACATTTGCAAGTTGTGCTATACACCCAAAGTATCGTAGGGATCTTCAAATCCCAATCATCCAGATTCGTGTTGCATACTTTCATGAGCGCATGCTCCAAGATTTTGTTGAATGCCTCAATTGTCCCGTTTTCTTGCGGATGATATGGAGTACTCTTCCTGTGTTGAATTTGAAACTCCTCCGTCATCACTGCGATTGTCTAATTAACAAAATGAGTCCCCTGATCACTCATGAGTATCTTCATGTCATGTCCCCACTAACCCCCTTAGGCCATGGGAGACCCTGATACATTTTTTTTCCTCCAAATTCGAATGAACACACACACACAGAGTCGAATTAGCTCGGGTCTGCAATTCACAACCCGCAATCCACAATCCGCAACTGCGGATGCAGAAGTCTAAAACTCCACAAATGGAAACTTACCTTTTCGCAATCCGCAATCCCCAATGTCGGATCCGCAATCCGCAATCAGCAATTGTGGGTGTGAAAGGTCAAACTCCACAACCGGAAGCTTACCTTTCCGCAATCCGCAATCCGCAACATCGGATCTGCAATCGGCAATCCTCTACATCATATCTGCAATCCGCAATCCGCAGTTGCGGATGCAGAAGGTCAAATCTCAACTTTCGACAACTGTCACTTCCGCAATCTGCAATCCGCAATTGCGGATGCGGAAGTGCGGAAGTCCAAACGCAACTTTGACTTCCATGCTTCCACAATCCGCAATCTGCATTGCGGATGCGGGCATACAGAATCATACCCTATGTCATAATAACTTTCCACACAATCTTCTAAGGGACATAACTTTTCCATCCTCGGTCCAAATGGGACATGGAGTACCATTGGAAAGCTCTTGGAGAGCTATATCTAATGATGAAATCCCTGCCACATGTAAACATTCCTACCATGTCCAATTTCCCATTGAATTTTTGTCCATAACACTTTCAAAAAGGACTTCAACCTTCTTCCTGTCATGAACTTCCCTTCCGTTTAACCCATAGAGGGGTTCTGAAACATTTCTAGGGCATTTCCCCCCTTCTGAGGATCGGATGTAAGCATTCAACTCATTCACAGGGTTAATCATACATATTATAACATGTAAAATGCATTAAATTAGATCTAACAATTACATCTGTCATATGCAAGACTTATAATGCATTAAACTCATGCAATACAATTATATACATATAACAATGAGCTCAGCCCTTTAATCAGGCCTGCACATGGCTCCTTGTTAATTTAATTCATATAAACATACATTCCACAATTGCACAATTGAACATAATCAACCATTTCATAACAATGAAACACCATCAATTAACATAACAAGAAGTACTTATCTTTTAATTTCCGAAGCAACTGGCTAAGTGAGAGCAACGTTCCACCCAACCTTATATCTCTTTCCAACCTGTACTCTTTCAGCTGAGAGATCACCCTCGAGTTGGACTGTGTATCCACTAAGGAGGGATATCAGGTTCTCTCATAGTCATGGTTCCATCCCAATGCTAAGAAAATCTGTAGTTGGGTTTATCAAGCATTCCAAGGCACCTACCCATGCTAAGCCAACCTACAGTGGGTTTATCAAGCATTCAGGGACATACTGGTCATGCTAAGCCAACTTCCAGTTGGGTTTATCAAGCATACCAACAGAAGGGTCATGCCAAGCCAGCATACCGTTGGGTTTATCAAGCATACCAGGCTAGATGATCATGCTAAGCCAACCTACAGTGGGTTTATCAGACATGCCAAGCTAGCATACCATTGGGTTTATCCAGCATATCAGACAAGCTGATCATGCTAAGCCAACAGGTAGTGGGTTTATCAGGTGAATAGGGATAGCAAGGGAGGCATTGCTAAGCCAGTGAGCTCAACCACAGATCTGCAAGTATCTCAACACTCAGCTGACCTGGCACCCACATTACCTACCACATCCAACACAAGGAAGACCCTCTTCTCTGCTGCATAGTCCCTTGAGGCCTCTTCCCTTCTAGTGCTATTCTAGGATGGGCATAGAAAGGTCCAATCGCTAGTTCTATGAGACTACAACCTTCACTGGTTTTATCAAGCAACCCAACCTTCTTCCACAGTTCAACGGCTGACTCCTTCAAGGATTGCGGACGGGGCTTTGTTCTGCAATCTATCCTCTGTGATCCAAGATCAGGCTCTCATGGTTTCTTTGTACTATTCAGGCTTGCAGTTTCCTCACCGGTTCTTACCACTCTGTCATGGAGCACTCTATCACCAGTAGACTAGGTTCATGCACACAGTTTCCATGGCTATCAACTCTCTGGTATTTCTATTACACAGGAAAACACGATTATATTTAGGTTATACCACTCTGTTGACTCTGCGTATGCAGGAACGTATGAGCAATCTCTCTCTCTCTCTGTGTGTATAGATGGATCATGAATGACAAGTGCGTGAATGGATGATGAATGGATGTCTGAATCCCCCCCTCCGTTCTTCTCCACCATGGGTAGTCAAAATCAGTTTTGCGAGTTTTCAGGCATTGAGTGTCTTCTAGGACAAGCAATCAGAGCCATGCCCCATCATACAATATCGCAGGAATGCTCCATACTCCATCGGCTTCAGCAACAGGGTTCTCAACCAACCTCTGCAACCACATTAAATGTCAATAGGGAATTCAAATAGGTTCACATTCGGACATGTGGCAACATGGAAACCAATCCCATAACCTCCTCACCTCTCCCTAGTGGATACATGTGGCCCCTTCTCATTAGTTGCCTCCTTAGCCATCTTCTTGGTTATTTTATTCATTAATAATAATTACATCATTTACATTTCTTCATGGCTTAACAACCCATGAATAATCAAACTCTCAAATACTTTCCTATGCAATGACTTTAAACATCCACTAGTGGGGCTTTGGCCTTGAGCTCCACACTAAGGAAAATACACACATTGCATATATATATAGTCTTTACATTGAATCCAATAAGCATCAAGGGAAAAATGGGGTATTACAACACCCTCTCCCTTAGAATAACACTGTCCTCGGTGTTCTCAAAATTGAACAAAAATGGGAATGCCTCTTTCATGAGATCCTCCAGCTCCCAAATGGCCTCGTTTGGGCTAAGGTGCCTCCATTGAACCTTTACCTACCCTATTTCCCGGTTCCAGAGCAAGGTAAATTTCCTGTCAAGGATGCATATAGGCTCCACCTGCAACTCTCCCTCTGGTTCCACCTGTATCACATGCCAATCAATGATGTGATTAGGATCATGTACATATTTCTTAAGCAAAGATACATGGAAAACATTATGAGCTTTCATGTTGGCAGGAAATGCAATCTATATGCAACTAGCCCTATCCTATCAAGGACTTCAAATGGCCCACAATATCTTGGTGCCAGCTTGGCACAACTTCCCAACTTCATGGAACTCTTTCTTGGTTTCACTCTCAAGTAGACATGATCCCCAATCCGAAATTCCTTATGCATTCTTTTCAGATCTGCATAACTTTTCTTCCTGTCCTGAGCTGCATTCAAATTCTGCCTGATCTTCACACTATCTTGCTCCATCTCCTTGATCATTTCAGGTCCAAGCACTACTTTGTTCACCGGGTTGTCCCAGCTTACTGGAGTTCTGCATCCTTTGCCATACAACACTTCAAAAGGACTCACCTTCAATGATGCTTGATTTCCATTGTTGTAAGCAAATTCTACCAAGTGTAAATAGTCTTCCCACTTGGATGGCTTATGCATCACATACATCCTTAACATATCTTCGAGAATCTGATTTACTCTCTCAATCTGACCATCTGTCTGAGGGCAATAGGCTGTACTAAACTTCAATCGAATTCCCAACTCTTGGAACAATCCTTTCCAAAAATTGGATGTGAACTTCGTGTCATGGTCTAAAACTATTGCCTTGGGCAATCCATGCAATCTGAATATCTCTCTCATGAAGATATATGCAATTTCATTATCCTTGTGGGTGGACTTGACTGGAATGAAATGAGATACCTTTGATAGCTTGTCCACCACCACCATTATTGAATCATGTTTCTTCCCTGTCATTGGAAATCCTGTTATAAAATCCATATAAATCACTTCCCACTTCCATTCTGGAATGGGAAATGGCTACAACAATCCTCCTGGATGTTGATGCTCTGCCTTGACCTGTTGACACTTCTGACATCTAGCAATGTACTGAGTTATGTCTTTCTTCATACCATGCCAAAAGTACTGCTTCCTTGCTGCTGTTATAGTCTTCTGATATCCTGGATGTCCTGAGTATGGCCTTTGATGTATCTCATCCATCACCAGCTTCTTCAAGCCTGCACTGTTTGGAATGTATAGTCTGGTATTCTGATAAATGAGAACATCACCTTCACCCAACCGATACCTGGCATACTTCTCTTCTATACCATTCTGCTGCAATTTCTCTTTGATATGAAGGTAGACCTCATCGCTATCTTGAGCCTCTAAAATCCTTGCTTTCAAGTATGATTCACACCTACTTACTGCTGCAATATGGAATCTTTTGCTGAGTGCATCAACAACCTTATTCTCCTTACCCTTGACATGCTTAATTTCCAAATCAAACTCACAAAGAAACTCCATCCATCTAGTTTTCCTAGTGTTCAGATTTGGCTGGTCAAACAAGTACTTTAAACTCATATGATCAGTTCTTAGCTCAAATCTTCTTCCCAAAAGATAATGCCTCCATCTCTTGAGAGTGTGGATTATGGTTGCTAGCTCTACTTCATGGGTGGCATAGTTCCTTTCATGCTCCTTCAGCTTTCTTAACTCTTAACAAATTACAGAACCTTCTTGCATTAGCACTCCACCGAGTCCCTCAATGCAAGCATCAGTGCATACTACAAAATCCTTACTCGGATCTACAATCTTCAAAAAAGGTGCACTAGTAAGCAACTCCTTTAACTGCTGGAAACTTCTTTCACATTTTTCAGACCATGTGAATTTGATGTCCTTCCTCTGCAATGAAGTGATTGGATGGGCTATCTTGGAGAAGCCTCTAATGAACCTCCTGTAGTAACCAACAAGGCCCATAAAATATCTAACATTTGTTGCATTCCTTGGATTAGACCAATCCATGATGGCCTCAGTCTTCTCTAGATCCACTGCAATGCCTTCTGTTGATATAATATGACCCAAATAATGCACCTTCTCTTGATAGAAGTTACATTTACTTAGCTTAGCATACATTTGGTGCTCCCTAAGGACTTGCAATACCATCCTCAAATGCTCATCATGCTCCTCTTCATTCTTGGAATACAAAAGGATGTCATCCAAGAACACAATCACAAACTTATCCAAATACTTGTTGAAGACACTGTTCATAAGACACATGAATGTAGCAGGTGCATTGGTAAGACCAAATGGCACCACTGTAAATTCATAATGACCATACCTAGTTCTGAAGGTTGTCTTATGAATGTCTTCTTCCTTTATCCTTACTTGATGGTACCCTGACCTTAAGTCAATATTTGAAAACACTCTAGCTTCCTTCATTTGATCAAACAAGTCATCAATCCTTGGAAATGGATACTTGTTCTTAATTGTCACCTTATTGACCTGCCTGTAATCAATGCACAACCTCAATGTTCCATCCTTCTTCTTAACAAACAACACTGGTGCACCCCATGGGGATACACTCAGTCTAATATATTCCTTGTCCATTAATTCCTGCAGTTGCATCTTCAATTCTACCAACTCTGGTGTGCTCTTTCTATAAGGAGCTTTGGAGATGGGTGCTGCCCCTGGAACAAGATTAATGGAAAAGTCAATATCTCTCTTGGGTGGAAATCCTGGAACCTCACCTAGAAACACATCCTGAAACTGTTGCAATATATTGAAGTCTCCTATCTTGGGTCCTTTATATTCTTTTGAATCATATATATGCACAGCATATAACTGACAACCCTTTTTATAAAACTTCCTTAATTGCAGAGTTGAAATCTGCCTTACTAAAACATGCTTAGGAATTCCCTTTACCAGCCTTGGCTTGCCTTCATCATCAAGGCATTCCAAGGCTTTCCCATAACAGTCTAATTTGTACCTAATCCTTTCCAACCAATCCATGCCATTTAAGGCATCATAAGACCCCAATGATAAGACATTTAATTCTGCATGCATGAAGAGTCCATTCAATTCCATAGGACACTCCTTCACTACTTCACTTACCTTCCTCTTGGTACCAGTGGCTAATTGAACTAGCCAAGCCTTGTCATGCTTTACCTTACCAAGAGAACAACTTTCAACTATCTTAGGAGATACATAACTATGAGTAGACCCTGGATCAATCAAAACAGGAATAGTCCACTCAGCAATCTTACCTGCAACCTCCACCACTGCTGATTGATGGTTTGCTTGATGATCATCCAGTGCTGCATAAATATTAGATGTTTCTCTTGCCATGTCCCCTACTGTAGCTGCTCCTCTAACATTATGAAATATCCTGGGGTTCTTCTTTGCAGTTCGACAATCTCTGAGCATGTGGTTTTCCCCATAAACCCAACACTGAAGTGGCCCCATTGATGTTCTATCCGCTGCTACAGCTGGCTTGAATTTTCTTCTTGATTGTTGGCCTTGTGGAAATATTCTAGGCTGATTTCTAAATGGTGTTTTGAATTCACCTTTCTTCTAATCAAACCTTCCTTTGGGTTTACTTTTCCATGCTAGCTGCGCCTTTGCTTTACCTTTACCCTTCTCATAGCAATGTTCTGCCATCCTAATGGATTCATCCAAGCTTGGTGGATTTAAAAACTCTATTCTATCTCTATAGCTCTATGGTAGACTACCGATGAAGGATTGGATATTCACTCTTTCATCCTTGATGTAGTCCACAAACCTCAGTAGCTCCAGAAACTTGTGGACATGTTCATCCATGGTGTTATGTCCTAATCTGAGTTCATTGAACTCTTTTCTTTTGCTATCATAATGCTTGGCCGATAGGTACTTCTCCTAAAAGTATCTTTGAAACTTTTCCCAGCTGACTCTTCTTTCACTGATTCCTTTCACTTGCATGAGTTGATCCCACCAAATAGAATCTCTTACACTAAGATTATAAATACCAACCTTAGCCTTTTCATTCTCTGAATACTCATGAATTCTAAAGTACTTCTTTATTCCAAGAAGCCATGCCTCTCCTTCTTGACCTTCTTTGCTTTCACCATCAAAAGTGGGAGGCATTGCCTTCCTAAATTCACCCTGCGGAATACCTATGTGCTTCTTTCTGCCCTTACTCTTGTTGGTAGGGCTCCTTGGGCTCCCCTGAGAACCCTTAGAATCATATGATCTACTAAACAAAAAATTAGGAGAGGGTGTCATGTGCTTTCTACTCACAAAACCCCTTCTAGGGATTGGATTTCTTCTCATGGAATGGCCTCTAGAATGACTTTCTTCATTTCCATCCTCTCGGCCTTCGTTGCTTGGGTTAGAAGCACCGTTAATCCTTTGCTGCAAGTCCGTAAGACTCTGCAAAATGGCCGCATTGAGTTGATGTTACTCTTCTTGCGCTTTCATCATCCGCTCGTTAAAGCTTACCATAGTCTCTACCAAGTTTGGGGGCGTTACTTGCTCCCTTCTTCCATCAGACTCAGCCTCTGTATGTGCTTCTTGCACGTTCTCACCCAGCACATCGTCTTCTAGTTCAAATGGGTCTTGCGCATCATTTAGAGTGACCATTCTTACACTTTCTGTGTGCTTCCCTACGATACGATTGTCTCACAGTTGTTGCTACCACTGTGCATATCAAAGACATTCTATTAGATATCACAAGAATATAAATAAAATCTATCATACCCATTCAAGCTAGAACTATTCATTTGAACAATTGATCAATCAAATAAGTTCATCAAAATCACGCCATGGGAGAATTTCTCAAACAAAAATTCATGCACGGTCCAGCCCAAAATTCTCTCAGTGTCACAAATGAAGCTCTGATACCACTCTGTCATGTCCCCACTTACCCCCTTAGGCCATGGGAGACCCTGATACATTCTTTTTTCTCCAAATCCAACTGAACACACACACACACACAGTCGAATTAGCTTGGGTCCGCAATCCTCAACCGCAAATCCGCATCCCGCAATCCGCAATCCGCAATCCGCAACTACGGATGCGGAAGTCTAAAATTCCATAAATGGAAACTTACCTTTCCGCAATCCGCAATCCGCAATTACGGGTGCGGAAGGTCAAAATCCACAACCGGAAACTTACCTTTCCGCAATCCGCAATCCTTAATTGCGGGTGCGGAAATTCAAACTCCACAACCGGAAACTTACCTTTCCGTAATCCACAATCCGCAACGTTGGATCCGCAATCCGCAATTGCGGGTGTAGAAGGTCAAATCTCAACTTCCAACAATAGTCACTTCCGTAATCCACAATCCGCAATTGCGTATGCAGAAGTGCGGAAGTCCAAACACAACTTTGACTTCCATGCTTCTGCAATCCGCAATCCGCATTGCGAATGTGGCCATACGGAACCATACCCTCTGTCATGGTAACTTTCCACACAATCTTTTGAGGGGCATAAATTTTCCATCCTTGGTCCAAATGAGACAAGGTCGGTACCATTGGAAATATCTTGGAGAGCTCTATCTAATGATGAACTCCCTGCCCCATCTAAACATTCATACCATGTCAAATTTCCCACTGAAGTTCTGTCCATAACTCTGTGAAAAAGGACTTCAACCTTCTTCCTGCCATGATCTTCCCTTCCATCTAACCCACAAAGGGGTTCTGAAACATTTCCAGGGCATTCCCCCCCTTCCGAGGATCAAATGTAATCATTCAACTCATTCACAGGGTTAATCATACATATTATAACATGAAAAACGCATTAAATTAGATCTAACAATTAGATCTATCATATGCAAGACTTATAATGCATTAAACTCATGTAATACAATGATATACATATAACAATGAGATCATCCCTTTACTCAAGCCTGCACATGTCTCCTTGTTAATAAAATTCATATAAACATACATTCCAAAATTGCATAATTGAACATAAGCAACCATTTCATAACAATGAAATGCCATCAATTAACATAACAAGAAGTACTTATCTTTTAATTTCCGAAGCAACTGGCTAAGTGAGAGCAACGTTCCACCCAACATTAGATCTCTGTCCATCTTGTACTCTTTCAGCTGAGAGATCACCCATGAGCTAGACTCTGTATCCACTAAGGAGGGCTATCAAGTTATCCACATTGAAGGTTCCATCCCAATTCTAAGACAATCTGTAGTTGGGTTTATCAAGCATTCCAGGGCACCTACCCATGCTAAGCCAACCTACAGTGGGTTTATCAAGCATTCAGGGACATACTGGTCATGCTAAGCCAACTTCCATTTGGGTTTATCAATCATACAAACAACAAGGTCATGCCAAGCCAACATACAGTTGGGTTTATCAAGTATACAAGGATAGTTGATCATGCTAAGCCAATCTGCAGTGGGTTTATCAAGCATACCAAGCAAAACAATCATGCCAAGCCAGCATACCGTTGGGTTTATCAAACATATCAGACAAGCCGATCATGCTAATCCAACTGGCAGTGGGTTTATCAGGTGAACAGGGATAGCAAGGGAGGCATTGCTAAGCCAGTGAGCTCAACCATAGTGCTGCAGGCATCTCAACACTCAGCCGACCTGGAACCCACATTACCTACCACATCCAACACAAGGAAGACCCTCTTCTCTACTGCACAGTACCTCGATGCCTCTTCCCTTCCATTGCTATTCCAGGATGGGAATAGAAAGGTCCAGTCTCTAGTTCTATGAGACTACAACATGCGCTGGGTTTATCAAGCAACCCAACCTTCTTCCACAGGTCAAGGACTAACTCCTTCCAGGCTCGCGAACAGGGATTTGTTCCGCAGTCTATCCTTTGTGATCCAAGCTCAGGCTGTCACGGTTTCTCTACACTGTTCAGGTTTGCAATTTCCTCACGGGTTCTTACCACTCTGTCATGGAGCACTCTGTCACCAGTAGACTAGGTCCAAGCACACAGTTTACATGGCTATCAACTCTCTAGTATTTCTATTACTCAGGAAAACACGATTATATTCAGGTTATACCACTCTGTTGACTCTATGTATGCAGGAACATATGAGCAAGCTCTCTCTCTGTGGATCGATGGATCATGAATGGAAAGTGCATGAATGTCTGAATCCCCCCCTCTGTTCTTCTCCACCATGGATATTCAAAACCAGTTCTGCGAGTTTTCACGCATTGAGTGTCTTCCAGGACAAGCAATCAGAGCCATGCCCTACCATACGAAATCGCAGGCATGATCCATACTCCATCGGCTTAAGCAACAGGGTTCTCAACCACCCTATGCAACCGCATTAAATGTCAGCATGGAGTTCAAACTGGTTCACAGTTAGACATGTGGCAACATGGAAACCAATCCTATAACCCCCTCACCTCTCCCTAGTGGATACACGTGGCCCCTTCTCATTAGTTTCCTCATTATTTAACTTCTTTGTTATTTAATTCATTAAGAATAATTACATCATTTACATTTCTTCATGGCTTAACAACCCATGAATAATCAAACTGTCAAATACTTTCCTATGCAATAACTTTAAACATCCACTAGTGGGGCCTTGGCCTTGAGCTCCACACTAGGGAAAATACACACACTGCATATATATACAGTCTTTACATTGAAGCCAATAAACATCAAGGGAAAAATGGGGGTATTACACTTCAGGCATCCAAACCTGGTAACCACATTGTTGAAGAGGAATCTTGCTGCAGCCGCGGCTGAGAAATCCTTTACCGGCACAGCTTTCGCTCATCGCGTCAAATATCCTATCGCAGTGATTATGTATCACGACCCTGTTCTTTTTCTTGGTGGGTTTATGGGTCCCACGAATTCAATTGCCCACTTGTCGAAAGCCCGTAGTGTCAATTGAGGTACTAGTGGCATTTCATCCCTTCGTGATGGCTTTCCTGTCCGTTGACATACATCGCAGCTTTTGGTGTAGTCCGCAGCATCAACATGTATCGTCGACCACCATAGTCCTGCTCGAAGGATCTTTCTACCAGTGGCACGTCCGAAGTAGTGTCCTCCAGCGATCCCATCATGAGCTTCCGCTAAAATCCTTTCCTGCTCATGCGGAAGGACGTATCATTGAAGTATCGCATCTAGTCCCATCTTATACCAATGTCCTGCAATCAATTGAAAATATGCAACTCTAACGACTAGCTGCTTCTTCTGGTTGGTAGTGAATCCTTCTGGAACCTCCCCTGTTGCTAAAAAATGAATTATTTATTCTTAATGGTCATCAACCGTTCCAACCCTGAACAACTGAGCATTCAACAATCCTTCGTCAATGCTCCTTGGATCTTCCCCAGACTCTATCCGCGACAGGTGGTGTGGTCCTGCATTCAGTCATCTTGGCTTCACGATTATCTCAAAATCAAATTCTTGGAAGAGTAACAACCATCGACAGATCTTCCCCCCCAACACAAGCTTATTCACTAGGTATTTTAGTGTTGAATGATCAGTGAACATTTTAAAGTGGCCCCCTAAGAGATAGTGCCGAAACTTTTGTAATGCGTAGACCATCGCCAATCCTTCCCTTTCTAGGGTTGTGTAATTCTTCTCCACAGTAGACAGCTTTTTACTTGTGAATTCTATCGGGTGGTCTATTGCGCCTTCTCCTGGTTGGGCCAAGATGAATCCTAATGCGACTAATGACGCATCGATGTGAACGTGGAACTCCTTCATCCAATATGGAAATGCGAGTATGGGTGATGCAACCATATTTGATTTTAAATCTTCTGGCACTCTTCATTCCATTCAAATTTGGCATCTTTCTTCAACGACTTCTCCATCGGTGTCGTGATTGCTGCATACCCTCTGATAAATTTCCTGTAGTATCCTGTGTGTCCCAATATCGCTCTCAATTGCTTGACTGTTGTTGGCGGTGGTAGGTCGACAATAATTGCGATCTTTACAGGGTCGACCAACATTCCTTCCCTGCAAACTATGTGCCCTAGTAAAATCCCAAACGAAGCACAAAAAATGCACTTTTTCAAGTTCAATGAAATCTGGTGTTGTCGACATCTTTCCAACATCAACCGCATATTTGCGACATGATCCTTGACCATCCCGTACACTGTCCAGTCATCCATATATACTGCTAGAAACTTATGGATGTAATACTTGAACGCCGCAACTACCAATCTTGAAACAATTGCTGGTGCATTCTTCAGACCAAATGGCATCACCGTGTATTGAAAACATCCCCATTCGGTGACGAAAGTTGTCTTGTGTCGATCCTCCTTTGTAATATTTATCTGGTGGTAGCCGAAGAATTCATCCGTGAAGGAGTATATTTCCTGACCACCCACTCCTTCTAACACTTCATCTGTAAATGGTGTCGGGAATGGGTCATGTATACATGCATCATTCAGCTTCCTTAAATTGACACAGATCCTGACTTCACCAATTTTCTTATTCTGGACCACCATTGGGTTGATCCACTCTGATTCCTCTACTAGTTCTATAATCCTTGCTTCCAGCATTCTTTCAATATCAACCTTCACCCGCTCCTTTTACCTTGGATTCAACCGGTAGGGCCGTTGCTTGACTGACTTTGCATCGGGTTTCAGGGGGATTTTCATTTCTCCTAAGTCCCCGAAAATTCCTTTCATCTCCGAGAATTTCGTTGGGAACAAATACTGAAACTCATGAAACAGATTAGTCATCTTCACAATAGTCGAGTCATCCCAATAATCTCCAATACTTGCAAACTTCGGATTCTCCTCCGACCCAATGTTCACGTTCTTGATTTTCAACGGTTGTTGAAACTTGTCGAAAGGTATTTCTGGTGCCTCGACACTGCAAATTCCTTCTGACTCCGGTACATAGGTATCCCTTGTATCATCCTTATCATCCATCTCTCTTGTGATATTGTAGAATTCCATTAACATTTCTGGTGTCACAGTCCACTGAAGCCCAGTGGTTTCTCTGTCGGGACTGATTCAAATACATTCTCCCGAATCTCCTGTAATGGACTATGGATGAAGGGGTTTTCGTCGAAGCAACTGAACGTTTGGATAAAGATAACTGTTAGCTGTTCCCAAGAGATCGTCCTGCGTCACAGTTCTGATGTGACACACCAACTTCGCGGTACTTCATCCAGTGTGTGAATAAACACATGGACCCATTCCTATTTCACTCGTGGTCCCCATTTCCTTTCACATTCAGCCAAATGCACCTTCGGATCACCTCTACCATCGAACTTCCTTCCGCCATATCCTTCCTTATGGCCGAACCTAACCATCATTAGGTGTCAACATAGTGGCCAGTTAGTTATGGTGGACTTGTGCGATGCCCATCGCGCTGGTGTAGCCTTCAGGGCTTCTTCCAAGGCCAAGAGACGCTGTGGTTCTGCCACTTTTTCTTCCAATTCAGTGATAATTGTATCCAAATTGGGAAATCCCTTGTATGTTGGTAGCTCGCACTCTTCTGTGGCTACCCTTCGCAGCGACTGAGTGATCCTTTCACACCTACTGAATGATACTTCATGTAGCCGGTTCTGCCAATTTTCAAGTGCTTCGTCCGAATCTGATGACGTCGAACTGCTACTGTGCCACCCTAACTCTCCATTTGTAGTAGGGTTGATGTAATCTTCGAAAATATTGTATATATTATCCCATCCCTCGGTGAACTCATCCCTCGTCGGCTCTACATACCTTTTCCTTTCTGTAGGGTCAAGAGGTGCGACTACCCTTATCTCCTGGTTCTTGAATGACATAGTTCTTTTCTTGAAGTTGATAATAGCTTGATTATCCATCTCCCAATCTATCCCTAAGAGCACTGGGTAGGGGCTTGTATTGTCCACAAGTCTTGAGGCCCTCAATTTCAACAGGGACCTGGCATAGCCAATTGATCGGGGTGACCTTACTTTGGTTGGCTAGGCGTAGTTTCACTGAGGACCAGGCCAACTGTGGTTTCCCCATCGTTTCCCATGTATGTTTGGTCAGGATGTTCACGTCCGACCCCAATTCCAAGATAATGGAGTCGACATCGAACACTCTGACTTCCGCAGACATCAACATCACTCATCCTGTTTTTCTCTTATGTATGCGATTGACCGTCCGCTCCTGTCGTGCACCCTCCCGTCGATGCAACATGTTGGATATCTCTGCCAATGCATCCTGATCTTTTTCCAGCTCCAGGAAACTCTCCAAAAAGGATCTTAAGGTGTTGTCCCTTTTCTGTGAATTCATCGTGTCGAATATCAGTGGCATGCCATAAGTACCTTCTTTCTAATGAATATTTGGCTGTCTTAGCTACCTCATCGCTTCATGTGCTTTTAAGAAAATATCCCTTTCCACCTCCGCATCAAATGTGACTTGTTTCCTTGTTATCGGTCGGACGCTAGCCTGTGACCTGTCAGCCCCTACCACAGCTCCGCCTCGAGTCACTATTCCGACAGTTGCACTTTGACTTCTAACTTCTGTTGAGATCTTTTGTACCGCTGGAAGATTCTGGTTCTGATTTTGATTTTGTGGAGGTGGGGGCAGGTTCTTAATTTGCCACTTTTCTATGAGCTGAGGACAATCTTCGACCCCATGGTCCACAGCGCTGCAATAAGTGCACTGTGGTGCTGGATTCGGGAAATTCCTCTGATAATGCCCCTACTGCCCACAATTGTAACATATGATGGGTCCTCGACCTCTTCCAACAGTTCCTCCTCGTTCGACGCCAACACCTCGGCCACTGCAGAACCCCCCTCTGAATCCTACTCGCAGTGGCCTGTATGGAGGGTACTGTAGTTGAGCATAGTGTGGCTGCAGATATTGTAGTTAACCGTATTGTGGTTGAGGATATGTCGGTTGGAAATATTGTGAATGACCATGCTGCTACTGCTCATACTGTGGTTGTGGATTATGTTGAGGCTGTGGTTGACTATACTGTTGTTGCTGCTGCATTGGTGGTTTCTTCTCCCCTTTCATGAAGAAAGTGTCCACAGTCCTTTCTTGGAGTAGGTCATAAGATCTGTAGTCTTTCTCATCATGACCAACCGATCGACAGAACTTGCAATACAAGTTCACAGGTTTTGACACCATCTAATTTATGTACACGCATTCTTCTAGCCAATGTCCTCACGACTGACAGACATGACACCAAGGCATCCTGCCCTGACTGAGGGGATTCAGTGAACTGGATTGCAAATATTCTCGAAACTCTGGGCACTGATCCTTGTGGTGTCCTTCTGTCTTGCATCTAGTGCACCAGACGTCTTCGCTGGCCTCTTTTCCTTTCTTCATGTCTTGTAGCTGGATCGTCAAGTTTTCCAGTTGCGCTTGTATTTGATCCATTCCAAAACCCATTTTGCCGATTGGTGAAGCCTCCAGCTTCATTGTGATCTCCAGTGCTTCTTCCTGAGTCACTACCTTCTGTTGCATTAGCGGCCCACGAATGTGTGGCACCAACCCAGTGATAAACCATTCTTTATGTTGCATATCGTTCATCCCAAAACTCATTTTCTCCATATGTGTTTTGTATCGTTGGTCGAAATACCATACTGGCTCATTGGGAAACTGTTTGATTTATTTGAGCTCAGTAATGTACTACGACTCAGATTTTGGTTTTCTGAATTCATCGATCATCCCCGCTTTGCTCTCTAGCAATGTTTTACTGGATTTCCCGTCGGTACCTTAGTAAACTTCATATACCAGTCTAGCACACAGCCCATGAGGGTCATTGCTATTTGTCCATTTTTTATATCTTCATCCTGGACCTTCTTTGCGGTCCATACTGCTTCGTACAAAAACTAGTATTGTTCGGGATCCTCGGCCCCATTACCTTGGAAGGTTGGCATCTTCGCTTCGTCACCCACCATTCTTGTACTTCTACTATTATTATTTACTGATGCGCTATTGTTACTACTGTTCTAGCACGTAGGATAGCTCTGCAAATAAATTTTATTTCCTTTTATCCAATTATGAGTAGTGCGCGGAGTTGAAGGTACGTTGTAGCTTAGGGTTTGTCCTTTTTCGGCTTCTGGGGTAGCTTGTTCACTTCCTTCTTCATCACAATAAGGTCGCTTCCTCCCTTGTGGTCCTGTTTCACAGTATTCTACTCCGTTCCTCTCAGTAGACTCTCTCTCAGTCCTCCTCTTCTTCTCAAGACGCTGGAATATCACCCCACTCCTCAAGGTACCACACTCTTCGTCAGCTTCCATTAAAATTTCGCCGTCTCTCATGTCCATCTACCCCGCATCTTTCTACTAGACCCGCATCCACATAGTACCAACAACTTCTACACACTAATATTCTACTCGTCAGAGTTCATCCTTAGTATGCCCTTTTCGCAGACGAGCATCTTAATCTACAGTTTCAATGACATCAAGAATCTCCCCCTGGGTCCTTTGAAAAATTCCCTTTATGCGTCTTTGTATGATTTGATCGTGTCCACAACAAACTTAGTGATGTACCCTTCTAAGATACTATCTACCCAGAAGTCAACAGCCCATGATACCTTATTGTCGACCTGTTTCAACTGTCGAATCAATTATGGAGTCCAATGGTCCGGCTCAGTCTTTTGGAAATAGTTCTTCTGAAATGTTAGCTACGCTAGCCACTCGTGCAACAATACCGGGAATTTGCAGAAGAATATGTCGTGGCTATCTGAATAAATATACTTTTCTAACCAATTGGTTTTCGTTTGCCTGGGTTTTTTCTTTTCTCCTTCCACGAATTGTTCTGCTTTCTTGTCAAACCAGTCTTGAACCTCCAGTTTCATTGGGTGCCACAACATGTCCTTATCTCCTTCTTCATGGTGCCGACAATGGAACCATTTGTTGACACAGCGGATATCGACAGGGGTTCACTTCTCACTGTCATCAACAAACCCAACCAAACACCCTTAAGCACCGGCCCATAAAGGTTTTACCCTTTCTAGCAACACCCGCTAAATGAGTGAAGTCTCACCCAAGATGATTAAGGGGTCTGCAGGAACCAAGTTTCCGCAGTGGGGGAAGGAATTTTAACCACTTCAACTCTATCGCAATAGAAACCAGAGATTTAGATTCGCATACATTTATAGATTCATCATTCGCAGATTCAATACATAATGGACATTCGCATCAACATGGTTAAACTGATCATTCGCATCAACAGTAATTAATGAACCACAAAACCTTAAACATATCACAAACACTTGCATTCATCATTTAACATAACAGAGACAAAATATATAACCATAATTGAACATCTTCATGCATTCATCAAAACCTATGGTATAACCTTCGTAGAAACAGTTCAGAACATATTATTCGGATCCATACAAAACTGCGAAAACAGAGAAAAAGACAATCGAACCGCATAATCATAGTGATTCTACAATCCTGTCTAGTATCGATGTCCTTAGGATTTCATTCATACTCCTATTTATATCAACTAGATGGTTACAAAATGGTCCAAATGACCCATTTCTAGAAAACTAACTAATCTTGCGCTTCCTTGTTCTCCGTGAATGACCCTTCCTTCCGTGGATGGTCCTCTTCACAACTGTCGGCTTCCGCACTTCATGCGGACTAATACCGTGCCAACAGTTGACCTAGCCTATTGTTTGCAAATCATGGCGAGTCAGATCTACTGGGTTGATCAAATCTAGGCTAAATATTTTTTGACAGTTACCTACCTTTGAGCTTGGATCATATATGTTTGATATCAAAAGGATGGATTCCAAGATAGAAATCGTTGTTCTAAATGGCCATAATTATGTGATTGGGGTGCTAGATATGGAAATATTATTGAAGAGAAAGGTACTATGGCAATATGCAAAGGTCATTATTCTAGATCTGACTGATGACCAGGCTAAATTTGTCATTGATGGAAAGAAGGATGAGGTTGTTGGGGTCATTACAACCTACATTTCAAGGGAGACCCGCTTTCATACAAGTGGTATTGACTATCCTCATGCCGTTTGGAGTAAGTTGAAGTTGTTGTTCGACAAAGTTAATGAAATTCAAGTAATGTAGATAGAGAAAGATTTGATCTCTGGATTCAATTGGTAGTTTGTATACATCGAATGATAATGTCAACAAACCTACTCATCTAACTAACACTAATCAACTTGATTCATCGTCAACTTGTTTATCTCGTTGGGATGCTAAAACTATTGAAGTTGTTGGACTTGATGCTAGTGATGCTAGTATTGGTCGACAGAACTGCAATAAAAAACAACATGGCAATGTTGCACTGATGGCATGTGTTCTTGAAACCTATTATCCAAATGCTTATGTTGATGCTTAGAGAGTGCCTGAATGAAAAGATACTATGGCTGTCGAAATTGATTCTTTGGAAAAGAATCACGCACAGAAATTGCTTCCTCAACTGCAAGGGAAGAATATTGTGAAGTGTCGATGGTGAATATTGTGAATACTGTTGAATGTCACAAGGCTCGACTGGTATCCAAGGTATTTTCTTAGCAAGAAGGAATCAACTACACTAAAACCTTTTCTCTTTTTGCAAATATAAACTTGATTAGACTGATTCTTTCTCTTATTGCTCATTTTGAATGGGAACTTCATTAAATGAATGTAAAAAGATGCTTTCTTCATGGAGACTTGTCTTAAGAAATATACATGGAGAAACCTCCTGGTTTTGTGAGAGATTCCAATCTTGTTTGTTGACAGAAGAAGTCTTTGTATGGTTTGAAATAAGCCCCACATGCTTGGTATGAGAAGATTGATCGTTTCTTTCTTAATCATGGCTCAAGCATTGTGAATATGATCACAGTGTTATCACTCAAGATTCTCCTGGGTTGCAGCAGAAGGGATCCTGAGGTAACTATTTCAAACCAAGCTTTGGTGGATGGGAACTAGACTTTCCAACCACAGAGAGGGCTCTCTCTTTCACAGTTCTATCAGCACACAGAATATCTTTTGAATGGGCTAGTTATGGGTAAAACGTAGTGGTTATACCTTCTGATAATGATTTTTAGGTATTTTTCAACTGGTTTGGGTTGAGGATAGGAGCACCATTGGGCATGGAGTCAAACTTCAATGGGTTTTTAGTCACAAATGACTGATTTGGACCATAAATTTAGAGGCAGAGGTGAGGTAGATGAGGTTTTTTCAAGTCAAATATATCAACAGATGATAGCATAAAAGGAAACAAATTCCATCACAGAGTTAGAGCATTTAAGAATGAATTATAACCTGCAACTTCAAGAAGAAAGGGTGGAGTGTCTACTCATATGCACCTGAAGCATAAAATATGAATTTCATACCATGTAGTCTTGATCTAGATACTGCAGAAGAGAAAAACCAATGGAAAATACTAATGAAGAAGACATGCACAAGAAATAACAAACATCAAAACACTCATCACAAGAATCTCTGTTCCAGAATCAGGTTTCCACATTAATGAAAAGGTTGAGTTCAATACATACATGGAGCTTTAATCTCTCAGAATCCCAACATCCCCATGTTGCATCTAATTCAGAATCTTCCTTTATAGGCTAATATCAAACAAATTCTAACTAATTCAACCGTAAGTGGTTATTGCTCAAAACAATCTTGAACTGGAAAGGATGAGGCCGTTCATGCCGAGCTGCGCGAACCAACTGCTTCTTATTCTATTAGATGCGACAATGGGAAACTTTTGTGTGCTGTCAGTGAAGATTTATACCATGGAAAAACCCCTTCTATCCTTCGGATCGAGCTGTTGTGGGCTAATTTGTAGGGCTAATCAAGTCATGGCTTCATCCTGCCTTCAGATCGACTCTCAGATGTGGAACAACTGGATTCTTTCCTTGTGAAATTCTGCATTTCTCATGGCCACAATTTTCTCTACAAAACCTTCTTCGATAAGAAATTATCCTTCCGCAATCCGCAGTATGCAATGCGGAAGTCGGAAGTCAGAAATGCGAAATGGACTTTGTTAACTTGCACCTCCGCAATCCACAATATGCAATGCGGGATTTGGAAATTCGGAACATTACTGCACAACTTCGCATAAATTATCCTTCTGCAATCCGCAATCCTTAATGCGGAACTCAAAAATTGGAAGCTCAATATTTTAGAGTTTTGCAGAAATCCCTTCCACAATACGCAATCCGCAATGTGGGATTCGAAAAGAGGAAACTCAGTTTTTCATCCTCGGAAAAATAGCACTTCCTCTATCCGCAATCCACAATTCAGGATGCTGAAATCGGAAACTCATATATTCAGAGTTTCACAAAAATCACTTCCGCAATCCGCAATGCGGAACTCGGAAGTTGTAAAACCGAATTTGTGCCCTTGGAGAAATTTTTCCTCCGCAATTTGAGATACGGAAATCAGAAACTCATGTATTTGGAGTTTCGCATAAATCCCATTCGCAATCTGCAATGAGGGGTTAAGAAAGCGGAAACTCAAATTTGCGCCTTTGGAGCAATTTTGCCTCCACAATCCGCAATCCGCAATGCAGGTTCGGAAAGTCGAAAATACTCTCATCTGATGTATTGCGGATCACTTCCCAGCCGTTGATATGGATCTATTCTTCAATCCCGACCGTTCAACCTTTTTTTATTCTGGAAGAACTCCATCTTTCTAATTTTTATCATTTTTCTCACTAAGGATTGATCATTTGGCTTGGAATTCGTTGATACTTAGCCATTTTTCAGGTTCTCTTCTTCTTCTCTTGGTGTGAAATGTAAATGGGAAAGCTTGGGGTTTTGGTAGGGGGGTTCCCTTTCCTTCCCTCGCGGGAACATTGATAGGGGTGATAACATCAGCTCCAACCAGGGATGCTATCCTCCGTGTGAGGTAGCAAGAACAATAGACCAACTGACTCTTTTTCCTTTTTTACCTTTTTCAAACAAAACTAAAAAATGGCTAATTGAAACTCAACAAAAAATGATATTGTACAGTGCAGGTGGGTCGACCGGCTTGTTTTTCACTGGAGATAGTGCTTCAAGAACCGCCCATTGACGGGTCTGTTTCCCAATGGTTCACCATCCTCATACTGTAAGAAGAAAGCGTTGTTTCCATGGTGAGCAATGACTGTATAGGGCCCCTACCAAAGGTTATCAAAATTTTGGGCTTAGTATTCTCTTCTGACATCCCATTTCAATACTAGATCTCCCACTTGGAAATCGTCATCCTTGGTCTTTCTGTCAAAATTTTCTTAACCCTCTCTTGAGCTAACATAGATACAATATGTACTTTATCCCTGATTTCATGTATCTCAATCAATTGGCTAGTTCTCCTTAGATCAAGGTTTGGTTCTTCTTCTAGCTCCTATATAAGCCTTATTGAAGGCCCTCTGAGGGAATCAAGAAATATCACTTTTTTACCATATACCAATTTGAAAGGTGAAGTTCCAATGTACCTCTTGGAAGTGATCATATCATCCCAGAGAGTAAAGGTCAGCTTGGTGTGCCAAGCCCTTTTGTTTTCTTGCAACAAATTCTTGATGATCCTAACCAGGATTTTGTTATATGACTTAGCTAATCCATTTCCGTGGGCGTAGTAAGCAGTAGAATGGCCCAATTGTATGTGGAAATTGTCACAGAATTTGACCATTTTCTTGGATTTGAAAGCTTGGGCGTTGTCAGTGATTATTTCAATAGGACAACCAAACCTTGACATGATATTTTCCTATAGAAATTTGATGATAATTGTTTATGTGGCTTTCCTGGTTGGTATTGCTTCAATCCATTTGGTGAAATAATCTATGGCAGTCAATATCCACCTGTGTTGTCTAGAGGAGTTGGGGAAAATTTCACCAATGAAGTCTAGCCCCCATTGCTGGAAAGGCGATTCTACAGAGATTGGATTTAAAGGAAAGGATAAGAGATTCGTTTTTCCTTCAAAAATATGACATTCATGGCAAGTGGCTATCTCTTTATATGCATCTTTGAACATAGTGGGCCAATAAAATCCTGCTCTGAGAATCTTGTTGACAGTGGCCTTCTAGTAATGATTCCCTCCACAAACACCTTTGTGAAACTCTTTCAGGGTCACTTTTGCTTCATCCTCTATCATATAGTTCAACAAAATACCCCCAGGGTCTTTCAAATAAAGGTTTCCATTCAATATGCAACACTTTGCAGCCTTCATCTTCATTGACCTAGATTTTCTCTTACCCATATCAGGGGGTGCTTGTAAGTTCTGAAAAACATAAACAATATCAAAATACCAAGGGGATTATAGGAATTTGTTTTATACCTACGACAGTGGGTCTTGAGCTATTTCTTCCAGCATGTGTGAAATCAAGTTCACACTCAGTGAATCCCAATTGGATTCAGCCATGAGCCTGGCCAGTCCTTGTCCTTTGATAAGCTTTGTCGGCTTGATCTCCAAGTCATATTCCAATAACACAACTATCCATTTTTCCCATTGACCTTCTGGATATGGCTGAGTCAAGATATCTTTTACAACAACATTAGGTACATAAGCAACAATATGGGAATGCAAAACATAAAATCTGAAATCTTTCAAAGTTAATTTGATCATGGCATAGACCTGCTTTTCCATGATATTGTATTTGATCTCAGCATCTCTGAGAGCTCTGCTGAAGAAGGATATGGGATGCTCATCCCCTTCCCGATTTTTCTGTAACATTACCCCAACTATAGAATGTTCTGAAGCAAAATAAAACATAAGGAAGTCTTTCTCAAAATGAGAACTGATCAACGCAGGTGCTTCAACAATTGCCTTTTTTATGTCTCCAAATGCCTGCTTGGCTTCAGCAGTCCATCTAATCTGAATATCCTTCTTAAGAATGTGTGTGATTGATCTCATGATATTTGCAAAATTGGGGATAAACCTTCTTAAGAAATTTACTGTGCCCAGAAAAGATTGAACCTCCTTTTTACTCCCGGGGAGTTTCTGTATTGTGTCAAATCTGTCTGGGTCAATTTTGATTCCATATTTATATATTATGTGACCCAACAATTTTCCTTCTTGGATGGAAAATTTTGACTTCTTGGGATTCAAGGAAATCCAAAACTTCCCACACTTTGCAAACACTTGATGTAAATATTTCAGATGCTATGTATCAGACTTATAATAAACAATAATGTCATCCATGTATATGACCACAAATTTATCTTTCTCTTCTGCAAAATATATCTCCATAGCTCTCTAAAATGTAGCTCCTGCATTCAACAGATCGAAAGGCATTTTTTCATATTTGAAATTCCCCCAAGGTGTAGTGAATGTTGTTTTGTCTTGGTCCTCTGATTGCACCTTCACTTGATTGTATGCTGACAATCCATCTAGCATGTACATTCTTGCTGCCCCTATAACCTTCTACAAGATATGGTCCATTTTGGGCAGGGGATAGTTGTCTTTTAGGGACACCTTGTTCATATTTCTAAAGTCAATACACAGTCTAATTTCACCATTCTTCTTCCTCACTAGGACTATGTTGGCTACCCACTTTGAAAATCTTAGTGAGACTATGATTTTAACTTCATGCAGTCTCTTCACTTCTTTTTCTATCAGAGGGAGCAACATAGGATTCATCCTTCTTAGTTTATGCTTGAATGGTTTTTCCCCCGTTTTGACTGGTATGGTGTGCTGGATGATAGAAGTGTCATATTATTTCAAATCTTCATAGCACCATGCAAACACATCGGAAAAATTTCTCATTAAATCCACATAGTCATCTTTAGTGCCTAGGGTTAGAGATTCGGACAGTTTGAAAATTTTAGGTTCTTCATCATCCCCAATGTTATAGTATTTCACTTCACTATGGTTTGGAGCAACCTTATGATATATGGCCACATCATTTTCATCAAACAATTTTTCCAATGGTACCAACCCTTTGGGGATATAGTTGTCTTTTAGCTGCAGTATCTCCTTATCTCCCAAATTTGTTAGGAACCCTGGAGGGTCAGGTTCCCATTCATCACCTACATAGTTTTCTTGGTCAATATGGGTGTTGGAAAACTCTTCAGTCATCTCTAGAAATTTCTTTAGCTGTTGATGATCTTCAAATATTTTTCAATGACTGGTATTTTCTGGAGCAGAAGGTCTATGTTTTATATTTATCATATAATTTCTAGTGGTATAGGGAGGGAGTTGAAATCTGATAGCAGAGCTGGCCAAGATGTTTGTTGTTGTATTTTTCTCTCTAGGAATGAAAGAAAGATTATATTATGTGAAGAAATTATCAAACATATCCCAAACTGCATTTCTATAATCCCTCATCTTTGGATGCTTGGTTTCATAAATCCCATTTACCCGTTGGATAATCAATTCTGCATCTCCATAAACCTTGATATTTTTGGATTTGAGATCTTTAGATCCAATAGTAAGGCTTCATACTCTGCCACGTTTTTTGAACAGTCAAACATTAATCTGAAGGAATGCAACATGGGGCATTTATTCTATTCATCTGGGGGAATGATCCATATTCCTACCCCAACTCCCTCTTTGTTCATAGCCCCATCAAATCTCATAACCGAGTGATCTTCTTTTTGGGCTGTGGCTGTAACATTTGTTTCTAAACCTGATTTATCATCATTTTCTATTTGTATTTTTTGATCACTGTCTTTTATTCTTACAAGGTTTTCCATGCATTGTATATCTTTCTCACTCTCAGTTGTATCATTTGGTTCAAATTGGTCGGTAATTTTCACACCTTTCTCTTCTAGACCAAGATCATAATGGAAAACTGATGATCCTATATTAGTGTCTACAACAAATATTGGATGATTATCAGGTTTTCTCTTACTGCTCACCACATAGGAAAATATATGCTCTCTATACAATCTTCTGTTTTCTCCAAAAACAGGGATGGTGGCATAAGACATGTCCATCTGTAAATTTCCTTTCAGTTTAGATGGCCAAGATCTAGACAGTAGCATGCCAAATTTGGGTGGAATATCAGCCACTACCACATCCATTATCACATTTTTCTGGGGTATTTGGGTTAGTGAGACAACCATGTCTTTAATCAGCCCTAAACATTGGACTCTTCTAGAGTCAAAAGAGAACAAACATTTATAGGGTCTAGTGATTTCTATCCCTAAACTTTCCACCACTGATCTTGGCATGAGGTTATGTGAAGCCCCAGAATCTAACATAGCATTGTGTAAGATGTGATCATGTATGTTTAGACTGATATAAAAAGGAGGAACATCATCTTCTGGAGCAGCTTCAACACGGGGACCAAACAGAAGGGTGGGATTATCATCATGCAAATTAAGAGTGTCTGGCTTCTTTCCTTCCTCTCCCTTCACAATTTTCATAATCTGATCCTTGTACTCTGCGTTTTTCATGAACTCATTTAAGGGAATTGATATTGTTATTTTAGAGATCTCATTTTCTAGATTGAAAGTAGAATGCATTTTTTCTATGGTTTTTACATTACTTTCATCCCTTGCTTCTGTGCCCTTTTTGGGAGCTTATGTTCCCTTCTCAACTACTTTATCAGAGACAACATTTTTTGGAACATCCCTCCTGGAGGTTTATTTTTCCTCTTGATGAGAGATAGAAGGTTCGGCAACAACTTTTCCTTGATCTACGGTCACCTTTCTACTTCTCAAATTATGTTGTCTCTAAAATTCATAGATGGCATTTTGGAAGCCTCTTTGGTACTGGTCATATTCTGACTCCTCAAGACTGCTATCCAAATGCAGATATGATTAGTCATGTTCTTCTTTAGTTAGATAGAATTGGGGTTGGATCTGGTCAAAGAGGTGGATCTGATCTTCAGGATGTCCATCTTCCTCTTCTCCTGCTATTAAGTTCTCAACAAAGGTGGTTTGATTGGCCGATTCTCAGGATTTATAGGATCCCTTGGTTCTCTTGGTCTTCCCTGTGGGGCAAGGGGTCTCCTATAATTATTATTTCGAGATTAAGGCTCTGGATTTTCTCTGTCAGGAGGCCTGTTATCAAGGGAGATCCTATCCACCAATTTTTCCATGGTTCTCATCACCTACACAAATATGGAATCAATGGATTGAAATGTGGAAGGTTGGTAAGCCTCATTATGTCTCTTCTTATTAGCTTCACTTATGTGTTTCATTTTACCTAAGGCCATCAGATTAGCCTCTAGTTCAACAACATCTTTAAACATATCAGGCAGGGTAGCAGATCTACTTTCCCTCAACGTGAGAGCAAAGTAACTATCAAAGCAATTGGCATAGTGGAGTTTGGATGCACCTACAGGAGGTTTGATGTCTACAGGGATAGAATTATACACTCTCATGAACCTAGTTGAAAAATCTTGGATAGTTTTCAACATTGGTTTTCTTTGTATTTTCATACTGAGTGAGAATTTGGAGAGGGTTTTGTTTATCCTTCCATCTGTCTAGAAAATCTACTTCAAATATCTGATAGGTAGCAATTCCTCCATTTGGAAGGGTTTTGAACCACTTCTTTACTTCTCCAGCAAGACTTTGGGAAAATAACCTCATCTTGACATCATCTTCATCCACCTCCTCCAGATCTATAAAATCAGTAAAGTGGTCCACATGTTGTTGTGCAAAACCATTTCCTTCCCCATCAAATGTCATGAGGAATTGGGCATATCCAACAGGTAGGTCATGGAGATTGGCAGGGAGGGATAAAGGGGAAAATATGGAAGCCATTGATCCTAGGGTTTGCTTGGAAACAAGAGGAGCACTTGGAATAGATTTAGCTAGGACACCAGGTATCACAACAGTATGACTTGAAGTAGCAGGAGGAGTAATCAGGACTTGGGTATTTTTTCTAGTAGCTTTATGTTGGCAGGCGATTTGATGAGGATGTGTTGCTGTTAACACCTAAAAAGTGCTCACTAGCTCATTCCCTTACTCACATGATCCATTTTTCCACTTTTCCACCATCTGAGCCTCTGAAACCAACAAAAGGTCACCAAAAGACCTTAGTACACCCCTTTTTCCATTAAAAAAGATTATTTTTCCAAGAAAATCATAAAAAACCCTCAAAAAGGGTCCAAATTCCCAAAAATATTAAAAAGGGAATTAAATTATTATTTTTATTCAAAAAAGGAAAAAGGAGGGAAAAGAACCTAAACCATGTTGGTCAATACCATTGGTTTCCACAAAACCACAAATGGTATTCCTCACCACCAAAACCTATAAAAAGGTGGTAGGGGCTCCTCATTTCACATCCTTCCATTATCTCATCCTTATGCTGCTGAAATATCCCCTGAGCACTTTTAGCCATTGAAGCAACCTTGGAGAAAGAGACCTATTGGAGTTTGGAGCTACTCATCTTGGGAGTTGCTCAACATCAACCTTCACCATTGAAGGTAATATCGCAAGCACTTGCTTGCCCCCCACTTTTCAATACAAAAAATTATTTATTATGTTTCTTGTTCTTGATTTTGAAATGTTTACTTTATTTGCTTAGATTCTTGTTTAGATCCATGAAAAGTATTGTTTATTTAGTTTATTGTTTTTATTTCTATTGAAACTGCTACTACTAGTTAGTAGGTGCCCATAGCACTAAGCTTGGTTGCAAAACCGAGCCAACAGTTTCGGTACTGCTGACAGTGCGACACGTTGGATGAAGGCACGAAAGGAGTATCTTGTGCCAAAGGATACCGCACTTGGCGGGTTTTGGGTCACTTGGACCATGTATTTTGTAATATTGAGTCAAGTATACCGCAGTTGGCGGGTTTTGGGTAATGTATTTTGTAATATCAAGTCAATTGTACTGCGGTATGCGGGTTTTTGGGTCATTAGACCAAGTCAGTTAGTCAGTTGTCCACAAGTGTCGGTTAGGTAAGTAGACAAGTATTGTAATTGGTGGAATCCTATAAATAGATGAGAATTGTAAGTGTTAGAGAGAGAGTCGATGGATAGAGGATAGAGATAGAGCTATATGCGGAGGTTGACAGAAAGATCATGCAGAGAGTTGCATAGAGATTCATGTACTGTTTTTGGTTGCCACAGTAATATAAAGATGATGATTTGGTGTAATCTGTGTGTAATATTGCTCGATACTTATGTTATTGACTTGTTTTAATGCAATTATCTATTTCTGTCGCTATGATGTGAATATCGCAATAATGTGTTATAGATATCTGTTTACTGTAATGTGGAATTGCTTCGATTAAAGTAATGTGCGATCCCTGTCTGTGGTAATGTTAAATGCTATAACTTCATGATGAATACTTAGAATTGTTGTTGGTATCATACTGCTGCAACATGCCTCCTCCCTTGGTGGAAACATGGTTCCGTCTGCTCTTCTTGGATGCCTCGAGTGAGACCTCATCCGCTCTGCGGGTGTTGCTGGGTGGGCTCAAACCTGCCCAGGCCGGTTCCCAGGGAGATTGCAGTGTGTGTCGACAGTTGGTGGACCCCTATCGACTGTGAGGTCCTGACTTGGTCAGTAAATGGTTCTGTTGCTGGGACCGTGTGCAAAGTAAGAGGAGGCCATGTTGTGGCACCCGACGAAGCTAGAGATACAGAGCTGGTTTGATTAGAGACTGCGGGAATTTGCCAAAAAGGAAAGTCGGAACACGCGACTAATGGTAGATCACTGGTTGGGAAGATATATTCACGACGGTCCGCACGAGTGGTTCTTCTCTGAATTCACGGTTGTTCTGTATGAGTGGTTGTCAAAGCTAACTTTCCAAAAGAGAAATTTCCAAGGTGGTGAACCGACGACTTGGACCCCGGAGTTGATCCAGGAGCTGCAGGAAGTCGATAATAAGGCATCGCGGGCTGTTGAAGTTTGTCTTGATAGCATCTTAGAAGGATATATCACTAAATTTGCGGTCGACATGAAGAAATCCTATAGTGAAGCTGAAAGATACTTCTTTGACGGATCGAGGGGAAGGTTTTTGTTGTCGCTCCAACTGTCGATTAAGATGCCAATCTGCGAGAAAGGTATATTGAAGATGCACCTTGATCAGTAAGCATCCTGGTGGGTGGAGGCCGTGGGTATCGCGACTGTCGGGGGGCAGTTGAAGGAATGGTAAAGGGGTAGATGGGTGTAGACCATGAGGAGACTGTGAGCGAAGTCGAGGAAGAAAGTGGCCTTATGAGGGGAGGAGCAAGGTTCCGACAGGAAAACAGGCAGAGGATAGGAGAAGGTCCTGCTACGATTGGACTGCAAGACTGTGAAGGAATGCCACACAGGACGAAGCGACCTAGTCCTGACAGGGACAACCAAACTACACTCAGGATAGAGGCAGGACCAAACCCTGACAAAAACATACCCACCCCTCCGCTCACTAACTCTCAACCAGCAAGAAATAATACTTCGACACCACCAAGTTCATCAATAACACAGAAGTTAATGAGTAGTAGCGCAACAACAGGAGGAAGTAATCCCAAGATGGCGGGTGATGATGCTAAGCTACCATTGTTCCATGGCAGTGCGACAGACAACCCAGAGCAGTATTGGTTTTTGTGTGAAGCGGTCTGGACTGTGAAACAGATCACTAATGATGATGTTAAGAAAGGATAGTTGGCCACGAATCTACGAGGTCGTGCATTAGATTGGTTCATGAAGTTTGTCTTAGTCCCTATGGGGGCCCCAGATAAGTCATTGAATGAGATTCGGGATGGGCTGATTGCTGAATTTAGATGGCCTAAGTCGGAGGCCCAATATATTACTGAATTGAAGGAAATTAAGCAGTATCCCAATGAGATAGTGTGGGATTTCGACCAGCGATTTAAGACACTGATGGAAAAGGTTAGTTTTGATATGAGCACTGTCCAACATAAAGAATGGTTCATTGCGGCACTATTACCCCACATTCTACTGCCATTGATGCAGCAAAACATATCGATGCCTAGCGAAGCTCTAGAGATTGCAATGCGATTGGAAGCGTCGCCGATTAGAGATAATGTAGCTGGGATGTCGTAGATATAGACGCAGCTTGCCAACTTGACTATCGAGTTGCAAGATTTAAAGAAGAACAAGGAACAACGCCATGAAGTATGGTGTACGTGATGTCAACGAGAGGGACATATGAAAGATGATTGCCCAGATTTTCGTAATTATTTGGTCTCCGGTGCACCCAACCTGTTGAATGGCGGAAGTATGCCGTGGTGTCGCGTTTGTTCAGTATTTGGGTACGGTCATGATAGTTTCCCGTATATGTAGAAAATGGTGACAACCCCATGAAATATCTACTGCACATTTTGCAAGTCAGTGGGTCATGACGACAAGGATTGCCGTGCATACGGGTTGCTACAAGAAAGGATGTGCGATGCATTCTACGTCAAGGATGATCAGCGTGCGATGCAACAACCACAGATGAAACTGCAGGTGGCTCAGTCGATACCATAGCAACAGATGCAGTTTGTACTGCAGCAGCAGCAACCGCAGCAGTTCGTACCGCAATATACATCGGTGAACCCCCTGCATCCTCAATACGTGCAACCAACACAGTATGTACCACAAGGGCAAGGGATTCCACCACCACCCATGCAGCAGCAGTTTAACCAACCTCAGTATTAGCAGTATGGCGGCTATCGGGGAGGCTAAAGGGGCGGACGCAGTGGTGGATTTGGTCATGGAGGAGGAGTCCTAGGTGGTTGTGGACCTAATCAATGTTACCACTGTGCGGTATGGGGACATTATCAACGTGATTTCCCACTGCTACAGAATCAGTGTATGTTTTGTTCTGGTAATGATCATAGAGTCGAGAATTGTCCACAGTTGATTGCAAGATGGCAGGCTGGGAACTCTCCGCAGCTATAGAACCTAGTACAACAACTGGTACAGAACCTAGTGCAACAACCAGTACAGAACCAGCCCCCGCGACCACCACCGAACGTTAATCCTAACCTAAATCAACCAGGGAATCTGCAACAGAACCAGACACAGGGTGCCAATATTGCGACTACTTCGGTAGAACCGTGACCACAAGATGCTTCGATGGCTGTTGTTACTCGTGGAGGTAAGACAACTGGGGAAGATGATTCGTGACCACTCATTCACTTGGCTGGTCAGAAGACGGTAAATTTTGACATTGATGCGAAGCGGGAGACGTTCCTGGAAGCACAACGTACCTTGGAAAAAGAACTCGGTAAGGCTGTTGTTTGCTATATGCCACCTGTATTCGATACTAACGATGATGCGGATCGACCGCCACTACCAAGGATGTTGCAAAAGTTTCTTGAGAACTGTTTGTTGTTGGCCCAAGATCCAGTTGCTCTGGTTGAGATTGAGGGCTGGTTACAGCGATTTCAGAAAGGACGGAAGGATTCGGCAGTAAACTCCTTACATCGATGAAAAACTGGCAAGGAAATGCGAATGAACATTCAGATCGACGAGTATGATGTTGACTTGGTTATTCTTGATCTTGGTTCGGATGTCAACTTCTTAACCAAGCAGGCATGGCAGAAGATGGGGAGTCCCCCATTGAGCTGGTCTCCTATGCAGCTCTGGTTGGCTAACCATACAAAGGTTACACCAATTGGGTGGGTTCCGCGGCTCACAATTGATATTGAGGGCATGAAGACTTATGCTGATTTTGACGTCATTGAAGTAGTTGATGGAGGAAGCTCCTGTCCTGCGCTATTGGGGATAGGATGGGCTAACGATAGTGGTGCTGTAATCAACTTCAAGAAGCACATGATGACTTTTGAGAATCGTGATTTCCGAGTCATCGCTCCGTTGGATCCAGCTGAAGGACCCGAATATGTTGAGCCTGTCAACGATGACGATCACACTGGCTGGGATCATGCATTTAATATTTATGAGGACTATATTCATCCCATGATCCATGGTGAGATGGAGTGGCGCAGTGAGAGTTCTGCATCTTACGACTCTGATGATGCATTAGAGCACTGGCAGAACTGGTTGCATGAAGTACCATTTCACAAATGTGGCTTGGTTACGCAATCCTTATGTCAGGTTGTGACAGAAATAGTCACACTACCTGTCTATGACGTGTTTCCTGACCTCACTAACGTTTTGGCAGAATTTGAAGAACGGGTCTCAGAACCCCAGTGATTGCTGGCCTTGGAGGAAGAACTGAAAGCTGCTCCAGCACACTGGTGGGCGACACATAAGAAATTCATTAAATATTGGTCATGGTTTTGAAGGATGATCACACCGGAAAGTATGATGGTCGAACTGATCTCGGTGATCATGTGATGGAGTGCCAACGATTGTGGGTAGCGTGACCCAGAGATGAGTGGGTTCATGCTTTTGTCCATACTTTGGAGGAGATACCGCGCTTGTGTTACACTGCAGCCGAGTTGCGTCGTGACATTACAAAATGGGGGGAGTTGATAATCTGTTTCACTCATACCTTCACATTTGCGGATGCCAACCCAGATGTCGATAATGCCCTGCAACTCATCCGCGATGTGATATTTCAGGTTGTTCCAGTGACCTGCCCTGTTGACCCGCATACCCACAGTCCGATGTAGTCTCTCATGGAGTGCTTCAATGTCAGTGGAGGGCCAGAGGATGATGATGATCCCCGGAATATCAACATTCCCGAATCTGAAGGAATTCGCGATGTGGTACCACCCGTTGTGCCGAGTAATCCATTCAGTCAACCATTGCAGCTTCGCAAGACGAACATCGGCACTAACGCTACTCGCAATTTTGCTAATGTTGGGGATTATTGGGATGATGAGATGATGAGTAAGGTTACCGAGTTACTGCATGAATTTCAAGACGTGTTTCCCATGAAGTTTTCTGAAATGAAGGGAATATTGGGTGATTTAGGAGAGATGAGGATTCCATTGAAACCAGATGCTAAGCCAGTCCGACAGCGACCTTTTCGACTAAATCCACGACATAAAGAAAAGGTCAAGGCGGAACTTGATCGAATGCTGGATGCTGGTATTATCAAACCTGTGGAAGAGTCAGAATGGATCAGTCCTATGGTGGTGCAGGACAAGAAAACAAGCGAAGTGCATATTTGTGTCGATTTGCGGAAGTTGAACGATGCCTGCTTGCATGACCCCTTTCCGACCCCGTTTACTGATGAAGTACTTGAAGGAGTGGGTGGCCAGGAGATGTACTCTTTCACTGATGGATTCGCTGGCTACCATCAGATTCGCATTGCCAAGGAAGATCGCCATAAGACAACCTTTGTTACTGAGTGGGGTTGCTTTCAGTACACGGTCATGCCGTTTGGTTTGAAGAATGCACCTGCGATATTTTCCCGGGTCGTTGTTGCCATATTCAAAGATTTTATTCAGAAGTTTCTGCAGGTATATATGGATGATTGGACTGCTTATGAATTGATTCGCAATCATTTGGCCAATATACAGTTGATGCTTGAGCGATGTCGACAGCACCAGATATCGCTGAACTTGAAGAAATGTATATTTTGTGCACCCTTTGGAATACTACTGGGTCATATCGTGTGTAAGCAGGGATTATTGGTTGATCCAGCCAAGATTGCACTTATTTTGGGGTTGCAACCGCCGACCACTGTTAAGCAGTTGCGCACAACTTTGGGTCACATGGGATATTATTGCAAGTTCATTAGGGGATATGCTGCGATTACTGCCCCTATGGAGAAGTTGTTGAAAAAGGATGCGGCATTCCAGTGGAACCCGGAATGCCAGGCTAGTTTTGAAACGCTCAAGGCGAAGATGGCATCGGCACCGATCTTGGTCTTTCCGGACTAGAGTAAGGAATTCCATGTCCATGTTGATGCTTAATCGATTGCTTTAGGGGTTGTATTGGCTCAACCAAGAGAAGGAGACATTGATCATCCCATTGCTTTTGCCAGTCGGAAGCTGTCCTCTGCAGAACGTAATTACACTACTACAGGACGCAAAGATCTGGCCATGGTTTACGTGCTACATAAATTCAAGCACTATTTGTTGGGTGGCCACTTTAAAATGTTCACTGATCATTCTGCATTGAAATACTTGGTCAATAAGCCTGTGTTAGGGGGGAAGATCTGTCGGTGGCTACTATTGTTTCAGGAGTTTGATTTTGAGGTTGTTGTGAAGCCAGGGTGGTTGAATGCTGGACCAGATCATTTGTCACGGATTGATACAGGGGAGGAACCGACTAATATCGACGATGGGTTACCAGATGCCCAACTATTTCACGTTGCCGCTGCTGATCACTACTTCGATGACATCCTTCAGTTTCTGATGACTGGCACCGTGCCCGATGACTTTACCACTACTCAGAAGAAGCAATTGGTCATCAAGACTACTGACTTTCAACTGATTGCGAGAGTTGTAAAAACTGGGTGCCGATGAGATATTGCACAGATGTGTCTTGCCACATGAGCAGGCGCAGATATTGGCTGAGGCACATAGTGGAGTTGCGGGAGGACATTATGGTGGTCGGGCGACTGCCAGGAAAATACTACATGCAGGTCTTTGGTGGCCTACATTAGATAATGATGCGACAGACTATGCACGATCTTGCGATGCTTGTCAACGAACCAGTAAGCCGTCTAGACGAGACGAGATGCCACTGCTACCTCAGGTAACATTACAATCGTTTGAGAAATGGGCTGTGGATTTTGTTGGACCGATCAATCCACCAGGGAAACGTACGGGTGCGTGATACATCATTACAGTGATAGAGTATTTGACCCGATGGGTTGAGGCAGCGCCTGTATTTGATTGCTCCACCGCAACAGCCGCTCGATTTTTGTTTGATCACATTATCACTTGTTTCGGCTATCCCAAGATATTGCTGAGTGATCAAGGCAGCCATTTTCTCAATCGCACTATCAGCGCCTTGACGGAGGAATTGCAGATACAGCATAAGAAGAGTACACCCTATCACCCACAGGCGAATAGAACGGTGGAGGCTTTTAACAAGGTATTGGAGCATGCATTGACAAAGGTGTGCAATGCAAACCAAGATGATTGGGATTTGAAAGTTCCAGCAGTATTATGGGCCTATCACACTACATGTAAATGACTGACTGGCCAGATGCCTTTCAAGTTGGTATATGGGAAGGAAACAATTATGCCGATGGAGTATATTGTCCCAAGTCTACGTATTGCAACTATTACAGGTATGGATGATGTTGCAGCATTAGACGAGCATCTAGCACAATTGGTGGAGCTTGAAGAGGATCGATTTATCGTTGGTTTTCACCAAGGGGTAGAGAAGGATCACCAGAAGGCATGGCATGATCGCCACATAAAAAACAAGCAGTTTCTGCAAGGTGACTTGGTGCTATTATACGACAGTAAGTTTATGAAACATCCAGGCAAGTTGCAGATGCATTGGCTGGGTCCCTACCGCATCAATAGTATTACTTCAGGAGGAGCGGTTCAGTTGCAGCGATTGGACGGGGGGATGCTCCCCAAGCTGGTAAATGGTCACAGGTTGAAGCCCTATCGTGCGGGCTTGGAGAAGCGCGATGTCTGAGTCGCATAGGTTAAAAAAAAATAAAAAAAATGATGATGATTGTTGCAGGTTACTTGGTGGCAGCTGGCACACCAACAATAGAGGGTATGCACCAGCGGACGGGGCTTGTGTCACCATATTAGAGTAAGTCAGAGACTCATGGCAGTGTTGCGCTCAGGCTCGATGACAGATTTTGTACGACGGATTTTGGCGAGTACAGCGAAGTAGTGTGATTACTGGTCACCCTCTCTACACATGATTACCCCTGACTGATTTGGCTGGGTTCACACATGGAGATGGCATGTGTTGCACATGGCACACTGGGCCAGGACGAGCCACGGGGTTGTTCACGTGGTGGCATGTAGGAGCTTTGTTGGCAGCATGGTCGCCCCCTCCACTGTGACAGTCGACTGGCTCTTACACACAGATGAAAGGTACCGGGGCATCATTCCCCCCGTCGTGACAAGGGAGAGCCTAGCTATAAGTAACCGAGGAAGTTGGTAGTTCACAATATAACAGTTGTCTCGACATAGAGTGGTTATGCTGGTTAATCAATTTGTAAGTTTAGTTGTGAGGAATTCCAAGGAGGCTGTGGAAATGCTTCACTTCGTTTCCCATGATAGCACCCCAGGGGCCCTGCGAGCCCGAACGACGACTGTCCCTGAGCGCCTTGATACGGTGAGTGCACTTACCCTGTGTATGCCCAAGCCGGTGCCAGGGCGACTACGGTATGCGTAGACAGTGAGATGGACCCCTGGCCGGTCTCGCATGGTTCAGTATGCAGTAGTTGTTCGAAGAGTTGTGGTATTTTTTATCAGAATGTTGGTCGGGGCGGTCGCTCCCTGACTTCAGTTGAAGACAGGCGCTGGTGCGAAACAGATGTGCCAGAGTCATCCGCCATTCTCAACCCTTGGTACTATTCGTCCTCTTTTCTTTTCAGTCTGCACTATTCCATGTGACTGGAGGATGAGTTCGCGACGTACCTGATAATGAGTCGGGGGTTTCCTACTCTCGTGGAGGGATTACAGAATTGGTAGCCAAGGATCTGTACAGTCGAAAGACGGAGACAACATTGCGTGATCCAGACAGCAAGAATAGATGCAATTGACGTGGCTCGAAGGCGAGCCACAAGATTGTGTTGGGGGCCTGTTGGCAAGCGGTTTGATGAGGATGTGTCGCGGTACCACCAACGGTGCGACACAATGGATGAAGGCGCGAAAGGAGTATCTTGTGCCAAAGGATACCACAATTGGTGGGTTTTGGGTCACTTGGACCATGTATTTTGTAATATTGAGTCAAGTATATCGCAGTTGGCGGGTTTTAGGTCATGTATTTTGTAATATCGAGTCAATTGTACCGCGGTATGTGGGTTTTTGGGTCATTAGACCAAGTCAGTTAGTCGGTTATCCAAAAGTGTCGGTTAGGTAAGTGGACAAGTATTGTAATTGGCGGAAGCCTATAAATAGATGAGAATTGTAAGTGTTAGAGAGAGAGTCGATGGATAGAGGATAGAGATAGAGCTATATGCGGAGGTTGACAGAAAGATCATGCAGAGAGTTGCGCAGAGATTCATGTACTGCTTTTGGTTTCCACAGTAATATAAAGATGATGATTTGGTGTAATTTGTGTGTAATATTGCTCGATACTTATGTTATTGACTTGTTTTAATGCAATTAGGCTGTTTATGTCGCTATGATGTGAATATCACAATAATGTGTTATAGATATCTGTTTACTGTAATGTGGAATTACTGCGATTAAAGTAATGTGCGATCCCTGTCTATGGTAATGTTAAATGATATAAATTCATCATGAATACTTAGAATTGTTGTTGGTATCATACTGTCGCAACGTGCCTCCTCCCTCGGCGGAAACATGGTTCCGTCTGCTCTTCCTGGACGCCTCGGGTGAGACCTCATCCGCTTTGCGGGTGTTTCTGGGTGGGCTCAAACCTGCCCAGGCCGGTGCCCAGGTAGATTGCGGTGTGCGTCGACAGTTGGTGGACCCCTGTCAACTCTGAGGTTGCGACTTGTTCAACACTTTAGTGAAGAGACATAGGTCATTGTTTTCTTCCTTATCTTTTAAATTTTCCCACAAAGCACTCAGGATGTGTGTTTGTAATTTTCTTTCATCGAACAGGGTTTCCTTCAGATCTGTTTCATATTTAGACCTAAATGAGGACTGCTCAGTATTTAAATCCCAAGAAACAGTCTCTATAGCCTGTGCCTCTTTTATAGGTAAAGAAAAAGACCTAGTTAATGGGGAAATACATGTTTTCTCTTTCTTTGCTTTCTTGATAATATTCTCTTGATCTTATATGAATTGGGTCGGTTTAGGATCCGGCTGACTTCTGGTAGGTATCCTCCTGGAAGCCATAATTCTTCCAAGGAACTCGCCAATTGTCTTTTGTGGGACTGTAAATTTGAATGTTGGAGTTGCTAGGGAAAGTATTCCAACCTTGATGTATCTGATCCTCTGTTTTCCCTCGGAGATCTAATTTGATGCTTTGTAATTCTGGTTCTGGGAGAAGAATTCCTTCGCATCCCCAGTATGGTCACTAGAATGTTATCACTCGATATTCTCTTCGTTTGCAGTAGAAGGGATCCTGAGGTAACTATTTCAAACCAAGATTTGGTGGATGGGAACTATCCTTTCCAACCACAGAGACACTAGTACAAAATGAGAAATTAATGACTAAAAAAATGACTAAAATTTGACTATAAACGACTATTTTTTAGTCGATGACTAATAGTATCCGATTTCCACTATCTTATCTCTAGTCATATTTCACTAGTCATTAATTGGTTGACTTATTAGTCATAGATTTAGTCATTGACAGTCACTGATTAAGTCATTGATTTAGTCACCGATTTAGTCATTGATTGTCATAATTAATGACCAAATATACGACTAAATAAACTACTAGATGATAACATATTAATGACTAAGATAAATACGACTAAACCTTATTCACGCTATAAGATACTGAAAATTAGCTACTGATAGTCGTATATATGCGAATTTAGTCATTTTCTTAGCCACTAATTTATGATAGGGTATGGAGGAATCTAACCACCAATCTCCTTCCTATAATTAGGCAGGTGCTCTACCATTGAGATAGCACCCTTTAAGAAGTTGTTATTGCTTGACAATGATGATATTCAAACAAATTTTGCATGGGAACAAAATGAATGTCAAACATATTCAAGAAAAATGCTTCAAGTACTAAAAGAATTATAAGATATAGCAGTTCAATTGTGACAATGATGAAAATTCAAAGAAGAATGATCTTACAAACTACGCATGAGTACAATAACCCATGGATGTACAAATTATCAGGAACAAAAGCAAGCTGCTTCCCTTCACAGACATAAAAGAATACAAGATCCAACTTGCAATAAATTTGTTTTAATTGTCTATCAATTGTTGATCTCTCGAAAGCTAGAGACGTTTTCCTATCTGAGATCCAAAATACATACAATTATCTTCAACGTCACTTCTTCAAAACCAATTGCAGTAAAAATTATTATAGGAATTGTCTTATGAGCGAAAACCACTTTTTTGAACAACAGGCTTCCCTTTCATTTGTACAGTAGCAGGTCTGTTGCTATTCATTTGTACCTACTAGAACTTTGTAAATAACAAACAAAATGCAATTTGAGCATCCTCAAAACACTATAATACTATATACTCTCTTAAGGATAGATGTTCATACCAACTCTCTACGGATGGATGATGATCTTGGGGCATCTTTAACATACTCTTCCATTGCAGAAATGAATGATGCTAGTGGTTGTTCATTCAGTAATTTGATTCACAAGAACCAAAGTAAGTATCACACAGAACCATGCACATCTATAATAACCAGCTACATGCCATTACACTAGAAATTTGCACTGAACATGATGGCAAAGTTCACAAATTATCTGTACCTGTTCAAATGTAGGAAATTTCAATCCACATCCAAGGTCAAGACCTTCGCAAACTTTGTAGAACTCTGATAATTTTTCAGTCTACCATGCCAGTGGAACAAATAATTGCAATAAAGTTATTTTATTCGTCATGGGTGACACAAAGTGATATTCATTCCACATTTCAGAAATGATGCTAGAAAATTTGTTTCTTTAAATTAAACATGCTGGAAAAGAATAGGAATGGTCGGTGTCTACAGCGAGAGAAGGTAATGATGATAAAATTAAACACTTCAAATATGTTCAAAGGGAATTCCACTGAAGCAAATGCTTTTAAAAAAAGTAATGTTGGATCACAATCATCCTCGAGAACAAAATAGTAGGAGGTATATGGGACTGTTTTGACATGGTTTGAAACTAAAGACATCAATTAGAACAATTTTGGAATAGGAAATTTCCAACTCGCCTATAGATATCAAGTTCTTTAATAGCATCATGGCGTTGCATTTCAAAGAACTACAGGTAGACAGTTGCAGTTATCAGAGCTATAGATCAATTATAATTAAGATGCGATGCTAATTAAACATTTAAACCATAACATTTCCTACCTTGTCAACAAGGTTGATGGTGGAATCATTAACTATAGTGTAAAGTTTAATGATATCTCTAAAAACCTGCAACATTGTGCAAAATTCAAATAAGTATACCCATCATAAAGTACGGCATCAACTTTAGCAAGTGAAACTACTTTCTTTATGCAAGACAACAAATAAATTTTAACCCCAAAAGAGTGAAGATGCCACAAACCGCTGTGAGTGCATACTGTATCACATGATTGGATATAGCTACCCCTTCCAGATGCACATATTTAGATTATTAAATTAGCAACCATACACAACAGTATGTAGTGCTTTCAATCCAAAATCACATTGAAAGGACATATCAATTGGGACTTTGACAACTTCAGTATCACAATAAAAAAATTCTTTTAAAAAGCAAAATATTAGCATCACAATAACAGTCCTTTTCCCTTCCTTATAGATCGAAATCTACACTACATTCAAATCATAAACCTCTATGGTGAATACAGCACAGACTTCAACTATAATGTAAACTAATGTGAAATCCTCCATATTATACCAGACTTTGAAAAGGCATTGGAGTGAAGGACAGATAAAAACACCTAATTCGCATAAAGACTACTTGAATCAATTATTTTGCTCAAGTGGTAACTGCAACCACATACAACCTCTAATTCCTTTTAGACCTCCAGCACATGTACAAAGTGCAATTGAGGCATCGGAGTTTCACTTTGACCACTTTACTGGTAGATTAACAACTAGAAAAGAGACCAAGCCTACTAGACTGTCAACTAGTCTAAATTCCATTTCCCAAATACCAATTAAGGCAAGGATTGCACATTACCGCCCAGTTGTGATTCTTGGCAAGATGTCTTGCAAGAGCATGGATGCAATACGCTACATATTCCCGAGGCCTTGTAGCCGACGTGGCTGCAAAAATAATTTCCCTAAAGATAAATTTCATCAGATATTAGACCTATACATCTTGCTTGGAAATCAAATTGTAGAGTTTAAAAATCCATACAAAATCACAGTGTAATGTCTAGTAGCGAACCGCCCATTGATGTAAAAATTCCTATTGAGCTATACTCTAGGAAAAAAAAACGGTGTTCGACTCTTTGAGTGCAGAAAAGGGGACATCCACTTACTTCGAATTTGCTTTTGTTTTGCTGGCCGCTCCACATGATTTGTGGCCTTCACGATAGCAATATACAGATCCTACAAGTTTATATGTAAGTGTTAGAATTGTGGAAACAAACAACGATGAATCTTAGGAAATTTGATGACCAAGACAATCAAATTCATGCAATGTATTTAGATTGTGCTAGATGCATAAAAATCTATCAACACTACATGCAATATCCTTACACTGCACTGGTAGATAAGTTCATACCTTGTATTCACTATTCAATTTGGTGAGACAGACTGTTTTTGAGTCTTTCAGTGCACCCAATGCCTTCCTCATGCTCTATTGTGTGCCACCCCCTGACATTGTACTAGTCTAATTTGGAAAAACAAAAGATTATTCATCACTTGATGCTCAAAACTGCCACAGTTAACGAAGAAATGACAAAAAAAACAAAACAATGAATCTTGCTTTTTTTCCTTCGAATGCACAACGATATTAATTAGCAAAATAGAAACCAACCCTCATTCAACGCTCTAACACCAAAATTTCTTGTTTCTCCCTATATTTTTCCAAATGACCCTAAATATTGGAGCATCTATACCTGATTTTCTTTCTTTATTTTCTTCTATTTCATCTTAGTTTTGGTTCTGGCTTTATATAGGAGTTGCATTTGCACTCCCACATTGTACTCATACTGGTTGTACGTTGTTAGTCCCATTGACCTAATTTTGTGGTCATTTCTTGGTCATTAATAAAATTATCTTATCGTATCTTATCTCAAATTTGTAACTTGTCACCAGATTGTGAAGAGCTTTGCCATAGAATCACTCTTCCTATGTTCTCTTCTGTAATATCCCAAATAGTGGAAACTGCCCTAGACTGTGCTATCAAGTCTCTAGTTCATGTGACTGGTTTGGTTTGAGTAATATGGCTCTTAATTGTTTGTTTTAACCCTAGAGAATTGCATACAATGTGACAATTAAATCTCATAAATGTAAAATAACAACCAATCTTGTAAACACCCCAAGTTACCAATAGTGGAGTTTATCAAATAATAACAAATGGAAGTTGCTTCAAACTGTCCAATAAGGACTTAAATCTCAAACATTAAAGAATTCTGACCTGTTTTGTAAGAATGTTGATTTGACGATGGTTGTAGCAACTTTATGAATCCTTGGGGCTGATGTGGAATGCTGAGACTGTAAATACGCCTTATATAGTAATAATGGTGCACTATTGGAATGGTAGTAGTTTATAATATATTCATAGGCTTGTAGATGCATCTTCAAGAAAGAGGGGTGCATGGAACAATGAAGAAGGTGGGTTGTTGGTGGCTGCCAAGAGAGAAGAATCACGCCCAGCTTGAGAGAATGCAGCCTTGAGAAGTGGAACACAACCTTCCTTTCTCCATAATAGATTTCTGGTATAAATATTATCTTGTAGCTTCCTAAAAATGCCACAATTCTAACAGAAGGGTTTGTTGTTCCACTTATTCCACTAATATTCCCTACCCAAAGTCTCAAATCTATATATGAATGCGCCCTTCCAACAGTAGGTATTCGTGGTCTCCTCCTATCTGCTAGGGCCTAAGGGCACACATTGTAACACAAATAATTTGTAGCTGATGGTGGGAGATGGTTGCTGCTCACACAAGGAGGAATGAGCCTTCTTTTCATTGGAGGAGGCTGCCAATAAGAACCACAATCCTAACAGTACCTTGCAGCAATTAATAAGTTATTATATGCTCCATGAATAAGAATACTGCCAGCCCATACTTAATGATCACGCCCTCATGAAGGAGGAATAGTTAATGAGAGATCGTTGCCTCTTGAATGTATAGTTGCGCCCTCAAGAAGGCGCCCCTTTAAAATAAGAATGATGCTTCCCAAAGGATGAATGATTGCACCTCCCTAATTATGTAGCTAGAATATGCGCTGAATCTTTGCAAGGAAAGATAATAGTGTTGTGATCTATAAGTATTATGATAGATCTGAATGATCTATCCCTGTAATTGATTAGGGTGGATATATTTCGCCACCGAACTCAATTGCTAGATAAGGAATTCGACCTCATATTTTGGATGCTATGGTAATTCTTCCTGCTAATGGTAAGCCACCATTGGTTGAGATTTCCTTCAAATCTATTTAGAGCTTTGTTCCACGTCTTTTTCCAAGACCCAAATATGATGCCTGAGTACCTTACTATCAGTCCTAGCTGGATCATCTTCCATTTCTTATCAATCCATTCATGGCCTTTGTTTTTTGTTCACAATCCCTACCCTTGTAGCTGTAGCAAAAATGTCTATAACTAAAGATCACTCTTCATCGAAGATTTTGGGTGTGTTCTGGAGTGAATATTGTACTCCATTTGTTGTTAAAAACTGGTTGAAATTTGTTGCATGTAAACTCTGAGTGGTTTCTATCCTAATTTTAGCACTTCATCCCATTTTTTTCTTGTAACCTATTCGTATTAATGACACATCGTCAATGGAAATTATACTATTATGTCTTTTGGTGATTATGAATATGTGATCAGTAGGTCCTAGTGAGAGGTCCTAATCATTCGGGTGAATGGTTGTGTTCCCCAACTATCTTGTGCATGATCCTTTATGTGTAAAGAGTCTCCACAATGACTTTAGAACCCATGCTACATCACAACTCACAAATACTAATTGAAAATGTTGGGCACTGAACACAGAACTACTGATTGACAATTGCACTATGGAATCAAACTCATAACTACTTATCACAATCAATTGTGCATTGAAATTTTGATTATTGAATCACAATAGTCTCACAAAGAAGTTAAAACAAACTAAATTTACTCAACAAGAACCCGGAACAACATTAGAACCATGGCCATAACACAAAATTTAATCAAGAGAACCCATAGAAACATTCAAACTCTATAAAATTGCTCAAGCATTGAACTCGCGACTTAGGACATAACATTGGTGCAAGAACTAAACCCATGACTACTCATTCACATAGCTCTATGCCAATCAAACCCATAGCTACCACTGCTCAATAATGTCTTTGCATTGAACTTTTGATTGTTTACAACATAGAAAACTTGGTGAGGAAGAGCAAGCATACATAGATGGCACTACAAGACCATAAGTATTCATTGTTTGAACATAATAGTTTTCAACTAATAGTTGCAGAACCAATTTCTTATTTGATTTTAACTGCATAGCTATGAATAATGACCCAAACCAAGTATGACAAAATGTTCTCTAATTTGCTATCATCAACAACATAACCAATTTATGATAAGAACATGAAAATAATACCTTTAATGCTTCAGTCGACTCCAGTCGTTGAATAAGTAATGAACAATGGAAATAGATGGAGACTAGGGTTTATAGTTTACCCTATGGTTTATGGTTTACCCGCAGGCTGCAAAAGCAGAAAAAAGAGACTAGGGTTTACGGTTTACCCAATGGAAATAGACGGAGACTAGGGTTTATGGTTTACCCGCAGGCCGCAAAAGCATAAAAATGAATTTCAAACATTTTTTGTCATTTTTTATTAAAATCGAACCGATTTTCTGGCGAATTAATTCGCCTTGGAATTTTCCAATCCCCAAAATTTGAATTGGTGATTCAAATGATGAATTTAATCGAATCAATTCGACAATCATAAAAAATCACCAATTTTCGATTTTCAAGGCGAAAATTCGCCAAACCCGATGACATAGTCTATAACAGAGCTCATGCAGAATGACCATCCTCCTTATCTTGCACATGTCTGAAACAAAAATATCACAGTTGGGGATTTATGCTATTGGTTCAAAGGAAAAGTCGCACTATTTAACTATAAAGTCATATTTATTCTAAATTCTAACCAGTCCCCTTAAATACAAAATTGTCTTGAACATAATGAATTAACATGTATATATGTACATATGATTATCGACCAATTAGTTGATTATTAACATGAATAAGTTGTTGCATTACTATCAAAATCTGCACCCAGAATTCCAACTCAAAAGAGTACTGCTGCATTGAATGAGCAGGTCACTACCCTACTGCAAAGAAAGATCCCAATATTGGCACAATAATAGCACATAAATTATGATGAGAAAATGGGAGAATGTAATGTCCCCATTCAAATAAGTGCGTAGTAAGACAATCCCATCAATCCTACTAGTTTCCTAGGTTGGATGGGCACATGTGGGATGGTAATAAGGAAGCTAATAAATGATATTTAGACATTAGAAGGGTTCAAGCATTTAATAAATATGGTGAATAAATAAATTCAAGAGAAATTCTAAGTGGCAAGTGGTTTTGGAGACATATGGAGGTGGTGGGACCCACACTAGCTTGATTTTTCAATGACACATGGCAGCTCTCTCTTGCCAATTCGAATTCATGGTAAGGTGAACACTCTTGGGTGAGTTGGTAAGTCATAACACATGGCATTGAGCATCTTAGGTCGAAATGGGATTGAATAGTAACGTCCATGGGAGAGGAAGAGTCAAATTGGAGACTAGTGGACACTTGGGCTAGATTCCCTAGTTTTATGACAACAATAATGAAGCATCTATGACATTTATGAAAAAATTCAGACCTGAATTCTTACACCTGACCATTATGACATGTCAGCCCCAAAAATAGTCTCAAGGAAGGCGCTCATGGAGTTGGGGGAAGCTAAAGAGACTCAAATTTGAATTTGGGAGAAGATGGAAGGTTGGAACTAGGAGACAAGTGGCAAATGAGGAATATTTTCTAAATGGAAATTTATTGAATCTATTGAGAGGATTTTGACTCCTTGAAGGCTAATGTTGGTTATAAAATGTAGAAATCAAGTATGAGAATGGATTTTGATGATTTGAGAAAAATTGCATTTGTGAAGAGAGAACTAGTGGATGACTAGTTTCTTGCCTTAGCCAATTTCGAGGGTGAAAGATTCCCATCCAAGTTGGTGTTTGGAGAGGCCACTCAGGTCTTTCATGGTGCTTTAATGGAGTTTTATTTGTAGGTAGAAGCTACAGGAATTTTCATGGTTTGGTTTAGTGCATCACTTTCTCTCCACCATTTCCAATTTTGAAGGCATATTCAGGCTCCTTGAGGGATTGCGCTTTGGGTGAGATCTTGCACTCATTGGGAGAGATTCATAAGATATTTTTCTGATTGTAATAGCTTCATATCCTCTGTTCTTAATATTCAGAAACTCTCAGGTCTAAATACCCATTGACTGTATGCAAAATTATTGATTAATGAGCAAACAATGTCCATTTCCCCAATGCTTTGATGTATGACACTATAAGGTTGACTATTTCGAATGGATGGATTATTATCTGATATATTTGTGATTCATATACTTCCATGGATATATTATACAAGTTTCATGTACTGTACTTGATCATTTGAAGCATTTTTACTCAATTTGTTTGTATTGAGAGGTGAAATAGTGCCAATTCCCCAAGGGTCGAATTGGGGGTTTTTGTTGTTGAATGTGAGAGAGTTAGAACAGTAGTAAAAATATATTAATGGTGCATATGAGACCTTAATCACATACTTAACACATTACATACCTCTTTTCATAAATTCATGGTATTTTGGAGGCATTTGGAAGTCCATTTGCAATGTTACCCCGGGGGGATTTGATGCACAAATTACTAGTCAAAATTACATATATTGATCAGAATACAAATCAAGTTTGAAGCAGTATTTGGAGGGCCATAAAACATCCCTGAACCTAATATTCAAGTCTAAATACCATTCATGCACTCATACAGAATATTTGGGAGCATTTGGGTTGATTTGGAGGTCAAAACAGTAAAACTAGTCAAAGGTCGAAATTGGGGAAAAAGTGGAAAAATTGACATTTTAATAAAATTTTGAAAAAGGGTCATTACAGAGAATGGGTGTTTAAACATCTTGTTTTCAATGTCTTGGGTGTGTTCTAGCTGATATACATTTAATCCAATGCCCCACTTGAGCCCTTCTTACCAGCCCTTTTTTTCCATTAAAAAAGCGTTATATTCAATATTTTAGAGCTGAAAATATAATATACATATTCATGTATTAGCGACACTTTCCGATCCAAAGGACTCTGCTGTCTACAGTTATGCAAAGAGAGAAAAAATCAAAAACAATTTTCTCAATACAGAACCTAAACTACTTATAAGTTATTACAGTCATCCTGATACATTTGAAGCCTCGTTTTGTGCTTAAAAAGAACCCATAATTTTTTTACAAACAGGAGCTGCGTAGCCAGGCCATTATATCAACAAGAAAATAAGATCAGACTGCACCCTTTACTGACCCTTCTTACCAACATGCTATTCATCTTTAGCACCTTTGTCCTATGTAGACAAATAACTTTTTGTGACATGGTACCCACCACATCCTATAGCTAATTAAGGGCACTTTTGCAAAGTTTGTTTTCCCTTCTGGGGTAAATATTTATTTTAAATTACCTCGTCAAAATGTGGTTTTTGGGGCCTCGACACAATTTCACTATGGTTTTTTGGAAGCCATTTCAATCTAACTGAATTAATAGTTGAGCCATAGTTTATGAAGTCATGCACCACAGAGATTATACGGGCATTAAGTATTGTCTGGGCTGTAACACTGTGCATGGCATGTCCAGATTTGAGTTTCACTCTTTAATGCTTCTCTTTTGGAGTATCTCAGCACTAACATGCAGGTGCTATGCAGTCAGTAGTAACAGGCCATTTACAGCTACCTTCTATGTTAGAGGTGCACCCATTGTTGTATTCTCCTGGAACTGCAGAGTACTGCTATGTTTTCTATTTGATGAATGCAGGCTGTGAATGATACTAGCACAACTTGTGTGGCAGCTTTAGCTTCTTTGTTTGAACTTTGAAGCATCTACATTCACATGTTTTCAGACAAGAACCATGTTCAATGGAGACTTGTCTCATTGTAGAGAAGCATGTTGATTGATGCATAAATCTTTTCTGTGGTATCTTTTTTTGCCGAAGATATAAACCAACATTGTCAGACTCTATCATTCAGCAAGAAAATGCTATATGGGTTATCCCCTTAAGCAAGAGAATTTCACCGGCTCTGATATAAATGATGATTTTGAAATGTACCATTAGTTATTTTAATTGTTATCTTACCACTTATAATGCAACTTCTAATTTTCTCTTCCTTATGTAGTTTTTGTGGTTTAAACATAATAAGTCACGGCTGAGCATTGCATGCAATTTTCATTTTTTAATATCTTGATATGTGCTACATAGGTTAGAACAACTGCTGGAGGAACTCTTAGTTCATTTCATGGGTTCAATCAAGGTGAACACAGTTGAGCCATTGATACATAAAGTAGATGATCTGGTATTTTCTGATTCTCAGTTTATATATGATCCTATTAGTTGGGTTAAATTTTAATGAATATTTTAGACCTTCATTATGAAAAATGTAGTCTACATTACCTGCTTTTTAGATTTCCAAGAACCAAGTATGAGCTCCTGTGCATGTGAGAAGATTTGTTTCCGTTTGTACTTCCTATAACATTGCCCTTATTTTTTTGGATTCTTACTTTCTGGCTTAATGGACATAACATTATTTCAATGGAAAAATTTATGTGTTCTTTTCCGATGAATGGATTTTAAAAGTTATACTTGAATGCAAACAATACATTTCCTTGGGTGCTAAATCTTGTCATTGAGTGTATGCATGCATACACATGGACACATATTTTGACTTCATAATTTCAGGGACTCTTTTGTTGCCATCATGAGACTATATAAGTCAGTGCTTGATCATTTTAACACTATCCAAGGTCTCTTAGACTTCATTAGGAGCACTAGAGGGGTCCACCAAGGCTTACCTCTCTTTTGACACTCTTTGGGATCTATATTGATGAACTAGAGTCCTTTCTGAGGAAGTACATACAAGATGGTGATGGTTGTCTTCTACACCATGTCTTGATCTCATTGCTTCCATTTGTTGATGATGTTATACTCTTGGACACCTCACATGGGGGGCTGTATAGATAGAATGATGCCCTATTTAGATTTTGTGATCTTCGACAATTGATGGTGAGCCTATTATGATCTCCAACGTGCCTCAACCTACTCTCTCTGACTACCATTTTTACTCTTGAGAGGATGAGATTGAGATAACCATGACCTACACATATTTTGGGGTTTAGCTTGAGACATGATTTCCAACCTCAACTTAACAATGGGTGTGGTTTCCTTGCTCAGCTTGAGAGATAGTATTTTCATCTTCATTTCTAGGGCATCTTGTCCATGATGCACTCGTTGGACATGATCATAGACCCCCAGTCCTTTATGACTCCAAGGTATGAGACCTAGCTTGCTTTGGGAATATTGGGTTAGGGTGGAGAGAGTCTAGAGCCTTTTGTTACAAGGTTTTGTCTATTGCAAATGAATAATTCATTAGTGTGTCATCTAGGTGGAGTTTGGGGCTCTCTATGCCTCGAGGCCATTTTTAGACATGTCTCCTTTCTTTAGAGTGAGGAATCTTGGAGACTCTGCTTTCGGTAGGGATAGGTATTGTTACAACTTGCACTAGAAGATATAGTTAAAACCCCAAAGAACGCAACTAACCCAACTATAATTTAGAGGCGTTACCCACTTTCACCTCGATAACCACTTCTCTACACTTCCAGTTAGCTCTTCTCCAACTCAATGGGGGCTTCCATTGATGGGATTGCTAGGCTATGGGAATGAGGAAACCAGGTGATTTGAAGGGTTATCCTTAGCAAACTTGAAGTTCTCTTTAGTAGTATAGGTGATGCTCTGGGTAGGTCACAGGTTCAATTCCGATGGGGGGTAGGGCTGCACATACTGACCCGTCATAGTGAAGCTGAAAGGGTAGGAATTTCCTTGACATAAATTCTCGGTCCATAAAGATATGACAATTAGGCTCCAAAAGAGAGAGAGCTCTCAAAATTCAACCATGAGTTCAAATGAGGAAGAGGCTCTCTTTATATAGGAGAGTAGCTCAATATCCTTTATAATAAAATATTCATTATTTTCTTCGATCTATCCTATGGTGGAGTAAAATATTACAAAAACCGCACTAACTTCTAACAAACTCCTAACAAATTACTTAAAAATGGTGGTCAATATCACTTGTACAATGCACGAGATACATAAGGCCCCTCCATCAAGCAAGGGATCAATGCCAAGTGATGATGCCATGTGGCCTCCAAAGGCTCTTCAAAAAGAGATACTCCAACAAGCCAAGTCCACAAAGAAACCAAGTTGGATCAAGACATTCTTCAAATGCAAAAACGTCCTCCAAAAGTGGGCACAAAATCCAAGGAAATCCATAGAAGAGAGATGTCCTCATTCAAAGGAAATCTTCAAATGATAATACTCCACCAAGAGGGCCTCTCCAACGTAGATGTGTCCAAATAGCAATCCACAAAGAGTCTAGAAGCCTCCCAAGATGCAAAAGCGTCCTTCAAAACTTCAATAGAAGTCCATAGAAGAGGGATGCTTTCATCAATAAATGGCTAAGGTGGCTTCCAAAGCAAATACACGCCATGAAATAAGAAATGAATGTTTCCTTTGATCACCGAGCATCATTATTTCATACTATAGGTTGCCATAAAAGGAAGTGACAAGGCAAGTGGATGGAACATTAGCCAATAAGTTAGGGTGAACCCTACTACAGATTCAACAAGACTCCTCCTATACAGCTTCCAGTAAGGATAATGGATATACAAGGGTAGTGCTCCACTGTTGCTGCTTATTTCGTGAAAATTCACCTCTGTTATGTGCCCAGAACTGAAGATCAGGTCTGTTTTTATGCCCTGAATTATTTTTTAGGGTTGTCTTTTGCTGATTGGGGTTTGCAATATACCCAACATGGCCTAAAATTGGGGATTAGGGCTTCTTTTCATGCCCTGAATTGCCGAAGGCTAAAACTGTCACATGCTGCCCAAGAAATTGCCCAGAATTATTCCAGATGTTGTTTCATGCTTTTTTGACTGCTCGAAATTGCTTCTCAAGGTCATTATCTACATGGAATTGCTCTAGAAAACCTAGGAATCTTCTAGAGGTGACCTTTCACTGCTACAACATGCCCAGAATGTTGATTCTTTGCCCAGAATGGCTTGAGAATAGCCTAGAGGTGTTCATACTGCTGCTAGGCACCCCTGAACACAGAGAGAAGACCTATTTTGGGTTGCTATTGGTAGAAACATGCCCATATAACACCCAGAATGTCGAATAGGTGTTTTTTATTGACTAGGAACTTCCCAGCATGGAGAATCAGGGCACTTTGTGTTGATGTATATGTAACTTCAGAATGTATTTAATTTATATATTTATTGTACTCCTATAGAGATGTATTATTCCTCTATACGGAAGTGTCGTCATTTGTATTGACAAGTGTCACAAGTATGTTAAATTGTCGATGGGTTATTAGATCACCTTGTAAGGGGTCAGCCCGATATAATGTAATATGAAGTTATTGTACCTAGCTAGACAAGTCGGCCCCATAAGGTTATTGGGAAAACAGGACAAGTATAAATAGAGATCGGGAGATCTCTATTTGGATCACTTCAGAACTCACACTTCCTTCACTCGGAAAGTGGCGCACATGTGAGGAGGAGGATCAGTTGCTAAGAGGAGTCTATCTCTTGTACATTGGTTGTACTTTGGTTGTGCTATTGCTCTATCTATCTCTGAGGAAGTTGTGGGGTTTTTCACCTTAGGGTTTTCCCCACGGAAACTCTATGTGTCTATTGTGTCTCATGCTTTTGCTTCTTGTGATGATTAACATGCTTGTTATGATTGATATGAATTGATATACTATACATGTTATTCTCTCAGTAAAGATCCTAGATTATTGTGAATTAATGCTCAAAATTTAACATGGTATCAGAGCTAACCTGAGAAGAAGACATTGTGCAATGACGAAAACTAGGGTTTCTTACTTATTGGGTTTCTCTCCACAGATTTTGGAAAAGCAGTATAGTAGATTGAATCTACTCATCAAGGAGAATCTATCTATCCAATCAGAATTCAATTCTGAGCATTTTCAGATTTGGCCCTAAAAATTAGGGTTTCCACAAAAATAGGAATTTATGAAATCTGAAGACATAGCTGGAAGCGCCTTGGAAAAATCAAAGTTTAGAGCTTTGGATCGAGATTTTTGGCTGGGTAAATCTCTGGGAATCGCAAACCCTAATTCAGGGTCCTCCCTAGTGAACTAGGGAAGACTAAAAGGCATTTATAAAGGGTGAAGCTTTGCAAATCTCAACTTCTGAATACACCAAGCTGATTAGATCATCAAGGAGCATCTTTGTATCCTTTCAGAAAGTTGAAATTCACTTTTTGAATTTTTAGGGTTTTTTCGACAAACCCTAATCCGGGACCAGATCCAGTTTTCAGCAAAGCAAGTGGTAAGACCTAAATCTATTATATTTCCATTTTAAGTACTCTTTAAGATGTCTCACCACACCAAGCTCGAGAATAAGCTTGAAGGGGCTGATAACTTCCGAGCCTGGAAGTATAGGATTGGGTTAATCCTGGAAGAAAATGAATTGGACTCCTACATCAGCTCTGAGGTCCCTATCCCAGAGGATGAAGAGGCTAAGGTATTGCATAAGAAGAAATTGGTCAAGGAAAAGAGAATCATTGTTGATTCTATCAAAGACCATCTCATACCACATGTGTCATCTCTAAAGACACCCAAGGAGATGTTTGACTCCCTGACCAAGTTATTTGAAGGGAAGAACATAAATCGAAAGTTGACTCTGCGGAATCAATTGAAAGGGGTCAAGATGTTGAATGGAGAGACCATTCAATCTTACTTCTCCAAGGTCTCTCAGATCAAGGCACAACTTGAAGCTGTGGATGAATTAGTGGACAATGGTGAAGTTGTTATGACCACTCTGAATGGCCTACCTAGGTCATGGGACTCCTTTATTCAAGGAATCTATGCAAGAAAGAAATTGATCTCTTTCAGTAGACTGTGGGAGGAATGCTCTCAAGAAGAAGCTAGGCTTGTGGCACGAGAAGAAAAGATGGGGAATAAAGATCAATCTCTCACAGCTCACACCAAGGGAAGCTAGGTTAATAGGGAGAAATCTCATAACAAGAAACATTCTCACTCTTATCACAAGAGGAAAGATCTATCTCATGTTCGATGTTTCGAATGTAATGAAATGGGACACTTTGCTTCAAATTGTCCCAAGAAGAAGAAAAGACAACAACTTCAACAAGAAGAAGAAGAATAACAAAAGAAGATATCATGCTCATGCTACTGAGGATGATGAACCTTTCAAGAAGAAAGCTAGAGCAGAAAGTGATGATGATGACTCATCAAGCGAAGAAGAGTATGTTCTAATCTTTGCTCTCACATGTACTATTTCTCATGGTTTTAATGATTGGTTAATTGACAGTGGGGATTCCAAACACATGACTGGGTTTAAATAATCTTTTTTAAACCTATCTGAACATGAATCACCCCATAAGGTGAAACTTGGGGATGATTATCAATACCCTGTCAAAGGAAGTGGGGAGGCCTCCCACAACCTAGAATCTGGAAAGTCCTTAAAGATGAAAGATGTGCTATTTGTACATGGGCTCAAGAAGAATCTACTCTCCATCTTTGCATTAGATGCAAAAGGTATGAGGGTTGCATTTGTAGATGGGCAAGTCCTAATGTGGCCAAAGGGTAAAACTATTGATGATGCAGTGGTGATTGGAGAGCAAGAGGGAGGATTGTATAAATTGAAGGGACAACCTAAACATGCCATGGTGCATGATTCCATGGAGCCAAGTGAACTTTGGCATAGAAGACTTGCACATATGCACTATAGAGCATTACCAATTGCAAGTAAGGTTGTAGAAGGTCTTCCTGAAATCAAGATCAAGCATGAAGGTGTTTGCAAAGGCTGTGCAAAAGGAAAGAACATAAAGAAGGAATTTCCAAGCAGTGAAAGCAAATCAAAAGGAATCTTGGAAATTATCCACTCTGATGTATGCGGTCCGATGTCATCCAGTTCTCTGAGTGGGTATGTTTACTATGTCTCTTTCATTGATGAATTCTCCAAGAAGACTTGGGTTTATTTCTTGAAGAACAAAGATGAAGTGCTTGACAAGTTCAAGGAATTCAAAGCCTTGATGGAAAATCAAACTGATAAGAAAATAAAGACATTCAGATCAGACAATGGCGGAGAATTCACTTCAGGTGACTTCAAGAAGCTATGCAGTGATTCAGGGATTAAGAGGGAGTTGACTTCTCCCTACAATCCACAACATAATGGAGTTGCAGAAAGGAAGAATAGAACAATCATGGAAGCAGCACAGGAAATGCTGCATGACTAGGATCTACCCATGCATCTATGGGCAGAAGCAGCTAGGACAAATAATCCAGGAAGCAAATATCAAGAGGGAGCACACTCCAGCAGTTCATGCAAGGAAGCAAATATTGAGAGTAATTCCACCCGACAACAAACAAACAAAGATAAGTATTTGAATTGTCAATTCTTGTATATTTGATTGTTTAAATAATACTGTTCAATGATGTATATACTTATGTTCCTAGACTTAGGTTGTGTATTTTGCATATTTGCATTAATGAACAGTATACTACTAATATGCATATGATGGGTAAGTTGCCTATGGCACTGTACAACATTCCATTGCTACTTATCTAGAATGAAACCTCTTTGCTGACATGTTGGGAGTTGTGCACACTCTTAACAATGTTCTGGTAGAGATTGGAAGGAATCTAGAAAGTTACGGGATATGGATAAATGTTGTATTGAAGCATTGGCTTAAATAATTGCATGACTATATGACATATTTCTTTATGTGAAAGAATTTGTTCTGAAAATTATGAGATGTTTCTAATCATGCAATTTAACTTGTTTTGTAGGAAAGACCATATACCTTCACCTACAAAAGGACTACAACATTTGTTCAAGCAACAAAATTATCTATTGAAGATATTGAAGTTCCCAGGATACGGGAAGAATGTCATGATCCATCGATCATGAAGAACGATGTTTGGGATGCGGTCCCAAGACCTGAAGGGAAGTATATTGTGACTTCCAAATGGATCTATAAGATCAAGCATGCTGCAGATGGTAGCATAGAGAAATACAAAGCGACATTTGTAGCTCATGGCTTCTCCCAGAAAGAGGGGATAGAATATGAAGAAACTTTTGCTCCTGTAGCCAGGTATACTTCCATCAGATCAGTACTTTCCCTTGCTGCAGTGATGAAATGGAAGATACATCAGATGGATGTCAAGACAACTTTCTTGAATGGTGTAGTCGAGGAGGAAGTGTATGTGGAGCATCCACTTGGTTTTGAGACACATGACAGGGAGTCATATGTGTGCAGACTGAAGAAATCCTTGTATGGCTTAAAACAAGCTCCTAGAACTTGGTATGGTAGGATGGACATTTTTCTATCTAGTTTGGGCTTTACCAAGAGTAAAGCGGATTCCAACCTTTACTACAAGTTTGAGGAAGGGGATCCTGTAATTCTACTCCTATATGTGGATGACCTGTTTGTAACAGGAGATGATAGTTTGATTATCGATACCAAGCGGAAGCTTGCAGCTGAGTTCGAGATGAAGGACTTGGGGATGATGCACTATTTTCTAGGCATGGAGGTGTGGCAGACTGTAGATGGTATATTCCTTGGACAAGGGAAGTATACAGTAGATATCCTGAATAGGTTCGGGATGATGGATTGCAAGGCCATGGCCACACCTATGGCATCGAACCTGAAGCTTCTATGTGATGCTTCATCTGAGCCGGTTGATGTCTCTATGTATCGTTAGATGATTGGGTCCTTGATGTACCTGATGAACATGAGACTGTTGGAACATTTAAAAAAACCCACTATGTCATTCTAGACTTAGGATAAAATTAATTAATCATTCATGATTAATTTCCTGAGTTTTGACTAGGTAGAATAGGCCAGTTTTGTCTTTTAGTGGACCACATGCTATCCTCATTCACAAAAACGAATTTGTATAGATTCTGGATAAGATTTCCTTGGATTCTGTCTGATTTTATTCCATTCCTGAATTAGAAAGACACTATCCAGTTTTAGTTAGATTTGTCCTGTTTTTTCTGCTTTCTAATGGAAAAGATAAAGCTAGTTTACTTGGAATCTTTTGCCACTTGACCAATTCGACCTCCACATCATATCTAACCTTATAAAGCCATCATTACATTCCATTTACCTCACTCATGAGCTGCCATACCATGCTTTCCAAATTCGTGAGCCTCTAGCACAGTTTTGAAAACTTCTTTTGCCACCTAGGGGGTTTTTAGTCTTTTCTAAGCCTTTCTTTTTGCTCTTTCCATATTGCTTCAAAGCAATTCGATTTTCTCCATGGAGGATGTATTATATTTTGTTATCATATCAATTAATAAGATACAGAGTGTTTTCCATAATTTATTCTCTCTATTCTTCTTCTCTCATTGTCTAAAATATTCCATGGTGAAATTGTCTTATGAATCTAGTTCCTAGTAATTGAAAATCTCACATCGTATCAGAGCTAGCTTGATTCAAAAAAATTTCCAAGAGTGTGTTTTGCAAGTATTACCATTACCAGGAGCATATCAGTATGGAGAAAAATCAAGCCAAAGCTGTGTCTCTCACTCCCTTCAATTTCTTTGACTGGAAGGCGCATATGATCATCCAGCTTCGGAGCAAAGGATTGTATAGAGTCACTATGGGGCTTGAAACTGAGCCAGGAGCTGTTGCATTAAAATACAAATGGTTCAATAGGATTTATGAGGCTTATGGGTTACTTTGTCTCTTTGTATCTCCAGATCTTCTATTCCATATCGATTCTCTATCAACTCCAAATGAAGTGTGGACAAAGCTAGAGTCTCTCTTTGGAAAACAGGACGAGCTCAGAGGTCATTTGTTGGAGATTGAGCTGATCTCTCTTAGTCCAAGTAATTTAGATTCTATGGAGGAGTTCATATCAAAATTCAAGAACCTAGTGCTTCAACTCAAGCAATGTGGTATAGAGAAGAAGGATGAGCAATTAATCCTTACCATTCTGTCAAAACTGAGCTCTGAATACTCAGTATTTGTGTCTACTTTTCATTTTACAAGACTTGCAGTTCCCAAGTGGAAGATGCCAACCTTGGATGCATTCATTGATTCGCTCACTCAAGAAAAGGACAAGCTAGTCCAAATGAGGGATCAATCACCCTCCAAATACTTTTCACTTGTTGCTCATGGAGCAAGGAGTTTCAAGAATGACAAATCCAAACAGAAGATATTGCTAGATGAAGAGGATTCTGATGGAGATTCCAAATCCAAGAAGATGAAGAAGGAGAAGCCCGAGTGTTCTTATTGCTGCAAAGGCACTCATCCTGATAAATCTTGCTTCAAGAAGAAATTAGACATCATGGACAAGATGCTTGAAGAGCATAACATAGATGTTCCTGACTTTGCAAAGAAAGAACAAGGCAAGGTTGTTGTAGAACAAGAACCATGTCTCCAAGACTCTCCCAAAGGTAATAATGTTTATGCTTTGAGTGCTAGAGTGAAATATAATTCTGATATCTCTGATATTGATTCACATTCTGATATATCAAAATCAGAAACCTCCACCTCTTCCTTGGAACAATCTTCAGTCAGTTCATCCAAGTCTACTCTCAAAACTAGTCATTTTTTACTAGCTTCTGACTTGTCTTCTGAAAGGTCTTTCCACCATCATTCAAATCTTTTAGATTCTGATTTAGAAGATGATTTACAGTCTAATATGCAGGTCATTACATATCCCACATCATATTCCCAACTTTTGGATGCACAAAATACCCTACAAACCCCAAGTTCTCCAGTTAAGAAACTACACAATTCTATGTTTTCCTACACTGTGTCACTTGCCTCTGTTGCACTTTTGTCTTGCATATCTTTCATTAGTTGGATAGCCATTGTTTTGGAATTATTTGGACTGATATTCCACACATCTGGACATGACCCCATCACTCATGGTTCAAAAGTCAAGTCCTCGCACTCTCCAGGCTCGCTCAGCTGTCCGGGTGATCTAGTTTTTCAAATTTTTTCTACTGAAATTATGTTCGATCATGGAGACTCCACATCTTTACTGGTTTCTGCTCCATATGACTTACATTATGATATTTCAGAGCTGCATGATCTCATTTTAAATATCAGAAAGGTTCTACATCAGTTTGAGAAGAAAGTACAAGAACTAGTACACCACATTGCAGCTACAAAAGAAATTGATCCTGTTGAGTTCATTGTTTCTCCTTGGGAAGGAGTATGCATAAATATTCTTTCCATCATTGATTATGTTTTCAGATTTTATTATGTATGTTACAGCAGCAAGAAAAATTCATTTGATGCTCCTCCATCATCAGAAGATGAACTTCATAGAGCTTCAACACATGGCTCTTGCCTACACAACATTGATGCACTGATGCATGATCATGACATCCACAATCTCTTCATCAAGTCAATTACTCGGAAGCATCCCATTCAGCTCATTCAAATGAGAAACATGACAGTATGAAGACATCAAGCATGTCCATTTTTTAGGGAGGGTTTTGTTCCCATGCGATTTTCCGTGTTTCCTCGGTTTACATGGACTAGTTATTTTTGTATTGGGGTGACCATAAGCCTTGTTGCTTGGGCCCTATATTTCTAATATTTTTCTAATTCCCATCACATAAAGTCAGGCTTAAGGGGGAGTGTTAGAACATTTAAAAAAAACTCACTATGTCATTCTAGACTTAGGATAAAATTAATTAATCATTTATGATTAATTTCCTGAGTTTTGACTAGGTAGAATAGGCCAGTTTTGTCTTTTAGTGGACCACATGCTATCCTCATTCACAAAAACGAATTTGTATAGATTCTGGATAAGATTTCCTTGGATTCTGTCTGATTTTATTCCATTCCTGAATTAGAAAGACACCATCCAGTTTTAGTTAGCTTTGTCCTATTTTTTCTGCTTTCTAGTGGAAAAGATAAAGCTAGTTTACTTGGAATCTTTTGCCACTTGACCAATTCAAACTCCACATAATATCTAACCTTCTAAAGCCATCATTACATTCCATTTACCTCAATCATGAGCTTCCATACCATACTTTCCAAATTCGTGAGCCTCTAGCACAGTTTTGGAAACTGCTTTTGCCACCTACGGGGTTTTTTGTCTTTTTCTAAGTCTTTCTTTTTTCTCTTTCCATATTGCTTCAAAGCAATTCGATTTTCTCCATGGAGGATGTATTATATGTTTTTATCATATCAATGAATAAGATACAGAGTGTTTTCCATAATTTATTCTCTCTATTCTTCTTCTCTCATTGTCTAAAATATTCCATGGTGAAATTGTCTTATGAATCTAGTTCCTAGTAATTGAAAATCTCACATTTACTACAAGGTTGAGGAAGGGAATCCTGTAATTCTACTCCTATATGTGGATGACCTATTTGTAATAGGAGATTATATTTTGATTACCAATACCAAGTGGAAGCTTGCAGCCGAGTTCGAGATGAAGGACTTGGGGATGATGCACTATTTTCTAAGCATGGAGGTGTGGCAGAGTGTAGATGGTATCTTCCTTGGACAAGGGAAGTATACAGTAGATATCCTGAAGAGGTTCGGGATGATGGATTGCAAGGCCATGGCCACACCTATGGAATCAAACCTGAATCTTCTATGTGATGCTTCATCTGAGCCGGTTGATGTCTCTATGTATCATCAGATGATTGGGTCCTTGATGTACCTGACGAACACGAGACCAGATATTTGCTTTGCGGTGAACACATTGAGCCAGTTCCTGATGGATCCAAGGAGTGTTCACCTGGTTGCTGTAAAGCATATTTTGAGGTACCTGAAGGGTACAGTTGATTATGGGCTCAAGTATGAAGCAAATCAAAAGTATGAAGCGAATCAAAATTTTAATTTGTAAGGTTATGTTGATTCAGATTGGGCAAGCAGTGATGTAGATAGGAAGAGCACATCTGGGTGTTGCTTCAGTATGGGATTAGGTGTGATCTCTTGGTTTAGCAGGAAGCAATCCTGCATAGCACTAAGTACAGCCGAGGCAGAGTATGTTGCAGCTTGTTCAGCTAGTTGTGAGGCAGTATGGCTTTAGAAGCTACTGTTAGAGTTATTTGATCTCCCGCTGGAGACTACTGGTATCTTTTGTGACAACAAGAGTTGTGTGAACTTGTCTGAGAACCCAGTGTTCCACAACAAGTCGAATCACATTGAGATCAAATATCACTATATCAGGGATATGGTGCAGAGAGGAGCAGTGAAGCTCCTGTATGTTGCGACAGATGAGCAGATTGCAGATGTGTTGACGAAGCCACTAGCCAGAGTGAAGTTCGGGTACTTCAGAGAGAGGCTTCATGTCCTTCAGATCGATGACACTTCAAGGAAGAAGTGATGGAGACATTTGATGAAGCCATTCCAAGCATGGTGCAAGGAGGATCCTTCACATGGCTATGGATGTAAGCGCTGGATGATGAGTATCAGGACGATGCTCCAGTTACTACTCTATATATGCATCCTGTTGGATGTTGGATATGATCAGTTGGATCATTTATATGTATGTATGCATCATGTTGGATGTTGGATATGATCAGTTGGATCATTTATATGTCTGTATGTACACATCATGTTGGATGTTGGATATGATTAGGTAGATCATGTATTTTTATATGTATTAGGTGGATACTTGTATGATCAGGTAGATCATGTATTTGTATATGTATCAGGTGGATACTTGTATGATCAGGTAGATCATGTATTTGTATATGTATCAGGTGGATACTTGTATGATCAGGTAGATCATGTATTTGTATATGTATCAGGTGGATACTTGTATGATCAGGTAGATCATGTATTTGTATATGTATCAGGTGGATACTTGTATGATCAGGTAGATCATGTACTTATTTATGTATCAGGTGGATGCATTATGTATATCAGATGGATGCATTTGTATGATCAGGTAGATCATGTATGATGATATGTATCAGGTAGATACTTTGTATGCATCAGATGGATATACTGTTTGATCAGGATGATCACAGATAACGAGCTTCAGGATGTTGCTCTAGATGATATGCATCAGGTTGATGCTATGATGATGATCAGGATGATCACAGATGACGAGATTCAGGATGTTGCTCTAGATGATACACATCAGGTTGATGGTATGATGATGATCAGGTTGATCATGTGATGATGTACATTAGGATGATGTATGGTGAGTATCGGTTTGATACTCTATGGCCGTGGACAGGTTGTGCAGGTAGCATAGAAAAGACCCTTTAAAAACCAGACAGGTAGAGCGGTGTGCTCGTAACATCCTGGGATGCTCTGAGTAGGTTTTTCTACAGTTTTACATAGAAAAGATCCTTTAAAATCCAGACAGGTAGAGCGGTGTGCTTGTAACAGCCTTGGATTCTCTATCGAGATCCAGACAGGCAGAGCGGTGTGCTTGTAACATCCTGGGATGCTCTAAGTAGGTTTTGCGAAAGTTCACATAGAAAAGATCCTTTAAAATCCGCATAGGTAGAGTGGTGTGCTCGTAACATCCTGGGATGCTCTATCGAGATCCATACAGGTAGAGCGGTGTGCTCGTAACATCCTGGGATGCTCTGAGTAGGTTTTGTGAAGGTCAACATGTAAAAGAACCTATAGTTTGCGCTAGGTTTTGTTGATGCACGTAATCAGTCCTAGGTTCCACAATATGGCCACTGATGATGAAGACCTACAGGTGGTGGGCCTACATCCAGTATGAAAAAGGACTGGCTCTGTAGAACTTCCTATGACGAGTAGATCAAAGATTGATTGAGATAGCAGCAGCAGTGACGATGACGATGATTCGAGGATGATGATTCACTGATGATGATCCAAAGAAGAAGCCTTGTGCTAGCAGATTTGTGTCAAGAAATACCTTCCTAGTTAAGAGGGAGTGTTGATGTATATGTAACTTCGAAATGTATTTCATTTATATATTTATTGTACTCCTATAGAGATGTATTATTCCTCTATACGGAAGTGTCGTCATTTGTATTGACAAGTGTCGCAAGTATGTTAACTTGCCGATGGGTTATTAGACCACCTTGTAAGGGGTCGACCCGATATAATGTAATACGAAGTTATTGTACCTAGATAGACAACTCGGCCCCATAAGGTTATTGGGAAAACAAGACAAGTATAAATAGATATCGGGAGATCTCTATTTGGATCACTTCAGAACTCACACTTCCTTCACTCGGAAAGTGGCGCACATGTGAGGAGGAGGATCAGTTGCTAAGAGGATTCTATCTCTTGTACTTTGGTTGTACTTTGGTTGTGCTATTGCTCTATCTATCTCTCAGGAAGTTGTGGGGTTTTTCACCTTAGGGTTTTCCCCACAGAAACTCTGTGTGTCTATTGTCTCTCATGCTTTTGCTTCTTGTGATGATTGACATGCTTGTTATGATTGATATGCATTGATATACTGTACATGTTATTCTCTCAGTAAAGATCCTAGAGTATTGTGAATTAATGCTCAAAATTTAACACTTTGATGCTAACTTTCTAAGTATTTTTGCCTCAAAACCATTAAATTTAGAAATTATGTAAGAATAAGGAAAATAAAAACCTGCCCAGGAATAACATTGCTTGCACCTGGCTAGCTTGCTAGTTCTCCAACAGTACATACAATTGATTCCTATGAAATTCCTTTCCTCAAAATTTCATATCTGCTACCTTCATTTAGATGCTCTTATGGATATTTACAAAGTTTCTCCACAATTAAGATAGCTTTTGTGGCTGTTGGCATTGGGTATTGTGCCTTCATGTCCTTATGATCCCTTGACTGTAACCTACAAGGAAAAACCAGATTGATATGCTTAGTTTTATATGCATTAAATTTGCATAGCCAATGATTATTGTTTCTTAATTTCTCTTGTAACTAATAGAGGCAAAGTTGCAAAAAAAATATCTTATTTATTCCCCTATATAAGGTCCCTAAGAAAGGAGAATGTATCCTAGCCTTACCAATAAAATAAGTGCTTACTTTTAAACGTGTTTGCACTGATATTCCCAATCAAACTCCCAGGGGAACACCATGTCCCTCCAACACTTGACCTTGCTCTATATGAACCTGTTTCATTTGAAATATTTTGTTCATATCTACACATGTAAACCTTTCTGCTCCCAGAATTAAACAATAATAATGAAGCCTTGCAACAATGACCTATAATAAGTTTATGTTTCTGCATTCAGACCTCAATATAACCCCAAACTGACAAGGGATCATATTTGACTTGAATCAAACTTTCTTTTGTGCCATCAAAAGCATTATATCTAAGTGCATCCTGAATTGTCAATCCACTGCAAAAGTATTGAGAAATACCAATTTTCTTTATGATTTCCTGGAGCAACGTTTGAGCAACACCAAACAACAAGTTGGAGAAACGTTTGAGAAAGACCAAACACAAGTTGGAGCAACGTTTGAGCATCTTTATGGAAGCCTGCAATTTAGCATGCATATATAAGTTTGTTAAACCCTTTATCAAAGTGTTTTTAGCCATATAATGAGAACATTGAGCCATTAATCCTTAGAGTTGAGCTTTGATCATATGAATCGATTATCCATTATTTTAGTTACTAGAGGGCATTGCTACTCTCTTATTCTTGCACACACTTTTATCATTGCATATAGTCACAACTCTTATGGTAGATATGGAACCTTCCAAGGTCACTGACATAGAGGATGCATCACTTGTAGAAGCATAGAGGCAATTCTTTTAGCATCAATCACAAGTGATTCAACAATAGAAAAAACCCTAAACCAGGAGGTGGCATTTCCTTACCAATTTAGGAGGCATTCTTCTCCTTTCTATGCGCGGTCCTGTGGAGGTATCCTCCGATATCTCTAATGTATCCTATGGGGGTCTCCTCTAATGCTGGCAATGTCTCTTGTGGCGGTCTCCTCCAATGTCGATAATGTCTCCTCATCCTCCCATAGCCCAAGTTGCTCTAGTCTCTTCTCCTCTATGAATGAGGGATCCTCTACTATCTTCTCCTCTGCACACAGGAGCTCATGTAGCTTGGGAGGAGTTTCACGACATAAGGGAAGGAACACCCTAGTTATGGTAGTGTTTTTGTATTATGTTTGTTGGTTTGTTGGTGTTATGTTCTTTTTGGTAATATTTGTGTGCAAATATTATAATATATATATGTTTTGTAATAATATAAAAATTATATACTGTAAATTTTTTAATATATATTTGATTGTTGGTGTTATGTTCTTTTTGGTAATATTTGTGTGCAAATATTATAATATATTTTAATTTATATATATATATGTTTTGTAATAATATAAAAATTATATATTGTAAATTTTTATATATTATAAGTTTTTAATATATATTTAATGATCAAATAAAATGGCTATGGGGATATTGGTCAATTTAGCATGGTAAGGATTGAGATCATGTGAATTGAATCTATAATTTTGAGTGCACATAATGACGACAATATTGCACTTACAAAAGAGGTTTGAGGCCAGTGAACACATCGACCAACATCAAGAGCTGAAGGGACCTCACTGGATGTCTTGAAAGAAGAAAATGTTTTCGAGTGACATAGGAGGGTCTCTCATGAATCCATTTACAGTGTTACAGTTTACTAAATTAACACTGCACATGAATTCAGAGACCTCCTAAAATCCATCCACAGTATTAAAATTTAGTAAATCGTACACATTCATTGTCAAAATTGTAATTTTCCATTATTAGAGTGACACAACTAAAAATGACTAACATAAACGACTAATTCATATTCTTAGTTGTTATTAGCTAGTCATATTTGTATTCATGTGACTAACTTAGTCATTTACGTTAGTCATTTTCATTTTAGTCACTTGTTATCTAGTCATATATTTTATCCCGTGACTAAACTAGTCATTTTTAGTTGGCTCACTTAAAATTGCTCAATTTTGGTCATTTATCCCTTGAAAAAATTGTGGTGACTAACTTTTTAAGTCACCTAGTCACTTATCTCTAATTTTGTACTAGTTCTCAAAAATCCATAAATAATTCTTTTTTCTATAAGCATATAACTATATAACATCTCTATGTTTCTAGCATGTAATAACTACTGTAATAAAGATTGTTGTTGCTTGTAAATTTTCTTACGCAATTTATATAACTGCTTTTGGTCAGTTTGTATTCAAGGTGGTTACTTTACAAATTTAGTGGCCTTCCGCCGCCATAACCGAAGGTGATGTTTTGATCTTTTTCTTGTTCTTGCTATTAGTTTGTAAAATGCCTTGCTTAGCCTTAAGGCTAAGCTTTGATCTTTGATCCTTGCCTTAGCTATTATGCATTAATGCTTTAGTTATATGTGACAATAGTTGGGACACTATGGATATAGTCTTGATCCAAATATTTAAAAGTATTAAGGTTTTTACAAAGACCATCGATATAATTCTTTGCCCAAAGTGCAAAGTTTAACAATGCAAGGTTATGCGTTGATGTATTCATTTATACGTAGTTGGGGCAATGGGGTTTCACCATATTCGAACCTTGATTAAAAAGCAATAAAATAAATTTAACATTTATTCTACTGCGTGTTAAGTTGGTTTAAAGGTCTGTACCATGGTTGATTGCTAATTAACGAGCCACCTTGGCCGTGCATTGACAACGCAACCATGATTTTATGGCTCACTCGAGATTGAATCTCGACAATCCACATCTACAGTAATATGAACAGTGTTTTTCTTAGGGTTTAATGTGTTCATTTCATTGTCCTAAACTTCATTAATGCAAAAATTTGGTTTGTAAGCTCTGCGAATAGAGGCTCTGCACTTTTCATGGTGATTTTGTAATTTCTTGGGTGTAATATGTTTCCGTCATTAATGGCATTCCTTCTGGTGATTTACCAAGGTAATAAAGAGGTCTTATCAGTGCTAAAGGTTGACATGCCAAAGCTTAATGGTTGTTGCAACTTGAATTCGGTCACCTTGTCAGCCTCAAACTGCCATCTACCAGGTAGGAACAAAAATTCAATAAACTCTGCAATTAAATTTGTATATTACATTTTTATTATCCTATGGTCGCCGAGACTAATGTTTAAGGTTTTTTTTTGTAGGAAGAGGAGGGATAAGGTGTCGAGGAGGAGCCGACCCCTGGCTCTGTTTGCAGTTTGTACAAGGTAAGGTAACAAGATTTGTTTAAATTTCTATTTAATTATTTTACAGTTACAATGGATTCTGACTATGGCCAGTTGAATGTAGGCTTGAGAGCATCGTCTAGGTTAGCGACAAGGTCATCTCCTCCCAGGTTTGCGTATTAGAACTCCAAGGTGAGAAAAAAGAACCTCTATTCTGCTAAGTCCTTCAATTTAAGTCATCTTTAGTTGCTAACTGTTTTATTTGTTTGGTTGTTGTAGTGACTCTATGCGGGGTTTTGGAACCGCGAAGAGAGTCCAGGATTTCGCCTTCAACAAGATAATTTGATTAATAAATGTTTGACCCTTAGGGTTTATGAAATGTCGGGCAGGGGGATTTCTCGTCATCTCTATTCCAACGTTTGCTTTTTATAAATATGGTGGATTCCATTGTTGATGGATTTATATCCATAACGATATGAATCCCTCTGTTTAACCTTTAAAGCTATTTATTTGTTAAAACAATTTCTTTTGGGTCTTTGTCGAATTCTCATTTAAATGGTTTTATGTCTTTAAAGGAAGTTCAAAAAATTATCTATCAAGATTTAGTTCTAGATTATATTTGTTCTTAGATGTGCGATTATGAAATACATTATTAGCCATTGTGAAAGAAGATCCACGTTTTCTTTTGTAGGAATCCCTGACATTCATCGGGACTGTCAAATAGTAAAGATTGGATGTTACGATTCCTGTAATTATTTATGATTTTATTATTAAAATGATTAACTATTTATAATGTTAATTATGACATTTTAGCTTAGGTAAAGATCTGCCCAGCTCTGGCATTTTCGATCTGAAACAAGGTTTATAAAATGGAAAACATTTAAAATAATTTTTTATGCTACTGAGGCCTCTCGACTCTCGATTCTAGTAAATACCGTTGATAGCTTTTAGGCAGATGAAAATACTTGACTGTACCATTTTCTTTACTTAGTTTTGGCGATATTGTTGTTGTTTTGTTATAACTGGTTGAAAACATATTTTGATTATGTTCTTTAACAAATTTTAATCCATACTAGATCCGAAAACAGATATTTGTTAGAAAACAATATCAATACTAAATATGATTATTTTATAAACATAGATAAAATGCGACATAATATTTAAATTTGAAAACATAAAAGAAGAGATACTTGAACATATGTATAATATATCCATAATCTAATTAGATGCATAAATAATATTTCTGCTAAGGGTTAGTTGTGATTCATGACAGGAATGGAAATCCTACTGTAGCTAGTGTTAAACATATAATAAATAAAAACAAGGAACCTGACACCACTGTCGGGAGAAAAAAGATGAAATAGACGTTCCTCCCAACCAACTCCTAGAGCAGCCAAGTCTCACTTTCTCTAGAACCTCCGAGCCTGATCACTGAACCACAAGAGAAAAATCCACTTAATGCACCATCTCTTGCATTATCAAATTCAATTCCCCGTCCAATGCTATCCTCCTACTTGCTAATGGACATACTATTATATAGTATTTTTCCTAGGACTTGATCATTTATTAGCCTCCTTCTCTTTAGCACTCAACAAGGAGTGGTGACCTGATTTTAGGGAAGATGCCTCCTACACCTTGAGTTCTCACTTAGCATATTCAACCACTTATCTTTTCCTCTTGTGGTTCAATAATCACTCATTCAACAACTATTTCATTTATGTCCCCTTCAATATCTTTATTAATAAAAGAATAATTCATTACATTTGTTTTATTTTTGACTTCTTGTAAAAAATATTTAAAAATAAAATAAAATAAAATATTCAAAAAGTATTTAATAATAATTTATTAAATCCTAGTGTATTACATACACATCCTCTTAAAGGATAACACCGTCCTTGGTGTTATTATTTTTTTGTCTTTATTATTCCATTTCTTCATCTTGAAATAGGATTGGATATTCCTCCCGCAGATCACTTCCCAATTCCCAAGTGGACTCTTCCGGACTAAGGTGCTTCCATTGCACCTTGACTTGTCCGATGGTACGGTTCTGGAGTAAAAGTTCTCTTCTGTTGAGAATACGCTCTGGTCCCACCTGGAACTCTCCCTCGGGTTCCACCTATATAACATCCCAATCAATCACATGAGTAGTTTCATGAACATACTTCTTTAAAATGGAAACTTGAAAAACATCATGTACTTTGATAGTAGGTGGTAGGGCTAACTGGTATGCTACCGACCCTACTTTAGCCAAAATTTCAAATGGCCCACAATACCTAGGTGCCAATTTTGAATACCTGCCCAGTCTTAGGGATATTTTCTTAGGTCTTACCTTTATATACACATGCTCGCCTACCCGGAACTCTCAAAGAGTTCTTTTTAAGTCAGCGTAGATTTTATGCCTGTCTTGGGAAGCTTTCAAATTTTGTTGTACATGTTTCATGGTTAGTTCCATATTCTTTAACAATTCGGGACCTAAAATTGATCGATTGACTGGACTGCTCCAAGAAATGGGAGTATTACATTTGCGTCCATACAGGATTTCAAAAGGACTCATACCAGCTGATACTTGAAAATGATTATTGTAAGCAAATTCTACTAGGTGTAAATAATCTTCCCACTTACTTGGTTTGTCCATTACATACATTCTAAGCATGTCTTCTAGGACTTGGTTTACCCTTTCAGTCTGTCCATCGATTTGTGGATGATACGCAGTGTTGAAATTCAATTATGTGCCTAGTCCTTTAAACAAATCTTTTCGAAAATTCCTTGTAAATTTTACATCTCTATCTGAGATTATTACCTTTGGTACGCCATGTAACCTAAAAATCTCTTTCATAAATATATATGCAATGTTTAAAGCCTTATAGGTATATTTTACAGGAATAAAATGAGCTTCTTTACTTAACTTATCAACTACAACCATGATTGAGTCATGCTGCCTGGAATATTTAGGTAGTCTGGTTATAAAATCCATGCTAATTATTTCCCACTTCCATTCTGGAATGGGTAGCGGTTGCAATAACCCTGTTGGATGTTGGTGTTTTGCCTTGACTTGCTGGAATTTGATGCATCGAGCTAAGTATTCTGCTACCTCTTTTTTCATGTTAGGCCAAAAGAAGTCCTTTCTGATCATGGTGATCATCTTCTGGTATCCAGGATGTCCTGAATAGGGTCGTTTGTGTAACTCATTCATAATAGTTAATTTGATTTATGTTGTATTTGGTATGTACAATCTGTTTTTATGCAGCAGTAATCCTCTTCCATTTAGACTAAAATATGTCTTTATTTGGTTATTTTCATTTCCAACAGTCTTTTCCTTTAAATTTTGGTATTCTTTATCAGAATTTTCTGCATTTAAGATCTGATTTTCTAAATCTAATTCGTAATTGTTGCTTGCAAATAGTTAATTTGCGTGACGACTTAAAGTGTCTGCAACTTTGTTTTCTTTTCCCTTTATGTGTTTTATTTCGAATTCATATTCACTTAAGAAAAACAACCACCTAGCTTATCTAGCATTTAAATTTTGTTGGTCAAATAAGTATTTTAAACTTCTGTTATCTGACATTAGCAGAAATTTTGTTCCGATGAGGTAGCGTCGCCACATTTTTAATGCATGTATAATTGCAGCAAGTTCTAAATCGTGTGTAGCATAATTCTTTTCACGCTCCTTTAGTTTTCTTGATTCATAGGCCACGACGTGATTTTATTGAATTAACACTATTCCTGATCCTTCCTTACATGCGTCGGTGCATACGACGAAATCCTTAAAAGGATCAACAATTTTTAAAATAGGGGCGGTGGTTAACATATGTTTTAATTTATTAAAACTTTCCATAAATTTTTCATTCCAATCAAAATTTTTACCTTTTTTCAGTAGTGAATTCATGGGGTAGGATATCTTAGAGAATCCTTCTATAAACTTTCGATAATAACCTGTAATCCCCATGAACGATCTTATGTCCGTTACATTTTTAGGAACTGGTCATTCAGTGATATCCTTAACTTGTCAGGGTCGATAGATTCCATCCTTAGACACTACATGTCTTCGAATTGTCCTACTCAATCTGCTCCTTAAACATGGTAGGCAAGCAACTGAGAAAGTGTTGTATTTTGGTTTTTCATCTATTATGTATGGTACATAACGAAGCAGACTTAGGAATTTCCTACAGAGTTCTTTCATGGTCATAGAACCTAACCTTAACTCATAGAATTCCTTCGCTTTTTCTTCATAGTAATGTTCTGAAAGATACTTTCATTTAAAGTGCTTCTTAAAGGTCTTCCATGTTACGTATCGTTCTTTTATACCTTTTAATTTTTTGATAACTTGTCACCAAATATCTGCTTTAACATTTAAGTTATAAATGGCCATTTTTCGCCTTTAGTTCATCAGAATAGTTATAGATCTGAAGTATTCCTTCATTCCAGAAAACCAGGTTCCGCCTCTTCTCCTTTCTTGATTTCACCCGTTAAACATCGGAGGTTTAATTTTCTTAAATTCCCCCGAAATATCTTCATAGGGTTTGTACTTCTTTTTATTTTTATGACTCTCACTACTTTCACTAGAATCCTAATGTTCTTCTGTGTGGTGTTTAGGTGGTTCCTCACTGGAAGTTTCAGCCCCATGACTGGAAAATTCCATCTTTCTCCCCTTACTTTTGTAAGGTGTAGTTTTTGGCTTTTCATGTTTAGATTCTTTGTTTTTGTCTTTTTCATTACTGTGTATTTTAGCCAGTAAAATGTTATTTAGTTCTTCTTGTGCTTTCATAATTCGTTTGTTATCATCCTTAACTCTTTTTAATTCTGACCTTAGTTCTTTAACAATTTGTTGTAACTCTGATGGGTTACCATTTCGAATCTCATTTAGGTTTACCCATATTTCACCCTCTTCATTGCTCATATCTAGGCGGAGATTCGTCTTTCGTAGGCATTCTGAATTCTGCCATAGTTTTTTGCAAAAATAAAGTTATCATTCTCTTCCTATTTCGTAAGAGAATCAAACCCAAAATAAATAAATATTAGTTTTTTGGTTTAACAACTGCAACGTTGGGCTAGTTCAGCCCAAGTGTTGTAACCATGCTCTGATACCATTATGTCATGTACCTCGAAAATACATAAATAATTTTTTTTTCTATAAGCATATAACTATATAACATCTATATGTTTCTAGCCTGTAATAACTACTGTAATAAAGATTTTTTTTGCTTGTAAAGTTGCTTATGCAATTTATATAACTGCTTTTGGTCAGGTTGTATTCAAGGTGGATACTTTACAAATTTAGTGGTGTATCGCCATCATAACCAAAGGTGATGTTTTGTTCTTTTTCTTGTTCTTGTTATTAGTTTGTAAAAGGCCTTGCTTAGCCTTAAGTATAAGATTTGATCTTTGATCCTTTCCTTAACTATTATGCATTAATGCTTCGGTTACATGCGGCATTTGTCTTGATCCCAATAATTAAAAGTATTAAGGTTTTTACAAAGACCATCGATATAATTCTTTGCTCAAAGTGCAAAGTTTAACAATGCAAGGTTATGCGTTGATGTATTTGTTTATATGTAGTTGGGGCTATGGGGTTTCACCATAGTCGAACCTTGATTGAAAATCAATAAAAAAAAGTTAACATTTATTCTACCACGTGTTAAGTTGGTTTAAATGCCTGTACCGTGGTTGATTTCTAATTAAAGAGCCACCCTGGCTACGAGTTGACAGTGCAGTCATGATTTTATGGCTCACTCGAGATTGAATCTCTACCATCCACATGTACAGTAAGATGAAGAGGGTTTTTCTTAGGGTTTAGTGTGTTCAATTCGTTGTCTGAAACTTCATTAATGCAAAAGTTTGGTTTGTAAGCTCTGCGAACAGAGGCTTTGCACTTTTCATGGCGATTTTGTAATTTATTGGGTGTAAGATGTTGCCATCGTTAGTGGCATTCCTTCTGATGGCTTACCAAGGTAATAAAGAGGTCTTCTCGGTGCTAAAGGTTGACATGCCAAATCTTAATGGTTGTTGCAACCTGAATTCGGTCACCTTGTCAGCCTCAAACTGCCATCTACCAGGTAGGAACAAAAATTCAATAAACTCTACAATTAAATTTGTATATTACGTTTTTATTATCCTCTGGTCGTCGAGACTAATGTTTAAGGGTTTTTTTTGCAATCAGAGAAGGGATAAGGCGTCCAGGAGGAGCTGGCCCCTGGCTCTGTCTGAAGTTTGTACAAGGTAAGGTAACAAGCATTGTTTGAATTTCTATTTAATTATTTTACAGTTACAATGGATTCTGACTGTGGCCAGTTGAATGAAGGATTGAGAGCATCGTCTAGGTTAGAGACAGAGTCATCTCCTCCCAGGCTCGCGTCTTGGAATGCCAAGGTGAGGAAAACGAACCTCTATTCTTATACTAATTCTTTCAATTTAAGTCATCTTTAGTTGCTAACTATTTTATTTGTTTGGTTGTTGTAGGTGACTCTATGCGGAGTTTTGGAACCGCGAAGAGAGTTCAGGCTTTCGCCTTCAGCAAGATAAGTTGATTAATAAATGGTTGACCCTTAGGGTTTATGAAATGTCGGGCATAGGGCTTTCTCGTCATATATGTTCCAACGTTTTCTTTTAAACATTTTTATGTTTTTTTTTGCTTATTCTATGGATTGAAATTTTATTACAGGTGCCATCTTGGATGGCTTACAACTTACCACCTCTGTAATCTTATTTAAATATTTGGGGTTTTATAAAGATGGTGGATGCCATTGTTGATGGATTTATATCCACAAGGATATGAATCCCTCTGTTTAACCTCTGATGCTATTTATTTGTTAAAATGATTTCTTTTGGGTCTTTGCCGAATTCTCATTTATATGGTTTTTTTGTGTTTAAAAGAAGTTCAGAAAATTATCTATCAAGATTTGGTTCTAGATGATATTTGTTCTTATATGTGCGATTATGAAAGACATTATTATCCATCATGAAAGAAGATCCACGTTTTCTTTTGTAGGAATCCCTGACATTCATTGGGACTGTCAAATAGTAAAGATTGGATGTTACGATTCCTGTAATTATTTATGATTTTATTATTAACACGATTAACTATTTATAATGTTAATTATGACATTTTAGCTTAGGTCAAGATCCGCCTAGCTCTGGCATTTTCAATCTGAAATAGGGTTTATAAATGGAAAACATTTAAAATAATTTTTTATGCTAATGAGGCCTCTCGGTTCTAAATTCTAGTAAATACCGTTGATAGTTTTTAGGCAAATGAAAATACTTGACTGTACCATTTTCTTTACTTAGTTTTGGCGATCTTGCTGTGGTTTTGTTATAAATGGTTGAAAACATATTTCGATTTTGTTCTTTAACAAATTTTAATCCATACTAGATCCAAAAACATAGATTTGTTAGAAAACAATATCAATACTAAATATGATTATTTTATAAACATAGATATCAATGCGACATAATATTTAAATTTGAAAACATAATAGAAGTGATACTTGAACAAATGTATAATATATCCATAATCTAATTAGATGCATAAATCAGATTTCTTCTAAGGGTTAGTTGCGATTCATAACAAGAATGGAAATCCTACTGTAGCTAGTGTTAAACATATAAGAAATAAAAACAAGGAACCTGGCACCACTGTCGGGAAAACAAAGATGAAATAGCCATTCCTCCCAACCAACTCATAGAGCAGCCAAGTCTCACTTGCTCCAGAACCCCTGAGCCCGATCGCTGAACCACAAGAGAAAAATCCACTTAATGCGCCATCTCTTGCATTATCATATTCAATTCCCCGTCCAATGCTAGCCTCCTGCTTGCTAATGGACATACTATTATATATTATTTTTCCTAGGACTTGGTCATTTATGAGCCTCCTGCTCTTTAGCACTCAACAAGGAGTGGTGACCTAATTTTGGGGAAGATGCCTCCTGCACCTTGAGTTCTCACTCAGCAGCTTTAGCCACTTGTCTTTTCCTCTTGTGGTTCAACAATCACTCATTCAACAACTATTTCATTTATTTCCTCTTCAGTATCTTTATTAATAAAAGAATAATCCATTACATTTGTTTTATTTTTGACTTCTTGTCAAAAATATTTAAAAATAAATAAAATAAAATATTGAAAAGGTATTTAATAATAATTTATTAAATCCTGGTGTATTACAATTACATTATTACTTCTACCTTCAAAGAGAAAATTTGGTGCAAAGAAGAATTAGAGGTAAAAAGAAAGCTTGGGTATTACAAAGAGATCATTAATCCCAATCTCAAGGATCAAAACTATCTTTCTATCTTAACAAGTTCAAAGAAGAAAATTAATATTGCTAAGATTAGGACAAACTCTCATGAGCTTCACAGTGAAACTGGGCGTTGGACAACCCCTAAAACGCCTTGGGCTGAAAGAATTTTCCATCTATGCAATTATATGAGGGTGGAAGATGAAAATCACTTTATCCTAGATTGCTTGGCTTTCACTCACATTAGATCTCAGTTTCAACACCTTTGCTCCAACACTAACCTTTCTAACCTTCTAGGTCCCCAAAACTATAGCGTAGGGACACTCCTATATAAGCTCTTCGAGCATAGAAATAGTATTTTCAAGAAAACCAAATAATCTCTATCTTCTTAAGGTCCGGTAGACCAAGATTGGTCTTAGTGGACGTTAAAAACCATCATCATCATCATCACAAATAATTTTTTTTTAAAATAAACTTATTAAAATATTTTTAAAAAATTACAATTTTAAGCAATATGAAAAATTAAATAGTTCCCTAAATTAATATTTTCATTCAAAAATACAATTTATATTATATATTAATTATAATGATAAATAAATAATTTTTAATAATAAATCAATTAATACATTTAATAATATAATATTATTAAATTTTGAATGAATTATATATATATATATATATAATCTTATCTTATCTTATCTTACTGTATGTATATATAAATTATATAAATCAGTGAAGAGAGAATAAGATAGAAACTTGAAAAACTTATTCTTACAATTAGTCATAGATAAGGGATCTAAGTAAAATATTTGTTTTTAATTTTTTTTTCAAATAAATATATGAATAATAATAATAATTGTTTTTTATAAATAAATAAGAATATATAAAAATAGTTTCAAGTATTTAATAAAATATGAGAATTAATTTGAATTTGGTTTATAAGTCATAACAATATGAGATAAAATAGTTAATTGATTTATAGTGAAAATTTTAGAATAAAAAAAATGTAAAATGAGCAATGATATTTTTACTTGTGCTAAATACCTCTAGATCTTGAACCATTAACCAATTTCTTTAAATATGAAAAAGATGAAATCTTAGCAATAATTTTAAGTCTTATTTCAAAAACAAAAAATGATTTCATACATAATATTTTAAAAAATCATACTATCTATTACCACCAAAATTAACATTTAGATTTTTAAAAATATTAAAACTAATTAATATTTTATTACCTTTGAAAACATTAAACTATGTTAACATTAAAAAATATCATGCAAATTGTAAATTAAATATCTCATTGTTATCATCAATATGAAACTAGTTGTTAACAATCCAAATGACATTCATTTTACTCCTAGACATCCGCAAATATCCATGTTCAAGCTGAATGTTACATATAATTATGAATCTATTTTACTAATATGCTTAGTAAATTTTTTTAATTACATATTCAACAAAGATTGATGCTATAAATAAATTAATTTAACAAGAGCGACATGCAACGTCCTTGCCGTGTAGCATAAAAAATAATAATAATATAATCAATGTACAAATCAATATTAATTATCAATGAATTGTTATTTAATTAAAAAAATTAATGTTATTGAGTTGATAAAATTAATATTCATTTGTTTTCATCAATTAAAAACGTTGTCAATTTAAGCTATAAGAACATAGAATAAAACCAATGCATAAATAAAGTCATCCATTAAGCTCATATTTGTAATGTGTCATACCACAACAAATCCAAATAAAAAAACTTTCAACATTGCATTAATATGGGCATTATCTTATACACCTAAAGATTCCCACTTTCATTCTTTTCGTTTTGGAACCAAAATTTGAGTTACTACAATATCAAAATCAAAATGCAATCACCCCAAAATCAAATAAGATTGCATAAAATTGAAATCAAAATAAGATCACAAAATATCCTTGTACATGAATCATTTGTGAAATATTTTAGATTTTGCATCAAACTACATGCAATCGAAAACACAAAATAACTACCTTAAAAAAAGTTGCTTTATATATCTCTCATATATTCTACAACTTATATATATATATAATACTAAACAAAATTCTTTACTTCAAACCAAAAACATATCATCCTTACTCATTAAATATTAATTATTTTATTTTAAATCGAATTCTCCCAACAATTAACGCAGTAGTGTAACGATTATAAATCATAAAATACTCACCTAGAATAATTTACACAAGAGGGGATTTCAAGGTCTGAGTGTCTGCTACATGTGTAATTCTGGGGAGGAAATTGTTGGACATTTATTTGTACACTGTACATTTATTCAAGAAATATGGAAGAGTTGCAATGTAAACTTCCACACTTTGGAAGCATAAGTATAAGTACTTGTCACTCTTTCTTATTTGGGAAATCTGGAAAAACAGAAATATATGTATTTTCGAGAATAAAAAACCATTAGTTACAAATATATGTTTTAAGGTGATTACATCTATTGAGGAATTCCCAAGCAGATCTTCAGGCTTAAAGAAGAGGATAAAAAAACTTCCCAATATAGATTGTTATGGATCATATGGATTCTGTAACGTACCCACCCATCCATCCAAGGCAAGGAAGGGTACATGATGGCAATCTCTGGGCTTTTCATAAAAACTCAGCCAACTCATTAGATTCATAGCAATAAAATCAATGTGTGTAGATGTAAATTTAACAATCATGCACAGCGGAAACAAAACATCATCCACACACATTACTCATGCATACAGCATATCAACAGTCATCAAATTAATACAGTGCAGAAGAAAATACATAGACAAAAAAACACTTATCTCCATTTTGCAACTGTCCCAAACAACTAGCTATGTCGCTGCAACGTTCCACCCATCCATAGGCAAGTTGTGTTCATCAATCTCTCAACACAACTGCCACCCCCGAGCTGGGCATGATTCTTACAAGGAAAAGGGGGCATTCCAGCTCATTCACAACCAATTACTCATTTCATCTCAGCCAAGCTAGTCCACAGCTGGGTTTATCAGGCTACATTTGAACCCTGGAGGCTTACACTCAAGCTCAAGCCAAAACAATGGAGACCCATAACCCATACCCCAACATTCTCTTTTCTCACACAGCAAGCACAAACATTGGGCAGGGATACACATTTAACAATGGGATTTACAACAGGCTAGTCATGGGTTTTCCCAATTCGTTTCCAGCCAAAAACGGATTATGGAATGGGGAAAAACACTCACATGGAGGAAAACGATTTCTTCCCCAACTGACTGAACATTCAGCAACCAAACGATCTCTATGGAACCCCTAGTTTGATTCCCTTTCTTCCCCACTGGTATACAACACAAAATTGCTCTTCTCCCAGCTGAGAATGAAGAAAAACACATCAGTTCGATAAGGGAAAATGCCCAGCAAGATCCTAACTCGTGAGGGAGCCCAACTGGTTGATGGATAATGGCTTGGGGAGAAATTCATGGCTCTTTTCTTGCCCAAGAAGTAAAGCATGATTTCCCATGCAAGGTGGCTTTCCCATACCCAGATTTTGGATAGCCATACCTCTCATTCCCCAAGGCATTAACTACCTCAACCAACTCTTGGGAGAAATCAATGATTGGGTACAAAAGTCAACATGGGTAGTTGAGGGTTTGATGGGTTCTCTCATTGACACTTGGCTTGACTTGATTGGCTCCAAAGGTTTGAATATTTCCCTCCCAATTCCTTGTAAAATCATGGCCCCATCTCTTTGTTGCATTGCATAGCTAGTTGTGGGTATTTTATTAAAATGCATATTTACATAATATCCACAATTCCACTATGCCTGGCTAGCACGTAAACCATATGCATCAATAAATCGATGGTGGGGCCTTGGCCTTGAGCTCCTCACCATAATTTCATAACAATATTACATCATTTACAATTTTAATTCCATGGGGTCAAGCTGGGGACGTTACAGATTCTTTGATGGGGCTAACAAAGATGGTAAATGTGGTCTATAAAGAAAGACCATAAATTATCTATTAGGATGGGTGCAGGTGATAGTAGTAACCAAAATGAAGAACTTCTTATATTATGGGGTTTTATGAAAATGGCATTGAAGAGAGGTATATTTGATATAAGGATTTTTGGTGATTCACTAGTGATTGTTAATTGGGCTTCTAGAAGCTGTAATATTTCAGCCATTCACTTGGAACATTGGCTGCATAGAACTTGGGCATTGATCAAAGATTTTGATGTTATTGCATATACACACATCTACAGGGAATTGGACCATGAAGTTGATCAGCTATCTAAGGAAGCAATTGGATCCAGGATTGGCACTCTCTTTTTTGAAGAATTTCTTGAAGATAATCTCATAGATGCAGGATCTGTAGAGGTTTTTTAATACTGTTATGTATCTGGATAATGCATTAGTATCTTGGTTTTGTAGTAGAATGGCAAGCATAGAATGCTGGATGGATTTTTATGTTGTTTTTTAGAAGGTGAAAGATTCGAAAGTTCAATAGCTTGAACATAGAAAGATTATGACGTATTTTGTAATTTTGATTTCTAAAGGAATACTAAGTTACAGTTTTTTCGGTATTGAATAAAAAATCAATTCTTAATAAATAAATAAACGTATTCAAACCATGAAATGTATTATCACTCACATCTACTTTTTGTTAAACATCCCATTCAATGAATTATCACTCACACCTAACCGTATTTGGATTCAAAAAAAAAAAAAAACGGCCATTGTGGATATAAAAAGGCAACTTGAATCCCATTCTCAATGGATCATTCATGCAGGCCACATGTGAAAAACACCAACACCACTTATTCTCTTGCCACTTGTTTATATATTTATATATAAAATACATTTAATACAAAGTTTGTGCAATGGATAAGATATTACTTATTTTGTAGGTTTGTGCGAGAGTTAAAACTTTCAAGGAACATAATTGTTGTAAGAATGGTAAGATATGAAGAGTGTATTTACTGGGTTACTTGGAAATATCATACCTGGAAAGTGTTATTTATGTGCCTACCGTATATTTGGATAGCTTGAAACTATTTTTGGGGATTAGTATTTCAGGTATTCAAAATCTTTTTTAAATTTAAGTGTTACTTATTTTATAGGTGGGATAATTTAAAAATAATTAAGCTTCCACAAATGCAGTTGCAAGGTTTTGAACTCTACACTATTGTGAAAAGTTGGGGTGTAGAATTTCTATATGGTTGAGTAAACTTGAGAATAGAGCATCACTGGTTCAGAAATATAGAGGTTTAACTCCTAGTAAGTGATACTAAAAAGCTTAATATTTTACTTTTACATAAGTTTTTAAATAAGATTAAAATTTTGTATTAAAAAACATAATGATTAAAAGCAGTTGTTGAAAAGTATAAACAGTGAAGTAAGGTTTTTTTTTTAGTAAAAAATAATATTAAAATAGTAAGTGATACTAAAAAGCTTAAAATTCACTTTTACATAAGTTATTAAAAAACATAATGATTAAAAGCAATTGATGAAAAGTATAAACAGTGAAGTAAGGTTTTTGTTTGAGTAAAAAAGAATATTAAAATAGTAAGCGATATTAAAAAGCTTAAAATTTCACTTTTACATAAGTTTTTAAATAAGATTAAAATTTTGTATTAAAAAATAATGATTAAAAGCAATTGCTAAAAAATATAAACAGTGAAGTAAGGTTTTTTTAGTAAAAAGAATATTAAAATTCTACTGAAAAATACATAAAATTAAAAATCATTCTTACCAGGTTCGATCAAATCCAAACAATCAAAACCGAGAATGAAAAGTAGAACCCTAAAGTTTTTTTGTAAAACTTAATGGACTCCGTGGTTCAACTTTTTCAATAATTTAAATTTACATTTTCTTTATCTGCTTTTGCAAAATATAAAATGTAAAATGGGATGGACTCTTCATGCAATAAAATATTGAAAATACAAACTCTTAACGAGTAAAAATGAATGCATTACCTACACTAATTTAAGTTGTTTTTTGTTAAAATAATCTATTTTTTTTTCTAAGTAAAAAAAGTATATCTATTATTAAAATCAAGATATACTAACTTCAAGATTCAGCCTAAAGGTTTTACATAGCAAAACCAGTTACAGGACTTGTAAATCTAACACTACTTTTGTATCAAATATCATTCTTATCTCAAAATGTTGTTGAGGCTTGGATTAACTATTACCATTAAAAATTGTGTTGTAATTTCCACATCAGCTTCCAAACTCTTTGGATTGTTTATCCTACACTAACATGTTCCAAAAGAAACAATGTCAAATAAAATTTACATTGACTAAAGATAAAAAAAATCAATAAAATTTCACTATTTCAAACATAAAGCCAAAACCAAATTTAAGAACTTTGAAAAAAATTAAAAATTAACAACAATAAAATTAGCTTCGAGTAAACTTCATGGAAAAAAAATTAAAAATTAACAACAATAAAATTAGCTTGAAGTAAACTTCATGGAAAAAAAATTAAAAATTAACAATAATAAAATTAGCTTCAAGTAAACTTCATGGAAAAACTCATAGTATCATCAATTGACATCACCTCGGGCTTTCAAAACCCCTTAATAGGTGCTAAAAGACTAAGCCTAAAATATTTCTACTCATAGCTACATCTTTTCTACTAAAATATTACCTGCAGATACTGCTCAACAAAATGCTTTGCAATATTAAAAATGTAAAACTAGATATCAGAGCTTATATAGATGCATGCATTATCACTAGACTACTGCTGCCACAAATAATCTTTCTCGACACTCTACTGGCTTACCAGAAAACCAGGGGTAATTCTCAGTCGTCAATCATTTCAAAAAACTTCAAACACTTTCTTGTAGCTTTTTGTAGAAATCATTATCTTGGCCAAATGCAACAAATCCAAAGTCACTCTGTCAGGAAGCAGCCTCTTGTATAATAGCATAAAACTGCACAACTCGCTTTTGTTGTATAATTTCTGGGACGAGTTTCCAGCAAATGCAACAAAAGAGAAATATTGTCAAACATCAAGTTCTTATTTGCATACATGGATTTATTTAATTAAAGGGAGTTGCAGAGCATCAAGTTCTTGTATTTTCGACATTGAGTTTGAGTTCGTACATATTCTATAGCAGCCAGCAAAAGATGACAATGATTGCTTGATTTTTTATGTTAAAAAAACAAACAACTAATGGTGATTGGCCTAGAACGACTGATTTCCTTTCTCATTGCAATCTAATTTGTAGTTTACATACACGTTAGATTTATATGCTGGTATTACTATTGTTTATAGTAAACAACATGTTGGTATTACTATTGTTCGTGGTAAACAACATAGTCCATCCAATTGACTAAGTTCCAAGGTCAAAGGAAGAATCTCCATATGGTCTTGGACAAGACTTGGGCTAAGGTTTCTAGTTCTACTTCAATTACAAAAAGCATTACCGGTAATCTTAAAAATAAATGCATAAGTCTTTCAGTCATAGATTTTTTGGGTGATTTTAGTAAGATGGACTTTGTTCTAGATGCAGATTCATGTCTTGAAAGACTACAATGTTGTAGACTGATGCTTTGCTAACAACCTTCTTAAACAAGATATCAAAGATGGTGAATGATGGGAAATTACAGGTTGTTCAATAATGGAAACAAAGAGTTTCTCTCCCAATACAAAGCATGTCCAACATAACTCTCAGCAAAAACACAAAAGTAGAGAAGCACATAAACTAGTTATGTAAACAAAATCCACTTGGCCTAATCACCTAAAAAAGGTTCTTCATAAATGTAACTTGCAAGCATGTATCTGAGGCTCAAATATATGTGGGTAAAGCATCGAATAAATAAAATTATTATCATGCCACAATCCAGGAGTTTCCTTATTTGTTCAAGTGCTTGCAAGCATAAAATGAGCACCCTCTACTATCTACTAATAATATTCCATGTAGAATTTCAACCTACCTCCGAATACAAGTTGTCAAGTAAATAGACCTTGGAGCCTTCTGGCCTAATTCACATCAAGGAAATTGACCTTAAATAACCTTATAACGAAATGAGTAGATGGGAATCTAGAAAATAGATTCGAAACAACCCTGGGAATCCATCCTATAGAGACCTAAGGGCCTAGTCTGCATATAAAAATGGATCTAGTAGAGACCTTAATGCCTTTCCAAACATTGGGTTTTTACAAGAACTTCTTAAAAGGACTCCAAATTCTTAGTGGGCATTAGGGAAACAGACCATTAATCATTCATTTCACCATATTTACTGCTAAAATTAAGATCCTCATATCAATACAGCTCTCCCCATACCTCAACTTCATCAAAAGCTTCATGATGAAGAAGATATATTTTGTCAAACAATGAAATAATAGCAGTGACCAATATTCATAAACCGATGTATGTAAGCGAGGATCCATGAGATGAGCTTCAGATGGGTTCTGCATCAAAATAAAAAAAATTGAGCTTTTCTTATGGGGAGATCTTGAAATACCAGGGGATTCTGGCAGTCTGGATCAAGATGAGATGTACATGTTTGAATGTGTTTTGTCCAATCAATCAATCAATCAATCATTTGAGCCCGAATGTCTATTTCTCACCATAAAACGAGAGTGCTAGCTTTCCAAAGCCAGTACAAAGCATGGGCATATCCAGTCACTTCTAGCTGCTGAGAAATATTTTAACCCAATGGATATACAGGAAACAAAAAAACTCAAAATCTAGTATATTTTCTTACCAATCCGACTACTTGGTCCAAACTGAATCCAGCCACATTACTACCTTGATATTCTTGGCTTGAGCATACTTCATTCTCTACTAACAATGCTAACCATGAGAATATGGAAGCTCATATCCCCCACTCTTCTCACATCGCTCTCATCTCTACATACCCATTATTTTAATTATTAAACAATGAACATACATCACAGTGGCTAAGAGATAGAATAAAAATAAAAAATAAAAACAAAAATATAGTAGTGTTATATGGTACATAAAATAATACAAAAGTACACTAGTGTACAACAAAATTTGTCAAACATACAAAAATTTTAATCTTTACTACAATATTTCCTTTTAGGTTTTTTATTTTTTAGAAGGTCCATAATTCTGACATTGGCATCTTCTTCTTGCTACTCGTTCCAATCTCTTGATTCCGGTCGTTGTTGAGAATGAAAGATACATCTTCGTGTAGGTAGCTAAATAGGATCGACATCAAATACAATTAAAGAAAATAGTTTATATTATACATGAACCAAAAAAATGTAATTTTCTAGTGACTTTGTTCATGGTACTTGGTGCATTAGGGTTATACTATACCTTATCAATGCTTTAAGTCTCTAAAACTAGTTCCTAATCCATAATGAAATATGCATGCACTGCCTATAAAACATTTATAATTATTGTATAACCAAAAAATCTAAAGTTGTTTATAATTAACTATTCAAAATGACTGGAGTTATATACCTCCCTATTGACACTGGAGTTATATACCTCCCTATTGACAATAGAAGTGGTATCTTCCTTGCCTTTTTTCATTTCAACTAGGGATTTATACCCTCTGGTCAAGGAAAATTTTAAGTCTTCAGCAATGGACACGATGTCAATGTTGGCTGACTACATGCCATAGCATAATGCAATTTAGTAGGGAAAGATTTTAGATTATAGTTGAAAATATCAATAACAAAAACTTTTAAATCTTAGTACATTTTACATATATCCCTTTAACTTTAACATAGAACTCTGAGCCAAACTTGTGTTACCCAACCTTCTCCAATCTAGCATGTGGGGCCTTCATAATGTCTTTGAGCCTGTGAAAAGAATAAAGTTATTGTTAATGTTATTTAATTAGTATGGTCAAATGTATAGTTATAAGTTCATTGTATGTTATATGATTATATCTACCTTTGTATCTCTCCAAATATTTTCCACAAGGATCCCTCTTTTTTCATCTTCTTCTCCTTAGGATCATCAATTAGTGTATCCTACTTTTATATGGGAATTAATCTAGGATGCTAGTAATTGGGATATCGACTGAAACTAGTGTGGTAATTGTGTTGCATTAATTTCAAGTACTTCCCCACCATGGTTTGAACCAAATTTTGGCTAAATATAAGATCAAACATAGTGGTCATATGTTTTGTCAAGTTTTTTTTGTATTTATAACTTCTTCTAATTGTTGGTGCAAAAAGAGTAAAACACATTTTGTTGCAACTATTGATAGAACAAGTTATTCCCTGGAATTTCAATCATATATTATGATTATATAGATATGATCATCATAAAAAATCATTTTCTTTTAAAATGAAAATTTTTCAATGGATTAGTAATTACCATGGAATTTTAATCCTTTCACTAGGACTAGTCTATGGTCCGTTATAAAGAAACCGGTAACTCCCTAGTGCTCTTGATGATTATTCCCTACATTCTGGAACTCATATCAACGTCTTATGAAGGAAGCATAAGAGTAGGAAAGGGCTATAGTAGATGGGTCGATACCAACATTAGTTGTAGAATCAAGGGCACTAGCAGTGATACCAGGAATAAAGGCATCCATAGCAGGAACAATAGAAGTTGAGGCTCCAACAATAGATGTAGGTGTGTTTCTCCCAATGCCTGGGTCATATGTTCTCAAGAAGGATTATAAAAAGAGAACTCCATGTCAATCACTTGAATTCATAAAAAACAATATGTTGTATTCATTAAAGTAAGTGATCGAATCCGTATTTCAAAAATACATACATTGAACTACTGGATTCTTGAAAGAAATAATTTTATTCTTTGATAACTTTATGTAGTGACTTCAACCACCATCAATCCCTTAGTTTCTTAAATCTAATAATTAACCTATTTTGTAATAGAACCAAGGGATTCGGGATCATTAAAGAAGTGTAAATTGTTATGATCACAACAAGGCAATGTGGAATCCTACAAAGAATAAAAAAAACATAACATCAATAAGCAACAATAAACATTGCATTAAACAACAAACATTGATCATAATTAACATATAAATGGCGGTATATCAGATTACCTTCCCATGGTCAATGCCTTTTAATCATTCTATAACATAAACAACAGTATGTTAACTAGATAAAATTTGCATATATAAGATAGAAATGGTACAAATCATATTCAAACACAACATTCAATAAATTACAACATAATTACTTGCCCTAAGCTTGAGCTTCTGACCACCTCATTATTAATATATTAAAAAAAGGCTCAAAATCCTATAACCCTATTAAACCCTAAAATTCAACTAATACATGCATATTAAACAGAAATTCACATAAAAACCATTAACTCAATCCTCAAACAAGGATAAATGTTTTCAATTCCCTTCATTCTCATTCTATAAACTACAATTGAAGACAAAACTCAAATAAAAAATTTGTCTACATAACAATACAAGAGTTATATTTGAGATAGATGCATTCAACAAAAAATAGAGAAGAAAGAACCTCAATTAATAATATTCAACATCAATCAACATTGTACACAATCCCACTGAGCATAAGCGTATCCTTTCTCATCATCATCCAATACCTAATAACAAAATAAATGATAAAAGCATAGGCATAACCATATATTAATCATTAATGGAATCAATAAATTATCTTAAATGTGAAACATAAAAAAAAAATAAACAATTGACACCTAATGATCATAGTCAAGATGTTCAACAAAATGTGTACATAATATTCATGCACAAACTACTAAAATGTGTACTTTATTATTGGAATTTGAAGTAATTTTATTAAATTCCTAATCATCATCATTAAAAAATACATATTCATCTTCCCCACATGTGCACCTAGTGGCCTATTGTCATCTTCATCAAAATCCTGTATATCAGTAGATGGTTGAATAATTTCTAATTGTACTTGACTAGTGATCAACACGAAATGATTCCATGTGGCTCTGTAGGGCCCCTCCTATAGGGTCCTTCCTGCTTAACCTGAAACTCAACCACTTGATACAAAAGAGATTAGAAAGCATAATTACTAGAAAAATAAACTAAATAAATGAATAACTTAGAAAATTAAAACAAACCATAACCTGTCTTTGATATCATCTTGTCCACTGTCGTCCGCGTCTTCCGTAGAATCCCTCCAACAAAGCTCATTTAACCATAGGCGGAGCAACCGTTAGCTTCACCACCCAACCATAGGCTCATGGTTTCAGTCGCATGGCCTCCCCCAAGCTTTGGGCCGTAGAGCTCACACACAATAATCAAGAAACCCAGCTTGGGATTCCCCCCCACCAAGATTTCCAGCCAAACCCTCAATAGCAGCAAGTCATGAGGTAACTAAAAATTACGATAGTCATCCAGAGTCTGGGTCCTTTACCCATTCCCAATGCCTTCCTTATAAAGGAAAATCTCATGCAACACATGTCGCTTCATGCATAATTATTTATTTTATTTAAATTCTAAATAAAAACAACTCACCCATCCAAGTGTCAGCTTTTCTAGGAGAAGCCACCAACATTCCTAAGTTTGCTCATATTTTTCCCCCAGATATTTCACTTAACTCCTAGATATGTGGTGTAGGTGGGGTTGACTAGGTGTCCATGCCTAGGATTCCATTTTGCTCCTAAATAAATATTTTTAATATTTTTAAATAATCAGAAATATCCTTTCATGTGCAAATGCCTAAATAACACTTAATATTATTTAAATGCCAAAGTAATCATTTATGTGCAAATGCCTAAAGTACTCAAATGCATTTCTAAGTAAGGTTCTAGGTGCAAACTTATATGTTTTTATGCAGTTAAGTTTAAGAATCATTTTCACTAGGATCTCGGTGTCGTGCCGTTGGGCCACCCCATTCCTTAATTTCATTTCCCTGACATGGCACCACTCCGTCGGGTCCAGTCATCCGTAGTTTCCATTCCTCGGAAAGGTACCATATCGTTGGGTCCTTGTGTCCACTCTTTCCGTTCTCGGCAGGGTACCGCACCGTCAGGCCCTTCTGCCATCATCCTTTTGTTTTGACTTGCGGGAAATTCATGTAGGGATTTCAGGAGCCGTGACCTTCCATCCTCCGTCTACAGGCTATTAGGGACTAATGGCACTGAGGAGTGAGTTTTTTATCACCGCACGCCCCCCAACTCGTACATGACCAGCTCCGTTGTGGCCCACCTCATATGCCCTCACGCTTTCCTCTTGAGCAAGCAGATCAATGCTTATCTGCTCAGCGTGGTATTCCGTCAGAAGTCGACATTGTCGTCGCTCTCCCAATGTGTGATTTATCCGTACTCTACGACCCTTCAATTCCCTTGTGTGGCCATCGGTGAACCGTTTCACCTGCTGCTACACACATTTCTCACAAACATATATTAGTATTTAATTGATTCACAATCAGTCATAGTTATGAATATACTCAATATAACATCAAGGGGTAGTTTTATTAATGTTTCAATCAGTCGGGTCACTCAAATAGGTTCCCTCAAGGTCTGTAGTAGTCTAGGGGCACTACATACACCCCTACTTATTTAGAACTTCATCCCGAAGTTCAGAATAAATGCAGAAAGCTATGATGCATCCCAGTTGCGTCCTCCCAAGTCGCAGAGCTAGCGCTGTCACTGTCCCACTACACTTTGACTTGATCAATCAAGGCTAATCATTAAACAAGATGTAATCAATCAATTATCCCACTCCACACATATAATTTAATTCCTTAATTCATTTATCAATTATTGTCGTCATTCACATCTTCAGGTTTTCCTCAATCTTTTAAGACATATCAAGGCTCAAGAAACCACTTTATCAAAGTTGTTCGGTTGGGTCACTCGACAGGTGCCCTTAAGGTCCACAGTCATTTTAGGGGCATTACAGGCTCCTATAATTTTCTTATCCATAATCAATTATTTTCCAATCATACTCTTCTAGTGCTCTTCTAGTTGTAGTTGATAGGAAAGTAGGTGTCAAGTAGGCTTGTAGAAATTCTATTGGTGGACCTGATAGATCTAACAATGATGAATGTGCTTTTGCATGGTGCATTCAAGATCATGTTTGCGATAATTTTTTTCGTTCTCATTGATCCCCATGGTTCATTATAATGGCCAAAATATTTGATGAATCAACATAAACATCATAAGGTAGATAATATCAATAATAAGACTCTCATGGGAGTTCAATTATGATGGCTTTGCAAATTTCTATCTTTTATTTTGATACACAAATACGAAATTTATGTAAATGGAGTTCGATACATGAAAGATAATTTTCAATATTCATTATATATAATGAGAGTATGTTAATTAGATAAAATATGACTAAAATAAAAATATTGCAAATGATCATATTCAGACGATCTTAAATAAATAATTAATATAAGCGATAAATCACAATTACATGTTTTGTTAATTTTATTCAAATTGTAATTGATCAACAACTCATTCCTCAAAATTATTTGTTTTATTGAAAAAACCACAACTCTATCTCCATCATGCTCATGAAACATACAATTGGGTTATTAGCTTGTTCGTGCTTCCAATATGTGAATTGTTTATAAACTTGGTGATAAATATTAAATAAACAAGAAAACTAAAAAGAGCAAGAAATAAGATGGTTGAAAGAGGGCATAAGCCTGAGCAAGTTTATTATTCATGAACATAACATATATACAAGGTTTACATGTAACTACCTTACAACCGTAAAGTAATCGAAATGTTGTTTAAGGTAAAATATGACTTTATGATTAGGGATGGGTTTCTAATAATCCCCCCCTTAATCATAATTTTGTACAAATGTATCAACTCAACAACAAGGACTAGTGCAAAAGCTGATAAGTCTTCAACCTATAATTCATGGTCTGAAGCCTCATGCGTGTCAATGAAGATCCGCCTGAAAAACTACCAAAAATAGATGCTGAAACCAAATCCAAAAAATCATTCTGTACCAAATGAGCTATAAGAATGGTAAGATATGAAGAGTGTATTTACTGGGTTACTTGGAAATATCATACCTGGAAAGTGTTATTTATGTTCCTACCGTATATTTGGATAGCTTGAAACTATTTTTTGGGATTAGTATTTCAGGTATTCAAAATCTGTTTTAAATTTAAGTGTTACTTATTTTATAGGTGGGATAATTTAAAAATAATTAAGCTTCCACAAATGCAGTTGCAAGGTTTTGAACTCTACACTATTGTGAAAAGTTGGGGTGTAGAATTTCTATATGGTTGAGTAAACTTGAGAATAGAGCATCACTGGTTCAGAAATATAGAGGTTTAACTCCTAGTAAGTGATACTAAAAAGCTTAATATTTTACTTTTACATAAGTTTTTAAATAAGATTAAAATTTTGTATTAAAAAACATAATGATTAAAAGCAGTTGTTGAAAAGTATAAACAGTGAAGTAAGGTTTTTTTTTAGTAAAAAATAATATTAAAATAGTAAGTGATACTAAAAAGCTTAAAATTCACTTTTACATAAGTTATTAAAAAACATAATGATTAAAAGCTGATGAAAAGTATAAACAGTGAAGTAAGGTATTTGTTTGAGTAAAAAATAATATTAAAATAGTAAGCGATATTAAAAAGCTTAAAATTTCACTTTTACATAAGTTTTTAAATAAGATTAAAATTTTGTATTAAAAAAATAATGATTAAAAGCAATTGCTAAAAAATATAAACAGTGAAGTAAGGGTTTTTTAGTAAAAAGAATATTAAAATTCTACTGAAAAATACATAAAATTAAAAATCAGTCTTACCAGGTTCGATCAAATCCAAACAATCAAAACCGAGAATGAAAAGTAGAACCCTAAAGTTTTTTTGTAAAACTTAATGGACTCCGTGGTTCAACTTTTTCAATAATTTAAATTTACATTTTCTTTATCTGCTTTTGCAAAATATAAAATGTAAAATGGGATGGACTCTTCATGCAATAAAATATTGAATATACAAACTCTTAACGAGTAAAAATGAATGCATTACCTACACTAATTTAAGTTGTTTTTTGTTAAAATAATCTATTTTTTTTTCTAATTAAAAAAAGTATATCTATTATTAAAATCAAGATATACTAACTTCAAGATTCAGCCTAAAGGTTTTACATAGCAAAACCAGTTACAGGACTTGTAAATCTAACACTACTTTTGTATCAAATATCATTCTTATCTCAAAATGTTGTTGAGGCTTGGATTAACTATTACCATTAAAAATTGGGTTGTAATTTCCACATCAGCTTCCAAACTCTTTGGATTGTTTATCCTACACTAACATGTTCCAAAAGAAACAATGTCAAATAAAATTTACATTGACTAAAGATAAAAAAATCAATAAAATTTCACTATTTCAAACATAAAGCCAAAACCAAATTTAAGAACTTTGAAAAAAATTAAAAATTAACAACAATAAAATTAGCTTCGAGTAAACTTCATGGAAAAAAAATTAAAAATTAACAACAATAAAATTAGCTTGAAGTAAACTTCATGGAAAAAAAAATTAAAAATTAACAATAATAAAATTAGCTTCAAGTAAACTTCATGGAAAAACTCATAGTATCATCAATTGACATCACCTCGGGCTTTCAAAACCCCTTAATAGGTGCTAAAAGACTAAGCCTAAAATATTTTCTACTCATAGCTACATCTTTTCTACTAAAATCTTACCTGCAGATATTGCTCAACAAAACGCTTTGCAATATTAAAAATGTAAAACTAGATATCAGAGCTTATATAGATGCATGCATTATCACTAGACTACTGCTGCCACAAATAATCTTTCTCGACACTCTACTGGCTTACCAGAAAACCAGGGGTAATTCTCAGTCGTCAATCATTTCAAAAAACTTCAAACACTTTCTTGTAGCTTTTTGTAGAAATCATTATCTTGGCCAAATGCAACAAATCCAAAGTCACTCTGTCAGGAAGCAGCCTCTTGTATAATAGCATAAAACTGCACAACTCGCTTTTGTTGTATAATTTCTGGGACGAGTTTCCAGCAAATGCAACAAAAGAGAAATATTGTCAAACATCAAGTTCTTATTTGCATACATGGCTTTATTTAATTAAAGGGAGTTGCAGAGCATCAAGTTCTTGTATTTTCGACATTGAGTTTGAGTTCGTACATATTCTATAGTAGCCAGCGAAAGATGACAATGATTGCTTGATTTTTTATGTTAAAAAAACAAACAGCTAATGGTGATTGGCCTAGAACGACTGATTTCCTTTCTCATTGCAATCTAATTTGTAGTTTACATACACGTTAGATTTATATGCTGGTATTACTATTGTTTATAGTAAACAACATGTTGGTATTACTATTGTTCGTGGTAAACAACATAGTCCATCCAATTGACTAAGTTCCAAGGTCAAAGGAAGAATCTCCATATGGTCTTGGACAAGACTTGGGCTAAGGTTTCCAGTTCTACTTCAATTACAAAAATCATTACTGGTAATCTTAAAAATAAATGCATAAGTTTTTCAGTCATAGATTTTTTGGGTGATTTTAGTAAGATGGACTTTGTTCTAGATGCAGATTCATGTCTTGAAAGACTACAATGTTGTAGACTGATGCTTTGCTAACAACCTTCTTAAACAAGAAATCAAAGATGGTGAATGATGGGAAATTGCAGGTTGTTCAATAATGGAAACAAAGAGTTTCTCTCCCAATACAAAGCATGTCCAACATAACTCTCAGCAAAAACACAAAAGTAGAGAAGCACATAAACTAGTTATGTAAACAAAATCCACTTGGCCTAATCACCTAAAAAAGGTTCTTCATAAATGTAACTTGCAAGCATGTATCTGAGGCTCAAATATATGTGGGTAAAGCATCGAATAAATAAAATTATTATCATGCCACAATCCAGGAGTTTCCTTATTTATTCAAGTGCTTGCAAGCATAAAATGAGCACCCTCTACTATCTACTAATAATCTTCCATGTAGAATTTCAACCTACCTCCGAATACAAGTTGTCAAGTAAATAGACCTTGGAGCCTTCTGGCCTAATTCACATCAAGGAAATTGACCTTAAATAACCTTATAACGAAATGAGTAGATGGGAATCTAGAAAATAGATTCGAAACAACCCTGGGAATCCATCCTATAGAGACCTAAGGGCCTAGTCTGCACATAAAAATGGATCTAGTAGAGACCTTAATGCCTTTCCAAACATTGGGTTTTTACAAGAACTTCTTAAAAGGACTCCAAATTCTTAGTGGGCATTAGGGAAACAGACCATTAATCATTCATTTCACCATATTTACTGCTAAAATTAAGATCCTCATATCAATACAGCTCTCCCCATACCTCAACTTCATCAAAAGCTTCATGATGAAGAAGATATATTTTGTCAAACAATGAAATAATAGCAGTGACCAATATTCATAAACCGATGTATGTAAGCGAGGATCCATGAGATGAGCTTCAGATGGGTTCTGCATCAAAATAAAAAAAAAATTGAGCTTTTCTTATGGGGAGATCTTGAAATAGCAGGGGATTCTGGAAGTCTGGATCAAGATGAGATGTACATGTTTGAATGTGTTTTGTCCAATCAATCAATCAATCAATCATTTGAGCCCGAATGTCTATTTCTCACCATAAAACCGAGAGTGCTAGATTTCCAAAGCTAGTACAAATCATGGGCATATCCAGTCACTTCTAGCTGCTGAGAAATATTTTAACCCAATGGATATACAGGAAACAAAAAAACTCAAAATCTAGTATATTTTCTTACCAATCCGACTACTTGGTCCAAACTGAATCCAGCCACATTACTACCTTGATATTCTTGGCTTGAGCATACTTCATTCTCTACTAACAATGCTAACCATGAGAATATGGAAGCTCATATCCCCCACTCTTCTCACATCGCTCTCATCTCTACATACCCATTATTTTAATTATTAAACAATGAACATACATCACAGTGGCTAAGAGATAGAATAAAAATAAAAAATAAAAACAAAAAATAAAAACAAAAATATAGTAGTGTTATATGGTACATAAAATAATACAAAAGTACACTAGTGTACAACAAAATTTGTCAAACATACAAAAATTTTAATCTTTACTACAATATTTCCTTTTAGGTTTTTTAGTTTTTAGAAGGTCCATAATTCTGACATTGGAATCTTCTTCTTGCTACTCGTTCCAATCTCTTGATTCCGGTCGTTGTTGAGAATGAAAGATACATCTTCGTGTAGGTAGCTGAATAGGATCGACATCAAATACAATTAAAGAAAATAGTTTATATTATACATGAACCAAAAAAATGTAATTTTCTAGTGACTTTGTTCATGGTACTTGGTGCATTAGGGTTAAACTATACCTTATCAATGCTTTAAGTCTCTAAAACTAGTTCCTAATCCATAATGAAATCTGCATGCACTGCCTATAATAACATTTATAATTATTGTATAACCAAAAAATCTAAAGTTGTTTATAATTAACTATTCAAAATGACTGGAGTTATATACCTCCCTATTGACACTGGAGTTATATACCTCCCTATTGACAATAGAAGTGGTATCTTCCTTGCCTTTTTTCATTTCAACTAGGGATTTATACCCTCTGGTCAAGGAAAATTTTAAGTCTTCAGCAATGGACACGATGTCAATGTTGGCTGACTACATGCCATAGCATAATGCAATTTAGTAGGGAAAGATTTTAGATTATAGTTGAAAATATCAATAACAAAAACTTTTAAATCTTAGTACATTTTACATATATCCCTTTAACTTTAACATAGAACTCTGAGCCAAACTTGTGTTACCCAACCTTCTCCAATCTAGCATGTGGGGCCTTCATAATGTCTTTGAGCCTGTGAAAAGAATAAAGTTATTGCTAATGTTATTTAATTAGTATGGTCAAATGTATAGTTATAAGTTCATTGTATGTTATATGATTATATCTACCTTTGTATCTCTCCAAATATTTTCCACAAGGATCCCTCTTTTTTCATCTTCTTCTCCTTAGGATCATCAATTAGTGTATCCTACTTTTCTATGGGAATTAATCCAGGATGCTAGTAATTGGGATATCGACTGAAACTAGTGTGGTAATTGTGTTGCATTAATTTCAAGTACTTCCCCACCATGGTTTGAACCAAATTTTGGCTAAATATAAGATCAAACATAGTGGTCATATGTTTTGTCAAGTTTTTTTTGTATTTATAACTTCTTCTAATTGTTGGTGCAAAAAGAGTAAAACACATTTTTTTGCAACTATTGATAGAACAAGTTATTCCCTGGAATTTCAATCATATATTATGATTATATAGATATGATCATCATAAAAAATCATTTTCTTTTAAAATGAAAATTTTTCAATGGATTAGTAATTACCATGGAATTTTAATCCTTTCACTAGGACTAGTCTATGGTCCGTTATAAAGAAACCGGTAACTCCCTAGTGCTCTTGATGATTATTCCCTACATTCTGGAACTCATATCAACGTCTTATGAAGGAAGCATAAGAGTAGGAAAGGGCTATAGTAGATGGGTCGATACCAACATTAGTTGTAGAATCAAGGGCACTAGCAGTGATACCAGGAATAAAGGCATCCATAGCAGGAACAATAGAAGTTGAGGCTCCAACAATAGATGTAGGTGTGTTTCTCCCAATGCCTGGGTCATATGTTCTCAAGAAGGATTATAAAAAGAGAACTCCATGTCAATCACTTGGATTCATAAAAAACAATATGTTGTATTCATTAAAGTAAGTGATCGAATCCAATTTCAAAAATACATACATTGAACTACTGGATTCTTGAAAGAAAGAATTTTATTCTTTGATAACTTTATGTAGTGACTTCAACCACCATCAATCCCTTAATTTCAAAAATCTAATAATTAACCTATTTTGTAATAGAACCAAGGGATTCGGGATCATTAAAGAAGTGTAAATTGTTATGATCACAACAAGGCAATGTGGAATCCTACAAAGAATAAAAAAAACATAACATCAATAAGCAACAATAAACATTGCATTAAACAACAAACATTGATCATAATTAACATATAAATGGCGGTATATCAGATTACCTTCCCATGGTCAATGCCTTTTAATCATTCTATAACATAAACAACAGTATGTTAACTAGATAAAATTTGCATATATAAGATAGAAATGGTACAAATCATATTCAAACACAACATTCAATAAATTACAACATAATTACTTGCCCTAAGCTTGAGCTTCTGACCACCTCATTATTAATATATTAAAAAAAGGCTCAAAATCCTATAACCCTATTAAACCCTAAAATTCAACTAATACATGCATATTAAACAGAAATTCACATAAAAACCATTAACTCAATCCTCAAACAAGGATAAATGTTTTCAATTCCCTTCATTCTCATTCTATAAACTACAATTGAAGACAAAACTCAAATAAAAAATTTGTCTACATAACAATATAAGAGTTATATTTGAGATAGATGCATTCAACAAAAAATAGAGAAGAAAGAACCTCAATTAATAATATTCAACATCAATCAACATTGTACACAATCCCACTGAGCATAAGCGTATCCTTTCTCATCATCATCCAATACCTAATAACAAAATAAATGATAAAAGCATAGGCATAACCATATATTAATCATTAATGGAATCAATAAATTATCTTAAATGTGAAACATAAAAAAAATAATAAACAATTGACACCTAATGATCATAGTCAAGATGTTCAACAAAATGTGTACATAATATTCATGCACAAACTACTAAAATGTGTACTTTATTATTGGAATTTGAAGTAATTTTATTAAATTCCTAATCATCATCATTAAAAAATACATATTCATCTTCCCCACATGTGCACCTAGTGGCCTATTGTCATCTTCATCAAAATCCTGTATATCAGTAGATGGTTGAATAATTTCTAATTGTACTTGACTAGTGATCAACACGAAATGATTCCATGTGGCTCTGTAGGGCCCCTCCTATAGGGTCCTTCCTGCTTAACCTGAAACTCAACCACTTGATACAAAAGAGATTAGAAAGCATAATTACTAGAAAAATAAACTAAATAAATGAATAACTTAGAAAATTAAAACAAACCATAACCTGTCTTTGATATCATCTTGTCCACTGTCGTCCGCGTCTTCCGTAGAATCCCTCCAACAAAGCTCGTTTAACCATAGGCGGAGCAACCGTTAGCTTCACCACCCAACCATAGGATCATGCTTTCAGTCGCATGGCCTCCCCCGAGCTTTGGGTCGTAGAGCTCACACACAATAATCAAGAAACCCAGCTTGGGATTCCCCCCCACCAAGATTTCCATCCAAACCCTCAATAGCAGCAAGTCATGAGGTAACTAAAAATTATGATAGTCATCCAGAGTCTGGGTCCTTTACCCATTCCCAATGCCTTCCTTATAAAGGAAAATCTCATGCAACACATGTCGCTTCATGCATAATTATTTATTTTATTTAAATTCTAAATAAAAACAACTCACCCATCCAAGTGTCAGCTTTTCTAGGAGAAGCCACCAACATTCCTAAGTTTGCTCATATTTTTCCCCCAGATATTTCACTTAACTCCTAGATATGTGGTGTAGGTGGGGTTGACTAGGTGTCCATGCCTAGGATTCCATTTTGCTCCTAAATAAATATTTTTAATATTTTTAAATAATCAGAAATATCCTTTCATGTGCAAATGCCTAAATAACACTTAATATTATTTAAATGCCAAAGTAATCATTTATGTGCAAATGCCTAAAGTACTCAAATGCATTTCTAAGTAAGGTTCTAGGTGCAAACTTATATGTTTTTATGCAGTTAAGTTTAAGAATCATTTTCACTAGGATCTCGGTGTCGTGCCGTTGGGCCACCCCATTCCTTAATTTCATTTCCCTGACATGGCACCACTCCGTCGGGTCCAGTCATCCGTAGTTTCCATTCCTCGGAAAGGTACCATATCGTTGGGTCCTTTTGTCCACTCTTTCCGTTCTCGGCAAGGTACCACACCGTCAGGCCCTTCTGCCATCATCCTTTTGTTTTGACTTGCGGGAAATTCATGTAGGGATTTCAGGAGCCGTGACCTTCCATCCTCCGTCTACAGGCTATTAGGGACTAATGGCACTGAGGAGTGAGTTTGTTATCACCGCACGCCCCCCAACTCGTACATGACCAGCTCCGTTGTGGCCCACCTCATATGCCCTCACGCTTTCCTCTTGAGCAAGCAGATCAGTGCTTATCTGCTCAGCATGGTATTCCGTCAGAAGTCGACATTGTCGTCGCTCTCCCAATGTGTGATTTATCCGTACTCTACGACCCTTCAATTCCCTTGTGTGGCCATCGGTGAACCGTTTCACCTGCTGCTACACACATTTCTCACAAACATATATTAGTATTTAATTGATTCACAATCAGTCGTAGTTATGAATATACTCAATATAACATCAAGGGGTAGTTTTATTAATGTTTCAATCAGTCGGGTCACTCAAATAGGTTCCCTCAAGGTCTGTAGTAGTCTAGGGGCACTACATACACCCCTACTTATTTAGAACTTCATCCCGAAGTTCAGAATAAATGCAGAAAGCTATGATGCATCTCAGTTGCGTCCTCCCAAGTCGCAGAGCTAGCGCTGTCACTGTCCCACTACACTTTGACTTGATCAATCAAGGCTAATCATTAAACAAGATGTAATCAATCAATTATCCCACTCCACACATATAATTTAATTCCTTAATTCATTTATCAATTATTGTCGTCATTCACATCTTCAGGTTTTCCTCAATCTTTTAAGACATATCAAGGCTCAAGAAACCACTTTATCAAAGTTGTTCGGTTGGGTCACTCGACAGGTGCCCTTAAGGTCCACAGTCATTTTAGGGGCATTACAGGCTCCTATAATTTTCTTATCCATAATCAATTATTTTCCAATCATACTCTTCTAGTGCTCTTCTAGTTGTAGTTGATAGGAAAGTAGGTGTCAAGTAGGCTTGTAGAAATTCTATTGGTGGACCTGATAGATCTAACAATGATGAATGTGCTTTTGCATGGTGCATTCAAGATCATGTTTGCGATAATTTTTTTCGTTCTCATTGATCCCCATGGTTCATTATAATGGCCAAAATATTTGATGAATCAACATAAACATCATAAGGTAGATAATATCAATAATAAGACTCTCATGGGAGTTCAATTATGATGGCTTTGCAAATTTCTATCTTTTATTTTGATACACAAATACGAAATTTATGTAAATGGAGTTCGATACATGAAAGATAATTTTCAATATTCATTATATATAATGAGAGTATGTTAATTAGATAAAATATGACTAAAATAAAAATATTGCAAATGATCATATTCAGACGATCTTAAATAAATAATTAATATAAGCGATAAATCACAATTACATGTTTTGTTAATTTTATTCAAATTGTAATTGATCAACAACTCATTCCTCAAAATTATTTGTTTTATTGCAAAAACCACAACTCTATCTCCATCATGCTCATGAAACATACAATTGGGTTATTAGCTTGTTCGTGCTTCCAATATGTGAATTGTTTATAAACTTGGTGATAAATATTAAATAAACAAGAAAACTAAAAAGAGCAAGAAATAAGATGGTTGAAAGAGGGCATAAGCCTGAGCAAGTTTATTATTCATGAACATAACATATATACAAGGTTTACATGTAACTACCTTACAACCGTAAAGTAATCGAAATGTTGTTTAAGGTAAAATATGACTTTATGATTAGGGATGGGTTTCTAATAATCCCCCCCTTAATCATAATTTTGTACAAATGTATCAACTCAACAACAAGGACTAGTGCAAAAGCTGATAAGTCTTCAACCTATAATTCATGGTCTGAAGCCTCATGCGTGTCAATGAAGATCCGCCTGAAAAACTACCAAAAATAGATGCTGAAACCAAATCCAAAAAATCATTCTGTACCAAATGAGCTATAAGAATGGTAAGATATGAAGAGTGTATTTACTGGGTTACTTGGAAATATCATACCTGGAAAGTGTTATTTATGTGCCTACCGTATATTTGGATAGCTTGAAACTATTTTTTGGGATTAGTATTTCAGGTATTCAAAATCTGTTTTAAATTTAAGTGTTACTTATTTTATAGGTGGGATAATTTAAAAATAATTAAGCTTCCACAAATGCACTTGCAAGGTTTTGAACTCTACACTATTGTGAAAAGTTGGGGTGTAGAATTTCTATATGGTTGAGTAAACTTGAGAATAGAGCATCACTGGTTCAGAAATATAGAGGTTTAACTCCTAGTAAGTGATACTAAAAAGCTTAATATTTTACTTTTACATAAGTTTTTAAATAAGATTAAAATTTTGTATTAAAAAACATAATGATTAAAAGCAGTTGTTGAAAAGTATAAACAGTGAATTAAGGTTTTTTTTTTAGTAAAAAATAATATTAAAATAGTAAGTGATACTAAAAAGCTTAAAATTCACTTTTACATAAGTTATTAGAAAACATAATGATTAAAAGCAATTGATGAAAAGTATAAACAGTGAAGTAAGGAATTTGTTTGAGTAAAAAAGAATATTAAAATAGTAAGCGATATTAAAAAGCTTAAAATTTCACTTTTACATAAGTTTTTAAATAAGATTAAAATTTTGTATTAAAAAAATAATGATTAAAAGCAATTGCTAAAAAATATAAACAGTGAAGTAAGGTTTTTTTAGTAAAAAGAATATTAAAATTCTACTGAAAAATACATAAAATTAAAAATCAGTCTTACCAGGTTCGATCAAATCCAAACAATCAAAACCGAGAATGAAAAGTAGAACCCTAAAGTTTTTTTGTAAAACTTAATGGACTCCGTGGTTCAACTTTTTCAATAATTTAAATTTACATTTTCTTTATCTGCTTTTGCAAAATATAAAATGTAAAATGGGATGGACTCTTCATGCAATAAAATATTGAATATACAAACTCTTAACGAGTAAAAATGAATGCATTACCTACACTAATTTAAGTTGTTTTTGTTAAAATAATCTATTTTTTTTTCTAATTAAAAAAAGTATATCTATTATTAAAATCAAGATATACTAACTTCAAGATTCAGCCTAAAGGTTTTACATAGCAAAACCAGTTACAGGACTTGTAAATCTAACACTACTTTTGTATCAAATATCATTCTTATCTCAAAATGTTGTTGAGGCTTGGATTAACTATTACCATTAAAAATTGTGTTGTAATTTCCACATCAGCTTCCAAACTCTTTGGATTGTTTATCCTACACTAACATGTTCCAAAAGAAACAATGTCAAATAAAATTTACATTGACTAAAGATAAAAAAATCAATAAAATTTCACTATTTCAAACATAAAGCCAAAACCAAGTTTAAGCACTTTGAAAAAAATTAAAAATTAACAACAATAAAATTAGCTTCGAGTAAACTTCATGGAAAAAAAATTAAAAATTAACAACAATAAAATTAGCTTGAAGTAAACTTCATGGAAAAAAAATTAAAAATTAACAATAATAAAATTAGCTTCAAGTAAACTTCATGGAAAAACTCATAGTATCATCAATTGACATCACCTCGGGCTTTCAAAACCCCTTAATAGGTGCTAAAAGACTAAGCCTAAAATATTTTCTACTCATAGCTACATCTTTTCTACTAAAATCTTACCTGCAGATATTGCTCAACAAAACGCTTTGCAATATTAAAAATGTAAAACTAGATATCAGAGCTTATATAGATGCATGCATTATCACTAGACTACTGCTGCCACAAATAATCTTTCTCGACACTCTATTGGCTTACCAAAAAACCAGGGGTAATTCTCAGTCGTCAATCATTTCAAAAAACTTCAAACACTTTCTTGTAGCTTTTTGTAGAAATCATTATCTTGGCCAAATGCAACAAATCCAAAGTCACTCTGTCAGGAAGCAGCCTCTTGTATAATAGCATAAAACTGCACAACTCGCTTTTGTTGTATAATTTCTGGGATGAGTTTCCAGCAAATGCAACAAAAGAGAAATATTGTCAAACATCAAGTTCTTATTTGCATACATGGCTTTATTTAATTAAAGGGAGTTGCAGAGCATCAAGTTCTTGTATTTTCGACATTGAGTTTGAGTTCGTACATATTCTATAGCAGCCAGCGAAAGATGACAATGATTGCTTGATTTTTTATGTTAAAAAAACAAACAGCTAATGGTGATTGGCCTAGAACGACTGATTTCCTTTCTCATTGCAATCTAATTTGTAGTTTACATACACGTTAGATTTATATGCTGGTATTACTATTGTTTATAGTAAACAACATGTTGGTATTACTATTGTTCGTGGCAAACAACATAGTCCATCCAATTGACTAAGTTCCAAGGTCAAAGGCAGAATATCCATATGGTCTTGGACAAGACTTGGGCTAAGGTTTCCAGTTCTACTTCAATTACAAAAATCATTACTGGTAATCTTAAAAATAAATGCATAAGTTTTCCAGTCATAGATTTTTTGGGTGATTTTAGTAAGATGGACTTTGTTCTAGATGCAGATTCATGTCTTGAAAGACTACAATGTTGTAGACTGATGCTTTGCTAACAACCTTCTTAAACAAGAAATCAAAGATGGTGAATGATGGGAAATTGCAGGTTGTTCAATAATGGAAACAAAGAGTTTCTCTCCCAATACAAAGCATGTCCAACATAACTCTCAGCAAAAACACAAAAGTAGAGAAGCACATAAACTAGTTATGTAAACAAAATCCACTTGGCCGAATCACCTAAAAAAGGTTCTTCATAAATGTAACTTGCAAGCATGTATCTGAGGCTCAAATATATGTGGGTAAAGCATCGAATAAATAAAATTATTATCATGCCACAATCCAGGAGTTTCCTTATTTGTTCAAGTGCTTGCAAGCATAAAATGAGCACCCTCTACTATCTACTAATAATCTTCCATGTAGAATTTCAACCTACCTCCGAATACAAGTTGTCAAGTAAATAGACCTTGGAGCCTTCTGGCCTAATTCACATCAAGGAAATTGACCTTAAATAACCTTATAACGAAATGAGTAGATGGGAATCTAGAAAATAGATTCGAAACAACCCTGGGAATCCATCCTATAGAGACCTAAGGGCCTAGTCTGCACATAAAAATGGATCTAGTAGAGACCTTAATGCCTTTCCAAACATTGGGTTTTTACAAGAACTTCTTAAAAGGACTCCAAATTCTTAGTGGGCATTAGGGAAACAGACCATTAATCATTCATTTCACCATATTTACTGCTAAAATTAAGATCCTCATATCAATACAGCTCTCCCCATACCTCAACTTCATCAAAAGCTTCATGATGAAGAAGATATATTTTGTCAAACAATGAAATAATAGCAGTGACCAATATTCATAAACCGATGTATGTAAGCGAGGATCCATGAGATGAGCTTCAGATGGGTTCTGCATCAAAATAAATAAAAAAATTGAGCTTTTCTTATGGGGAGATCTTGAAATACCAGGGGATTCTGGCAGTCTGGATCAAGATGAGATGTACATGTTTGAATGTGTTTTGTCCAATCAATCAATCAATCAATCATTTGAGCCCGAATGTCTATTTCTCACCATAAAACCGAGAGTGCTAGCTTTCCAAAGCCAGTACAAAGCATGGGCATATCCAGTCACTTCTAGCTGCTGAGAAATATTTTAACCCAATGGATATACAGGAAACAAAAAAACTCAAAATCTAGTATATTTTCTTACCAATCCGACTACTTGGTCCAAACTGAATCCAGCCACATTACTACCTTGATATTCTTGGCTTGAGCATACTTCATTCTCTACTAACAATGCTAACCATGAGAATATGGAAGCTCATATCCCCCACTCTTCTCACATCGCTCTCATCTCTACATACCCATTATTTTAATTATTAAACAATGAACATACATCACAGTGGCTAAGAGATAGAATAAAAATAAAAAATAAAAACAAAAAATAAAAACAAAAATATAGTAGTGTTATATGGTACATAAAATAATACAAAAGTACACTAGTGTACAACAAAATTTGTCAAACATACAAAAATTTTAATCTTTACTACAATATTTCCTTTTAGGTTTTTTAGTTTTTAGAAGGTCCATAATTCTGACATTGGAATCTTCTTCTTGCTACTCGTTCCAATCTTGATTCCGGTCGTTGTTGAGAATGAAAGATACATCTTCGTGTAGGTAGCTGAATAGGATCGACATCAAATACAATTAAAGAAAATAGTTTATATTATACATGAACCAAAAAAATGTAATTTTCTAGTGACTTTGTTCATGGTACTTGGTGCATTAGGGTTAAACTATACCTTATCAATGCTTTAAGTCTCTAAAACTAGTTCCTAATCCATAATGAAATCTGCATGCACTGCCTATAATAACATTTATAATTATTGTATAACCAAAAAATCTAAAGTTGTTTATAATTAACTATTCAAAATGACTGGAGTTATATACCTCCCTATTGACACTGGAGTTATATACCTCCCTATTGACAATAGAAGTGGTATCTTCCTTGCCTTTTTTCATTTCAACTAGGGATTTATACCCTCTGGTCAAGGAAAATTTTAAGTCTTCAGCAATGGACACGATGTCAATGTTGGCTGACTACATGCCATAGCATAATGCAATTTAGTAGGGAAAGATTTTAGATTATAGTTGAAAATATCAATAACAAAAACTTTTAAATCTTAGTACATTTTACATATATCCCTTTAACTTTAACATAGAACTCTAAGCCAAACTTGTGTTACCCAACCTTCTCCAATCTAGCATGTGGGGCCTTCATAATGTCTTTGAGCCTGTGAAAAGAATAAAGTTATTGTTAATGTTATTTAATTAGTATGGTCAAATGTATAGTTATAAGTTCATTGTATGTTATATGATTATATCTACCTTTGTATCTCTCCAAATATTTTCCACAAGGATCCCTCTTTTTTCATCTTCTTCTCCTTAGGATCATCAATTAGTGTATCCTACTTTTCTATGGGAATTAATCCAGGATGCTAGTAATTGGGATATCGACTGAAACTAGTGTGGTAATTGTGTTGCATTAATTTCAAGTACTTCCCCACCATGGTTTGAACCAAATTTTGGCTAAATATAAGATCAAACATAGTGGTCATATGTTTTGTCAAGTTTTTTTTGTATTTATAACTTCTTCTAATTGTTGGTGCAAAAAGAGTAAAACACATTTTTTTGCAACTATTGATAGAACAAGTTATTCCCTGGAATTTCAATCATATATTATGATTATATAGATATGATCATCATAAAAAATCATTTTCTTTTAAAATGAAAATTTTTCAATGGATTAGTAATTACCATGGAATTTTAATCCTTTCACTAGGACTAGTCTATGGTCCGTTATAAAGAAACCTGTAACTCCCTAGTACTCTTGATGATTATTCCCTACATTCTGGAACTCATATCAACGTCTTATGAAGGAAGCATAAGAGTAGGAAAGGGCTATAGTAGATGGGTCGATACCAACATTAGTTGTAGAATCAAGGGCACTAGCAGTGATACCAGGAATAAAGGCATCCATAGCAGGAACAATAGAAGTTGAGTCTCCAACAATAGATGTAGGTGTGTTTCTCCCAATGCCTGGGTCATATGTTCTCAAGAAGGATTATAAAAAGAGAACTCCATGTCAATCACTTGGATTCATAAAAAACAATATGTTGTATTCATTAAAGTAAGTGATCGAATCCAATTTCAAAAATACATACATTGAACTACTGGATTCTTGAAAGAAAGAATTTTATTCTTTGATAACTTTATGTAGTGACTTCAACCACCATCAATCCCTTAATTTCAAAAATCTAATAATTAACCTATTTTGTAATAGAACCAAGGGATTCGGGATCATGAATTTCGGGGTCGTAGAGCTCACACACAATAATCAAGAAACCCAGCTTGGGATTCCCCCCCACCAAGATTTCCAGCCAAACCCTCAATAGCAGCAAGTCATGAGGTAACTAAAAATTACGATAGTCATCCAGAGTCTGGGTCCTTTACCCATTCCCAATGCCTTCCTTATAAAGGAAAATCTCATGCAACACATGTCGCTTCATGCATAATTATTTATTTTATTTAAATTCTAAATAAAAAACAACTCACCCATCCAAGTGTCATCATTTCTAGGAGAAGCCACCAACATTCCTAAGTTTGCTCATATTTTTCCCCCAGATATTTCACTTAACTCCTAGATATGTGGTGTAGGTGGGGTTGACTAGGTGTCCATGCCTAGGATTCCATTTTGCTCCTAAATAAATATTTTTAATATTTTTAAATAATCAGAAATATCCTTTCATGTGCAAATGCCTAAATAACACTTAATATTATTTAAATGCCAAAGTAATCATTTATGTGCAAATGCCTAAAGTACTCAAATGCATTTCTAAGTAAGGTTCTAGGTGCAAACTTATATGTTTTTATGCAGTTAAGTTTAAGAATCATTTTCACTAGGATCTCGGTGTCGTGCCGTTGGGCCACCCCATTCCTTAATTTCATTTCCCTGACATGGCACCACTCCGTCGGGTCCAGTCATCCGTAGTTTCCATTCCTCGGAAAGGTACCATATCGTTGGGTCCTTGTGTCCACTCTTTCCGTTCTCGGCAGGGTACCGCACCGTCAGGCCCTTCTGCCATCATCCTTTTGTTTTGACTTGCGGGAAATTCATGTAGGGATTTCAGGATCCGTGACCTTCCATCCTCCGTCTATAGGCTATTAGGGACTAATGGAACTGAGGAGTGAGTTTGTTATCACCGCGCGCCCCCCAACTCGTACATGACCAGCTCCGTTGTGGCCCACCTCATATGCCCTCACGCTTTCCTCCTTAGCAAGCAGATCAGTGCTTATCTGCTCAGCGTGGTATTCCGTCAGAAGTCGACATTGTCGTCGCTCTCCCAATGTGTGATTTATCCGTACTCTACGACCCTTCAATTCCCTTGTGTGGCCATCGGTGAACCGTTTCACCTGCTGCTACACACATTTCTCACAAACATATATTAGTATTTAATTGATTCACAATCAGTCGTAGTTATGAATATACTCAATATAACATCAAGGGGTAGTTTTATTAATGTTTCAATCAGTCGGGTCAATCAAATAGGTTCCCTCAAGGTCTGTAGTAGTCTAGGGGCACTACATACACCCCTACTTATTTAGAACTTCATCCCGAAGTTCAGAATAAATGCAGAAAGCTATGATGCATCTCAGTTGCGTCCTCCCAAGTCGCAGAGCTAGCGCTGTCACTGTCCCACTACACTTTGACTTGATCAATCAAGGCTAATCATTAAACAAGATGTAATCAATCAATTATCCCACTCCACACATATAATTTAATTCCTTAATTCATTTATCAATTATTGTCGTCATTCACATCTTCAGGTTTTCCTCAATCTTTTAAGACATATCAAGGCTCAAGAAACCACTTTATCCAATTTGTTCGGTTGGGTCACTCGACAGGTGCCCTTAAGGTCCACAGTCATTTTAGGGGCATTACAGGCTCCTATAATTTTCTTATCCATAATCAATTATTTTCCAATCATACTCTTCTAGTTCTCTTCTAGTTGTAGTTGATAGGAAAGTAGGTGTCAAGTAGGCTTGTAGAAATTCTATTGGTGGACCTGATAGATCTAACAATGATGAATGTGCTTTTGCATGGTGCATTCAAGATCATGTTTGCAATAATTTTTTTCGTTCTCATTGATCCCCATGGTTCATTATAATGGCCAAAATATTTGATGAATCAACATAAACATCATAAGGTAGATAATATCAATAATAAGACTCTCATGGGAGTTCAATTATGATGGCTTTGCAAATTTCTATCTTTTATTTTGATACACAAATACGAAATTTATGTAAATGGAGTTCGATACATGAAAGATAATTTTCAATATTCATTATATATAATGAGAGTATGTTAATTAGATAAAATATGACTAAAATAAAAATATTGCAAATGATCATATTCAGACGATCTTAAATAAATAATTAATATAAGCGATAAATCACAATTACATGTTTTGTTAATTTTATTCAAATTGTAATTGATCAACAACTCATTCCTCAAAATTATTTGTTTTATTGCAAAAACCACAACTCTATCTCCATCATGCTCATGAAACATACAATTGGGTTACTAGTTTGTTCGTGCTTCCAATATGTGAATTGTTTATAAACTTGGTGATAAATATTAAATAAACAAGAAAACTAAAAAGAGCAAGAAATAAGATGGTTGAAAGAGGGCATAAGCCTGAGCAAGTTTATTATTCATGAACATAACATATATACAAGGTTTACATGTAACTACCTTACAACCGTAAAGTAATCGAAATGTTGTTTAAGGTAAAATATGACTTTATGATTAGGGATGGGTTTCTAATAATCCCCTCCTTAACCATTATTTTGTACAAATGTATCAACTCAACAACAAGGACTAGTGCAAAAGCTGATAAGTCTTCAACCTATAATTCATGGTCTAAAGCCTCATGCGTGTCAATGAAGATCCGCCTGAAAAACTGCCAAAAATAGATGCTGAAACCAAATCCAAAAAATCATTCTGTACCAAATGAGCTATACAACCTATAAGTGTTCATTGAAGTGAACCCAAAATCAATGAGAGCAAACCCCTGATGATAACATAGTTGGATTCAAAATCCAACATATCTCAAAACCTAAAAATGCCTAACAAATATGAATACACCAAGCAAAGATGCAGAAGATTCATCTGTCTTCTGCAAGATCCGAAGATCATCCTTGTAAGTGAACAAATAAGTTCACAAAACTACTCTTAGAGAATGACACATAAAAAAACTTCCAAAAATCAATTGACAAATAAAAGTGTTGAATGGAAACTAAAACTTGTATCATAAAATCCGGTGTCCATAAAAAATATCGTGGGTAGTAAACCAGGTGAATCACTGGTACTAATATAAATCATGAAACCAACTATCAAATGTGGCAAATTCATCAAATTTCCATGTGCCAAAAAATCCATCAAATGTCCAATGCGACAAACCTAGGAATCCAAAAAGCCGATAAACCTGGATCAATAATCAAAACCAACAATCATGTCTAGAAACTTGTCCTAAAACATACTTGATCCATCATGTCCTGAATCCAACATGCATAATCGTCAAAAATCACTAGACATTCGAAACTTGAATTATGGCACATCATCAACATCTTATCCCCTATCAATTGAAAGTGAGAAGTCATGAAACAACCCCACTGAAAGTGGAAATATGATAATCAAGCTATCTTTGAGTGGAGTCTGAAGACTCGATCTTCAATTCAAAAGACTATAGAAAAAGTGTGGGCCTCGGTCATGCCCTGGATCATTAAATCCTGAATCAAAACACTCCAATCAAACATATTTGCACATGTGTATGGATCCGACTGTAAAATCACTCTAGCAACTTGGCTTCCAATGACCAATGCCAAGTACCTAACCAACCAAAATGCACATTTTTCCTTTTAATTTTTGGTTGCTTCCAACACTTATATGAAACATGATTTTACTTCCCACAATAACTACATGGGTGGAGACCAAAACACTGGAATTCCTGATGTCCAACTCGGTGATAGTGTTGGAACTGTTTAGGTTCATCATTCAACAAATCATCATCATCATCCTCAATACATGTATCACCATCCATATCAAAAAATGCATTAGCACCTTGATCATCATCCTATACGTGTTCCTTATCATCGCCTTCACATTCATCCTTCCTATCGACATCAAACATAAATCCACTACTCACAAACATGAGTGGTTTTCTATAATTAGGAATATTATGAAAAATTTCATTATCAGTATTTTCATATCCTAAGCCATATATATTTCAATTAAACTCAATTCTTCCCAAGGTCAAACAAAATTATGTTGTTCTTATGATGATCCTTCAATTCATTCACTTTATCCGCTTTGTAGTTAGTGTCATCAGTAAAAAGTATACGGAACTGGTGCTCACAATCAACAAGTACATGTTTGGTGTTAGATTCCTTAGTGACATCATTTTCATCTAATGTACTATCAAACAATGGATTATGATGAAAGAGAATGAAATCAAGATTTTGATGTCGAACAAGACTTAATTCATTTGTTAAGAACTTTTTTGAACTTTTAACATGTCCACCTTTATGTGCATGACTTGCAGACAGGTAAGTACAAACATAAGTGTTCCTTTGTTCAATGAAATTATGGGTCCTAAAGTTGTTCTAATTAATGTATGGAGTAGATGAAACATATGTTCAATGCGAGCCATTCTTAAATTGAAAGACACAAACTCTCTTTGGAGCCCTCGAGAGAAAAATGCAAAAAAGCACCACCATATTAATGATCACAAAGCCACAAAAAATCATAAAACCCTCCTTATTCAATTTTAGACAAGTCTAGAAGTAAGACAATAAGAAACTTTGACTATCAACAAAAGTGCGACTACAACTCTATTCTTATCTTTCACATACTTTGAATGGCGGATACACCTCCTCACGAGTAGCTTCACATGGGACTGCTTGGCTTACCTTCTTCACGTGGCTATACCTTCAAGCAGCTAACATTCTTTATGCATAGATAATACTCACATGGTTTCTTTGTATTATGTAGAGTGTGTCTCTTTTATTTTACTACCATTCAAATTATTCAGTAGACTTATTTATATAGTCACCAATGCTTACATCACCTTTATGGAATGTGGGTTTGTAGGGTTTGAAACGCCACCTATTTACTTAAAATTTCAAAGATTGTAGTTTCCTTTACATAGGATGCTACTAAAAAAATGGTAAGCGTTGACAAACATAATTAGCATTCCTATGTCATCACAGGCCGAAACAAAGAAGATTCAACTTGTACTCCACTCGCACCTAGCGTTGAATTCATTCGTTCCTATTTTGTTCTGAAAGGGATATAAACCCTTCTAATCTTGTACTCTTCCCTCAAGATTTATTTCTTAAATTTGTTGAAGGCTACTTAAAGAATGCATTCCTTTCTTTTGCTCTTCATCTGCAAACACTTTGATTTATTAGGGAACATTTGTATGGAATTATTCTATGGAGATCACATAATAAAAAATGCAAAATCAAAAGACACTACTACATTGAAACAATTAAAGGTTGAATACCCATCTTATTCTGAGTGGAACTCCAATTTAGAACAACATTGAGCTAGAACTCTGGTTAGTCTGAATATTTTATGTCTTATTACCAAGATGACAAAACATATTTGATAGTTTGAAATACATTTACCAAAGCTTTTGGCCTTCCATCAATATATATAGAATCTCATTTATGTTGATTATTGTTTTTCATTTTGGTATAATATTCATGCACTCCATATATATGCATACTCGATAGATACTAGGCTATCCATAACCAATGTTTATAATCGTACATTGGTCCAACATAGTCCATTAGTTCAACTTCACAATTGTATAGAATGTTTACACCATACATTGAAAATATCCCTAGCCCATGTAAGCTATCTGGAGCAATTAGATGTGTTCTCCCATCGATACAAAAATAGGTGTCAAACTCAAGAAGTGGGTTTGGTTCCTATTTCTTCACATAATGCATGTATCTTAATGGAACTACCTTTTCTTCTTTAGTCCCATTGTCATAATAGCACGTCCCTCCTTCAATAAGAAACAAATCCATACATTTTATAAATTTTCTTTTGACATTACCACCTCTAGTGGTTCTTGACATATTGCTTCACATTTTCCCTTTTCTTTTTTCTTTAGAACTACCATCATTATATGTATCAATATCCGATAGATATTTATTCAGTTGTCCCCAAAATTAACATCAAATAACAATAGTCAAGTTGAAATCATATATATTCTTGTGATACAATCCCAAAAGGTCATCAGATTGCAAGTGCAACTAATACTACTGACACAACTGGGCCTCCATTTTTTTTTGTAAGTAAGTCGAACCTTATATTATAAATCAAAAAGAAAATTACATTGAGACTCTGTTAGAACAAAGGAATAAAGCACTACTTCCATTCTAATTTCCAGGCATCCCGACCAGCTACCTTTGTAAGACAAAAACTAGGAATTACATCCCCCCTTCCCCGAGGATTTGTAGATAACCTAAGATTCTTAACCATCATACAAGACCACAATGACCATGTATCCATTTGCCCAAAAATATATAACAGAATTCCAAATTACATATCCCCCCCACGACGAATTCCAACAGGTTGCAACATAGCCAGACAGACCCAGATTTCTCATGACAAAAAACAAAAACTAGCCAATAGACAAAGAGAGAAATTAAGACTCATGATGCTTGATAGATAGGACAAAATAATTACGCATGGACACTCCCATTGCAGCATTCCATTCACGAGCCTGAGCGATACCAGTATCCACATCACCCTCTCGGCCAGCTTCAACATGATTCCTAGAAACCGGACTAGCCTCGTTAGCATGCCCAGGTAGAGGACGAGGCAGAAAGGAAATTCCAAGGTGGTGGGAAATAGCATCCACTTTCTTATGCATCAATCGTAGGTCCTTCCATAATTCCTTCCAAAAGGGGATTGGTACTTTGTCCCCTTGTAGATTCGCATCCCTCTTTGCCATCATATGATCCAACAAACCTTTGAATACCAAGAACATAGAAACAGACCTATCATACAAGGAGAGGCGAACTCGATTCGAGCTTGGGTCACTAATCCACAGCTCCAAAGCCTTAAATTCCTCCACAGGATTCTCTAACTCTAGGTCCACCGAGAGGGATTGCTCAATAGTCTCTATCTCTTCTCGAATCATCGACAGAACAGTGGAATTATACATCCAGGCCATGTGCACAGCATGAATCTGCTCACGATTAGCATGTTTCCAACCGACCCCTCCCTTAGCCTCCTGAGGAATCTCCATACTGTTCTCCCCTCTAAGCACCGACGTCTCCTACGACCACCAAATTACCAGCTTTGCAGAAATGAGACCCTGCGAATGTGGCATCCAAGCAGCCTATTCAAGTGATTTATAGCCTATCGTTAGCTTCAAGGTAATCACACAAGAGACTGTGTAAATGGTTCCATCTTCCAACCTTGTCACGCAATGATTGTCCCATAACTCATATTCATCACCTCCTAGATTTTCTTGGAATTCATACTAACCCTCTTCTCTCACCACTACAAACACATTGAAGTAAAATCGATTCCGCGTAGCAGGTACTCCCACTCCATCCTCCAACACAAATTGCTCAACAAAAGCTTTTAAGAACAATCTGTGAGAAGGGTGAGTCACCACCTCAAACACACGGCTCCCCCTCCTCTCCATGTACCACCTCGACTCCTATCATGTCTGAACTAATTCCACCCACATTCGGGGACCTGGGACTCCAAAATTGATCTCAACCACTGATACCATTTGGAATTGGGGACACTTGGATGCTGGACCGCAAGGAAGAGACTATTCTCATACTTAATAGGATTATACATTAATAGATCCATGATTTTTCATTCTCTTGGCACTTTGGTTCCTTCATAAAAAGTAAGGTAGAGTTATTTATTCTAGAACTATATACATCAACTTTGTTTATGGTAACCAAGGGAACCAACGGATTCATTCATGAAATAATCCTAGGGAACCAAGGAAGTCATGAAAGAATCCTTTCTGATTGCTAAAAGATATGTTGAATATTAAGTGTATTTCAAGAATTTTATACAAATGGGACTAACACTCAAACCCAAAGTTTGAAGAGAGTATTTATTTAATATTTTATTTAAATGGATGTTGTTTTTTTTGTGGTCTTCTTAGAGCATAGCAATTATGGTATCATTTTCAAATTTTTCTTCAAGTTTTTTCACTCTAAAAATGCTATGCACCATGAGGGATTTGATACCTATTGGCGCAAGATAGATCCAGAGTTAAGATCTATGCCAATATGATTTCACAAACCATATTTAAAAATTCTCATATTTTTAATTTTATATACAGCTCTAAAACATATATGTATTCAAACTTTTACTTATTTAGATTTATATATACAACATATATATGTCTCCACAATGTGACGAGCCCTTGCCTTGTTTTCATAGTGGTGACAAAGAGGTGGACATTGTTTTGACAATGGTGATAAAGAGATGGACACACGCTGGTTATTAATTTTTGTATGGTTCCACTTATTGAAATGCATCATAGACACATAATGAAATAGTAAATTCCATTTTAAGAGAGCTATATGTGTTACCTTTTCCATCCTTTGAAAATCTAGCATAGAATTTAATGTTGTTCTACATAGAAACATTCTTAGTTAGGACAATGTAGGTAGTCTGGAAAATTTTCAACTGTGAAATTCCATAAGATCTAGAGACAAAGATAAAATTCACACCAAGTCTAACATAGATCAAAATAATTGAGTAGGAAAAATAGAGAGGAAAAATAGTGTCAAAACATAAGAAATTGAAACTAAATTGGAATAATGTCCATTCATCTATTATTCAGTAAATGTGTACATAAATAATACATCTCCAAAGGATAAATTCGTGAGCCTTAGAGGAATAATGAATCCATGCATGTGGTAGGATTATATAGGAAAGATTCCCATCACTAGACTAGATAAATAGTTGTAACTCCTGATGGTAGTGTCAGTTGGCCAGTTAACTAAGTCTAACTAATAGTAGGTAGGACTAAAGGTGTATTAGGGAGTTAACTAAGTCTAACTAACCGTCGAATGGTGCATTAGTGATTTGTTGTGGTCATCGGGTCTCAATAAGTACTCAGACTCCTGAAATCAAGGACTAGTGATCAGTTAACTAGTGGTGATTGAAGACAAGTGCCTTAAATAAAGGGAACTGACTTAGATGCTCCTAGAATCATGCATGAGGGCGCATCAGGTCCTAAAATAAAGGAATAGGGATCTTGAGTGGCTAATGAGGGTAAAAAATGACAACAACATGGTCCTAGGGAGTCAAAACCATGGTCTAAACACTATGGTGGTCAACAATGTTGCATGCATGTTGCATGATTGCATGCATGCATGACTGTATGACTATATGTCTAGATGGATAAATGTTCCAACACCCCCCCTTAATCTTGAATAAGTGAGGAAATATCGGATATAGGGCCCTGGTAACTGATACCAAAGGTCACCCTTTACAAATTTATTAGTCCATTTAAGTGAGGAAAGAGGGAAAACCCTATGGGAACAAAACCCCCCCTCAATATGGACATGAAGCACACCAAAAAATTAATTGCTCCAAACTCAAGTAGGTGTTATGCTTGATCATATGTTTGGAGGTATCTTCCTCTTTTGCAAGAGAGGAATGTGCTTAGCTGGACTGGGAACATGAACAGCTGCATAAAGGACAATGTAGCCAAGTAGAGTAACTGAAATACATTGATAAGAGAGCAAATGTAGGTGCTCTTCAGACTTGAACTTCGAACCAAAATAGGTGAGATCAATTCTAGGAGAATAATGATGATGGTTCCATGCCATGAACTTCAAATCAAAGGAGGTAAGATCAGGACCAAACGGATGGGCTTGAGACTTGAACTTCAAACCAAGTGAGGTGAGATCAATATCAAATGAAAGTATGTGTTCTCCATCTTCAATGTAACTCTGAAAACAGGTGTGAGCAATCAAATAGAACCTCATAAGAAGAAAGAGACCAAGGAGATCGAATGTGACATCTCCAAACTTTGATATAGCCTCCAAAACATCCAGTAGATCACAATCTTGCACATCAGTAAGCTCATGGGAAGTAGAGAATTTGAAACTCTCTTCGACCTCTAGAGTAGTAGCTGGCATATCTTGCTCAAAATTCGAAATAGAAGACACTGAGAACATGAGTGAGGAATGGATAATATCTACAAAACGATAAGCTCCATTAGTTGTATCACTTTCATCTGCATCAGCTACATGGTAAGGGGACAATTCGAAATTGTCTTCAACTTCTAGAGCAATAGAGGTAGGAATGTCTTCAATATCAACTTGAAGAGTTGTATCTGCAATTTCTTCTTCATCTTGAACAACTTCATCATGAGAGGTGCTTGAGGCCGAGACATAATAAGAGATAACACTTGAGGAGGTATGACTGGTATTTTTCTCCAAATGGCTAGCATGAACCTCTTCCTTCTTCTTTCCAAATTATCTATCCAAATTGGTCCAGATAACACTTTGGTTATCAACAGTATCAATGAGGTAGTGCATACTAGGAGACCTAGCAAGACACATTGCTCCATAGTCTCTGTCACAATCATTTAGCCAATCATTCTTCTCTTCATAGGAAGCAGAATCTCTCATAATACCAACACAGGCATCAAAAAACCTTGTCTCTTCAGATATGCTATCATATTTGGTTTCCACTCATCATAGTTGAATAGAGAGAGAGGAGGAACTGCTTTCGAATTCATGGAAGTTGTTGTAGAATACCCGCACAAAAAAATATCTGAAAAACTCTCCAGAAGATTACTTTGCTTAGCAAAGCTCTGATACCATGTGAAATTCCACATAGATCTAGAGACAAAGATAAAATTCACACTAAGTCTAACAGAGATAAAAAGAATTGAGCAGGAAAATTAGAGAGGAAAAATAGTGTTAGAATAGAAGAGATTGAAACTCAATTGGAATATTGTCCATTCATTTATTATTTAGTAAATGTGTACATAAATAATACATCTCCAAAGGAGAAATTCGTGATCCTTAGAGGCATAATGAATCCATGCATGTGGGAGGCTTAGATAGGAAAGATTCCCATCACTAGACTAGAGAAGTAGTTGTAACTCCTGATGGTAGTGTCAGTTGGCTAGTTAACTGAGTCTAACTGGGTCTAACTGATATTAGGTAGCCTAAATGCGTATTAGGGAGTTAAATAAGTCTAAATAATAGAGGAAGGGCGTATTAGTGAGTTGTTGTGGTCATCAAGGCTCAATAAGTACTCAGACTCATGAAATCAAGGACCAGTGGTCAGTTAACTAGTGGTGATTGAAGACAAGTTCCTTAAATCAAGGGAAGTGACTTAGATGCTCCTAGAATCATGCATGAGGGCACATTAGGTCCTCAAATCAAGGAATAGGTCACATGAGTGGCTAATGAGGGTCAAAAATGACAACAACATGGTACTAGGGAGTCAACACCATGGTCTAAACACTAAAGTGATCAACAATGTTGCATGCATGTTGCATGACTGTATGATTATATGTCTAGATGGATAAATGTTCCAACATCAGCATCTATCTTTCTTCTATCTATTACTATTAATAAGACAATGAACAATAATTGTAGGTTCGTGAAAGGAAAATTCTTCTTATTAAATTATTTTTTCTCCTTTTCAATTTTGTTTGTTCCTTTTTTTTGTAAACTCTATTTACATTATATTAATTAGTCAAAAGATAAATACAACTAGTATCCATCTTCCAGATGTGCACAAAACCAAGTATCAAGTGATTAAGCAAATCCATCCCAATGGGAAACTCGACCTGCCTAATTATAGAGTCACAAAACAAATCCCTTAACAGTTTCATAACAGATTCTAACAAGACTCAAAACAATACTAATACTGGTATGCAACAGTCCTCCCATGGCCACTAAAATCCTAAGTCAATCTAAAAAGAAGAAAACAAAACATAGAGGAGGATGTCATCTAACACCTAAGCATCGTCGGCGATGGTTACCACATGCAGGGATAGTGCCTAGTGTTGGTATTGGGACATTCCTTTCGATGGATTTCCCAAACACTTGCCTGTGGTATCCTGATCCAATATGTTGATTCTCCCAGCAGATTCCTTGATAGCTTCCACTATGTTGTTGAGAGTACAGTGGATCCTTTGTATTTGATTCCTGGCCGACACAAATTATTCCACAACTGGGTCTCATTTTCTTTACTCTTTTCCCATGGTCTACGACAATGCCATCCCCAACATCATCTTCATCTTCTAGTACAAGAGAGTCATTTTTACATGCTTTGTCTCCCTTGAGTGGGACGAACCTGCATCCAAAATTTTCACAACCCATTCCATCCGGGCATCCTCAACCTCCGTCTTATCCCTCACCCTGTCAATATCTTGCTCCATTTGGTCCAAACATTGCCTAGAAGTCCCCGAAACCTCTCGATAGAATTCCTGCTTCACCTCTCCCACTTCTCTCTTAACACGAAGCATATGAATCACTCACTTACCTACCCTTATCCCTGCCTTCGGTCGTACCATGGCTCGAACAGTAATAGTAGCAACCCTCCACCTACCTAGATTTTAGTTTCCAACCCCCCAACTCGACCAACCTTGCCTTCCCAACAGTTCAAATTGTTTCCTTCATGCGTTGCAACTGTCACCAGATACTGGTAAATAAGGTTGTGGTTGTGAAATGGGTGTGAAATGGCCATCATGGGTCATCATTCCCAGAGCTCGGATTTCCCATCAACAGTTTGGTACCAATTACCATAACATACAACAAAATCCCCCATGCATTCAACTCCCGCTTGGCTATAATTCCTGCCATCATTTCTCGGTCTCGACAATGTTATGGAGCCATATTTGTACAAGACCTCAATACGGTGTAATCCTCCTACCTCATGCTCGACTTTCTTCACCGTTGCTTTCCATGCAACATATTAATTGCATGGTGGGTTTGACAAAGGGAAGGACAAGTGTCACATCTCCTTCACACCCAACCCTTGCCCTTGCGTCACCCACATCTAGAAAATTTTGTTTCTTTCAATTTATTTCTTCTTCTTTTTTCTAAAATCTATTGGACAAATAAAATATAAAATCTATTAGATAAAAAAAATATAAATATACAAAGAAAGCTCTAACAACACAATGATAATATATACTCAAATTTTAACAACACAAAAACACAATAATAATATATACTCAAATTTTAACAACACAATGATAATATATACTCGAATTTTAAGTAACATAAAATCTATAACTAAAAAACGTTTTCACACTATTTATATTTCTTACTTTGCATCTATATAAAAGCAACATTCAATACCTTACATTAAAAAATAACAAATAAAATAAAAAACATTCAAACCGTTTACAACACATTTAAAAAAAAAACATTCAAGCAATTTACACCACAAATTAAAAAGAAAACATTCAAGTAGTTTACACCACAAACTTTCTTTCATCCTTTTCTTTTAGTACATGTTTGTGTTTTGCGAGCTATTACCTTGGGAATGTGTTTGTCTGCATCATCTTTTAAATGCTCTAATAGGTGTAGGCCACTCAAACTCTTGTTATTCAATCTGGGGTTGGAGTTGGCCATGGAAAAATCGATTTTTGTGCCAAACTCATTAATGTCGATCAATTTTTAAGTCTATTTAATAGTAGAATGCATATAAAACAAGAGAACCAAAAGCATTGAAAAGTAGGTGTTTTAAATTATTTTAAAGGCTTCGCCGTCAGCAAGCGAATGCCGACGCAGTTAGACATAGGTTGAAGCCGGTGAAAGGGGAAAGGGGTATAAGAAGAGCTGAAGCAGCAAGCCCCATAAGCAAGAAGTCAAGAAAACTCCCAATACGAACGAAGATAGAAGCTACACCACCCTTTCCCTAGCGAATTTTCCATATTCGTTGGGCCAATACCTTTCAGCGACCACGCCATCTTTTCTCTCGCGAATTTCCCACTCGTTTGTTGCTCAGTTCAATGATCAATGACGCTACCTTTCATTAGGGAGTTTCCCATCTCGATAGGCCAGGTTCATTATATAAATAGTTTTTATGAGAATTATATATTTATATATATATAATTCTTCACACAAGTTTTTGTTTTTGTTTTTTTTTTTTTGCGGAAAAATTACTTTCCTGCTATTCCGAAGGAATCAAGGAAGGCTAACAATGCACGAGAAATCTTACCAAACTTTCTCACATATCGTGGATGGTAGGTCGAGCAAACCATCAGCCGGTAATCCAAGCTAGAATATGTCGCAACAGAATCGAACCCGGGTGGATAGAAAGAAATCCATCTAACCCCACAATCGGACCACCATATCCTTAATTGTTTCTAAATGTTGAAGAAGAAATTGATTGATTTTTTTAAAGGTGTAGTGTTTAATAAATTTTCATTAATGTAATGCTGAAATATATATTTCATCATGGATAAATTTAACATTACATCATTTAAATATTAAACTATTTATGCATTTCAAATGGCCAGGCATATTATTATAAATGTCTTAGATAGGAAAAAAAAAAGAATTTTAGGTTTTGATAATATTTATTTTATGATTTTTCTACTGATTAAAGGAGGAGAAGAAGCATTCATGTAATTTTATTTAGAAGTGAGTCCATTTGTGCTACATTGGTGCCACTTCATTCTAACCAGAAACGAGTTAGTATGTCTTGCATTGGTGTTCCTTTAATTTTTTGCACAATATCAACAAATTGAAATAAAAAATGACACTGTGAGAGAGTTTTTGGAAGTATGTACAAAATGGCATATGTAATTGAGTATTTTGCAGTTTGCATACTAAGCAAACATTGAACATTGAGAAAGAAGTAACCAAAGAAGTAACATGACTTCACTCCTGTAGAATTAGAGTTGTCCTTAACTCACAGTGGCTCTACCATTTCCAAGTGCTTTATGTTTTGCAGGGAGCTTAATAAAAGAATTATAAGAGATAACATTAGTAGGAGCTTAGCGTTTCTATTCTTGGCCCTGTCCCCACTCTTTGATATTCCTTATGGATTGATGAAGAACCACTACCTTGGTATGTTGATGCCACATTTACAACAACTAAAAATCAAAGGTTGTAAAAAGGTCGTGACATTCAAGAAGGGTGTGAGAGTGAATGCATAAATTTTGTACATGTAAATTAATCTTCAGCTTTGACAAATAGTGAAAGTAATTTCACATACAAAGGCCTAATTATATCACATCAAAAAGTATAATCCAATAAAAGTTAAATATATCAAATTCAAAAATAAACTTTATTTTAAAAAATATTTAAATTAATATAAAAATTTAACAAATGGCAGTGGCAGTCAAATACAATAGTCAATGCTTGAAGGGACTAATAGAAGCCTTGTATCACTACAACAAATCCTGGAATTAGTGTCCCTTTTCAGTGTAATTTTTTTTATCATTGAGTGGTCGAAGTAGATGCTAAATGGGACGCGTCATGGACAAAACTTAAAGAGTCTAAAATAGCGTATTTTTTTTTCTTCTTAAATAACATCCTTTCTAATGTCGAAAATAGCGCCCATTTTTTAGCTTCCAGAATAGCGTCCAATTTTGGTTCCTAAACAACGTCAAGGTTTGCTTCCTAAATAACATCTTATTTTGCTTCCTAGAGATCGTCATCTTTTGCTTCCTAAATGATGTCCCCATTAGCACCATATTTGCATCCTTAAAAGCGCCATGTTAGCATTTATGTTTGCATCTACGTTCGCGCCATATTTGCATCCAAATTAGCATCGAATATTGCAACCATATTTGCTACTACTTTAGCATCCCATTTTGCACCACTTTTTACTTCCAAATATGCGCCAATTTTTGCTTCTAGTTTTGCACCAATTTTTGCTTCTTTTTTTTGCATCGTGTTTTGCTACCAATATGGCGCCAAATTTTTCTTCTATTGTTGCACCATATTTTGCTTCCTATGTAACGCCCTATTTTGCATCCAAAGTAACATCTTATTTTTCTATCATATCAATGCCATGTTTGGCTTCCTCATTAGCACCAAGTGTTGCATCATTTTTAACGCCTAGTTTTGCATCTCTATTGACCTCCACATTAGCACCATGTTTTGCTACCACTTTAGCGCCCAATTTAGCATCCATTTTTACTCCCACACTAGGGCCACATTTTGCTTCCCATTTAGCTCCTTGGATTTCTTCTTATTTTGCTTCCTCATGAATGTCGCATTTAGCTTCCCATTTAGCATCTAATTTTGCTTCTTTGTTGGCCACTAGTTTAGCTTCTAGTTTGGCTTCTACTTTGGTGTCCAAAATAGCATCAGAATTGACTTCCAACTTAGCACTAGGTTTTGTGTCCAATGTTACTTCTAGATCTATGACATAGTGGGCTTCAACTTTAGCTGCTAGTTTTGCTTCCTTATTAGCACGACATTAGGCTTGTTATTTAACACCTACAACTATATCCAATTGTGTGCTAATATATTTATTACATCAAATTATTATAATGATTTCATTAATTTCAATAGTTCTCATATATCATTTACTTCATAGTTCTGAAATAACATAATGAAACATTCAAATTAATTTTAGATACCATTATTGAAATTAATTTCATAACATTTATAAAGAAATTTAACACAAAGAGACAACATTTATCCAAAATAGTAACATCATCATATATATTAATTTTCCATGAAAAGATCATCGACAACTTCCAATATATATAAACTTACAATATAATAATGATAACATCACCATTATCTTTCATCAAAAGAAATGAAATTATAAAACATCATTACATGAATAACCTAGCATACATATCATCATATTAAGGTTAATAGAACAAGTGAACGATATATATAGTGAAAATACCAATATCACAAGAAAAATACTTTTTGATATCCATATCTAGAAATGTCAAAATGATCAAGGGTAATCAAAGTTTATATGTCAACATAAATCCACCATACAAATCAAAATGACCCAAAATATAATATGAACTTGGATCATCACAAAAATAATAATATGTATCTAGTGGCATGGAGAAAGCAATAGACATCCACAATCTAAATAGGTAGCATCAATGGCTACCATCATCGTCATCATCAACATTATCATGATCATGATCATCGTCATCCTCATAATCCTTATCTATCCCAAAAGCATATTCATCATCATTTTCATCGGATCCATTTGCATCATGATCAACAATATCTTTCTCTGGTACATTGGTGACAACATAATCTGGATCATCTAAGGAGTCATCTTCACCATTTTTCTGCAAACAACAAGAAATAATCAATTTAAAACATTAGTATAAATTTCATTACACAATTCATATTTTGTGTTATACTGCAAATATTAGTGTGATCATTTATGCATTCTCACATGTTTTCCAACCATGAATATAAATATCTCATCAACAGATAGTAACCACACATATAAAGTGTATCCACAACCGTGCACACACTCACACATACACACACATGTACACCATAAATTTTCATATCACAATAGAACAAGACATAGAGGCAAGGAAAAATAGACATCCCAGTGATTATATATAAAGTGAAGAAAAATATGATATCACATATACTATTCGCTTCGAACCATTTTTTTGCCTAAATTTGTTATATCATTAAATCTATATATAACATGTTATTCAATCTATATCTTTAAGAGCATATTAACCATGGTTTTCATCTCTCAATCAAGTTCATGAGTTGTTTACAATGTAATCTAAAAGTAAATTTAATATAACATGCCTGATAATATCCCCTCATAAACATGGCTAAAAGAATATTATCATAGATATAGTTTTTAACGTATTAATCATATCATTGGTATAATAATCACAAAGCTTACAAAGATTCATTGGAATCGTGTTATCCAAGTACCTGCAGGAGGTAACGGAACTCAATTCCGTTGCTTGGATTGGTTTTTATGTCCCTGGTTGAATTTTTCCCTAGTATCCCTTAATGGCCTTAGGAAGCGAGTTGAAATTTGCAATAAATCAAAAATTGAGGCTCAAATGGACAAATCGTCAGCTCCGATGGATTCTTGACTTTCGAGCACCTCTAGGGACACCCCTGTCCAGTGATTTCATGGACCAAACATTGTTTATTTTGATGGTTTTCTACACCAGGGTTTTGATTATAGACGTGCAGTGCAATTTTTGCACGATGGGATAATATGTTCTAAATGTGTCAAGTGAGTGCATGGGCATAGTGGTCCTCTCACCATTTCCCACTTGCAAAACGTAACATAACTCAATTATGTTGCTCTGTTAGGTTTTTATGCCCCCAGTTGAAATTTGCCTGGTGTCCATGAATGGCTTTGGGAAGCAAGATGAAACTCTCAATAACTAGAAAACCGAGGTTCAGAAGCACAAATAGTTAGTTCCCTTGGATTCATGACATACGATTACTGCTAGAAACACCCCTGTCCGGTGGCTTCATGGGTCGAATGTTGTCTATTTTGACGGTTTTCTAAACTAGGGTTTTGCTCAATGACATGTAGTACAATTTCTGCACCATATGCTAAGATTTTGAAAAATGTGGGGAGTGAGTGTGTGGGAATCGTGATCATCTTTCCCTTGCCCAAACACACCTGCGGGAGGAAACATAACTCAATTCCGTTACACATTTTCCTTTTATGCCCCCGATTGAAATTTGTCGAGTATCCCTGAATGTCCTTTGGAAGCGAGATGAAACTCTCCATAACTTGAAAACTATGGATCTGATGGACAAACTGTTAGTTACATTGGATTCGTGACATCCGAGTACTGCAAGGGACACACATGTCCAATGGCTTCATGGACCCAAAGTTATCTATTTTGATGGTTTTCTAAGCTAGGGTTTTGCTCAGTGACGTGTAGTGCAATTTCTACATGATAGGCTAAGATTTTGAAAAATGTGTTGAGCAAGTGAATGTGCATTGTGGCCATATTTTCCTTGCCAAAACACACTTGTAGGAGGAAATGGAACTCAATTCCATTGCTCGGTTTGGTTTTTATGCCCCCGGTTGAAATTTGTCTAGTATCCTTGAATGGACTTGGGAAGCGAGATGAAACTCGCCATAACTCAAAAATCGTGGCTCTGATGGACAATCCTTTAGTTATGTTAGATTCATAACATCCAAGTACCGTTAGGGACACCCTTGTCCGTTGGCTTCATGGACCAAAAGTTGTCTATTTTTCATTTTTCTAAACTAAGGTTTTGCTAAGTGGCGTGTGGTGCAATTTCTGCACAATAGGGTAAAATTTTGAAAAATGTGCTAAGAGAGTGCATGGGCATTGTAGTCATCTCACCCTTTCCCAAACACACATGTAGGAGGCAATGAAACTCAAATCTGTTGCTCAATTTGGTTTTTGTGCCACCAATTGAAATTTGCTTGGTGTCCCTGAATGGCCTGGGGAAGCAAGATGAAACTCACCATAACTCAAAAATCGTGGCTCTAATGGAAAAACCGTCGATTCTGTTGGATTCGTGACATCTGATTACCACTAGGGACACCCCTTTCAGATGGCTTCATGGACCAAAAGTTGCTTATTTTGACGTTTTTCTAAACTAGGGTTTTGTTAAGTGATATGCAATACAATTTTTGCAAGATAGGCTAATATTTTGAAAAGTGCGTCAAGCGAGTGCATGGGAATCGCAGTCATCTCTCCCTTGCCCAAACACAATTGCAGGAGGCAATGGAACTCAATTATGTTGTTCGGTTTGGTTTTTATGCCCCTGGTTGAAATTTTCCTGGTGTCCTTGAATGGTGCTGGGCTCCAATGGACAAACCATCAGCTTTGTTGAATTCACAACACCCAAGTACCGCTAGGGACACCCCTGTCCAGTTGATTCATTGACCAAACATTGTCTATTTTGACGGTTTTTGAAACTAGGGTCTTGCTCGATGACGTGCATTACAATTTCTGCACTATAGTCCAAGATTTTGAAAAATGTGGGGAGCGAGTGCATGGGAATCGCAGTCATATTCCCCTTGCCCAAACACACTTGTAGGAGGCCACATAATTCAATTCCGTTGCTCAGTTTGGTTTTTATGCCCCCGATTGAAATTTGTTTGGTCTCCCTGAATGGCCTTGGGAAGCGAGATGAAACTCTCCATAACTAAAAAATAGAGGCTCCAATGGAAAAACCATGAGTTTCATTGGATTTGTGGCATCCGAGTACCACTAGGGACACCCCTATTCGATGGCTTCATTGACCAAACGTTTTCTATTTTGACGGTTTTCTAAAATAGGGTTTTGCTTAGTGATATGCAGTGCAATTTCTGTACCATAGGCTAAGATTTTGAAACCTGTAGGGATCAACTGTGTGGGAATCATGTTCATCTCACCCTTTCCAAAACACACCTACAAGAGGAAACATAACTCAATTTCATTGCTCGGTTTGGTTTTTATGCCCTTGGTTGAAATTTGCCTAGTGTCCTTGAATAGCCTTGGGAAGCAAGATGAAACTCGCCATAGCTCGAAAACCGTGGCCCTGATGGACAAAATGTCAATTCCGTTGGATTTGTGACATCCGAGTACCACTAGGGACACCCATTTCCAGTGGCTTCATTGACCGAACATTGTCTATTTTGACGATTTTCTAAACTAGGGTTTTGCTAAGTAACGTGCAATGCAATTTATGCACGATGGGATAAGATTTTGAAAATGAGCCAAGTGAGTGCACGAGCGTCGCAGTCATCTCATCCTTGTCCAAACACACTTGAAGGAGGCAACGAAACTCAATTTTGTTGATCAGTTTGGTTTTTATGCCCCCAGTTTAAATTTGCTTGGTGTCCTTGAATGGCCTTTAGTGTCCTTGAATGGCCTTGGGAGGCGAGATGAAACTCGCAATAACTTGAAAAATGTGGCTCCAACGGAGAAATCGTCACTTCTGTTGGATTTTTGACATACGAGTACCGTTAGGGACACCCCTATATGGTGGCTTCATGGATTGAAATTTGTCTATTTGATGGTTTTCTAAACTAGGATTTTGCTAAGTGACGTGCATGCAATTTCTGCACCATAATCTAAAATTTTGAAAAATGTGGGGAGCGAGAGCGTGGGAATCCTTCTCATCTCTCCCTTTCCTAAACACACATGCATGAGGCAACAAAACTCAATTCCGTTTCTCGGTTTGATTTTTATGCCCTCGATTGAAATTTGCTCGGTTTGATTTTTATGCCCCCGGTTGAAATTTGCTCGGTGTCCCTGAATGGCCTTGGGAAGTGATATGAAACTCGCCATAACTCGAAAAAAAAGGCTCCAATGGAAAAACCGTTGGTTCCGTTGGATTCGTGACATCCGAGTACCACTAGTGAAACCCCTGTCCAATGGCATCATTGATCTAACGTTGTCTATTTTGACGGTTTTCTAAAATAGGGTTTTGCTTAGTGACATGCAGTGCAATTTCTGTAGTATAGGATAAGATTTTAAAAAATGTGGAGTGTGAGTGTGTAGGTATGGTGGTCATCTTGCCCTTTCCCAAACACACCTGGAGGAGGCAACCGAACTCAATTCTATTGCTCTGTTTGGTTTTTTTGCCCCGGTTTAAATTTTCTCGGTGTCCCTGAATGGCCTTAGAAAGCGAGATGAAACTCACCATAACTCAAAAACAATGTCTCTAGTGGACAAACAGTCAGTTCCGTTGGATTTGTGACATTCGAGTACTGTTAAGGACACCCCTGTATAGTGGCTTCATGAACCGAAAGTTGTATATTTCGACGATTTTCTAAACTGGGATTTTGCCAAGTGATGTGCAATGCAATTTCTGCACGATAGGCTAATATTTTGAAAAATGTGTCAAGCAAGTGCATAGGCATCACAGTCATCTCGTCCTTGCCCAAACATAATTGCAAGAGGCCATGGAACTCAATTCCGTTGCTCGGTTTGGTTTTCATGCCCCCGGTTGAAATTTGCATGGTCTCCCTGAATGGCCTTGGGAAGCGAGATGAAACTCGCCATAACTCGAAAATTGAGGCTCCAATGCACAAACTGTCAGCTTCACTGGATTCGTGAAATCTGAGTACCACAAGGACACTCCTATCCGGTGGCTTCATTAACCCAACGTTGTCTATTTTGATAGTTGTCTAAAATAGGGTTTTCCTAAGTGATGTGCATTACAATTTCTGCACTATAGTACAATTTCTGCACTATAGTCCAATATTTAGAGTAATACAGTGGTCAATTTATATAGTTTTTCTTCTATGGTAACATGAACAACCCAAATCCTGCATTTCAACCCCTCTTTGGTTAAATGACCTACGCCTCAAATGGATCTTGTTGGTAGCGTTTCCTACCTTAGTTAGACAATATTTTAGGTAAGCCTCTATTGCTAATAAGAGTTTACTCAACTACTATTTGGCATAGTGTAGTTGACTACAATTTTAAAATCATGGCAGACTTTGCCTCTTAAGGTTTGAAGTGTAGGCCATGAAAGGATTGAAATTTATCTAATGACAATGTAATATCTAAATTGATGATTTTCTCTTTCTTGTAGATGTTTTCTTGTAATAAATATGGTGGAAGTGTTGTGGTAGCGTTGCTTGGGGTTTACACATATTATACAATGTGAGTAGGTTTCTATGTGAGTGTGTTGAGGATCCAAATTTCCATCTTATATTTATTATATCACTCAATGATTTTCCTGCACATTTATTCATTTGGTAAAATTAATGATTTGGTTAGAATTGGATAACTTGGGAATGCCAAAGATATGTTACAGTTTCATAGGATAACAAGTCAAGTTCTTGTTACAAATTGAGGTATCATGCTGCTAATTTATTATTTAGCAAGTTGTGTGTTTTTTCCCTTGATACATTATTGATAAATTTGTTTGCAATTTCTCCAAATTTTGTATGGTTGGTCTGTTCTTATGTCAATATGAAAATGGAGGCAATATCCTATTGCAGTATCGACCATCTACTGCTAATAACACCTATGATATTAGTACAAATGTTTACCTTGAGATAATTTGAACCTAAAGTTCAACCCAACATAAGCATTTCCATCAATCTAATATGAATGGAAAAAAGATAATTTGAACCTAAAGTGCAACCCAAAATATGCATTTACTCCAATATGATATAAATGGTCAAGCCTATTGGGTGAGCAAGAATGCCCATTATTTATTTGAGTATAAAATGTGTTGTGAGTGCTTTATGTTATGTGTAATAGTTCAAAATATAAATAAGATAACTACCCTCTATTTCTTTATTTTCTTATGGCATGGAAGATTTATGGTTCACAGCATATGTAATGTGTATTTTTATTTTTCTTCTGATCATTCTATCCTCATACAGAAGCATCTGCAACTAGTCAAGCATTGAGGACAACACTTGTATGAAGGGGAGGGGCATGTTAAGCCTTAAATGTGGGCACATTTCCCTCTATATTGTAGTGCATTGCATTAGTTTTGATGTTGGTTGTGGTCCATTAGTTGTAATTGTCATTAGTATGGTTATATTAGTTATATCGGCTTGGATCAGTGAGTTGCAATTGTACCTCTTAATCTCCTATATATATAAGAATGATATCTTTGCAATTGTACCTCTTAATCTCCTATATATATAGGAATGATATCTTTTCATTTGATATTCTTGTCTTGTGTACTTAGTACATTGTCACTAAGGAGGTTTCCTCCTCGAACAGGCTTTATATTCATATATTTTCTTCATTAAAGGCGTGGAGTACTATATCTAGTCTATTTCCGCAGCTGAGATATATCCTCCTACATTCAACTTAACTCCTCCAGCACGAGTAGAGCAAAAAAATGACAAAACACAAGCTGCGCAAGATAAAGAAGTTGCCAACACGGAAAAAGAAGCAAAGAAGCAGACAGAACTGGAAAAGAAAAATGAAAAAGAAAAAGAAAGGAAAAAGAAGAAACAAAGGAAAGAATAGAAGAGGAAAGAAAAGGAAAAGCAGAAGCAACAACAACATCTGTAACACCTCCAACAACAACCTTTGCTTACTGTCCATCTAAATCAAATGGGTCCTATTGCCACTTTTGGCCCCCTACAAGCAAAAGAAGATGAACTGGATCTGCTCTCGGACGCTATAGACCGGAAGCGTCGGAAGAGAAGAAATGAAGACAAAGAACACATTGAAACACTCCAAGCAGAACGATCTTCATTTTTTACTAAGTGTGAAAACTTAGTCCAACAAGTAATACATATCTCGTCGAGGTCCAACATCGAAAACCCACTCGACAAGGCATATGCATTATTTGAGAGTGTCGTGTCGACCCTCCAAGAACAACTAGCTAAGGAACGACGAGATCAAGCGGGTTAAATGTCCATCATCATGACCAACCAGTATACAGCCTTCACAGAAGCACATAGTCTATTAGCACAATATGCCAAGGAAGATGCTACGACTATAGAAGTATTGTGCAAATGGTATAGACATTATGGCAATGTGTTTGTTGAAATGCAGAAAACCCGACATCTTATTAACACTCTCCAACAGCAATGAAAGACTACTGATGAAGCCTTAGCACAAATCCTTGACAACCAAATCAGTATGGAGCACATGAATCTAGAAAAGTTGGAGAAGAAAGAAGATCAGTGGATCACACAAGCTCAAGTAAGTCTTTCAAAAGTCGACAAGATATGACCACATCTCCATTGACTGCTCTCCACTTCCAACAACAAAACACTCATACTGGGACAAGACATGATCAATATTCAAGACCGACTGGTTCACGAAAAAATGGAGAGCTTGTTTAGCATCACTACTCTTACCATTGATATTAAAAATGCACTTCATGCTTGGGAAAAATTTCAGTATCATCTGGAAGTATATGCAGAAGCCATTGTCGAAGTCTCCATACAACAATTGGCTGCTAGCACCAGTCAATCCCACCAGTAACAATAAATTTTCCGCAGTACTCAGTCATTTACAATTTTTCCATTTCAATCCATTTCATTTCTCATATCTTTATTTCTTCGGGACGAAGAAAGGTTTTGTTGGTGGGGGAGATGTTGGAGGAGCCTAAGTCGATCGCCCAACTAGGTCCTCCATTTGACCACTTTTTTAAACATGTCAAACCATTGTGTCTAGCATTACATGTTGTGTCGGTCAGTTGAACCGACGTGTAGTTATGTAATTGTCTATAAATCGTATAAATAGGCTGGAGAGTTGGATATATGAGATGTTGTGACATATTGTACATATTCTTGCTGAGTAATAGAAAGGCTTGTTGACTCCATCTCCATTACCTTTTTATTGTTCTTATCTTTATACTTGATTGTTTATTCTATAATATGTATCGCTGGTAACTATGCAATCTGCTCGACTACAATAATTGGTTGAGCATTGGATGACCATTAGTTGACCTATGGTTGAATAATGGTTGGTTGACCATTCGTCAACCACTAATTGACCATGGTTGACTATGGTTGACATTAGTTGATCGTTGGTTAACCATGGTTGACTATGGTTGACATTGGTTGATCATGGTTGACAATCGATTGACCATTAGCCTGATAATTGGCTTACCAATGGTTGGACAATTTGTTATTATTATTATTATTGGTTGACCATTGGTTATTATTATTATTAATTAATATGGCTTACTAATTATTATAATAATTATTATTATTATATTAAAAACTCAACAATCCTTATAATTATTTTTCTAATTGTGTTATTTATATAATAACGATTATTATAATAATAATAAATCAACAATTCATCTCCGCATGCCAACCGTCAACTAACAAGCCATATTAATATTAATAATGTGGCTTACATATGCCAATCGGTATATATCAACCATGTCCACACATTTAAAGGATATACAACGATCGACATATATAAGCCATATTATTAATATTAATATAGCTTGCTAGTTATAAATAAACTAGCAGCACATTTAAATGTGGTTGATATACAACGATCCACATATATAAGCCATATTATTAATATTAATATGCCTTGCTAGTTATAAATACACTAGCAACCATTGATAGTCAAACGAAGAGACTTATACAGTGGCTATTGACAGTTGGACTGTTAGTACTGAGTGCAATACTTTTAATAGATGGGAGTTCATATAGGTATGTCTACTATGTTGTATGATGAATGGAATTAAGATCGAAACTGACGACATAGAATGAATTGTGTGGATTCGTAGTGTCATTTAAAGCTTAGAATGGATTGTCTATAATTGCGATATTATGAACTTTCATTATATCTACTTCTTTAACGAAAAAGTAGCTATTGTATTTCACATGTTTTTTTCATAGTTATGCAATAAACAAAATGGTAGGCATAGACATTCATTTATGTATGTTAATGGAATCGAACGAATTGTGTTTTACAAGTTTATTAAAAGAACTGCATATACATATATATATTTATGCATATGGAAAGAATTACACTCTATATATTTTATAAATACTGAAGATTTTATAAATACGGAAGGAAATGCATATTATATATTCTATGGAGGAAATGCATTTTGTTTATAATGAAGAATGAAATTGCATTTTTTATTTATATTGAAAGAATTGCATGGTATACATTTTATATGTATTAATAGAGCATTTATATATTTATGATTGAAGGAATTACTTTTATGTATTTTAATCATCGAAATAATGGTATATCAAATATTTTATATACAATGAAGAATACATTTATAGATGTTATATATATATATATAGATTTTGTTTTATATACTTAAAAATGTTGCTTAAAGTATACCATAAAGTGAATTACCAAGATCGCATTCTTACGTTTATTAGAATTTATTAGAATTAAAGGGGTCCATTATATATGAGTTAAATGAAACTGAAATGGTATTAGAAAATGTCTAAACTAGAGTTTAATGTATTTGATGAAATAGAGTAAAAGTATTTGTTGTACTTACTCTAAAAAAAATTCGACCTTTGGAAAGGTTAGTCGAGACGGCTTCTATATACTTATGTGGTGGATGTTTGTACATATTGAAAAAAGAATTGGAAATTTTTTTATACGTCTACATATGAAAGAGAGTTGCACTTTTTATAGTTTATACATTTTCAAAAGAAGTACACTTATTATGTATTTATGAAGATAAAATAATAATTGCATTTTTTTTTATAAATCATATATAAATTGAAAAGAATTGCATTTTATGAAAATTGAGAGAACTGCATTTTAAGATCGAAAGGATTGAAAGTTATGGGTTGTAAGTTATGCATTTTATTATCCTTTCGAGTTATGGGTTGTAAGTTATGCATTTTATTCATAATAAAGAGATTTGCATTTTGTATATGATATATAAATTGAAAAGAATTACATTTTATGAAAGTTGAGAGTGTAAGGCTCGTCCTTAAACACAAATTTTTCTTCTTTTTCTTTTTTTTTGGAAGGAAATTCTATATTATTTTCAGACCCCTTCAGTCTACTTAAAACAACAATAATTCAAGTCAATGTAGGTTTATATACAATTATAATACATATATATATATATATTTTAACATAGACAGTTTAAGAGCTTTTTATTAAAAATATGGACGAAAGGTACAAAATGCAGAAGTGGACTGCTCCTTTGGTAAAGTAGCATCCATAATGTCAGGGTCTTTCCTATCCTTCTTATAATCATGGAGAGGCATTCAAGGTCCATGAGAGCTATAACATTTCACAAACTGTCCTAGAAATTTTAAGCAAAAGAAGTACATGACTGAGAAAGATTCAGAGTATTAGATTACAAAAACTGAGGCTGTCCCATAATAGAGTGTTTCCAATATTCATCCATGCCAAAAATTGGACTAACTAAGATTTTGAAAGGCCATCAAAAAGATATTAACAAACCTGGGGAGTTCAGGGGCTGTCGGTGTTCTAGGCTGCATTGTTGGATCCTACAGTCCCCTTCTTGTCCTGGCTGAGGTCAACATAGTTCTCATCATGTCCCATTATCTTCTTTAGCTTCTCAAGCTTCCTGCATAGGCTATCCGGGTCACTGGTGTCCAAGCCAGCATTGCGTTTCTTATGGGGATACCCAAGACCAATCTGCTCTTCCAAATGCTCAATTTTCCCTGTCATCAGGTTGTTCTACTGCTTCAATTCGAGATGGGTTGTTTCATTCAAGGAATATAGTCGAATGAGAATTTTCTTTAGGTCCAAATTCTCACTTCTTATTAGCCTAACCTGCCCTTCCATTTCAAGCATACGACTCTTCATATCCAGCTCATGATTATTCAGACCGCCTCTTTCTTCTGTGTTGATCGTGCTCCTTGCCCTGTCAGACCGACGATCCAAGGCATGCACAAAGCTCCTACGCACCTCCCTGTTGTCAATTTCTTCCTCCACCATTGGATTAGCTCATATACATGCTCCATTTGGACCTCTGAGATTCTTATTACACCTGAAACATCGAAGGTAGAGGTTGTCCCCTGTCTGAGAGCACCCATGTTCCATGTTGAAAATCGCAAGAACTATACCAGAAAAGTCTTCAAGACGTAGGGTTGAATGAAAATTATGAGCGGGGTCTTAGCAAGATGATAACGACGAGGTGCAGTGAAGGGTGTTAGATTCCTGTCTTAATACAATCCACTGTCCTCACATGCTGGCCAACTGGCTGGCCGTCCAAACTTCATTAATGTTGGCATGCTTCGAGCTACCATGGGGAGAGTGTCGACCGTCATGTAGGGAGGTGGGGAATTTGAGATTCAAGGAATTTGAAATTCTATAGTTTGGGGTCACGGAGATAGTAGATCGATCCATGTGGATAGAGCCTAGAAAAGCACTAAGCAGGAGGGGATTAGGGTATCCAAACATTGTTAATGGTGACATTATCACACTCCAGATGGACATAAGGAAGTCTGACTCTAGAGTTGGCCAAATCGTGTGCTTGTTCGTTGAGTCTTCTCAGGATATGAAAAAAAGAGACCTCTTTAAATTCTTTGCTAATGCTGGATAGAAGTTGATGAGACTTGGAGATTGGAGGACTCTTTTCTTTCACTATTTTCCTTGCTTCTCGAATGACAATGAGTGAGTCTCCAATAATGCTCAGCCTCTCAATATCCAGGGTTCTGGCGATCTCAAGGCCTTTAATTAGTGTAAGCCACTCCATGCTGTTGTTTGTCTTTCTCCCAATGCCTCAGGCAAAAGTTTTCAATTGTTTCCCCGTGGAGTCAAGGATCACTCCTCCCGTACCTACCAACCCTGGTACAATTATAATATATATATGACCAAGTAATACAAGAATAATTTTTTTTATTTATTAAAAGGATTGAATTACCAAGATTCCAAGTTACCTATAAATTCATCTATACCATTTGACACACTTTACATGTATATGCATAGAAGGCAATTATGCTTACTAACTAACATATGGAGGAAATATAGTGATTCTTTGATTTACTAAAGTGTATATCACTTTGTCATCATATGCAAATTATAATATAGAAAACTTACAACATAATTAACTGGTAAATTACATATCCTTCTCTATACTATGATTCATCCTTCGTTGTTTTAATGATCGCATGTTCCTAATGCATTTACACTGTCACCTAGTCTCTTAATGTTGTGGTTATGATTATTATCTGTAACATTGCGCATAAATCAATTATTCAAATGCTTCTACTATATTAGCATCTACCTATAATTCATTACCATCATAAGTGGTATAAGACCTCAATGTTATAGTTTAAACCACTATTAATCTAATATTCGAATGTTTCTTGATATGTATACATTATCAAAAAAATTCTTAACATCAAGACTAAAACAATTTTCTAAGCCATAATATATGAATTAAATTATAATAATTATACTCCAAATAGAAAACTCAGATTTGTTCTTTCCAACGACATTTATATATGTTAAGCAATTATAAATGAATATCTTCTCAGATGTATTAATATAATACACACTACATTTTGTAACATATCTCGATGGATCTGTTTTCATTCTACCATCGGTGCACTATAGAGTTGCAGGGCGCAGATCGAATTCTTAAGATCTCTGCAATGAAAATGAGTTAGTTCCAAACTAATGATTGCAAAAGGAGCTTCAACCTAACCTAACAAATGTGTTTTTCATTCTAATGTAGCATTTATATATTTTTGGTTATGGGGTTATCGAACCCATCACAATCATGCATTCAAAACGATCTAAATTATGTTCCAGCATTCAAAAGGGTGTATTTTATTCCCTACATTAGTGATGTAGTAATTAAGTTAAGTTCTCAACAAAATGATCCTGCTATTTCTATCAACACTTTAGAATCCAAATTCGTTCTATAGATTTTCACCTGCAAATTGGAGTTAATGCGCAGATCGGCAATTTAGAGTTTCAGAATTTATTCTACAAGATTTTCACATCTGCGAACTGGAGTTAATGCGCAGATCAATAATTCAAAGTTTCATAATTCGTTCTACTATATGTTTACATCCGTAAACTGGATTTAATGTGTAGATCAACGATTTAGAAATAATACGATCTATAGCTCATACAAATTTTATTCAACAAATAAATAAAATTACCGAAGCAATTCAGGAATGATACGATCTACGGATCGCTTGGATTTGTTTTTCAAGAAGTAAAAAAAATAGAAAGACAATCAAGGATGCAATGATCTACCGATCACACGAATTTTGTTTCAATGGATAAGTAAAATACAGAGACAACTCATAAAGGATATGGTCTACGGTCGCTCCATGCAAAAATGTCTAATTTTCTACTTATTTAAATATAATTACCTCAACCATACATGTGTCTAATTCCTAAGAGAGTGCACCTACATTCCTATATTTACTCAAGTCTGTCCCTCCTGATGCTCCAATTTGAGTTTCTATTTTTGTGGGTGCAAGTGGAGTTGGCTATATGTTAATGTTTAGTATACCACAGGGATAATTTTAAGGACTGATACTTATTTAAAAGTGTATAAACTTTGATGAATCTTACCAATTCTTAAAATGTCAACTATAAAATATTTGATGATATTTTTCTAAAATTATTTCAATTTCTAAGGATTTTATATAGTTTATATAATAATTTGGCGATTTTTAGAGTGAAAAAAGTTTACCCCGTCAAAATTGGGCGAAATGGGGCTTCAAAAAATGCAAATTGGCGAATCTTTTTTTGGAAAGAAACATGGAAAAATAGCCCATGGGAAAATTTTCGCCCTTAACATTATCTTTGGTATACCATTTTCTCCTAAAACAATTATTCCCCATTATTTTCATTACTAATATTCATTTCATGTGCAAATAGCCTAAATGCAAACTTACATGTTTAATGCATAATATTCATCAATTGTTTTCGTCTTGGGTCTAGGTACCACATTGTCGAGTCCATTCGACCATCATTTTCTTTTATCATCATCCATTCGACCATCATTTTATTTTATCATCGAGGCACCACATCGTCGGATCCTTTCGTCAATGCTTCTTTGTTTCATATGATTTGCGGGAACTTCATGTAGGGATTTAGGATTCGTTATTTTCAATCCTCTGTCTACACTATATTGGAGACTAATGGTGTTGAAGAAAAATTATGTTCTTACTACGCGCCCCTCAACCTCGTACGTGACCAATTCTGTCATGGCCCACTTCGCACGATTTCACGCTTCCTCGAGTAAGCGAATAAGGGCTTTTAAACTCGTGTGTGGATTATGTGAGAATTCGACATCGTCGTCATTCTTCTGTGTGTGTGATTTATTCATACTCTAAGGCCCATTTATTTCCTTAGTGAGTCAGTTGGTTATGATATTTACCTACTGCTTCACATATTCTCAAAGTACCCATCAATAGTACTGCTCATCATAACTCATCAATATACATCATGTAAATCAATTCATAATCATAATCATGTTTCGTAACTCTGCTAATCATTTAACAATACATGCAGTTCTTTCATTCACATCATATATTTCATAAAATAGCTAATCGTTAAGCAAAGCATACATTCATTCATCAATTTAAGTAAAGTATCCATTTCTACAGGCGTCCTTCAATTCATTGCTTTCGTTTATTATTTGTCATCATGTACATCATCATGTGTTTCTCAATTATTCAAAGGACCATTTTATTAAAGTTTTATTCAGCCGGTCACTTGACAAGTGCCCACAAAGTTTACAATCAGTCTAGGGGCATTACAAAGAGAATTACATTTTAGAATTGAAGACATGTTAGTTATGGCCCATAGTAAGTTATATATTTTATTCATAATGAAAGGACTTGCATTTTGTATATGTTATACAAATTGAAAAGAACTATATTTAGAATTGAAAGAATTGTAAGTTATATACGTGCATGTTATAGGTTTTATATATATTGGAAGGAGGCATATTTTATAATGCATTTTATGAAGATTGTACTTTAGGTACTTAAAAAAGAGAGGGAGAGAGAAAGAGAGTCTTGATGAAGGGTCTCTTTTTGTCTTTAAAATGGAGGACATTGGCGTTTTCTTGTGAAGAGAGCACCTCGTAGGTATCTTATAACATTATGAACATAGTCGTAATGAAAAAACTGGTGGATGAGCCCAAATGGTGAATTAACGAAGGAAGCAAACTTGGTGATTTTGGTTGTCACGACGCAAAAATGTATATACTTGACAAGACTTTAATAGACGTTCGCGAGGGTGGAATGGACTCAGAAATTGGAAAATGAGATATCGATGTGACTAGTGTGATGAGCGGAACATAAGGACATTGATTTTGCATCATGACGATGTTGTTAATGAAAATGAAAAACCACAAACTTGACTTGACCATCACATGATAATGTGGAAAGTGTAACTTGACAAACCTGTTGAACGGGTCTAGTAAAGACGATTTTCGTGAAACAAAGTATGGAAACTATCAGCGTGATGAGATGAACGCACTGATGTGAACCTCATGACACAATGAAACCTAGATGAAACAACTAGCCCTTGAGACAAAACTCGATGAGACTATATCGACACATAGGATATGACTTGGAAAGTCTGTCAAAGGGAGTCATATGGTACGGAGAATGTGAAATGAGGTAAGGACATGATGAGCTCCTTGACCTGGACACGAAAGCACTGATGAAAAGACTATGAAATAATATTTAATATGTTCGTCTAAGTCGCTAAGTTCCGACACTCTAGAACCACATCAAGTTGAGATTCAACTTTATTAAAAACTTATTGATTTGGAAGTAGTCTTATGTGAATTGATTTTTTATTTTTTTGGACTATGTGATATTCGCTATTGATTTGGTAATTTGTGATTATAACTTACCTATATATAGTTTATTGAATATTGTATGATGTTTATCTTCTCACCTTGGAAGAGAGGATAACTAAATAGATTTGAATTCTTACTTGGATTTTGTTCTGTTAAAAGTTGATTGGATATTGCATGTTGTGTGGAAAATTGATGCAAACTAGCTTGTTGTCTAATTGGATATCACAGATCCTTATGGATGACTAAGAGGCATTGGAAATCTAATTTGGTATTGACAATTATTGAAAAGTATTACTGGATTTACATTACATGAGATTACTGTTGAATTATTGAGAATGTGTTGGAACTTTGTTGGATGAAACATAAATAAGTGATGATTGAACAACTAGTGTTTATGGCCATGGTAGAGGAGAATGGCATGAAAACTTGATTATGAAAATAAATTGAAAGTGTCTCTAAATGTACGATAGAAATTAACTTCGGGACAAAGTTTCTATAAGAGGGGGTGTATGTAATGCCCTCCTCTGACCGAGTTTGACTGATGAACTTTTGAGGGCACTTACTTGAAAGTGACCTGATTAAATAAACTAGAATAAATGTTTTATGTTTTGTTTTGAATAAAATTATTGACTGACTAGTAATTGATGATTATGTTCAATGAATTGTGAAATTAGAAATAAAGCAAGTGAATGCTTATGTTATGACTAAATGGAAATAATGGTTTTTTTATTCCGCAGATGTCAATAAATGTTGATTACTGATTAGCAATGGATGAAATTGAATAAAGCACAATGATATTTTATACTATGCAACGCTACTAATGTGCGCTTTGAGTGTGTGCAATGGCAAGTAAAACGACTTACCGACTAACTCTCAAATGGAAATAAAATGGGTCGTAGACAACGGGTAAACACACATAAGAGTGCGATGACTAACTGTTGACTCTTAAAAGCAATCCATGCACAAGCTGAAATCCCTAACAACTTTGCTCAGGTGGCGTGTGGGTATACCATAACTATTTGGTCACATGTGATGAAGTTGAAGGGCACGCAATATGAACGATCTTATTCCTCAGTTTCCATTAGTCTCGCATAGAATGTAGAGGATCGATTTAAGAACGACTCCTAAATGGCTACATCCCACTCCCCACACAAGGAAAATAATTAATAATTTGTCGGAAGGACCCATAGATGCAATACCTAGATAATAATGAGAAGTAATTTATGTACATACTAGTACTAGCATATAGGTATGCATTTAGTTTATTTGTGCAACAACAAAAAAAAAGTAATAAATTTATCTCATGAAAAGATGTGCATTAAATTAAATATCGAGAATAAAAAGATAAAGAATATTTAGATTTGGAGCAAATATAGACTTGGGATATTTTTGAGTTAGACTCCACTTGCACCCACAAATTTGGGGATTGGAATTCTAGAATAAGGGAACATCTATGAGTAAATTGTGAGACTTATGTGCACCATCATGTGAAGGTGACACATGGTTGGATGAAAAATAATATTTGGAAATTTAATAAAAATTGTAATTTTTCATTTGAGAGACATGTGTCGCAAAGTATTTTTCTATTTAAGAAAGAAAGCATGGAATGGAAAGACACTTTTTGGCTCCCTAATGCTGGATGGTTTTCGTAATGAAAAACTGAGAACTTGTGTGACTATGTGAGTTTGGTGTTAAATTATCCTGGTGATTGGGTGATCATTGTTCGATAATCTTGGCTTGTGTGTTATTCTTTACGACCCCTAATAGCTCGAGGCACTGGGAGGAAGAAGATTACTCCCAGTGTGGTATGGAGGTAAACCAAAGAGTCGGTTGGTGTTTGGGAAAAGTTGGATTCGAAATCGAGACAACTTGAACTTCAACAACATCTTTGGCAGTTGGAAAACCATTGTAAACATGTTTCATCTTCCAATAATGCTTACTTGCTTTTGTAGCTTTAAAACGATATTTCATTTTCATTGTAAAGAGTACATGAATGAGTTACAAGTAGAATCGTAAATTGTTGAAATTTATTTTGAAACTTTGTTGATTATATGATTATTTGAGAAATGCATCTAATATTGTTGAAATTTTGAGGGTCCCTACAGATAATGAGAATATAAATTAGAAATCTTACGATATAATACATAACTCATAAAAATAAATATATCTTGTTTTTTTTATAAAATCCATTACATTAAAGTTCATCGTAAATCCAATTATGTACTTGCATATATTTTTAAAATTTTCTAAAATTTTATTTTTATTTTACTTTTATAATTTAAATGTTTCATCCCTATAAATAATTAATTATTATTTAACAAATAAATATATACACTCTGCTATTTGAGTTGTAGCAAAGATAGTGATTTGTAGAGTTAATGGTACTTCTCATATGAGGGAATTTGGAATCCATCCTTTTTAAATTTGTACCTTCATGCTTAGTGCTTTCAATATCCAAAACCTATCCATCATTTTGTCTATCATATGAGGGAATTTAGGATCCCAAATTCCCTCATATGAGAGACAAATGGGGGTCAAGTTTTGGCTATCGAAAGCACTAAACGGGAATACATGTGTTTAAAAAGGATGGATCCCGAATTCCCTCATATGTGAAAGGGAAAGGACGGTCAAATTTTGGTTGTCGAAAGCACATTCATGCTCAAACCACCAAACAACTACATCTTATCTACTACCCATTTGTGTATGCAATGCGACTCCATCTCATGACCTCCTCCATCATTTCATGTCAAAAATTTATCCTCATTTTGTCTCTCATATGAGGGAATTAGGGATCCATCTCTTTTAAACTTGTACACTCATACTAAGTGCTTTTGATAGCCAAAACTTCACCCGCATTTTGTCTCTGATATGAAGAAATTTAGGATCCAACATTTTTAAACTCGTACATTCATACGCAGTGCTTTCGATAATCAAAACTTGACCATCCTTTCGTCTCTTATATGAAGGAATTTGGGATCCATCCTTTTGATACTCGTATATTCATGCTTAGTGCTTCACGTATACCTACAAGACTTATGGAAAAGCTTATTTTCTGGCCACATTACTCTCACTTACATCAAATGAGGGAATTTGAGATCCATCCTTTTCAAATCTGTACATTTATGCTCAGTGCTCTCGAAAGCCAAAACCTAACCATCCCTTTGTCTCTCATACAAAGGAATTTGAGATCCATATTTTTTAAACTCATCCATTCATGCTCAATGCTTCATGTGTACCTACAAGTCTTATGGTAATGCTTATATTCCTACCACAGAGCTCTCACATACCTCATATGAGCAAGTTTGGGATCCATCATTTTTAAATTCATACATTCATGCTCAGTGCTTTCGATAGCCAAAATATGACCGTCATTTTGTCTCTCATATGAGGGAATTTGGGATCTATCCTTTTTAAAGTCGTACACTCATGCTCAATGCTTCTCGTGTACCTACAAGATTTATGACAATGCTTATATTCCTGCCAGAGATCTCTTAGTTACATTTTTTAAGCAAGAGAACCTTATAGGATGCATAATGAACTTAGTTATATAGGTTGCAAATACTTAATATCCTATATTCATTTATTTGCAATTAACAATTAGTTGATTGTCATTTTGTCTCTCATATGGGAGAATTTGGGATCCATCATTTTTAAACTCGTACGTGTGCTTTCGATAGCCAAAACTCGATCCATCCTTTCTAAATTCATACATTCATGCTCAGTGTTTTCAATAATCAAAACTTGACCCCCAATTTGTCTCGGATGAGAGAATTTATGATCCATCTTTTTTAAGTTCGTACATTCATGCACAGTACTTCGCGTGTACCTACAAGACTTATGGAAATGCTTGTAGGTGCACACACTTACATCTTTGAAGCACCAGAACTCTATAGGGTGCATAAGAATCTTAGCTATATTGGTTACAAAAATGCAAATGTTAAATATCCTATATTGTTTTCTTTGAAAGTTATTTTCTTTCAAGTAGTTATTTTTGCATACAAAATTGATGTAGTTCCCAATGATAAACTATTTTTTTAAATGAAGAAATTTGGTTATTTTATTACAAATGTTATGTTCTCATATAATCAAACATATTTGCATGGATAATATATGTTTATTGTGCAAGTATTGTAAAGTTTCTATTTTAAACTAATATGGTACTTTTATTTTAATATAAATATGATTAGATTTATTAATTTATAGTTATTGTTTTAAGTTTATTTTAAAATTAGATTTGCAAATAATTAAAAATTAAATTTTAAAAGAATACACACTTATTTGTGTAATATAAATAATGAAAGACAAGATTTCAATTACATAGATTTGATATATTTTTTCTATACTCGATAATTGTCAAATTAAAATAGATTTATATAAAATGAATAAAGTGAAGTGATTATTGAAATAAATAATAACTTATGAGATTTAAATTATTTTAAAAATATATAAAATCATTTGCATAAAACATTTTAATTAAAATATTATGAAATTGTTTTTTAATTAAAATTTAATTTAAAATTTTAATTGATCATAGTGAAATGATTAATGAATCGCGTGGCATGGGATGAAGATCCAATTCAAATTTAAATATTTACATGATGAATGATGGAATGAATGAACACTATCATTAGTGTTTATCGTCGTAATTGCATCAGACAGACTGATGAAAGGAATTGGATTGCTCAAGTAATCGTAGTTAAGACAATGAACATTTCAACTAATATATCTAACAGCCAAATTATGAAAAATTATTCACAATTAATGGATCAAATTATGTTTTGTAATCCTTGAATATCAATAAATGATCATCAAAATTTACCATTAATTAAATACTCTACTCAACCATAAAGTTTATCTTGAACAGTGGTGTGAGATTCAACCTCGTTTTATTATGTTTATCGATAGTCAACATAGTGAACGAGAATTTTGATATATTTTGAAGTATGCTACTATAAAAAAAATTGCTTGGTGAGATCAACATCGTTTTATTACTCTAATTTTGATTCTGCTCATTGGCACGGTGAACGAAAACTTTGATTTGTTTTCTTGTCTTCAAAATCTGTGTAAGCTAATTACAAATGGTCTTATTCAAGAATCTACAATTGTTGACTATAAACCTAATGTGCTCATTGGGATAGTTATCATGTTTTTTCTTATTAGTAGCGTATATTAGTGAAAGTGTAATGGGCTCAATAAAATCTCCTACTCTAGGAGTTATCTCCATAGTTAATTTAGTTATTTGTATTATTATCTTCATTAGAGGTCGACTTGATATGAAGATGGGTTCCAGAGATATCATGGATATCCTAACAAATCTTAAATTAAAATACATTGATGGAATTAAACTTGGACTGACCACATGTATTAAATCAGAACTAGCTTCCACAAAATGATCAGTTTTCCTCCACAAGTTAAGGGAATTCTTCAAATTTCTTCAATGTTTAATGATATATTGTTTTAAAGAAGAAAGTATTCCACCTGCTTAAGAAGGAGGATATCAACAAGCTGTCTTTGGAGAAGGAGGAACACATAGAACTGTTGTTATTGCGAGAGGTCTTCAAAGTACTATAGAATGAGATAATTAAACCATTTTTTCAACAGATTGTCATCTATAGGCAGATTCTACAGAGTTTGCATATACAGGAGAAGATCTACCAATGAATTCTTTACAAAGTGCTTCAATTTTGATATCATCAAATTGAAAACCCAACTTGTCTATTAAAGAGTTCATAAAATCCAATGCTTTATTGTCGACTCCATCCTAATCCAATTCCTTCCATTGCAAAATGCAATAAATGATGTTAATGAAGAAGTCATCACAGAGATGTGTCCATGCATTTTCTAAATCTGCATCGTAGTATGGACAAATAAAAGAAATCATCATCATGGTTGCTCTACGAATTCCAGGGACATTGAACATACTCTTTAATTCCATGTGCTTTTTATCATGTCTCACATGTCTAGAAAATGACTGTTATATGTACAATGAGCAGGACTTGTTCCATGTGAAAGGGACATTGCATGTGGATCACTTTAATAAATGATACAGATTGAGAAACAGTAACTCGAATATGTTATCTGAAAATCTCGATAACATAAATGTGCGATCCATCCGCGTAAGGGAATTGATCTACATCTGCATTCTGATGAATGAGGCATGCATTGCTACTTAGATATAGTTATCAATACGATCTTTAAAGTCGAAGATGCAGAAAACAAAGAATTTAGAATCTTGGATTTCAAAGATATGGAAAACTACTTGGGTGGGCGTAAAGGAAGCGCAAAGAAAAATGTAGAATACAATATTGTGTCCTTCTTAGTGTTGACATTGACATAAGTAGTAATTAACCTTGCATTAATTTTTTGGTCAAGAATAGATGGATTCTCTAGCTATTTGGTAGCAAGAAGGGCAATTAGAGACTATCAAGTTTTGTTGCCAATACACTTCTAACCAAAGTTGTCATCAAGTATGATTTCAATATCACTCAGGTTTTCCAAGTATTTTCCTTTATGGGTAATCTTCTAAGCATCAGAATCATATCATTTATAATCAGATGTGTTAACTTGATTTGCTTTATTGTTATTCTTATTGGACTTGAAGTAGATATTTATCCTTCACTCTTATGCTCAGAGATACAATAATGATGGCAATAGTTAATATTGCTTTGTGCATGAACTGTGTCATTGTTTTGGTTCAATATAATTCTATTAAATGTTCTGCACTTTGTTTGATTTTGATTATTTGGGAAATCATTCCATTCACCTTTTTGTTTTTGTATTATGTTAAGCGTGTGCTTATGGCTCAATTTTAAGGAGAGAACATGGCTTAAGTTTAAGGAGAGAATGTTTGTTATGGTGATAGCGCAATGATACATCCTTGAAGTTCATGGATAATATTTTCTATGTGTTTGGTTAAATTATTGTTTATGTGTATCATTGTGCTATCACCATAACAAACATTATCTACTTAAAACTAAGCCACGTTCTCTCTTTAAGGTTGAGCCATAGCGACAAACTGAACATAATACAAAATCAAAAGATGAATGGAAGAATCGTAAAAATAATCAAAATTAAATAAAGTGCACAACATTTAATAAAATTATACTAGTCCAAAATAATGGCACAATCCACGCAGAAAGCAATAATAACATATGTCATCATCATTGCATCTCTAGACGTAAGGGTGATGGAAAAATACACTTTAAATCTAATAAAAAAACTCAATGAATAACGCAAATCAAGTAAACACAACTGATTATAAATAATAAGATATCGATGCTTAAAAAATTACCCCTAGAGGTCAATATTTGAAAAACCTGGGTATCATTGAAATCAAACTTAACCACGGCTTTGGATAGAAATGTATTGGCAATGAAGCCACTTCATTTATTATCCACCAAATAATCTTTAATTTTCTTTCTAGCAACCAAAGAGTTAGAGAGGCCATCTACTATAAACCAAAAAGTTAATGCAAGGGTAATTACTACTTCTGTCAACCTTGGATCTTAGAAGGGCACAATGTTGTATTCTATACTTTCATTTCTGCTTCCTCTACATCCACTCATGTAGTCTTCCAAAGCTTCGGGAGGCAAGACTCTAACTCCTATGTTTTCTACATCGTTAGACATTACAAATCTTACCAATATCTTTGTCTAGATATCACTGCGGGATTTATTCATTGTAATGCAGATGCAAATAGGTTTCCCTACATGGATTGATCCAGCACTAAATTTATCAAGAATTTCAGATACCACATTTGAGTCATTATCTCTCAATCTGTATCATTCATCAAACTACTCCACACGAGCAATGGGCCTTCGGCATGCAACGATCCCTACTTGTTGTACCCATGACAGCCATTTCTTAGATAGATGAGACATGAGAGTAAGTAAAGGGAATTAAAGAGTAGGTTCAATGTTTCAGGTATCCAGAGAGCAACCATAATGGTTAATCTCTTCCATCATACATAATATGATGTAGATGCAGAAATTGCATTGACACATCGTTATGGTGGCATTCTCATTGATATCATTTATTGTATATTACAATGGAAGGAATTACATTAGAATGAAGTCCACAGTAGGCGCAATGAATTTCATGAACGCTCTCATAAACAAATTGGGTTTTCTATTTAACGTCACAACAAAATAAATTTGTAAACTAAAAGCCCTCGGTAGATCTTCTCGTGTAGATGCAATCTGAAGAATTATTTACTCTGTAGAATTTGTTTATAGATGACGTTCTTCTGAAGAAATGGTATGATCAACTCCTTCTGCAGTACTATGAAGACCTCATGCATTAGCAATAGTCCGACTTGTTCCTCCTTCTATAGCAACAATTTTAGGACCTTCTACATAGACAGTTTGAGAATATCATCGTTTTATAGTAATTTGACTACTTTCTTATTTCAAACAAGACATTATTAGACGTTGAAGAAATTTGAAGAACTCCTTTACTTCTGGAAAGTATTTCCTTTTATGGAAGCTAGTTTTGTTTCAGTACAGGTGGTTAGTCCAGTTTTAATCTCATTAATGGCTTTTAATTTCGTATTATGTCTAAGGCATCCCTAGCACCCATCTTTAGATCAAGTCGACCTCTTATGAGGATAGTAATACAAACGGCTAAATTACATATGGAGGTAACTCCTAGAAAAGGAAAATCCACTAAGCTCATTATATTTTCACTAATGTTTGTTATTGTTAAGGAGAAACATGATAACCATCCCAATTAGCAAACTAATTTTATAGGCAACAATTGCAGATTCTTGAATAAGGTCATTTGTAATGAGTCTGCACAGATTTTGAGGGTAAGAAAAACAAATCAAATATTTTTGTCATCGTGTCAGGGAGCAGAATTAGAAGTAGAATAATAAAATCATGTTTATCTCACCAAGCAAGAGCAATTCACAGTTGCATACTTCAAAATATATCAAAGTTCTCGTTAACTATCTTGACTATCGATAAACAAAACAAAATGACGTTGAATCTCACCCAACAAATCAAATGAAACTTTATGGTTGAGTAAAGTATTTAATTGATGGAACATTTTGATAATTATTTACTACTATTTAAATATTTCAAACATAATTTGATGCATTAATTACAAATTACTTTTTACAATCTTAAAATTGTATGCATGTGTCGAAATGTTCGTCACCTCAACTACGATTACTTTAGCAATCCAATTTATTTCAACAATCTCTCTAGTGGAATTATGACAAAGAAATGAATGATGATATTAATTAATTCCATGATTTATCACGTAGTGATTTGAAATTTGAACTAGGACTTTATCTCATGCCATGCAATTCATTAATCATTTCACCAAGATCGATTAAAATTCTAAATTTAATTTTAATGCTTAAAAAACCCACTTCATAATATTTGAATTGAAAATTTTTATGTAATTGATTTTACATTTTTTAAAATAATTTAAAAATTAAAAAATCATTTATATCAATGAACAAAATTCTATTTATTTATATCATTTATATAAATTTACTTTAATATTTTAACTTGGCAATCATCAATTATATATATATATATATATATCAAATCTTTCTAAATGAAATTTTGTCTTTGATCATATATATTACTCAAATACGTTTGCATTCTTTTACAATTTAATTTATAAATACTTATAAATATAACTTTAAAATAAGCATAAATTAATAACCATGAATTAATATTTCTAATCATATTTATAATAAAATAAAAGTAGCATATTAACATATTAGTTTAAAATAAAACTTTACAACATGTGAAATCTAAGTCACAGTAGGATTTACTAGCTAAATATTACCTCACAATTAAGAAATTTGGCTAAGTATGCAAGAAAATAGTGTAAAAAGAATTCTGGAAACACAAATGATCAAAAACTAGTCACAAATGATAAAAAAACCAGTAACACAAATGATCAAATAGCAGATTTATTATAACTATCCAACCCAGAAATGAGTTGTGAATACATTTATATAATATTTGAAAGAATTTGTTTTCCTTTGGAGGCAGCTACAAGAGGCTAGCTTACATTAGACCCCAATCCCCCCGAGGTTGACCAATAGACTCCCAAATCACCTCTAACAACTACGAATTGTCAATGTGAACATTGGGTAGACATGGGATGGCATTTAATGATGGTCACATCTGTGGTGGTTAGGATTTGGTGGAGTGTAGGCAGCCAAGGATAGGCCAAAACAACAAAAAAGGGCCAAAATGTCCACATACATTGCATGAGCACCTTAAGTCAAAGACTAATCCTTAAAACAGGGAAATCAGGGTGCCTTAGCTCAGGTAGTGGTAATAAATATTGGAGGTGGCCATAAATAGGGTGCCTAACACCTAGTTTGACTAGATTTTGGCCCAAAAGTGGTGGATAGTGTCATAATTGCCCCAAATAACTTCTAACAACCTTGGATTGTCATCATTAACCTTATTTTGGACTAGTTGATCATCAAATTAATGTATGAATGAGGTCCTCAGGTGTAATAATGTTATAAAACCCCCCCATAAGCTAGACTTATGTAGCCAAAACAAAATATAAGGCCTTGGCAACTAAGGCTCAAGTCACCTTTTACAACAACATTTTTTATTAGTCCATGTAACCAAGGTAAGGAGGAAAACCACATGGGAAATAAACCCTCCCCTCTAATATGGACATGAAACAAACCTGGAAAATAAACCAGTCTTCACCATGCATCACTCACCCCAAGAAGTGATCTAAAGTAAGTGAAAGTATTCTCACTGAAACTCTTGGTGAAAATATCATCAATTTGCTCAGCATATGGGCAATATTGCAAGGCAATAATCTGGTCACGCACCAAGCCTCGAATGTAGTGCATGTGAATCTCTATGTGCTTGGTCATCTGCCTCTGTATTGGATCAATTGAGATCTTGATTGTACTTTGATTATCACACCAAATGACTGTGGGTGAATCAAACACAAATCCAAACTCTCAAAGAATGCCTTGCAACCACACACATTGTGTAGCTGCATTCACTGATGCTCTGTATTCAGCCTCAGCTGAAGATAAGGAGATGGTGTGTTGCTTCTTGCTAGACCAGCAAATGGGACCATGTGCAAGCATAAACACATAACCAGAAGTATACTTTCAATCAGTACTATCTCCAGCCCAATCAGAATCAATAAATCCAACAAGTTCAAGTGATGAACCAACTGCATAGTGTATCCCAAACCGCTTGGTACCTTGCACATAATGCAAGATCCTTTTGTCAGCCTTCCAATGGACCTCATGAGGCTCTTACATGTGTCTTGCAGCAAATTCTACAACACAAGACAAATCTGGTCGAGAGTGTGTGAGATACAACAAGCTCCCAACTAGTTGTCTATACATTGAATTATCAACCAATGGTGAAGAACCTCACTTATGGAGCTTAACTCCTGAAAGGAATGGGAACTTAGCAGCCTTGCATTCAACCATCTTGAACTTCTATACCATATCTGAAGCATATCTTGACTAAGAAACAATGATCCCATCAATAGTTTGATCAATCTCTAAACCCAGAAATTGTTTCAACAATCCTAGATTTGACATGGAAAATGCATTGTGCAATGCAACTTTAACTGAACCTAGTTTTTGGATGAAACTACCAGTGATCAATAGATCATCAACATACAATACAATAATCAAAATCAGATCACTAACATGTTACATATAAACATTTAGATCATATTTACATCTCGGCAAACCTTTGTGATAGCAGAAAATTATCCATCTTGGCATACCAAGCTCTAGGAGCTTGCTTGAGGCCATAGAGAGACTTCTTCAACCTGCAAACAAGTGTGAGATCTACAATGAAGCCTTCAGGTTGCTACATATATATCTCCTCATCAAGATCCCCATGAAGAAGTGCTCTCTTCACATCCATGTGATGAACCTCCCATCGCTTGGAAGCTGCAATGGCCAAAACTACCCTAATTGAGTCCATCTTTGCCACGGGTGAAAATGTCTTTGTATAGTCCACTCCATGGAATTAAGAGAATCCTTTAGCCACCAATATAGCCTTATACTTCATATCAGAACCATCAGAGGCCATATTGGTCCTATACACCCACTTGCATTGCACCAGTTTCCTCTTGGAAGGAAGAGGGACCAAATCCCAAGTTTCATTGTCATGGAGGGAGTTCATCTTTTCTTGCATGGTTGTTTGCCATATTGGATATTTTGATGCTTCTTCATATGATTGTGTATCAGATCCAACCATAAGAAAACATCTCCCGTGAATATCTGGATCACAAGAAGACAAGGCATTGTGAAACTGTGATCTAGTCTTCCTAGGTTCTTGTGGATCACCTGCAAGCTCACCAACATCTTGTATTGTTTTCTCATCCCACTTGGGCCTTGTAGGAGGGTCATGGTCTGCATGCATGTCATCATCTTAATCCTTAATATCAGAATCATAAATATCAGAGAATTAATCATCACTTACATCCTCTTCATGTAGGGGGTTTGAGCATTCCCCTTTCTCTTGTTATGTTGCATGCATGGGCTCTTCCTTAAACTGAACAGTTCTTTCAATGAAAGTTTAATGAGATGATTGGTCAAAGAGATTGTATCCTGTTGCATCTTCTGCATATCCAACCATGATAAAATCTTTAATTTGGGGCTGCAAGGCCTTTCTCTTCTCTGGAGGTATTCTAGCCCATGTTCTTGAGCCAAACACCTTGAAGTGAGACAGATCAGGCTTGTGTCTAATCCAAGCCTCAACTGGATTTGTGTGGTGCTCTGTTATAAACATATGCATCACAATTAATGGCTTCAGCCCATAGTTTTGGAGACAAAGACTTAGCCTCCATCATGCATGTAGCCATTTCCTTCAATGCTCTATTCTTGCACTCTACCACACCATTTTGTTGGGGTGTGTTAAGGCACAGAATGTTGAATTTGAATGCCATCGTCTTCACATAGTTGTTGCATGTCTTTATTGGCATATTCCCTTCCATTATCAGTCCTTAAGACCTTTATCTTCCTCCCACTGAAGTTCTCCACATAAGCTTTGAAAACTTTGAAAGATTGGAAGACTTTAGATTTTTGCTTGAGAAAGAACACCCAACAATATCTTGAGAAATCATCAATGAATGTTAGGACATACTTTGAGTTGCCATAGGAAGGTGTAGGAAGAGATCCTATCACATCTGAATGGACCAAACCAAGAGGATGAGCAGCTCTCCTTGCCTTCCCCTTATCATACTTGCGCTCTGCATGCTTCCCAACAATGCACCCTTTGCAAGTGTCGTTGGAAAATCTGATGGTTGGAAGACCTCCAACCATGTCTTCTTTGCTCCATGCTTGAAGATATCTGTAGTTGAGGTGTCCAAACCTCTCATGCCAAAGTTTGTTGACTTCATTAGCATGTGATAGAAGTGCATTTGGAGAGGAGTACTCAAGAAAGTGAGAGAACTTATACATTCTTGACTCATGATCTGCAATGCAATGCACCCATTGCAAGTGTCGTTGGAAAATATGATGGTTGGAAGATCTCCAACCATGTCTTCTTTGTTCAATGCTTGAAGATATCTGTAGTTGAGGTGTCCAAACCTCTCATGCCAAAGTTTGTTAACTTCATTAACATGTGACATAAGTGCATTTGGAGAGGAGTACTCAAGAAAGTGAGAGAACTTATATATTCTTGACTCATGATCTGCAACACAAACTTCTACCACTTTGCCTATAGAAACTTCAGAAATTTCCACATCATCTTGAGTGAAAATCAGTCTCTTGGTCGAGCCAGTGTGGGTCATTCAGTAAACAGAGAGGAGATTTGTTACAAGATCAGGCACATACAGTACATTACTGAAGTACCAATTTTCTAGACTGATCTTCCCAATGCCTCTCGCTGAGATCTCTGAATCATCACCCATGAGAATGGAAGGACCACTGTAAGGTGAGAGAGTGGAGAAATAATCTCTTGCAGAAGCCATGTGCCTTGAGGGACTTGAATCTACGATGAAAGAGGAAGATTCTAAGGTACTAGCCATCAATGCATGGCACCTCTCCTTGTCTTCAAAAACACCCTCCTTCTTCTTTGAACTTTCTGGAAGAGGAATGTTATTCTTCTAGAGGAGATGGGTCATCGTATCAATAGTTTTCTTCATGCATGCACTCTCAAGGTGCCAATGCTTTTGATAGTAAGTGCATTTGGTCTTCTCTTTCTTCACTAGTACAAAATGGGAGATAAGTGACTAGGCGACTAAAAAAGTTAGTCACCATTGTTTTTTCAATGGATAAACGACTAAAATTGAGCAATTTTAAATAAGCCAACAAAAAACGACTAATTTAGTCACGGGATAAAATATATGACTAGATAACAAGTGACTAAAATAAAAATGACTAACATAAATGACTAATTTAGTCACGGGAATATAAATATGACTAGCTAACAACGATTAATGTGAATTAGTCGTTTATGTTAGTCATTTTTATTTGTGTCACTCTGAGAATGAAAAATTACAATTTCGACAATGAATTTGTACAATATTTTACTAAATTTTAACAATGCGGACGGATGGAAAAGTCATCAATGGGGAAACAAACCAAAAAGAAAAGAGGAAAGGCATATATAATCGCTAAGTACAAAAAAATAGAAACGAGGAGAAAGGTCTCCATTTATGAGCCAAAAACATGAAAACTGCCTGTGGCAAAAAGTAGACCCCACTAAATTTTAACAATGCGGATGGATGGAAAAGTCATCAATGGGGAAACAAACAAAAAATAATAAAGGAAAAGTATATATAACCGCTAAGTACAAAAAAATAGAAACGAGGAGAAAGGTCTCCATCTATGAGCCAAAAACATGAAAACTGCTTGTGGAAAAAAATAGACCCCGCACCACTCCTCAAATGAATAAACCCCTCTTAGGCCACAAGACCACTTCTGGATATAGGGTTTGCATGTGTGTTGAACTCCCTGAATATATGCATGATAGAGACATCAGGAAAGGTTCTGAGCATAAGATTAACATGAGCCATCCAGGATGAGAGCTCCATCACCTTTAAAGAGCACAGACCTTTCACCCAATCAACTACAAGTTTAGAGACACCAACAATATGGTGTAAAGAAAGATGTTGAGAATTGGCAAAAAAGAGGACAAGCCAGAGTGCCAATAGCTCTCCTGTCGTATTGGTCCCTGTTATCACACCATAGTAGCAAGGCTACTATTCTTGCTTAGCAGATATTTGCATATTCCAGAGCTTAGATTATTCAGATCTTGGCTATGATGAATTTATATTTTGAGATCACTCATGATCATAGCAGTGTATTATTCAGACTTATATTAGACCTTGTGTCAAGGTTGAGCCTTGAGAGTTCAGATTTGATGACCGATGTGACCCTTTATTCCCTACTATTTCAGTTTAGTGCCTTGAGATGTATTGCAGCATTGTTTCAGATGATACATGATGATTATTCTTATGATGATGTTGTATGACCTATGGATTTATGATCATTGACTGTAAATTATTATCTTGTTGCTTTAGTCATGTTCACAGCATTAGCTTGGTATATAATTCATGATGTGGCAAACTTTATAAACTTAAAATGGATTATCTTGTTGATAAATTATAAAATTGACATTTTACTTGCACATTTAGGTTGTTTGAAAAAACTCACTGGTTTACTACCTTGCATAGATATGGTCTTTCTTAACACCATTTGTCTGCTAGCTCAGGCCCCACTTTCACTTGATTCCATCCATCCATGACTTTCCTTATTTGGATTTAACCCTTGACTTGTCTTACTTGACTTTCTAATATTGAGGACTTCCCTTTTTATTACCTCTGTGTTTGGACCGCATCCTTGTTTGTTTAGTGTCTCGGCTCTAAGTTGGTGACAAAACTTGCCTTTGGTAAGTTGGATTGTAGGCCTAAATCATTCCGGTTGGTTGTCCCGATGTTTGGCACTGACACGAACTCCCCCTAGTCACTTGAGATGTTGTTGGCTAAAATTGAAAGCTCGTGTACTACTTATGGAAACTTACATAGATTCTCCCATGGAAACTAAAAAGGGCAAGAGCGATGAACTGCTAAAAATACTCCTCGAAGAGTATAAGAAAGGTCCAAAAAAATAAATGGTTCTTAAATTCTATATCTAAACAATTGCTGACCTTATATATATATAGAGAGAGAAACATGCCCTAGATGCAAGCTGTAATTAGTTGTGTTTATCAGCACACCTGAGATCCGAAGGGTTATGTAGGCCAAAAAGGCCATGAAATGAAATCAATGGGTCCTAATGAAACCGGATCATCTTTTATAAAAATAGACATGATGCCTAAGTTGAATAAGCACTCTCTAAACAACTTACCCATTTGTGAGGCACATCCATTCCCCGTGGTTTATTTGTCTAGCACAGAGTATGTAGCTTCCCCTTCCTCCCAGTTCAAAGTGTCTTTTAGTTGAATTTAGACAAGTCACCCCCTTTGCCCAACCTTGTTCCTAGCCTTCATCCTTAGCTAGCAGTTAGACCATGTCCAATGGGTGAGTTTGTCATTTAAGCTATTGTGTAAGTGAATATATATAACAATGGAATATGCTAACATGATTAATGCCACTAAATGATGTTATACTTTAAGTTAAGCTGTGAGTATGATTAGAGGAACATGTCTTAGTCTATTGATATGATTTATCCTTGATTGTATATGGACCTAGTCAAACCTAGTTTGACTATGGTCATTTCTTGAGATCCATGATGATGTGGGCCATGCATGCTTATTGATGATGATAGATGGACCCACATACTCTTGATAATGATACTATATGATGGACATATGATTAAGATGGTGATTGATGCAGTTCAGCAGGTTTTATTATTACTTCATATCATCAGATTATGCACTGTCCATATATGGTGGACCCTATAGTTAGCCCATCAGGACAACCCATGGTGTATGAGTACACATTCTTAGTAGATTTTGGTCTTCTGGATCTGATGAGACACTTATATTTCAGTTTTGGGCACTTCTGACAGTGATAGATGCAGTTTTCCACTTGTTGACCAGATTTAAAGTTGATTTCCCAGCCTGACCAGCAGGGGCCATGAGAGGCCAGTTCACCTAGGGCGCTGTATGAGGAAGGGGTGGTCCAGCCACTTGATATTACCGTTTACCCCCCCTTCTGGAGAGCCTAGTGGGCTCAGTTTGACAGTGCAGATGCCCTAGGAGGCAGTTTCAACACTTTCACAGTTACCAAGGTAGGTTAAAATGGAATAAAAGGGTCACTAAGGAATTCGATTTGGGCAATTGAGGCAAGGTTTTGTCACTTGGTCTTCACAGAGGTATTCCAGGGTGAACCCCCCATCTTCCAGCATGTTTTCATCAGTCAGTGGGGTCCACAGAGGCCACAGGAGGCCTTTTACTGCATGTCTCTCACAGTTTTTGAGGACAGATTTGATCATTTGTATATTTTTGGACATATTATATTATTTTATTGTGCTATGGGGATGAGCTAGCAAGGATTGATGCCTCCTAGCCCCACCATGAGCTTCACTTGTCATGTCCTAGTCATATGAGGTGGGCCCATGTACTTTTGCCCCCTCTTGAGGATGACGTCACCCTCCATGAGTACTTTTTAGCTATGGCGTCATCACAATTTTGAGTTATCCATGTGTTATGTTGTTATGATTCATCTTAGCCATTGATTATGTTGTGAGATCTTTTAATCTCAACCACTCATTTCAAAAAGTAGTTTTGAGATCTAGGTTTTGGTCTTTATTATCCTATATAAGGAGGAGACCCCCTCATTGTAAAAATCATCTAGAGAATTTGGCTCTTAGCTCTTGGAATAAAATTATATCTTTTGGAGTACATGCTTGGATCTTGGAGTGGATGTTGGTTGCTTTGATTGTAAATGCTTTTGTCCATTGCACTAGAGGATCTCTTGTAGCTATCTTGCATATATTTTTCCATACTCTTTTGCAGGTTGAGAAGGCGTTTTTGGACAAGTGCGAATTGGTGGGGAGGCCTACCCTTCAAGCTTGGAGGAGGACGTTCTGGGTTAACAGGGAGTGGTTTTGTCTTTGCACCAACTATTCTTTACTTATCTCTTTCTTGCTTGTATCTACACTCAACATCTTAAACTGATTGATGCTTTGCTCCTTGGTTTTGACAGGTTAGAGGGACACACGTGTGGCTTGGAGGAGGACGATTTGGCAAGAGGGCTTCAAAATTCTTCATTTGATCTTTGGAAAAAGTAATCCTCATCTCAACTAGCATTCATATCTTCATCCAGGTATGCTCCAAAGGTATGGTCTTCTTCTTCATTGGCTTATCCATGACTTCTAGATCATAAAAACCCTAATTGATTAAAACCCTCATTTTCACTTTTTCTTAGATCTACTTGGATCTAGCCTTGTTTTTGGAAAGATATTGAAAACCCACCTCTATAGTATCCACGACAATTCGGATCTATAGTTTGGTGGTGATTGGGTTCCATTTGACACACTTTCCAAGGCACCTAGCCCTCTTGAAGGCAATTCGCACCCCTTGGGAGAAGCTAGTTGGGTTAGTTCCAAGACATGGGTAGGTGAGATCCCACTTGATTCATGATCCTCATACTTGATAACCTACCCCTAGTGGTTCACTTCATTGATTTTTTCCTTGTGGGACTCATTCCTCATTTTGAGGGTTGTGCCCCACTTGGGTCAATTTGGTAATGCATGTTCAATCTCAGAACTATGGAGATCTAGCCATTGGATTCCCTTGAATTTCAAGATCCACATTGATAATTGATTTAGCTACCCAAATCTAAAGTTTCGTTGCTTTTGGACTTGATTTGACACACTTTTCCATGCATTTAGCCCTCCTTGGGCAAAGTCGCACTTCTTGGGGATTGGGGTTGTCCCACTTAGAGAAACTGGGTGATTGAGATCCCACTTGTTTTGAAAAGAGCATACCTTGAAACCTACATCTAGTGTCTCACTTTGTGGAGTTCTGCCTTGGGGGTGTCATTCCTCATTTTGGGGAATTGTTGTCCACTTGGGTCACTTAGTGAAACATTAGATCTAGTAAGATCTAACCATCCTATTCACTTGATCTTGAACAATACCCTTGATTTGCCTCTTAAGTGTCCCGATCTACATTTTGACATCTTTTTGACTCCATTTTCCCATCCATTTCAAGGCACTAGTCCACCTAAGGAAATTCGCACTCGTTGGGATTAGTGTCAAGTGCTAGATCCCATGTGTGGGTATCTCTAATTCCTTCTTAGATCCATAGATCTACTCTTTGCATACCCCTTGGTACCACTTACACCCTTAACTTCACCTTTTGGGTCCCATTTGAACCATTTCCATATCCCAAGGTAGTGGGTCCCACTTGTGTATTTCATGGTACTAGATCTTGTCATTTGATCTCATTATGTGGCCTAAATCATTCATTGATTCAAACACTAGTCATCTATTAAGCCCCCTTCAACCATACTTAAACTTCTAGGTCCACCTAACCTTGCATTGGTTTCCGTAACTCATCTTTCACACTTCCCTAGAAACCTTTGCTTTGGCCCAATCACCTTTGATTGGTTATAGGGTCTCCCCCTGGGTCTTGATTCATCTTGATCTAAAGTGAAGAGTGCCTCGATTGACGTGACTCCCAACTTGCATTGGGAACCGTGGCATCACTTGGGTCACCTCTTTAGTTGTCCATCTCCTCTACCATCCCGGATGGGATATCATTAGGGACAACTACAAGTTGTGTGATAATAGTCCCGATCAACCGCAATTTAACCATAAATTAAAGTGACAATCCAGCTCCAAATTAAATAATGAGAGACCCAACACCACAAAAAGAAACCATGTTCCTGAGAAGCTCCGTTGAAAAAGGCCTTGCAACCAGATAGATGAACTTTCATGACTATATCTAAGGTTTATTGGACAAATTAATTGCAGATATGATCCTAAAATCACATATTTCTCCGCTTGTTATGACTAGGCTTGAGGCTCGTGTTTCTCTAACAAGTGAACTTAGAACCCTAAACTCTTATTTGCTACTTCTACACATCACCATTGTATCCTTTAAATGGATCAATGGTTTCTTCTCTCGATAAAACATTGAAGGTCCCTAAATCGATTTGCAAAATTATAACTGGACCTTGCTTCTTTCAGAGGAGTCTAAGTGCACGAACACCGAAATCCCTAGAGCAAAAATAGAGAAGTCGAACAACAACATTCCACACTATTGGTAGAATCAGGACAAAATTGTTGGCATATTCATCATCATCATTGTCATCATCTTCATCATAATCATCCTTGTCATACATCATTGTCATCATCATCATATTAAATAAATTCGCATATCTAAAACATCATTTCCATCATCATCTTCAATCCAAAATTACAATTTCAATCCCTACATTCTAGTGATGAAAAATAAAATAAAAAATAAAAAAATGTTTATCCTTCTAAAAATTACATATAAAAACACAATAAAAAACAAATATTCAAAAAAAACATTAAATAAGGAAATATAAAAAATAAAACAAAATCATAAAAAAAGAACAAAATCAAAATGCAAAAAAAACAAAGAATAAAACCTTTACCCCAATATGCATTCCAGACTGCCTCGATCTCTTCCTTCTCGACTGCTCTTCCTGCCTTTCTGAGTTATGCCACATAGCTAATAATTCCTTGATCTCTACATCCCCACCTGCTCCTCCTACTTCCCTAACTAACAGTTATGTGGCATAGCTAAGAATACTCCTTGTAACTGGATCGATGGGACGAATGGTGACTGAGAATATCTCGTGCCCTAGCACCGACACGTTGACACAACAAATAGAACCCACAATAAAAAAGCATTGAGAACCCACGGTGATAGAGCGTTGAAGTGCTGAAGAGGACCAATTTATTCAAATCTGCATCAAGGCTATTCAGGTAATCTTTGTTGAGAATGCATGCCATGTGTTTGAAGTAATGTCTAAATTTTTTTTGGTCCTGCCTAAGTAGTTTCTAGAGTTAATGAAGATTGCAACTTTTCCTGAAGTAATTTCTCTCTGCACAATCCAAAAAAGGATTTCTAAAAAGAAACCATCTCATTTTTGGACGCTTTAATCTGATTTACGTTCATTGGATAACATTGATTATAAACAGATACACAATTATTTAGCGAAGTAATCTCATTCCTCTTATGTTTAGTTTGTACCCACTATGGATTGTTGGGAATTTTGTTCAGGCGGAGAATTTTGTTCATAGTGAGGAAGAGAATTGATACACCGCCTTGTCCAGGATTGCTTTCAGCTATTTTAGTTAAAATTATTTTGTGTGCAATGGGAAACCTTGAAATCTGGGATTAGCAATATGCACAGGAGAGGTAAGCTTTTTTCTTTTCCCAAAGAATAAGCTCAGCGAGGAAGATGTAGACATCGTACCTTCTATCTGAGTCTATGCACTTAGTAGTGGCATGGACCACTAGCCCCAGAGTCAAGGCCTATTGGCACCAGGGCCCCGGGAGGGATGCTCGAGTAACCCAATACCCCTAACCGATGGAGTCGCATGGCCGTGAAAATACTTAGTCAACAAGCCGGTACATAAGGGCGGGATCTGCGGATGGCTCTTACTCTTCAAGAGTTTGAGTTCGAAGTAATTATGAAGATCGGAACAATGAAATATATTTTATTGTTAATTAAATATGCCTTCTTAGAGCGTTTCCCTAGTATTGTCAGGTGTCCTTGCAGAACAACAAAATTAATTTATGTTACGGCTTCACTTTATTTTTCTCTTTTATTTCTTTCTTGAAGGCCTGATTGACTCCTCCGACTGGATTTGCTTGCTCGAGCAAAGAGATAAATCTTCAATCATAGTAATCTTGAATGTATTTTATGCTTTCTCTCCAGCATAAGCAAAGCGTCCCGTGCGTGTTCTGTGTGCTGGCAGTGTTGGTGATGGTAACAACTTTCGGTGTGGCACTGTGGAACGAGTGCAGAAGCTGACTAGTGGCATGTAGTACTAGCGGCTAAAGGCAAGGTTTTAGGCTACCTTCTCTGTTCAATGAACCCTTACTTACATGGAATGGAGTCAACCTTTTTTTTTCAGGTTGGTGTAGGCCTTTTAAATTTTCAGGCATCTGCTCTGGGTAGATACAATAGCAGCACTAGCAGAAGTAGACCCAACATCAGTAGTTGGCGCAAATGAATAAATAGTAGCAGGATGAGGATGGGAATGAAGGATAATATTACTAACTGTCCCTTTAAGTAATAGTTTATACTAAGTGCCTTGTCCTTAAAAACGACCTAAAAGTCCCTAGCCTTCTTCCCCATGCAGATGTATGGGGAAGCAAGCCACGTTCGACCTGCATGAGATTTCATGTCTTCTTAGGAGAGTGGGTGGGGTGTGATAATCTGGTCTGTCGATACGTCCTTCCCTCTCGGCGAGCTGTCTTTCGTAGTTTTAGGGCCTGTCTTGTTGTTGGGGGGGACTTCCGGACGTGGATGCAAATAGTCAAGCAACGAGAGAGGCTCGTCGATGTGCTGCAGGTGAGGTTGGTACAGATGCAAGCTGAGGCTTACCAACTGCTGGACCCCACACCCTGAAGGATATCAAGCTGAAGTAAATCCAGCAGGTTACTATGAACTTTGCTTTATGTTTTCCACTTATAAAATTTACTTTATGATGTTCATCATCGAAAGCCACGATCTCATCCAGCTTAGCTAAAGCATTTATTCCATGTCTTCAATATCGATAGCCTCCCTGTTAAAAAGTGCATTGTTACAAATAGTATACCCATCTTGTTCATCACAACGGGAGAAGGAAAAGACGCCTTTGAGGTGAACCAACTCCACGAACTGATAGGCAGAGTGGGACTTCCGGTCCTATGAGGGAACATGAGGAGAAGATCTGGGCTGTAAATCATCAATTTAGCTAATTAAAATGCAGGTTTTAAACCCCTGTGGACAATATGCCTAGACAATTAGTTAATCATGGACATATCCGGGTCAATGACCATATGGTAGATATACCAAGTTACCCTTGCCCCCCCCTTGATTTTAACAAGTGAAAATCCCTTAGCAACTTAGTAATTTCGCCAGATCTAGTGCGAGAGGATATGGACCCTGGAGAATGGTGATGCAAAATAAATCATTTTATTTATGAGAAATAAATGATTTCTCTAAGAGAATTGATTGCCTATTAAACTTGCTACATATGGAAGCCATTCCATTGAGAGACATTCTAACCATTCTAGTTCTAAGGGTAGGCCACTCCCTTCCAAGATTTCATATATAAGTGGTTGGTGGAATAATAATTAGATGTAGTCTCTCATCCTGCGATCAAATTTAGATAAACTTTCATTGCGTAATGTAGGCTCAGTATAAAATATTCTAGCGACATAATTGTCTCCATGCCCGAAGAAGGACGAATAGGACTGCTCATTTGGTCCCATCACAGTTGATGCTGCCATCCAAATAGAGGATACAGGGTCGACCTCCGAAAGATATTGCGGAAGAACTAGAGTCTACGCTTCACTAATTAATAGAAAAATAACGTTGAATCCTGTGTCTTGAAGTCAATTTCACTTTAGACATCCATACAAATGAGTGAACAAGACTCAAAGCTTGGTCATTTTCTATCCACACCAAACAATTGTATGTTTGTTTAAGATGATTTGTCAAAAAGGGCAGATCACAGGAGGCTAGCAATATTTAAAGAGCATGTTATATGAGGGAGTTGATGTTCCTCGCTTTGACTACAATATATTTCTAAGCGATTTTTCTTCAACTCCCGATGGTCATAATATATTTGAAGAGGTTGCAGAGAAACTGAGGCAGGCAGGCAAGGTGGATCTATCAGATGTGTTCTTGAGGTATTCTCAAAAAATGAGTAAACGGACAAAAGAAGGGTAGTTTAAAATAGCTAAATAGGATAGACAAATATCTTCAGTTGTGTAGGGACTCATACATTTTTTTCACACTTGTGAGCAGTTGGTATGAACCTCCCATGTCTTAGTGAGAACTGAGAACATAAATGTGTAATAAGCATGGGGTCAACTTTGAACCGTGAGCTTTACTAGCTCAAAACAACAAAGAGCAAGCACAGTGGTGAGGGCACTACTTATATGTCATAGGTCGCTTGAACTTAGGGTGCACTATATTCCAGGTAGAGGTGAAGCATAAAATTGAACTTATTATGAAAAATTGATCGGAAATAGTATATATATTGAATATGAAAATAAGGTTTAGACCTTCCTTGAAAGATGAAGCCATGAACTAGCCTTGGTTTACTTTGAAGAATTAGGATATGTCAGGTTTGGATTATGACTCTTGCAGGTCATAATCTGTTGTCCAGATTCTTAATAGGTTGCATCCATTGTACATGTGGAATGTTGGGTTACATAGCAGGATAGTTACCAAACTATACCTATTTGTACTGAGTTTGTCTTGAATTTTGTTACCGTGTTATCATATCAGAAATGCATAGCTACATACTATTTGTGGCGTTCTATTTCGTTGGATGAGATACTTTAAAGGGAGTGGTTAATTATATTAAATTCCAAAGAAGTTGTGGCGGCTACAGGGAAGCCCAAATTAAAAAACTACGCCAGTTCCGGGTAGGATAGTTGTGTAAGCTCATCTGGTAGTGACAACTCTTTGTCAAAAGTCTGTCTTCGTCTCTTCTCAAAATACATCTACTGGTATAAAACTACCCTAAAATCCTAATTATGTGATCATCTTGTGGGTGGTGGTTTCTGGCCCTTAATGTCCTAGTACCTGAATCTGAAAGCTCCGATAATAGATGTAGGACCTACGATTATAGCTACATACTAACTTCCAATAAGAGATAAAAGACATAAATTCCGAGTCTGCATAATTATTTTTATTAATTAAATTCACAATAATAAATTTTCAGAGAAAAATGATTCTCATAAAAAATATTTCATAAAATGATTCTCATAAAAAAATATTTCATAAAATGATTCTCATAAAGAAATATTTCAAACTAAAAAAAACAGTCAAAATGAGCAAAATGATGACACATAAACAAATATTTCAAACAGAAAAAAAACATTAGAGGACATACCTGAATCCATGAATTAGACTTACAGTTGCATATTTAAACCCACCAAGATGACCATCAATTCAGCAGCAACTCCTTAGGACCAAGGTGGCAGCTACTGGAAACCACATGTTGGGGGACTGCTCTCCTCCTAGGTATAACCCATTCCAAATAGTGCACATCAGATTTCGCCCTGTCCTTTTGATCTACAACAAAATATTTGCACCCCTGAGGAGTTATTTACTTTTCACCTTCACCCCTTTGAGACATCAAAATGCTACTTGCCCCACTTTGCCTGTTAAGGGCCTATCCATACAATTCTTGTAATGCTCCCAGGAAATCTCTGACTATAGTCTCTAAAAACATATCACCTTTATTAACAAAAACCACATATAAGATGTGTATTTCTCTAACCAATGGTATGCATAAAATTGGAGAAGATTGGAAGCTTATATTGCAAGAGGAGAATATAAATTCCAAGCCAACAAGAAAAAAGAAAGACCACTTCTCACAGTATTAAACAATCTGTCAGTTGAGTTAATGTTATCTAGAAGTACAATATTGATCAGAAATGTTGAAGGTTGTTCAATAATAGAAGTTGATAAAGGATTTAGCAACCACTACACAGGAACTGGAAATCTATGGCGTGCCCATTCTACTCCTAGAGAATGTCATTCACAGGTGTCCTTCCAAGTTCTATGCTTTCTTCACATACTGTACCAAGAGGGGGCCTTTTACGGGAATTTTCTACTACTAGAGTGACTTTGAGATTCATTTTTTGTCTCACCATTTTTAGGACTTTTCTTTTTCTTCCTCAATCGCCAACTTTTAAAGTGTAACAGTAACACTTTACTGAAGATCAAATATTTATGGTGGTGCTTTTCTTTGTTTCTTTCCTCGAGACTCTATCCACAAAAATACTTGGGAATTCCATGACAGGAACCGTAAGCAATATATTCAAAAAAAATTCTATTATAAGCATATCTTTAGAACCCAAAATTTGGACAATACTCCAAGCAGCATTAATTTTGTTAATGTAGCATCTGCTTGAGCCAAAAGCACTATTCTCGACCAAAATACACCATGGGTAGCACCCCAGCCTAGTCCTATACTAGGAGCAGGACCTCCTCTAGCATTCACTTCAGTGGACACATGATGCCACTCTGAAGACACAAGATCCATAAACATGTTCAATGCACATTTCAGCTCATTTTGAGATGATACTACTAATCCACGTTTAAGTATTTTCTGAGAGTCAGAAATGTGCTCATCGGTGAGAGGAAGAGCATGATTATTTCTTTGTCCAAAATTCTCAACCTAAGCAATGAGCCAAATTATTCCATGAAAGCAACTTAAAGCTGATAGAGATGTTTCGTAGTCAGATTCGTTTCTTAGAAAACATAAATATTCAACAAGTGAAGAGTTTGCCAAATTCAATGATATTATTTTCTATAATTTCATTTCTGAAAAGTGTAGCAGTCTGCTTTCAATACGTTCCAGGCCCACTTGGGGAACAAATATAGGTGACCATTTTCCAAAAGACTGTTCTCATCACCTGAAAAAAAAAACTTATGTCTTCAAGGGGTAGAAACTTTTCAAATATACTTAAAAGGGAATGTAGACCAACAGATATCACACCTAATGAGCTTTTTCTCAAGTTAACTCAGTCATTGGCCTGCACCATTTGTGACTATGCTTAGAGAATGGAAGAGGAAATGAAGAGAGGAAAAGCTGAGAAGAATACCTAAAGCACAATGCCACTAATAGAAAGTGATCCACAGAACCCAGGGGTTAGAGCAATTGATAATGAGTAATTGAAATGAGAAATTGTAAATGAAAGTTCACAAGTTCAAATCCCCTTAAGTACTTACTTTAAAAAAAAGTAATCCACATAATCTGCAATACCTCCAGATGATCACCACAAAATTGATACCATCTCATAAAAAGCATTATAAATACGATATTATATATAATATAAAGCAGAACCACTAGAGGAAATATTAACTTGTCTTTGATTTTATCCGACCCTTTCAGTGTTGCGGGAGGAGCAACACCATAATGATGTAGTCAGTTTGCAGTCCACAAGACCACATCTCATTCATGCATTGCATCAAACACTTTGCGAGCATCAGCTAGAAGCCCACACTTGGAATAGAAGGTGACGAGCCTATTGTCCAATGTTGTCATGGCATTCAATTGCAATTGCAATTTTATGAACAAACCCCTTGTAGGTTTCCTCTGTTTGATCGAGATGAGAGCTAGTTCAGTTTTTCCTATCCTTGATTTCTCTGATACACCTGAAATACCTCTACCACAGTGGAAAGCATCTGCAAACAAACCCTCGTTCCATACTATGCGTATCTACGACCAAATGAATCATGTAAACCTCCCATTGAACCTTCTTTTCTTCCAAATCTGAGGGTCAGAACACTGAGGACCAAGAAACTTTATGGAACTCCTTTTTCCAATTTCATTGTGTGAAGTTTGAGAATTTAATTGTTTCCAGATGGAATTGTTGTTTTAGGGATGGAAACTCACCTCTGTTCCAAATATATTTATAAACAGGCCCGATATCCTCTTGTTGTTGCTGCTAAGGAATAGAGATACCCTCGCACTCATTCCCGACAAATTAAAACCGCAAAACAAAAACTAGCCCTTCTGTACCTTGAATACTTGGAAATCGAACTTAATTTGTGGTCAAACCCACTACTGATTATAATCTCTGGATGCTGATACACTTCATGCTGGTGTGAACTGTATGCTGATACAAATAAAGGCTGACTAATAAATGCTTATACTGCTGGTATATAGGGTTGTGTGAATCACCTTTACATTGTTACTATCTATGGTTACCTTGTTGATGCATCGCTGAGATCTTGTTCGCCTTACTGCTGTATACATTGCTGATATAAACTGATGTCATGCTGTTGATTTGATGGTGCAATAAATGATGATCTAAAGGGTTACATTGTTGAGTTGTAAACTAGTATATTGCTGGCGCAATTATTGATTATCTCTGCTGATTTATTTGTTGATCTGAAATGTTCCATCACTGATTAGATTCTGAGTGATACTGCTGATAACTACTACTGATAACATTGGTTGTTCACTAATACATTCACTGGCATTTTTACATCTTAAAAGCTGATGCCAATTGCTACGTTTTTCATTGTTTCTATCCCTAGTTACGTAGACTCATATATTGCTGAGCTCTTATTTGTTGTGCTGTTGATTACATTAGCCAACACATACTGCTGGTGTATTCACTGATATACTGGTTTGACATATGATGATATCATTGCTGATTTGATGTAGTACATTGCTGGTGACAAATATTAGTTGTGTAATTCTTGTTTCAACTGTATGTACTATGAAATGTTTCTTGGGATAAAGTGATACATGACCTGCATACTTACACCATTGTCCCACACATAATGATGACAAGTACTTGTCAATAGAAGAGTCTTCCCTTGTTGACTATTCATACATGAAACTATTACTTTGACTCTCCGTTGACTTATCTTCATACAAGTGTTAGGTGCTATCCTATCCTTTCCATCTAAAAACATACTTTGGGAAGCCCCCCAAGACTAATCAAGTCTAAAGTGAAGAGGGCATCTTGCCTAGGTGACAGTGGCAAGGTCCCTACGCTGCCCAAGGTTCGTTGAATTCATCTGTCACAACCTTGCCAAAAATATACCCTTAACTCAAGCCAAAACTACTGATTAGCTTTCTGCCTCATTTCATCACAACTTGGAGGGTGTTGACTTGAACCACAACAGGATGGATGGACTTGGATCCACAAGTAGCATCAAGCACTAGAAAAAGTAGTATTAGAAAAAAGAGTTTGATTTTAAAAAGAATATACTGTGGTATATTCTAATTTAAATAAAACAAAACATAAAGCTATGAAACCTTAGGGTTGTTATAGCAATTTCAAAAGAAACTAGCCAAGGCTGTTCAAATCCATTTTAAATGGATTGATGGTAACTGCAACTACACAACTACATTAGAAATTCACCAGCACACTTGTTCAAAGCTCTGATAAAATTCTCAAAATTAGTATCCCTTCGTCCTCATCATGAAACTGACATCAAGGAACTTAAGGCACTTCCAAGTAGTCAAGTATGGCCCTGCCTACATTACCTAAATCCAATTCTACACAAATTTGATTTGCAAAATATTCCACAGTGAGCAAATACCAATGAAGAAATAGTAAAGTGGCATATAGGGTGGCTTAGGCATCTTTGCATGAGTGCACCAAATACTTAGTTCTCCTCATGTCCACTTAAGTTGGGCACTGATTCCGAGGATATGGAAGTGAATTTTTGAAAACAAAAATAGGTTTTGGTAGGGAACGGGCCCATTAAAAAAAACCTCTCTCAGTTTTGTAACAGGTTTGATGGCTTTGGAAGATTCGAATGGTTATTTACAGCCTATTTTTCCAGATTTAAATTTAAATAATTTCCTGTTATAGTCATTATTTTTTGAAATACTTTCCGAACAACTGGAGAGGAATTTGTAAAAACCAAAGGAGGCTTTTGTCAAGCATGGACTTATCTACAAAATCCTCTCTCCGTTTTTACACAGGTATCACATTTTGAGAGATATGGATGCATATTTAAGACTCATTTTTTAGAATTATGCCAAACTGGAGAATTCACAATGGAAGCAATTGGTTTGCAATTTAATGAAGAAAAGGGTTGGTACCCAGATAGCAAGTGTCGGGTATTTTTCAGATTTCAGGTCAATGTCTGAATGTAAAGAAGAGATTGATAATGCGCATGAACGCATTTAGTTGTTAAAGGTTTTCAAATCCAGATTTTAATTGACAAGAGAGAGCTATTGTGAGCTTTCAGATGAATTCGCACGAGCTGGGGGTGTACACTTTGAATGCCAAATGTCAATAGTTCCAATCCTATTTTCATTATTTACAAATAAGAGCACGTGTATGTGTTAGCATGGAAAATATATAGGAGGACTTCTATATTCTTCAAGCTGATCATATTCAAAGAGTGTGACTTTCATCGATGCAAGGTGCACACAGGCTAGGATTTTTACTCCAGTAGAAATTGTGGAAAGGGCATGAAAATAATTGCTTTCATTGTTCAATTCTGCATACATGGTATATCCAGGCTTGCGTGCGTGGCCCAACCCTTAGTCATTAGCTAACTCCCAGCTCATTGGTTTTCCATCCAGATGTAGTTCAAATGCTGCTCAGAAAAGCATACAAGGATAACCACCTCAGACATCTGTGCCAATTAGTATGGTTGAGAGAATTTTCTGATGAATTTACATTTTTTTGTTGCAAAACCCTTGTGCTTGCTTCAAATTTATTTCTTAGTGTTGTATAAATATTTCTTTCAGGTTGATAGACTATTATGCAAGCTTATTGCACTTGGATATTCCCCATAAGTGGCAGTACAAGTCGTGGAGTCACAAACATTATTTGGGTCCGAGGATATGACAATTAAAGGAGAATCGGTTGTTCATGCACTAGTGGCAAATTAATCACATCTCTTTGGAGAAGAATTTAACTGTACTGTTAAGGCACTCCTTACATAAGGTCACCGGTTCGAAACTCCATGGGTGCAAGCCTTACAAAAAAAAGGTTAGGGTTTTGGATCCTCTACAATCTTCTTGGAAAACCATGTGTGGCTAGCTCCACTTATCAGAAATGCAACTTTCTCATATAAACTGTATTTTGAAATTTTCAGTCTTCTTTAGTGCATTTGGAAACTCCCAAGAATACCAGTAGCGCATAAATGGGTGACGCCCATTTTGTCAAGGTTTTCAGCCAAAACACACTGCCCAATTCCTAAAACAAGCGATTTTCAGTTTTGACCCCAAAATGCAGAATCAGGATCTGTCCTGAAATGGACCCCGATAAGGCCATAACTTTGATTATTAATTTATTTCTATTCCATAAAGTATCAAGAAGGAAACAAATATATATTGATCTATTTGGGGGACACGGGAATTGGAATGGGCCACAAATGGTGAAAAGATAAACCAAATAGAGGAAAGCTCAAGACAAAAAGGGATGGTGCATTAAATGATGATAGATGGGCATGTTGAAACTTGAGAACAGCTGTATAGAGAGATGCTGCCACCTTCAATGCAATAAACCAAGATGAAGCTGTACTTTATCCAAGAGGCTCATGGAAAGAAATACAACTATTTCAACTTGAGACTGCCATTATATCAAGAATAATAATATTTTATGCCAATGGTGGGCTAGGCGACCACGAAGATCATTGGCATACATACCTTACAAAAGGATTGCACGGCTCATTGGGATGGGTAGAGACTAGAAATCAACCAAAAATGCCAATAAATTCCTTGAAATGTAGACAAGAGGATAGCACAAAAGCCAACAAGAAACATCATAGAAGTTTGACATGAACTAATCATGTGGCAGTTAAAGAATACAGGAAAACCCAAAAGCTTGCTCTGATGCCAAGGAAAAGAACAGTAATCTATATGGCAGAGGATTTAGTGCATGCAAACCCATGCAAATAGAGAATCATCTTTCACATGGCTACAAAGTCCAATAGGGGCATGGGGTTCAGGGAAGGAAACAAATACAAGTACAACCGCAACCACAAAACCAGACAATCCAATTGACACTCCTATATTCAAATAAAATTCCTAATGCTATTTGCTTCTACCAATCACATGAACCTTAACATTATTTTTTTCACAAAGTAATCAGGCATTTATGAAATTACCAGTCTGCATATCAGCATGAATGCTTGTGTCTGAAAATGCAAAGAAAATGACAAAACTTAGGACTGAAAATGAATATACAACATAGTACCATAATTCCAACTATTTCATCCTGGCACTGCTCATCTACTTTGTATATATTCATATTACATAATAAAGAACATGCCAAAGCAGGACATACCATATATAGGCACTGGAGATACTGAATAGAAGTGACAGAAACTCCAGTAACCATGATATATTAATATAACTAAGTAATACTCACGACTATTATAAATACCTTACCTATAATTAACATTTGTTAAAAGTACTTCTGAAAAATGACATATCTTAAAAGTAAGGAAATCACAAAAGGTGAGACATCTCAAGTATGATAGCACTAAAAGGCCAAAGTTCCTTAAGTGACAATAGGATGGTTCATGTATTGTAGTGATAAATGGCACTTGTCAATTCTTTTTTCCGTTTTTTCGATTTTGTGCATGGTGAGAAATGGGGTTCAAATTTCAATCATAACTCCTGACTTACTAGATACAATTAGATACAAGTGCTACAGTGACAGTGTCATAGTGCCAAAGTGGACAACTGGGTTAGTTAAAAACAATCCTCAAGTGTAAACCCTAGAGGGATTAATTTTGTGGATCAAAAGGGTTAGTTAAAAATAGCAAAAAAGGAAATAACTCCAAATATCTATTCAATGAAACTTGACTCCACAAAATTCAGGCCTCTGGGTTTTCAAATAGGTTGGTGGAAAATTTCTGTTATATCATCAATGGGCCACCCCAGACAAACAAGATCCTCTAGTGATAACACTTAAAATCAGTATCCAAAATATGAGAAAACATACAATGGTAAAATGGTCTGGGTACCATATTTCACAATGAGTTACAAGCAGCAAGGTGACCAGTATTAGTATTGGCCACTTAGATGCTACAAGTGTGGGCAGATGATGTCTCATATTAATAGCCATATGTTCCATTGTGTTCATGACACGTACATGGTGTCCATGTTTGATGTAGATGATAGACAGTACTATAATGTGGTGGTGCCAAACTATTGTAAATGTGTTATTCGTGTACATAGTACTCTATTGTCTGTTTGTATGTGTTGATGCTGATTATATTACTTGAATTCTATATAATATATATATCTACAAGTCTTGTGAGGTTTATTTATATATATTTTTTGTCAAAGATCAGTGGCAGATGAATGAAATGTCCTATTTGTATAATCAAAATAGTCCTAGGGATCATCAACTACAATTAGAGAAAATTAGATCTAGACGTCATAGAAATGAACAAAATGCTTTTTCATCCAGTTGTCTTTCTGCATTCAGTTTCAAGCATAAATTCTTGGACAAAGAAACAAGAAGGCTAAGATCATGACATACAGGCTCTGTTTGTCTGTGAAATGCTTCGAGCCTTGACTTCAGAACTTCTGCAGTATCATCCTTCCATTGAATCAATGGCTCCCCTGTGACCTGTCATAAGAAAACATATTATCAATACATAGTACAGCACAATCACTTATAATACACCAAATCAGAAGACGTGAAATATCACTTGATCTAATACACCACACATTTTCATAGCTATGGATAAATGTGGAAATTACAAAGTCTGTTTAGGATTTATTTGTCTCAGCTTTTGCCGGAAAGGTTTACCCTTTTGACATTCTGGTTTTAAGGGAATGGTGTGTTGGAAGACATCTTCCCTATATGCTTTGAGCTCATCATATGTGAAGGCAAATATGTCCCTAAATTCTCTTAACAAGTTTATAAGGGCATTTCTTTCTTCATCTGGGATACCTTTTCCAATTTTCAGTATTTTTGGTTCCTTTTCCGTTCCAATGTTGATCTCAATATACTCACCCGGTTTCATCTAGTCCACATTACTCTTTCTCCTATCATGTCTGTCAAAAACATGTTCCAAAGCCACAAAACCTCGTGAAACAGGGTTTGAGCGGTTACCCTCATCCTGATAAACTTTGCCTTCCTCTTGATCATTTGGTTTATAATTCAAGAACTCATCAATGTTGTTTATGAACTTTAGTATCTGTTCATCATCTCTGAAAACTTGCCAATGTTCTATATTATTAGGAATGGAAGGTCTAAAGTTTATTTACAAGGGGCAATGTCCCTCTAACATTTCGTCTAAAGGTTGAAGTGTCGAGGCTGAAACTGCAAGTTTGTCAGCGGCACTATTCTGGTCTCGAGGGATTGCTTCTATATTAAGGGCATCAAAGAATTCCATTGTGTCCCATATTGCATTTTGGTACTTTTTAAGTCTCTGGCACTTACATGCAAATTGACCCTTAATCTATTGGACAATTAAATCTAAGTCCCCTTTTATAGTTAGCAGTTTGATTCCCATGTCCTTGGCAATCTCTATGCCCAGTAGAAGTGCCTCATACTCTGCCACATTATTGGTTGCTTCAAAATCTAGTTTAAAAGCGAAGTTGAAAATCTTACCCTCTGGAGAAGTGATGACAACCCCAGCCCCCTTTCCTGCTCTAGAACATGATCCATCAAAATTCATTTTCCATAGCTTATTTGTTTCTTCACTTTTAACCTCTTCCTGGATTGGATCTAAAAAGGTGGAGTTGATTTGAATATTTCCTATCTCACCGACATGGCAGACAAATTCATTTTATGGTCTTTCTGGATTTTCAACATGGTATCTCCTTTCCTTTTCAGTGTGTAATTTTACAAGTGAGTCCTCAGAAGTAGGAACTGTTGCATAAGACCAATCCAACTGTATAGAGCCACCTAAGGTTGCACCCCACTTTCTAGAGAGTAGCATGCCCCACCTATCTGGTACATCTATGACAAGGATATCCATGGTAATATGGATGTCCGGGTATTTGGCCAATCTAACAGGAACATTCTCTATCATCCCTTCAACCTTAACGGGTCTAGAATCCATGGCACATACATTTTGGTAGGGCCTGGTGGTTCTTAAGTTAAGTTGTTGCATAACCCTCTTGGTCATCAGGCTTGCATCGGATCCTGAATCCAACATACAATTGTGTAGAAGAAGGTCACCTATCATCAATGATATATAGGAAGGGGGGTGAGCTTCTCTTCTTGTATCCCTAGTATGCAGGATTATAGGAGGGTCCTCATGAGTTGAGTCACAGCTGGTTGAAGGCTCTTCCACATTATCCGAAAAAGTGACCTTCTTAGGGGTCTGAGGGGTGAGAGGAGTGGGTGGACTAGGATTGGCAGTACATGCAGGAATAGGTGCTTCCAATGTTTTCAACAACTTTTCCTTTTGACCAGAAATCTTATAGAGTTTATTTATGGGTATAGGTACCTTAGTAGTATTGAACCAATTATTCCAATCAAAATTTAATCTACTAGAGTCAGTTGAATCATTTGGAATAATTTCCTTTGGAGGTTGTATGGAAGGTGCGGGATTTGATCTTCTTTGGTATCCAACCCCTTTAAATCTCTGCATATTGTGGAGATGTTCACTGGATGGTCTTTCTCCATAGTTTTTAGTCATATTGTCTGGCTCATTCTCAGCATGTTTCCAGTTTTCTCTGGGAATGTTGCGGATATCTCCTACGGCATTTATGTATTCAGGCTCACTTGATGTTGGATTACTGGTACCCTCCCCTTCAGGATAACCATGCTCTTGTACATAGTTTGCAAAATAGCAAGCGAATTCCTCATGGAAATCTTTGCAAGCTCTGCAAAATGGGATGTACACCTCATTTGTGTTAGCAGCCTCTATCTGAGTTGGAGGCCTCTTTTCATTTTCGGGAGCTTTCTTCTGCCAGTTATTTTTGGGAGGGTAATTTCTTTGAATTGGCTGAGTCTGTTGAATTTGCTGAACTCGTTGGACATGTGCTCTTTCTATGTTTATGATTTTGTTTTGCACTTCTTTCATTTGGACTACATGTTTATGTTCAGCTTTTTCCATCCTCTCACACATATCCATCATCTTTTTCTCGTATGAATCTTTCAAAGCAGCTAGAGGATCTTTATCTTTAGGCTCAGCTGTTTTTAAAGGCGTTTGAGCTCTTGAATAACCAGGTAAATTTGATTTTCCAGAGGACTGCATGTTTTTGTCGATCTTAGTCGCCAATGTCTGTGCTTCTAACAAAGTAGTGGGCTCTTTATCCCTAAGTTCATACTGCATCTCTCCACTTAAAGCTTCAATGTAGTAGACCAGTATAGTATGTGGAGTCGGCTTATAATATGTAGGGATTGCATTGTATAAGTAGGTAAACTTCTTGTTGAACTCTTCCATGGTTTCCATCTCACTTCTTTTGATGTTTGTTAGAGCAGCAAGTTGATGACGGGGCTCTTTCTTCTCACCATACTTGTTGGTGAAAGCAGTTTTGAACTCAGTCAAGGTGGCAAAGGAATTAGCTGGCAAGCCGATGAACCAGTCACCAGCATCTCCATCTAAGGACAAGGCCAATAGTTTCATGTACACATCATCATGCTTGTGAGCAGGATCTCTAACATATCCACTTGTACATTTTGAGAAGGCTTTGAGATGATATGCAGCAGTAATGGCATCAGTTCCAGTAAAAATGGGGAGCTTGTCGATAGCTTTGTCTGGAATATCATGTGGTTGACCTTCTATCTGAGTAATGTTGAGGGGAGAATAGAAATCACCCATCGTATCGGAAAAACAATTATTACTGTTTTCAGAATTTTCAGAATTTTCTAAGTTATTTTCTTGAAAAAGACTATGGATGTCAGAAATAGACTGAGACCTAAGTTCTTCAAGGATTTTACGAGAAGCAAGCTTGTTCAGTCTTCTCCTATAAAACTTTTCAGGTTCTGGGATGAAACTAAGCAAGCCTTCAGAGTTTCTTCTAGTTGAATACCTTGAGGTGTTAACTAACAATGGAGTCGCTAGGTGGATCCAAGTCTAATTTCTGAGAGTGATTAAACTAAAAATCTACCAAAAGGAAAAAGGGCAGTGGAGTCGCCAGATAGATTGAGAATCTATCAAAAAAGGTAAAACAAACTAGAAAAAACTAAGGTCGTCCAGGAACAAAAAGATTTGTCCCCGGCAACGACGCCAAAGATGTTGTCCGCCAAACTGCACACCAGCAGCAGAAATCTTTCGAAAGTTGTCTCCCTCATTAGAAAGTGGGGAGAGGTGTGGCCTTGGGGGCAAGCAATGAGCCAGGTACTGTCACCTGAATCCCAGCTCCTCCGTTTAGGCTAACTCCTAACGAAACCAAGGGGGGTAGTCCCTACAAAGAGTTGTCTGAGGCTCTTGTGTTTTAAATGTTTTTTGATGTTGTGATGCGGATGGGTGTTGTTTAGGAGTTTTGAAGGTGAGAGACACAAAAATGCTTTAAATGAAACCAAGATAACGCAATCCACGTTGCAAGAGAAAATGAAAGATACACTGAATCAGAAACAAATCACTCTTTATATGGAAATTAACATAAGTACTCCAGATTGATAATAAGCAAATAAAAGTATATGATCAAGGACCAGTGCCTTATGGAGTCAAAAAATATCTGAGTGATTGAGTTGTTCGAGAAAAAGGTTCTTGAGATCGTTTTGCAGCTTATCTTGGTAAATTAAAAATTTTAGTGGTCTTGATTATTAAGGCTAAGAACAAAGGTATCAAAAGGAGTGGAACCTTAACCAAGAAAACCACTGGCAACCTTTTAGGTGATAGGTCGGGAGCACCCAGATTCAGAGAACAAGTGTTCTTACGGCTTGACCGCCCTCGAGTCTGACAGTGGATTCCCGGCACCACCTCTTTCAGGAAGAACTCAGTGATTTTGTCTTGGTTGGGGTTTTGGGGTAAAATTTTAATTAATGTTATTACTTGTGAAATTAACAAGTCCTGCACCTTTCTGAGTACTAGCCCAACCGTTTCCGGTTGGCAGAGCATACGGGTGTAGGACAAAAACCAAGATAAATTAATTAAAAAGGGAAGTATGGGTTGAAAAGTTTTTATTATTAGAGCACTCGTTCAACTCTCCGACAGAGAGCGCTCTTGACTTGATCTTATGACCACAGTTCAAGAGACTTGCTAATTTAAAATGCCTAATGCAAGGAAAGATGCAATTCTAACAATGCTCTCCGATAGAGAGTGCTCTTGAATTGGATTTGGCCAAGTTCAAGAGGCTTTGTTCATTTTAAGAAGCAAGAAGCAGTTGTGATAACAAGATATAATGAAAACTTGTAAAACTCAAATCATGTGATAGCTCAAATCAATGCGAAATACTGCTAACATACTACTTGCAAAATAAAATGAGATAACGGAAATATCTAGTGTTCTACCAAGCAAAATTTTACACTACAGGTGGGATCAACCTCCGAACAAGGTCAACCACTAGAAGCCATCAGTCTTGGAAACCTTCCAGCTAGCTGGATGTCCACAAGAAGCTGATGGGGGAACGAGAAGCTACCACAAAGTTATGTGGCCTTTGGGATGCAATCCCAAAGTTAGCTCTTCTCTGGTCAAGGCTTGGAAGAGAAGCGACAAAATAAAAAATGAATTATTCTAGAACGAGAAATGAAGAGATCTAAATTAAACAAGCCAAACAAACCCAACACTCTTCCCCAAATGGGGAAGAAGACCAAAAAGTGGAGCCTCCTCCACTTGAAAATTTTATTTAACGGTTACAAGTGCCTTTGGGGATGAAGCCCTGAAAGGTCTTTTGAGAGAAGAAAATAACTATTTGAAAAGACAATACTTGTGAGCCCTTAATGGCTAATTACAAAAAGAAAAGTATACAAGGTTTATCAATATTGTTTCAAGTCTTCTCCTTAGATGCACTTTGCTCTTTCTTTTGAGTATTGTTCTTATCAAGCTTTTATCCTCCTTCAAAACAGATCTACACAAGCTCAAACTCACATCAACAATGTACCCATTAGATATTAGTCAAAATCCAAATTTAAAACAAAATGCAAAGACTAATATCTACCCTATATGCAAAGATTTTTTTTTAATGCAAACTTTTGAAGTTTATGACATGAGATCTAAGGCCCTAATGCTACTTTCAAAGCATAAACTAGAAACTACTAAATAAAAATGTTAGAGATTTAATCTATTGCAAAAAAGACCAGATCTATACTATGAAATTAATCTAATACTAACCAAACCTTAGACTTTACCAAACTGTATCTTGACTGTTTTTTGAAGTGTTTTAAGGGCAGAATTTTGAAGTAGATGAGAGGGAAAAGAGGGCAGCCAAACATGGGACAAGGGACAGCTGCAAAATGCAGATGATGGACAGCGGTGGAAGATGGTAAGGGCAGCAGAAAGGTAAGGCAGCAGACTGGATTTGTGGAGAGAAAGGGACTGAAAATGAATAGATAACAAGGGCAGCAGCTAGAAGAAAGAATGGGACGAGAGGAGGAAGGTAGGATGGACGAGAGGAGGAAGATAAAAGTGGGATGAGAGCAAGGATGGTAGGAAAACAAGAGGGGCAAAAAGCCAAACAAGCCACAAACAAAGGCTAGCTAAGCTATAATCTCAAACTTGGAGAAGGGTAGGGCTTTAGATTTCCATAGTTTCGATGGGTAGGACAAGTAACCAATTGAGAATTTGTTTGAAGAAGTTTGATGGAAAGAAAACACATATGACTCCTTATTTCTTGATTCTTTAAAGCAAGACCTCTTTGATAACTTGTAGAATGAAGATGTAACCAAACAAGAACCCTTGCACTTGGGAGAGTACCTGAAAAGCCACACACTTAAGAGAAAAGCATAGATCTATAATATTTGTGCTAGATTGTTAGCCCTCTAAATCATAAGAATCAATGCTTAAGAATCAAAAGTATATAGACAAAACATGATATCACCTCATACAAGATGAAGCATGGCACACCAAGAGCTTCCACATTGACCTCCAAAGTCTCACTTTATTCAAATACTTAAACAAATTACAAATTTCTCCAGAGTTTTGATGCTTAAAGATCCATCCTCAATGAAGCAAAATGAGCCTCATTATATAGCAATAGAAGACTACCCAAAGCCCCAAGTCAAATTGGCTTGAATGGAGCCAATGGTGACCTAACCCCAATCGAATTTCAATCTAAACACCAAGTCAATGCCGAGTTTGAGATGATCTCCACCAAACAAATCGAATTACATTAAATGGGATGAGGAGGTGGCCTCCACCTAGGCTAGGCGCCCCTCATCTCCACTTTGGAATAATCACCAACCATATGTGAGCTGCCATGTGTAGAACTCGAGCTCAAGAAAGAGGTTGACGTGAGCTAAGAGGTAGGTGCTTGGAGTTTAAACAAGATTCGATTGCAATCATGGTAGGTGGGAGTGGGAGGTGGCATCCACCTAGGCAAGGTGCCCCCACTCCATTCAATGCAACTCCCTACCAACCCAAAAACCAATTAATACGACCTCCACATCACTAACTCGTTTTTGCATGCATGGAGGGCGAGTTCACTTGAGGAGCTTTGACTTGTGCTGACTGTATAGTTGACTGAAGCTGATTGGAGATGATTGGAATCTTCATAAATGCTAAGTGCCATGTCATTTAGCCTTTTACTTTATTCAATTTGGATTATTTTGGAGAGATTTGGATTATCTCCAAAATAATCATTTTTATTATTTTAATTAATAATTTATCTGTAAATGGCTTTTCAGAGAAAATATTAATTATGAGGCCTAAATGACATCTAAAACCTGGATCTAGCTGGTCCATAGGTCATGTGTGATTTTTGGCTTATGAAACGAGCCATCAATCACTAAATTTGGACCCCGGACGACTGACATATTACAAATTATTATTTCTCTATTTAAACTATGGAGAAATTTATTAAATTTAAAAAATAATTAAAAACCCAAATTCGACGGACTCGGTAAAAAATTTTCGAAATTTTTTCTGAGGGTTTTATGGACCTAGGACATGACCGACACCTATTCTAACAGTGTCTAGTAGGCTTATATACATCAGTTGGCCTCTAATAACCCCCCATGGCTAAAATTTTCAAAATCGGGCATTCCAGCTTTGGAGGAGCAGGAGAAAACCTCATCGATTATACATCGCCTTAAGCAAAGTATAATTGACAAGGGAAAAAACTCCCTGGAATACCTTAGTTGCTTAATCCAGTCATGGGGAACCGAGACACTCAGATCCTACTAGCACACTTTATTACAAATCCCCATGGGGCCATGGTCATGTCGACTCAAAAAACAAAACAGGCTAACCAAAACTGGCTAGCCACCAATGCTGAATCATCTGATACACTGGAGTCAAACACTTATCATGTTTGTCAAATGGCGGCTCTTACGATAATCCAACTATGGTACAAATAAGTTGGTAACACTCCTCTCTGCCAATTTGACTAACTGCATCTGCTGGTGTGGAGGATGACCCCTCCATACGATCACCCTCATCAAAAGTGACCGGCTCTAGCACTGGATCATTAAGATCCATGTTGGCTAATGCCAACTCAGTACTGCTGTCCAAACCCATCTCATCAGGAAAGACATCCCACATCCGTGTCTTTCCCTTCGCCCACTCCTCCCTCTTCCTGTAAATAAGACGAATGTTGGAGTGCACATACACCATCGTCTCTGCCCTGGACTGCTCAAGCCTGCTCTTCTTCACACTGTACAAGTTCCCATATGTGCTCCAATTCCTCTCACAACAAGAGGATGAAGTAACTTGAGAGAGGACCCTCAAGGCTATCTTTTGTAGAAGAGGGCATGTTGCCCCATGAGTTGTCCACCAAACAAGGGGTTTCTTAACCCCCATGTCTCTAACCACCTCATATCCTCCAAAGCTCCTAGTGCCACTAGAAAACTCATAAAATTCCTCCTCCACCACCTCAAGGTGGTCTCTATCCTGAAGTAGCCGTCTAAATGCTATCTTCCTCCCCTCTAAGATCTCTCCATCCATGTGAGGAGGGACTCTGGATGAGGGCCCCGACCCACCACTCAGCCAATTTTGAGCGTAGAACCTGGGGTTCAATGAGTGGGCCAAGCAATGCAAAGGTGTGCAATTTTTATCCCACCTGGAGATAAGAATGCCCTGTATGATGGACTATAAGTTCTCTGTCGATGTCTCATACTCAGCACACTCATTCTCCATAACAATGGTCCTCATGGACTCAATCATGGAATCCCACCCCTCATAAACATCTCCTAGGATGGGCTGGTCCGTGTCTGCAAACCGCAACAAAGAAATGATTGGCTCCATGATCTTGATGCTAAGGACTACCCTATCCCACCAACCATCATCTAATACTGTGTCCTTCACCTTTTGTGAAGCATTCTGATCTGACTTTCTCCAAAAAGCCCAAAACTCTGAATCACCATGGACCCAAGAGCGGTTTTTACCTCTCTCAATGTCTTGAGCATGATGAATGAGGAAGCAAACCGAGTATCTGCAACCTTCAACAATGAAAGATGTGTATACTCTTTGTAGATTGTGAGGGCATTGGTGTGGTTTTGTACAAAGTTACGGATATGGCGTGCATCCTCAATAAGTTTGCCAATCCATGGCACATCTGAAGCAATAGATTTCAGTGCTAAATTTAAAGAATGGACAATGCAAGGTGTCCAAAATACCTGTAAGATCAATAAAAGAAAGTATAAATGAGTCATTGAGTCTAGACTCCTAGACTCTACAAGACTACAACTAAGTTACTACTTACTAACAGCTCAAAATTTCAAATAAATGAGTAAATTAACAATCACATACCTGTGGATGTTTAGCTTCCACAATCATGCCAACAGCCTTGCAAACATGTGCATTGTCCGTGATGATTTGTACACAAGAATCAACACCTACTTCTTCAATGGTTTTGATGAACAAATCACCCATATATTGTGTATCCTTGTATTTCCCAAGAGCATCCACCGCTTTCAAGAACACCGGTCCATTTGTGGAAGACACCATGAAATTGATGAGTGGATGGCGTGTTGGATCCGTCCATCCATCAGAAACAATACTAACACCCCATGTGGACCATTTTGATTTAATTGGATCAATAATTTTATCCACCTCCTTCTTTTCCTTAACCAACAATGTGGTTCTAAGCTTCTCTGAACTACGAGGCACATAACCAGTTGGAGCTCGTTCCATTATAGATCGACACATCTCAAAGTACAATGGTGACCGTGCAACATTGAATGAGATGAAGTTGAGGTAGAAGAAAAATGCAATGGAGAGATCTACCTCTTCTCGTGCCTCTTGTTGGAAAATCCTATCCATTGGACCTCTTGAAGTTGGCCTCTTTCTTGTTGGATAAGCAATAGCATCAACCCCACTCCTAGTGCTAGAGGGTTTCCTCAAGAATGGAAGAGGATCCTCACGATGAAATGTCTTGCTTGCTGCAGCCACCTTCCCTACCCCAACATGGTCTTCTCTTTCCATCTCCCTCCTTTGGTTAACACTCACAGCTTTGCATGAAGAAATCCCACAAGGGAGGGCCAACAAATGGCCTTTAACCCGGTAATAGGTGCTCTTGAAATCATGCTTGCAGAAATTGCAATTCCAACACACATTGCCTCCCCCACCAAGCTTCGCTCCAACACCTTCTTTCCTTGTCACATACCTCCACAAAGGGTATTTACTCTCTTGTGCTTGTTGTTTTGCCAAAGCATGGCTATAATGAGGATGAACTTGACTAGAACCGGTTAGAGCACTACTAGGAGCAGAAGGGGATGTGCTTGGAGGAGGAATAGGACGAGAGGGAATAGATGGGGCATTCTTCCCTTTCCTTTTCCCTCTACCTGCTGCCCTAGCTGGTTGAGACATTTTCCTTCAACCTTGCTGGTGAAATCACACTTGAATCTCCTTCACCTGCAAGAAAACACTCTTGAATCTCCTTCACCTGCAAAAAAATGACATTGAGCTCTCTCTAACTCTCCCTCACACTCCCAACAGTTAGCAAATGACAAATAAAATACAAAAAAGGCGTTTTTATTGACCCGTGGGCTCTTCCTCACGCATTTTTCGTGTCCTGTTTTTCCCCCACACGTGTCCCGAGTTTGGGACACGAAAAAACTCGTGTCCCCCACGTGGGGAAACCGTGTCTGCGCCCAAACGTGGCCCACGCGACATGGGGACCTTGTTGGACGTGTCCTGTTACTTAGGCTGTACATGTTATTCTCTTAGTTAAGATCCTAGATCAGATTGAAATTTCTGAAAAACTAACACCAAGAACCTAGTCATGGCGTCTCTAGAAAAGATCCTCACGGAGCTGTATCAGCTTTGATGTGAGTTGTAGACATTAGTCAAGGTGAATAAGCACTTCTGAAGTAACTTACCCATTTGTGAGACACTGCCATCCCCTGTGTTACTGCTTGTCCAGCATATGCTAGAGTGTGTATCCCCTTTCCTCTTCCAAAGTGTCACAATGTCAAGTCAATAGTCATCCTTTAGCCTAGCCTTTGATTTTTAGCCTTCACCCTTCACTAGCAAATTGGTCACAACTATGAAATGAGTATGATCTTGAAAGTCTAGTCTGAGTCATGATTAATATTGAAAACACTTTATATTTGGTTTTAGATCGCTAGAGAAATGATTACTATTTGTTATAATTGCTACTTGAATGATTTGTAAAGCATCTCTTAGCCTCTAACACTTGCAGCAGCTAATTCTCAGTTTGGGTCATATTATTGGTCATGCTGACTGGGTCAAACCTAGTTTGACCAAAGTCAACCACAGGACATGAGGTGGATAGACCTCAGATGATGCAGATGGATGGTATATGGTCTATTCCAGGTCACAAGATGGTTCCATGCATTGGTTACAGGTTTATGATGATGATTTGTGGTTTTCAGCATATCTGATCATTTACAGATTATTATTATTTTATCTGTCTTGACATATTGGATATTTTATAAGATCATGCAGAGATCCATAGGGTGTATGAGTACACACCTCTAGTGGATTTGGGCTCTCTGAGTCCATTGAGATAGTTGGTTTTCAGTTCTGGGCAGTTACAGTGATTATTTTCCTCAGTTTATCATTCTGGTGCAGTTTTGCCATGATAAATGGCTTGTTAGAGCAGAGTGATGGTTTGATTGGTTTTCCTAGGGCGCTATAGAGGGGACATGCATTGTAGCTGCTTGTTTTTACTATATTGCTTTGTTCCCGGACACATTGGTGCAGTCAGTTTTGGCTCCAAGTGACCAGGAAGAGAGTTACAGGCATTTTGATTCTTTCCAGAGGATTTACAGAGGATAAAAAATGGTTAAAATGGCTACTGAAGAATTCGATTTGGGCTACTGAGGAAAGGAAATGGCATGGGATGAGTTTTGATGATGAGTGTGATGTCTTCCACCCTTTCCACAGCAGTTTCAGCTTTCAGTGGGGCCCACACCCATCTCTTTGGCACATTTCATGATTTTTTGGGGCCTTTGGAGGCTCACGACTTTCCCAGAGGAGCACGATTTGGTGCTTAGCTTGGTCTTGTGATGTTATTGTGCCACGGGGAAACACTAGGGGTGTTAGATATTACCTCCTAGACCCACCATGAGCTATATCTTATGCTATTTTGTCATTTTGAGTGGGACCCCCCTCTCCTAGGGCGATTTTGTCCATGTATGTTATATTTTTTAGTTGATCCATGTACTTTATTGTTGAGCTCATCTCAACCATTGATTAGAACATTTTGATCTTTTAATCTTATCCATCCATTCAAAAGGTGGTTAGGGTTTTTGTATCTCTCCATCCTATTTAAAGGAGAGAGCTTCTCATTGTAAAGGGTCTTTGGCTCTTGGAATCTTGATAATAAAAACTATTTGCAAACACTTCTTGGATCTCCTTTGCATCGATATTCTTAGATGGTGATTGGAAAGTCTATTGCATCCTAGCATTTGAGAGTTTGTGGTGATATCTATATTTTTCGTGGAATACTTTGTCTTGTCTACAAGAGGGTGACTTCACTTGGGCGTTTTTGCAGGGCTTCCTCAACTCGCTCTCTTGGAATTGCTTGTATCAGGGGGTTTTCATTAGTATCATTGTGATCTATGATTTCATCTTGTTATTTCTTCTATTACATTAGTCTATTTCTCTTGATGCATCAAATCTGATATTGTTGACATTTGTTGTGCAGGAGAGAGGGCGCATTGGCTTCTTTGGGCAAATTGATCTGCATATAGCACTCACTCAAATCTTCTCAAATTGAGTGGGAATGCATAGATCATCATCATCAAGGTATCTACAAGGATTTCTAGGTAAGGTCTACAGGTTTGTTCATTATTTCTTGGTTCCAATCCATTGGCATCATTATTTTACTGTCAAAACCCTCACTATTTTTATTCAAAAAATTCCATGGATAGAACCCCTTGATCAATTGGCAAACCATTTCTGGGTATTTTAGCTTGGACCAAACCCAAAGTGGGTTCTCCTAGGCGTCAAGGTTGGAGGAATCCACAGGGCCCAATTCCCAAGGCACTCATCTACAAACCCTATCGCACTTCCCCACTTGGCCAATTTTTCTGTGTTTTGATCCTGTCTCTGAGGCTTGTGTGCTTTGATACTATCATATTTCTCTTCAAGTCTATCCAAAGGTACTAGATAGCCCCAATCCTGTTCTTAACCTCCCTGCATTGGACATGGTTCCCAAGGTAGTGGATTTTCATATCATTTGCTGGTACCTTGATTCTGGATCTGTTAATTAAGCTCATAAGTCACTTGCATAACTATGTTAGATCAAATCTATATTTCTTAAGCCTCTTGATCCAACCCATTACTCACCTTGTGACTTCATCCATAGATCTAGGGTTCACCATACCTAACACCTTACATACTTCACTATGTCTGATTTGATCTGGTGTCCTGGTTTGATCTCTCCTATCGGGAGTAGATCTGGGTCTCCCCCATTGTTGTCTTGGGTTAAGACAACATCAAGTGAATATTGCCTCGATTTGCGTGACAACCATCCAATTGGGAGTCGAGGTTGTCTTGGTTCACCTCTTTGGTTTCCCATCCCCTCTCCATCCGTACGGATCCATCTATAGGGGCAACTACAAGTTTGGTGATAACAAGTCCAAATCCTAAGCAAGCAACTAGCAAACAAGCTGGAAGATTGATATATAAGATAAATCAATCAAAACAAAGAAATGAAAGCAATAACAAGCAAGTAAGATCTGGCGACAAGTTTGGATGAAGAATTCCCACACATCCTAGAGGTAACTATCTTCCCAAGGGAGGCTTGCAACGCAGTCCCGCGAGTTAATGCAACCCTATTGTAAATCAAAGAGACCATGTGTCAGTTGCAAGAGTCTATCATGAAAGTACAAGACAACTGAGAGTAGGAACAAGTGGAGAATTCAAAGCACAATTGAAACAAAGATCCACTCCTAGTTGTTTGACCTGAAGATGAATCCCATGAATATTAAACACCCTGTAGAATCTACAACTCACTCTAACCGAGGCGCCCTCGAAAAACCTTACTCTCCTCCAACTTGCATGTTGAGAAGAATCAGGCAATGGAAGTTGATCAACCAGTCCAAATCCTGACCAAGCAACAAGCAAACAAGAAAGAAAATTGACATATAAACTAAATAAAACAAAACCCAGAAATGAAAGCAATAACAAGCAGGTAAGTTCTAGACACATGTTTGGATGAGTTGTTCGCACACGTCCTAGAGGTAGTTATCATCCCTGTTATCACCAAACTTGTAGTTGCCCCTGTAAATGGATCCAAGATGGATGGTAGAGGGGATGGGCAACCAAAGAGGTGAACCAAGACGGCCTCGACTCCCAAATGGATGGTTGTCATGCCAATCGAGGCAGTCTTCACTTGATGTTGTCTTAGCCCAAGACAACAATGGGGGAGACCCATATCTACTCCCGACAGGAGAGATCAAACCAACACATCAGATCAAATCAATGGAGGATGAAGTACGTAAGGTGTAAGGTGAAGTAAACCCTAGATCTATGGATGAAGTCACAAGGTGAAGTATGGGTTGGATCAAGAGGCTTAAGAAAATATGAAATTGATCCAATGTGGAAATACAAGTGACTTATGAGATTAATTATCAGATCTATAATCAAGGTATCGGTAAATGATAAAAATATCCACTTCCTTGGGAACCGTGTCCAATGTATGGAGGATAGAAACAGGATTGGGGCTATCTAGTACCAATGGTTAGACTTGTTTGACAGGTATGACAGTATCAAAGCACACATGCCTCAGAGATAGGATCAAAACACTGAAAAATGGTCAAGTAGGGTAATGCGCCAGGTTTGAGGGATTAGTGCCTTGGAGTTTGGGACTTGTGGAGTCACCCAAGCATGACGCCTAGGAGAACCCACTTTGGGTTTGGTCCAAGCTAAAATACCCAGAAATGGTTTGCCAATTGATCAAGGGATTTGATCCATAGAATTTTCCGATTATTTTAAGTGAGGGTTTTGACAGTAAAATAATGATGCCAATGGATTGGAACCAAGAAAAGATGAACAAACTTGTGGATCTTACCTGGAAAACCTTGTAGATTCCTTGATGATGATGATCTATGCCTTCCCGACCAATTTGAGAAGATTTGGATGAGTGCTTTATGTAAATCGATTTTCCCAAGGAAGCCAATGCGCCCTCCCTCCTGCACAACAAATGTCAGCAATATGAGATTCGATGCATCAAGAGAAATGGACAAATGCTACAAGAGAAATAACAAGATAAAACCATAGATCAAAATGATACTAATGATAACCCCATGATACAAGCGATGCCAAACAAGCGAGTTGAGGAAGCCCTGCAAAAATGCCCAAGTGAAGTCGCCCTCCTGTAAACAAGACAAAGTTTCCACGAAAATATAGATCTCACCACAAATACTCAAATATGCTAGGATGCAATAGACTTTCCAATCACCATCGAAGAACACCAGATGCAAAGGAGACCTAAGAAATTTCCACAAGAAGTTTTCTATTATCAAGATTCCAAGAGCCAAAGACCTTTTACAATGAGAAGATCTCTCCTTTAAATAGGATGGAGAGACACCAAAACCCTAACCACCTTTTGAATGGATGGCTAAGATTAAAAGATCAAAATGTTCTAATCAATGGTTGAGATGAGCTCAACAATAAAGTACATGGATCAACTCAAAAATATAACATACATGGACAAAATCGCCCTAGGAGAGGGGATCCCACTCAATGTGACAAAATAACATAAGATAAAGCTCATGGTGGGACTAGGGGGAAATATCTAGCCTCCCTAGTCTGTCCCCATGGCACAACAACATCAAAAGACCAAGCCAAGCACCAAATCGTGCTCCTCTGGGAAAGTCGTGAGCCTTTAAAGGCTCCAAAAAACCATGAAATGTGCCGGAGAGATGGGTGTGGGCCCACTGAATGCTGAAACTGCTAGAGAAGGGGTGGAAGACATCACACTCATCATCAAAACTCATCCCATGCCATTTCCTTGCCTCAGTATCCCAAATCGAATTCCTCAGTAGCCAATTTAACCATTTTTAATCCTCTGTAAACCCTCTGGCAAGAATCAAAATGCCTGTAACTCTTTGTCTGGTCACCTGGGGGAAAATCTGACTGCACCAATGTGTCCGGGATCAAAACAATATAGTAAACACAAGTGGCTATACTTCATGCCCCCTCTATAGCGCCATAGGAAAACCAATCATGCCATCACTCTGCTCTGACAGGCCATTTATCATGGCAAAACTGCACCAGAGTGATAAACTGAGGAAAATCATCACTGTAACTGCCTGGAACTGAAAACCAACCATCTCATTGGACTCAGAGAGCCCAAATCTACCTAAGGTGTTTACTCATACACCCTATGGATCTCTGCATGATCATATAAAATCTCCAATATATCCAAACAAATAAAATAATAATAATCTGTAAATGATCAAATATGCTGAAAATCACAAATCATCATAAACCTGTAACCACTGCATGGAAGCATCTGGTGACCTATAATAGACCACATATCATCCTTCTGCATCATCCGAGGTCTATCCACCTCATGTCATGTAGTTGACTTTGGTCAAACTAGGTTTGACCAAGTCAACATGACCAATAATATGATCCAAACTGAAAATTAGCTGCTGCAAGTGTTAGAGGTTAAGACATGCTCTACAAATCATTCAAGTGATAATTATAACAAATATTAATCATTTCTCTAGCGATCTAATAACCAAATATAAAGTGTTTTCAATATTTATTATGACTCAGACCAGACTTTCAAGACCATACTCACTTCATAGTTGTGATCAATTTGCTAGTGAAGGGTGAAGACTAAAAATCAATAGGCTAGGCTAAAGGATGACTACTAACTTGACACTATGACACTTTGGATATGGAAGGGGGATACACACTCTAACATATACTGGACAAGGAATAACGCAGTGGATGACAGTGTCTCACAAATGGGTAAGTTACTTCAGAAGTGCTTATTCACTTTGACAGATGCCTACAACTCACATCCAAGTTGATACAGCTCTGTGAGGATCTTTTCTAGAGCTGCCATGACTAGGTGCCCAACAAACCGTTACTTGAGACTCTAGGGGACATAACTTGAGTTGTCCCTTACTCCATCTCACATGATAACTCGCAAGCTAGTGAGGGAAAAATCAATACAAGTGAGGCCAACAATCGTTTAGATATAACATTTAAGAACCATTGCTTTTTGGGCCTTTGAGTTTCCATAGCCCTGATCCACGTGTATTAAAAAACACTTGTTACATGGATTTACATTTATTAGGCTTTATGATCTATGTGTGTTCAGAAACACGATTCCATAGATTTACATTTCACATTTCACATTTACATTTCAAAGCTAATTTCATTAGGCTTGCTTGCATTCACGTGTGTTCAGAAACACTTGTTACATAAATGGGCTTTCATAAGATATACATTTCATTTCCATATACACTGTACTGATGGTAGCACTATATGTTTCAGGTTTAGCCAACACAAATTAGGCAACTCAGATCCGAGACACAATAAAACAGGGAAGCTCATCCAACAAAGAGGCTATAGTGGGGGAAGGTCCTCCTTGCCACTAGTCAAGTAGTAAGCCAAGGTAATCAACAAACTGGAAGGTAATGGATGGGTGGAGAAAGTGGATAATGAAACCAACACTAGCAAGCCAAAAGATGGTGGGAATGATCACCTCTATTCTCCCTAATGAGGGTAAAACCAATGAGTATAGGTCAAGAACTTCTAAGTCTGAGTGGGGACATATATACATATAATCAATACAACCAGGCCCACATATCTATATGATCGCTAATAATAACCACAACACAAGATAATACCTGCTGGGTCATATACTTGTTCATAATAATTTGTACCATCATTTGTCCGCTAAAACCTGCTGCTGCAACTCTGGGCAATACCATCTGCTTTGTAAATGGCTAAATGGCTACATCAGTCATCAAATCTTAGTTTCCTGAGGCTCAGTCATGGCATGGGGATATACTGTTGTCCATAATAAAAATAGTGATCCATCATAGATGCTCATCTCAGCATCTCAATGTAAGGGAACTGGTTGAAAAATATACTGGAATATGACAATAAAGATATGGTAGCCCGGCTACTATATATGTGATAACATTTGGCTCTAGCTGGGACAAGTGCTCTGCTGAAAAGAGCGCTTGAGAACCTCAGAATCTCCGGTCCTCATCACTCTTTTACTCGTATCCTCGATCCAACACTATAGCTCTGCATCAGCTACCAAAATGACACTTGTTATCTGCAAAATGTCCAGAGCTATACCAAACTCACAGACATGTTGTCAGAACAATGCATGTATATACATAAATCTTAAAATAAAACAGTACTGAAAAGAAATGCATAAAATAAACTAATCTATTGACATAACTTCAAAATTTTATTATTATTGTGCAGGAAAAGAAAATGGAAAGTACTCAGGACTAAACTAAGAGCTTCAAAAAGCTTAGAAAAAGACAAAAAGCGCCAGACTCAATGGCTGAAACTAAGTACTTCCCAAGCAGGCTTATTCGGATTCTACCTACTCTAACTTACCAGGCAAGCAGGGTTCATGCAATGGGCGGGAAATAATGCTTTAGTAAAAGACCATTTAGAGGAAGATCAAGTTCATCTCCATCTAAAGTCTCCAAATAAACTAATCCTTTTCCGGCTATCCTTGACACTCAATATGGTCCCAACCATATCTTTTCAAACTTTCCACGGTTTCTAGGTTTCTCCTTTAATTTATCCCATAGCAAGACTATATCTCCTACCCCGAATTTCACATCTCTTGTTCTTTGATCAAAATTTCCCTTAATTCTTTCTTGCTCAATAACAATTTTGTCAAATGCCATCCTTCCTACTTCATCGAGTTCTACTAATTTTTCGATTCTTGCTTGAAACGCCTCCTGATCTAAAGTACATTGTTGCAACAACTCGTATATTGGGATTTGCAGATTAATTGGAAGCCTACAATCTTGCCCATAAACCAATTCGAAGGGAGATTTACCTGTGATCCTTTTAACTGTCGTCCTATCGGCCCATAACGCATACTTTAATTTGCTATCCCAAGTTCTCTTATTTTCTCCCACCATTCTCTTCAAAAGTTTAATCAAATTCTTATTACTAGATTCAGCAAGACTGTTACTCCAAGGATAGTAATTAGATGAATGGGATAACGTAATTTCATGATTCATGCAAAAGGTTGACATTTCTAGTTTACTAAAGGCTTTAGCGTTATCGGTGGTTATTTTCATAGGACATCCATATCGAGAGACAATGTTTTCTTCCAGGAATTTGACAACTACTTCAGCCGTAGCCTTCTTAGTTGGTACAGCCTCAACCCAATGAGTGAAATAATTAGTGCAGGTCAAGATGTATTTATATCCATTACTTGAATTCTGATCAAAAGGCCCAATAAAATCCATGCCCCATTGCTGAAAAGGGGTTTCTACTATGACTGGGTTTAAAGGCAACACTCGGGACCTTGGTTTCCCTGAGAAAAAATGACATTCTTGACATGTTCTCACAAACAAATGCACATCTTTGAAAAGCGTTGGCCAATAATAACCTACCCTCATAATCTTTGCAGCAATTGTTCTTGGTGCATAATGTCCACCACACAAGCCTGAATGCATTTCCTTTATGATGGTTTTAGATTCTTCAAGATTAGCACACTTTAGAATTATCCCATCAGGATTCCTCCAGCCAAGACCATCTTGAGTTAATATATACTTTTCAGCTTTTAACCTTAGGGCTCTCCTTTGGTGGTCTACCAAGTAGTTAGGACAAGACAAATTTCTCAAGAAGTAGATAATATCCTTATACCATTCATGTTCTTCATCAATATGCAAAATATAGGGCTTTTGTTTACTAACAAGATTAACTGCATGACTACTACCCTTCTCAGTTAATAGCTGAGCTAGATCTTGACCTTTCACAATCTTAATAGGTTTGATCTCTAGATCATATTCTTGGATTCGTGAAATCCAGTTTCCTCGAACACCTATACCATCTGCTTGTGATAACACATCTTTAACTTCCTGATAAGGCACAAAGGCTTTAATTTTAGAGTACCCTACATAACTTCTGAAATTTTTTAAGGCTTTGACTAAAGCATAGGCTTGCTTCTCAGTAGTGGTGTATTTCAATTTAGCATCTCTCAAATTTTTACTCATAAAAGCTATAGGTTGTTCATGATTTTCATTGTTCTTTTGCAGTAAAACTCCAGCGATGGTATCTTCAAAAGAATATGAATAGATAAAAAATTCCTTTCTATAATCAGAGCATGCTAAGACAGGGGCAGTTGATATGCCTTTCTTTAGCTTGGTGAAATATGATTCGCAAGTTTTATCCCAGACAAATTTCACATCCTTCTTTAGGAGAGCATTTAATGGTTTGGCTAACTCTGCTAGATTAGGAATGAATCTTCGAACAAAGTTTATTTTACCAAAGAAAGATTGAAGGGAAGCAACATTGTGGGGTGCAGCAATGGCATTGACAGCTTGGACACATTCTTGATCAATTCTAATACCTTCCTTAGACACAATATGTCCCAATAATTTACCTTCATCAATTCTAGAAGTAGACTTCTTTGGATTTAGAGATATACCAAACTTCCTACATCGATCAAAAACTTTCCTTAAATGCTTCACATGATCGTCCCGCTCTTTGGAGAAAACCGTTACGTCATCTTGATAAATAGCAATGATCTTTCCAATGAGGTCATTAAAAGCCTGATCCATATCTCTTTGAAAAGTTGAACCAGCATTTAATAATCCAAAAGGCATTCTTATATATTCGAAAATTCCCCATGGAGTTGTAAAAGTTGTTTTTTCTCTATCTTCCTTTTTAATACGCACTTGATTATATACTGAAAAACCATCTAACATTGACAACATTCATGCCCCAGTAACACTTTGCAAGAGATTTTCAATATTTGGCAAAGGGTAATTATCTTTAAGAGATGCCTGATTTAGATTTCTAAAATCTATGCATATCCTTATTTCACCACTCTTCTTTCTCACAATCACCGGATTGGATACCCAAGTAGTATACCGAACTGGTCGGATGATTCCAGCAGCTAGCATCTTTTCAAGTTCTTTCTTAATCAAGGGAGCTAATTTAGGATTCACATTTCGTAACTTTTGTCGATAGGGTTTAGCTCCTTCATTCAATGGGATAGTATGTTCAATAATTGCAGGATCAAAAGTTTTGAGGTCATCATACGTCCAAGCAAAGACATCCTTATATTCTCTAATTAGATTTTCAATGGCTTTTCTTTCCTTTGGGGAAGCATTCTTTCCGATTTTAATCATTTTGGGAGAAACTGGGGATCCAATGTTGATCTCTATAACCTCATCTATTGGTTCAGACCTTTTTCCTATATACTCATCATGTCTGTTGAAATTTTTCTCGAGAGGAATTGAGAGTTTCATAACATTAATATCTTGCAAAGACAGATTATTTACTTTATCTTCCAAATCGACATTGCAGTTTTGAAAATCATCTGTGCATTGCAAAAATGAAATGATTTGAGCATCATCATCAAAAATTTGCCAATGGTCTTGGTTATTAGGAACTGATGGTCTTGTTATCACACAACTTGTAGTTGTCCCTAAAAGTATCCCATCCGGGATGGTAGAGGAGATGGACAACTAAAGAGATGACCCAAGAGATGCCACGGTTCCCAATGCAAGCTGGGAGTCACGTCAACCGAGGCACTCTTCGCTTTAGATCAAAATGAATCAAGACCTAGGGGGAGACCCTATAACCAATCAAAGATGATTGGACCCAAACAAAGGTTCCTAGGGATATGTAAAAGACAAGTTACGGAAACCAATGCAAGGTTAGGTGGACCTAGAAGTTTAAGTGTGGTTGAAAGAGGCTTGAGGAATGACTTATGTTTCAACCAATGAATAATTTAGGCCACATGATATGATAAGATGACAAGATCTAGTACCATGAAATACACATGTGGAACCCACTTCCTTGGGATATGGAAATGTCTCAAATGGGACCCAAAAGGTGAAGTTAAGGGTGCAAATGGTACTAAGGGGTATGTGAAGAGTAGATCTATAGATCTATGGTGAAAATAGAGATACCCACATATGAGATCTAGTAATTGACACACATCCCAAGGAGTGCGAATTGCCCTAGGTGTACTAGTGCCTTGATGGATGGGCTAATGGAGTCAAAAGAGATGTGGAAATGTAGATCGGGACACCTAGGATGCAAATCAAGTGGGCTATTCAAGATGTGATGGTTGGATCTTGGTAGATCTAATATTTCACTATGTGACCCAAGTGGACAACAATCCCCAAAATGAGGAATAATACCCCCATGGCAGAACTTCACAAAGTGAGATACTAGGTAGGGGTTTCAAAGTATGCTTTTTTCAAAACAAGCGGGATCACAACCACCCATGTCCTAGAAGTGGGCAAACTCAAATACCCAAGGAGTGCGACTTCGCCCAAGGAGGGTTAAAAGCATGGCAAGGTGTGTCAAATCAAGTCCAATGGCCACCAAATTGTAGATCCAAGTAGTTTAGACAAGTATCAATGTGGATCTTGAAAATCAAGGGCATCCAATGGCTAGATCTCCATAGATCTGAGATTGAAAATGCATCACCAAATTGACCCAAGTGGGGCACAACCCTCAAAATGAGGAATGGGGCCCACAAGGCAAAAATCAACAAGGTGAAGCACTAGGGGTAGGTTATCAAGTGAGGAGAGTGTGAATCAAGTGGGATCTCACCTACCCATGTGCTAGATCTAACCCAACTAGCTTCTCCCAAGGGGTGCGATTTGCCTCAAGAGGGTTATTTTTCCTTGAAAAGTGTGTCAAATGGAACCCAATCACCACCAAACTATAGATCCGAATTGCCGTGGATACTATAGAGGTGGGTTTTCAATATCTTTTCAAAAGCAAAGCTAGATCCAAGTAGATCTAAGAAAAACAAAAATGAGGGTTTTGATTTTAATGTAATTTTGACCAATGGGATGGATAGCAAGTGAAATCAATACGTACCTTGTAGATCTTACCTCAAAAGCTTGCAGCCTCTTAGCATATGGAGAATTTTTTCCCTAGTTACAATTCCAAGCTTGATCCAAGTGTCTTCAACCAATAACATCCAAACTCTAGGAGGAAATATGTCTCATGAAAACCTACAAATCAAACTACATCAAGTTAGAATTGATCTACAAATCCATAAGATCTAAGCATGTCATATCAAGAAAGCAATCAATGGACAAAGCACAATTGAAAAACTCCCTCTCTATGAAGACAATTTGCCCATGGGGGATGTAAGCAACCCCTACAATCTTCCCACAAAGCAATTCGATGAGCTAGCTTTTGTTTAGATATAGAATTTAAGTACCATTGCTTTTTGGACCTTTCTTATACTCTTCGAGGAGTATTTTTAGCAGTTCATCGCTCTTGTCCTTTTTAGTTTCCATGGGCGAATTTATATAAGTTTCCATAAGTAGTACATGAGCTTTCAGTTTTAGCCAACAATATCTCAAGTGACTAGGGGGAGTTTGAGCCAGTGCCAAACATCGGGACAACCGACCAGAATGATTTAGGCCTACAATCCAACTTACCAAAGGAAAGTTTTGTCACCAACTTAGAGCTGAGACACTAAACATACAAGGATGCGGTCCAAACACAGAGGTAGAAAAAGGGGAAGTCCTTAATACCAGAAAGTCAAGTAAGACAAGTCAAGGGTCAAAGCCAAATAAGGAAAGTCATGGATGGATGGAGTCAAGTGAAGGTAGAGCCTAAGCTAGCATACAACTGGTGTCAAGAAAGACCATATCTATGTAAGGTGTTAAACCAGTGAGTTTTTTCAAACAACCTAAATGTGCAAGTAACTGTCCATTTTATAGTTCATCGTCAGGATAGTCCATTTTAAGTTTTACACATTTTGCCACATCATGGATTATATACCAAGCCAATGCTATGAACATGACTAAAGCAATACATCTCTAGGCACTGAACTGAAACTGTATGGAATAAAGGGTCACATCGGTCATCAAATCTGAACTCTCAAGGCTTAGCCTTGACACAAGGTCTAACATAAGCCTGAATAATACACTGCTCTAATCATGAGTGATCTCAAAATATAAAGTCATCACAGCCAAGCTCTGAAAAATGTAAGCTCTGGAATGTGCAGATATTTGCTAAGCAAGCATAGTAGCCCTGCTACTATGGTGAGATAACAGGTCTGAACAATACTTCAACTTTACACTCCTTTTTAAGATGGTCTGGGATTTCAAAAGTGCATGCTATTACTTATAATGCATCAGCCAGAACATTTTCTTCCCTTGGAACTGCTTTAATTGCGAAAGCATCAAACATTTCAATTGTGTCCCACACAACATTTCTATAATCTCCAAGTCTGTTATTTTTGGCTGCAAATTGATTTTTAACCTGGGATACAATTAGATCTGAATCACCTGTAACACTTAGACATTTGATTTTCTGATCTCGGGCAACTTCTAATCCTAAAAGCAATGATTCATACTCGGCCACATTATTATTACATTCAAATTCAAGGCGGAAAGAGAATAATTTCTCTTCACTAGAAAAAGATGTGAGAATAACCCTAGCTCCTGCACCATGCCGAGACTTAGCTCCATCAAAATGCATCTTCCAAACTTGGCTCGGGGGGGAAGGATGTTGTCGAGCCTCTTCCTAATAAGTTGGCAGCACCATATAAATCCCTACTTCATCCAAGGGGTGCATAGCTTCTTCAAACAAATACTCGGGAGTTTCTACATGTTCTGTCATAGGTTTTTCATTCAATAACTTATAAAAGGCATTTCCTCCGATAGGGATAGTTGCATATGAAAGGTCCATTTGAATGCTTCCTCCCAACTTAGCAGCCCATTCTCTTGATAGCAACATTCCCCATGCATTGGGTATATCAAGAACCAAAACATTCATGTTTATTTTAATTTCCAGGTATGCTGCCGAGATGGATTTAGCTCTAGCTGTTCCATTACCTTAAGTGTCATAAGATTAACCTCTGCTCCTGAATCTAACATGCAATTATGTAGAATCAATTGGTTTATTTCTAAAGCTATATAGAAAGGAGGATGACCGCTACCATTATCAGTTACACTTTGAATCATGACTGGAGGGTCCTCCTCTATTGTCAATTTTTTGGGAGCTTTAGTTTTAGGTTTGATTCCCAGAAATTGAGTAGCTTGGTCAAATAATGAAGGGATCTTTAATAGTTTATCAAGACGCACATGAATATTAGGTTTAGAGAAAAAATTGCTTGGATAGACCTTTAAGTTACAAGATTTTCCTTGGTCTTTGGCATTTGTTTTTAATCCCAATAAATGCATTACCTGCGCTCTGACAGAAGGGATGACTATTAATTCTTTCAAAGACACCATGATTGAAGACCCAAACAGTTTTCCTATTATATTAGTGTTAAATCTTTCTTGAACTATAGGAAAGGTTTCTTTGTTGGGAAAACTTACTTGTTTCCTTTGCATTGGTTCCTTGATTTCAGGCCTAATAGGATTGGGACTCATTATCTTTCTAGTCTCTTGAGATGCCATTTTTCGAGGTTGGTCATTACTCTTCAAGATACCCTTAGGAGGAGCATTGTGTGACTGTGAAGGAGTCTTACAAATTATATTCCTTTGATCGGGAGAATTTTCTTTTATAACAGGCTTGTTTTTATCTTGATTTTTCAGATTATTCTTTGCTTGAGACCTTGTCACTACCTGGTTATTTGAGGGTTTCCTCATAGATCTAGTTTGAGGGTAATCATTAGTATACACATTCTCAAATAATTTATGAAGATGTTCATCACATCTCATATTTTCCTTTTGCTGATTTAGAACCAAGCCATACAAACTTTGTATCATCTTACCCATTTCAATCATCATTTTCATGATCATATCATTTTCTGAGTCGTTCTCTCTAATGCAAGGCATGACTCTAGAACTTAAGATTAATACGTTGAGTTCGGTCCTCAGTAGAGTCGTGGGGTGGAGTCGCCAGGTGAACCACACAAGTAATTCACTGAAATGATAAATGTCATAGGAAAGGTGAGATGAGTGAAAAAATAAAATGTTGATTGGAATAATTATGGATTGGAAAATACAATCACCAAACAAAACCGGATGCAATAAGATATGGATAACGCACAGACACTCGCAAACACCAAAGGTAAGCCTCTACCTCCCCGGAAGCGGCGCCAAAATGTTATCACCAAACTTGTAGTTGCCCCTGTAAATGGATCCAAGATGGATGGTAGAGGGGATGGGCAACCAAAGAGCTGAACCAAGACGGCCTCGACTCTCAAATGGATGGTTTTCATGCCAATCGAGGCGGTCTTTACTTGATGTTGCCTTAGCACAAGACAACAATGGGGGAGACCTAGATCTACTCCCGACAGGAGAGATCAACTCAAAACACCAAGTCAAATCAATGGAGGATGAAGTATGTAAGGTGTAAGGTGAAGTAAACCCTAGATCTATGGATGAAGTCACAAGGTGACGTATGGGTTGAAGATATGAAATTGATCCAATGTGTAAATACAGGTGACTTATGAGATTAATTATCAGATCTAGAATCAAGGTACCAGCAAATGCTAAAAATATCCACTGCCTTGGGAACCGTGTCCAATGCAGGGACGTTAGAAACAGGATTGGGGCTATCTAGTACCAATGGTTATACTTGTTTGATAGGTATGACAGTATCAAAACACACAAGCCTCAGAGATAGGATCAACACATTGAAAAATGGCCAAGTAGGGGAATGCGCTAGGTTTGAGGGATTAGTGCCTTGGAGTTTGGGCCTTGTGGAGTCACCCAAGCATGACGCCTAGGAGAACCCACTTTGGGTTTGGTCCAAGCTAAATTACCCAGAAATGGTTTGCCAATTGATTAAGGGATTTGATCCGTAGAATTTTTCGATTATTTTAAGTGAGGGTTTTGACAGTAAAATAATGATGCCAATCGATTGGAACCAGGAAAAGAAGAACAAACTTGTGGATCTCACCTGGAAAACCTTGTAGATGCCTTGATGATGATGATTTATGCCTTCCCGATCAAATTGAGAATATTTGGATGAGTGTTCTATGTAAATCGATTTGCCCAAGGAAGCCAATGCGCCCTCCCTCCTGCACAAAAAACGTCAACAATACCAGATTTGATGCATCAAGAGAAATGGACAAATGCTACAAGAGAAATAACAAGATGAAACCATAGATCACAATGATACTAATGATAACACCTTGATACAAGCGATGCCAAACAAGCGAGTTGAGGAAGCCCTGCAAAAATGCCCAAGTGAAGTCGCCCTCCTGTAGACAATAAAAAGTTTCCACGAAAATATAGATCTCACCACAAATACTCAAATGCTAGTATGCAATAGACTTTCCAATCATAGAAGAACACCAGATGCAAAGGAGACCCAAGAATTTTCCACAAGAAGTTTTTCTATTATCAAGATTCCCAGAGCCAAAGACCCTTTACAATGAGAAGCTCTCTCCTTTAAATAGGATGGAGAGACACCAAAACCTTAACCACCTTTTGAATGGATGGCTAAGATTAAAAGATCAAAATATTCTAATCAATGGTTGAGATGAGCTCAACAATAAAGTACATGGATCAACTCAAAAATATAACATACATGGACAAAATCGCCCTAGGAGAGGGGGTCCCACTCAATGTGACAAAATAACATAAGATAAAGCTCATGGTGGGTCTAGGGGGCAATATCTAGCCTCCCTAGTCATTCCCCATGGCACAACAACATCAAGAGACCAAGCTAAGCACCAAATCGTGCTCCTCTGGGAAAGTCGCGAGCCTCTAAAGGCTCCAGAAAACCATGAAATGTGCCGGAGACATGGGTGTCGGACCCATTGAATGCTGAACCTACTAGAGAAGGGGTGGAAGACATCACACTCATCATCAAAACTCATACCATTCCATTTCCTTGCCTCAGTAGCCCAAATCGAATTCCTCAGTAGCCAATTTAACCATTTTTAATCCTCTGTAAACCCTCTGGAAAGAATCAAAATGCCTGTAACTCTCTGTTTGGTCACCTGGGGGCAAATTTGACTGCACCAATGTGTCCGGGAACAAAACAATATAGTAAAAACAAGTGGCTATACAGCATGCCCCCTTTGTAGTGCCATAGGAAAACCAATCATGCCATCACTCTACTCTAACAGGCCATTTATCATGGCAAAACTTCACCAGAATGATAAACTGAGGAAAGTCATCACTGTAACTACCCGGAACTGAAAACCAACTGTCTCATTGGACTTCAGAGAGCCCAAATCTACCTAAGGTGTGTACTCATACACCCTATGGATCTCTGCATGATCATATAAAATCTCCAATATATCCAGACAAATAAAATAATAATAATATGTAAATGATCAAATATGCTGAAAATCACAAATCATCATCATAAATCTCTAACCACTGCATGGAACCATCTGGTGACTTGTAATAGACCACATATCGTCCATCTACATCATCCGAGGTCTATCCACCTCATGTCCTGTAGTTGACTTTGGTGAAACTAGGTTTGACCAAGTCAAGATGACCAATAATATGACCCAAACTGAAACTAATTTGCTGCAAGTGTTAGAGGTTAAGACATGCTCTACAAATCATTCAAGTGATAATTATAACAAATAGTAATCATTTCTCTGGCGATCTAATAACCAAATAGAAAGTGTTTTCAATATTTATTATGACTCAGACCAGACTTTCAAGACCATACTCACTTCATAGTTGTGATCAATTTGCTAGTGAAGGGTGAAGGCTAAAAATCAATAGGCTAAGCTAAAGGATGACTACTAACTTGACACTGTGACACTTTGGATATGGAAAGGGGATACACACTCTAGCATATGCTCGACAAGCAGTAACACAAGGGATGACAGTGTCTCACAAATGGGTAAGTTACTTCAGAAGTGCTTATTCACCTTGACAGATGCCTACAACTCACATCCAAGTTGATACAGCTCCGTGAGGATCTTTTCCAGAGCAGCCATGACTAGGTGCTTGGCAAACCGTAACTTGAGACTCTAGGGGACATAACTTGAGCTATCCCTTACTCCATCTCACATGAAAACTTGCAAGCCAGTGAGGGAAAAATCAATACAAGTGAGGCCAGCAATTGTTTAGATATAACATTTAAGAAGCATTGCTTTTTGGGCCTTTGAGTTTCCTTAGCCTTGATCCACGTGTGTTCAAAAACACTTGTTACATGGATTTACATTTATTAGGCTTTATAATCTATGTGTGTTCAGAAACACGATTTCATAGATTTACATTTCACATTTCACATTTACATTTCAAAGCCAATTTCATTAGGCTTGCCTTGCATTCACGTGTGTTCAGAAACACTTGTTACATGAATGGGTTTGATAAGATATACATTTCATTTCCATCTACACTGTATTGATTGTATCATTATCTGTTTCAGGTTTGGCCAACACAACTTAGTCAACTTAGAGCCGAGACACAATAAAACAGGGAAGCTCATCCAACAAAGAGGCTATAGTGGGGGAAGGTCCTCCATGCTACTAGTCAAGTAGTAAGTCAGTGTAATCAACAAACTGGAAGGTAATTGATGGGTGGAGAAAGTGGATAATGAAACCAACACTAGCAAGCCAAAATATGGTGGGAATGATCACCTCTATTCCCCCTAAGGAGGGTAAAACCAATGAGTATAGGTCAAGAACTTCTAAGTCTGAGTGGGGACATATATACATATAATCAATACAACCAGGCTCACATATCTATATGATCACCAGATCATGATACTAAATGCTAAGACATTCCACAAAAATGATTATAAAAGCAACAATAACCACAACACAAGATAATACCTGCTGGGTCATATACCTGCACATAATAATCTGTACCATCATCTGTCCACTGAGAACCTACTGCTGCAACTCTGGGCAATACCATCTGCTCTGTAAATGGCTAAATGGCTACATCAATCATCAAATCTCAGTTTCCTGAGACTCAGTCATGGCATGGGGATATACTGTTGTCCATAATAAAAATAGTGATCCATCATAGATGCTCATCTCGGCATCTCAATTTAAGGGAACTGGCAGAAAAATATACTGAAATCTGACAATAAAGATAAGGTAGCCCGGCTACTATATATGTGATAACAGTCCCACCGGAGACTTGCAATGCAATCCAGTGAGTCAATGCAACTCTCTAATATATCACAAATACCATGTGTAAGTTGTAGGAGTTTATCATGTAACTAGAGGATAACTAAGAGTAGGAAATAAGGGTGAATTCAAAGCACAGTTGAAAAAAGGATGCTAGTTGTCTAACATGAAGATGAATCCCATGAATGTTGAACAATGTATAGAAATATATATATCGCTCTGATCGAGGCACCATCGAGAAACCCTACTCTCCTCTAACCAGCATGTTGGGTGTAACCAGGAAACGGAAGTTGATCAGGCAGTCGAAATCCTGAGCAAACAACTAGTAGACAAGCCAGAAAATTGATGTCTAAGCTAAATAAAACAAAACCGAGAAATAAAAGCAATAACAAGCAAATAAGATCTCGCCACATACTTGGATCAAGCGTTCCCGCACCTCCTAGAGGGAGTTATCTTCCCACAAGAGGTTTACAATGCAATCCCGCGAGTCAAAGATATTATGTAGTAAACCACATATACTAGGTTTTGGTTGCAAAAATCTATAATGCAAGTAGAGGACCACCACGACCATAAAATAAGGGGGAATCCAAGGAACAATCCAAAAAAATATTTGCTTCTAGTTGTCTCACCTGAAGATGGATCCTATGAATAATAAACACCCTATAGAAATCTGCAACGCAATCTGATTGAACTTCCCTCGAGAAACGTTATTATCCTCTAACCTACATGTTGGGAGATGTATAAGATCAATAAAGAATTGAAGGTAGGAAACGAGAGGGGAACCCAAGGGATAATACAAAAAAAGATCCGCTCCTATTTGTCTAACTTGAAGATGAATCCTGTGAAAAATAAACACCTGGTAAGAATCTGCAACGCGATCTGATGGAGGCACCCACGAGAAACCCTACTATCCTCTAACCTGCATGCTGGGAGGAAACTGGTAATGGAAGTTCATCAGACTATCCAAATCCTAAGCAACAAACAAACAAACAAGTTGAAAAATTGATATACAAGTTTTAAAAAAAAAAATGAATGCAATAAAAATATATTGTTTAGTTAGTTTTCGTAAAACGCAATTTTATGTAGATATGTACCTAAAAAAGTTCGTAATTCTAGCCAAGGAACACAAGTTAAATTAATGGCAAAGAGTTAGATCAATGAATTTAAGAAAATCTGGAGATGAAGAAATAGAAAAACAATTATGACCAGTGCCTGAGATTTTGGGAACGGAGTTCAATCACCACTCCTAGTTGGTTAACCTGAAGAAGAATCACATGAATGACAAACACTGTAGAAATCTGCAACGCGATATGATCGAGGCGCCTCGAGAAACGCTACGCTTCTCCAACCTGCATGTTGGGTGGTGTTATCACACCATAGTAACAGGGCTACTATTCTTGCTTAGCAGATATTTGCACATTCCAGCGCTTAGTTTATTTAGAGCTTGGCTATGATGACTTTATATTTTGAGATCACTCATGATCAGAGCAATGTATTATTCAGACTTATGTTAGACCTTGTGGCAAGGCTGAGCCTTGAGAGTTCAGATTTGATGACCGATGTGACCCTTTATTCCATACAGTTTCAGTTCAATGCCTAGAGATGTATTGCAGCAGTGTTTCAGATGATATATGATGATTATTCTTATGATGATGTTGTATGACCTATGGATTTTTTATCATTGACTGTGAATTATTATCTTGTTGCTTTAGTCATGTTCATAGCATTAGCTTGGTATATGATTCATGATGTGGCGAACTTTATAAACTGATAAATTGTAAAATGGACATTTTACTTGCACATTTAGGTTGTTTGACAAAACTCACTGGTTTACTACCTTGCATAGATATGGTCTTTCTTGACACAATTTCTCTTGCATAGATATGGTCTTTAATCCTTGACTTGTCTTACTTGGCTTTCTAATATTGAGGACTTCCCTTTTTTCTACCTCTGTGTTTGGACCGCATCCCTGTATGTTTAGTGTCTCGGCTCTAAGTTGGTGACAAAACTTGCCTTTGGTAAGTTGGATTGTAGGCCTAAATCATTCCGGTCGGTTGTCCCGATGTTTGGCACTGGCACGAACTCCCCCTAGTCACTTGAGATGTTGTTGGCTAACACTGAAAGCTCATGTACTACTTATGGAAACTTATATAGATTCGCCCATGGAAACTAAAAAGGGCAAGAGCGATGAGCTGCTAAAAATACTCCTCGAAGAGTATAAGGTCCAAAAAGAAATGGTTCTTAAATTCTATATCTAAACGATTGTTGACCTTATATATGTATAAACATGCCCTAGATGCAAGCTGCAATTAGTTGTGCTTATCAGCACACCTGAGATCCGAAGGGTTATGTAGGCCAAAAAAGCCATGAAATGAAATCAATGGATCCTAATGAAACTGGATCATCTTTTATAAAAGTAGACATGATGCCTAAGTTGAATAAGCACTCTCTAAACAACTTACCCATTTGTCAGGCACAGCCATTCCCCGTGTTTTATTTGTCCAGCACAGAGTTTGTAGCTTCCCCTTTCTCCCAGTCCAAAGTGTCTTTTAGTTGAGTTTAGACAAGTCACTCCCTTGGCCCAACCTTGTTCCTAGCCTTCATCCTTAGCTAGCAGTTAGACCATGTCCAATGGGTGAGTTTGTCATTTAAGCTATTGTGCAAGTGAATATAAATAACAATGGAACATACTAACATGAGTAATGCCACTATATGATGTTATACTTCAAGTTAAGCTGTGAGTATGATTAGAGGAACATGTCTTAGTCTATTGATATGATTTATCCTTGGTTGTATATGGACCTAGTCAAATCCAGTTTGACTATGGTTATTTCTTGGGATCTGTGATGATGTGGGCCATGCATGCTTATTGATGATGATAGATGGACCCACATACTCTTGATGATGATGCTATATGATGGACATATGGTTCAGATGATGATTGATGCAGTTCAATAGGTTTTATTATTACTTCAGATCATCAGATTATGCACTGTCCATATATGGTGGACCCTACAGCTAGCCCATCAGGGAAACCCATGGTGTATGAGTACACACTCTTAGTAGATTTTGGTCTTCTGGATCCAATGAGACACTTATCATTCCGTTCTGGGCACTTCTGACAATGATAGATGCAGTTTTCCTCTTGTTGACCACATTTGGGGTTGATATCCCAGCCTGAGTAGCAGGGGCCATGAGAGTCCAGTTCACCTAGAGCGTTGTATGAGGAGGGGGTGGTCCAACCACTTGATATGACCATTTACCCCCCCTTCTAGAGATCCTGGTGGGATCAGTTTGACAGCACAAATGCCCTAGGAGGCAGTTTCAGCACTTTCACAGTTACCGAGGAAGGATAAAAATGGAATAAAAGGGTCATTGAGGAATTCGATTTGGGCAGTTGAGGAAAGGTTTTGGCACTTGGTGTTCACAAAGATCTTCCAGGGTGAACCCCCATCTTCCAGTCAGTTTTCATCATTCAGTGGGGTCCACAGAGGCCACAGGAGGCCTTTTACTGCATGTCTCTCACAAATTTTGAGGACAGCCAATTTCTTTAGGCTTGCCTTACATTCACGTGTGTTCAAAAACACTTGTTACATGAATGGGCTTTCATAAGATATACATTTCATTTCCATATACACTATATTGATTGTAGCACTATCTGTTTCAAGTTTAGCCAACACAACTTAGGCAACTCAGAGCCAAGACACAATAAAACAAGGAAGCTCATCCAATAGAGAGGCTATAGTGGGGGAAGGTCCTCCATGCCACTAGTCAAGTAGTAAGTCAGGGTAATCAACAAACTAGAAGGTAATGGATGGGTGGAGAAAGTGGATAATGAAACCAACACTAGCAAGCCAAAAGATGGTGGGAATGATCACCTCTATTCTCTCTAAGGAGGGTAGAACCAATGAGTATAGGTCAAGAACTTCTAAGTCTGAGTGGGGACATATATACATATAATCAATACAACTAGGCCCACATATCTATATGATCGCCAAATCATGATACTAAATGCTAAGACATGCCACAAAAATGATTATAAAAGCAACAATAACCACAACACAAGATAATACCTACTGGGTCATATATATGTGCATAATAATTTGTACCATCATCTGTCCACTGAAACCTGCTGCTGCAACTCTGGGCAATACCATTTGCTCTGTAAATGGCTAAATGGCTACATCAGTCATCAAATCTCAGTTTCCTGAGACTCAGTCATGGCATGAGAGGGCAGTTCACCTAGGGCGATGTATGAGGAGGGGGTGGTCCAACCACTTGATACTACTATTTACCCCCCCTTCTGGAGAGCCTGGTGGGCTCAGTTTGACAGCGCAGATGCCCTAGGAGGCAGTTTCAGCACTTTCACAGTTACTGGGGCAAGATAAAAATGGAATAAAAGGGTCACCGAGAAATTCGATTTGGGAAATTGAGGCAAGGTTTTGGCACTTGGTCTTCACAGAGGTCTTCTAGGGTGAACCCCCCATCTTCCAGCCAGTTTTCATCAGTCAATGGGGTCCACAGAGGCCATAGGAGGTCTTTTACTGCATGTCTCTCACAAATTTTGAGGACACATTTTATCATTTGTATTATTTTGGACATATTATATTATTTTATTGTGCCATGGGGATGAGCTAGCAAGGATTGATGCCTCCTAGCCCCACCATGTGCTTCATGAATCATGTCCTAGACATATGAGGTGGGCCCATGTACTTTTGCCCCCTCTAGAGGATGACGTCACCCTCCATGAGTACTTCTAGCTATGACGTCATCATCATTTTGAGTGATCCATGTGTTATGTTGTTATGATTCATCTTAGCCATTGATTATGTATTGATATCTTTTAATCTCAACCACTCATCTTGTTGTAAAGTGGTTTTGAGATCTAGGGTTTTGGTCTTTATTATCCTATATAAGGAGGAGACCCCCTATTGTATAGCTCACCTTTGGGTTCTGGAAAACTTGGAATGAAAATAATATTTTGGAGATCTACTTCTTGGCGTTGATTGGGTTGCTCTTGTATATGTTCTTGCATCTTGTTTCTAGACATTCTTTGTTTCTACAGGTGAAATCGACATCAAGAGAGGGAGACCGAATTGCTTGAAGCTAGCTCAACGATTTGCTTTGTGGGAAGATTGTAGGGGTTGCTCACATCCCCCATGAGCAAGACGTCTTCATAGAGAGGGAGTTTTTCAATTGTGCTTTGTCCATTGATTGATTTCTTGATATGACATGCTTAGATCTTATGGATTTGTGGATCAAATCTAACTTGATGTAGTTTGATTTGCAGGTTTTCATGAGACATCTCTCCTCCTAGGGCTTGGACGTTTTTGGTTGAAGACACTTGGATCAAGCTTGGAATTGTAACTAGGGAAAGATTTCTCCATATGCTAAGAGGCCGCAAGCTTTAGAGGTAAGATCTACAAGGTACGTATTGATTTCGCTTGCTATCCATCCTATTGGTAAAAAATTACATAAAATCAAAACCCTCATTTTCTCTTTTTCTCAGATCTACAAAGATCTATCTTGGCTTTGGGTATAATAAAAAGAACCCACCTCTATAGTATCCATGGCAATTCGGATCTATAGTTTGGTGGCATTTGGCCTTCATTTGACCCTTCCCCCAAGGCACTTAACCTTCCTTGAGTGAGGTCGCCCTCCTTGGGTAGGTGAGTTAAACTAGTTCTAGCACATGGGTAGGTGAGATCCACTTGATTCATGATCCTCAAACTTGATAACCTACCCCTGGTGTTTCACTTCATTGATTTTCTCCCTGTGGGCCCCATTCCTCATTTTGAGGGTTGTGTCCCACTTGGGTCAATTAGGTGATGCACTTTTAATCTCAGATCTATGGAGATCTAGCCATTGGATCCCTTTGATTTTCAAGATCCACATTGATAATTGCCTAAACTACCCGGATCTAAAGTTTCGTGGCTTTTGGACTTGATTTGACACACTTTCCCATGCATTTAGCCCTCCTCGGGCAAAGTCACACTTCTTGGGGGTTGGAGTTGTCCCACTTAGAGGACTTGGGTGTTTGAGATCCCCACTTGTTTTGAAAAGAGCATACCTTGAAACCTACATCTAGTGTCTCACTTTGTGAATTTTTGCCTTGGGGGTGTCATTCCCCATTTTGGGGATTGTTTCCCACTTGGGTCACTTAGTGAAACATTAGATCTAGTAAGATCTAACCATCACATTCACTTGATCTTGAGTAACACCCTTGATTTACACCTTAAGTGTCCCGATCTACATTTTGACATCCTTTTGACTCCATTTTCCCATCCATTTCAAGGCACTAGTCCACCTAAGGCAATTTGCACTTCTTGGGATTAGTGTCAAGTGCTAGATCCCATATGTGGGTATCTCTAATTCCATCTTAGATCCATAGATCTATTCTTTGGATACCCCTTGGTACCATTTGCACCCCTAACTTCACCTTGTGAGTCCCATTTGAACTATTTCCACATCCCAAGGAAGTGGGTCCCACTTGTGTATTTCATGGTACTAAATCTTGTCATTTGATCTCATTATGTGGCCTAAATCATTTATTGGTTGAAACACTAGTCATCCCTTAAGCCTCTTTCAACCATACTTAAACTTCTAGGTCCACCAAACCTTGCATTGGTTTTCGTAACTCATCTTTCACACTTCCCTATAAACCTTTGTTTTGGTCCAATCACCTTTGATTGGCTATAGGGTCTCCCCCTAGGTCTTGATTCATCTTGATCTAAAGTGAAGAGTGCCTCGGTTGACGTGACTCCTAGCTTGCATTGGGAACCATGGCATCTTTTGGGTCACCTCTTTAGTTGTTTGTATCCTCTACCATCCCGGATGGGATACCTTTAGGGACAACTACAAGTTGTGTGATAACAGGTGGATCGTAGCAATGGAAGTTGATCAGACAGTCCAAAGCGTAAGCAAGCAACTAGCAAACAAGATGGAAGATTGATATATAAGATAAATCCAACAAAACCAAGAAATGAAAGCAATAAAAAGCAAGTAAGATCTGGCCATAAGTTTGGATGAAGAATTCCCACACGTCCTAGAGGTATCTATCTTCCCACGGGAGACTTGCAATGCAATGCTGTGAGTTAATGCAACTCTATTGTAAATCAAAGAGACCAGGTGTCAGTTGCAAGATTCTATCATACAAGTAGAGGACAACTGAGAGTATGAATCAAGGGGGGAATTCAAAGCACAATTGAAAAAAAGATCCACTAGTAGTTGTTTGACCTGAAGCCGAAGATTAATCCCATGAATGTTAAACACCCTGTAGAAATCTACAAGTCACTCTGACCGAGGTGCCATCGAAAAACCCTACCCTCCCCATCCTTGCATGTTGGGAAGAATCAGGCAATGGAAGTTGGTCAAGCAATCCAAATCTTCACTAAGCAACAAGCAAACAAGCAGGAAAATGGACATATAAACTAAATAAAACAAAACCCAGAAATGAAAGCAATAACAAACAGGTAAGGTTTGGCCACATGTTTGGATGAGTTGTTCGCACACGTCCTAGAGGTAGTTATCGTCCCACTGGAGACATGCAATGCAATCCAGCGAGTCGATGCAACACTCTTATACATCACAAATACCATGTGCGAGTTGCATGAGTCTATCATGTAACTAGAGGATCACTTATATGTACACAAAAAAAAAGTAATTCTAGCGAAGGTATGCAAGTTAAATTAATGGCAAAGAGTTAGATCAACGAATTTAAGAAAATCTGGAGATGAAGAAATAGAAAGACAATTATGACCAATGCCTTACATTTTGGGCATGGAGTTCAATCACCACTCCTAGTTGGTTAACCTGAAGAAGAATCACATGAATGACAAGCAATCTGTAGAAATCTGCAACGCGATCTGATCGAGGTGACTCGAGAAACGCTACGCTCCTCCAACCTGCATGTTGGTTGGACCCTAGAAATGGACTTTTATCAGGCAGTCCAAAGCCTAAGCAAGCAACTAGAAAACAAGATGGAAGATTGATATATAAGATAAATCAAACAAAACAAAGAAATGAAAGAAATAACAAGCAAGATCTGGCCACAAGTTTGGATGAAGAATTCCCACACGTCCTAGAGGTAGCCATCTTCCCAAGGGAGGCTTGCAACGTAGTCCCGCTTGTTAATGCAACCCTATTGTAAATCAAAGAGACCATGTGTCAGTTTCAACAGTCTATCTTGCAAGTAGAGGAAAACTGAGAGTAGGAACAAGTGGGGAATTCAAAGCACAATTGAAACAAAGATCCACTCCTAGTTGTCTGACCTGAAGATGAATCCCATGAATATTAAACACCCTGTAGAAATCTACAACTCACTCTGACAGAGGCGCCCTCGAAAAACCCAACTCTCCTCCAACTAGCATGTTGGCAAAAATCAAGCAATGGACATTTATCAGCCAGTCCATATCCTGAACAAGCAACAAGCAAACAAGCAGGGAAATTGACATATAAACTAATTAAAACAAAACCCATAAATGAAAGCAATAACAAGCAGGTAAGTTCTGGCCACATGTTTGGATGAGTTGTTCACACAATTCCTAGAGGTAGCTATCGTCCCACCTGAGACTTGCAATGCAATCCAGTGAGTCAATGCAACTCTCTAATATATCACAAATACCATGTGTGAGTTGCAGGAGTCTACCATGTAACTAGAGGATTACTGAGTGTAGCAAATAAGGCGGAATTCAAAGCACAATTGAAAAAATGATGCTAGTTGTCTAACATGAAGATGAATCCCATGAATGTTGAACTTATATAAATCTATATCTCACTCCGATTGAGGCACCAGTTTCAGAGGACAGATGATGGTTCAGATGATGATCTTTCAGGTATATGACTCAGCAGGTATGTTATGGTGTTATTGCTTTTATTTCCATTTTCTTAGCATGTCTTAGCATTTAGTATCATGATCTGGCGATCATATAAATATGTGGACCTAGTTGTACTTATACATATATATCATATTTGTCCCTACTCAGACTTAGAATTTCTTGGCCTATACTCATTGGTTTTACCCTCCCTAGGGAGAATAGAGGTGATCATTCCCGCCATACTTTGCCTTGCTAGTGTCGGTTTCATTATTCACTGTCCTCGTCCATCCATGACTTACCCAGTTTGTCCATTACCTTGATTTACTACTTGACTAGTGGCATGGAGGACCTTCCCCCACTATAGCCTCTATATTGGATAAGCTTCCCTGTTTATTTGTGTCTCGGCTCTGAGTTGGTGACAAAACTTACCTTTGGTGAGTTGGCTTAGTCCCCCTAGTCACTAAAGATGTTGTTGGCTAAACCTGAAACTTTTAGTGCTGCCATGAATACAAAGTATGGAAATGAAATGTTGTATCTTGTATGAAAAAGCCCATTCATGCAATGTGTTTCTCAACACACATGAATGAAAGGCAAAGCCCAATGAAAATGGCTATGAAATATCAAATGTTATATCTTTTGTGAAATGTAAATACCTAGGTAAACAAGCTGTCTATGACACACCTAGAAGTGCTCAGGTAAACAAGTGCCTTAAAAACACACCTGCAACAAGAAAGCCTAAGTAAATGTAAATCTATGCAATGTGTTTGTAAACGCACATAGATCAAAGGCTATGGAAACTCTAGGCCCAAAAAGCAATGGAACTTTAACTCTATATAAAAAAGATTGCTGGCCTCATTTGTATTATGGATTGTGCGCATCTGTGAAAGGTGAATAAACACTCTTTGAACAACTTATCCATTTGTGAGACACCGCCATTCCCTGTGTTGTTGCTTGTCAACTATATGCTATGGTGTGTATTCCCTTTCCCATTTCCAAAGTGTAACAGTGTTAAGTCAGTAAGTCATCCTTTAAACTAGCCATGTTATTTTTAGCCTTCACCCTTCACTAGCAAACTGATCACAACTATGAAGTGAGTATGACCTTGAAAGTCTTGTCTGAGTAATAAATAGTAATTAATGACATACTATATTTGGATTTAGATCGCTAGCAATGATTGCTACTTGTTATAATTTCTATGCGAATGGATTGTAAAGAATGTTTTAACCTTTGACACCTTGTAGCAGCTTGATGACAGTTTGAGTCATATTTTGGTCATGTTGACTTGGTCAAACCTCAGTTTGAACGAAAGTCAACCACAGGACATGAGGTGGCAGATCTCAGATGTTACAAATAAATGATATATGGTCTGGTACAGGTCACCATGGTGGGCTTATGCAGTGGTTTCAGGCTTATGATGATGATTTGTGCTTTTCAACACTTTTATAGATTTATTTGGTCTGTCGAATATGATGAGTATTTATTTTGGACCATGCAGAGGTTTATATGGTGTATGAGTACACATCTTAGATGTATTTGGACCTTCTAAGTCCAATGAGACAGTCTGTTTTCAGTTCCGGGCATTTACAGTGATGATTGAGCCTCAGTTGGCTATCTTAGGGCAGTTTTGGCTTGTCGGAGGCCCTGGCAAAGCAGAGCAGAGGTATGATTAGTTCACCTAGAGCGCTATTTTTCGAGGGGGTGGTCTAGCCACTTGTTATTACCATATTACCCCCCTCCCAGACAATTTGGTGATTTTTATTTTTGGTCCCAACTTCGCTTGTTATCCCCGACCATTCTTTTGATGAGCCTGATAAGGTTCTTGTTACTTGACTCGGCCAGCCCATTCCCTTGGGGGTAATAGTTTGAGGAGTGAGACAACACTACGCCATGATTAAGGCAGAAGAGTGCCAATTCCATTTTGCTGAAAGCTTTAGCATTGTCCGTAGTAAGTTTGAGAGGGCACCCGTATCTCGAGACATAATTTTCCTCTAGGAATTTTACTACGACTACGGCTGTAGCGCTTTTAGTAGGGATGGCTTCTACCCAGCGGGTGAAATAGTCGGTGCAGGTGAGGATGTACTTGTATCCATTACTAGAATTTATATCGAACGGGCCCACCAAATCCATTCCCCATTGCTGGAAGGGGGCCTCTATTATTACCGGGTTCAATGGTAAGGCAGCCAGTCTTGGCTTCCTTGCGAAGAATTGGCATTCCTGGAAAGTCTTCACGTAGTTGTAGACATCTCGGAACAGTGTGGGCCAGTAATAGCCCGCTCTCATAATCTTGGCTGCAGTCGCTCTGGGGGCATAATGGCCACCACACAGTCCGGAGTGCATTTCTTCGATTATGATCTGTGATTCATTGGGTACGACACACCTGAGGATAATCCCATCTGGATTTCTCCAGCCAAGACCATTCTTAGTTAGAACAAACTTTGAGGCCTTCAACCTGAGAGCCCTTCTTTGGTGATCAACCAGATAGTCGGGGCAAGTTAGGTATTTCAAGTAAAAGATTATATCTCTATACCATTCTTGGCCCTCTAGTTCGTTAATGATCACTCCTTCGTCCATGTTTTCGGCTACTTGGTTGACCTGGGCTACGCTTTCCTTCTCGGTCAAGAGTTGGGCTAATCCTTGCCCCTTTACAATCTTGATTGGCCTGATTTCCAAATCATACTCTTGGATCCGAGAGATCCAATTTCTCCTTGCACCGATTCCATCCGTTTGCAGCAAGACATCCTTTACTGCTTGGTAGGGTACATATGCCTTTATTTTGGAGAAACCAACATAGGTTCGAAAATGTTTCAGGACCTTGATCAATGCGTAGACTTGTTTCTCAGTAGTGGTGTACCTGAGCTCCGCATCCCTGAGGTTCTTTCTCATGAAGGCGATGGGTTGCTCAAGATTGTTTTCGTTCTTTTGTAGGAGGACCCCAAAAACTGTATCCTCAGAGGCGTAAGAGTAGATCAGGAACTCCTTGTTATAGTCAGGGTGGACTAGGACAAGGGATGAAGATATGGCTCCTTTTAGTTTTTGGAATGCGGTATCGCACTTCTTGTCCCATTTGAACTCAATGTCTTTCTTCAACAGGGCGTTCAACAGGTTTGCTAGCTCGGCGAGGTTAGGGATGAATCGTCTCACGAAGTTGATCTTTCCAAAGAAGGATTTGAGCGTGGTGACATTATGGGGAGGCGGGATTTCTTGGATAGCACGAATTCTTTCCGGGTCAATTCTAATTCCATCTTTGGACACAATATGTCCTAACAGCTTTCCTTCATCTATCCCGAAGTTTGATTTCCTTGGGTTGAGGGATATCCTGAATTTCCGACACCTGTCAAAAACGCTTCTCAAAAGGTCTATATGGTCACCCCGTTCTCTGGAGAAGACAGTCAAGTCATCCTGGTAGATGACAATGATTTTTCCGATCAGGTCATTGAAAGCTTGATTCATAGCCCGCTGGAATGTAGATCCGGCATTTAGTAGTCCAAAAGGCATGCAGATGTACTCATAGGTTCCCCACGGGGTGGTGAACGTGGTTTTTTCTCTGTCTTCTTTTTGATCTGTACCTGATTGTATCCTGAGAATCTGTCTAACATGGATAAAATTCCTGCCCCGGTGACACTTTGCAACAAGGTCTCCATGTTCGGCAAAGGGTAGTTGTCTTTAAGGAAAGCTCAGTTCAGATTCCTGAAGTCAATGCATATCCTGATTTCACCGTTTTTCTTTCTTACTATCACCAGGTTGGAAACCCAGGAGGTATGCCTTACAGGTCTAATGATTCCAACAGCCAGCATCTCTTCAATCTCTTTCTTGATCAAAGGGGCTAGCTTTGGGTTGACATTTCTCAACTTTTGCCTGTACGGTTTGGCACTTTCCACTAGTGGGATCGTATGCTCAATGACTGATTTGTCATAAGTCTTCAGGTCATCATATGTCCAAGAGAACACATCTTTGTATTTGAGAATTAGCTCAATGATTCTTTGGCGTTCTTCTTTAGATGCATTCTTCCCAATTCTTATCATCCTGGGGGAGACCGAGGAGCCTATATTTACTTCGATTACCTCGTCAACAGGATGAGCTTTGTCCCCCTTGTACTCGTTGTGTCCTGAACCGGTCCTAGAATCATGTCATATCCAAAAGCTTAGTGGAACACAACCTAGTGAAACAGAGAAGGATCCACCAATAAACATCCATTCAACCATTTATGAAAGAAAGAGCGGTGGTCACTCTCCCTTTTACCTTACCTTGCACATTCAAAACATGCTCCTTCACAATTGTATGTTGGATTCTGGAGCAGCAATGAATGTTATGCCTTTACAAGTTATGAAGGAAATAGGATTAGAGGTGACTAGACCTTATGGAAATGTCTATGGTATAGATTCTCGACGAGTGCCATCTTATGGTTTGATAAAAAACCTTAGAGCTGATCTTTTTGCATGTTCAGACATTTCTACCATGATGGATGTAGTTGTCATTGACTTGCCCCCGGCGTATGGAATGTTGTTATCTAGAAAATGGGCGGCTGGTCTAGGTGGATACCTTATGATGGATTTATCATTTATTTGTGTTCCCAACCCTGATGGAGCTTTGATTCGGGTTAACAGAGAACCTTGTTATAATGAGCATGTCGAATCATTCGATGAAGGGCTAAAAAACACATATGGGGATGAATTGTTAAATAATGCCAAAACTAACCTTGTTGAAGATGAGGATGAATTATATGAAGTTGATCAAAATATGTGTATGGTCATGGAAGATTCTGATTTCTCTTGGGAAGAAGAGTAAGCAACTGAGATTGCAAGAACAATCAGCTTGGAGTTACTTAGAAATGAATTTGCTGAGGAAATAGATGAATTAAGAAGAAGTGAGAATCAACCTCAAGGTCATGAACAAAACAATGAAATCATTCAAGAACCTTCTATTGAAAATCAAGCACCTGAGGAAGTTGATGATGGCATAAGAGATATAGGAAGAGATGAGCATTTGCCTAATGATCAAAGTTTGGAACCAAATCCCCCAATAGAAAGCCTTCATGATCAAACAAATGATGAAGAAAATATTGAGAATCCAATGCATGAAGATGAATTTGATGATATTAGGAGGGGAGAAAGAATTCCTTTTACTGTTAGGGAGTGGTTTGCCTTGACTGCTCATAATAGAGAAAGAGAAAGCCAAGGGATTGCACCTATTTACCCATGGGAAAACATTCTTGCAACATCTACTAGGATTGAAACAAATGAAGAGTCTGAAGCCTCCTATTATTCTGATGTAGAAGATTCTCTATCTCATTTATCTCTAGAAGATGGCAACCTAATTCAAGTTCATGATAACTCTCTAAGTTGGGAAGAGGATGCCTTAATTACTGATGCACCTGAAGGAGAAAATAATCTAAATAACCTTGCTATTTTTCAAACTCCTTCAGAACCTCAAAGCTATGCTTTATCTGCATATCCTCATATCCCTAATTTTCTCCTACCATCTGAGTCATCTAGTCATCATACTCATGATCTTTCTCACATTCCTAGTTCCTCTACATTTCATCCTGAATCAATTTCTACTAGATTGGTAAACATGGTCATTCCTGTTCCTTCAGGGGAAGGTTCTAGTCATAACACTGTCATATCTCATGAGCCACCTCCCTTGGAAGAACAGAGAGATTTCTGGACTGTAGGAGAAGTTGTTAAAAGAGTTGTGTCTCCCCATGAGTAAGAATCAAATGAAGTAGTCCAAGAAACAAGAAGAGAAGTTAGGGAAGTCCTTGTTGGCAGAGTTGCTATTTCTTTAGATGGTGGTTCACCCAGAGCTGATGCAGTTCCTTCTAGGAGGAGCTCAAGGATTGTCACACCTCAACCGCAAAACCCTGCTGAAATCCATCCCATGCCTATTCGTAATATTGGAGTAATTATTGAGTCTGCAATAGAAATAGGTTTCATACAGGAAGTCAAGTCATCATTCCCAACCATTTATTGCATATAAGATCGGGATAGGATGATGACTTATGGGTTGGACCTTTCACTGTAGAGTAATGCATTGATGGCATGTGCTTTCTGATCACTGGTAGTGGATGACGTATTTTATATCCTGTCAATCAGATGGATTTAAGAGATCACATCCTTGATCCCACATAGTTGGGATCTCTCCGCTTGCATTGCCTAGAAGATTAGAGTAGGTAGGAAACCAAATAAGCTTGCTTGGGCAGTAGTTAGTCTTTTCAGCCATTGAGTCTGGCACCTTGTTTATTTCTAAGCTCCTTTGTAAGCTCCTAGTTTAATTGAGTACCTATCACTTTTCTTTTTCCTGCACAATAAATTTCAAATTTTGCAAATTATGTTAATAGTTTAATTTTCTTGTTGCATTTATATTTCTGACATAGAATAGAATTTATTTTAGTTGGTTTTATATTTTTCCCACACATGTGGCATGAGGTATTTTGATGTTTGTGAATGCAGAAATATGTTGCAAAAATAAAAAGCTGGAAGCAAAATGGTAGAGTGTTGGATCATGGATTCGAGTAGCGGAGTTCGAGGACCAGAGATTCTGAGGTCCTCAAGCGCTCATTTCAGCAGAGCACTTGTCCCAGCCGGAGCCAGATGTTATCACATATATAGTAGCCGGGCTACCATACATTATTTTTCTGATTCCAGTACACTATTCAACCAGTTCCCTTACATTGAGATGCTGAGATGAGCATCTATATTGGATCACTATTAGATTTTGGACAGCAGTATATATTCCCCATGCCATGACTGAGTCTCAGGACACTCAAAGAGATGACCGATGTAGCCATTATACCATTGGTACATAGCAGTCAGTAGTGCCCAGAGTTACAGCAGCAGTTTCAGAGGACAGATGATGGTAAAGGTTGATGAGCATTCAGGTATTATGACTCAGCAGGTATATCATTGTGTTATGGTTATATTGTTTTTATACTTATTTTTATAGCATGTCTTAGCACTTAGTGTCATGATCTGGTGATCATATAGATATGTGGACCTGGTTGATCTTATTATATATATTATATTGTCCCTACTCAGACTTAGAAGTTCACTATTCATACTCATTGGTTTTACCCTCCTTAGGGAGAATAGAGGTGATCATTCCACCATACCTTGGCTTGCTGGTGTTGGCCCCATTATTCATTGTCTTCATCTATCCATTACCTACCTTTTAGTTTATCACCCTGACTTACTACTTGACTAGTGGCATGGAGGACTTTTCCCCACCGTAGCCTCTGTATTGGATGAGCTTCCCTGTTTATTGTGTCTCGGCTCTGAGTTGGTGACAAAAATTACCTTTGGTGAGTTGGATTGTAGGCCTAAATCATTCTGGTTGGTTGTCTCGATGTTTGGCATTGGCTCAAACTCCCTCTAGTCACTTGAGATGTTGTTGGCTAAAATTGAAAGCTCATGTACTATGTATGGAAACTGATATATTCGCCCATGGAAACTAAAAAGGGCAAGAGCGATGAACTGCTGAAAAATACTCCTCGAAGAGTATAAGAAAGGTCCAAAAAGCAATGATTCTTAAAAGCTATATCTAAACCAATGTTACCAAAACTGGACCGGTTTTGGCAAAACCAGTCGGTTAGACCGGTTCACAAGCATTTCCGGTCCAAACCGGTCAACCAAACCGTTTTTGGCCGATTTTTGCCAAAATCGACCGGTTTATTCCACAAACCGGTCAAAACCGGATTTTTTTGCATAAAACCGGTTTTTTACTGTGAACCGGCCGGTCCGTACAGATTATAATGATGAAAGTGACAATTTCATGAAGAAGCAACTAAATTTTGAAAACTGCAATGGTTATGTACGATGCGATTATTGATCCATGATAAGCCAACCCCACATCTTATGCCATGAGGAGTGTCGTGTGATAAAATATCCTTTGCATTCAATGATCAAAATTCTATGGAGAATGTTCAAAAATCTATTAAAGCTAAAATTTCATTAAAAATTATTGTTCAGAAAAAATAGGCTTCTAATGTCAATTAGATCCAAATTGTTACATTGAAATAAAATGCAACCTAGTGTTAGCGAGTCTACCAAATCTCTAATAGATCAATACTATGGTTAGGAACAAAAGCATATAACACATCACAAGAAACTAATTAGTGGGTGTCAAAGTCGAGGCACAATAGTCCCAATTCTCCAATATCTCAAACTCTACGTACTAAGCATAGTAGTTTGCAACTCATACATTAGTACAACTTACAAAACCCTATTCACTTTCATCGGGGAATAGCTCTATTCATTCTCATAATCAAAAATCAAAATGCATATATAGATTATAATCTATGCCTTGGTGTATTTTGATTCAGACATGTATTGCACTCAGTGCTAACTGCTAACTACTATTTTGGTTCTATGCACTCTTATTTGCTATATAAATGAGATACTTTTCATATTTTGTGTATAATGGTTTGAATGCACATGGATGCACATGAATATATTTATAATTTTTCAAAATTTGAATATTTTATGTATTTTTGGTAATCCGGTTTTTATTCCGGTTTTGGTCCGGTTCCGGTTCACAGGGTCGGTCGGTTCAACCACCGGTTCGGTTTTTGTAACATTGATCTAAACAATTGCCGACCTTATATATGTATGAAAAACATGCCCTGGATGCAAGCTGCAACTATTTTTGCTTATCAACACACCTGAGATCCGAAGGGTTATGTAGGCCAAAAATGCCATGAAATGAAATTGAATGATCCTAATGAACCTGGATCAACTTGATATAGACATGATGCCTAAGTTGAATAAGCACTCTCTAAACAACTTATCCATTTGTGAGACACCGCCATTCCCTATGTTATTGCTCATTCAATATATACTATGGTGTGTATTCCCTTTCCCATTGCCAAAGTGTCACAAAGTTAAGTCGGTCAAGTCATCCCTTAGCCTAGCCAGTTATCTTAGCCTTCACCCTTCACTAGCAAATTGATCACAGCTATGAAGTGAGTATGATCTTGAAAGTCTAGTCTGAGTAATAATAATAATTAATGACATTATATATTTGGATTTAGATCGCCAATAATGATTACTTTGTGTTATAATTGTTATTTGAATAAGTTGTAGAGCATGCATTAACCTTTGACACTTTGCAGCAGCTTTCGATGATGGTCTGAGTTATATTTGGTCATGTTGACTTGGTTAGACCTAGTTTGACCAAGGTCAACCATAGGACATGAGATGGTTGGGCCTTGTGATGATATGGATAGATGATATATGGTCTATGTACATGTACATGATGATTCTGTGCAGCAACTACAGGGTTATGATGATGATTCATGGTTTACAGCAGTATTTGATCATTTACAGATTATTATTATTTGCCCTGTTCCGGTATATTGGATATATATTTTGATCATGCAGAGACTCATATGGTGTATGAGTACACATATTGGATGGATTTGGACCTTCTGAGTCCAATGAGACAATTTGTTTTCAGTTCCAGGCACTTACAGTGATGATTGAGCCTCAGTAGGCTATCTGAGTGCAGTTTTGGTCTGTCGGAGGCCCTATCAGAGCAGATGTGATTTTTATCCGGTTGACCTAGGGCACTGTGCTTGGAGGAGGTGGTCCAGCCACTTGTTTTTACCATATTACCCCCCTCCCAGACACACTGAAGCCCTCACCTTGACAGCGCAGGCACTCTAGGAGGCAGTTTGGGGCAGTTTCACGCTTCTCGAGGCATTTCAGGATTGGTAGAAATGGCTATTGAGGAATTTGATTTGGGCTACTGAGGCAATGTCTTGGCATGGGATGATCAGTGATGATGGATTGATGTCTTCCACACCTCCTCCAGCAGTTTCAGCTTCATCGGGGCCCGCATCCATCACTTATGGCACTTTTTGATGATTTCTGAGGTCTTTTGAGGCCTACAATTTGACCATAGAGGCACGATTTGGTATATTGATGACTGTTTTATTATTATTGTGCTATGGGGATTGACCAAGGGTGGCTAAAATTACCCCTTGGACCCACCATAAGCTTCCTATTATATTTTGTCATCATGATTTGGTGGGATTCCCCTCTTCTAGGGCGAGTTTGTCCACTTATATTATATTTTATTAGTGATCCATGTATTTTATTCTTGAGCTCATATCAACCATTGATTAGACAATTGTATCTTTCAATCTTAGCCACTCATTCAAAAAGTGGTTAGGATTTTGATGCCTCTCCTTCCTATTTAAAGGAGAGAGCTTCTCATTGTAAGGGGACTTGTGGCTCTGGATTATTGGAATAGAAAATTATTATTGCATATATCCCCAGTGTTGTGGTGAATGTTTTTGGTGTTCGTTCGTTGGTTCTTCCTTTGCACTGAGTTATTGGAGATCTTGTTTTTCCATATCTTTTGTACCATATTTTTTGCATCTACAGGTGGAGGCCGATTTGCTTTGAGGAGAAAGTATTGGTAGGGGAAGACTCTCCCTACTTCTTCTTTGGATCTCTTCATTCATAACAGGGAGTATTACTGTCCCAGGACCTTCTATTCTATGTTATCATTGCATTTTACTTGTATTTCCTCCATACTTGACCTCTCTGATTGAAATCGATTTTCCTTGGATTGACAGGTAGAGGAGGGCGCACTTGTGGGCTAGGGCATCAATTTGGCAAGCAAAATCAACAATCTCTCATTTGATCTCTGCGGGAATCTTCCTCAACATCAAAGCATCTCTCTTCATCACTCAGGTATGATCTCAAGGTAATTTCTATCTCCATGATCTATCCCCTTGTCTAAAATACTTCAAACCCTAATTAATCAAAACCCCCATTTTTACATTTTTTCAGATCTACTAAGATCTAGTGGCTTCTTGGGAAAGAAATTTAAAACCCACCTCTATAGTATCCACGGCATCCCAGATCTCTAGTTTGGTGAGGATTGGCCTCCATTTGACCGTCTTCCCAAGGCATTTAGCCTCTCCAAGCAAGGGCGCACTTCCTAGTTTGGTGGGTTGACCTAGATCTAGTATGTGGGTAGGTGAGATCCCGCTTGATTCGTGATCTACACATCCAATAACCTACCCCCAGATTGTCACTTTTCTGATTTCTACCTCGTGGGCCCTATTCCACATTATAAGGGATTTAATCCCCATTTTGGACCACTTGGTATCTTCAAACTCAGATCTAGTAAGATCTAGCCATTGGATTGCCTTGAAATTGTAGATCCATACTCTCACTTGCTTAAACCACTTGGATCTAAAGTTTGGATGCCATTGGACTTGCTTGACCCCACTTATCCCACTTTTAGGCCTCCTTGGGTAAAGTCGCACCACCTTGGAGAAGTGAGTTATCCCACTTCTAGGACATTGGTACATGAGATCTTTGTGGATTTGGAATGGGCATAATTCAAAACCTAGGTCTAGTAGGTCACCTTGTCAAATCTTGCCTTGGGGATAGCATTCCTTGTTTTAAGGGATTGTGGTCCACTTAGGTCAAACCTAGATCTAGACCTATTCATCCATCAAGACTTTAATTGCCCACTTATCTCATGCAATAGGAGTCCTTAACCACAAGTTAACCTCAATTTGACTCCATTATCCCAATTCCCAAGGCACTGGTCTCTCTCCAAGTAAATTCGACTTTCCTAGATTGTTGGATTAACTTGTGGTTTGACCCTTGTATGGTGAACTAAACCCTTTGATGTCATCATATATCACGATCAAGCTTGTCACTTGTACTAGTTAGCCCCAATTCAACCCCTAAACTACCCTGCATTGGACACGGTTCCCAAGGCAGTGAATTTTGTCACATTGAACTACTACATCAATCATGGATCCTATTTCACAAATCATAAGTCACTTTCACATCAACAATGAACCAAAGCTATACTCACTAAACCCCTCATTTGTCTTGTGACTTCATCCTAAGGTCTAGGATAAACCATACACCTTACTTCACTTAGAATTAACTTGATTTGGTGTCTTGGTTTTGATCTCTCCTGTCGGGAGTAGATCGGGTCTCCCCGTTTGTTGTCTGGGCTAGATAACATAAAGTGAAGATTGCCTCGACTGGCGTGACAATCATATATTGGAGGTCGAGGTGATCGTGGTTGCACCTTTTGAGTTGCCCTTCCCTATTGCCATCCATGAGTGGATACATCCATAGGGGTAACTACAGTTTAGGTGATAACAGGTTCCTTTCGGTTGTATTCCCCAGAAGGTGCGGGCTATGTCATGCAGTTCGAGAATCTTCAGGATTTCATTCAAGGGGATGGGAATTCTAAGTTTAGACAAATAGTTTCCCATGTCGAATTGAAAGGCAAATTGCTTCACCTTGCTAATCGGGGTGGTCTTAATGCCAAGGAATTCCATGATCTGGGATCTGATGGCCGGGACCTTAACTAGCTCTTTCAAAGGGATTTGAATCGAGGAGTTGGCTAGTTTGCTAGAAATGGCTACCTTAGCAGGATCAAGGCCACGGGGCTCTTCATTAGGAATTTCTTGGGGATTTATGTTTCTCTTCCACCTATTAGCCTGTGAAGGGGCGGTCTTTGCTTCCGGGTTAGGCTTGGTTATGGTTTTAGGCACGTCTGCCTCCTTTGTCCTAGGGTGCTCCTTTTCTTTGGTCATAACCCTAGGGTTGGGTCTTGGGATCACTTTTTCTTTTGGCCCGGGTTTGTCTTTTCCTATGGGCCTCCCTGGACTAGGGGTGTGCTGAGGACAATTTCTTTTCAGGCCATCGAGATTTACCTTGGTATGACGAGGGCTCGTTGGGTCGACTCTCTTCTTGGCCAATTGTCCCCGGGTAAGGACCTGGGCGGAAGCGGGGGAGCAGCTGTAAGCTTCCTCGTACATGTGCCGGATGTGTTGGTCACGTTTCCTATTATCCTCATCTTGTTGTTTTAGGAGGAGAGTGACATTTGTGACCAACTCAACCAGTTGAGACAATAATTTCATGGTCATCCCTCCTGCCACTACGTCCTTTTCTGGAGTGGGCATCCCTACAAGTGCAAGGGAAAGTTCTAAAGATGTCGTCCGACATATGTGATGGGTGTGTTACGTGATGCGTCAGAACGCTCAAGGCTGTGAAGGTTATATGGATGGGTTCGGCCTCCAGTGGAGTCGCGAGGTGGAGTCGCCAGGTGAGCGGGATACCTTGCTCACCGAAGGTGGAATGTCGTGAGGGGAGAAGTGGTGAGTGAACAAAATGTGTTGACTGTATAATTAAGCAAGACAAAATCAGCCAACTGAGTTTTAAGTTATGATGCGGTGATAGAGGCAAAAGGAAAACAAAAACTCAAACTCAAACACAGACACGGGTAGGCCTCTACCTCCCCGGCAGCGGCGCCAAAATGTTATCACACAATCTCTAGTTGTTTGTGGTGGATATCCCAATAGGGATGGTAGAGGATACAACTAGGAGGGTGTAACCGGCAATAGCCAGGTCCTCCGCTCAAATGAACAGAAGTCATGCCGGACAAGGCTACTGTCACTTTAGACGAGGCAGTTGGCCAAGTCAAGTGGGATACCCTGCTCAACCAGTGATGGTTGAGAGACAACAAATACACCCAAACACAGAAAGATGAGAGATGAAAGCAAGGGATGAGTGTAGATGAGCTCCTATGATTGATTTCAGCCAATAAGTGGACACAAGCAGTAAAATAAGCGTGATGGGATAAGTGACCAGCAATCAGAAATAGTTAAATACTATGATTATAACAAGAGATGATATGGCTGAAATGATTAGGGAGCTGAAATGAAATAGAAGTGATGCTATGATGAGCTACCCAGGAAAATGGTTAAGTAATGAGCCAAATGGACCTAGGGCAACAAGAAAATGACGTTTATGATCACTTCTAGATGAAGGCACTTGATTTCCTAAGGTAAAATGACAATAGAAATCCAAATCAGAAGTACCCAAAACCCCAAATCAACCCAATCAAGCAGCAAGAGAAAAAACGCCCAAGTGGGGCGTTTTTGCCAGGTGGACCAGTGCTAAAATTACGGGCAAATGGAGTCTAAGAACTTTGAAACTTGATTTTTCGAAGGTGAGATAGCTTTCTAAGCTGAAATCAAGAATACCCACAACCCAAAAGTTAACCCAACAGTGAAATTGGCTGAAATGCCCAAGGAGGGCAAATTTAGCAGGTGACCAGCTCCTAGTTCTAAGGGTAAACGGGGTCGGATTCGAATGAAACTCGGGCTATAGGCTTTTAGGCATAAATCATTACTGGGTTTTTAATTAAAACAAAATCCTACGGTGAAAACTAATACTTTGTATTTTATGGTTTTTTAAGTGAGTTTTCTGGTCAACACAAACATATTCAAATTTAAAATGTTAGAGACCAGCAAGAACAACCTACTCGAGAGTGAATGAACGGAAGAGATTGCCGAAGACTAGTCCTCCAAACTCAGTTGTTGAGCAACAGTGTGTTCCCTTTGCGTTCTGAGCTTCCAGTGGCCAAATTCACCCTAGGTACCTGCCACAAACAAGACCAAGTCAGTGATGCAGCAAATAATAAGAGAAACCAGCAAGTAAAATGACTAAAATGAGAGAATTGAAAGGCTGAAAACGCAATAACAACTCCCTTGTTAAAATACTGAAGAATGTGAGCAGTTGGGGAATTCCCACTCCCAAAACTGTGCCCTCCTCCAGCTGAGCTCTTCACCTGCAAGTCGAATGGCCAAGGATAATGTGGAAACAATACGCTAGCAACTCAACAAAGCTATGGAAAACTAGATATCAGTCAAGCAACACACATCTATCCATAAACTCTCAAGAAATTGTGGAAGAATGGCTCTATATCATCAAAAACTCAAGTGTACAAATGTGCCAAGAGGCTGCAATGGAGGTGAATCCATTCTCTTATAGAGATGGCTCACTCTCTAGCTAGGTTTCCCCCCAAAATGGAGGGTTGAGATCATCTCCCCATCCACAAAATCGAATGGTGGAGATCACTCAATGAGGGGGGTGCGAATTGCCCCAAGGAGAAGCGCACTAGTGGATGAGAGGGACCATGTGGGGTCCATACAATATATGAAGTGGTGTTGGGGGGTGTCTATAGTATGTTTTATCCCCCCAACACAATACATTAAGGCTCAATACATAAAACATACACCAAGTCGAATTCCCCTAGTGGAGAAAAACGCCCCCCTATGGGCAAACTCGTCCTCCATGGTGAGTTGGGCAAGTGAGGGCCCCACAAACATGAAATGCAATGTCAAAACATACCAAAATTACCTTATGATTTACCTTTACCCATGCCGGCCATTGATTTTTCCATTTCACTATAGTTGCCTTAGTCAAAATTCTGATTTCCATGTATTTTATGCTGGTTTATATGGCTGAAGATGAAAATTGGGCTTTTGACCCATTTTTATTCCCCGGATTGCCGAACCGACTGCTGCAATGTGATCGCGGACCTCAAAAATAGTAGGGATGACCACTCGAATGATCTCGATCCATCACTTTGGCATTATTTGCCCCAAATCCATGATTTTTAATTAAAACAGGTCAAAGTTGACCAATAATAATTAAAAATCTCTCAACTGGTTCTATGTTTTGCAATTCCGTCAAGTGTATGCTCATATGGGACCCCTGTAGATGATAAATGATCGAAATCGAAATTTCGATCGCAACATTTTTTCGGGCCCATTTTTGGCCTAGTCAACCCAGTTTGACCAAGTCAAATATGGTCAACTATAGTGCTAGCTGAAACCTGTATGCAATCATGAAGTGATAAGGCTCAATTAAACAAGTTAGTACATTACTAAGCAATAAATGATATCATGGTGATCAAAAAATATATTAAATCCCAAAATAGTACAAGGCCCTGGTGAAGTGGGCCCACCACCTCCATAGAATTGACCACCTTGCTGACTCTAGGTGATGTGGCCAAGATGGTAAAAGATATGGGAAGACGAGGATAAGGATCATGTGACCACTAAGACAACTCGGGAAAGCGGGGTCCACTGAGGTAAGTATGCCATGACAAAACACAGGGAAGGGCGGTGCCTCACAAATGGGTATAGTGCAGGGAGACCACCACTAGTCATCTAACAAGTATCCCACAACTCACATCCATATCCGAAGACTCCGTGAGGTTCTTTTCTAGAGCCTCCAAACAAGGTGTCTGACAAACCGTAACTTAAGACTCTAGGGGGGAATCTTGAGCTTGTCCCTTGCTCCTTCTCACCTCCTTGTCCTGCGGGACTAGGTGAGGAATAACCACTACAAATGTTGACATGTATAGCTAACCAGAATCCATGTGTGTTTATAAACACATTGCATGGATTTTACAATGAGTTTCATACTTAGCCCTTTTTTGGTTAGATTTTACAATTTACAATACAATGGCCTTTTAACCTGATTTACATTTCATTTCTTCATTTCTTCATGGCCCTCTTGGGCTACATACATATCTCAAAAGATATAAACATGGTGCTCATACTGCAAAGGTAATGGGGGTGGGCAATACATGCTTCGATGACAAGTGGGGAGCACCCTGTGAGGTTACACAATCCTAACTGCATTGCAACATCAGGGGCAACCGACAGGAGCAAATCCCAGGTCTAACCGTGTATCTCACACACTAAAGAACCGAGGCACAATAAACAGGGAGTCATGGAAAACTCAGAGATCAGTGGGGAAAGGGGGTCCTCGTGATCACAAATCAGAATCCAAGTCGGGGAAGAAGTGTCATGGATGAGTCGGATGAATTGAGGAAGTGAAGATGGTGCTAAAGTCAGCTACCGAGGGGCTAAGTGATCAAGTCTAAGCCAAGTATACAGGACATGACTCAACATGCATATACATAAGTCTAACCAGGGGGGGTGGACTGACATCACCAATAGGCCCAAACATATCATATCATAAGAAGATCACCAAATATATCATCTCATGCAAAGTTAGTGTACTAACAAGTGTAAAAGAGTCTAATCTACAACATGAGCAATAATCAATATATGCAATACCTGCTGCCACTGAACCTGTATCTGAGCTGGATCTATGTTGAATCCGGGCATACAATAAACCAACACTGTACTGTCATAATCTCTATCAGAATATGACTAAGCACCATCTCAAATGGGCTTGTGTCAAAGCCTGGCAAGGAAAGGTAACCCTGTGGTAGATGGTAAGTCCAACTGCCTGTCCCCTCTGATGCATCTGCTAGGGGGAATCTGAACACAAATGCCTCCTTTGAAGGAAGCTGATCTCCTGATCTGGAAAAAAGTACTGTGCAGTCCTCAGCCGCACAGTCTGCAGTGTGGACGCTGCTCCCGACATAAAATGTGATAACAGAACCAATTAGAAAATATCAAACTCAGCCGAGGCTTTTGGTAAATGATCCTCGCCCAGCTCAAGCAACTACAACTTTTACTAAACCCAAGCCATCTCCTTTTGATTTTTCAGAAATATATGGGCACCTCATCTTATGCCAAATGGATAAATCAGGGGGTTGCCTCATTTTGATGGAAGTAATGGAACATCTATTGAAAGTCATTTGGATGCCCTTTGGGACCATATGGAATTTATGGGTGCTGATGGTGAGGATGTCTATATGCGAGCCCTTGGTGCTTCCCTAGAAGGGGATGCCCGACTATGGTTTGATCATTTAGCCCTAGGATCCATCACTGGGTATGACATGTTCATGGATTTGTTAATAAGTGAGTGGGGAGAAAATATTGATGAAGATGATCAAGATACCGATAATGAATTAACTAATGATTGTAATTCCTCTTTTCCCGAGCTAAGTGAGCCTATGAATGAAAGTGAGCAAATCTCAATCCCTCAGGATTACTGCCTTGATTTTGACATACAAAGGGAACTTATGAGAGTCTTGTCATCATTACCCGAAGAAGTCTCAGATGAAGATAGTGATTTCCATCAAGAAGAATCCATGGTTGAGTCTTCCATTAGTGAGATCCCTTTTCATAATCCCTGTGTAATTAACAATTCTTCTGATCATGACATTGAGAAAGAAGAAAGTAGGGACAACAACCAGGTTTCTTTGGAAACCAATGATCATCCTAGTTTTAGAGATAAATTTTATGAAATGATCGAATGGTTGTTAATCAGTTTGTCGATGCAATTCCTGATAAATTATCATCATATGAATTTAGTGCCAAATCAATTAATGAGAAATCTCATGATGAGGATGGGTTTGTGAATCAAGCTAATCAAGAGTTTTCCTTAATGAAATCCTCTAACCAATATCTTAATGTTTATGGGAAGCTCGGAAATAATCCTTTACTTAACTCATCCAAATTTTATAATTTTTCCAATTCAATTTTTGATCAGGATTGCTTACTTTAATCTTTGGGGTTGGTTGCTTGCAATAAGTTCTTTCCTTTTTGGAAAAATTCAAGGTCAATAAATCTTCAATCCACCCTCCCATCCCAGCTTTTTGAATCTTCTTTGAGTTTGTGGTCTGGTCAATCTTTTTCTTTTGGGATTTTTAATCAAGAGTCTATATATTGTCGCATGAATGGAGATAAGTGCTTCATTTTCCTTTTCAGTCATCTTTGATAAATAACATTCTTAAATCTTCTTGGTGGCTGGAAGGGGTATATAAAGATCAATTTCATTGTTTCTCCATCCTTAAACAACAAGTGGGACTAATCTCGATCTTAATTTTATTTCACAATTTAGCCCTAATTGGTTTGTGCATCACTCCTGGAGTTGTCAGAATTGAGTGTCCTAGTCAAGTAGATGAGGAAAGTAATTTGAAACAAGGGGAGTTGAATTTGTTATCACATCTTTTCCCTCCATACATGTTGAATAATGACTTGCATGATTTTTATGATTCGATTAATATTCTGATGGAGGATGTTTACATCAATCAAGCTCCACCTTTGCATGTTTTCATCTTGCACCATTCCAATGCTTTCTCAAATTTTGAACAAACCAGGAATGTAATGATTTTCATTTCACTAAGATTTAATCTAATCCTGATTTTTTCTGTTAAAAAACATAAAGGAAGAAACATTAGTCAAATTGATGAATGGTTGCATTGGATCTATGATTTTACCTAGCATTTGTGCTAACTGGTTAGTTTAGGGTAGGTAGAAACTGAATAAGCCTACTTGGGCAGTAGTTAGTTTTTTTTCAGCCATTGAGTCTGGCTCCTTTTTGTTTGTCTTTTCCTAAGCTCCTTTTGAAGCTCTTAGTTTAACTGAGTACCTGTCATTTTTCTTTTCCTGCACAATAAAATTTAAAACTTTGCAAGTTATGATAGCAGATTAGTTTTTTTTTATGCATTTTAAATTTCTGCTATAAAATAGATTTTATTTCAGTTTGATTTTATGTTTTTCCCATACATGTTGCATGAGGTATTTTGATGTTTGTGGACGCAGATACAGGTGCAAAATAAAATAAAAAGCAAACGCAAAATGGTAGAGTGCCTGATCGAGGATTCGAGTAGCAGAGTTCGAGGACCAGAGATTCTGAGGTTCTCAAGCGCTCTTTTCAGCAGAGCACTTATCCCAGCCGGAGCCAGATGTTATCACATATATAGTAGCCGGGCTACCATACATTATTTTTCCGATTCCAGTACACTATTAAGCCAGTTCCCTTACATTGAGATGCTGAGACAAGCATCTATTATGGATCACTATCAGATTTTGGACAGTAGTTTTATTCCCCATGCCATGACTGAGTCTCAGGACACTCAGAGAGATGACCGATGTAGCTATTTATCCATTTGTACAGAGCAGTCAGTAGTGCCCAGAGTTACAGTAGTAGTTTCAGAGGACGGATGATGGTTCAGATGATAATCTTTCAGGTATATGACTCAGCAGGTATATTATGGTGTTGTGGTTATATTGCTTTTATTTCCATTTTCTTAGCATGTCTTAGCATTTAGTATCATGATCTGGCGATCATATAGATATGTGGACTTGGTGGTATTTATACATATATATCATATTTGTCCCTACTCAGACTTAGAAGTTCTTGGCCTATACTCATTGGTTTTACTCTCCCTAGGGAGAATAGAGGTGATCATTCCCGCCATACTTTGGCTTGCTAGTGTCGGTTTCATTATCCACTGTCTTTTTCCATCCATGACTTACCCATTTTGTTCATTACCTTGATTTACTACTTGACTAGTGGCATGGAGGACCTTCCCCCATTGTAGCCTCTATATTGGATAAGCTTCCCAGTTTATTTGTGTCTCGGCACTGAGTTGGTGACAAAACTTACCTTTGGTGAGTTGGCTTAGTCCCCCTAGTCACTAAAGATGTTGTTGGCTAAACCTGAAACTTTTAGTGCTGCCATAAATACAAAGTATGGAAATGAAATGTTGTATCTTGTATGAAAAAGCCCATTCATGCAATGTGTTTCTCAACACACATGAATGAAAGGCAAAGCCCAATGAAAATGGCTATGAAATATCAAATGTTATATCTTTTGTAAAATGTAAATACCTAGGTAAACAAGCTGTCTATGACACACCTAGAAGTGCTCAGGTAAACAAGTGCCTTAAAAACACACCTGCAGCAAGAAAGCCTAAGTAAATGTAAATCTATGCAATGTGTTTGTAAACGCACATAGATCAAAAGCTATGGAAACTCTAGGCCCAAAAAGCAATGGAACTTTAACTCTATATCAAAAAGATTGTTGGCCTCATTTGTATTATGGATTGTGCGCATCCGTGAAAGGTGAATAAACACTCTTTGAACAACTTATCCATTTGTGAGACACCGCCATTCCCTGTGTTGTTGCTTGTCCACTATATGCTATGGTGTGTATTCCCTTTCCCATTTCCAAAGTGCCGCAGTGTTAATTCAGTAAGTCATCCTTTAACCTAGCCATGTTATTTTTAGCCTTCACCCTTTACTAGCAAACTGATCACAACTATGAAGTGAGTATGACCTTGAAAGTCTTGTCTGAGTAATATATAATAATTAATGACATACTATATTTGGATTTAGATCGCTAGTAATGATTGCTACTTGTTATAATTGCTATGCGAATGGATTGTAAAGCATGTTTTAACCTTTGACACCTTACAGCAGCTTGATGACAGTTTGAGTCATATTTTGGTCATGTTGACTTGGTCAAACCTCAGTTTGACCAAAAGTCAACCACAGGACATGAGGTGGCAGACCTCAGATGCTACAGATAGATGATATATGGTCTGGTATAGGTCACCATGGTGGGCTTATGCAATGGTTTCAGGCTTATGATGATGATTTGTGCTTTTTAGTACTTCTACATATTTATTTGGTCTCTCGGATATGATGAGTATTTATTTTGGACCATGCAAAGGTTTATATGGTGTATGAGTACATATATTAGATGGATTTGGACCTTCTGAGTCCAATGAGACAGTCTGTTTTCAGTTCCTGGCAGTTACAGTGACGATTGAGCCTCAGTTGGCTATCCTAGTGCAGTTTTGGCTTATCGGAGGCCTTGGTAGAGCAGAGCAGAGTTATGATTAGTTCACCTAGAGCGCTATTTTTGGAAGGGGTGGTCCAGCCACTTGTTATTACCATATTACCCCCCCTCCCAGACAGTTTAGTGATTTTTATTTTTGGATCCAGGCACTCCAGGTGGCATTTTGGGCAGTTTCACACTTCCCAAGGCAGTCTAGAAATGGTAAAAATGGCTACAAACGAATTCGATTTGGGATACTGAGGCAATGTTATGGCATGGGATGATCAGTGATGATGAGTGGTATGTCTTCCACACCTTCTCCAGCAGTTCCAACTTCATTGGGACCCACATCCATCACTTATGGCACTTTCTGATATTTTTGGAGCCTCCCAAGGCTCACGATTTGTCCATAAAGGCACGATTTGGTACTTTGATGATTATTTTATTGATATTGTGCTATGGGGGTTGACCAAGGGTATCTAAAATTACCCCTTGGACCCACCATAAGCTAGATCTATTATTTTGTCATCAATATTTGGTGGGATCCCCTCTTCTAGGGTGAGTTTGTCCACTTATTGTTATATTTTATTATTGATCCATGTATTGTATTGTTGAGCTCATATCAACCATTGATTAGATCTTTTGGTCTTTTAATATTAGCCACTCATTCAAAAAGTGGCTAGATTGTGGACTCACTCCTTTCTATTTAAAGGAGAGAGCTTCTCATTATAAAAGGGGACTCTTGGTTCTGGATTATTGGAATAGAGAATTATTATTGCATCTATCTGTTGTGTTGTGGTGAATGCTTTTGGAGTTTGTTCGTTGATTCTTCGTTTGCACTGGGTTCTTGGAGATTTTGTCTTGCTATATTTTTGTAACATGTTTTTGCATCTACAGGTGGAGGCCGAATTCATTTAAGGAGGACGTATTGGTAGGGGAGGACCCTCCCTACTTCTTCCTTTGGTTTGTTCGTTGGTAACAAGGAGTATTACTGTCCCAGGACCTTCTATTTCATGTTATCATTGCATTTCCCTTGTATTTACTCCATACTTGATCTGACTGATTGAATCGATTTTCCTTGGTTTGATAGGTAGAGGAGGTCGCACTCGTGGGCTAGGGAATCATTTCGGCAAGCAAATTCAACAAGTTCTCATTTGATCTCTGCGGGAGTCTTCCTCAACAACAAGGCATCTCATTCCAACACTCAGGTATGATATCAAGGTAATTTCTCTCTCCATGATCTATCCATTTGTCTAAATGCTTCAAACCCTCATAATTTCAAAACCCTTATTTTACATTTTTTCAGATCTAGCAAGATCTATTTGGCTTTTGGGTATAATATTCGAAACCCACCTCTATAGCATCCACGACAATTCGTATCTATAGTTTGGTGTGGATTGGCCCTCATTTGACCCACTTCCCAAGGCAAAGAGGCTTCTCCAAGGGAGGTCGCACTTCCTAGGAGGGGTGATTTTGCTTGATCTAGCACCTGGGTAGGTGAGATCCCACTTGATCTTTGATCTACACATTCAATAACCTACCCCTAGTTTGTCACTTCAGTGATTTTGACCTTGTGGGCCCCATTCCTCATTTTGAGGGTTGAGCCCCACTTGGGTCACTTTGTGGCACATTTCAATCTCAGATCTACTGAGATCTAGCCATTGGATTATCCTAATCTTTTAGATCCACCTACCTCAACACCTCAACATTCCTGATCTACAATTTGGTGGACATCCGACTCCATTTGGCCCACTTCCCAAGGCATTGATCTTTCTCCAAGCTAATTCGACTTTCTTGGACTGTTGAGTTTGCATGTGATTTGATCATTGTTTTGGTTGCTTGAACCCCTTGACATTGTCATATCAATCAGTCAAGATCACTTTTGGTACCAGTTAGGCCCAATTCAGTCCTTAACTACCCTGCATTGGACACAGTTCCCAAGGCAATGGATTTTCTCACAATTGACTAGTACCCTGATTCTGGATCTTATTCTAAACTGCATAAGTCACTTGCATAAACATGTTGGACCAAATCTACATTGTCTAAACCCCTTGATCCAACCTATTACTTACCTTGTGACTTCATTCATAGATCTAGAGTCTACCATACACCTTACGTACTTCATCATCATTTGATTTGATCTGGTGTCTTGGTCTGATCTCTCCTATCGGGAGTAGATCTGGGTCTCCCCCTTTATTGTCTTGGGCTAAATAACATAAAGTGAAGATTGCCTCGATTGGCGTGACAACCATCCATTGGGAGTCAAGGCTATCTTGGTTGCACCTCTTTGGTTTCCCATCCCTTCTGCCATCCATCTTGGATCCATCTCTAGGGGCACCTACAAGTTCGGTGATAACAGGACTTTTGGCTCTAGATTATTGGAATAGAAAATTATTATTGCATCTATCTGTTGTGTTGTGGTGAAATGCTTTTGGAGTTCGTTCGTTGATTCTTCCTTTGCACTGGGTTTTTGGAGATCTTGTCTTGCTATCTTTTGTACCACGATTTTTTCATCTACAAGTGGAGGCCGAATTGATTTGAGGAGGACGTATTGGTAGGGGAGGACCCTCCCTACTTCTTTCTTGGGTTTCTTCGTTGGTAACAGGGAGTATTACTGTCTTTGACCTTCTATTTCATGTTACTATTGCATTTCGCTTGTATTTCCTCCATACTTGATCTTTTTGATTGAATCGACTTCCTTGGTTTGACAGGTAGAGGATGTCACACTTGTGGGCTAGGGCATCATTTTGACAAGCAAAATCAACAATTTCTCATTTGATCTCTGTGGGAGTCTTCCTCAACAACAAGGCATCTTCATCCATCACTCAGGTATGATCTCAAGATAATTTCTTATTCCATGATCTATCCATTTGTCTAAGTTACTTCAAACCCTCATTTTACAATTTTTCAGATCTAGCAAGATCTACTTGGCTTTTGGGTATAAAATTTAAAACCCACCTCTATAGCATCCACGGCAATTCGGATCTATAGTTTGGCGTGGATTGGCCTTCATTTGACCCATTTCCCAAGGGAAAACAGTCTCTCCAAGGGAGGTTGCACTTCCTAGGAGGGGTGAGTTTGCTAAGATCTACCACCTGGGTCAGTGAGATCCCACTTGATCCTTCATATCCATATTTGATAACCTACCCCTAGTGTGTCAGTTCAGTGATTTTCACCTTGTGGGCCCCATTCCTCGTTTAGAGGGTTGAGCCCCACTTGGGTCACTTTGTGATACATTTCAATCTCATATCTACTGAGATCTAGCCATTGGATGACCTTAATTTTCAAGATCCACCTAGCTTGACACCTCAACATCCCTGATCTATAATTTGGTGGACATCCAACTCCATTTGGCCCATTTCCCAAGGCACTAATATTCTCCAAGCCAATTCGACTTTCCTGTATTGTTGGGTTAGCTTGTGGTTTGATCTTTGTCTTGTTTGCTTGAGTATCTTGACATTGTCATATCCTTAAATCAAGCTCATCTTGGTTCGTATTTACTAAATGAAGGCACGATCTAACATGTTCAAGCTTAGGCTACTTGTAAACAACTGCAAACAACTAGCAAGGGGATAAGAGCATATGTGTAAATAATTAAAAGAAAGCAGTGATGCAATGAATTCAAACAAGAAATTACATTATTCTTAGCCTCCTAATATTATTAACATGAATAAGCAAACTATAAAGTATTACTTACAGATCTTATAGAATATAGCTTCCCTTTAAAGACATATAATACCAACAATACTAGCAATGAAACATAATACAGTTTACCTCAGATGTACAAGCATGAAGATCCAACCAAAGACAATCACCAGACTAGCCTCCAAAGCCTTCTTTATTAAACTCAGAAAAATATTACAATACAAATGCAAGCAGAGGTTCCACACTTTCTATCCTTACAATGGAGACAAGCTCCTCAATATATAGCATGAGGCAAGCAGCTAGGGCGCAAAACCCTAAGGAGGGCAGCCTCCTAGATTGTAGAGAAAGGCAACTCATGACCAATGGAGAAACACCTCCTAACTTGGAAAAAATCACTCAAAAATGGAAGAAGTCGAATTTGTGGAGATGCTCACGTGTGAGGAGGGTGGATGTTTTGATGTTTCCATGCTTACGTTAGAGCTTTTCCTCAAGAGTTCTGATTGGTTCTCTAAATGGAAGTTGATACATACGAGGTGGTGACACCTCATAAGAGGTAGGCACCAACCAAAGGATTTACCACCATTCCAAATCCGTACATGGCCATGGCCCACGTGAAGGAGAGAGTGACGCACAAGCTCAAATGAGAAGTTTACATGCGTTGCTGGATGGTGGGGTTAGCTCGAGTTTACACTTAGCAGCTTATTCTTGCTGTGCCATGTCACATGGGGTGGTCCACCCACCTTAATGACTTATCAACCATGAATTCTGTACGCGGCTGTTGAAGGAAGTTGGCCCACGTGAAGTTTAAATCGTAGCATGGAAATAATACATTAGAGATGGGAGCACTATCCAATATTTTCGAACCTTAGACATATCACTTTGATCTTTTAAAACATTACCCCTTTAAATATGAACCAATTCCAAGTCATAATCCGTAGACGGCCATGTGGGAGAGGTCCACGTGAAGGAAAAAGTGATTCACTTCTTTGGAATATTCACATTTGACTTTTAAATCAAATTTTTAACATATGCTCTAACTCTTTTATGAAGTCGTCTTCGTTAATTTACTTAAACCATATCATTTGGCATGCGCCAAATACTTATTTTTTAAATATTTTAATAATTTGGCTTGGTGCATTTTGATGCTCTTTTAGCATTAAAGTGTCATTCTGAAGCTCTCATAGGCAAAACTGCTCCATGGGGGTTTTCGGTCACCCGAAACATAGGAAAACTGGGTGCCGGGGTAAAGAGTATGCTCTGAGCTTGAAAACGAGCATCCCTGCGACAAACTCCGACTCTGGATACCACTTTTATCACCCTTTGAAATTTTTTAATTAAACCATTAAAAAATGACTTAAAAAATGCAAAAAAATTATTTTTCTCGGAATTCACTAAAACTTCAGGGGAACGTACTACATGACAAAAAAATAAAATTCTAGCGTTTAGAATGCTTATACATGTTACAAAATGTGCTCTAATAATCCCCTAAGGCCTAACCCCCAATTTGGGCATTCCAGCTTTGGAGGTGCAGGAGAAAAAACTCATTGATTAAACTCGGTTTAAGGCTAAGCATAATCGACAAGGGAGAAAACTCCTTGGAATACCTTCTTTGGTTGTTAAGTCCTAGGGAACCGAGTCACTCAAAGACCACCATGCTAGCATGCTTATTACAAACCCCGTGGGGCACGGTCATGTACTACAAAACATTAAAAAAAGGGGCCCTGAACAAGCCAAACTTGGAACTTCTGAACTCTGATAAGCACAAGTGACTTGTGCAACACTGGTGGCTCACTGAAGTCCAGCTAAAGTGCAACTTTAGGTGGTAACACTTCCCACAGGAGGTTTACAATGCAATCACGCGAGTCAAAGATATTATGCAGTAAACCACATATACTAGGTGTTGATTGCAAAAATCTATAATGCAAGAAGAGGACCACCATGACGAGAAAGGAAGGGGAATCCAAGGCACAATGCAAAAAAATATTTGCTTCTAGTTGTCTCACCTGAAAATAGATGCTGTGAATAATAAACACCCTATAGAAATCTGCAATGCAATCTGATTGAGGTGCCCTCGAGAAATGTTGTTATCCTCTAACCTGCATGCTGGAAAGATGTATAAGATCAATAAAGAATTGAAAGTAGGAACCGAGAGGGGAATCCAAGGGATGATACAAAAAATGATACGCTCCTATTTTTCTAACTTGAAGATGAATATTATGAAAAATAAATAATCGATAGAAATCTAGAACAAAATATGATTTAGGCGCCCACGAGAAACCCTACTATCCTCTAACCTACATGTTGGGAGGAAACTGGCAATGGAAGTTCATCAGACTGTCCAAATCCTAAGCAACCAACAAACAAACAGGTTGAAAATTGATATATAAGTTTAAAAAAAAATCAATGCAATAAAAATATATTGTTTAGTTAGTTTTCTTAAAACGCAATTTTATGTAGATATGTACCTAAAAAATCTCGTAATTCTAGCCAAGGAACACAAGTTAAATTAATGGAAAAGAGTTAGATCAATGAATTTAAGAAAATATGGAGATGAAGAAATAGAAAAGTACTTATGACCAGTGCCTTAAATTTTGGGAACAGAGTTCAATCACCACTCCTAGTTGGTTAACCTGAAGAAGAATCACATGAATGACAAAAACTGTAGAAATATGCAACGCGATATGATCGAGGCGCCTCGAGAAAAGCTACGCTCCTCTAACCTGCATGTTGGGTGGATCCAAGCAATGGAAGTTGATCAGGCAGTCCAAAGCCTAAGCAAGCAACTAGCAAACAAGCTGGAAGATTGATATATAAGATAAATCCAACAAAACGAAGAAATGAAAGCAAAAAAAAAAAGTAAGATCTGGCCATAAGTTTGGATGAAGAATTCCCACACGTCCTAGAGGTATCTATCTTCCCACGGGAGGCTTGCAACGCAGTCCCGCGAGTTAATGCAACTCTATTGTAAATCAAAGAGACCAGGTTTCAGTTGCAAGAGTCTATCATGCAAGTAGAGGACAACTGTTAGTATGAAACAGGGGGGAATTCAAAGCACAATTGAAAAAAAGATCCAATCCTAGTTGTCTGACCTGAAGATGAATCCCATGAATGCTAAACACCCTGTAGAAATCTACAAGTCACCTTGACCGAGGCACCCTAGAAAAACCCTACCCTCCTCATCCTTGCATGTTGGGAAGAATCAGGAAATGGAAGTTGATCAAGCGGTCCAAATCCTGACCAAGCAACAAGTAAACAAGCAGGAAAATGGACATATAAACTAAATAAAACAAAACCTAGAAATGAAAGCAATAACAAGCAGGTAAGGTTATGGGCACATGTTTGGATGAGTTGTTCACACACGTCCTAGAGGTAGTTATCGTCCCACCGGAGACTTGCAATGCAATCCAGTGAGTCGATGCAACTCTCTAAGATATCACAAATACCGTGTGTGAGTTGCAGGAGTCTATCATGTAACTAGAGGATCACTGAGAGTAGGAAATAAGGGAGAATTCAAAGGACAATTGAAAAAATGATGCTAGTTGTCTAACATGAAGATGAATACCATGAATGTTAAACAACTTATAGAAATCTATATCTCACTCCAATTGAGGCGCCATCGAGAAACACTACTCTCCTCCAACCAGCATGTTGGGCAAAACCTGGCAATGGAAGTTGATCAGGCAGTCAAACTCCTAAGGAAGCAACTAGTAGAGAAGTTGAAAAATTGACGTCTAAGCTAAATAAAAGAAATAACAAGTAGATAAGATCTCGCCACATGCTTGGATCAGGGATTCCCACACATCCTAGAAGTAGTTATCTTTCCACAAGAGGCTTACAATGCAATCCTGCGAGTCAAATATATTATGTAGTAAGCCATAGAGACTAGGTGTTGGTTGTTGAAATCTATAATGCAGGTAGAATACCACCACGACTAGGTAAGAAAGGGGAATCCAAGGCACAACACAAAAAAATATTTGCTTCTAGTTGTCTCACCTGAAGATTAATCCTATGAATAATAAACACCCTATAGAAATCTGCAATGCAATCTGATTGAAGTTCCCTCGAGAAACATTATTATCCTCTAACTTGCATGCTGCGAGATGTATAAGATCAATAAAGAAATGAAAGTAGGAAACGAGAGGGGAATCCAAGGCATAAAACAAAAAGTGATCTGCTCCTATTTGTCTAACTTGAAGATGAATCCCGTGAATAAGAAACAACCTGTAGAAATCTATAACGCAATCTGATTGAGGCACCCTCAAGAAACCCTACTATCCTCTAACCTGTGTGTTGGGAGGAACTTGGCAATGGAAGTTCATCAGATTATCCAAATCCTAAGCAACCGACCAACAAACAAGTTGAAAGATTGATATATAAGTTAAAAAAAACAAAACAAAGAAATGAATGCAATAAAATTATATTATTTAGTTCGTTTTCTTAAAACGCAATTTTATGTAGATATGTACCTAAAAAAGCAAGTAATTCTCGCCAAGGAACGCGAGTTAAATTAATGGCAAAGCATTGGATCGACGAATTTAAGAAAATATGGAGATGAAGAAATAGAAAAACAATTATGACCAATGAAGCCAATCCCAAAATACTTCTCAAGAGCAAATCCCCCTTTGCTCCTCCGTTTAGGCAAACTCCTAACGAAGCCAAGGGGGGTTGTCCCTAACAAAGAGTTGTTTTATGGCTCTGTGCTTTAAGTGTTTTTATGTGAAATGATGCAGATGGGTGTTGTTTAGGAGTTTTATGATGATCACAAGGTTACAATATCAATTTATATAGTCAAAGATGACAAATGCAAGATATTGAGATACACAACCACTTGATGAAATTAAATACAAGACACTCACAATATAATATCAAAAGTAAATGACAAGTGCTCCAAATAGATACTAAGTAAATAAATAATGATGTCAAGGACCAGTGCCTCATGGAGTCAAATGTCTGAGTGCTTGGGTTGCTTGATACAAGAGTTCGAGAGGTCTGTTTGTGAGATCGTTTTGCAATTGTTCTTGGTTTATTTGATTGTAAATTTTATGTAATCTTGTTTTAGGTGTCTATGAAACCTAACCGAAAATACTTTCATTGGCTCCGTTCGAAGACATGACAGACCTGTCTGGATCACAGCGAGGCGCGCAATGCTAACCAGCCACTATGTCCAGATTGGGTAGCCCGGTGCCCACACTTGGTATTTGCCCACTATCTGAGTATTTATCGAAACAACGCCGGTTCGTTGGTTATGGGTAAAAGTTTTATTATGTTTGAATCTTGCAAGATTAACAGTGCAATACCGTTTTTGAGGAATCTAGTTTTTAGGTTGGTCAGAGCATACTCCGGCAAGGAAACAATGAATAAATTCAAATTTTATTTATGGGGAATGATGAGTTGCGAATTTTATTACAACACAAGAAAAACTCTCCGACAGAGAGCGCACTTGACTTCATCTTATGACAGAGGTTCAAGAGCCTTATGATGCACGGAATTAAAAAACTGTACTAGAAGTAAAATTTAAACTATCCAAGAATCTCTTTCAGGTCAAAGTCCGTACTCGGGAGAGCATGGGGGTAAGTAAAAATGAAGTAAAAGCAACTCTCTGATAGAGAGCACTCTTGATCCACTATTGGTGAGATTCAAGAGATTTCTAATTTTAAACAGTTTATGTCAAAATAAACTGCTTAAAGACGCCACTTGCGTTTTTATTAATAATATACCATGCTTTTCATGGTTTTTGGAATTTGTCAAAAAAGGTTTTGCTTTCTTTGGCTCTTTTCTTGCTTGATTTACTTTTAGCTCACCTATAGATAAGAGCTCTAAACAACAGCTAATTAGAGTATTAGATAACCAAACTTGACTCATGATTCGAAAAGATGAAAGTAAATGAGATGATAGGTGCCAAATGAGATGACTAAATGGCCTAAAACAGAAAAATAAAGCCAAAAATCAGACCTTGGAAATTGAGAAAAAAAACTCACTTTTTATGACGAAAAACGCACGTTTTTCAATGAAAAGACTTGGAATTTTTTGATAAATAAATTTTTGAAATTTTTAAAAATATTTTAGGCTCATTTTCAGAATTGGAAAATAGCAGAACATTAATAAAAATCAACAAGCTTAAAATTGCATGCCTTTCGAGAAAATGATGAAAATTTTAAAAAATAAAACTTTTTGAATTTTATTTTTAGGCTAATTTCCAGAATTGGAAAATAAGAGAAAAATGTCAAAATTCAGCAAAAAACCAGCAAACTTAAAATTTCACATCTTTCGAGAAAAAGATGAAAAATTAAAAAAATAAAAAAATTTGAAAATCTTTCGAATTTTTTAAAATTTTTATGCTAATTTCCAGAATTGGAAAATAGCAAAAAAATGTCAAAAATCAACAAAAAACAACAAGCTTAAAATTGCACGTTTTTCGAGAAAAAAGGTGAAAAAACTTGAAAAATTAATTTTTGGAAAATCTTTACTATTTTAAATGAATTTCCAGAATTAAAAATTAATGAAAAACACAAAAAAACAGCAAGCCAAAAAGATGGAAAAAATGCACGTTTTTCAAGGCAAAAAAGAGTCAAAAAGTGACTTTTAAACACTAGTCTTGAAATTTCCAGCTAGCTGAAAATACGCAAGAGATAGTGGGGAAAGAGAAGTGGCATGCAAAACAATGCAACAATTGAGAGCAAATCCCAAAATACTTCTCAAGACAAAAATTTTGGCAAAAAGAGAACAAACAACTAGATCTTGAAAATAGGTTTACAAGCTTTGGGAATGAAACTAGATTTTGAAAAATAGATCTAGCTTTGAAAAGTAGATCTAAGGCTAGAAAGCCGAGATCTAGCTTTGTAGAAGTAGAACAAGCTTGAAATAGAGATTTTTGATAACTTGATAACTTCTACAAAAGTGGAAATGAGATAGATAAGAACCTTAACACTTGAGATCCACTTGTGGTAACCGGAGAGAGATTTGATTTAACCTTTGCAGTGGAAGTGAGAAGAATCCAAGCCCTTCCTTTTAGTCCTTTTGATGAAGATGAGATCAAGTGAAGGACATTGAGCATTCAAGGATGAGGATGTCTTTGAGGTTTTTTTGAAGAAGGGGGAGATGCAAACTAGGTCATCCCTTACTCCAAGATGCACCTGAAAGCTTGTTAGACAAAACACTTAAACAAAAGAGAGAGATCTTAGTATATTCGCACAAAAATAATTCAAAGAGCATGTATTGAGTCTGTTACCAACTTATTTGTACCATAGTTGGATTATCTGAAGAGCCGCCATTTGACAAACATGATGAATGTTTGTACTCCAGTGTATCAGATGATCCAGCATTTGTGCCTAGCCAGTTTTGGCTAGTCAGTTTTGTTTTTCAGTCGACATGACCATGGCGCCATGGGGTTTGTAATAAAATGTGCTAGTAGGATTCTGAGTGTCTCGGTCCCCCATGACTTGATTAAGCAACTAAGGTATTCCAGGGAGTTTTTTCCCTTGTCAATTATACTTTGCCTACAGCGGAGCTATAATCGATGAGGTTTTCTCCCTCTTCTCCATAAGTTGGAATGCCTGATTTTGAAAATTTTAGCCATGAGGGGTTATTAGAGTCCAACTAATGTATATAAGCCTACTAGACTCTATTAGAATAGGTGTTGGTCATGTCCTAGGTCCTTAGAACCCTCAGAAAAATTTTCGAAATTTTTTTACCGGGTCCTCCGGTTTTGGGTTTTTAATTATTTTTAAATTTTAATAAATTTCTCTATAGTTTGAATGGAGAAATTTCAATTTGTAATATGTCAGTCATCCAGGATCCGAATTCAGTGATTGAAGGCTCCAGACTTAAGCCACAAATCATTCATGATCCCCAGACCAGTTTATCCTAAGTTTCGGATGTCAATTAGGCCTCATAATTAATAATTTCTCAAAAAACCAGTTACAGAGAAATTATTAATTAAAATAATAAAATTGAATATTTTGGAGATAATCCAAATCTCTCCAAAATAAGTCAATTTGAATAAAATAAAAATCTAATTGACATGGAACTGGACATTAATGAAGATTCCAATCATCTCAGTCATCATTCAGTTGAGTATACAATCAGCACAAGCAAATCCCTCCAAGCTAATTCGCCCTCCATGCATGCAAACTCGAATTGGGTGATGTGGTGAGTATTTATTGGTGATTGAGTTAGGTTTTGAGTTTCATTGAATGGGAGTGAGGGCGCCTTGCCTAGGTGGAGGCCACCTCCCACTCTCAACTACCAAGATTCCAATCAAAGTTTGGTTAAGCTCCAAACCACCTACCCAATCCTCACGCCTTCTATAAGCTAGCTCACGTCAACCCTCAATAGAGCTTGAGTTCTACCACATGGCATTCACTTATTGCATGGGTGATACTTCCATTTTTGGCCTAGTCAACTCAGTTTAACCAAGTCAAAATTGGTCAACAATAGTGCTAGCTCAATACCTGTATGCAATCATGGAGTGACAAGGCTCAATTATACAAGTTAGTACATTACTAAGCAATACAATGATAACATGGTGATAAAAAAAAACATTAAATCTTGAGATAATACAAGTCCCTGGTGAGGTGGGCCCACCACCTCCAAAAGACCAAAATGCTATGCACATCTATAGAATTGACCACTTTGTTCACTTTAGGTGATGTGGACAACAAGGCGAAGGACACGGGAGGACAAGGATGAAGATCATGTGACTCTTTGAACAACTTAGGAAAGCGGGGTCCACTGAGGTAAGTATGCCATGACAGAACACGGGGAAGGGCGGTGCCTCACAAATGGGTATAGTGTAGGGAAACCACCACTAATCATCTAACAAGTATCTCACAACTCACATCTGTATCCAAAGACTCCGTGAGGTTCTTTTCTAGAGCCGCCAAATTGGGTGTCCGGCAAACCGTAACTTGAGACTCTAGGGGGCAATCTTGAGCTTGTCCCTTGCTCCTTCTTGTTATCACATTTTATGTCGGCAGCAGCTTCCATACTGCAGACTGTGCGGCCGAGGACCGCACAGTACCTTTTTTTTTCAGATCAGGAGATCAGCTTCCTTCGGAGGAGGCGTTTTTGTTCAGATTGCCCCTAGCAGACATATCAGAGGGGAAAGACAGCTGGACTTACCATCTACCACAGGGTTACCTTTCCTTGCCAGGCTTTAACACAAGCCCATTTGAGACAGTTGCCTTGTCTTGTTCTGATCGAGATTGTCACAGTACATTGTTGGTTTATTATATGCCCGGATACAACATAGATCCAACTCAGATGCAGGTTCAGTAGCAGCAGGTATATGGTGCAGCAGGTATTGCACATTGTTGATTATTGCTCATGTTGTATATTAGGCTCATTTATACTTGTTAGTACACTAACTTTGCATGAGATGATATATTTGGTGATCTAGCTATGATGTGATGTGTTTGGGCCTATTGGTGATGTCAGTCCACCCCCCCTGGTTAGACTTATGTATATGCATGTTGAGTCATGTCCTGTATACTTGGCTTAGACTTGATCACTTAGCCCCTCGGTAGCTGAATTTAGCACCATCTTCACTTCCTCCATTCATCCGACTCATCCATGACACTTCTTCCCCGACTTGGATTCTGATTTGTGATCACGAGGACCCCCTTTCCCCACTGATCTCTGAGTTTTCCATGACTCCCTGTTTATTGTGCCTCGGCTCTTTAGTGTGTGAGATACACGGTTAGACCTGGGATTTGCTCCTGTCGGTTGCCCCCGATGTTGCAATGCAGTTAGGATTGTGTAACCTCACCGGGTGCTCCCCACTTGTCATCGAAGCATGTATTGCCCACCCCCATTACCTTTGCAGTATGAGCACCATGTTTATATCTTTTGAGATATGTATGTAGCCCAAGAGGGCCATGAAGAAATGAAGAAATGAAGAAATGAAATGTAAATCAGGCCAAAAAGGCCATTATGTTGTAAATGTGAAATCTAGCCAAAAAAAGGGCTAAGTATGAAACTCATTGTAAAATCCATGCAATGTGTTTATGAACACACATGGGTTCTAGTCAGCTATACATGTCAGCATTTGTAGTGGTTATTCCTCACGTATTACTGCAGGACAAGGAGGTGAGAAGGAGCAAGGGACAAGCTCAAGATTGCCCCCTAGAGTCTCAAGTTACGGTTTGCCGGACACCCAATTTGGTGGCTCTAGAAAAGAACCTCACGGAGTCTTCGGATACGGATGTGAGTTGTGGGATGCTTGTTAGATGACTAGTGGTGGTTTCCCTGCACTATACCCATTTGTGAGGCACCGCCCTTCACCATGTTCTTTCATGGCATACTTACCTCAGTGGTCCCCGCTTTCCCGAGTTGTCCAAAGGGTCACATGATCTTCATCCTGGTCTTCCCATATCCTTTGCCTTGTCGCCGACATCACTTAGAGTCAGCAAAGTGGTCAATTCTATAGAGGTGTATAGCATCTTAGTATTTTGGAGGTGGTGGGCCCACTCTACCGGGGCCTTGTATTATTTCGAGATTTAATGTATTTTTGATCACCATGCTATCATTATATTGCTTAGTAATGTACTAACTTGTATAATTGAGCCTTGTCACTTCATTCTTGCATACAGGTTTCAGCTTGCACTATGGTTGACCAGATTTGACTTGGTCAACACTCCTACTTGACTAACCTACCCGGATCTAAAGTTTGGGTGCCATCGGACTTGTCTTGACCCACCTAACCCACATTTTTGGCCTCCTTGGGTAAAGTCGCACCACCTTGGAGAAGTGAGTTGACTCACTTCTAGGACATGGGTACTTGAGATTTTTGGAGATTTGGAACCGGAATAGTTCAAAACCTAGGTCTAGTGTGTCATCTTGTCAAATCTTGCCTTGGGGATAGCATTCCTTATTTTAAGGGATTGTGGTACACTTTGGTCAAACCTAGATCTAGACCCATTCATCCATCAAGACCTTAATCGCCCACTTGTCTCATGCCATAGGAGTCCTTAACCACAAGTCAACCCTACTTTGACTCCATATTACCAATTCCCAAGGCACTGGTTTCTCTCCATGTCAATTCGACTTTCCTAGATTGTTGGATTAACTTGTGGTTTGACCTTTGCATGGTGAACTAAACCCTTAAAGCCATCATGTATCATGGTCAAGCTTGTCACTTGTACTAGTTAGCCCCAATTCAACCCCTAAATTACCCTGCATTGGACACGGTTCCCAAGGCAGTGGATTTTCCAACATTGAACTAGTACTCTAATCCTAGATCTCATTTCAAACATTTTAAGTCACTCTCACATCAAATATGAACCAAAGCTACACTCTTTGAACCCCTCACTTGTTTTGTGACTCCATCCTTAGGTCTAGGATAAACCATACACCTAACTTCACTTAGAAATACCCTGATTTGGTGTCTTGGTTTTGATCTCTCCTGGCGGGAGTAGATCGGGTCTCCCCCTTTGTTGTCTGGGCTAGATAACAAAAAGTGAAGGTTTCCTCGACTGGCGTGACAACCATATATTGGAGGTCGAGGTGATCGTGGTTGCACCTTTTGAGTTTCCCTTCCCTATTGCCATCCATGATTGGATATATCCATAGGGGCAACTACAGTTTAGGTGATAACAAGTCCCATCGGAGACTTGCAATGCAATCCAGCGAGTCGATGCAACTCTATAATATATCATAAATACCATGTCTGAGATGCAGGAGTCTATCATGTAACTAGAGGATCACTGAGAGTAGGAAATGAGGGAGAATTCAAAGAACAATTGAAAAAAGGATGCTAGTTGTATAACATGAAGATGAATCACCACTCCTTAGATTTTGGGAACGGAGTTCAATCACCACTACCAGTTGGTTAACCTGAAGAAGAGTCACCTGAATGACAAGAACTTCGTAGAAATATGCAAAGCAATATGATCGAGGCATCTATAAAAACACTACGCTCCTCCAATCTGCATGTTGGGTGGATCCTAGCAATGAAAGTTGTTCAAGCAGTCCAAAGCCTAAGGAAGCAAGTAGAAAACAAACTGGAAGATTGATATATAGGACAAATCCAACAACAAAAAAAATGAAAGCAAAAACAAGCAAGTAAGATCTTGCCACAAGTTTGGATGAAGAAGTCCCACACGTCCTAGAGGTAGCTATCTTCCCACGGGAGGCTTGCAACGCAGTCCCGCGAGTTAATGCAACTCTATTGTAAATCAAAGAGACCAGGTGTCAATTGCAAGATTCTATCATGCAAGTAGAGGACAACTGAGAGTAGGAACAAAGGGGGGGGGGATTCAAACAACAATTGAAAAAAAGATCCACTACTAGTTGTCTGACCGAAATATGAATTACATGAATGTTAAACAACCTATAGAAATGTACAACTCACTCTGACCGAGGCAACCTTGAAAAACCCTACTCTCCTTCAACTTGCATGTTGGGAAGAATCAGGCAATGGATGTTGATCAAGCAGTCCAAATCCCGAGCAAGCAACAAAAAAATAAGCAGGAAAATGGATATATAAACTAAATAAAAAAAAACCCAGAAATGCAACTAAGAACATCAGGTAAGTTTTGGCCAAATGCTTGGATGAATTGTTCACACACATCCTTAAGATAGTTATAGTCCCACCGGAGACTTGAAATTCAATCCAGCGAGTCGATGCAACTCTGTAATATATCACAAATACCATGTGTGAGTTGCAGGAGGTTATCATGTAACTAAAGGATCACTGAGAGTAGCAAATAAGGGGGAATTAAAAGAGCAATTGAAAAAAGGATGTCAGTTGTCTAACATGAAGATGAATTTCATGAATGTTAAACAACTTATAGAAATCAATATCACTTTGATCGAGGCATAATCGAAAAACCCTACTCTCCTCCAACCAACATGTTCGGCGGAAACAGGCAATGGAAGTCGATCAGGCAGTCGAAATCTTGAGCAAGCAACGAGTAGACAAGCCGAAAAATTGATGTCTAAGCTAAATAAAGCAAAACCCAGAAATAAAAGCAATAACAAGTGGATAATATATCGCCACATGCTTGGATCAGGCGTTCCCGCACCTCCTAGAGGTAGTTATCTTCCCACGGGAGGCTTACAATGCAATCCCGCGAGTAAAGGATATTATGTAGTAAACCACAAAGACTAGGTCATGGTTGCAGAAATCTATAATGCAAGTAGAGGACCACCACGACCATAAAAGTAGGGGGAATACAAGGCACAATATAAAAAAAATTTGCTTCTAGTTGTCTATCTTGAAGATGAATCCTCTGAATAATAAATATTCTATAGAAATCTCCAACGCAATCTGATTGAAGTGCCCTCGAGAAACGTTGTTATCCTCTAACCTGCATTCTGGGAGATGTGTAAGATCACTAAAGAAATGAAAGTAGGAAACGATAGCGGAATCCAAGGGATGATACAAAAAATGATCCGCTCCTATTTGTCTAACTCGAAGATGAATCATGTGAAAAATAAACACCCTGCAGAAACATTCAACGCAATCTGATTGAGGCACCCACGCGAAAACCTACTATCGTCTAACCTGCATGTTGGGAGGAAACAGGCAATAGAAGTTCATCCGACTATCCAAATCCTAAGCAACCAACAAACAAACAAGTTGAAAATTGGATATATAAGTTAATAGAAAAGAAAAAGAAATGTATGGGATAAGAATTGTTTAGTTAGTTTTCTTAAAACGCAATTTTATGTAGATATGTACCTAAAAAAGCTTAAGATGAATCCCATGAATGTTAAACACCCTGTAGAAATCTACAAGTCGCTTTGACCGAGGCACCCTTTAAAAAACCTACCCTCCTCAACCTTGCATGCTGGGAAGAATCAGGAAATGGAGGCTGATCAACCAATCCAAATCCTGTGCACGCAACAAGAAAACAAGCAGGAAAATGGTCATATAAACTAAAGACTTGCAATGCAATCCAGCGAGTCGATGCAAATCTATAATATATAACAAATACTATGTGTGAGTTGCAGGAGTCTATCATGTAACTAGAGGATCACTGAGAGTAGGAAATGAGGGGGAATTCAAAGAACAATTGAAAAAAGTCACATGAATGACAAACACTTTGAAGAAATATGCAAATCAATATGATCGAGGTGCCTATAAAAACACTACGCTCCTCCAACCTGCATGTTGGTTGGATCCTAGCAATGCAAGGTTATCAGGCAGCCCAAAGCCTAATGAAGCAAGTAGCAAACAAGCTAGAAGATTGATATATAAGATAAATCCAACAACAAAAAAGAAATTAAAGCAAAAACAAGCAAGTAAGATCTGGCCACAAGTATGGATGAAGAATTCCAACACATCCTAGAGCTAATATCTTCCCACGGGAGGCTTGCAACGCACTCCTGCGAGTTAATGCAACTCTGTTATAAATCAAAGAGACCAGGTGTTAGTTGCAAGAGTCTATAATGCAAGTAGAGGACACCTAAGAGTAGGAAACAAGGGGGGGATTTAAAGCACAATTGAAAAAAGATCCACTCCTAGTTGTCTGACCTGAATATGAATTACATGAATGTTAAACACCCTAAAGAAATATACAACTCACTCTGACCAAGGCACCCTTGAAAAACCCTACTCTCCTTCAACTTGCATGTTGGGAAGAATCAGGAAATGGAAGTTGATCAAGCAGTCCAAATCATGAGCAAGAAACAAACAAACAAGAAGGAAAATGGATATATAAACTCAATTAACAACACCCAAAAAATGCAAGCAGTAAGAAGTAGGTACGTTTTGGCAAAATGTTTGGATGAGTTGCTCACACACGTCCTTGAGATAGTTATCTTCCCACTGGAGACTTGCAATGCATTCCAGCGAGTCGATGAAACTCTATAATATATCACAAATACCATGTGTGAGTTCCAGGAGTGTATCATGTAACTAAAGGATAACTGAGAGTAGAAAATAAGGGGGAATTCAAAGAGCAATTGAAAAAAGGATGCCAGTTGTCTAACATGAAGATGAATCCCGTGAATGTTAAATAACTTATAGAAATCTATATCTCACGATGATCGAGGCGAAATCGAAGAACCCTACTCTCCTCCACCCAGCATGTTCGACGGAACTAGGCAATAGAAGTCGATCAGGCAGTTGAAATCCTGAGCAAGCAACTAGTAGACAAGCCAGAAAATTGACGTCTAAGCTAAATAAAGCAAAAACCATAAATAAAATCAATAAATGGTGGATAATATCTTGCCACAGGCTTGGATCAGGCATTCCCGCACCTCCTAGAGGTAGTTATCTTCCCACAGGAGGCTTACAATGCAATCCCGCAAGTAAAAGATATTATGTAGTAAACCACATAGACTAGGTGTTGGTTGCAGAAATCTATAATGCAAGTAGAAGACCACCACGACCAGGAAAGAAGGGGGAATCCAAGGCCCAATATAAAAAAATATTTTCTTCTACTTGTCTGACCTGAAGATGAATCCTGTTAATAATAAACACCCTATAGAAATCTCCAACGCAATCTGATTGAAGTTCCCTCGAGAAACGTTATTATCCTCTAACCTGCATGTTGGGATATGTATAAGATCAATAAAGAAATGAAAGTAGGAAACGAGAGGGGAACCGAAGGGATAATACAAAAAATGATCTGCTCCTATTTGTCTAACTCGAAGATGAATCCTGTGAAAAATAAACACCCGATATAAATCTGCAACGCAATCTGATTGAGGCGCCCACGCGAAAACCTACTATCCTCTAACCTGCATGTTGGGAGGAAACTAGTAATGGAAGTTCATCCGACTATCCAAATCCTAAGCAACCATTAAACAAACAAGTTGAAAAATTTATATATAAGTTAATAAAAAATAAAAAGAAATGAATGCAATAAAAATATGTTGTTTAGTTAGTTTTCTTAAAACACAATTTTATGTAGATATGTACCTAAAAAAGCTCAAGATGAATCCCATGAATGTTAAATACCCTATAGAAATATACCAGTCACTCTGACCGAGGTGCCCTCAAAAAACCCTACCCTCCTCATGCTTGCATGGTTGGAGGAATCAGGAAATGGAAGTTGATCAAACAGTCCAAATCCTGACCACGCAACAAACAAAGAAGCAAGAAAATGGACATATAAACTAAAGAAAACAAAACCCATAAATGAAAGCAATACCAAGCATGTAAGGTTTGGCCACATTTTTGGATGAGTTGTTCACAAACGTCCTAGAGGTACTTATAGTCCCAATGGAGACATTCAATGCAATCCAGCGAGTCGATGGAACTCTATAATATATCACAAATACCACGTGTGAGTGGCAGTAGTCTATCATGTAACTAGAGGATCAGTGAGAGTAGGAAATGAGGGGGAATTCAAAGAACATTTGAAAAAAGCATGCTAGTTGTTTAACATGAAGATGAATCACCACTCCTTATATTTTGGCAATGAAGTTCAATCACCACTCCCAGTTGGTTAACCTGAGGAAGAGTCACATGAATGACAAACACTTCGTAGAAATATGCAAAGCGATACGATCTAGGTGCCTCTAAAAACAATAGGTTCCTCCAACCTGCATGTTGGGTGGATCCTAGCAATGGAAGTTAATACGCAGTCCAGAGCCTAAGGAAGCAAGTAGCAAATAAGCTGGAAGATCGATATATAAGATAAATCAAACAAAAAAAAGAAATGAAAGCAAAAAGATCCATGTTAGAACTGGCCACAAGATTGGATGAAGAATTCCCACACGTCCTAGAGGTAGCTATCTTCCCACGGGAGGCTTGCAACGCAATCCCGCGAGTTAATGCAACTCTATTGTAAATCAAAGAGGCCAAGTGTCAGTTGCAAGAGTCTATCATGCAAGTAGAGGACAAGTGAGAGTAGGAAACAAGGGGGTGAATCAAAACACAATTGAAAAAAGATCCACTCCTAGTTGTCTAAACTGAATATGAATTACATGAATGTTAAACACCATGTAGAAATGTACAACTCACTCTGACCGAGGCACCCTTGAAAAACCCTACTCTCCTTCAACTTGCACGTTGTGAAGAATCAAGCAATGGAAGTTAATCAAGCAGTCCAAATCCTGAGCAAGCAACAAACAAACAAGCAGTAAAATGGATATATAAATTAAGTAAAACAAAACCCAGAAATGCAAGCAATAACAAACAGGTAAGTTTTGGCCAAATGTTTGGATGAGTTGTTCACAAACGTCCTTGAGATAGTTATCGTCCCATCAGAGACTTGCAATGCAATCCCACGAGTCGATGCAACTCTGTAATATATCACAAATACCATGTGTGAGTTGCAGGAGGCTGTCATGTAACTAAAGGATCACTTAAAGTAGAAAATAAGGGGGAATTCAAAGCAAGGTTTTAAAAATCGGAACCGGACTCAGAATCGGTCGAGGGTCAACTCGGAATCGGAATTGGTAATGAATCGGTAATAAATCGGTCGATTTGAATTTAATGAATCGGTTTGCTCAAAAATACATAAAATATTTAATTATTTTAAGAAAAACAATATTTTCAAGATTCTAATTCATGATTCCATAGCATTAGAAACAAAATATTCCCCTAGACATATCAAACTGGAAGAAAGGATTGGAACCTATATAATCAATTGCATCTGTTCATAAACTGTTGCTTTGGTGTGTAAACAATGAACACAGATCTCCATTGAGATGTGAATTATAATAGAATAACCCTTTCTAGGAAATTATCTGCTACATTTGCATTGGTGTGTAAACAATGAATATAAATCTCCACCAAGACGTGAATTGTAAAATAATAACCCTTTCTAGGAAATTATCTGCTACATCTTTCTTATGCCTTCCTAGGAAATTATCTACTACGTCTTTCTTATGTCGTAGGGATATCACATGCCATGAGGTTAGGGGATATGCTGGCGGCATTAAGCTTCACTATCTTAGTCTTAGCTACCCATATGTAAGATTCTACAGGAAGCCACTTACTGAACCTTCATCTCTGTCAAGAAGAAAAAAGTGTTGGCTGTGGAAATATTTTAGCCCCCATCTGGAGCAAACACAAGCTACAGAGATTTGTGGAAATATTTTATGCACCTATCTGTTGCTGCGTTTTTATAGAGAAGACAATTTCCTACAGGCAGAGGGTTACTGTATTTTATATCAGTTTGTATCTGGATTCTGAGCCGCTTCAGACTGTTGAATGACTGAAATATCCTCAGTATTTGATAGCCTACATCTCCAGAACTCGTGGTGTCTGCTACAGCATTCAAGGGAACAATTTATTGAGACAAGAGGTGTGCAAAAATTCAGATCTGCTCTATACCCAGTCCAGGCATGTAACTTCATTTGTCTCATTTAAATATCAGATTTAGAAATGGCTTGATATCTGTGGTTTACAAAAGAACTAGTGTATTCTCTCATTGATTTGCAAAATTTTTCAATATTATGTGCTCTTGATACAAAGGTCTGATATAATTACTTGCAATATCTTCACAAGCATCTACCATAGCACACGACAGTAAACTTGTAAAAATTAACAGGACTTCACCCAGATATTAACCCCAGTCCATTCTAGTTCCAGTTTACAATTAAAGTGAGCTACAACAGTCTCCATCCAAGAGTTGATTTAAGTACACAACCAATACCTTCATGAGAAATCGATTGGAACCAGTTTTACCATTACAACAGTAATCATCCCAGTATTTTCAACTTGTAAACAAAGCTCTTGTAAAACCCTTAATTAAGCCTAAAATATATATAGATGACCTTCTCATTGAAGAGGTACAAGGAATCTTTCCCTTTCACGCCGGCCGATTCTTCTTCCAAGTGCAATAGGTGCAATAGGGGTCGGGTTGGGTAGGTTAGAGGTAGTTTAGGTTTAAAATTTAACTTATAAAAATTAAAAAAATAATAAAAACCAACACGCAAAAAATCGGTCCCATTTTTTACTTGAATCGGTCAAACCGGTTTTTTTCAGTTGAATCGGTCCGATTTATTAGTTAAATCGGTTAAATCGGTCCAACAAACCGGTTTGGAGGCCGATTTGAACCGGGCAGGGGATAAATCGGTGAATCGGCCGATTTACAAACCAATTTCACCGATTTTTAAATCACAGATTCAAAGAGCTATTGAAAAAACGATGCCAGTTGTCTAACATGAAGGTGAATCCCATGAATGTTAAACAACTTATAGAAATCTATATCTCACTCTGATCGAGGCATAATCGAAAAAACCTACTCTCCTCCAACTAGCATGTTCGGCGGAACAAGGCAATAAAAGACGATCAGGCAGTCGAAATCCTAAGCAAGCAACTAGTAGAGAAGCCGGAAAATGGACTTCTATGCTAAATAAAGAAACACCCAGAAATAAAATCAATAACAAGTGGATAATATCTCGCCACATGTTTGGATGAGTTGTTCACACACGTCCTTGAGATAGTTATCGTCCCACCAGAGACTTGCAATGCAATCCAGCGAGTCGATGCAACTCTAACCGAGGAGCCTTCGAAAAACCCTACCCTCCTCATCCTTGCATGTTGGGAAGAATCAGGAAATGGAAGTTGATCAAGCAGTAAAAATAGTGACCACGCAACAAGCAACCGAGTAGGAAAATGGACATATAAACTAAAGAAAACAAAACCCAGAAATTTAAGCAATAACAAGCAGGTAAGGTTTGGCCACATGTTTGGATGAGTTGTTCACACACGTCCTAGAGGTAGTTATAGTCCCACCGGATACTTGCAATGCAATACAGCAAGTCGATGCAACTCTATAATATATCATAAATACCATGTGTCAGTTGCAGGAGTCTATCATGTAACTACAGGATCACTGAAACTAGGGAATGAGGGGGAATTCAAAGGACAATTGAAAAACGGATGCTAGTTGTCTAACATGAAGATGAATCACCACTCCTTATATTTTGGGAATGGAGTTCAATCACAAGTCTCAGTTGGTTAACCTCAAGTAGAGTCACATGAATGACAAACACATTAAAGAAATCTGCAAATCAATATGATCGAGGCGCCTCTAAAAACACTACGCTCCTTCAACCTGCATGTTGGTTGGATCCTAGGAATGGAAGTTGATCAGGAAGTCCAAAGCATAAGGAAGCAAGTAGCAAACAAGCTGGAAGATTGATATATAAGATAAATCCAACAAAAAAAAGAAGTAAAAGCAAAAACAAGCAAGTAAGATCTGGCCACAAGTTTGGATGAAGAATTCCCACGCCCCCTAGAGGTAGATATCTTCCCGCGGGAGGCTTGGAACGCAGTTCCGCGAGTTAATGAAACTCTACTATAAATAAAAGAGACCAGGTGTTAGTTGCAAGAGTATATCATGCAGGTAGAGTAAAATTGAGAGTAGGAAACAAGGGGGGGATTCAAAGCACAATTGAAAAAAAGATCCACTCCTAGTTGTCTGACCTGAATATGAATTACATGAATGTTAGACACCCTGTAAAAATGTACAACTCACTCTGACCAAGGCGCCCTGGAAAACCCCTACTCTCCTTCAACTTGCATGTTGGGAAGAATCAGGCAATGGAAGTTGACGAAGCAGTCCAAATCCTGAGCAAGCAACAAACAAACAAGCAGGAAAATAATATATAAACAAAATAAAACAAAACCCATAAATGCAAGCAATAACAAGCAGATAAGTTTTGGACAAATGTTTGGATGAGTTGTTCACACACGTCCTTGAGATAGTTATCATCCCACTGGAGAAAGGATGCCAGTTGTCTAACATGAAGATGAATCCCATGAATGTTAAACAACTAATAGAAATTTATATCTCACTTCGATTGAGGCGTAATCGAAAAACCCTACTCTCCTCCAACCAGCATGTTCGGCGGAACCGGGCAATGGAAGTCGATCATGCAGTCAAAATCATGAGCAAGCAACTAGTAGACAAGACAGAAAATTGACGTCTAAGCTAAATAAAGCAAAACCCACAAATAAAAGCAATAACAAGTGGATAATATCTCGCCACATGCTTGGATCAAGCGTTCCCACACCTCTTAGAGGTAGTGATCTTCCTACAGGAGGATTACAATACAATCCCGCGAGTAAACGATATTAGATAGTAAACCACATAGAATAGGTCTTGGCTGCAGAAATTTATAATGCAAGTAGAGGTCCACAACGATCAACACAGAAGGGGGAATCCAAGGCCCAATATAAAAAAATATTTTCTTCTAGTTGTCTCACCTGAAGATGAATCCTGTGAATAATAAACACCCTATAGAAATCTCCAACGCAATCTGATTGAAGTGCCCTCTAGAAACATTACTATCCTCTAACCTGCATGTTGGGAGATGTATAAGATCAATAAAGAAATGAAAGTAGGAAACGAGAGGGGAATCCGGGCCATAATACAAAAAATGATCCGCTCCTATTCGTCTAATTCGAAGATGAATCCTGCAAAAAATAAACATCCGGTAGAAATCTACAACGCAATATGATTGAGGCGCCCATGAGAAAACCTACTATCCTCTAACCTGCATGTTGGGAGGAAATTGGCAATGGAAGTTCATCTTACTATCCAAATCCTAAGCAACCAACAAACAAACAAGTTGAAAAATTTATATATAAGTTAACAAAAAGGAAAAAGAAATGAATGCAATAAAAATATATTGTTTATTTAGTTTTCTTAAAAAGCAATTTTATGTAGATATGTACCTAAAAAACATAAAGACGAATCCCATGAAGATGAATCGCATGAATGTTAAACACCGTGTAGAAATATACAAGTCACTCTGACTGAGGTGCCCTCGAAAAACCCTACCCTCCTCATCCTTGCATGTTGGGAAGAATCAGGAAATGGAAGTTGATCAAGCAGTCCAAATCGTGGCCACGCAACAAGCAAACAAGCAAAAAAATGGACATATAAACTAAAGAAAAGAAAACCTAGAAATGAAAGCAATAACAAGCAGGTAAGGTTTGGCCACATGTTTGAATGAGTTATTCACACACGTCCTAGAGGTAGTTATAGTCCCACCGGAGACTTACAATGCAATCCAGCGAGTCGATGCAACTCTATAATATATCATAAATACCATGTGTGAGTTGCAGGAGTCTATCATGTAACTAGAGGATCACTGAGAGTAGGAAATGAGGGGGAATTCAAAGAACAATTGAAAAAAGGATGCTAGTTGTCTAACATGAAGATGAACCACCAGTCCTTAGATTTTGGGAATGGAGTTCAATCACCACTACCAGTTGGTTAACGTGAAGAAGAGTCACATGAATGACAAGAACTTCGTAGAAATCTGCAAAGCGATATGATCGAGGTGCCTCTAAAAACACTACGCTCCTCCAACCTGTATGTTGGGTGGATCCTAGCAAAGGAAGTTGATCAGGAAGTCCAAAGCCTAAGGAAGCAAGTAGCAAACAAGCTGGAAGATTAATATATAAGATAAATCCAACAACAACAACAAAAAATGAAAGAAAAAACAAGCAAGTAAGATCTGGCCACAAGTTTGGATGAAGAATTCCCACACGTCCTAGAGGTAGCTATCCTCCCACGGGAGGCTTGCAACGCAGTCTCGCGAGTTAATGCAACTCTATTGTCTATCAAAGAGACTAGGTGTCAGTTGCAAGACTCTATCATGCAAGTAGAGGACAACCGAGAGTAGGAACAAAGGGGGGGATTCAAAGCACAATTGAAAAAAAATCCACTACTAGTTGTCTGACCTGAATATGAATTACATGAATGTTAAACACCCTATAGAAATGTACAACTCACTCTAACCGAGGTTCCCTTGAAAAACCCTACTCTCCTTCAACTTGCATGTTGGGAAGAATCAGGCAATGGATGTTGATCAAGCAGTCCAAATCACGAGCAAGCAACAAACAAACAAGCAGGAAAATGGATATATAAACTAAATAAAACAAAACCCAGAAATGGAAGCAAGAACATCAGGTAAGTTTTGGCCAAATGTTTGGATGAGTTGTTCACACACGTCCTTAAGATAGTTATAGTCCCACCGGAGACTTGAAATGCAATCCAGAGAGTCGATGCAACTCTGTAATATATAACAAATACCATCTGTGAGTTACAGGAGGCTATCATGTAGCTAAAGGATCACTGAGAGTAGCAAATAATGGGAAATTCAAAGAGCAATTGAAAAAAGGATTCCACTTGTCTAACATAAAGATGAATCCCATGAATGTTAAACAACTTATAGAAATCTATATCTCACTCCGATCGAGGCGTAATCGAAAAACCATACTCTCCTCCAACCAGCATGTTCGGTAGAACCAGGCAATGGAAGTCGATCAGGCAGTCGAAATCTTGAGCAAGCTACTAGTAGACAAGCTGGAAAATCGACGTCTAATCTAAATAAAGAAAAACCAAGAAATAAAAGCAATTACAAGTGGATAATATCTCGCCACATGTTTGGATGAGTTGTTCACACACGTCCTTGAGATAGTTATTGTCCCACCGGAGACTTGCAATGCAATCCAGCGAGTCGATGCAACTCTGACCGAGGAGCCCTCGAAAAACACTACCCTCCTCATCCTTGCATGTTGGGAAGAATCAGGAAATGGAAGTTGATCAAGAAGTCCAAATCGTGACCACACAACAAGCAAACAAGCAGGAAAATGGACATATAAAATAAAGAGAACAAAACCCAGAAATGAAAGCAATAACAAGCAAGTAAGGTTTGGCCACATGTTTGGATGAGTTGTTCAAACACGTCCTAGAGGTAGTTATAGTCCCACCGAAGACTTGCAATGCAATCCAGCAAATCGATGCAACTCAATAATATATCACAAATACCATGTGTGAGTTGCAGGAGTCTATCATGTAACTAGAGGATCACTGATAGTAGGAAATGAGGGGGAATTCAAAGAACAATTGAAAAAAGCATGCTAGTTATCTAACATGAAGATGAATCACCACTCCTTATATTTTGGGAACGGAGTTCAATCACCACTCCCAGTTGGTTAACCTCAAGAAGAGTCACATGAATGACAAACACTTCGTAGAAATCTGCAAAGTGATATGATCCTGGCGCCTATAAAAACACTACGCTCCCCCAACCTGGATGTTGGGTGGATCCTAGGAATGGAAGTTGATCATGCAGTCAAAACCTAAGCAAGCAAGTAGCAAACAAGCTAGAAGATTGATATATAACATCAATCCAACAAAAAAAAGAAATGAAAGCAAAAACAAGCAAGATTTAACCAAAAGTTTGGATGAAGAATTCCCACACGTCCTAGAGGTAGCTATCTTCCCACGGGAGGATTGCAACGCAGTCCCGGGAGTTAATGCAACTCTATTGTAAATCAAAGAGACCAGGTGTCAGTTGCAAGTGTCCATCATGCAAGTAGAGGACAACTGAGAGTAGGAAACAAGGGGGGGATACAAAGCACAATTGAAAAAAAGATCCACTCCTAGTTGTCGGACTTGAATATGAATTACATCAATGTTAAACACCCTGTAGAAATGTATAACTCACTCTGACGGAGGAGCCCTTGAAAAACCCTTCTCTCCTTCAACTTGCATGTTGGGAAGAATCAGGCAATGGGTGTTGATCAAGAATTCCAAATCCTCGCGAAACATTAAATCCTTTAACCTGCATGCTGGGAGATGTATAAGATCAATAATGAAATGAAAGTAGGAAACGAGACGGGAATCCAGGGGATAATACAAAAGTGATCCACTCCTATTTGTCTAACTCGAAGATGAATCCTGTGAGAAATAAACACCCAGTAGAAATCTGCAACGCAATCTGATTGAGGCACCCACGAGAAAACCTACTATCCTCTAACCTTCATGTTAGGAGGAAACTGGCAATGAAAGTTCATCCGACTATCCAAATCCAAAGCAACCAACAAACAAACAAGTTAAAAAATTTATAGATAAGTTAATAAAAAAGAAAAATAAATGAATGCAATAAAAATATATTGTTTAGTTAGTTTTCTTAAAACGCAATTTTAGGTAGATATGTACCTAAAATACCTCAAGATGAATCCCATGAATGTTAAACACCCTGTAGAAATATACAAGTCACTCTGACCGAGACGCCCTCGAAAAAACCCACCCTCCTCATCCTTGCATGTTGGGAAGAATCGGGAAATGGAAGTTGATCAAGCAGTCCAAATCGTGACCACGCAACAAGCAAACAAGCAAGAAAATGGACATATAAACTAAAGAAAACAAAACCCAGAAATGAAAGCAATACCAAGCATGTAAGGTTTGGCCACATGTTTGGATGAGTTGTTCACACACATCATAGATGTATTTAGTCCCACCGGATACTTGCAATGCAATCCAGCGAGTCGATGCAACTCTATAATATATCATAAATACCATGTGTGAGTTGCAGGATTCTATCATGTAACTACAGGATCACTGAGAGTAGGAAATGAGGGGGAATTCAAAGAACAATTGAAAAAAGCATGCTAGTTGTCTAACATGAAGGTGAATCACCACTCCTTCGATTTTGGGAATGGAGTTCAATCACAAGTCTCAGTTGGTTAACCTCAAAAAGAGTCACATGAATGACAAACACATTGAAGAAATCTGCAAATCAATATGATCGAGGCAGCTCTAAAAACACTACGCTCCTCCAACCTGCATGTTGGTTGGATCCTAGCAATGGAAGTTGATCAGGCAGTCCAAAGCCTAAGGAAGCAAGTAGCAAACAAGCTGGAAGATTGATATATAAGATAAATCCAACAAAAAAAATAAGTAACAGCAAAAACAAGCAAGTACGATCTGGCCACAAGTTTGGATAAAGAATTCCCACACGTCCTAGAGGTAGCTATCTTCCCACAGGAGGCTTGCAACGCAGTACCGCGAGTTAATGCAACTCTATTGTAAATCAAAGAGACGAGGTGTCAGTTGCAAGAGTCTACCATGCAAGTAGAGGACAACCGAGAGTAGGAAACAAGGGGGGGATTCAAAGCACAATTGAAAAAAAGATCCACTCCTAGTTGTCTGACTTGAATATGAATCACATGAATGTTAAACACCCTGTAAAAATGTACAACTCACTTTGACCGAGGCACCATTGAAAAACCCTAATCTGCTTGAACTTGCTTGTTGGGAAGAATCATGCAATGGAAGTTGATCAAGCATTCCAAATCCTGAGCAAGCAACAAACAAACAAGCAGGAAAATGGATATATAAACAAAATAAAACAATACCCAGAAATGCAAGGAATATAAAGTAGGTAAGTTTTGGCCAAATGTTTGGATGAGTTTTTCACACACGACCTTGAGATAGTTATCGTCCCACCGCAGACTTGCAATGCAATCTAGCGAGTCGATGTAACTCTGTAAAATATCACAAATGCCATGTGTGAGTTGCAGGAGGCTATGATGTAGCTAAAGGATCACTGAGAGTAGCAAATAATGGGAAATTCAAAGAGCAATTGAAAAAAGGATGCCACTTGTCTAACATGAAGATGAATCCCATGAATGTTAAACAACTTATACAAATCTATATCTCACTCCGATCGAGGCGTAATCGAAAAACCCTACTCTCCTCCAAATAACATGTTCGACGGAACCAGGAAATGGAAGTCGATCAGGCAGTCGAAATCCTGAGCAAGCAACTACTAGACGAGCCGAAAAATTGACGTCTAATCTAAATAAAGAAAAACCCAGAAATAAAAGCAATTACAAGTGTATAATATCTCGCCACATGTTTGGATGAGTTGTTCACACACGTCCTTGAGATAGTTATCGTCCCACCGGAGACTTGCAATGCAATCCAGCGATTCGATGCAACTATGAACGAGGAGGCCTCGAAAAACCCTACCCTCCTCATCCTTGCATGTTGGGAAGAATCAGGAAAAGAAAGTTGATCAAACAGTCCAAATCGTGACCACGCAACAAGCAAACAAGCAGGAAAATGTACATATAAACTAAAGAGACCAAAACCCAGAAATGAAATCAATAACAAGCAGATAAGGTTTGGCCACATGTTTCGATGAGTTGTTCACACACATACTAAAGGTAGTTATAGTCCTACCGGAAACTTGCAATGCAATCTAGAGAGGCGATGCAACTCTATAATATATCACAAATATCATGTGTGAGTTGCAGTAGTCTATCATGTAACTAGAGGATCACTGCTAGTAGGAAATGAGGGGGAAGTCAAAGAACAATTGAAAAAATGATGCTAGGTGTCTAACATGAAGATGAATCACCACTCCTTAGATTTTGGGAATGGAGTTAAATCACCACTCCCAGTTGGTTAACCTGAAGAAGAGTCACATGAATGCCAAACACATCGTAGAAATCTGCAAAGTGATATGATTGAGACGCCTCTAAAAACACTACGCTCCTCCAACCTGCATGTTGGGTGGATCCTAGCAATGGAAGTTGACCAGGCAGTCCAAACGTAAGCAAGCAAGTAGCAAACAAGCTGGAAGATTGATATATAAGATAAATCCAACAACAAAAAAAGAAATGAAAGCAAAAACAAGCAAGTAAGATCTACCAACAAGTTTGGATGAAGAATTCCCACACGTCGTAGAGGTAGCTATCTTCCCACGAGAGGCTTGCAACGCAGTCCCGCGAGTTAATGCAACTCTATTGTAAATCAAAGAGATCAGGTGTCAGTTGCAAGAGTCTATCATGCAAGTAGAGGACAACTGAGAGTAGGAAACAAGGGGGGGATTCAAAGCACAATTGAAAAAAAGATTCACTCCTAGTTGTCTGACCCGAATATGAATTACATGAATGTTAAACACACTGTAGAAATGTACAACTCACTCTGATTGAGGCGCGCTTGAAAAACCCTACTCTGCTTCAACTTGCGTGTTGGGAAGAATCAGGCAATGGAAGTTGATCAAGTAGTCTAAATCCTGATCAAGCAATAAACAAACAAGCAAGAAAATGGATATATAAACTAAATAAAACAAAACCTAGAAATGCAAGCAATAACAAGTAGGTAAGTTTTGGCCAAATGTTTGGATGAGTTCTTCACACACGTCCTTGAGATAGTTATCGTCCCACCACAGACTTGCAATGTAATCCAGCGAGTCAATGCAACTCTGTAATATATCACAAATACCATGTTTGAGTTGCAGGAGGCTATCATGTAACTAAAGGATCACTGAGAGTAGCAAATAAGGGGGAATTCAGAGAGAAATTGAAAAAAGGATGTCAGTTTTCTAACATGAAGGTGAATCCCATGAATGTTCAACAACTTAGAGAAATCTATATCTCACTTTGATCGAGGCGTAATCGAAAAAACCCACTCTCCTCCAACCAGCATGTTCGGCTGAACCAGGCAACGGAAGTTGATCAGGCAGTCGAGATTCTGACCAAGCAACTACTAGACAAGCCGAAAAATGCACATCTAAGCTAAATAAAGAAATAAAAGAAATAAAAGAAGTAACAAGTGGATAATATCTCGCCACATCTTTGGATGAGTTGTTCACCCACGTCCTTGACATACTTATCGTCCCAACGGAGACTTGCAATGCAATCCAGCGAGTCGATGCAACTCTGACCGAGCAACCTTCTAAAATCCCTACCCTCCTCATCCTTGTATGTTGGGAAGAATCAGGAAATGAAAGTTGATCAACCAGTCCAAATCGTGACCATGCAACAAGCAAACAAGTAGGAAAATGGAGATATAAACTAAAGAAAACAAAATCGAGAAATTTAAGCAATAACAAGCAGGTAAGGTTTGGCCACATGTTTGGATGAGTTGTTCACACACGTCCTAGAGGTAGTTATAGTCCCACCAGAGACATGCACTGCAATCCAGCGAGTCGATGCAACTCTATAATATATCACAAATACCACGTGTGAGTTGCAGTAGTCTATCATGTAATTAAAGGACCAGTGAGAGTAGGAAATGAGAAGGAATTCAAAGAACAATTGAAAAAAGCATGCTAGTTGTCTAACATGAAGATGAATCACCACTCCTTATATTTTGGGAACGGAGTTCAATCACCACTCCCAGTTGGTTAACCTGAAGAAGAGTCACATGAATGACAAACACTTGGTAGAAATATGCAAAGCAATATGATCGAGGCGCCTCTAAAACCACTACGTTCCTCCAACCTGCATGTTCGGTGGATCCTAGCAATGGAAGTTGATAAGGCAGTCCAAAGCCTAAGGAAGCAAGTAGCAAACAAGCTAGAAGATTAATATATAAGATAAATCGAACAAAAAAAAGAAATGAAAGCAAAAACAACCATGTAAGATCTGGCCACAAGTTTGGATGAAGAATTCCCACACGTCCTAGGGGTAGCTATCTTCCCACGTGAGGCTTGCAACACAGTCCCCCGAGTTAATGAAACTCTATTGTAAATCAAAGAGACCAGGTGTCAGTTGCAAGAGTCTATCATGCAAGTAGAGGACAACTGGGAGTAGGAAACAAAGGGGGGGATTCAAAGCACAATTGAAAAAAAGATCCACTCCTAGTTGTCTGACCCGAATATCAATTACATGAATGTTAAACACACTGCAGAAATGTACAACTCACTCTAACCGAGGCACCCTTGAAAAACCCTACTCTGCTTCAACTTGCATGTTGAGAAGAATCAGGAAATGGAATTTGAGGAAGCAGTCCAAATCCTGAGCATGCAACAAACAAACAAGCAGGAAAATGGATATATAATCTAAATAAAACAAAACCCAGAAATGCAAGCAATAACACGCAGGTAAGTTTTGGCCAAATTTTTGGATGAGTTGTTGACACACGTCCTTGAGATAGTTATCGTCCCACCGGAGACTTGCAATGCAATCCAGCGAGTCGATGCAACTCTGTAATATATCACAAATACCATGTGTTAGTTGCGGGAGGCTATCATGTAACTAAATGATCACTGAGAGTATCAAATAAAGGGGAATTTAAAGAGCAATTGAAAAAAGGATGTCAATTTTCTAACATGAAGATGAATCCCATGAATGTTAAACAACTTAGAGAAATCTATATCTCACTCTGATCAAGGCGTAGTCAAAAAAACCTACTCTCCTCCAAACAACATGTTCGGCGAAACCAGGAAACGGAAGTCGATCAGGCAGTCGAAATCCTGAGCAAGCAGCTAGTAGATAAGCCTGAAAATGCAAGTCTAAGCTAAATAAAGAAAAACCCAGAAATAAAAGCAATAACAATTGGATAATATCTCGCCACATGTTTGGATGAGTTGTTCACACACGTCCTTGACATAGTTATCATCCCAACAGAGACTTGCAATGCAATCCAGCGAGTCGATGCTACTCTGACCGAGGAGCCTTCGAAAATCCCTACCTTCCTCATCCTTGTATGTTGGGAAAAATCAAGAAATGGAAGTTGATCAAGCAGTCCAAATCGTGACCACGCAACAAGAAAACAAGTAGGAAAATGGATATATAAACTAAAGAAAACAAAACCCAGAAATTTAAGCAATACCAAGTAGGTAAGGTTTGGCCACATGTTTGGATGAGTTGTTCACACACGTCCTAGAGGTAGTTATAGTCCCACCGGAGACTTGCAATGCAATCCAGCGAGTCGATGCAACTCTATAATATATCACAAATACCATGTGTGAGTTGCAGGAGTCTATCATGTAACTAGAGGATCACTGACAGTAGGAAATGAGGGGGAATTCAAAGAAGAATTGAAAAAAGGATGCTAGTTGTTTAACATGAAGATGAATCACCAGTCCTTAGATTTTGGGAATGGAGTTCAATCTCCACTACCAGTTGGTTAACCTGAAGAGGAGTCACATGAATGACAAGAACTTCGTAGAAATCTGCAAATTGATATCATCGAGGCGCCTCTAAAAACACTACGCTCCTCCAACCTGCATGTTGGGTGGATCCTAGAAATGCAAGTTGATCAGGCAATCCAAATCCTAAGGAAGCAAGTAGCAAACAAGCTGGAAGATTGATATATAAGTTAAATCCAACAACAACAAAAAAAATAAAAGCAAAAACAAGCAAGTAAGATCTGGCCACAAGTTTGAATGAAGCATTCACACACGTCCTAGAGTTAGCTATCTTCCCACGGGAGGCTTGCAATGCAGTCCTGCGAGTTAATGTAACTCCATTGTAAATCAAAGAGACCAGGTGTCAATTCCAAGAGTCTATCATGCAAGTAGAGCACAACTGAGAGTAGGAACAAAGGGGTGTATTCAAAGCACAATTGAAAAAAATATCCACTACTAGTTGTTTGACCTGAATATGAATTACATGAATGTTAAACACCCTATAGAAATGTACAACTCACTCTGACCGAGGCAAACAAGCAAACAAGCAGGAGAATGATCATATAAAATAAAGAATACAAAACCCATAAATGAAACCAATAACAAGCATGTAAGGTTTGGCCACATGTTTGGATGAGTTGTTCACACACCTCCTAGAGGTAGTTATAGTCCCACCGAAGACTTGCAATGCAATCGAGTGAGTCGATGCAACTCTATAATATATAACAAATACCATGTGTGAGTTCATGTGTGAGTTGCAGGAGTCTATCATGTAACTAGAGGATCACTGAGAGTAGGAAATGAGGGGGAATTCAAAGAAAAATTGAAAAAAGGATGCTAGTTGTCTAACATGAAGATGAATCACCACTCCTTATATTTTGGGAACGGATTTCAATCACCACTCCCAGTTGATTAACCTAAAAAAGAGTCACATGAATGACAAACACTTTGAAGAAATATACAAATCGATATGATCGAGGCGACTCTAAAAACACTACGCTCGTCCAACCTGCATGTTGGTTGGATCCTAGCAATGGAAGGTTATCAGGCAGCCCAAAGCCTAATGAAGCAAGTAGCAAACAAGCTGAAAGATTGATATATAAGATAAATCCAACCAAAAAAAGAAATAAAAGCAAAAACAAGAAAGTAAGATCTGGCCACAAGTATGGATGAAGAATTCCCACGCGTCCTAGAGGTAGATATCTTCCCACCGGAGGCTTGTAATGAAGTCCTGCGAGTTAATGCAACTCTATTATAAATCAAAGAGACCAGGTGTTAGTTGCAAGAGTCTATAATGCAAGTAGAGGACAACTAAGACTAGGAAACAAGGGGGGGATTCAAAGCACAATTGAAAAAAGATCCACTACTAGTTGTCTGACCTGAATATGAATTACATGAATGTTAAACACCCTGTAGAAATGTACAACTCACTCTGACCGAGGCGCCCTTGAAAAATCCTACTCTCCTTCATCTTCCCTGTTGGAAAGAATCAGGCAATGGAAGTTGATCAAGCAGTCCAAATCGAGCAAGCAATAAACAAACAAGCAGGAAAATGGATATATAAACTCAATAAAAAAACCCAAAAAATGCAAGCAATAACAAGCAGGTAAGTTTTGGGAAAATGTTTGGATGAGTTGCTCACACACGTCCTTGAGATAGTTATCTGTTCACCGGAGACTTGCAATGAATCCAGCGAGTCGATGCAACTCTATAATATATGACAAATACCATGTGTGATTTCCAGGAGTCTATCATGTAACTAAAGGATCACTGAGAGTAGCAAATAAGGGGGAATTCAAAGAGCAATTGAAAAAAGGATGCCAGTTGTCTAACATTAAGATGAATCCCGTGAATGTTAAACAAATTATAGAAATCTATATCTCACTCTGATAGAGGGGAAATCGAAGAACCCTACTCTCCTCCACCCAGCATGTTCGACGGAACCAAGCAATAGAAGTCGATCAGGCAGTCGAAATCCTGAGCAAGCAACTAGTAGACAAGCAAAAAAATTGACGTCTAAGCTAAATAAAGAAAAAACCATAAATAAAAGCAATAACAAGTGGATAATATCTTGCCACATGATTGGATCAGGCGTTTCCGCACCTCCTAGAGGTAGTTATTCTCCCACAGGAGGCTTACAATGCAATCCCGCGAGTAGAAGATATTATGTAGTAAACCAAATAGACTAGGTGTTGGTTGCAGAAATCTATAATGCAAGTAGAGGACCACCACAACCAGGAAAGAAGGGGGAATCCAAGGCCCAATATAAAAAAATATTTTCTTCTACTTGTCTGACCTGAAGATGAATCCTGTTAATAATAAAAACCCTATAGAAATCTCCAACGCAATCTGATTGAAGTGCCCTCTAGAAACGTTATTATCCTCTAACCTGTATGTTGGGGTATGTATAAGATCAATAAAGAAATGAAAGTAGGAAACGAGAGGGGAATCGAAGGGATAATACAAAAAATGATCTGCTCCTATTTGTCTAACTCGAAGATGAATCCTGTGAAAAATAAACACCCAGTAGAAATCTGCAACGCAATCTGATTGAGTCGCCCACGCAAAAACCTACTATCCTCTACCCTGCATGTTGGGAGGAAACTGGCAATGGAAGTTCATCCAACTATCCAAATCCTAAGCAACCGATAAACAAACAAGTTAAAAAATTTATATATAAGTTAATAAAAAATAAAAAGAAATGAATGCAATAAAAATATGTTGTTTAGTTAGTTTTCCTAAAACGCAATGTCATGTCAAGATGAATCCCATTAATGTTAAACACCCTATAGAAATATACAAGTCACTCTGATCGAGGCGCCCTCGAAAAACCCTACCCTCCTCATGCTTGCATGGTTGGAAGAACCAGGAAATGGAAGTTGATCAAGCAGTCCAAATCCTGACCACGCAATAAACAAACAAGCAGGAAAATGGACATATAAACTAAAGAAAACAAAACCCAGAAATTAAAGCAATAAGAAGCAGGTAAGGTTTGGCCACATTTTTGGATGTGTTGTTCACACACGTTCTAGAGGTAGTTATAGTCCCACCGGAGACATTCAATGCAATCCAGTAGGATCAGTGAGAGTAGGAAATAAGGGGGAATTCAAAGAACATTTGAAAAAAGCATGTTAGTTGTCTAACATGAAGATGAATTACCACTCCTTATATTTTGGGAACGGAGTTCAATCACAACTCCCAGTTGGTTAACCTGAAGAAGAGTCACATGAATGACAAACACTTCGTAGAAATCTGCAAAGCGATATGATCGAGGCGCCTCAAAAAACACTATGTTCCTCCAACCTGCATGTTCGGTGGATCCTAGCAATGGAAGTTGATAAGGCAGTCCAAAGCCTAAGGAAGCAAGTAGCAAACAAGCTGGAAGATTGATATATAAGATAAATCAAACAAAAAAAAAGAAATGAAAGCAAAAACAACCATGTAAGATCTGGACACAAGTTTGGATGAAGAATTGCCATACGTCCTAGAGGTAGCTATCTTCCCATGGGAGGCTTGCAACACAGTCCCCTGAGTTAATGCAACTCTATTGTAAATCAAAGAGACTATGTGTCAGTTGCAAGAGTCTATCATGCAAGTAGAGGACAACTGAGAGTAGGAAACAAAGGGGGGATTCAAAGCACAATTGGAAAAAAAATCCACTCCTAGTTGTTTGACCCGAATATCAATTACATGAATGTTAAACACACTGCAGAAACGTACAACTCACTCTGACCGAGGCACCCTTGAAAAACCCTACTCTGCTTCAACTTCCATGTTGGGAAGAGTCAGGAAATGGAAGTTGAGGAAGAAGTCCAAATATTGAGCATGCAACAAACAAACAAGCAGGAAAATGGATATATAATCTAAATAAAACAAAACCCAGAAATGCAAGCAATAACACGCACGTAAGTTTTGGCCAAATGTTTGGATGCGTTGTTGACACATGTCCTTGAGATAGTTATCGTCCCACCGGAGACTTGCAATGCAATCCAGCGAGTCGATGCAACTCTGTAATATATCACAAATAGTATGTGTTAGTTGCGGGAGGCTATCATGTGACTAAAGGATCACTGAGAGTAGCAAATAAAGGGGAATTTAAAGAGCAATTGAAAAAAGGATGTCAGTTTTCTAACATGAAGATGAATCCCATGAATGTTAAACAACTTAGAGAAATCTATATCTCACTCTGATCAAGGCCTAATCGGAAAAACCTACTCTCCTCCAAACAACATGTTCGGCGAAACCAGGCAACGGAAGTCGATCTGGCAATAGAAATCCTGAGCACGCAGCTAGTAGACAAGTCTGAAAATGCACGTCTAAGCTAAATAAAGAAAAACCCAGAAATAAAAGCAATAACAAGTGGATAATATCTTGCCACATGTTTGGATGAGTTGTTCACACACGTCCTTGACATAGTTATCGTCCCAACGGAGACTTGCAATGCAATCCAACGAGTCGATGCTACTCTGACCGAGGAGCCTTCGAAAATCCCTACCCTCCTCATCCTTGTATGTTGGGAAAAATCAGTAAATGGAAGTTGATCAAGCAGTCCAAATTGTGACCACGCAATAAGCAAACAAGTAGGAAAATGGATATATAAACTAAAGAAAACAAAACCCAGAAATTTAAGCAATACCAAGCAGGTAAGGTTTGGCCACATGTTTGGATGAGTTGTTCACACACGTCCTAGAGGTAGTTATAGTCCAACTGGAGACTTTCAATGCAATCCAGCGAGTCGATGCAACTCTATAATATATCACAAATACCATGTGTGAGTTGCAGGAGTCTATCATGTAACTAGAGGATCACTGAGAGTAGGAAATGAGGGGGAATTCAAAGAACAATTGAAAAAAGGATGCTAGTTGTCTAACATGAAGATGAATCACTAGTCCTTAGATTTTGGGAATGGAGTTCAATCTCCACTACCAGTTGGTTAACCTGAAGAAGAGTCACATGAATGACAAGAACTTCGTAGAAATCTGTAAAATGATATGATCGAGACGCCTCTAAAAACACTACGCTCCTCCAACCTGCATGTTGGGTGGATCCTAGAAATGGAAGTTGATCAGGCAGTCCAAATCCTAAGGAAGCAAGTAGCAAACAAGCTGGAAGATTGATATATAAGATAAATCCAACAACAACAACAAAAAATAAAATAAAAAACAAGCAAGTAAAATCTGGCCACAAGTTTGAACGAAGAATTCACACACGTCCTAGAGGTAGCTATCTTCCCACAGGAGGCTTACAATGCAGTCCCGCGAGTTAATGCAACTCTATTTTAAATCAAAGAGACCAGGTGTCAGTTGCAAGAGTCTATCATGCAAGTAGAGCACAACTGAGAGTAGGAACAAAGGGGCGGATTCAAAGCACAATTGAAAAAAAGATCCACTACTAGTTGTCTGACCTGAATATGAATTACATGAATGTTAAACACCCTATAGAAATGTACAACTCACTCTGACCAAGGAAAACAAGCAAACAAGCAGGAAAATGGTCATATAAACTAAAGAATACAAAACCCATAAATGAAACCAATAACAAGCAGGTAAGGTTTAGCCACATGTTTGGATGAGTTGTTCACACACGTCCTAGAGGTAGTTATAGTCCCACCGGAGACTTGTAATGCAATCCAGTGAGTCGATGCAACTCTATAATATATAACAAATACCATGTGTGAGTTCATGTGTGAGTTGCAGGAGTCTATCATGTAACTAGAGGATTATTGAGAGTAGGAAATGAGGGGGAATTCAAAGAACTATTGAAAAAAGGATGCTAGTTGTCCAACATGAAGATGAATCACCACTCCTTATATTTTGGGAACGGAGTTCAATCACCACTCCCAGTTGATTAACCTAAAAAAGAGTCACATGAATGACAAACACTTTGAATAAATATACAAATCGATATGATCGAGGTGACTCTAAAAACACTACGCTCCTCCAACTTGCATGTTGGTTGGATCCTAGCAATGGAAGGTTATCAGGCAGCCCAAATCCTAATGAAGCAAGTAGCAAACAAGTTGGAAGATTGATATATAAGATAAATCCAACCAAAAAAAGAAATAAAAGCAAAAACAAGAAAGTAAGATTTGGCCACAAGTATGGATGAAGAATTCCCATGCGTCCTAGTGGTAGATATCTTCCCACCGGAGGCTTGCAACGCAGTCCTGCGAGTTAATGCAACTCTATTATAAATCAAAGAGACCAGGTGTTAGTTGCAAGAGTCTATAATGCAAGTAGAGGACAACTAAGACTAGGAAACAAGGGGGGGATTCAAAGCACAATTGAAAAAAGATCCACTACTAGTTGTCTGACCTGAAAATGAATTACATGAATGTTAAACACCCTGTAGAAATGTACAACTCACTCTGACCGAGGCGCCCTTGAAAAACCCTACTCTCCTTCATCTTGCATGTTGGGAAGAATCAGGCAATGGAATTTGATCAAGCAGTCCAAATCAAAAAATCAACTAACAAACAAGCAGGAAAATGGATATATAAACTCAATAAAAAAAACCCAAAAAATGCAAGCAATAACAAGCAGGTAAGTTTTGGAAAAATGTTTGGATGAGTTGCTCACACACGTCCTTGAGATAGTTATCTTCTCATCGTAGACTTGCAATGCAATCTAGGAGTCTACCATGTAACTAAAGGATTACTGAGAGTAGCAAATAAGGGGGAATTCAAAGAGCAATTGAAAAAAGGATGCCAGTTGTCTAACATGAAGATGAATCCCGTGAATGTTAAACAATTTATAGAAATCTATATCTCACTTTGATCGAGGCGAAATCGAAGAACCCTACTCTCCTCCACCCAGCATGTTCGACGGAACCAGGCAATATAAGTCGATCAGGCAGTCGAAATATTGAGCAAGCAACTAGTAGACAAGCCAAAAAATTGACATCTAAGGTAAATAAAGCAAAACACATAAATAAAAGCAATAAAAAGTGGATAATATCTCGCCACATGATTGGATCAGGCATTTACACACCTCCTAGAGGTAGTTATCTTCCCACGGGAGGCTTACAATGCAATCCCGCGAGTAAAAGATATTATGTACTAACCACATAGACTAGGTGTTGGTTGCAGAAATCTATAATGCAAGTAGAGGACCACCACGACCAGGAAAGAAAGGGGAATCCAAGGCCTAATATAAAAAAATATTTTCTTCTAGTTGTCTGACTGAAGATTAATCCTGTTAATAATAAACACCCTATAGAAATCTCCAACGCAATCTGATTGAAGTGCCCTCTAGAAACGTTATTATCCTCTAACATGCATGTTGCGATATGTATAAGATCAATAAAGAAATGAAAGTAGGAAACGAGAGGGGAATCAAAGGGATAACAAAAAAAATGATCTTCTCCTATTTGTCTAACTCGAAGATGAATCCTATTAAAAATAAACACCCGGTACAAATATGCAACGCAATCTGATTGAGTCGCCCACGCGAAAACCTATTATCCCCTAACCTGCATGTTGGGAGGAAAATGGCAATGGAAGTTCATCCAACTATCCAAATCCTAAGCAACCAACAAACAAACAAGTTGAAAAATTTATATATAAATTAATAAAAAATAAAAAGAAATGAATGCAATAAAAATATGTTGTTTAGTTAGTTTTCTTAAAACGCAATGTCATGTAGATATGTACCAAAAAAATGTCAAGATGAATCCCATTAATGTTAAACACCCTATAGAAATATACAAGTCACTCTGACCGAGGCGCCATCGAAAAACCCTACCCTCCTCATGCTTGCATGGTTGGAAGAATCAAGAAATGGAAGTTGATCAAGCAGTCCAAATCCTGACCACGCAACAAACAAACAAGCAGGAAAATGGACATATCAACTAAAGAAAACAAAACCCAGAAATGAAAGCAATAAGAAGCAGGTAAGGTTTGGCCACATTTTTGGATGAGTTGTTCACACACGTCCTAGAGGTAGTTATAGTCCCACCGGAGACATTCAATGCAATCCAGCGAGTCGATGCAACTCTATAATATATCACAAATACTACGTGTGAGTTGCAGTAGTCTATCAAGTAACTAGAGGATCAGTGAGAGTAGGAAATAAGGGGGAATTCAAAGAACATTTGAAAAAAGCATGTTAGTTGTTTAACATGAAGATGAATCACCACTCCTTATATTTTTGGAACGGAGTTCAATCACCACTCCCAGTTGGTTAACCTGAAGAAGAGTCACATGAATGACAAACACTTCGTAGAAATCTGCATCGCAATATGATCGAGGCACCTCTAAAAACACTACGTTCCTCCAACCTGCATGTTGGGTGGATCCTAGAAATGGAAGTTGATAAGGCAGTCCAAAGCCTAAGGAAGCAACTAGCAAACAAGCTGGAAGATTGATATATAAGATAAATCAAACAAAAAAAAGAAATGAAAGCAAAAAAAACCATGTAAGATCTGGCCACAAGTTTGGATGAAGAATTCCCACACGTCCTAGAGGTAGCTATCTTCCCACGGGAGGCTTGCAACGCAGTCCCGCGAGTTAATGCAACTCTATTGGAAATCAAAGAGACAAGTTGTCAATTTCAAGAGTCTATCATGCAAGTAGAGAACAACTGAGATTAGGAAATAAAGGGGGGATTCAGAGCACAATTGAAAAAAAGAGCCACTGCTAGTTGTCTGACACGAATATCAATTACATGAATGTTAAACACACTGAAGAAATGTACAACTCACTCTGACCGAGGAACCCTTGAAAAAACCTACTCTGCTTCAACTTGCATGTTTGGAAGAATCAGGCAATGGAAGTTGATCAAGCAGTCCAAATCCTGCGCATGCAACAAACAAATAAGCAGGAAAATGGATATATAAACTAAATAAAACAAAACCCAGAAATGCAAGCAATAACAAACAGGAAAGTTTTGGCCAAATGTTTGGATGAGTATTTGACACACGTCCTTGAAATAGCTATCGTCCCACCGGAGACTTGCAATGCAATCTAGCGAGTATATGCAACTCTGTAATATATCACAAATACCATGTGTGAGTTGCGAGAGGCTATCATGTAAGTAAAGGATCACTGAGAGTAGCAAATAAGGGGGAATTCAAAGAGCAATTGAAAAAAGGATGTCAATTTTCTAACATGAAGATGAATCCCATGAATGTTAAACAACTTAGAGAAATCTATATCTCACTCTGATCAAGGCGTAATCGAAAAAACCTACTCTCCTCCAATTACATGAATGTTAGACACACTGTAGAAATGTACAAGTAACTCTGACCGATCGCCCTCGAAAAACCCTACCCTCCTCATGCTTGCATGGTTGGAAGAATCAGGAAATGGAAGTTGATCAAGCAGTCCAAATCCTGACCACGCAACAAACAAAAAAGCAGGAAAATGGACATATAAACAAAAGAAAACAAAACCCAGAAATGAAAGCAATAAGAAGCAGGTAAGGTTTGGCCACATTTTTGGATGAGTTGTTCACACACGTCCTAGATGTAGTTATAGTACCACCGGAGACATTCAATGCAATCCAACGAGTCGATGCAACTCTATAATATATCAAAAATACCACGTGTGAGTTGCAGTAGTCTATCATGTAACTAGAGGATTAGTGAGAGTAGGAAATAAGGGGGAATTCAAAGAACATTTGAAAAAAGCATGTTAGTTGTCTAACATGAAGATGAATCACCACTCCTTATATTTTGGGAACGGAGTTCAATCACCACTCCTTATATTTTGGGAACGGAGTTCAATCACCACTCCCAGTTGGTTAACCTAAAGAAGAGTCACATGAATGACAAGCACTTCGTGGAAATCTGCAAAGCGATATGATCGAGGCGCCTCTAAAAACACTACGCTCCTCCAACCTGGATGTTGGGTGGATCCTAGCAATGGAAGTTGATCAGGCAGTCCAAAGCCTAAGCAAGCAAGTAGCAAAAAGGATGGAAGATTGATATATAAGATAAATCCAACAAAAAAAAGAAATGAAAGAAAAAACAAGCAAGTAAGATCTGGCCACAAGTTTGGCTGAAGAATTCCCACACATCCTAGCGGTAGCTATCTTCCCACGGGAGGCTTGCAACGCAGTCCCACGAGTTAATGACACTCTATTGTAAATCTAAGATACTAGGTGTCAGCTACAAAAGTCTATCATGCAACTAGAGGACGACTGAGAGTAGGAAACAAGCGGGGGATTCAAAGCACAATTGAAAATAAGATCCACTCCTAGTTGTTTGACCCGAATATGAATTACATGAATGTTAAACACACTATAGAAATGTACAAGTCACTCTGACCAAGGCGCCCTCGAAAAACCCTACCCTCCTCATGCTTGCATGGTTGGAAGAATCAGGAAATGGAAGTTGATCAAGCAGCCCAAATCCTGACCACGCAACAAACAAACAAGCAGGAAAATGGACATATAATCTAAAAAAAACAAAACCCAGAAATTTAAGCAATACCAAGCAGGTAAGGTTTGGCCACATGTTTGGATGAGTTGTTCACACACGTCTTAGAGGTAGTTATAGTCCCACCGGAGACTTGCAATGCAATCCAGCGAGTCGATGCAACTCTATAATATATCACAAATACCATGTGTGAGTTGCAGGAGTCTATCATGTAACTAGAGGATCACAGATAGTAGGAAATGAGGGGGAATTCAAAGAACAATTGAAAAAAGGATGCTAGTTGTCTAACATGAAGATGAATCACCAGTCCTTAGATTTTGGAAATGGAGTTCAATCTCCACTACCAGTTGGTTAACCTGAAGAAGAGTCACATGAATGACAAGAACTTCGTAGAAATCTGTAAAACTATATGATCGAGGCGCTTCTAAAAACACTACGCTCCTCCAACCTGCATGTTGGGTGGATCCTAGAAATGGAAGTTGATCAGGCAGTCCAAAGCCTAAGGAAGCAAGTAGCAAACAACTTGGAATATTGATATATAATATAAATCCAACAACAACAAAAAAAATAAAATAAAAAACAAGCAAGTAAGATCTGGACACAAGTTTGGATGAAGAATTCACACACGTCCTAGAGGTAGCTATCTTCCCACGGGAGGCTTGCAATGTATTCCCGCGAGTTAATGCAACTCTATTGTAAATCAAAGAGACCAGGTATCAGTTGCAAGAGTCTATCATGCAAGTAGAGCACAACTGAGAGTAGGAACAAAGGGGCGGATTCAAAGCACAATTGAAAAAAACATCCACTACTAGTTGTCTGACCTGAATATGAATTACATGAATGTTAAACACCCTATAGCAATGTACAACTCACTCTGACCAAGGCAAACAAGCAAACAAGCAGGAAAATGGTCATATATACTAAAGAATACAAAACCCATAAATGAAACCAATAACAAGCAGGTAAGGTTTGGCCACATGTTTGGATGAGTTGTTCACACACGTCCTAGAGGTAGTTATAGTCCCACCGGAGACTTGCAATGCAATCCAGTGAGTCGATGCAACTCTATAATATATAACAAATACCATGTGTGAGTTGCAGGATTCTATCATGTAACTCGAGGATCACTGAGAGTAGGAAATGAGGGGGAATTCAAAGAACAATTGAAAAAAGGATGCTAGTTGTCTAACATGAAGATGAATCACCACTCCTTATATTTTGGGAACAGAGTTCAATCACCACTCCCAGTTGATTAACCTAAAAAAGAGTCCATGACAAACACTTTGAAGAAATATACAAATCGATATGATCGAGGCGACTCTAAAAACACTACGCTCCTCCAACATGCATGTTGGTTGGATCCTAGCAATGGAAGGTTATCAGGCAGCCCAAATCCTAATGAAGCAAGTAGCAAACAAGCTGAAAGATTGATATATAAGATAAATCCAACCAAAAAAAGAAATAAAAGCAAAAACAAGAAAGTAAGATCTGGCCACAAGTATGGATGAAGAATTCCCACGCGTCCTAGAGGTAGATATGTTCCCACCGGAGGCTTGCAACGCAGTCCTGCGAGTTAATGCAACTCTATTATAAATCAAAGAGACCAGGTGTTAGTTGCAAGAGTCTATAATGCAAGCAGAGGACAACTAAGACTAGGAAACCAGGGGGGATTCAAAGCACAATTGAAAAAAGATCCACTACTAGTTGTCTGACCTGAATATGAATTACATGAATGTTAAACCCCCTGTAGAAATGTACAACTCACTCTGACCGAGGCGCCCTTGAAAAACCCTACTCTCCTTCATCTTGCATGTTGAGAAGAATCAGGCAATGGAAGTTGATCAAGCAGTCCAAATCGAGAAAGCAACAAACAAACAAGCAGGAAAATGGATATATAAACTCAATAAAAAAAACCCAAAAAATGCAAGCAATAACAAGCAGGTAAGTTTTGGCAAAATGTTTGGATGAGTTGCTCACACACGTCCTTGAGATAGTTATCTTCCCACCGGAGACTTGCAATGCAATCCAGCGAGTCGATGCAACTCTATAATATATCACAAATACCATGTGTGAGTTCCAAGATTCTATCATGTAACTAAAGAATCACGGAGGGTAGCAAATAAGGGGGAGTTCAAAGAGCAATTGAAAAAAGGATGCCAGTTGTCTAACATGAAGATAAATCCCGTGAATGTTAAACAACTTATAGAAATCTATATCTCACTCTGATCGAGGTGAAATCGAAGAACCCTACTCTCCTCCACCCAGCATGTTCGGCAGAACCAGGCAATAGAAGTCGATCAGGCAGTCGAAATCCTGAGCAAGCAACTAGTAGACAAGCCAAAAAATTGACGTCTAAGCTAAATAAAGCAAAACCCATAAATAAAAGCAATTACAAGTGGATAATATCTCGCCACAAGATTGGATCAAGCGTTTCCGCACCTCCTAGAGGTAGTTATCTTCCTGCAGGAGGCTTACAATGCAATACCTTGAGTAAAAGATATTATGTAGTAAACCACATAGACTAGGTGTTGGTTGCAGAAATCTATAATGCAAGTAGAGGACCAACACGACCAGGAAAGAAAGGGGAATCCAAGGCCCAATATAAAAAATATTTTCTTCTAGTTGTCTGACCTGAAGATGAATCCTGTTAATAATAAACACCCTATAGAAATCTACAACGCAGTCTGATTGAAGTGCCCTCTAGAAACGTTATTATCCTCTAACCTGCATGTTGGGATATGTATAAGATCAATAAAGAAATTAAAGTAGGAAACGAGAGGGGAATCGAAGGGATAATACAAAAAATAATCTGCTCCTATTTGTCTAACTCGAAGATGAATCCTGTGAAAAACAAACACCCGATAGAAATCTGCAACGCAATCTGATTGAGTCGCCCACGCGAAAACCTACTATCCTCTAGCCTGCATGTTGGGAGGAAAATGGCAATGGAATTTCATCCAACTATCCAAATCCTAAGCAACCAACAAACAAACAAGTTGAAAAATTTATATATAAGTTAATAAAAAATAACAAGAAATGAATGCAATAAAAATATGTTGTTTAGTTAGTTTTCTTAAAACGCAATGTCATGTAGATATGTACCTAAAAACTGTCAAGATGAATCCCATTAATGTTAAACACCCTATAGAAATATACAAGTCACTCTGATCGAGGTGCCCTCGAAAAACCCTACCCTCCTCATGCTTGCATGGTTGGAAGAATCAGGAAATGGAAGTTGATCAAGCAGTCCAAATCCTGACCACGCAACAAACAAACAAGCATGAAAATGGACATATAAACTAAAGAAAACAAAACCCAGAAATGAAAGAAATAAGAAGCAGGTAAGGTTTGGCCACATTTTTGGATGAGTTGTTCACACACGTCCTAGAGGTAGTTATAATCCAACCGGAGACATTCAATGCAATCCAGCGAGTCGATGCAACTTTATAATATATCACAAATACCACGTGTGAGTTGCAGTAGTCTATCATGTAACTAGAGGATCAGTGAGAGTAGGAAATAAGGGGGAATTCAAAGAACATTTGAAAAAAGCATGTTAGTTGTCTAACATGAAGATGAATCACCACTCCTTATATTTTGGGAACGGAGTTCAATCACCACTCCCAGTTGGTTAACCTGAAGAAGAGTCACATGAATGACAAACACTTCGTAGAAATCTGTAAAGCAATATGATCGAGGCGCCTCTAAAAAAACTACATTCCTCCAACCTACATGTTCGGTGGACTAGCAATGGAAGTTGATAAGGCAGTCCAAAGCCTAAGGAAGCAAGTAGCAAACAAGCTGGAAGATTGATATATAAGATAAATCAAACAAAAAAAAGAAATGAAAGCAAAAACAACCATGTAAGATCTGGACACAAGTTTGGATGAAGAATTCCCACACGTCCTGGAGGTAGCTATCTTCCCACGGGAGGCTTGCAACGCAGTCCTACGATTTAATGCAACTCTATTGTAAATCAAAGAGACCAGGCGTCAGTTGCAAGAGTCTATCAGGCAAGTAGAGGACAACTGAGAGTAGGAAACAAATGGGGGATTCAAAGCACAATTGAAAAAAAGATCCACTCCTAGTTGACTGACCCAAATATAAATTACATGAATGTTAAACACACTACAGAAATGTACAACTCACTCTGACCGAGGCACCCTTGAAAAACCCTACTCTGCTTCAACTGGCATGTTGGAAAGAATCAGGCATTGGAAGTTGATCAAGCAGTCCAAATCCTTAGCATGAACAAACAAACAAGCAGGAAAATGGATATATAAACTAAATAAAAGAAAACCCAGAAATGCAAGCAATAACAAGCAAGTAAGTTTTGGCCAAATGTTTGGATGAGTTGTTGACACACGTCCTTGAGATAGTTATCGTCCCACCGGAGACTTGCAATGCAATCCAACGAGTTGATGCAACTCTATAATATATCACAAATACCATATGTGAGTTGTGGGAGGCTACCATGTAACTAAAGGATCACTGAGAGTAGCAAATAAGGGGGAATTCAAAGAGCAATTGAAAAAAGGATGTCAGTTTTCTAACATGAAGATGAATCCCATGAATGTTAAACAACTTAGAGAAATCTATATCTCACTCTGATCAAGGCGTAATCGAAAAAATCTACTCTCCTCCAAACAACATGATCGGCGAAACCAGGCAACGAAAGTCGAACAGGCAGTCAAAATCTTGAGCAAGTAGCAAGTAGACAAGCCTGAAAATACATGTCTTAGCTAAATAAAGAAAAACACAGAAATAAAAGCAATAAAAAATGGATAATATCTCGCCACATGTTTGGATGAGTTGTTCACATATGTCCTTGACATAGTTATCGTCCCAACGAAGACTTGCAATGCAATCCAGCGAGTCGATGCTACTCTGACTGAGGAGCCTTCAAAAATCCCTACCCTCCTCATCCTTGTATGTTGGGAAAAATCAGGAAATGGAAGTTGATCAAGCAGTCCAAATCGTGACCACGCAACAAGCAAACAAGTAGGAAAATGGACATATAAACTAACGAAAACAAAACCCAGAAATTTAAGCAATAACAAGCAGATAAGGTTTGGCCACATGTTTGGATGAGTTGTTCAAACACGTAATAGAGGTAGTAATAGTCCCACCGGAGACATGCAATGCAATCCAGTGAGTCGATGCAACTCTATAATATATCACAAATACCACGTGTGAGTTGCAGTAGTCTATCATGTAACTAAAGGATCAGTGAGAGTAGGAAATGAGGGGGAATTCAAAGAAGAATTAAAAAAGCATGCTAGTTGTCTAACATGAAGATGAATCACCACTCCTTATATTTTGGGAACGGATTTCAATCACCAATCGCAGTTGGTTAACCTGAAGAAGAGTCACATGAATGACAAACACTTCGTAGAAATTTGCAAAGCGATATGATCGAGGCACCTCTAAACACACTACGCTCCTCTAACCTGCATGTTGGCTGGATCCTAGCAATGGAAGTTGATCAAGTAGTCCAAAGCCTAAGCAAGCAAGTACCAAAAAGGCTGGAAGATTGATATATAAGATAAATCCAACAAAAAAAAGAAATGAAAGCAAAACCAAGCAAGTAAGATCTGGCCACAAGTTTGGATGAAGAATTCCCACACGTCCTAGCAGTAGCTATCTTCCCACGGGACGCTTGTAATGCAGTCCCGCGAGTTAATGCAACTCTATCGTAAATCGAAGATACCAGGTGTCAGTTGCAAAAGTCTATCATGCAAGTAGAGGACGACTGAGAGTAGGAAACAAGGGGGGGATTCAAAACACAATTGAAAATAAGATCCACTCCTAATTGTCTGACCCGAATATGAATTACACGAATGTTAAACACACTGTAGAAATGTACAAGTCACTCTGACCGAGGCGCCCTCGAAAAACCCTACCCTCCTCATGCTTGCATGGTTGGAAGAATCAGGAAATGGAAGTTGATCAAGGAGTACAAATCCTGACCACGCAACAAACAAACAAGCAGGAAAATGGACATATAAACTAAAGAAAACAAAACCCATAAATGAAAGCAATAATAAGCAGGTAATGTTTGGCCACATTTTTGGATGAGTTGTTCACACACGTCCTAGAGGAAGTTATAGTCCCACTGGAGATATTCAATGCAATCCAACGAGTCGGTGCAACTCTATAATATATCACAAATACCACGTGTGAGTTGCAGTAGTCTATCATGTAACTAGAGGATTAGTGAGAGTAGGAAATAAGGGGGAATTCAAAGAACATTTGAAAAAATCATGTTAGTTGTCTAACATGAAGATGAATCACCACTCCTTATATTTTGGGAATGGAGTTCAATCACCACTCCCAGTTGGTTAACCTGAAGAAGAGACACATGAATGACAAACACTTCGTGGAAATCTGCAAAGCGATATGATCGAGGCGCCTCTAAAAACACTACGCTCCTCCAACCTGGATGTTGGGTGGATACTAGCAATGGAAGTTGATCAGGCAGTCCAAAGCCTAAGCAAGCAAGTAGCAAAAAGGATGGAAGATTGATATATAAGAAAAATCCAACAAAAAAAAGAAATGAAAGCAAAAACAAGCAAGTAAGATCTGGCCACAAGTTTGGATGAAGAATTCCCACACGTCCTAGCAGTAGCTATCTTCCCACGGGAGGCTTGCAACGCAGTCCCGCGAGTTAGTGCAACTCTATTGTAAATAAAAGATACCAGGTGTCAGTTGCAAAAGTCTATCATGCAACTAGAGGACGAATGAGAGTAGGAAACAAGCGGGGGAATCAAAGCACAATTGAAAATAAGATCCACTCCTAGTTGTTTGACCCGAATATGAATTACATGAATGTTAAACACACTGTAGAAATGTACAAGTCACTCTGACCGAGGTGCCCTCAAAAAACCCTACCCTCCTCATGCTTGCATGGTTGGAAGAATCAGGAAATGGAAGTTGATCAAGCAGCCCAAATCCTGACCACGAAACAAATAAACAAGCAGGAAAATGGACATATAAACTAAAAAAAACAAAACCCAGAAATGAAAGCAATAAGAAGTAGGTAAGGTTTGGCCACATTATTTGATGAGTTGTTCACACACGTCCTGGAGGTAGTTATAGTCCCACCGGAGACATTCAATGCAATCCAACGAGTTAGTGCAACTCTATAATATGTCACAAATACCACGGGTGAGTTGCAGTAGTCTATCATGTAACTAGAGGATCAGTGAGAGTAGGAAATAAGGGGGAATTCAAAGAACATTTGAAAAAAGCATGTTAGTTGTCTAACATGAAGATGAATCACCACTCCTTATATTTTGGGAACGGAGTTCAATCACCACTCCCAGTTGGTTAACCTGAAGAAGAGTCACATGAATGACAAACACTTCGTGGAAATCTGCAAAGCGATATGATCGAGGCGCCTCTAAAAACACTACGCTCCTCCAACCTGGATGTTGGGTGGATCCTAGCAATGGAAGTTGATCAGGTAGTCCAAAGCCTAAGAAAGCAAGTAGCAAAAAGGCTGGAAGATTGATATATAAGATAAATCCAACAAAAAAAAGAAATGAAAGCAAAAACAAGCAAGTAAGATTTGGCACAAGTTTGGATGAAGAATTCCCACACGTCCTAGCAGTAGCTATCTTCCCACGGGAGGCTTGCAACGCAGTCCCGCGAGTTAGTGCAACTCTATTGTAAATCAAAGATACCAGCTGTTAGTTGCAAAAGTCTATCATGCAAGTAGAGGACGACTGAGAGTAGGAAACAAGCGGGGGATTCAAAGCACAATTTAAAATAAGATCCACTCCTAGTTATCTGACCCGAATATGAATTGCATGAATGTTAAACACTCTGTAGAAATGTACAAGTCACTCTGACCGATGCGCCCTCGAAAAACCCTACCCTCCTCATGCTTGCATGGTTGGAAGAATCAGGAAATGGAAGTTTATCAAGCAGCCCAAATCCTGACCACGCAACAAACAAACAAGCAGGAAAATGGACATATAAACTAAAGAAAACAAAACCCAGAAATGAAAGCAATAAGAAGCAGGTAATGTTTGGCCACATTTTTCGATGAGTTGTTCACACACGTCCTAGAGGTAGTTATAGTCCCACCGGAGACATTCAATGCAATCCAGCGAGTCGATGCAACTCTATATATCACAAATACCACGTGTGAGTTGCAGTAGTCTATCATGTAACTAGAAGATCAGTGAGAGTAGGAAATAAGGAAGAATTCAAAGAACATTTGAAAAAAGCATGTTAGTTGTCTAACATGAAGATGAATCAACACTCCTTATATTTTGGGAATGGAGTTCAATCACCACTCCCAGTTGGTTAACCTGAAGAATAGTCACATGAATGACAAACACTTCGTGGAAATCTGCAAAGCAATATGATCGAGGCGCCTCTAAAAACACTACGTTCCTCCAACCTGCATGTTCGGTGGTTCCTAGCAATGGAAGTTGCTAAGGCAGTCCAAAGCCTAAGGAAGCAAGTAGCAAACAAGTTGGAAGATTGATATATAAGATAAACCAAACATAAAAAAGAAATGAAAGCAAAAACAACCATATAAGATATGGCCACAAGTTTGGATGAAGAATTCCCAGACGTCCTAGAGGTAGCTATCTTCCCACGGGAGGCTTGCAACGCAGTCCCGCGAGTTAATGCAACTGTATTGTAAATCAAAGAGACCAGGTGTCATTGCAAGAGTCTATCATGCAAGTAGAAGACAACTGAGAGTAGGAAACAAAGGGGGGATTCAAAGCACAATTGAAAAAAAATCCACTCCTAGTTGTCTGACCCGAATATCAATTACATGAATGTTAAACACACTGCAGAAATGTACAACTCACTCTGACCGAGGCATCCTTGAAAAACCCTACTCTACTTCAAATTGCATGTTGGGAAGAATCAGGCAATGGAAGTTGATCAAGCAATCCAAATCCTCAGCATGCAACAATCAAACAAGCAGGAAAATGGATATATAATCTAAATAAAACAAAACCCAGAAATGCAAGCAATAACAAGCAGGTAAGTTTTGGCCAAATGTTTGGATGAGTTGTTGACACACGTCCTTGAGATAGTTATCGTCCCACCGGAGACTTGCAATGCAATCCAGAGAGTCGATGCAACTCTGTAATATATCACAAATACCATGTGTTAGTTGCGGGAGGCTATCATGTAACTAAAGGATCACTGAGAGTAGCAAATAAGGGGGAATTCAAAGAGCAATTGAAAAAAGGATGTCAGTTTTCTAACATTAAGATGAATCCCATGAATGTTAAACAACTTAGAGAAATCTATATCTCACTCTGATCAAGGCGTAATCGAAAAAACCTACTCTCCTCCAAACAACATGTTCGGCGGAACAAGGCAACGGAAGTCGATCAGGCAGTCGAAATCCTGAGCAAGTAGCTAGAAGACAAGCCTGAAAATGCACGTCTAAGCTAAATAAAGAAAAACCCAGAAATAAAAGCAATAACAAGTGGATAATATCTCACCACATGTTTGGATGAGTTGGTCACACACATCCTTGACATAGTTATCGTCCCAACGGAGACTTGCAATGCAATCCAGCGAGTCGATGCTACTGTGACCGAGGAGCCTTCGAAAATCCCTACCCTCCTCATCCTTGTATGTTGTGAAAAATCAGGAAATGGAAGTTGATCAAGCAGTCCAAATCGTGACCACGCAACAAGCAAACAAGTAGGAAAATGGACATATAAAATAACGAAAACAAAACCCAGAAATTTAAGCAAAAACAAGCAGGTAAGGTTTGGCCACATGTTTGGATGAGTTGTTCACACACGTCATAGAGGTAGTTATAGTCCCACCGGAGACATGCAATGCAATCCAGCGAGTCGATGCAACTCTATAATATATCACAAATACCACGTGTGATTTGCAGTAGCCTATCTTGTAACTAAAGGATGAGCGAGAGTAGGAAATGAAGGGGAATTCAAAGAACAATTGAAAAAAGCATGATAGTTTTCTAACATGAAGATGAATCACCACTCCTTATATTTTGGGAACGGAGTTCAATCACCACTCCCAGTTGGTTAACTTGAAGAAGAGTCACATGAATGACAAACACTTCGTAGAAATTTGCAAAGCGATATGATCGAGGCGCCTCTAAAAACACTACCCTCCTCCAACCTGCATGCTGGGTGGATCCTAGCAATGGAAGTTGATCATGCAGTCCAAAGCCTAAGCAAGCAACTAGCAAAAAGGCTGGAAGATTGATATATAAGATAAATCCAACACAAAAAAGAAATGAAAGCAAAAACAAGCAACTAAGATCTGGCCACAAGTTTGGATGAAGAATTCCCATAGGTCCTAGCGGTAGCTATCTTCCCATGGGAGGCTTGCAATGCAGTCCCGCGAGTTAATGACACTCTATTGTAAATCGAAGATACCAGGTGTCAGTTGCAAAAGTCTATCATGCAAGTAGAGGACGACTGAGAGTAGGAAACAAGGGGGGGATTCAAAGCACAATTGAAAATAAGATCCACTCCTAGTTGTCTGACCCGAATATGAATTGCACGATTGTTAAACACACTGTAGAAATGTACAAGTCACTCTGACCAAGGCGCCCTCGAAAAACCCCACCCTCCTCATGCTTGCATGGTTGGAAGAATCAGGAAATGGAAGTTGATTAAGCAGTCCAAATCCTGACCACGCAACAAACAAACAAGCAGTAAAATGGACATATAAACTAAAGAAAACAAAACCCAGAAATGAAAGCAATAAGAAGCAGGTAAGGTTTGGCCACATTTTTGGATGCGTTGTTCACACACGTCCTGGAGGTAGTTATAGTCCCACCGGAGACATTCAATGCAATCCAACGAGTCGGTGCAACTCTATAATATATCACAAATACCACGGGTGAGTTGCAGTAGTCTATCATGTAACTAGAGGATCAGTGAGAGTAGGAAATAAGGGGGAATTCAAAGAACATTTGAAAAAAGCATGTTAGTTGTCTAACATGAAGATGAATCACCACTCCTTATATTTTGGGAACGAAGTTCAATCACCACTCCCAGTTGGTTAACCTGAAGAAGAGTCACATGAATGACAAACACTTCGTGGAAATCTGCAAAGCGATATGATCGAGGCGCCTCTAAAAACACTACGCTCCTCCAACCTGGATGTTGGGTGGATCCTAGGAATGGAAGATGATCAGGCAGTCCAAATCCTAAGAAAGCAAGTAGAAAAAAGGATGGAAGATTGATATATAAGATAAATCCAACAAAAAGAAGAAATTAAAGCAAAAACAAGCAAGTAAGATATGGCCACAAGTTTGGATGAAGAATTCCCACACGTCCTAGCGGTAGCTATCTTCCCACTGGAGGCTTGCAACGTAGTCCCGCGAGTTAATGCAACTCTATTGTAAATCGAAGATACCAGCTGTCAGTTGCAAAAGTCTATCATGCAATTAGAGGACGACTAAGAGTAGGAAACAAGAGGGGGATTCAAAGCACAATTGAAAATAAGATCCACTCCTAGTTGTGTGACCCGAATATGAATTACATGAATATTAAACACACTGTAGAAATGAACAAGTCACTCTGACCGAGGCACGCTCGAAAAACCCTACCCTCCTCATGCTTGCATGGTTGGAAGAATCAGGAAATGAAAGTTGATCAAGCAATCCAAATCCTGACCACGCAACAAACAAACAAGTGGGAAAATGGACATATAAACTAAAGAAAACAAAACCCAGAAATGAAAGCAATAAGAAGCAGGTAAGGTTTGGCCACATTTTTGGATGAGTTGTTCACACACGTCCTAGAGGTAGTTATAGTCCCACCGGAGACATTCAATGCAATCCAGCGAGTCAATGCAACTCTATATATCACAAATACCACGTGTGAGTTGCAGTAGTCTATCATGTAACTAGAGGATCGGTGAGAGTAGGAAATAAGGGGGAATTCAAAGAACATTTGAAAAAAGCATGTTAGTTGTCTAACATGAAGATGAATCACCAATCCTTATATTTTGGGAACAGAGTTCAATCACCACTCCCAGTTGGTTAACCTGAAGAAGAGTCACATGAATGACAAACACTTCGTGGAAATCTGCAAAGCAATATGATCGAGGCGCCTCTAAAAACACTACGTTCCTCCAACCTGCATGTTCGGTGAATCCTAGCAATGGAAGTTGATAAGGCAGTCCAAAGCCTAAGGAAGCAAGTAGAAAACAAGCTGGAAGATTGATATATAAGATAAACCAAACATAAAAAAAGAAATGAAAGAAAAAACAACCATGTAAGATCTGGCCACAAGTTTTTATGAAGAATTCCCAGACGTCCTAGAGGTAGCTATCTTCCCACGGGAGGCTTGCAACGCAGTCCTGCGAGTTAATGCAACTCTATTGTAAATCAAAGAGACCAGGCGTTAGTGGCAAGAGTCTATCATGAAAGTAGAGGACAACTGAGTGTAAGAAACAAAGGGGTGATTCAAAACACAATTGAAAAAAAGATCCACTCCTAGTTGTCTGAGCTGAATATCATTTACATGAATGTTAAACACACTGCATAAATGTACAACTCACTCTGACCGAGGCACCCTTGAAAAACCCTACTCTGCTTCAACTTTCATGTTGGGAAGAATCAGGCAATGGAAGTTGATCAAGCAGTCCAAATCCTCAGCATGCAACAAACAAACAAGCAGGAAAATGGATATATAATCTAAATAAAACAAAACCCAGAAATGCAAGCAATAACAAGCAGGAAAATGGATATATAATCTAAATAAAACAAAACCCAGAAATGCAAGCAATAACAAGCAGGTAAGTTTTGGCCAAATGTTTGGATGAGTTGTTGACACACGTCCTTGAGATAGTTATCGTCCCACCGGAGGCTTGCAATGCAATCCAGCGAGTTGATGCAACTCTGTAATATATCACAAATACCATGTGTTAGTTGCGGGAGGCTATCATGTAACTAAACGATCACTGTGAGTAGCAAATAAGGGGAATTCAAAGAGCAATTGAAAAAAGGATGTCAGTTTTCTAACATGAAGATGAATCCCATGAATGTTAAACAACTTAGAGAAATCTATATCTCACTCTGATCAAGGCGTAATCGAAAAAACCTACTCTCCTCCAAACAACATTTTCGGCGGAACCAGGCAACGGAAGTCGATCAGGCAGTCGAAATCCTGAGCAAGCAGCTAGAAGACAAGCCTGAATATGAATTACATGAATGTTAAACACCCTGTAAAAATGTACAACTCACTCTGTCCGAGGCGCCCTTGAAAAACCCTACTCTCCTTCATCTTGCATGTTGGGAAGAATCAGGCAATGGAAGTTGATCAAGCAGTCCAAATCGAGCAAGCAACAAATAAACAAGCAGGAAAATGTTTATATAAACTCAATAAATAAAAACCCAAAAAATGCAAGCAATAACAAGGAGGTAAGTTTTGGCAAAATGTTTGGATGCGTTGCTCACACACGTCCTTGAGATAGTTATCTTCCCAACGGAGACTTGCAATGCAATCCAGCGAGTCGATGCAACTCTATAATATATCACAAATACCACGTGTGAGTTGCAGTAGCCTATCATGTAACTAAAGGATCACTGAGAGTAGCAAATAAGGGTGAATTCAAAAACCAATTGAAAAAATCATGCTAGTTGTCTAACATGAAGATGAATCACCACTCCTTATATTTTGGGAATGGAGTTCAATCACCACTCCCAGTTGGTTAACCTGAAGAAGAGTCACATGAATGACAAACACTTCGTGGAAATTTGCAAAGCGATATGATCGAGGCGCCTCTAAAAACACTATGCTCCTCCAACCTGGATGTTGGGTGGATCCTAGAAATGGAATTTGATCAGGCAGTCCGAAGCCTAAGCAAGCAAGCAGCAAAAAGGCTGGAAGATTGATATATAAGATAAATCCAACAAAAAAAAGAAATGAAAGCAAAAACAAGCAAGTAAGATCTGGCCACAAGTTTGGATGAAGAATTCCCACATGTCCTAGTGGTAGCTATCTTCCCACGGGAGGCTTGCAACGCAGTCCCGCGAGTTAATGCAACTCTATTGTAAATCGAAGATACCAGGTGTCAGTTGCAAAAGTCTATAATGCAAGTGGAGGACGACTGCGAGTAGGAAACAAGCGGGGGATTCAACGCACAATTGAAAATAAGATCCACTCCTAGTTGTCTGACCCGAATATGAATTACATGAATGTTAAACACACTGTAGAAATTTACAAGTCACTCTGACCGATGCGCCCTCGAAAAACCCTACCCTCCATATGCTTGCATGGTTGGAAGAATCAGGAAATGGAAGTTGATCAATCAGCCCAAATCCTGACCACGCAACAAACAAACAAGTAGGGAAATGGACATATAAACGAAAGAAAACAAAACTCAGAAATGAAAGCAATAAGAAGTAGGTAAGGTTTGGCCACATTTTTGGATGAGTTGTTCACACACGTCCTAGAGGTAGTTATAGTCCCACCGGAGACATTCAATGCAATCCAGCGAGTCGATGCAACTCTATATATCACAAATACCACGTGTGAGTTGCAGTAGTCTATCATGTAACTAGAGGATCAGTGAAAGTAGGAAATAAGGGGGAATTCAAATAACATTTGAAAAAAGCATGTTAGTTGTCTAACATGAAGATGAATCACCAATCCTTATATTTTGGGAACGGAGTTCAATCACCACTCCCATTTGGTTAACCTAAAGAAGAGTCACATGAATGACAAACACTTCGTGGAAATCTGAAAAGCAATATGATCGAGGCGCCTCTAAAAACACTACGTTCCTCCAACCTGCATGTTCGGTGGATCCTAGCAATGGAAGTTGATAAGGCAGTCCAAAGCCTAAGGAAGAAAATAGCAAACAAGCTGGAAGATTGATATATAAGATAAACCAAACATAATAAAGAAATGAAAGCAAAAACAACCATGTAATATATGGCCACAAGTTTGGATGAAGAATTCCCAGACGTCCTAGAGGTAGCTATCTTCCCACAGGAGGCTTGCAACACAGTCCTGCGAGTTAATGCAACTCTATTGTAACTCAAAGAGACCAGGTGTTAGTTTCAAGAGTCTATCATGCAAGTAGAGGACAACTGAGAGTAGGAAACAAAGGGGGGATTCAAAGCACAATTGAAAAAAAGATCCACTCCTAGTTGTCTGACCCGAATATCAATTACATGAATGTTAAACACACTGCAGAAATGTACAACTCACTCTGACCGAGGAACCCTTGAAAAACCCTACTCTGCTTCAACTTGCATGTTGGGAAGAATCAGGAAATGGAAGTTGATCAAGCAGTCCAAATCCTCAGCATGCAACAAACAAACAAGCAGGAAAATGGATATATAATCTAAATAAAACAAAACCCAGAAATGCAAGCAATAACAAGCAGGTAAGTTTTGGACAAATGTTTGGATGAGTTGTTGACACACGTCCTTGAGATAGTTATCGTCCCACCGGAGACTTGCAATGCAATCCAGCGGGTTGATGCAACTCTGTAATATATCACAAATACCATGTGTTAGTTGTGGGAGGCTATCATGTAACTAAAGGATCACTGAGAGTAGCAAATCAGGGGGAATTCAAAGAGCAATTGAAAAAAGGATGTCAGTTTTCTAACATGAAGATGAATCCCATGAATGTTAAAAAACTTAGAGAAATCTAAATCTCACTCTGATCAAGGCGTAATCGAAAAAACCTACTCTCCTCCAAACAACATGCTCGGCGGAACCAGGCAACGGAAGTTGATCACGCAGTCGAAATCCTGAGCAAGCAGCTAGAAGACAATCCTGAAAATGCACGTCTAAGCTAGATAAAGAAAAACCCAGAAATAAAAGCAATAACAAGTGGATAATATCTCGCCACATGTTTGGATGAGTTGTTCACACACGTCCTTGACATAGTTATCGTCCCAACGGAGACTTGCAATGCAATCCTGCGAGTCGATGCTACTCTGACCGAGGAGCCTTCGAAAATCCCTACCCTCCTCATCCTTGTATGTTGGAAAAATCAGGAAATGGAAGTTGATCAAGCAGTCCAAATCGTGACAAGCAAACAAGTAGGAAAATGGACATATAAACTAACAAAAACAAAACCCAGAAATTTAAGCAATAACAAGCAGGTAAGATTGGCCACATGTTTGGATGAGTTGTTCACACACGTCATAGAGGTAGTTATAGTCCCACCGGAGACATGCAATGCAATCCAGCGAGTCGATGCAACTCTATAATATATCACAAATACCACGTGTGAGTTGCAGTAGCATATCATGTAACTAAAGGATCAGTGAGAGTAGGAAATGAGGGGGAATTCAAAGAACAATTGAAAAAAGCATGCTAGTTGTCTAACATGAAGATGAATCACCACTCCTTATATTTTGGGAACGGAGTTCAATCACCACTCCTAGTTGGTTAACCTGAACAAGAGACACATGAATGACAAACACTTCGTAGAAATATGCAAAGCGATATGATCGAGGTGCCTCTAAAAACACTACGCTCCTCCAACCTGCATGTTGGGTGGATCCTAGCAATGGAAGTTGATAAGGTAGTCCAAAGCCTAAGCAAGCAAGTAGCAAAAAGGCTGGAAGATTGATATATAAGATAAACCCAACAAAAAAAAGAAATGAAAGCAAAAACAAGTAAGTAAGATCTGGCCACAAGTTTGGATGAAGAATTCCCACACGTCCTAGCCGTAGCTATCTTCCCACGGGAGGCTTTCAATGCAGTCCCGTGAGTTAATGCAACTCTATTGTAAATCGAAGATACCAGGTTTCAGTTGCAAAAGTCGATCATGCAAGTAGAGGACGACTGAGAGTAGGAAACAAGGGGGGATTCAAATCACAATTGAAAATAAGATCCACTCCTAGTTGTTTGACCCGAATATGAATTACATGAATGTTAAACACACTGTAGAAATGTACAAGTCACTCTGACCAAGGCGCCCTCGAAAAACCCTACCCTCCTCATGCTTGCATGGTTGGAAGAATCAGGAAATGGAAGTTGATCAAGCAGTCCAAATCCTTACCACGCAACAAACAAACAAGCTGGAAAATGGACACATAAACTAAAGAAAACAAAACCCAGAAATGAAAGCAATAAGAAGTAGGTAAGGTTTGGCCACATTTTTGGATGAGTTGTTCACACACGTCCTAGAGGTCGTTTTAGTCCCACAGGAGACATTCAATGCAATCCAGCGAGTCGATGCAACTCTATATATCACAAATACCACGTGTGAGTTGCAGTAGTCTATCATGTAACTAGAGGATCATTGAGAGTAGGAAATAAGGGGGAATTCAAAGAACATTTGAAAAAAGCATGTTAGTTGTCTAACATGAAGATGAATCACCACTCCTTATATTTTGGGAACGGAGTTCAATCACCACTCCCAGTTGGTTAACCTGAAGAAGAGTCACATGAATGACAAACACTTCATGGAAATCTGCAAAGCAATATGATCGAGGCGCCTCTAAAAACACTACGATCCTCCAACCCGCATGTTCGGTGGATCCTAGCAATGGAAGTTGATAAGGCAGTCCAAAGCCTAAGGAAGCAAGTAGCAAAAAAGCTGGAAGATTGATATATAAGATAAACCAAACATAAAAAAGAAATGAAAGCAAAAACAACCATGTAAGATATGGCCACAAGTTTGGATGAAGAATTCCCAAACATCCTAGAGGTAGCTATCTTCCCACGGGAGGCTTGCAACGCAGTCCCGCAAGTTAATGCAACTCTATTGTAAATCAAAGAGACCAGGTGTCAGTTGCAAGAGTCTATCATGCAAGTAGAGGACAACTGAGAGTAGGAAACAAAGGGGGGATTCAAAGCACAATTGAAAAAAAGATCCACTCCTAGTTGTCTGACCTGAATATCAATTACATGAATGTTAAACACACTGCAGAAATGTACAACTCACTCTGACCGAGGCACCCTTGAAAAACCCTACTCTGCTTCAACTTGCATGTTGGGAAGAATCAGGCAATGGAAGTTGATCAAGCAGTCCAAATCCTCAGCATGCAACAAACAAACAAGCAGGAAAATGGATATATAATCTAAATAAAACAAAACCCAGAAATGCAAGCAATAACAAGCAGGTGAGTTTTTGCCAAATGTTTGGATGAGTTGTTGAGACACGTCCTTGAGATAGTTATCGTCCCATCGGACACTTGCAATGCAATCCAGCGAGTCGATGCAACTCTGTAATATATCACAAATACCATGTGTTAGTTGCGGGAGGCTATCATGTAACTAAAGGATCACTGAGAGTAGCAAATAAGGGGGATATCAAAGAGCAATTGAAAAAAGGATGTCAGTTTTATAACATGAAGATGAATCCCATGAATGTTAAACAACTTAGAGAAATCTATATCTCACTCTGATCAAGGCGTAATCGAAAAAAACTGCTCTCCTCCAAACAACATGTTTGGCGGAACCAGGCAACGGAAGTCGATCAAGCAGTCGAAATCCTGAGCAAGCAGATAGAAGACAAGCCTGAAAATGCACATCTAAGCTAAATAAAGAAAAACCCAGAAATAAAAGCAATAACAAGTGGATAATATCTCGCCACATGTTTGGATGAGTTGTTCACACACGTCCTTGACATAGTTATCGTCCCAACGGAGACTTGCAATGCAATCCAGCGAGTCGATGCTACTCTGACCGAGGAGCCTTCGAAAATCCCTACCCTCCTCATCCTTGTATGTTGGGAAAAATCAGGAAATGGAAGTTGATCAAGCAGTCCAAATCATGACCAAGCAACAAGTAAACAAGTAGGAAAATGGACATATAAACTAACGAAAACAAAACCCAGAAATTTAAGCAATAACAAGCAGGTAAGGTTTGGCCACATGTTATGATGAGTTGTTCAAACACGTCATAGAGGTAGTTATAGTCCCACCGGAGACATGCAATGCAATCCAACGAGTCGATGCAACTCTATAATATATCACAAATACCACGAGTGAGTTGCAGTAGCCTATCATGTAACTAAAGGATCAATGAGAGTAGGAAATGAGGGGGAATACAAAGAACAATTGAAAAAAGCATGTTAGTTGTCTAACATGAAGATGAATCACCACTCCTTATATTTTGGGAACGGAGTTCAATCACCACTCCTATTTGGTTAACCTGAACAAGAGTCACATGAATGAGAAACACTTCATAGAAATTTGCAAAGCGATATGATCGAGGCGCCTCTAAAAACAATGCGCTCCTCCAACCTGCATGTTGGGTGGATCCTAGCAATGGAAGTTGATCAGGCAGTCCAAAGCCTAAGCAAGCAAGTAGCAAAAAGGATGGAAGATTGATATATAAGATAAATCCAACAAAAAAAGAAATGAAAGCAAAAACAAGCAACTAAGATCTGGCACAAGTTTGGATGAAGAATTCCCACATGTCCTAGCGGTAGCTATCTTCCCACGGGAGGCTTGCAATGCAGTCCCGCGAATTAATGCAACTCTATTGTAAATTGAAGATACCAGGTGTCAGTTGCAAAAGTCTATCATGCAAGTAGAGGACGAATGAGAGTAGGAAACAAGGGGGGGATTCAAAGCACAATTGAAAATAAGATCCACTCCTAGTTGTCTGACCCGAATATGAATTACACGAATGTTAAACACACTGTAGAAATGTACAAGTCACTCTGACCGAGGCGCCCTCGAAAAACCCTACTCTGCTTCAACTTGCATGTTGGGAAGAATCAGGCAATGGAAGTTGATCAAGCAGTCCAAATCTTGAGCAAGCAACAAACAAACAAGCAGAAAAATGGATATCTAAGCTAAATAAAGAAAAACCCAGAAATAAAAGAAATAACAAGTGGATAATATCTCGCCACATGTTTGGATGCGTTGTTCACACATGTCCTTGAGATAGTTATCCTCCAACCGGAGACTTGCAATGCAATCCAGCGATTCGATGCAACTCTGACCAAGGAGCCTTCGAAAAACCCTACCCTCCTCATCCTTGTACGTGGGGAAGAATCAGGAAATGGAAGTTGATCAAGCAGTCCAAATCGTGACCACGCAACAAGCAAACAAGTAGGAAAATATACATATAAACTAAAGAAAACAAAACCCATAAATTTAAGTAATACCAAGCAGGTAAGGTTTGGCCACATGTTTGGATGATTTGTTCACACACGTCCTAGAGGTAGTTATAATCCCACCGGAGACTTGCAATGCAATCCAGCGAGTCGATGCAACTCTATAATATATCACAAATACCATGTGTGAGTTGCAGAAGTCTATCATGTAACTAGAGGATCACTGAGAGTAGGAAATGAGGGGGAATTCAAAGAACAATTGAAAAAAGGATGCTAGTTGTCTAACATGAAGATGAATCACGAGTCCTTAGATTTTGGGAATGGAGTTCAATCTCCACTACCAGTTGGTTAACCTGAAGAAGAGTCACATGAATGACAAGAACTTCGTAGAAATCTGTAAAACGATATGATCGAGGCGCCTCTAAAAACACTACACTCCTCCAACCTGCATGTTGGGTGGATCCTAGAAATGGAAGTTGATCAGGCAGTCCAAAGCCTAAGGAAGCAAGTAGTAAACAAGCTGGAAGATTGATATATAAGATAAATCCAACCAAAAAAAGAAATCAAAGAAAAAACAAGAAAGTAGGATCTAGCCACAAGTATGGATGAAAAATTGCCACACGTCCTAGAGGTAGATATCTTCGCACCGGAGGCTTGCAACGTAGTCCTGCGAGTTAATGCAACTCTATTATAAATCAAAGAGACCAGGTGTTAGTTGCAAAATTCTATAATGCAAGTAGAGGACAACTAAGACTAGGAAACAAGGGGGGGATTCAAAGCACAATTGAAAAAAGATCCACTACTAGTTGTCTGACCTGAATATGAATTACATGAATGTTAAACACCCTGTTGAAATGTACAACTCACTCTCACCAAGGCGCCCTTGAAAAACCCTACTCTCCTTCATCTTGCATGTTGGGAAGAATCAGGCAATGGAAGTTGATCAAGCAGTCCAAATCGAGCAAGCAACAAACAAACAAGCAGGAAAATGGATATACAAACTCAATAAAAAATACCCAAAAAATGCAAGCAATAACAAGCAGGTAAGTTTTGGAAAAATGTTTGGATGAGTTGCTCACACACGTCTTTGAGATAGTTATCTTCCCACCGAAGACTTGCCATGCAATCCAGCGAGTCGATGCAACTCTATAATATATCACAAATACCATGTGTGAGTTCCAGGATCCTATCATGTAACTAAAGGATCACTGAGAGTAGCAAATAAGGGGGAATTCAAAGAGCAATTGAAAAAAGGATGTCAGTTGTCTAACATGAAGATGAATCCCATGAATGTTAAACAACTTATAGAAATCTATGTCTCACTCTGATCGAGGCGAAATCGAAGAACCCTACTCTCCTCCACCCAGCATGTTCGGCGGAACCAGGCAATAGAAGTCGATCAGGCAGTCGAAATCCTGAGCAAGCAACTAGTAGACAAGCCAAAAAATTGACATCTAAGCTAAATAAAGAAAAACCCATAAATAAAAGCAATAAAAAGTGGATAATATCTCACCACAAGATTGGATCAGGCGTTTCCGGACCTCCTAGAGGTAGTTATCTTCCCGCAGGAGGCTTACAATGCAATCCCGCGAGTAAAAGATATTATGTAGTAAACCAAATAGACTAGGTGTTGGTTGCAGAAATCTATAATGCAAATAGACGACCACCACGACCAGGAAAGAAGAGAGAATCCAAGGCCCAATATAAAAAAATATTTTCTTCTAGTTGTCTGACCTGAAGATGAATCCTGTTAATAATAAACACCCTATAGAAATCTCCAACGCAGTCTGATTGAAGTGCCATCTAGAAACGTTATTATCCTCTAACCTGCATGTTGGGATATATATAAGATCAATAAAGAAATGAAAGTAGGAAACGAGAGGGGAATCAAAGGGATAATACAAAAAATGATCTGCTCCTATTTGTCTAACTCGAAGATGAATCCTGTGAAAAGTAAACACCTGGTAGAAATCTGCAATGCAATCTGATCAATGAGAGTAGGAAATGATGGGGAATTCAAAGAACAATTGAAAAAAGCATGCTAGTTGTCTAACATGAAGATGAATCACCACTCCCTATATTTTGGGAACGAAGTTCAATCACCACTCTTAGTTGGTGAATTTGCAAAGCGATATGATCGAGGTGCCTCTAAAAACACTACGTTCCTCCAACCTGTATGTTGGGTGGATCCTAGCAATGGAAGTTGATCAGGCAGTCCAAAGCCTAAGCAAGCAAGTAGCAAAAAGGATGGAACATTGATATATAAGATAAATCCAACAAAAAAAAGAAATGAAAGCAAAAACAAGCAAGTAAGATCTGGCCACAAGTTTGGTTGAAGAATTCCCACATGTCCTAGCGGTAGCTATCTTCCCACAGGAGGCTTGCTACGCAGTCCCGCGAGTTAATGCAACTCTATTGTAATTCGAAGATACCAGGTGTCAGTTGAAAAAGTCTATCATGCAAGTAGAGGACGACTGAGAGTAGGAAACAAGGGGGGGATTCAAAGCACAATTGAAAAAAAGATCCACTCCTAGTTGTCTGACCCAAATATGAATTACATGAATGTTAAACACACTGTAGAAATGTACAACTCACTTTGACCGAGGCGCCCTCGAAAAACCCTACTCGGCTTCAACTTGCATTTTGGGAAGAATCAGGCAATGGAAGTTGATCAAGCAGTCCAAATCCTGAGCAAGCAACAAACAAACAAGCAGAAAAATGGATATATCAACTAAACAAAACAAAACCTAGAAATGCAAGCAATAACAAGCAAGTAAGTTTTGGCCAAATGTTTGGATGAGTTGTTCACACACGTCCTTGAGATAGTTATCGTCCCACCGGAGACTTGCAATGCAATCCAGCGAGTCGATGCAACTCTGTAATATATCACAAATACCATGTGTGAGTTGAAAGAGGCTATCATGTAACTAAAGGATCACTGATAGTAGCAAATAAGGGGGAATTCAAAGAACACTTGAAAAAGTCACATGAATGACAAACACTTCGTAGAAATCTGCAAAGCGATATGATCGAGGCACCTCTAAAAACACTATGCTCCTCCAACCTGTATGTTGGGTGGATCCTAGCAATGGAAGTTGATCAGGCAGTCCAAAGCCTAAGCAAGAAAGTAGCATACAAGCTGGAGGATTGATATATAAGATAAATCAACAAAAAAAAGAAATGAAAGCGAAAATAAGGAAGTAAGATCTGGCTGCAAGTTTGGATGAAGAATTCCCACACGTCCTAGCGGTAGCTATCTTCCCACGGGAGGCTTGCAACGTAGTCCCGCGAGTTAATGCAACTCTATTGTAAATAAAAAAGACCAGGTGTTAGTTGCAAGAGTCTATCATGCAAGTAGAGGACAACTGAGAGTAGTAACAAAGGGGGGGATTCAAAGAACAATTGAAGAAAATATCCACTACTAGTTGTCTGACCTGAATATGAATTACATGAATGTTAAACACCCTATAGAAATGTACAACTCACTCTAACCGAGGTGCCCTTGAAAAACCCTACTCTCCTTCAACCTGCATGTTGGGAAGAATCAGGCAATGGATGTTGATCAAGCAGTCCAAATCCCGAGCAAGCAACAAACAAACAAGCGGGAAAATGGATATATAAACTAAATAAAACAATACCCAAAAATGAAAGCAATAACAAGCAGGTAATTTTTGGCCGAATGTTTGGATGAGTTGTTCACACACGTCGTTAAGATAGTTATAGTCCCACCTGAGGCTTGAAATGAAATCCATCGAGTCGATGCAACTCTGTTATATACCACAAATACCATGTGTAAGTTGTTGGAGGCTATCATGTAACTAAAGGATCACTGAGAGTAGCAAATAAGGGGGAATTAAAAGAGCAATTGAAAAAAAGATGCCAGTTGTCTAACATGAAGATGAATCCCATGAATGTTAAACAACTTATAGAAATCAATATCACTTCGATCGAGGCATAATCGAAAAACCCTACTCTCCTCCAACCAGCATGTTCGGCGAAACCAGGCAATGGAAGTCAATCAGGCAGTTGAAATCCTGAGCAAGCAACTAGTAGACAAGCCGGAAAATTGACGTCTAAGCTAAATAAAGAAAAACCTAGAAATAAAAGCAATAACAAGTGGATAATATATCGCCAGATAATTGGATCAGGCATTCCCGCACCTCCGCAAGTAAAAGATATTATGTAGTAAACCACATAGACTAGGTCATGGTTGCAGAAATCTATCATGCAAGTAGAGGACTACCAAGACCAGAAAAATAGGGGGAAACCAAAGCACAAAATAAAAAAAATTGCTTCTAGTTGTCTCTCCTGAAGATGAATCCGGTGAATAATAAACACCCTATAGAAATCTCCAACGCAATCTGATTGAAGTGCCCTCAAGAAACATTGTTATCCTCTAACCTACATGCTGGGAGATGTGTAAGATCAATAAAGAAATGAAAGTAGGAAACGATAGGGGAATCCAAGGGATAATACAAAAAATGATCCGCTCCTATTTGTCTAACTCGAAGATGAATCATGTGAAAAACAAACACCCGGTAGAAATCTGCAACGCAATCTGATTGAGGCGCCCACGAAAAAACCTACTATCCTCTAACCTGCATGTTGGGAAGAAACTGGCAATGGAAGTTCATCCGACTATCCAAATCCAAAGCAACCAACAAACAAACAAGTTAAGAAATTGATATATAAGTTAATAAAAAAGAAAAAGAAATGTATGGAATAAAAATTGTTTACTTAATTTTCTTAAAACGCAATTTTATGGAGATATGTACCTAAAAAATATCAAGATGAATCCCATGGAGATGAATCCCATGAATGTTAAACACCCTGTATAAATATACAAGTCAGTTTGACTGAGGCACCCTCGAAAAACCCTACCCTCCTCATCCTTGCATTTTGTGAAGAATCAGGAAATGGAAGTTGATCAAGCAGTCCATATCCTGACCACACAACAAGCAAACATGCAGGAAAAAGGTCAATTAAACTCAAGAAAACAAAACCCAGAAATGAAAGCAATAACAAGAAGGTAAGGTTTGGCCACATGTTTGGATGAGTTGTTCACACATGTCCTAGAGGTAGTTATAGTCCCACCAGAGACTAGCAATGCAATCCAGCGAGTCGATACAACTCTATAATATATCACAAATACCATGTTTGAGTTGCAGTAGTCTATCATGTAACTAGAGGATCACTGAGAGTAGGAAATGAGGGGGAATGCAAAGAACACATGAAAAAAGGATGCTATTTGTCTAACATGAAGATGAATCACCACTCCTTAGATTTTGGGAACGGAGTTCAATCACCACTCCCTGTTGGTTAACCTAAAGAAGAGTCACATGAATGACAAGAACTTCGAGAAATTTGCAAAGCGATATGATCGAGGCGCCTCTAAAAACACTACGCTCCTTCAACCTGCATGTCGGGTGGATCCTACCAATGGAAGTTGATCAGGCAGTCCAAAGCCTAAGGAATCAAGTAGCAAACAAGCTAGAAGATTGATATATAAGATAAATCAAACAAAAAAAAGAAATGAAAGCAAAAAAAACCATGTAAGATGTAGCCACAAGTTTGGATGAAGAATTCCCACACGTCCTAGAGGTAGCTATCTTCCCACGGGAGGCTTGCAACGCAGTCCCGCGAGTTAATGAAACTATATTGTAAATCAAAGAGACCAAGTGTCAATTGCAAGAGTCTATCATGCAAGTAGAGGACAACTGAGAGTAGCAAAAAAGGGGGGATTCAAAGCACAATTGAAAAAAAGATCCACTCCTAGTTGTTTGACCCGAATATGAATTACATGAATGTTAAACACATTGTAGAAATATACAACTAACTATGACCGAGGCGCCCATGAAAAAACCTACTCTGCTTCAACTTGCATGTTGGGAAGAATTAAGCAATGGAAGTTGATCAAGCAGTCCAAATCCTGAGCAAGCAACAAATGAACAAGTAGGAAAATGGATATATAAACTAAATAAAACAATACCCAGAAATGCAAGCAATAACAAGCAGGTAAGTTTTGGCCAAATGTTTGGATGAGTTGTTATGACACGACCTTGAGATAATTATCGTCCCACCGCAGACTTGCAATGCAATCCAACGAGTCGTTGCAACTCTGTAATATATCACAAATACCATGTGTGAGTTGCAGGAGGCTATCTTGTAGGTAAAGGATCACTGAGAGTAGCCAATAATGGAAAATTCAAAGAGCAATTGAAAAAAGGATGCCACTTGTCTAACATGAAGATGAATCCCATGAATGTTAAACAACTTATAGAAATCTATATCTCACTCTGATCGAGGCGTAATCGAAAAACCCTACTCTCCTCCAACCAGCATGTTCGACAGAACTAGGAAATGGAAGTCGATCAGGCAGTCGAAATCCTAAGCAAGCTACTAGTAGACAAGACGGAAAATCGACGTCTAATCTAAATAAAGAAAAACCAAGAAATAAAAGCAATTACAAGTGGATAATATCTTGCTACATGTTTGGATGAGTTGTTCACACACGTCCTTGAGATAGTTATTGTCCCACCGGAGACTTGCAATGCAATCCAGCGAGTCGATGCAACTCTGAATGAGGAGCCCTCGAAAAACCCTACCCTCCTCATCCTTGCATGTTGGGAAGAATCAGGAAATGGAAGTTGATCAAGCAGTCCAAATCGTGACCACGCAACAAGCAAACAAGCAGGAAAATGGACTTATAAACTAAAGAGAAGAAAACCCAGAAATGAAAGCAATAACAAGCAGGTAAGGTTTGGCCACATGTTTGGATGAATTGTTCAGACACGTCCTAGAGGTAGTTATAGTCCCACCGGAGACTTGCAATGAAATCCAGCGAGTCGATGCAACTCAATAATATATCACAAATACCATGTGTGAGTTGCAGGAGTCTATCATGTAACTAGAGGATCACTGATAGTAGGAAATGAGGGGGAATTCAAAGAACAATTGAAAAAAGGATGCTAGTTGTCCAATATGAAGATGAATCACGACTCCTTATATTTTGGGAACGGAGTTCAATCACCACTCCCAGTTAGTTAACCTGAAGAATTGTCACATGAATGACAAACACTTCGTAGAAATTTGCAAAGTGATATGATCGAGGCGCCTGTAGAAACACTGCGCTCCTCCAACCTGCATGTTGGGTGGATCCTAGGAATGGAAGTTGATCAGGAAATCCAAACCTAAGCAAGCAAGTAGCAAACAAGATGGAAGATTGATATATAACATAAATCCAACAAAAAAAAATGAAAGCAAAAACAAACAAGTAAGATCTAGCCACAAGTTTGGATGAAGAATTCCCACATGTCCTAGAGGTAGCTATCTTCCCATGGGAGGCTTGCAACGCAGTCCCGCGTGTTAATGCAATTCTATTGTAAATCAAAGAGACCAGGTGTTAGTTGCAAGAGTCCATCACGCAAGTAGAGGAAATTTGAGAGTAGGAAACAAGGGGGGGATACAAAGCACAATTGAAAAAAAATCCACTCCTAGTTGTCGGACTTGAATATGAATTACATGAATGTTAAACACCCTGTAGAAATTTACAACTCACTCTGACGGAGGAGCCCTTGAAAAACCCTTCTCTCCTTCAACTTGCATGTTGGGAAGAATCAGGAAATGGATGTTAATCAAGAATTCCAAATCCTCGCGAAACGTTAAATCCTTTAACCTGCATGCTGGGAGATGTATAAGATCAATAATGAAATGAAACTAGGAAACGAGAGGGGAATCCAGGGGATAATACAAAAATGACCCACTCCTATTTGTCTAACTCGAAGATGAATCCTATGAAAAATAAACAACCAGTAGAAATCTGCAACGCAATCTGATTGAGGCGCCCACGAGAAAACCTACTATCCTCTAACCTGCATGTTAGGAGTAAACTGGCAATAAAAGTTCATCCGACTATCCAAATCCTAAGCAACCAACAAACAAACAAGGTAAAAAATTTATATATAAGTTAATAAAAAAAAATAAAAATGAATGCAATAAAAATATGTTGTTTAGTTAGTTTTCTTAAAACGCAATTTTATGTAGATATGTACCTAAAAAACCTCAAGATGAATCCAATGAAGTGGAATCCCATGAATGTTAAACACCCTGTAGAAGTATACAAGTCACTCTGTCTGAGGCGCCCTCAAAAAACCCCACACTCCTCATCCTTGCATGTTGGGAAGAATCAAGAAATGGATGTTGATCAAGCAGTCCAAATCGTGACCACACAACAAGCAAACAAGCAAGAAAATGGACATATAAACTAAAGAAAAAAAAAACCAGAAATGAAAGCAATACCAAGCAGGTAAGGTTTGGCCACATGTTTGGATGAGTTGTTCACACACGTCCTAGAGGTAGTCATAGTCCCACAGGAGACTTACAATGCAATCCAGTGAGTCAATGCAACTCTATAATATATTACAAATACCATGTGTGAGTTGCAGGAGTCTATCATGTAACTAGAGTATCACTGAGAGTACGAAATGAGGGGGAATTCAAAGAACAATTGAAAAAAGGATGCTAGTTGTCTAACATGAAGATGAATCACCACTCCTTATATTTTGGGAATGGAGTTCAATCACCACTCCCAGTTGGTTAACCTGAAGAAGAGTCACATGAATGACAAACACGTCATAGAAATCTACAAAGCGATACGATCGAGGCACCTCTAAAAACACTACGCTCGTCCAACGTGCATGTTGGGTAGATCCTAGCAATGGAAGTTGATCAGGCAGTCCAAATCCTAAGCAAGCAAGTAGCAAACAAGCTGGAAGATTAATATATAAGATAAAACCAACAAAAAAAAGAAATGAAAGCAAAAACAAGCAAGTAAGATCTGGCCACAAGTTTGGATGAAGAATTCCCACACGTCCTAGCAGTAGCTATCTTCCCACGAGAGGCTTGCAACGCAGTCTCGCGAGTTAATGCAACTCTATTGTCAATCAAAGATACCAGGTGCCAGGTGCAAGAGTCTATCATGCAAGTAGAGGACAACTGAGAATAGGAAACAAGGGGGGGAATCAAAGCACAATTGAAAAAAAATCCACTCCTAGTTGTCTGAACTGAATATGAATTACATCAATGTTAAACACCCTGTAGAAATGTACAACTCACTCTGACCGAGGTGCCCTTGAAAAACCCTACTCTCCTTCAGCTTGCATGTTGGGAAGAATCAGGCAATGGAAGTTAATGAAGCAGTCCAAATCCTGAGACAGCAACAAACAAATAAGCAGGAAAATGGATATATAAACTAAATAAAACAAAATCCAGAAATGCATGCAATAACAAGTAGGTACGTTTTGGCCAAATGTTTGGGTGATTTGTTCACACACGTCCTTGAGATAGTTATCGTCCCACCGGAGACTTGCAATGCAATCCAGTGAGTCGATGTAACTCTGTAATATACCACAAATACCATGTGTGAGTTGCAGGAGGCTATCATGTAACTAAAGGATCACTGAGAGTAGAAAATAAGGGGGAATTCAAAGAGCAATTAAAAAAAGGATGTCAGTTGTCTAACATGAAGATGAATCCCATGAATATTAAACAACTTATAGAAATCTATATCTCACTCTGATCGAGGCTTAATCGAAAAAACCTACTCTACTTCAATTAGCATGCTCGGCGGAACCAGGCAATGGAATTCAATTAGCCAGTCGAAATACTGAGCAAGCAACTAGTAGACAAGCCGGAAAATGGATGTCTAAGCTAAATAAAGAAAAAACCAGAAATAAAAGAAATAACAAGTGGATAATATCTCGCCACATGTTTGGATGAGTTGTTCACACACGTCCTTGAGATAGTTATCCTCCCACCGAAGACTTGCAATGCAATCCAGCGATTCGATGCAACTCTGACCAAGGAGCCTTCGAGAAACCCTACCCTCCTCATCCTTGTATGTGGGGAAGAATAAGGAAATGGAAGTTGATCAAGTAGTCCAAATCGTGACCACACAACAAGCAAACAAGTAGGAAAATGGACATATAAACTAAGGAAAACAAAACCAAGAAATTTAAGCAATAACAAGAAGGTAAGGTTTGGCCACATGTTTGGATGAGTTGTTCACACACATCCTAGAGGTAGTTATAGTCCCACCGGAGACTTGAAATGCAATCCAGCGAGTCGATGCAACTCTATAATATATCACAAATACCATGTGTGAGTTGCAGGAGTCTATCATGTAACTAAATGATCACTGAGAGTAGGAAATGAGGGGGAATTCAAAGAACATTTGATAAAAGGCTGCTAGTTGTCTAACAAGAAGATGAATCACCACTCTTTAGATTTTGGGATCGGAGTTCAATCACCACTACAAGTTGGTTAACCTGAAGAAGAGTCACATGAACGACAAACACTTCGTAAAAAGCTTCAAAGCAATATGCTCGAGGCTCCTCTAAAAACACTACGCTTCTCCAACGTTCATGTTGGGTAGATCCTAGCGATGGAAGTTGATCAGGCAGTCCAAAGCCTAAGCAAGCAAGTAGCAAACAAGCTGGAAGATTAATATATAAGATAAATCCAACAAAAAAAAGAAATGAAAGCAAAAACAAGCAATCTGGATCTGGCCACAAGTTTGGATGAAGAATTCCCACACGTCCTAGCAGTAGCTATCTTCCCATGGGAGGCTTGCAACGCAGTCCCGCGAGTTAATGCAACTCTATTGTCAATCAAAGATACCAGGAGCCAGTTGCAAGAGTCTATCATGCAAGTAGAGGACAACTAAGAATAGGAAACAAGGGGGGGGAATCAAAGCACAATTGAAAAAAAATCCACTCCTAGTTGTCTGAACTGAATATGAATTACATCAATGTTAAACACCCTGTATAAATGTACAACTCACTCTGACCGAGGTGCCCTTGAAAAACCCTACTCTCCTTCAAATTGCATGTTGGGAAGAATCAGGCAATGGAAGTTAATGAAGCAGTCCAAATCCTGAGACAGCAACAAACAAACAAACAGGAAAATGGATATATAAACTAAATAATGTTGAGATATTGTAACTTCAAAGAATATTATATTTGTACTTTATTATTCCGGAGATGTTTCATTCCTCCGTGAAGATCTTATTGTATATCCGGAGATGTTTATTCCTCCGTCGGAATGTGGTAACTCGGGTTATTAGACTTCCCTATTGGGGGTCGGCCCTGTATGTGTTATGTGGGTCAAAGGGTTATTAGACCACCCTAGAGGGGTCGGCCCAGTTAGTTGTAGTGGGGTATTTAACCCATTGGTTAAATACGAGCCTACGTGTACTTGTGTAAAATACATGTCAGTGTAGTGTATAAATAGAGGAGGTGTGTTCCTCATTTGACACACACACTCACTTACTTGAGAAAGGCGCATTTGTGGAGGAGAGGTCTGCTATGGAGGAGAAGGAGCTTATGCTCAGGGTTTGCATCTTTGTATATTGCTGGTCATCTATATTGAGGAAGCTTTGCTGGGTTTTCTACCCCATGAGGGTTTCCCAGGATAAATCTCTGTCTCTTGTGTTTATGCTATGCTTGTTGTTTCTTCAGTGATCCTGTATATGCTATTATTGTGAAATGGAATGTAATGCTGCTATTTTCTGTCTTAGCATATTGAATTTTAACATGGTATCAGAGCTAACCTGAAGGAAGACAAGGTATGGCACTAAAGACACTTGCTTTACTTACGACAATTTGAAGGTTAGGGTTTTACATAGCAAAAACCAGTCATCGTAGAACTTTCGCTATAAATCCGTTTTGGCGAAGTTTTCGGATCTGAAATTGTTACAGGACGAATCTAAAATCTCCAGGTACCTTGTGTCCAAAGGAAAACCTCTAATTCGTTGTACTTTGTGATTTATGATCTGTACAATATAGGGTTTCTGCCTCTTCCAGATCTGAGTCAAAATCAGGTGACCTTGGGAAAAAGGTCATATCTTGGGCTAGGAAGCTCCAAATGAAATTTCGTAAAAAGTGACAGGTAGTACACAGTCTGCACTATCTCAGAAAACGTTTTCAGAGGCTGAAGTTGAACCAGTGACACGTGGCACTCCATAAAAGTGCGCTCTCCTGTATTATCCCATAAACAGGTCACGTTGCGACACTTGGCATAACTCTCTCTCAGAAAATCCAATTGAGGTCATACCTGTCAGGATGGAAATATAACACGCCAAGATATCTCAAAAAACTTTTTCAGAGGCAGAAGGTCAAACAGTGACACGTGGCACTCCGTACAAGTTCGCTCTCCTGTATTTTCCCAAAACAGGTCACGTTGCGACATTTGGCATAACTCTCTCTCAGAGAATCCAATTGAGTTCAGACCTGTCAGGATGGAAAGATAACAGGTCAGGCTATCTCAGGAAACTTTTTCAGACCCTGTGGATCAAAAATTTCAGAGTTACACTAGAAACAATAAGGTACATATTTCTGTCAAAACAGAATTATTTTTTGGTACTTTCATTCATGACTTCCGGAATTTAGGGCTTTGGAGAAAGTTGAAATTTTTGTAATCGGAGACCACGGATGGATGCTACTCATCAAAATAGAAATTTAGAGACCAAGATCAGAATTTTTGGTTGGGCAGAAGGCCGGGCTTGATTAGACCCTAGTTCGGGACTTTGATCAGAAAAGCGGAAAATTAGGGCTTCTGTAAAAATGGGAATTTTTGAAATCTATGACCACGGCTGGAAGCTCCTCAGAAAAATAGAATCTTAGAGCTTTGGATCAAACTTTTTGATGGGGAAAAAGAGTGGGATTCATCAAACCCCAGTTCAGGGTCACGTCTAGTGAATCCGAAAGTTTCAAAGGCAAAATTGAGGAGTAAAACTTTGCAGTTTTCAAATTCTGAATATATCAGTTTGATCAGCTCATCAAGGCGCATATCTCTATATTTTCGGAAGTTTGAAATTCAAAGTTTGAATTTTTGGGGTTTCTCTGACAAACCCTTATCCAGCTCCAGGTCCAGTTCTTGCAAATCAAGTGGATAGGGTTAATCCTAGAAGAAGATGGATTGGTCACCTACATAAGTGAAGGAGTTCATGTTTCAGAGGGAAATGAGGCTAAGGCTTTACATAAGGAGATTACAAGCGATCTCGATAGGTATGACTCATCGAGGTATGTTTTGAGATTTGTTCATGATTAAGTTTATGGTATGTTTGTCTTCATGTTATTACAGTTAGTACAATCTTGATTTTAGATTTGTTGTATCACCTTAACAAAATTATGAATGCATGATAGAAGATATTCATTGGTTAAGGGTGTTGACACTTATGATTGTACTAATGCATTATGGTGTTGTGTGAGGTTGAGGTTGTCTGCTAACAAGATACAGTTACATCACAAAAGACAAATCAGGCTCCATGACCATGAAAACATGAAGACAAAGACTCATCCATAATCTTTGTTCTACTTACGAGGTATGTATGAATTTGTTATATTATGCTTAACCTATGAGACATGCAGGTTCTAGCTCAGGATCTCTAAATCATTGAAGAGATTGTTTACGTATGTTGTACATAACCAAGTAGGTATACTAATCCAGGTATGTTTCCCATGAATCTTACCTTGTGTTAGGATCCCTTATATAAGTATACTTGGAATGTTTGGTTATGCTTATTCATAAAGTTAGTAATCAAGGGATTATGCATATTATATCTTTTATCAATGATATGCATGAGTAAAAGAAGACTTCCCTGAAATCTTGAATACTAATGTTTATTAACTATAATCATGACTATACGTTTTCAAGATTATTTAGTTTTGATAGCATTTAGAATATACTAATGAATGTATGTTTGTGTATGAGATCATGAGGATGACTCTTGAGAATGCACAGTGGTACAGAATGAATAGAAGTTCAAAAGACATACAGAAGATCAAGCGGGAGGCAGCCACACAAACATAAAAGATAAGTATTTGAGTTGCTATTTGAAATAGTAATGATATTTCCTGCATGCATATTTGTATTCCTAGAATATATAATGCTGAGTGTAAACATTCATAGAGCATTGAACAGTATACAACTAATGTGCATATGTTTGGACAAACATTCCATTGTTGCTTGTCTAGAATGAAACCTCCTTGCTGACATGCTGAGAGTTGTGCACACTCTCGATAGTATGTTCTGGTAGAGATGGAAGGCATCTAGATAGCCACTGTATGCATACAGGATATGGGAAAGTGTTGTGCCAAAGTATTGGTCAAAATAGTTGCATCACTATGTAAATGATATCTATATGCATAATGGGTTATCTTTTGATGATTATGAAGTATTACTAATCATGTACTTAATTTTGATTTGTAGGAAAGGTCATGAAGAATGATGGACATCGTACAAGTGGTGGATGTTCAAACAAGAAGATTTACAAATCAAACATGATATTGAGGCTCATATCAGTAGACCCATCTAACGAGAGATGGCACAGATAGATATGCAGAAGATCATTCAATGCAGAAATGAAAAAAAAAAAAATGAAAGATCTCAAATTGATGCTTTACTTCCTAGGTCTGGAAGTATGGCAAGGCTCAGAAGGAATATTTCTCAACCAGGGAAAGTATGATGAGAAATATGACTTGAGGTGTTGGAATGGCCACTCTTATGGATTCCAACTTGAAGCTGTTAGGGGATAACTCATCAGAGTTAGTGGATATAACTCTGTACAGTCAATTTATTGGGTCTTTGATATATCTAACATATACTAGGTTAGATATATGCTTTGTTATGAACACCTTGAGTTAGTATCTAGTGGAAACTAGATGTGTTTACCTGATAGTTGCAAAGTATGTGATGAGGCACATAAAGGACTCGATAGAATTTGATCTATGCTATCTTGAAGATCATGACTTCAGATGGCTATTCAGATTCTGTTTGGGCAGGAAGTGTATCAGACAAGAAGAACACATCGAGAGGATGTTATTGTCTGGGATTAGCCATGATCTCGTGGTTTAGCTGGAAGCAGTCTAGTGTGGCTCTCAGCACAAGCGGAATATATGGCTGCTTTCTCTGCTAGTTGTGAAGAAGTTTGGCTTTAGGATTGTTTGACTTAGAGATAGAACCAACTGAGATCCTATGTGATAATTAGAGTTGTATCAAGATGACATAGAATCTAGTGTTCCATGATAAGTCAAAGAACATAGGGAACTAACAAGATATGACACAGAAAGGAACTCTAAAAGTTTGAATTTGTAACAGGTTACCATTGTACCAACCAAACCTCTGTCTCGAGTGAAGTTTGAATACTTCCGAGACAAGCTTGGTGTAGTTCAAAAGGACCCTCCTCGAAAGGGGGAGTAGTATAGTCACTACTGATGAGATTGTCTCATCAAACAACAAGGTCGTTGATGAGGTAACCTGTTCTCTACACCCAGTTACTTAGAAATATTTAGATTCAGGACTCTTATACTTAGAATACTTAGCTTTACTTATACATGCTTTTGATGATAGATGTATTGGTGAGAATACATGCTAGATGTATACATGTTTTGGTGTGATGTATACATGTTTTGATGTATTAGTAAGAATACATGCTAGTTGTGATGTATACATGTTTTGATGTTTGATGTATTAGTAAGAATACATGCTAGTTGTGATGTATACATGTTTTGATGTTGATGATACATTTCATATATGTTTTGATGTTGATGATACATGTTGTGGTTATACATGTTTTGATGTTGATGATACATGTTGTGGTTATACATGTTTTGATGATGATGATACATGTTGTGGTTTTACATGTTTTGATATTGATGATGCATGTTGAGGTGATACATGTTATGATGAGGAGGATACATGTTCTTGATGAACATGTGAGGGGATTGGATCATCCCTGGAATTTCAAGCCCTAAAGAGAGCTGTAGACGTAAGGTCTCCGAGAATGAAGTCCTTAGTGGACAGTTGAGGGGATTGGATCATCCCTGGACTTTCAGTCCTAAAGAGAGCCGTAGACGTAAGGTCTCCGAGAATGAAGTCCTTAGTGGACAGTTGAGGGGATTGGATCATCCCTGGACTTTCAGTCCTAAAGAGAGCCGTAGACGTAAGGTCTCCGAGAATGAAGTCCTTAGTGGACAGTTGAGGGGATTGGATCATCCCTGGACTTTCAAGTCCTAAAGAGAGCCGTAGACGTAAGGTCTCCGAGTATGAAGTCCTTAGTGGACAGTTGAGGGGATTGGATCATCCCTGGACTTTCAGTCCTAAAGAGAGCCGTAGACGTAAGGTCTCCGAGAATGAAGTCCTTAGTGGACAGTTGAGGGGATTGGATCATCCCTGGACTTTCAGTCCTAAAGAGAGTCGTAGACGTGAGGTCTCCGAGAATGAAGTCCTTAGTGGACAGTTGAGGGGATTGGATCATCCCTAGACTTTCAGTCCTAAAGAGAGCCGTAGACGTGAGGTCTCCGAGAATGAAGTCCTTAGTGGATAGTTGAGGGGATTGGGATCATCCCTGGACTTTCAGTCCTAAAGAGAGTCGTAGACATAAGGTCTCCGAGAATGAAGTCCTTAGTGGACAGTTGAGGGGATTGGGATCATCCCTGGACTTTCAGTCCGAAAGAAGAGCCGTAGACGTATGTCTCCGATAATGAAGGGATTGGGATCATTCCTGGACTTCGGTCCGAAAGAAGAGCCGTAGACGTATGTCTCCGATAATGAAGGGATTGGGATCATTCCTGGACTTCGGTCCGAAAGAAGAGCCGTAGACGTATGTCTCCGATAATGAAGGGATTGGGATCATTCCTGGACTTCGGTCCGAAAGAAGAGCCGTAGACGTATGTCTCCGATAATGAAGGGATTGGGATCATTCCTGGACTTCGGTCCGAAAGAAGAGCCATAGACGTATGTCTCCGATAATGAAGGGATTGAGATCATTCCTGGACTTCGGTCTGAAAAAAGAGCCGTAGACGTATGTCTCCGATAATGAAGGGATTGGGATCATTCCTGAACTTCGGTCCGAAAGAAGAGCCATAGACGTATGTCTCTGATAATGAAGGGATTGGGATCATTCCTGGACTTCGGTCCGAAAGAAGAGCCGTAGACGTATGTCTCCGATAATGAAGGGATTGGGATCATTCCTGGACTTCGGTCCGAAAGAAGAGCCGTAGACGTATGTCTCCGATAATGAAGGGATTGGGATCATTCCTGGACTTCAGTCCGAAAGAAGAGCCGTAGACGTATGTCTCCGATAATGAAGGGATTGGATCATTCCTGGACTTAAGTCCGAAAGAAGAGCCGTAGACGTATGTATTCGATAAAGATAGGACTGGATCGTCCCTGGACTTCGGTTCAAAAGGTACATGACTGGTTTACATCATTCCTTGATGATGCTGATGATCGTGTGATGACGATGCTGATGATCGTGTGATGACGATGCCGATGATCGTGTGATGACGATGCTGATGATCGTATGATGATGATGTTGATGATCATACGATGACGATGCTGCTGATCGTATGATGATGATGTTGATGATCATACGATGATGATGCTGCTGATCGTGTGATGACGATGCTGCTGATCGTGCGATGACGATGCTGCTAATCATGTGATGACGATACTGCTGATCGTGTGATGACGATGATGCTGATCGTGTGATGACGATGCTGATGATCATGCGATGACGATGCTGATGATCGTGTGATGACGATGTTGATGATCGTGTAATGATGATGCTGATGATCGTGTGACGATGTTGATGTTCCAGTATTAAAGATGTTCCAGTAACTGCTTGAGTTACTGATGATGTTGAGAAAGCTTCCAGTGATTTATAGATGTATCATGTATGATGACTCCTTGCAGATGCTGTTATAATATCCTTCTCGTTAAGGGGGAGTGTTGAGATATTGTAACTTCAAAGAATATTATATTTGTACTTTATTATTCCGGAGATGTTTCATTCCTCCGTGAAGATCTTATTGTATATCCGGAGATGTTTATTCCTCCGTCGGAATGTGGTAACTCGGGTTATTAGACTTCCCTATTGGGGGTCGGCCCTGTATGTGTTATGTGGGTCAAAGGGTTATTAGACCACCCTAGAGGGGTCGGCCCAGTTAGTTGTAGTGGGGTATTTAACCCATTGGTTAAATACGAGCCTACGTGTACTTGTGTAAAATACATGTCAGTGTAGTGTATAAATAGAGGAGGTGTGTTCCTCATTTGACACACACACTCACTTACTTGAGAAAGGTGCATTTGTGGAGGAGAGGTCTGCTATGGAGGAGAAGGAGCTTATGCTCAGGGTTTGCATCTTTGTATATTGCTGGTCATCTATATTGAGGAAGCTTTGCTGGGTTTTCTACCCCATGAGGGTTTCCCAGGATAAATCTCTGTCTCTTGTGTTTATGCTATGCTTGTTGTTTCTTCAGTGATCCTGTATATGCTATTATTGTGAAATGGAATGTAATGCTGCTATTTTCTGTCTTAGCATATTGAATTTTAACAAATAAAACAAAATCCAGAAATGCATGCAATAACAAGTAGGTAAGTTTTGGCCAAATGTTTGGGTGAGTTGTTCACACACATTGTTGAGATAGTTATCGTCCCACCGGATATTTGCAATGCAATCCAGCGAGTCGATGTAACTCTGTAATATATCACAAATACCATGTGTGAGTTGCAGGAGGCTATCATGTAACTAAAGGATCACTGAGAGTAGCAAATAAGGGGGAATTCAAAGAGCAATTGAAAAAAAGATTCCAGTTGTCTAACATGAAGATGAATCCCATGAATGTTAAACAACTTATAGAAATCTATATCTCACTCTGATCGAGGCTTAATAAAAAAAACCTACTCTCCTCCAACTAGCATGTTCGGCGGAACCAGGAAATGGAAGTCAATCAGGTAGTCAAAATACTGAGCAAGCAAATAGTAGCCAAGCCGGAAAATGGATGTCTAAGCTAAATAAAGAAAAACCCACAAATAAAAGAAATAACAAGTGGATAATATCTCGCCACATGTTTGGATGAGTTGTTCACACACGTCCTTGAGATAGTTATCCTCCCACCGGAGACTTGCAATCCAATCCAGCTAGTCGATGCAACTCTGACCAAGGAGCCTTCGAGAAACCCTACCCTCCTCATCCTTGTATGTGGGGAAGAATAAGGAAATGGAAGTTGATCGAGCAGTCCAAATCGTGACCACACAACAAGCAAACAAGTAGGAAAATGGACATATAAACAAAAGAAAACAAAACCCAGAAATTTAAGCAATAACAAGCAAGTAAGGTTTGGCCACATGTTTGGATGAGTTGTTCACACACGTCCTAGAGGTAGTTATAGTGCCACCGGAGACTTGCAATGCAATCCAGCGAGTCGACGCAACTCTATAATATATCACAAATACCATGTGTGAGTTGCAGGAGTCTATCATGTAACTAGAGGATCACTGAGAGTAGGAAATGAGGGGGAATTCAAAGAACAATTGATAAAAGGATGCTAGTTGTCTAACATGAAGATGAATCACCAGTCCTTAAATTTTGGGAATAGAGTTCAATCACCACTACCAGTTGGTTAACCTGAAGAAGAGTCACATGAATGACAAGAACTTAATAGAAATCTGCAAAACAATATGATCGAGGCGCCTCTAAAAACACTACACGCCTCCAACCTGCATGTTGGGTGGATCCTAGAAATGGAAGTTGATCAGGCAGTCCAAATCCGACGGAAGGAAGTAGCAAACAAGCTGGAAGATTGATATATAAGATAAATCCAACAACAACAACAAAAAATAAAAACAAAAACAAGCAAGTAAGATCTGGCCACAAGTTTGGATGAAGAATTCCAACACGTCCTAGAGGTAGCTATCTTCCCATGGTAGGCTTGCAATGCAGTCTCGCGAGTTAATGCAACTTTATTGTAAATCAAAGAGACCAGGTGTCAGTTGTAAGAGTCTATCATGCAAGTATAGCACAACTGAGAGTAGGAACAAAGGGGCGGATTCAAAGCACAATTGAAAAAAAGATCAACTACGAGTTGTCTGACCTGAATATGAATTACATGAATGTTAAACACCCTATAGAAATGTACAACTCACTCTGATCGAGGCGCCCTTGAAAAACCCTACTCTCCTTCAACTTCCATGTTGGGAAGAATCAGGCAATGGATGTTGATCAAGCAGTCGAAATCCCGAGCAAGCAACAAACAAACAAGCAAGAAAATGGATATATAAACTAAATAAAACAAAACCCAGAAATGCAAGCAAGAACATCAGGTAAGTTTTGGTCAAATGTTTGAATGAGTTTTTCAGACATGTCCTTAAGATAGTTATAGTCCCACTGGAGACTTGCAATGTAATCCAGTGAGTCGATGCAACTCTGTAATATATCAGAAATACCATGTGTGAGTGGCAGGAGCCTATCATGTAACTAAAGGATCACTGAGAGTAGCAAATAAGGGGGAATTCAAAGAGCAATTGAAAAAAGGATGTCAATTTTCTAACATGAAGATGAATCCCATGAATGTTAAACAACTTAGAGAAATCTATATCTCACTCTGATCGAGGCGTAATCGAAAAAACCTACTCTCATCCAACCAGCATGTTCGGCTGAACCAGGCAACAGAAGTCGATCAAGCAGTCGAAATCCTCAGCAAGCAACTAGTAGACAAGCCGAAAAATGCACGTCTAAGCTAAATAAAGAAAAACCTAGAAATAAAAGAAATAACAAGGGGATAATAACTCGCCACATGTTTGGATGAGTTGTTCACACACGTCCTTGACATAGTTATCGTCCCAATGGAGACTTGCAATGCAATCCAACGAGTCGATGCTACTCTGACCGAGGAGCCTTCGAAAATCCTTACCCTCTTCATCCTTGTCTGCTGGGAGGAATCAGGAAATGGAAGTTGATCAAGCAGTCCAAATAGTGACCACGCAACAACCAAACAAGTAGGAAAATGGACATATAAACTAAAGAAAACAAAACCCAGAAATTTAAGCAATAACAATCAAGTAAGGTTTGGCCACATGTTTGAATGAGTTGTTCACACACGTCCTAGAGGTAGTTATAGTCCCACCGGAGACATGCAATGCAATCCAGCTAGTCGATGCAACTCTATAATATATCACAAATACCACGTCTGAGTTGCAGTAGTCTATCATGTAACTAAAGGATCAAGGAGAGTAGGAAATGAGTGGGAATTCAAAGAACAATTGAAAAAAGCATGCTAGTTGTCTAACATGAAGATGAATCACCACTCCTTATATTTTGGGAACGGAGTTCAATCACCACTCCCAGTTGGTTAACCTGAAGAAGAGTCACATGAATGACAAACACTTCGTAGAAATCTGCAAAGCGATATGCTCGAGGCGCCTCTAAAAACACTACACTCCTCCAACCTACATGTTGGGTGGATCCTAGCAATGGAAGTTGATCAGGCAGTCGCCTAAGCAAGCAAGTAGAAAACAAGCTGGAAGATTGATATATAAGATAAATCCAACAAAAAAAAGAAATGAAAGCAAAAACAAGCAAGTAAGATCTGGCCACAAGTTTGGATGAAGAATTTCCACACATCCTAGCGGTAGCTGTCTTCCCACAGGAGGCTTGCAACGCATTACGGCGAGTTAATGCAACTCTATTGTAAATCAAAGATACCAAGTGTCAGTTGCAAGAGTCTATAATGCAAGTAGAGGACAACTGAGAGTAGAAAACAAGGGGGGAATAAAAGCACAATTGAAAAAAAGATCCACTACTAGTTTTCTAAACTGAATATGAATTACAAGAATGTTAAACACCCTATAGAAATGTACAACTCACTCTGACCGAGGTGCCCTTGAAAAACCCTACTCTCCTTCAACTTGCATGTTGGGAAGAATCAGGCAATGGAAGTTGATGAAGCAGTCCAAATCCTGAGCAAGCAACAAACAAACAAGCAAGAAAATGGATATATAAACTAAATAAAACAAAATCCAGATATGCAAGCAATAACAAGTAGGTACGTTTTGGCCAAATGTTTGGGTGAGTTGTTCACACACGCCCTTGAGATAGTTATTGTGCCATCGGAGACATGCAATGCAATCCAACAAATTGATGCAACTCTGTAATATATCACAAATACCATGTGTGAGTTGCAAGAGGCTGTCATGCAACTAAAGGATCACTGAGAGTAGCAAATAAGGGGTAATTCAAAGAGCAATGGAAAAAAGGATGCCCGTTGTCTAACATGAATATGAATCCCATTAATGTTAAACAAATTATAGAAATCTATATCTCACTCTGATCGAGGCGTAATCGAAAAAACCTACTCTCCTCCAACTAGCATGTTCGGCGGAACCAGGCAATGGAAGTCGATCAGGCAGTCGAAATCCTGAGCAAGCAACTAGTATACAAGCCAGAAAATGGATATCTAAGCTAAATAAAGAAAAACCCAGAAATAAAAGAAATAACAAGTGGATAATATCTGGCCACATGTTTGGATGAGTTGTTCACACAGGTCCTTGAGATAGTTATCCTCCCACGGGAGACTTGCACTACAATCCAGCGAGTCGATGCAAGTCTGATCGAGGAGCCTTCGAAAAACCCTACCCTCCTCATCCTTGTATGTTGGGAAGAACCAGGAAATGGATGTAGATCAAGCAGTCCAAATTGTAACCACGCAAGAAGCAAACAAGTAGGAAAATGGACATATAAACTAAAGAAAACAAAACCCAGAAATTTAAGCAATAACAAGCAGGTAAAGTTTGGCCACATGTTTGGATGAGTTGTTCACACACGTCCTATAGGTGGTTATAGTCCCCCCAGAGACTTGCGATGCAATCTAGCGAGTCGATGCATCTCTATAATATATCACAAATACCATGTGTGAGTTGCAGGAGTCTATCATGTAACTAGAGGATCACTGAGAGTAGGAAATGAGGGGGAATTCAAACAACAATTGAAAAAAGGATGCTAGTTGTCTAACATGAAGATGAATCACCATTCCTTAGATTTTGGGATCGGAGTTCAATCACCACTACAAGTTGGTTAACCTGAAGAAGAGTCACATGAATGACAAACACTTCGTAAAAAGCTTCAAAGCAATATGCTCGAGGCTCCTCTAAAAACACTACGCTCCTCCAACCTGCATGTTGGGTGGATCTTAGCAATGGAAGTTGATCAGGCAGTCCAAAGCCTAAGGAAGCAATTAGCAAACAAGCTGGAAGATTGATATATAAGATAAATCCAAAAAAAAAAATGAAAGCAAAAACAAGCAAGTAAGATCTGGCCACAAGTTTGGATGAAAAATTCCCACACGTCCTAGAGGTAGCTATCTTCCCACGAGAGGCTTGCAACGCGGTCCCGCGAGTTAATGCAACTCTATTGTAAATCAAAGAGACCAGGTGTCAGTTGCAAGAGTATATCATGCAAGTAGAGGACAACTGAGAGTAGGAACAAAGGGGGGGATTCAAAGAACAATTGAAAAAAAGATCCACTACTAGCTGTCTAACCTGAATATCAATTACATGAATGTTAAACACCCTATAGAAATGTACAACTCACTCTGACCGAGGCACCCTTGAAAAACCCTACTCTGCTTCAACTTGCATGTTGGGAAGAATCAGGCAATGGATGTTTATCAAGCAGTCCAAATCTCGAGCAAGCAACAAACAAACAAGCAGGAAAATGGATATATAATCTAAATAAAACAAAATCCAGAAATGCAAGCAATAACAAGTAGGTACGTTTTGGCCAAATGTTTGGGTGAGTTGTTCAAACACATCCTTGAGATAGTTATCGTCCCATCGGAGACTTGTAATGCAATCCAGCGAGTCGATGCAAATCTGTAATATATCACAAATACCATGTGTGAGTTGCAGGAGGCTATCATGTAACTAAAGGATCACTGAGAGTAGCAAATAAGGGGGAATTCAAATAGCAGTGGAAAAAAGGATGCTAGTTGTCTAACATGAAGATGAATCCCATGAATGTTAAACAAATTATAGAAATCTATATCTCACTTTGATCGAGGCGTAATAAAAAAAACCTACTCTACTTCAACTAGCATGTTCGGCGGAACCAGGCAATGGAATTCGATCAGACAGTCGAAATCCTGAGCAAGCAACTAGTATACAAGCCGAAAAAAGGATGTCTAAGCTAAATAAAGAAAAACCCATAAATAAAAGAAATAAAAGGTGGATAATATCCGGCGACATGTTTGGATGAGTTGTTCACACACGTCCTTGATATAGTTATCCTCCCATCGGAGACTTGCACTGCAATCCAGCGAGTCAATGCAAGTATGACCGAGGAGCCTTCAAAAAACCCTACCGTCCTCATCCTTGTATGTTGGGAAGAACCAGGAAATGGGAGTAGATCAAGCAGTCCTAATCGTGACAAGGCAACACACAAACAAGTAGGAAAATGGACATATAAACTAAAGAAAACAAAACCCAGAAATGAAAGCAATAACAAGCAGGTAAGGTTTGGCCACATTTTTGGATAAGTTGTTCACACACGTCCTAGAAGTGATTATAGTCCCACCGGAGACATTCAATGCAATCTAGCGAGTCGATGCAACTCTATAATATATCACAAATACCACGTGTGAGTTGCAGTAGTCTATCATGTAACCAGAGGATCAGTGAGAGTAGGAAATGAGGGGGAATTCAAAGAACAATTTTAAAAAGCATGCTAGTTGTCTAACATGAAGATGAATCACCACTCCCTATATTTTGGGAACGGAGTTCAATCACCACTCCCAGTTGGTTAACCTGAAGAAGAGTCAAATGAATGACAAACACTTCGTAGAAATCTGCAAAGCGATATGATCGAGGCGCCTCTAAAAACACTACGCTCCTCCAACCTGCATGTTGGGTGGATCCTAGCAATGGAAGTTGATCAGAGAGTCCAAAGCCTAAGCAAGAAAGTAGCAAACAAGCTGTAAGATTGATATATAAGATAAATCCAGCAAAAAAAAGAAATGAAAGCAAAAACAAGCAAGTAATATCTGGCCACAAGTTTGGATGAAGAATTCCCACACGTCCTAGCGATAGCTATGTTCCCACGGGAGGCTTGCAACGCAGTCCCGCGAGTTAATGCAACTCTATTGTAAATCAAAGATACCAGGTGTCAGTTGCAAGAGTCTATCATGCAAGTAGAGGACAACTGAGAGTAGGAAACAAGGGGGAGAATCAAACCACAATTGAAAAAAAATCCACTCCTAGTTGTCTGAACTGAATATGAACTACATGAATGTTAAACACCCTATAGAAATGTACAAATCACTCTGACCAAGGCGCCCTTGAAAAAACCTACTCTCCTTCAACTTGCATGTTGGGAAGAATTAGGCAATGGGAGTTGATGAAGCAGTCCAAATCCTGAGCAAGCAACAAAGAAATAAGCAGGAAAATGGATATATAAACTAAATAAAACAGAATCCAGAAATGCAAGCAATAACAAGTATGTAAGTTTTGGCCAAATGTTTGGGTGAGTTGTTCACACACGTCCTTGAGATAGATGTCGTCCCACCGGAGACTTACAATGCAATCAAGCGAGTCAATGCAACTCTGTAGTATATCACAAATACCATGTGTGAATTGAATGAGGCGATCTTGTAACTAAAGGATCCCTGAGAGTAGCAAATAAGTGGGAATTCAAAGAGCAATTGAAAAAAGGATTTCAGTTGTCTGACATGAAGATGAATCCCGTGAATGTTAAACAACTTATAGAAATCTATATCTCACTCTGATCGAGGCATAATCGAAAAACCCTACTTTCCTCCAACCAGCATGTTCGGCAAAATCAGGAAATGGAAGTCGATCAGGCAGTTGAAATCCTGAGCAAGCAACTACTAGACAAGCCGGAAAATTGACGTCTAATCTAAATAAAGAAAACCAAGAAATAAAAGCAATTACAAGTGGATAATATCTTGCCACATGTTTGGATGAGTTGTTCAAACACGTCCTTCAGATATTTATTTTCCCACCGGAGACTTGCAATACAATCCAGTGAGTCGATGCAACTCTGAATGAGGAGCCCTCGAAAAACCCTACCCTACGCATCCTTGCATGTTGGGAAGAATCAGGAAATGGAAGTTGATCAAGCAATCCAAATCGTGACCACGCAACAAGAGAACAAGCAGGAAAATGGACTTATAAACTAAAGAGAATAAAACCCAGAAATGAAAGCAATAACAAGCAGGTAAGGTTTGGCCACATGTTTGGATGATTTGTTCACACACGTCCTAGACGTAGTTATAGTCCCATCGGAGACTTGCAATGCAATCCAGCGAGTCGATGCAACTCTATAGTATATCACAAATACCATGTGTGAGTTGCAGGAGTCTATCATGTAACTAAATGATCACTGAGAGTAGGAAATGAGGGGGAATTCAAAGAACATTTGATAAAAGGCTGCTAGTTGTCTAACAAGAAGATGAATCACCACTCCTTAGATTTTAGGAACGGAGTTCAATCACCACTCCCAGTTGGTTAACCTAAAGAAGAGTCACATGAATGACAAACACATCGTAGAAATCTGCCAATTGATATGATCGAGACGCCTCTAAAAACTCCTCCAACCTGCACGTTAGGTGGATCCTAGCAATGGAAGTTGATGAGGCAGTCCAAACGTAAGCAAGCAAGTAGCGAACAAGCTAGAAGATTGATATATGAGATAAATCCAACAAAAAAAAGAAACGAAAGCAAAAACAACAAAGTCAGATCTAGCCACACGTTTGGATGAAGAATTCCCACATGTCGTAGAGGTATCTTCCCACAGGAGGCTTGCAATGCAGTCCAGCAAGTTAATGCAACTCTATTGTAAATCAAAGAGACCAGGTGTCAGTTGCAAGAGTCTATCATGCAAGTAGAGGACAATTGAGAGTAGGAAACAAGGGGGGGATTCAAAGATCCACTCCTAGTTGTCTGACCCAAATATGAATTACATGAATGTTAAACACAATGTAGAAATGTACAACTCACTCTGACCGAGGCGCCCTTGAAAAAACCCTACTCTGCTTCAACTTGAATGTTGGGAAGAATGAGGCAATGGAAGTTGATCAAGCAGTCCAAATTCTGAGTAAGCAACAAATAAACAAGCGGGAAAATGGATATATAAACTAAATAAAACAATACCCAGAAATGCAAGCAATAACAAGCAGGTAAGTTTTGGCCAAATGTTTGGATGAGTTGTTATCACACGACCATGAGATACTTATCATCCCACCATAGACTTGCAATGCAATCCAGTGAGTCAATGCAACTCTATAATATATCACAAATACCATGTGTGACTTGCAGGAGGCTATCATGTAGCTAAAGGATCACATAGAGTAGCAAATAAAGGGAAATTCAAAGAGCAATTGAAAAAACGATGCCACTTGTCTAACATGAAGATGAATCTAATGAATGTTAAACAACTTATAGAAATCTATATCTCACTCCGATCGAGGCGTAATCGAAAAACACTACTCTCCTCCAACCAGCATGTTTGGAGGAACCAGGTAATGGAAGTCGATCAGGCAGTCGAAATCTTGAGCAAGCAACTAGTAGACAAGTTGGAAAATCGACATCTAATCTAAATAAAGAAAAACCAAGAAATAAAAGCAATTACAAGTGGATAATATCTCGCCACATGTTTGGATGAGTTGTTCACACACGTCCTTGAGATAGTTATTGTCCCATCAGAGACTTGCAATGCAATCCAGCAAGTCGATGCAACTCTGACCGAGGAGCCCTCGAAAAACCCTACCCAGAAATGCAAGCAATAAAAAGCAGGTAAGTTTTGGCCAAATGTTTGGATGAGTTGTTCACACACGACCTTGAGATAGTTATTGTCCCACCACAGACTCGCAATGCAATCCAGCGAGTCGATGCAACTATGTAATATATCACAAATACCATGTGTGATTTGCAGGAGTCTATCATGTAGCTAAAGGATCACTAAGAGTAGCAAATAATGGGAAATTCAAAGAGCAAATGAAAAAAGGATGCCACTTGTCTAACATGAAGATGAATCCCATGAATGTTAACAAACTTACAGAAATCTACATCTCACTCTGATCGAGGCGTAATCAAAAAACCCTACTCTCCTCCAACCAGCATATTCGGTGGAACCAGGAAATGGAAGTCGATCAGGCAGTCGAAATCCTGAACAAGCAAGTACTAGACCAACCGAAAAATTGACGTCGAAGCTAAAAAAGAAAAACCCAGAAATAAAAGCAATTACAAGTGTATAATATCTCGCCACATGTTTGGATGAGTTGTTCACACACGTCCTTGAGATAGTTATCATCCCACCGAAGACTTTGAATGCAATCCAGTGAGTCGATGCAACTTTGACCGAGGAGCCCTCGAAAAACCCTACCCTCCTCATCCTTGCATGGTTGGAAGAATAAGGAAATGGAAATTGATCAAGCAGTCCAAATCGTGACCACTCAACAAGCAAACAAGCAGGAAAATGGACATATAAACTAAAGAGATTGAAACCCAGAAATGAAAGCAATAACAAGTAGGTAAGGTTTGGCCACATGTTTGGATGAGTTGTTCACACACGTCCTAAAGGTAGTTATAGTCCCATCGGAAACTTGCAATGCAATCCAGCGAGGCGATGCAACTCTATAATATATCACAAATATTATGTGTGAGTTGCAGGAGTCTATCATGTAACTAGAGGATCACTGATAGTAGGAAATGAGGGGCAAGTCAAAGAACAATTGAAAAAAGCATGCTAGTTGTATAACATGACGATGAATCACCACTCCTTAGATTTTGGGAACGGAGTTCAATCACCACTCCAAGTTGGTTAACCTGAAGAAGAGTCACATGAATGACAAACACATCGTAGAAATCTGCAAAGTGATATGATAGAGACGCCTCTAAAAACACTACGCTCCTCCAACCTGCATGTTGGGTGCATCCTAGCAATGGAAGTTGATCAGGCAGTCCAAACGTAAGCAAGCAAGTAGCAAACAAGATGGAAGATTGATATATAAGATAAAGCCAACAAAAAAAAGAAATGAAAGCAAAAACAACCAAGTAAGAACTAGCCACAAGTTTGCATGAAGAATTCCCACACATCCTAGATCTAGCTATCTTCCCATAGGAGGCTTGCAACGTAGTCCCGCGAGTTAATGCAACTCTATTGTTAACCAAAGAGACCAGGTGTCAGTTGCAAGAGTCTATCATGCAAGTAGAGGAAAACTGACAGTGGGAAACAAGGGGGGGATTCAAAGCACAATTGAAAAAAAGATCCACTCCTAGCTGTCTAACCTGAGTATGAATTACATGAATGTTAAACACCCTGTAAAAATGTACAACTCACTCTAACCGAGGCGCCCTTGAAAAACCCTACTCTGCTTCAACTTGCATGTTTGGAAGAATCAGGCAATGGAAGTTGATCAAGCAGTCCAAATCCTGAGCAAGAAACAAACAAACGAGCAGGAAAATAGATATATAAACTAAATACAACAAAACCCAGAAATGCATGCAATAACAAGCAGGTAAGTTTTTGCCACATGTTTGGATGAGTTGTTCACACACGTCCTTGAGATAGTTATTGTCCCACCGGAGACTTGCAATGCAATCCAGCGATTCGATGCAACTCTATAATATATAACAAATACCATGTGTGTGTTTCAGGAGTCTATCATGTAACTAGAGTATCACTGAGAGCAGGAAATGAGGAGGAATTCAAAGAACAATTGAAAAAAGGATGCTAGTTGTCTAACATGAAGATGAATCACCACTCCTTAGATTTTGGGAACGTAGTTCAATCACCACTCCCAGTTGGTTAACCTGAAGAAGAGTCACATGAATGACAAACACATCGTAGGAATCTGCAAAGTGATAAGATCGAGACGCCTCTAAAAACACTACGCTCCTCCAACGTGCATGTTGGGTGGATCCTAGCAATGGAAGTTGATCATGCAGTCCAAACGTAAGCAAGCAAGTAGCAAATGAGCTGGAAGATTGATATATAAGATAAAGCTAACAAAAAAAAGAAATTAAAACAACAACAACCAAGTAAGATCTAGCCACAAGTTTGGATGAAGAATTCCCACACGTCCTAGATCTAGCTATCTTCCCATAGGAGGCTTGCAGTCCAAATCGTGACCACGCAACAAGCAAACAAGCAGGAAAATGGACATATAAACTAAAGAGATCGAAACCCAAAAATGAAAGCAATAACAAGCAGGTAAGGTTTGGCCACATGTTTGAAAGAGTTGTTCACACACATCCTAAAGGTAGTTATAGTCCCATCGGAAACTTGCAATGCAATCCAGCGAGGTGATGCAACTCTATAATATATCACAAATATCATGTAACTAGAGGATCACTGATAGTAGGAAATGAGGGGGAAGTCAAAGAACAATTGAAAAAAGGATGCTAGTTGTCTAACATGAACATGAATCACCACTCCTTAGATTTTTGTAACGGAGTTCAATCACCACTCCCAGTTGGTTAACCTGAAGAAGAGTCACATGAATGACAAACACATCATAGAAATCTTCAAAGTGATATGATCGAGACGCCTCTAAAAACACTACGCTCCTCCAACCTGCATGTTGGGTGGATCCTAGCAATGGAAGTTGATCAGGCAGTCCAAACGTAAGCAAGCAAGTAGCAAACGAGCTGGAAGATTGATATATAAGATAAAGCCAACAAAAAAAGAAATGAAAGCAACAACAACCAAGTAAGATCTAGCCACAAGTTTGGATGAAGAATTCCCACATGTCCTAGATCTAGCTATCTTCCCATAGGAGGCTTGGAATGCAATCCCGTGAGTTAATGCAACTCTATTGTTAATCAAAGAGACCAGGTGTCAGTTGCAATAGTCTATCAAGCAAGTAGAGGAAAACTGACAGTGGGAAACAAGGGGGGGATTCAAAGCACAATTGAAAAAAAGATCCAGTCCTAGTTGTCTAACCTGAATATGAATTACATGAGTGTTAAACACCCTGTAAAAATGTACAACTCACTCTGACCGAGGCGCCCTTGAAAAACCCTACCCTGCCTCAACTTGCATGTTGGGAAGAATCAGGCAATGGAAGTTGATCAAAAAGTACAAATCCTGAGCAAGCAACAAACAAACAAGCAGGAAAATGGATATATAAACTAAATAAAACAAAACCCAAAAATGCAAGCAATAACAAGCAGGTAAGTTTTTGCCACATGTTTGGATGAGTTGTTCACACACGTCCTTGAGATAGTTATCATCACACCGGAGACTTGAAATGCAATCCAACGAGTCGATGCAACTCTGTAATATATCGCAAATACCATGTGTGAGTTGCAGGAGGCTATCATGTAACTAAAGGATAACTGAGAGTAGCAAATAAGGGGGAATTCAAAGAGCAATGGAAAAAAGGATGCGAGTTGTGATGAATCCCATGAATGTTAAACAACTTATAGAAATCTATATCTCACTCTGATCGAGGCGTAATCGAAAAAACATACTCTCCTCCAACTAGCACGTTCGACAGAACCAGGCAATGGAAGTCGATCAGGCAGTCGAAATCCTGAGTAAGCAATTAGTATACAAGCCGGAAAATGGATGTCTAAGCTAAATAAAGAAAAAACCATAAATAAAAGAAATAACAAGTGGATAATATCTCGCCACATGTTTGGATGAGTTGTTCACACACGTCCTTGAGATAGTTATCCCCCCACTAGAGACTTGCAATGCAATCCAGTGAGTCGATGCAACTCTAACCGAAGAGCCCTACCCTCCTCATCCTTGTATGTTGGGAAGAATCAGGAAATGGAAATATATCAATCAATCCAAATCGTGACCACGCAATAAGCAAACAAGTAGGAAAATGGACATTTAAAGTAAAGAAAACAAAACCCTGAAATTTAAGCAATAACAAGCATGTAAGGTTTGGCCACATGTTTGGATGAGTTGTTCACACACGTCCTAGAGGTGGTTATAGTCCCACCGGAGACTTGCGATGCAATCCAGCGAGTCGATGCATCTCTATAATATATAACAAATACCATGTGTGAGTTGCAGGAGTTTATCATGTAACTAGAGGATCACTGAGAGTAGGAAATGAGGGGGAATTCAAAGAACAATTAAAAAAAGCATGCTAGTTGTCTAACATGAAGATGAATCACAACTCCTTAGATTTTCGGAATGGAGTTCAATCACCACTACCAGTTGGTTAACCTGAAGGAGATTCACATGAATGACAAGAACTTCGTAGAAATCTGCAAAGCGATATGATCGAGGTGCCTCTAAAAACACTACGCTCCTCCAACCTACATGTTGGGTGGATCCTAGCAATGGAAGTTGATCAGGCAGTCCAAAGCCTAAGGAAGCAAGTAGCAAACAAGCTGGAAGATTGATATGTAAGATAAATCCAACAAAAAAAAATGAAATAAAAAACAAGCAAGTAAGATCTGGCCACAAGTTTGGATGAAGAATTCCCACACGTCCTAGAGGTACCTATCTCCCACGGGAGGCTTGCAACGCAGTCCCGCGAGTTAATGCAGCTCTATTGTAAATCAAAGAGACCAGGTGTCAGTTGCAAGAGTCTATCATGCAAGTAGAGGACAACTGAGAGTAGGAACAAAGGGCAGGATTCAAAGAACAATTGAAAAAAAGATCCACTACTAGTTGTCTGACCTGAATATGAATTACATGATTGTTAGACAACCTCTAGAAATCTACAACCCACTCTGACCTAGGTGCCCTTGAAAAACCCTACTCTCCTTCAACTTGCATGTTTGGAAGAATCAGGCAATGGATGTTGATCAAGTAGTCCAAATACCGAGCAAGCAACAAAAAAACAAGCAGGAAAATGGATATATAAACTAAATAAAACAAAACCCAAAAATGCAAGCAAGAACATCAGCTAAGTTTTCGCCAAATGTTTGGATGAGTTGTTCACACACATCCTTAATATAGTTATAGTCCCACCGAAGTCTTGAAATGCAATCCAGCGAGTCGATTCAACTCTGTAATATATCACAAATACGATGTGTGAGTTGCAGGAGGCTATCATGTAACTCAAGGATCACTGAGAGTAGCAAATAAGGTGGAATTCAAAGAGCAATTGAAAAAAGGATGTCAATTTTCTAACATGAAGATGAATCCCATGAATGTTAATCAACTTAGAGAAATCTATATCTCACTCTGATTGAGGCCTAATCGAAAAAACCTACTCTCCTCCAACCAGCATGTTCGGCGGAACCAGGCAACGGAAGTGGATCAGGCAGTCGAAATCCTGAGCAAGCAACTAGTAGACAAGCCAAAAAATTGACGTCTAAGCTAAATAAAGCAAAACCTATAAATAAAATCAATAACAAGTGGATAATATCTCGCCACATGCTTGGATCAAGCGTTCCCACACCTCCTATTAATAATAAACACCCTATAGAAATCTCCAACGCAATCTGATTGAAGTGCCGTCGAGAAACGTTACTATCCTCTAACCTGCTTGTTGGCATATGTATAAGATCAATAAAGAAATGAACGTAGTAAATGAGAGGGGAACCGAAGGGATAATACAAAAAATGATCTGCTCCTTGTTGTCTAACTCGAAGATGAATCCTGTGAAAAATAAACACCCGGTAGAAATATGCAATGCAATCTGATTGAGGTGCCCATGCGAAAACCTACTATCCTCTAACCTGCATGTTGGGAGGATACTGGCAATGGAAGTTCATCCAACTATCCAAATCCTAAGCAACCAACAAACAAACAAGTTGAAAAATTTATATATAAGTTAATAAAAAATAAAAAGAAATAAATGCAATAAAAATATGTTGTTTAGTTAGTTTTCTTAAAATGCAATTTTATGTAGATATGTACCTAAAAAAACTCAAGATGAATCCCATGAATGTTAAACACCCTATAGAAATATACAAGTCACTCTGACCGAGGCGCCTTCGAAAAACCCTACCCTCCTCATGCTTGCATGGTTGGAAGAATCACGAAATGGAAGTTGATCAAGCAGTCCAAATCCTGACCACGCAACAAACAAACAAGCAAGAAAATGGACATACAAACTAAAGAAAACAAAACCCATAAATGAAAGCAATAAAAGTAGGTAAGGTTTGGCCACATTTTTGGATAAGTTATTCACACACGTCCTAGACGTAGTTATAATCCCACCGGAGACATTCAATGAAATCCAGCGAGTCGATGCACCTCTATAATATAACACAAATACCACATCTGAGTTGTAGTAGTCTATCATGTAACCAGAGGATCAGTGAGAGTAGGAAATAAGGGGGAATTCAAAGAACATTTGAAAAAAACATGCTAGTTGTCTAACATGAAGATGAATCACCACTCCTTATATTTTGGGAATGAAGTTCAATCACCAGTCCCAGTTGGTTAACCTAAAGAAGAGTCACATGAATGACAAGAACTTTGAGAAATTTGCAAAGCGATATGATCGAGGCGCCTCTAAAAACACTACGCTCCTTCAACCTGCATGTCGGGTGGATCCTAGCAATGGAAGTTGATCAGTCAGTCCAAAGCCTAAGGAATCAAGTAGCAAACAAGCTAGAAGATTGATATATAAGATAAATCCAACAACAACAAAAAATGAAAGCAAAAACAAGCAAGTAAGATCTGGCTACAAGTTTGGATGAAAAATTCCCACACGTCCTAGAGGTAGCTATCTTCCCACGGGAGGCTTGCAACGCAGTCCCACCAGTTAATGCAACTCTATTGTGAATCAAAGAGACCAAGTGTCAGTCGCAAGAGTCTATCATGCAAGTAGAGGACAACTGAGAGTACGAACAATGGGGGGGGATTCAAAGAACAATTGAAAAAAAGATCCACTCCTAGTTGTCTGACCTGAATATGAATTACATGAATGTTAAACACCCTGTCGAAATGTACAACTCACTCTGACCGAGGTGCCCTTGAAAAACCCTACTCTCCTTCAACTTGCATGTTGGGAAGAATCAGGCAATGGAAGTTGATCAAGCAGTCTAAATCCTAAGCAAGCAACAAACAAACAAGCAGGAAAATGGACATATAAACTCAATAAAAAAAACCCCAAAAATGCAAGCAATAACAAGTAGGTAAGTTTTGACAAAATGTTTGGATGAGTTGCTCACACACGTCCTTGAAATAGTTATCTTCCCACCGGAGACTTGCAATGCAATCTAGCGAGTCGATGAAACTCTGTAATATATCACAAATACCATGTGTGAGTTGCAGGAGGCTATCATGTAACTAAAGGATCACTAAGAGTAGCAAATAAGGGGGAATTCAAAGAGCAATGGAAAAAAGGATGTCAGTTTTCTAACATGAAGATGAATCCCATGAATGTTAAACAACTTAGAGAAATCTATATCTCACTCTGATCGAGGCCTAACCGAAAAAACCTACTCTCCTCCAACCAGCATGTTCGGCGGAACCAGGCAACGGAAGTGGATCAGGCAGTCAAAATCCTGAGCAATCAACTAGTAGACAAGCCGAAAATGCACATCTAAGATAAATAAAGAAAAATACAGAAATAAAAGCAATAACAAGTAGATAATATTTCGCCACATGTTTGGATGAGTTGTTCACACACGTCCTTGACATAGTTATCGTCCCAACGGAGACTTGCAATGCAATCCAGCGAGTCGATGCAACTCTGACCGAGGATCCTTCGAAAAACCCTACCCTCCTCATCCTTGTATGTTGGGAAGAATCATGAAATGGAAGTTAATCAAGAAATCCAAATCGTGACCGCGCAACAAGCAAACAAGTAGGAAAATGGACATATAAACTAAAGAAAACAAAACCCAGAAATTTAAGCAATAACAAGTAGGAAAGGTTTGGCCACATGTTTGGATGAGTTGTTCACACACATCCTAGAGGTAGTTATAGTCCCACCGGAGACTTGCAATGCAATCTAGTGAGGCGATGCAACTCTATAATATATCACAAATACCATGTGTGAGTTGCAGGAGTCTATCATGTAACTAGAGGATCACTGAGAGTAGGAAATGAGGGGGAATTCAAAGAACAATTGAAAAAAGGCTGCCAGTTGTCTAAGACGAAGATGAATCACCAGTCCTTATATTTTGGGAACGAAGTTCAATCACCACTACTAGTTGGTTAACCTGAAGAAGAGTAACATGAATGACAAGAACTTCGTAGAAATCTGCAAAGCGATATGATCGAGGTGCCTCTAAAAAAACTACGCTCCTCCAACCTGCATGTCGGGTGGATCCTAGCAATGGAAGTTGATCAGGCAGTCCAAAGCCTAAGGAATCAAGTAGCAAATAAGCTGGAAGATTGATATATAAGATAAATCCAGCAAAAAAAAAAATGAAAGCAAAAACAAGCAAGTAAGATTTGGCCACAAGTTTGGATGAAGAATTCCCACACGTCCTAGAGGTAGCTATCTTCCCACGAGAGGCTTGCAACGCAGTCCCGCGAGTTAATGGAACTCTATTGTAAATCAAAGAAAACAAGTGTCAGTTGCAAGAGTCTATCATGCAAGTAGAGGACAACTAAGAGTAGGAACAAAGGGGGGGATTCAAAGAACAATTGAAAAAAAGATTCACTACTAGTTGTCTGACCTGAATATGAATTACATGAATGTTAAACACCCTATAGAAATGTACAACTCACTCTGACCGAGGCACCCTTGAAAAACCCTACTCTCCTTCAACTTGCATGTTGGGAAGAATCAGGCAATGGATGTTGATCAAGTAGTCCAAATCCCGAGCAAGCAATAAACAAACAAGCAGGAAAATGGATATATAAACTAAATAAAACAAAACCCAGAAATGCAAGCAAGAACATCAGGTAATTTTTGGCCAAATGTTTGGATGAGTTGTTCACACACGTCCTTAAGATAGTTATAGTCCAACCGGAGACTTGAAATGCAATCCAGCGAGTCGATGCAACTCTATAATATACCACAAATACCATGTGTGAGTTGCAGGAGGCGATCATGTAACTAAAGGATCACTGAGAGTAGCAAATAAGGGGGAATTAAAAGAGCAATTGAAAAAAGGATGCCAGTTGTCTAACATGAAGATGAATCCCATGAACGTTAAACAACTTATAGAAATCAATATCACTTCGATCGAGGCATAATCGAAAAACCCTACTCTCCTCCAACCAGCATGTTCGGCGGAACCAGGCAATGGAAGTCGATCAGGCAGTCGAAATCCTGAGCAAGGAACTATTAGACAAGACAGAAAATTGACGTCTAAGCTAAATAAAGCAAAACCCATAAATAAAAGCAATAACAAGTAGATAATATATCGCCAGATGCTTGGATCAGGCGTTCCCGCACCTCCTAGAGGTAGTTATCTTCCCACGGGAGGCTTACAATGCAATCCCACGAGTAAAAGATATTATGTAGTAAACCACATAGACTAGGTCATGGTTGCAGAAATCTATCATGCAAGTAGAGGGCCACCACGACCAGAAAAATGGAGGGAATTCAAGGCACAATATATAAAAAAAATTGCTTCTAGTTGTCTCTCCTGAAGATGAATCTTGTGAATAATAAACACCTTATAGAAATCTCCAACGCAATCTGATTGAAGTGCCCTCGAGAAACATTGTTATCCTCTAACCTGCATGCTGGAAGATGTATAAGATCAATAAAGAAATGAAAGGAGGAAACGATAGGGCAATCCAAGGGATAATACAAAAAATGATCCGCTCCTATTTGTCTAACTCGAATATGAATAATGTGAAAAATAAACACCCGGTCGAAATCTGCAACGCAATCTGATTGAGGCGCCCACGAGAAAACCTACTATCCTCTAACCTAGATGTTGGGAGGAAACTAGCAATGGAAGTTCATTCGACTATCCAAATCCTAAGCAACCAACAAACAAACAAGTTGAAAAATTGATATATAAGTTAATAAAAAAGAAAAAGAAATGTATGGAATAAAAATTGTTTAGTTAATTTTCTTAAAACGCAATTTTATGGAGATATGTACCTAAAAAAGCTCAAGATGAATCCCATGGAGATGAATCCCATGAATGTTAAAAACCCTGTAGAAATCTACAAGTCACTTTGACCGAGGCACCCTCGAAAAACCCTACCCTCCTCATCCTTGCATGTTGTGAAGAATCAGGAAATAGAAGTTGATCAAGCAGTCCATATCCTGACCACGCAACACACAAACAAGCAGGAAAATGGTCATATAAACGAAAGAAAACAAAACCCAGAAATGAAAGCAATAACAAGCAGATAAGGTTTGGCCACATGTTTGGATGAGTTGTTCACACAAGTCCCAGAGGTAGTTATAGTCCCACAAGATACTTGCAATGAAATCCAGCGAGTCGATACAAATCTATAATATATCACAAATACCATGTTTGAGTTGCAGGAGTCTATCATGTAACTAGAGGATCACTGAGAGTAGGAAATGAGGGGGAATTCAAAGAACAATTGAAAAAAGGATGCTAGTTGTCTAACATGAAGATGAATCACCACTCCTTAGATTTTGGGAACGGAGTTCATTCACCACTCCCTGTTGGTTAACCTGAAGAAGAGTCACACGAATGAAAAGAACTTCGTAGAAATCTGCAAAGCGATATGATCGAGGCGCCTCCAAAAACACTACGCTCCTCCAACCTGCATGTCGGGTGGATCCTAGCAATGGAAGTTGATCAGGCAGTCCAAAGCCAAAGGAAGTAAGTAGAAAACAAGCTGGAAGATTGATATATAAGATAAATCAAACAAAAAAAAGAAATGAAAGCAAAAACAACCATGTAAGATCTGGCCACAAGTTTGGATGAAGAATGCCCACATGTCCTAGAGGTAGCTATCTTCCCACGGGAGGCTTGCAATGCAGCCCGCGAGTTAATGCAACTCTATTGCAAATCAAAGAGACCAGGTGTCAGTTACAAGAGTCTATCATGCAAGTAGAGGACAACTGAGAGTAGGAAACAAGGGGGGGATTCAAAGCACAATTGAAAAAAAGATCCACTCCTAGTTGTCTGACCCGAATATGAATTACATGAATGTTAAACACACAGTAGAAATGTACAACTCACTCTGACCGAGGCGCCCTTGAAAAACCCTACTCTGCTTCAACTTGCATGTTGGGAAGAATTAGGCAATCGAAGTTGATCAAGTAGTCCAAATCCTAAGGAAGCAACAAACATTCAAGCGGAAAAATGGATATATAAACTAAATAAAACAATACACAGAAATGCAAGCAATAACAAGCAGGTTAGTTTTGGCCAAATGTTTGGATGAGTTGTTAGCACACGACCATGAGATACTTATAGCCCACCACAGACTTGCAATGCAATCCAGTGAGTTGATGCAACTCTGTAATATATCACAAATACCATGTGTGAGTTGCAGGATAATACAAAAAATGATCCCCTCCTATTTGTCTAACTTGAAGATGAATGCTATGATATATAAACACACGGTAGAAATCTGCAACGCGATCTGATTGAGACGCCCACAACAAAACCTACTATCCTCTAACCTACATGTTGAGAGGAAACTAGCAATGGAAATTCATCTTACTATCCAAGTCCTAAGGATTTCGACTGCCTGATCGACTTCCATTGCCTACTCTCCTCCAACCAGAATGTTCAGTGGAACCAGGCAACGGAAGTCGATCAGGCAGTCGAAATCCTGAGCAAGCAACTACTAGATGAGCTCGAAAATTGACGGCTAAGCTAAATAAAGAAAAACCCAGAAGTAAAAGCAATTACAAGTGTATAATATCTGGCCACATGTTTGGATGAGTTGTTCACACACGTCCTTGAGATAGTTATCGTCCCACCGAAGACTTGCAATGCAATCCAGCGAGTCGATGCAACTCTGACCGAGGAGCCCTCAAAAAACCCTACCCTCCTCATCCTTGCATGTTTGGAAGAATCAGGAAATGAAAGTTGATCAAGCAGTCCAAATCGTGACCACGCAACAAGCAAACAAGCAGGAAAGTGGACATATCAGCTAAAGAGATCAAAACCCAGAAATGAAAGCAATAACAAGCAGGTAAGGTTTGGCCACATGTTTGGATGAGTTGTTCACACATGTCCTAGAGGTAGTTATAGTCCCACCGGAAACTTGCAATGTAATCCAGCGAGGTGATGCAACTCTATAATATATCACAAATATCATGTGTGAGTTGCAGGAGTCTATCATGTAACTAGCGGATCACTGATAGTAGGAAATGAGGGGGAAGTCAAAGAACAATTGAAAAAAGGATGCTAGTTGTCTAACATGAAGATGAATCACCACTCCTTAGATTTTGGGAACGGAGTTCAATCACCACTCCCAGTTGGTTAACCTGAAGAAGAGTCACATGAATGACAAACACATCGTAGAAATCTACAAAGTGACATGATCGAGACGCCTCTAAAAACACTACGCTCCTCAACCCTGCATGTTGGGTGGATCCTAGCAATGGAAATTGTTCAGGCAATCCAAACGTAAGCAAGCAAGTAGAAAACAAGCTGGAAGATTGATTTATAAGATAAATCCAACAAAAAAAAAAATGAAAGCAAAAGAAGCAAGTAAGATCTAGCCACAAGTTTGGATGAAGAATTTCCACACGTCCTAGATGTAGCTATTTCCCACGGGAAGCTTGCAACGCAGTCCCGTGAGTTAATTCAACTCTATTGTAAATCAAAGAGACCAGGTGCCAGTTGCAAGAGTCTATCATGCAAGTAGAGGACAACCGAGAGTAGGAAACAAGGGGGGGATTCAAAGCAAAATTGAAAAAAAGATTCACTCCTAGTTGTCTGACCCAAATATGAATTACATGAATGTTAAACACATTGTAGAAATGTACAACTCACTCTGACCAAGGCGCGCTTGAAAAACCGTACTCTAATTCAACTTGCGTGTTGGGAAGAATCGGGCAATGGAAGTTGATCAAGTAGTTCAAATACTGAGCAAGCAACAAACAAACAAGCAGGAAAACGGTTATATAAACTAAATAAAACAAAACCCAGAAATGCAAGCAATAACAAGCAGTTAAGTTTTGGCCAAATGTTTGGATGACTTGTTCACACACGTCCTTGAGATAGTTATCGTCCCACTGCAGACTTGCAATGCAATCCAGCGAGTCGATGCAACTCTATAATATATCACAAATACCATGTGTGAGTTGCAGGACGCTATCATGTAACTAAAGGATCTCTGAGAGTAGCAAATCAGGGGGAATTCAAAGTGCAATTGAAAAAATGATGTCAGTTTTCTAACATGAAGATGAATCCCATGAATGCTAAACAACTTAGAGAAATCTATATCTCACTTTGATCGAGGCGTAATCGAAAAATCCTACTGTCCTCCAACCAACATGTTCGGCGGAACCAGGCAACGAAAGTCGATCAGGAAGTCAAAATTCTGAGCAAGCAGATAGTAGACAAGGCGGAAAATGCACGTCTAAGCTTAATAAAGAAAAAAACAGAAATAAAAGCAATAAGTAGTGGATATATCTCGCCACATGTTTGGATGAGTTGTTCACACACGTCCTTTACATAGTTATAATCCCAATGGAGACTTGCAATGCAATCCAGCGAGTCGATGCAACTCTAACCAAGGAACCTTCGAAAATCCCTACCCTCCTCATCCTTGTATGTTGGGAAGAATCAGGAAATGGAAGTTGATCAAGCAGTCCAAATCGTGACCATGCAACAAGCAAACAAGTAGGGAAATGGACATATAAACTAAACAAAACAAAACCAAGAAATTTAAGCAATAACAAGCAGGTAAGGTTTGGCCACATGCTTGGATCAGTTGTTCACACACATCCTAGAGGTAGTTATAGTCCCACCAGATACATGCAATGCAACCAAGCGAGTCGATGCAACTCTATAATATATCACAAATACCACGTGTGAGTTGTAGTAGTCTATTAGGTAACTAAAAGAACAGTGAGAGTAGGAAATGAGGGGGAATTCAAAGAACAATTGAAAAAAGCATGCTAGTTGTGTAACATGAAGATGAATCACCACTCCTTATATTTTGGGAACGGAGTTCAATCACCACTCCCAGTTGGTTAACCTGAAGAAGAGTCACATGAATGACAAACACGTCGTAGAAATTTGCAAAGCGATATGATCGAGGCACCTCTAAAAACACTACACTCGTCCAACGTGCATGTTGGGTGGATCCTAGCAATGGAAGTTGATCAGGAAGTCCAAAGCCTAAGCAAGCAAGTAGCAAACAAGCTGGAAGATTAATATATAAGATAAATCCAACAAAAAAAAGAAATGAAAGAAAAAACAAGCAAGTAAGATATGGGCACAAGTTTGGATGAAGAATTCCCACACGACCTAGCAGTAGCTATCTTCCCACGGGAGGCTTGCAACGCAGTGCCGCGAGTTAATGAAACTCTATTGTCAGTCAAAGATACCAGGTGCCAGTTGCAAGATTCTATCATGCAAGTAGAGGACAACTGAGAATAGGAAACAAGGGGGGGAATCAAAGCACAATTGAAAAAAAGATCCACTCCTAGTTGTCTGAACTAAATATGAATTACATCAATGTTAAACACCCTGTAGAAATGTACAACTCACTCTGACCGAGGTGCCCTTGAAAAACCCTACTCTCCTTCAACTTGCATGTTGGGAAGAATCAGGGAATGGAAGTTAATGAAGCAGTCCAAATCCTGAGACAGCAACAAACAAACATGCAGGAAAATGGATATATAAACTAAATAAAACAAAATCCAGAAATGCATGCAATAACAAGTAGGTAAGTTTTGTCGAAATGTTTGAGTGAGTTGTTCACACACGTCCTTGAGATAGTTATCGTCCCACCTAAGACTTGCAATGGAATCCAGCGAGTCGATGTAACTCTGTAATATATCACAAATACCATGTGTGAGTTGCAGTAGGCTATCATGTAACTAAAGGATCACTGAGAGTAGCAAATAAGGGGGAATTCAAAGAGAAATTGAAAAAAGGATTGCAGTTGTCTAACATGAAGATGAATCCCATGAATGTTAAACAACTTATATAAATCTATATCTCACTCTGATCGAGGCTTAATCGAAAAAACCTACTCTCCTCCAACTAGCATGTTCTGCGGAACTAGGCAATGGAAGTTGATCAGGCAGTCGAAATGCTGAGCAAGCAACTAGTAGACAAGCCAAAAAATGGATGTCTAAGTTGAATAAAGAAAAACCCAGAAATAAAAGAAATAACAAGTGGATAATAGCTCGCCACATGTTTGGATGAGTTGTTCACACACGTCCTTGAGATAGTTATCCTGCCACCGAAGACTTGCAATGCAATCCAGTGAGTCAATGCAACTCTGACCAAGGAGCCTTCGAGAAACCCTACCCTCCTCATCCTTGTATGTGGGGAAGAATAAGGAAATGGAAGTTGATCAAGCAGTCCAAATCATGACCACACAACAAGCAAACAAGTACGAAAATGGACATATAAAGTAAAGAAAACAAAACCCAGAAATTTAAGCAATAACAAGCAGGTAAGGTTTGGCCACATGTTTGGATGAGTTGATCACACACGTCCTAGAGGTAGTTATAGTCCCACCGGAGACTTGCAATGCAATCCAGTGAGTCGGTGCAACTCTATAATATATCACAAATACCATGTGTGAGTTGCAGGAGTCTATCATGTAACTAGAGGATCATTGTGTGTAGGAAATCAGGGGGAATTCAAAGAACAATTGAAAAAAGGATGCTAGTTGTCTAACATGAAGATGAATCACCAATCCTTAGATTTTGGGAATGGAGTTCAATCACCACTACCAGTTGGTTAACCTGAAGAAGAGTCACATGAATGACAAGAAATTCGTAGAAATCTGCAAAACGATATGATCGAGGCACCTATAAAAACACTACGCTCCTCCAACCTACATGTTGGGTGGATCCTAGAAATGGAAGTTGATCAGGAAGTCCAAAGCCTAAGGAAGCAAGTAGCTAACAAGCTGGAAGATTGATATATAAGATAAATCCAACAACAACAAAAAATTAAATACAAAAACAAGCAAGTAAGATCTGGCCACAAGTTTGGATGAAGAATTCCCACACGTCCTAGAGGTAGCTATCTTCCCACGGGAGGCTTGAAATGCAATCCCGCGAGTTAATGCAACTCTATTGTAAATCAAAGAGACCAGGTGTCAGTTGCAAGAGTCTATCATGCAAGTAGAGCACAACTGAGAGTAGTAACAAAGGGGCGGATTCAAAGCACAATTGAAAAAGAGATCTACTACTAGTTGTCTGACCTGAATATGAATGACATGAATGTTAAACACCCTATAGAAATGTACAACTCACTCTGACCGAGGCGCCCTTGAAAAACCCTACTCTCCTTCAACTTCTCATATAAACTAAAGAAAACAAAACCCAGAAATTAAAGCAATAACAAGCAGGTAAGGTTTGGCCACATGTTTGGATGAGTTGTTCACACACGTCCTAGAGGTAGTTATAGTCCCACCGGAGACTTGAAATGTAATCCAGTGAGTCGATGCAACTCTGTAATATATCACAAATACCATGTGTGAGTTGCAGGAGCCTATCATGTAACTAAAGGATCACTGAGAGTAGAAAATAAGGGGAAATTAAAAGAGCAATTGAAAAAAGGATGCCAGTTGTCTAACATGAAGATGAATCCCATGAATGTTAAATAGCTTATAGAAATCAATATCACTTCGATCGAGGCATAATCGAAAAACCCTACTCTCCTCCAACCAGCATGTTCGGCGGAACCAGGCAATGGAAGTCGATCAGGGAGTCAAAATCCTGGGCAAGCAACTAATAGGCAAGCCGGAAAATTGACGTCTAAGCTAAATAAAGAAAAACCCAGAAATACAAGCAATAACGAGTGGATAATATATCGCCAAATGCTTGGATCAAGCTTTCCCGCACCTCCTAGAGGTAGTTATCTTCCCACGGGAGGCTTACAATGCAATCCCACGAGTAAAAGATATTATGTAGTAAACCGCATAGACTAGGTCATGGTTGCAGAAATCTATAATGCAAGTAGAGGACCACAACGACCCGAAAAATAGGGGGAATCCAAGGCACAATATAAAAAAAAAATTGCTTCTAGTTGTGTCTCCTGAAGATGAATCCTATGATTAAAAAACACCGTATAGAAATCTCCGACGTAATCTGATTGAAGTGCCCTCAAGAAACATTGTTATCCTCTAACCTGCATGCTGGGAGATGTGTAAGAACAATAAAGAAATGAAAGTACGAAACTATAGGGGAATCCAAGGGATAATACAAAAAATGATCCGCTCTTATTTGTCTAACTCGAAGCTGAATCCTATGAAAAATAAACACCCGGTAGAAATCTGCAACGCGATCTGATTGAGGCCCCCACGAGAAAACCTAGTATCCTCTAACCTGCATGTTGAGAGGAAATTGGAAATGGAAGTTCATCTTACTATCCAAATCCTAAGCAACCAACAAACAAACAAGTTGAAAAAATTATATATAAGTTAATAAAAAAGAAAAAGAAATGAATGCAATAAAAATTGTTTAATTAATTTTCTTAAAACGCAATTTTATGAAGATATGTACCTAAAAAAGCTCAAGATGAATCCCATGGAGATAAATCCTATGAATGTTAAACACCCTGTAGAAATCTACTAGTCACTTTGACCGAGGCACCCTCGAAAAACCCTACCCTCCTCATCCTTGCATGTTGTGAAGAATCAGGAAATGGAAGTTGATCAAGCAATCCATATCCTGACCAAGGAACAAGCAAACAAGCAGGAAAATTGTCATATAAACTAAAGAAAACAAAACCCATAAATGAAAGCAATAACAAGAAGGTAAGGTTTGGCCACATGTTTGGATGAGTTGTTCACACACATCCTAGAGGTAGTTATAGTCCCACCAGAGACTTGCAATGCAATCCAGCGAGTCGATACAACTCTATAATATATCACAAATACCATGTTTGAGTTGCAGGAGTCTATCATGTAACCAAAGGATCATTGAGAGTAGGAAATGAGGGGGAATTCAAAGAAAAATTGAAAAAAGGATGCTAGTTGTCTAACATGAAGATGAATCACCAGTCCTTACATTTTGGGAACAGAGTTCAATCACCACTCCCTGTTGGTTAAACTGAAGAAGAGTCACATGAATGCGAAGAACTTCGTAGAAATATGCAAAGCGATATGATCGAGGCGCCTCTAAAAACACTACGCTCCTCCAACCTGCATGTTGGGTGGATCCTAGCAATGGAAATTGATCACGCAGTCCAAAGCCTAAGGAAGCAAGTAACAAAAAAGCTGGAAGATTAATATATAAGATAAACCAAACAAAAAAAAGAAATGAAAGCAAAAACAACCATGTAAGATCTGGCCACAAGTTTGGATGAAGAATTCCCACACGTCCTAGAGGTAGCTATCTTCCCACGGGAGGCTTGCAACGCAGTCCCATGAGTTAATGCAACTCTATTGTAAATCAAAGAGACCAGGTGTCAGTTGCAAGAGTCTACCATACAAGTAGAGGACAACTGAGAGTAGAAAACAAGCGGGGGATTCAAAGCACAATTGAAAAAAAGATCCACTCCTAGTTGTCTGACCTGAATATGAAATACATGAATGTAAAACACCTTGTAAAAATGTACAACTCACTCTGACCGAGGCACCCTTGAAAAACCCAACTCTGCTTCAACTTGCATGTTGGGAAGAATCAGGCAATGGAAGTTGATCAAGCAGTCCAAATCCTGAGCAAGCAACAAACAAACAAGCAAGAAAATGGTTATATAAACTAAATAAAACAATACCCAGAAATGCAAGCAATAAAAAGCAGGTAATTTTTGGCCAAATGTTTGGATGAGTTGTTCACACACGACCTTGAGATAGTTATCATCCCACCACAAACTTGCAATGCAATCCAGTGAGTCGATGCAACTCTGTAATATATCACAAATACCATGTGTGAGTTGCAGGACGCTATCATGTAGCTAAAGGATCACTGAGAGTAGCAAATAATGGGAAATTCAAAGAGCAAATGAAAAAAGGATGCCAATTGTCTAACATGAAGATGAATCCCATGAATGTTAAACAACTTATAGAAATCTATATCTCACTCCGATCGAGGCGTAATCGAAAAAACCTACTCTCCTCCAACCACAATGTTCGGCGGAACCAGGCAATGGAAGTCGATCAGGCCGTCGAAATCCTGAGCAAGCAACTACTAGACGAGCCGAAAAATTGACGTCTAAGCTAAATAAGGAAAAACCCAGAAATAAAAGCAATTACAAGTGTATAATATCTCACCACATGTTTGGATGAGTTGTTCACACACGTCCTTGAGGTAGTTATCGTCCCACAGGAGACTTGAAATGCAATCCAGCGAGTCAATCCAACTCTGACCGAGGATCCCTCGAAAAACCCTACCCTCCTCATCCTTGCATGTTGGGAAGAATCAGGAAATGGAAGTTGATCAAGCAGTCCAAATAGTGACCACGCAACAAGCAAACAAGCAGGAAAATGGACATAACAACTAAAGAGATCAAAACCCAGAAATGAAAGCAATAACAAGCATGTAAGGTTTGGCCACATGTTTGGATGAGTTGTTCACACACTTCCTAGAGGTAGTTATAGTCCCACCGGAAACTTGCAATGCAATCCAGCAAGGCAATGCAACTCTATAATATATCACAAATATAATGTGTGAGTTGCACTAGTCTATCATGTAACTAGAGGATCACTGATAGTAGGAAATGAGGGGGAAGTCAAAGAACAATTGAAAAAAGGATGCTAGTTATCTAACATGAAGATGAATCACCACTCCTTCCATTTTGGGAACGGAGTTCAATCACCACTCCCAGTTGGTTAACCTGAAGAAGAGTAACATGAATGACAAACACATCGTAGAAATATGAAAAGTGATATGATCGAGACGCCTATAAAAAAACTACGCTCCTCTAACCTGCATGTTGTGTGGATCCTAGCAATGGAAGTTGATCAGGCAGTCCAAACGTAAGCAAGCAAGTAGCAAACAAGATGGAAGATTGATATATAAGATAAATCCAACAAAAAAAAGAAATGAAAGCAAAAACAAGCAAGTAAGATCTAGCCACAAGTTTGGATGAAGAATTCCCACACGTCCTAGAGGTAGCTATCTTCCCATGAGAGGCTTGCAACGCAATGCCACGAGTTAATACTACTCTATTGTAAATCAAAGAGACCAGGTGTCAGTTGCAAGAGTCTATCAGGAAAGTAGAGGACAACTAAGAGTAGGAAACAAGGGGGGGATTCAAAGCACAATTGAAAAAAAGATCGAATCCTAGTTGTCTGACCTAAATATGAATTACATGAATGTTAAACAACCTGTAGAAATGTATAACTCACTCTGACCGAGGTGCCCTTGAAAAACCCTACTCTCCTTCAGCTTACATGTTGGGAAGAATCAGGCAATGGAAGTTGATCAAGCAGTCCAAATCTTGAGCAAGCAACAAACAAACAAGCAGGAAAATTAATATATAAACTAAATAAAACAATACCTAGAAATGCAAGCAATAACAAGCAGGTAAGTTTTGGCCAAATGTTTGGATGAGTTGTTATCACATGACCTTGAGATAGTTATCGTCCCACCACAGACTTGCAATGCAATCCAACGAGTCGATGCAACTCTGTAATATATCACAAATACCATGTGTGAGTTGCAGGAGGCTATCATGTAGCTAAAGGATCACTCCGAGTAGCAAATAATGGGAAATTCAAAGAGCAATTGAAAAACGGATGCCACTTGTCTAACATGAAGAAGAATCCCATGAATGTTAAACAACGTATAGAAATCTATATCTCACTCTAATCGATGCGTAATCGAAAAACCCTACTCTCCTCCAACCAGCATGTTCGGCAGAACCAGGCAATGGAAGTCAATCATGGAGTCGAAATCCTGAGCAAGCAGCTAGTAGACAAGCCGGAAAATCGACATCTAATCTAAATAAAGAAAAACCAAGAAATAAAAGCAAATTACAAGTGGATAATATCTCGCCACATGTTTGGATGAGTTGTTCACACACGTCCTTGAGATAGTTATTGTCCCACCGGAGACTTGCAATGCAATCCAGCGAGTCGATGCAACTATAACCGAGGATCCCTCGAAAAACCCTACCCTCCTCATCCTTGCATGTTGGGAAGAATCAGTAAATGGAAGTTTATCAAGCAGTCCAAATCATTACCACGCAACAAGCAAACAAGCAGGAAAATGGACATATAAACTAAAGAGAACAAAACCCAGAAATGAAAGCAATAACAAGCATGTAAGGTTTGGCCACATGTTTGAATCAATTGTTCACACACGTCCTAGAGGTAGTTATAGTCCCACCGGATACTTGCAATGCAATCCAGCGAGTCGATGCAACTCTATAATATATCACAAATACCATGTGTGAGTTGCAAGAGTCTATCATATAACTAGAGGATCACTGATAGTAGGAAATGAGGAGGAATTCAAAGAACAATTGAAAAAAGGACGCTAGTTGTCTAACATGAAGATGAATCACCACTCCTTAGATTTTGGGAATGGAGTTCAATGACCACTCCCAGTTGGTTAACCTGAAGAAGAGTCACATGAATGACAAACACTTCGTAGAAATATGCAAACTGATATGATCGAGGCGCCTCTAAAAACACTACGCTCCTCCAACCTGCATGTTGGGTGGATCCTAGCAATGGAAGTTGATCAGGCAGTCCAATCCTAAGCAAGCAAGTAGAAAACAAGGTGGAAGATTGATATATAACATAAATCCAACAACAAAAAAGAAATGAAAGAAAAAACAAGTAAGCAATATCTAGTCACAAGTTTGGATAAAGAATTCCCACACGTCCTAGAGGTAGCTATCTTCCCACAGGAGGCTTGCAACGCAGTCCCGCGAGTTAATGCAACTCTATTGTAAATCAAAGAGACCAGGTGTCAGTTGCAAGAGTCCATCATGCAAGTAGAGGTCAACTGAGAGTAGGAAACAAGGGGGGGATACAAAGCACAATTGAAAAAAAAATCCACTCCTAGTTGTCTGACCTGAATATAAATTACACGAATGTTAAACACCCTGTAGAAATGTAAAACTCACTCTCACGGAGGAGCCCTTGAAAAAACCTTCTCTCCTTCAACTTGTATGTTGGGAAGAATCAAGTAATGGATGCTGATCAAGAATTCCAAACCCTCGTGAAATGTTATTATCCTCTAACCTGCATGCTGGGAGATGTATAAGATCAATAATGAAATGAAAGTAGGAAACGAGAGGGGAATCCAAGGGATAATACAAAAATGATCCGCTCCTATTTGTCTAACTCGAAGATGAATGCTGTGAAAAATAAACACCTGGTAGAAATCTGCAACGCAATCTTATTGAGGCGCCCACGAGAAAACCTACTATCCTCTAACCTGCATGTTCGGAGTAAACTGGCAATGAAAGTTCATCCGACTATCCAAATCCTAAGCAACCAACAAACAAACAAGTTGAAAAACTTATATATAAGTTAATAAAAAAGAAAAATAAATGAATGCAATGAAAATATACTGTTTAGTTAGTTTTCTTAAAACGCAATTTTATGTAGATATGTAACTAAAAAAGCTCATGATGAATCCCATGAAGTGGAATCCCATGAATGTTAAACACTCTGTAGAAATATACAAGTCACTCTGACCGAGGCGCCCTCGAAAGACCCCACCCTCCTCATCCTTGCATGTTGGGAAGAATCAGGAAATGGAAGTTGATCAAGCAGTCCAAATCGTGACCACGCAACAAGCAAAAAAGCAAGAAAATGGACATATAAACTAAAGAAAACAAAACCTAGAAATGAAAGCAATACCAAGCAGGTAAGGTTTGGCCACATGTTCGGATGAGTTGTTCACAAACTTCATAGAGGTAGTTATAGTCCCACCGGATACCTGCAATGCAATCCAGCGAGTCGATGCAACTCTATAATATATCATAAATACCATATGTGAGTTGCAGGAGTCTATCATGTAGCTACAGGATCACTGAGAGTAGGAAATGAGGGGAAATTCAAAGAACAATTGGAAAAAGCATGCTAGTTGTCTAACATGAAGATGAATCACCACTCCTTAGCTTTTGGGAACATAGTTCAATTACAAGTCTCAGTTGGTTAACCTCAAAAAGAGTCACATGAATGAAAAACACATTGAAGAAATCTGCAAGTCAATATGATCAAGGCGCCTCTAAAAACACTACGCTCCTCCAACCTGCATGTTGGTTGGATCCTAGCAATGGAAGTTGATCAGGTAGTCCAAAGCCTAAGGAAGCAAGTAGCAAAAAAGCAGGAATATTGATATATAAGATAAATCCAACAAAAAAATGAAGTAACAGCAAAAACAAGCAAGTAAGATCTGGCCACAAGTTTGGATAAAGAATTCTCACACATCCTAGAGGTAGCTATCTTCCCACAGGAGGATTGCAACATAGTCCCGCGAGTTAATGCAACTCTATTGTAAATCAAAGAGACCAGGTGTCAGTTGAAAGAGTCTACCATACAAGTAGAGGACAACTGAGAGTAGGAAACAAGGGGGGGATTTAAAGCACAATTGCAAAAAAGATCCACTCCTAGTTTTCTGACCAGAATATGAATTACATGAATGTTAAACACCTTGTAAAAATGTACAACTCACTCTGACCGAGGCACCCTTGAAAAACCCTACTCTGCTTCAACTTGCATGTTGGGAAGAATCAGACAATGGAAGTTGATCAAGCAGTCCAAATCCTGAGCAAGCAACAAACAAACAAGCAGGAAAATGGATATATAAACTAAATAAAACAATACCCAGAAATGCAAGCAATAAAAAGCAGGTAAGTTTTGGCCAAATGTTTGGATCAGTTGTTCACACACGACCTTGAGATAGTTATCGTCCCACCGCAAACTTGCAATGCAATCCAGCGAGTCGATGCAACTCTGTAATATATCACAAATACCATGTGTCAGTTGCAGGACGCTATCATGTAGCTAAAGGATCACTGAGAGTAGAAAATAATGGGAAATTCAAAGAGCAAATGAAAAACGGATGCCACTTGTCTAACATGAAGATGAATCCCATGAATGTTAAACAACTTATAGAAATCTATATCTCACTCCGATCGAGGCGTAATCGAAAAACCCTAATCTCCTCCAACCAGAATGTTCGGCGGAACCAGGCAATGGAAGTCGATCAGGCCGTTGAAATCCTGAGCAAGCAACTACTAGACGAACCGAAAAATTGACGTCTAAGCTAAATAAGGAAAAACCCAGAAATAAAAGAAATTACAAGTGCATAATATCTTGCCACATGTTTGGATGAGTTGTTCACACATGTCCTTGAGATAGTTATCATCCCACAAGAGACTTGCAATGCAATCCAGCGAGTCGATGCAACTCTGACCGAGGATCCCTCTAAAAACCCTACCCTCCTCATCCTTGCATGTTGGGAAGAATTAGGAAATGGAACCTGATCAAGCAATCCAAATAGTGACCACGCAACAAGCAAACAAGCAGGAAAATGGACATATAACCTAAAGAGATCAAAACCCAGAAATGAAAGCAATAACAAGCAGGTAAGGTTTGGCCACATGTTTAGATGAGTTGTTCACACACGTCCTAGAGGTAGTTATAGTCCCACCAGAAACTTGCAATGCAATCTAGCGAGGCGATGCAACTCTATAATATATCACAAATATCATGTGTGAGTTGCAGGAGTCTATCATGTAACTAGAGGATCACTGATAGTAGGAAATGAGGGGAAAGTCAAAGAACAATTGAAAAAAGGATGCTAGTTGTCTAACATGAAGATGAATCGCCACTCCTTAGATTCTGGGAACGGAGTTCAATCACCACTCCCAGTTGGTTAACCTAAAGAAAAGTCACATGAATGACAAACACTTCGTAGAAATCTGCAAAGCGATATGATCGAGGCGCCTCTAAAAACAATGCGCTCCTCCAACCTGCATGTTGGGTGGATCCTAGTAATGGAAGTTGATCAGGCAGTCCAAATCCTAAGCAAGCAAGTAGCAAACAAGCTGGAAGATTGATATATAAAATAAATCCAATAGAGAAAAGAAATTAAAGCAAAAACAAGCAAGTAAGATTTGACCACATGTTTGGATGAAGAATTCCCACGCGTCCTAGAAGTAGCTATCTTCCCACAGGAGTCTTGCAACGCAGTCCCGCGAGTTAATGAAACTCTATTATAAATCAAAGAGACCAGGTGCCAGTTGCAAGAGTGTATCATGCAAGTAGAGGACAACTGAGCGTAGGAAATAAGGAGGGGATTCAAAGCACAATTGAAAAAAATATCCACTCCTAGTTGTCTGACCTGAATATGAATTACATGAATGTTAAACACCCTGTAGAAATGTACAACTCACTCTGACCGAGGTGCCCTTGAAAAGCCCTACTCTGCTTCAACTTGCATGTTGGGAAAAATCAGGTAAAGGAAATTGATCAAGCAGTCCAAATCCTGAGCAAGCAGGAAAATGGATATATAAACTAAATAAAACAATACCCAGCAATGCAAGCAATAACAAGCAGGTAAGTTTTGGCCAAATGTTTGGATGAGTTGTTCAAACACGACCTGGAGATAGTTATCATACCTCCGGAGACTTGCAATGCAATCCAGCGAGTCGATGCAACTCTGTAATATATCACAAATACCATGTGTGAGTTGCAGGAGGCTATCATGTAGCTAAAGGATCAGTGAGAGTAGCAAATAAGGGGGAATTCAAAGAGCAATTGAAAAAAGGATGCCAGTTGTCTAACATGAAGATGAATCCCATGAATGTTAAACAACTTATAGAAATCTATTTCTCACTCCGATCTAGGCGTAATCGAAAAACGCTACTCTCCTCCAACCAACATGTTCGACAGAACCAGGTAATGGAAGTCGATCAGGCAGTCGAAATCCTGAGCAAGCAACTATTAGACAAGCCGAAAAATCGACGTCTAATCTAATAAAGAAAAACCAAGAAAGAAAAGCAATTACAAGTGGATAATATCTCACCACATGTTTGGATGAGTTGTTCACACACGTCCTTGAGATAGTTATCGTCCCACCGGAGACTTGTAATGCAATCCAGCGAATCGTTGCAACTCTGACCGAGGAGCCCTCGAAAAACCCTACCCTCCTCAACCTTGCATGTGTGAGTTGCAGGAGTCTATCATGTAACTAGAGGATCACTGATAGTAGGAAATGAGGGGGAAGTCAAAGAACAATTGAAAAAAGGATGCTAGTTGTCTAACATGAAGATGAATCGCCACACCTTAGATTTTGGGAACGGATTTCAATCACCACTCCCAGTTGGTTAACCTAAAGAAGAGTCACATGAATGACAAACACTTCGTAGAAATCTGCAAAGCGATATGATCGAGGCACCTCTAAAAACACTACGCTCCTTCAACCTGCATGTTGGGTGGATCCTAGCAATGCAAATTGATCAAGCAGTCCAAACGTAAGTAAGCAAGTAGCAAACAAGCTGGAAGATTGATATATAAAAATCCAACAAAAAAAAGAAATGAAAGCAAAAACAAGCAAGTAAGATCTAGCCACAAGTTTGGATGAAGAATTCCCACATGTCCTAGATATAGCTATCTTCCCACGGGAGGCTTGCAACGCAGTCCCGCAAGTTAATGCTACTCTATTGTAAATCAAAGAGACCAGGTGTCAGTTGCAAGAGTCTATCAGGAAAGTAGAGGACAACTGAGAGTAGGAAACAAGGGGGGGATTCAAAGCACAATTGAAAAAAAGATCCACTCCTAGTTGTCTGACCTGAATATGAATTACATGAATGTTAAACAACCTGTATAAATGTATAACTCAATCTACCTTAGGTGCCCTTGAAAAACCCTACTCTCCTTCAACTTACATGTTGGGAAGAATCAGGCAATGGAAGTTGATCAAGCAGTCCAAATCTTGAGCAAGCAACAAACAAACAAGAAGGGAAATGGATATATAAACTAATTAAAACAAAACCTATAAATGCAAGTAATAACAAGGAGTTAAATTTTGGCCAAATGTTTGGATGAGTTGTTCACACACGTCCATGAGATAGTTATCGTCCCACCGGAGACTTGCAATGCAATCCAGCGAGTCGATGCAACTCTGTAATATCTCACAAATACCATGTGTGAGTAGCAGGAGTCTATCATGTAACTAAAAGAACACTGAGAGTAGCAAATAAGGGGGAATTAGAAGAGCAATTGAGAAAAGTCTGGCAGTTTTCTAACATGAAGATGAATCCCATGTATGTTAAACAACTTATCGAAATCTATATCTCACTCCGATCGAGGCATAATCGAAAAACCCTACTCTCCTCCAACCAACATGTTCAGGGGAACCAGGCAATGGAAGTTGATCAGGAAGTCGAAATGCTAAGCAAGAAACTAGTACATAAGCCGGAAAATTGATGTTTAAGCTAAATAAAGCAAAACCAAGAAATAAAAGCAATAACAAGTGGATAATATCTCGCCACATGCATGGACCAAACGTTTCCGCACCTCCTAGAGGTAGTTATCTTCCCACGTGAGGCTTACAATGCAATCCCGTGAGTAAAAGATATTATGTAGTAAACCACATAGAGTAGGTGTTGGTTGCGGAGATCTATAATGCAAGTAGAGGACCACCAGGACCAGGAAAGAAGGGGGAATCCAAGGCACAACATAAAAAAATATTTACTTCTAGTTGACTCACCTGAAGATGAATCCTGTGAATAATAAGCACCCTATAGAAATCTCCAACGCAATCTGATCGAAGTGCCCTCGAGAAATGTTCTTATCCTCTAACCTACATGTTGGGAGATGTATAAGATCAATAAAGAAATGAAAGTAGGAAATGAGAGCGGAATCCAAGGGATAATACAAAAAATGATCCGCTCCTATTTGTCTAACTCGAAGATGATTCCTGTGAAAAATAAACACCCGGTAGAAATATGAAACGCAATCTGATTGAGGTACCCACGAGAAAACCAACTATCCTCTAACCTGCATGGTGGGAGGAAACTGGCAATGGAAGTTCATCCGACTATCCCAATCCTAAGCAACCAACAAACAAACAAGTTGAAAAATTTATATATAAGTTAATAAAAAAGAAAAAGAAATGAATGCAATAAAAATATATTGTTTAGTTAGTTTTCTTAAAATGCAATTTTATGTAGATATGTACCTAAAAAACCTCAAGATGAATCCCATGAAGATCAGTCCCATGAATGTTAAACACCCCGTAGAAATCTACAAATCACTCTGACCGAGGCTCCCTCGAAAAACCCTACCCTCCTCATCCTTGCATGTTGAGAAGAATCAGGAAATGGAAGTTGGTCAAGCAGTGCAAATCCTGACCACGCAACAAGCAAACAAGCATGAAAATGGACATATAAACTAAAGAAAACAAAACCTAGAAATGAAGGCAATAACAAGAAAGTAAGGTTTGGACACATGTTTCGATGAGTTGTTCACACACGTCCTAAAGGTATTTGTAGTCCCACTGGAGACTTGCAATGCAAACCAGCGAGTCGATGCAACTCTATAATATATCACAAATACCATGTGTGAGTTGCTGGAATCTATCATGTAACTAGAGGATCACTGCGAGTAGGAAATGAGGGGGAATTCAAAGAACAATTGAAAAAAGGATGTTAGTTGTCTAACATGAAGATGAATCACCACTCCTTAGATTTTGGGAATGGAGTTCAATCACCACTCGCAGTTGGTTAACCTAAAGAAGAGTCACATGAATGACAAACACTTCGTAGAAATCTGCAAAGCGATATGATCGAGGCGCCTCTAAAAACACTACACTCCTCCAACCTACATGTTGGGTGGATCCTAGCAATGGAAGTTGATCAGGCAGTCCAAATCCTAAGCAAGCAAGTAGCAAACAAGCTGGAAGATTGATATATAAAATAAATCCAACAGAAAAAAGAAATTAAAGCAAGAACAAGCAAGTAAGATCTGACCACATGTTTGGATGAAGAATTCCCACGCGTCCTAGAGGTAGCCATCTTCCCACGGGAGTCTTGCAACGCAGTCCCGCGAGTTAATGAAACTCTATTATAAATCAAAGAGACCAGGTGTCAGTTGCAAGAGTGTATCATGCAAGTAGAGGACAACTAAGCGTAGGAAATAAGTAGGGGATTCAAAGCACAATTGAAAAAAATATCCACTCCTAGTTGTCTAACCTGAATATGAATTACATGAATGTTAAAAACCCTGTAGAAATGTACAACTCACTCTGACCGAGGTGCCCTTGAAAAGCCCTACTCTGCTTCAACTTGCATGTTGGGAAAAATCAGGTAATGGAAATTGATCAAGCAGTCCAAATCCTGAGCAAGCAGGAAAATGGATATATAAACTAAATAAAACAATACCCAGCAATGCAAGCAATAACAAGCAGGTAAGTTTTGGCCAAATGTTTGGATGAGTTGTTCAAACACGACCTGGAGATAGTTATCATACCTCCGGAGACTTGCAATGCAATCCAGCGAGTCGATGCAACTCTGTAATATATCACAAATACCATGTGTGAGTTGCAGGAGGCTATCATGTAGCTAAAGGATCAATGAGAGTAGCAAATAAGGGGGAATTCAAAGAGCAATTGAAAAAAGGATGCCAATTGTCTAACATGAAGATGAATCCCATGAATGTTAAACAACTTATAGAAATCTATTTCTCACTCCGATCGAGGCGTAATCGAAAAACCCTACTCTCCTCCAACCAGCATGTTCGGCAGAACCAGGTAATGGAAGTCGATCAGGCAGTCGAAATCCTGAGCAAGCAACTAGTAGACAAGCCGAAAAATCGACGTCTAATCTAAATAAAGAAAAACCAAGAAATAAAAGCAATTACAAGTGGATAATATCTCACCACATGTTTGGATGAGTTGTTCACACACGTCCTTGAGATAGTTATCGTCCCACCGGAGACTTCTAATGCAATCCAGCGAATCGTTGCAACTCTGACCGAGGAGCCCTCGAAAAACCCTACCCTCCTCAACCTTGCATGTTGGGAAGAATCAGGAAATGGAAGTTGATCAAGGAGTCCAAATCATGACCATGCAACAAGCAAACAAGCAGGAAAATGGACATATAAACTAAAGAAAACAAAACCCAGAAATGAAAGCAATAACAAGCAGGTAAGGTTTGGCCACATGTTTGGATGAGTTGTTCACACCCGTCCTAGAGGTAGTTATAGTCCCACTAGAGACTTGCAATGCAATCTAGTGAGTTGATGCAACTCTATAATATATCACAAATACCATGTGTGAGTTGTAGAAGTCTATCATGTAACTAGAGGATCACTGGTAGTAGTAAATTAGGTGGAATTCAAAGAACAATTGAAAAAAGGATGCTAGTTGTCTAACATGAAGATGAATCACCACTCCTTATATTTTGGGAACGGAGTTCAATCACCACTCCCAGTTTGTTAACCTGAAGAAGAGTGGGGTGGATCCTAGCAATGGAGGTTGATCAGGATGTCCAAATCTTAAGCAAGGAACTAGCAAACAAGCTAGAAGATTGATACATAAGATAGATCAAACAAAACAAAGAAATGAAGGCAATAACAAGCAAGTAAGATCTGGCCACAAGTTTGGATGAATAATTCCCACACGTCCTAGAGGTAGCTATCTTCCCAAGGGAGGCTTGCAACACAGTCCCACGAGTTAATGCAACCCTATTGTAAATCAAAGAGACCATGTGTGAGTTGCAAGAGTCTATCATGCAAGTAGAGGATAACTGAGAGTAGGAACAAGTGGGAAATTCAAAGCACAATTGAAACAAATATCTACTCCCAGTTGTCTGACCTGAAGATGAATCCCATGAAGTTTAAACACCCTGTAGAAATCTACAACTCACTCTGACCGAGGCGCCCTTGAAAAACCCTACTCTCCTCCAACTTGCATGTTGGGAAGAATCGGGCAATGGAAGTTGATCAACTAGTTCAAATACTAAGCAAGCAACAAGCAAACACGCAGGAAAATTGACATATAAACTAAATAAAACAAAAACGCAGAAATGAAAGCAATAACAAGCAGGTAAGTTCTAGCCACATGTTTGGATGAGTTGTTCAGACACGTCCTAGAGGTAGTTATCGTCCCACCGGAGACTTGCAATGAAATCCAGTGAGCCAATGCAACTCTCTAATATATCACAAATACCATGCGTGAGTTGCAGGAGTCTATCATGTAACTAGAGGATCACTGAGACTAGGAAATAAGGGGGAATTCAAAGCACAATTGAAAAAATGATGCTAGTTGTCTAACATGAAGATGAATCCCATGAATGTTGAACAACTTATAGAGATCTATATCTCACTCTGATCGAGGCACCATCGAGAAACCCTACTCTCCTCCAACCAGCATGTTGGGCGGAACCAGGCAATGGAAGTCGATAAAGCAGTCGAAAGCCTGAGCAAGCAACTAGTAGACAAGCCAAAAAATTGATGTGTAAGCTAAATAAAACAAAACCCAGAAATAAAAGTAGATAAGATCTCGCCACATGCTTGGATCAAGCGTTCCCACACCTCTTAGAGGTAGTTATCTTCCCACGGGTGGTTTACAATGCAATCCCGCGAGTCAAAGATATTATGTAGTAAACCACATATACTAGGTGTTGGTTGCAAAAATCTATAATGCAAGTAGAGGACCACCATGACCAGAAAAGAAGGGGGAATCCAAGGCACAATACAAAAAAAATTTGCTTCTAGTTGTCTCACCTGAAGATTGATCCTATGAATGATAAACACCCTATAGAAATCTGCAATGCAATCTGATTGAAGTGCCCTCGAGAAACGTTATTATCCTCTAACCTACATGCTAGGAGATGTATAAGATCAATAAAGAAATGAAAGTAGGAAATGAGAGGGGAATCCAAGGCATAATACAAAAAACAATCTGCTCCTATTTGTCTAACTTGAATATGAATCCTGTGAATAATAAACACCCTGTAGAAATCTGCAACGCAATCTGATTGAGGCGCCCTCGAGAAATCCTACTATCCTCTAACCTGCATGTTGGGAGGAACCTGGCAATGGAATTTCATCAGACTATCCAAATCGTAAGCAACCAACCAACAAACAAGTTGAATGATTAATATATAAGTTAAAAAAAAAAAAACAAAGAAAAGAATGCAATAAAAATATATTGTTTAGTTAGTTTTTTTTAAAAGCAATTTTATGTAGATATTTACCTAAAAAAGAAAGTAATTATAGCCAAGGAACGCGAGTTAAATTAATGGCATAAAGTTAGATCAACGAATTTAAGAATATCTGGAGATGAAGAAATAGAAAAACAATTATGATCAGTGCCTTAGATTTTGGGAACAGAGTTCAATCACTACTCCCAGTTGGTTAGCCTGAAGAAGAATCACATGAATGACAAACACTCTAGAAATTTGCAATGCGATATGATCGAGGCACCTCGAGAAACGCTACACTGCTCCAACCTGCATGTTGGGTGGATCCTAGCAATGGAAGTTGATCATGCAGTCCAAAGCCTTAGCAAGAAACTAACAAACAAGCTGGAAGATTGTTATATAAGATAAATCAAACAAAACAAAGAAATGAAAGCAATAACAAGCAAGTAAGATCTAGCCACAAGTTTGGATGAAGAATTCCCACACGTCCTAGAGGTAGCTATCTTCCCACGGGAGGCTTGCAATGCAGTCTCGTGAGTTAATGCAACTCTATTGTAAATGAATGAGACCAGGTGTCAGTTGCAAGAGTCTATCATGCAAGTAGAGGACAATTGATAGTAGGAAACAAGGGGGGAATTCAAAGCACAATTGAAAAAAAATCTATCATCAAGCTATGCTAGGAAGCCCTAAACTTATCAGATCTACTCCTTGGGATCATTTTTCATATTCTAAGTACATGTTTCCCAAGGCAATTGATTTTGATCATTTACTCTAGCACCTACATCGTAGATTCATTTTTAATCTTGAGTTATTACAATTGAACTAATCAACTTTCATATCCCATCTTCCCTAAGCCTCTAGAGTAGCTCTTTTCCTTAAATCTAGGGTTCGTCATCCTTCACCAGGGATCCCTTATTGAATATCTTGATCTAGTGATTGATTTGGATCTCTCTCTCTGAGAGTAGATCAGGGTCTCCCTCTTTGTTATCTAGGGCTTGGATAGCAAGAAGCGAAGAGTACCTTTATTGGCATGACAACCAATCCATCTTGGGAATTGAGGCCCTCTTGGGTCACCTCTTTAGTTTCCCATCCCCTCTACCATCCTAGATAGGATCACCTTTAGGGGAAACTACAAGTTGTGTGATAACATGTCTATGAAGATTGCTTCATTCAGATCATTCAGATTCAACACTAGTTTCTCATATGTCATACTACCCTATTGATGTTCTCCATCATTCACTTTCAGGCCTCTATGTGCTGATTAGAGACTCCATGATCCTAAGGTTGAGCACTAGTCCTGTTGAATGCATCCTTCTTTCATTTGAATATCATAAATTTACCCTGTTCTTTGATCTATCTCATTCCCTTGAACCCAATTGCAAATCAACGGCAATCTAGGGAGTCCCCAATAAAGCTGGAAAAGCACCAACTGTGACATGAGAGAGGTGAATGCCAAGGTGACAATGGGTATTGCCTCTATGGTTGCACCAAACTTGCCCTGATTGATGTGCTGAGTTTTACATTTTTGAATTGCAAGTTTGGGGGCTAACAATTGGCATTGTTGTTGAGGACAAAATCTTGTTCCTAAGGTAAATAGTTTAGCTACAGAATTTTAATGAATGTGAGCAAACGCTGAAGATTGCATTTCTCATCTAGCGACAGCATTGAGGAACAAATCCCCGTTCGTTCAAATTAAAGTCCTATTACTCAGGGTGAGAGAAACCACTAGTATAGAGTTCCAATATTCCATGGAAGTAACTATTATGCATGAAGAAGATCACTTAGAAGCATAGTTTAAATTTGTTGATAAGGTCTACCTAGAGCATGAAGATGTTGTTATGAAGTTGTTCGCTCATACATTTGAAGAGCAATTTCAAGGAATGGCATCTTACTTTTCCCAAGCACTGCATAGCTTCTATTGAGGAATTTGAACAATTCAATAAGGATAATTGGGATATTCAAGGATCTAACTATGTAATATGGCATGCGATGTTCAAATCCCTTATGTGTGATGAGAATAAGCCAAGTATTTTCACTGCCTCGTATGATGAAGAACGTGAAGACCATAAGGAAGCCTATGGGCATATTTTCCATGTCTCTAATCCCTTTGGTGATACAAAACTAAAGTATGAGGAAAACAAAGACCTTGTATCACATCATCAAGAGACCAACAATTATGTCCGTCATGCCATTTTTTTATTTTGACCATGAAGAGATATAATTAGAAGATGGTTGTGGCTTAAGCCATGATGACAAAGCCTTGACAAAACATGAGCCTCAATGTTTCCACTCTATGCCTAGAACAGAGAAGGAGGATCATTAGCTTTAAGATAAGGGAACTAAAGATACTAAGTCATTAAGCTACAAGAAAAAGAAATTCCACCAAGCACGTGAACTTAATGAATTCATTATTATTGACCTAGCACAAAATTCTTTTCTTATATGTTGTGATGTTGACACCATTTATGATACTGACAATGAGCACTACAACCATGCAAAACCAGATATGAAGTATGACTTATCAACTTGTCTCAACAACATTCCTGTTGTCCAAGAGGACCTCAATTAATTCATCATTCGGGAGCATAAGTATCATACTAATTGGGTAAGTAGTGTATCTTCTTCATTCAATAGTGAGTTTGATTTTGCTGCAGCTTTGTAGTGCAGAAATCTATGGGGAAAATCAGATTGCGTTGAGGGTAAAGAGGCAATCATATCACTTCTTCTTCATTGTCCTTTAATACTTGAAACAAAACAAAAATCTGTGGTCAAGAGGAGGTTGAGCAAAAAATACAGTGCCAATTGTTGCTTTCTTTAGTTAACAGTCATGACATAAGACATTCCCATGAAAGGCTAGCAAAGGACAATGTGATGATGCCATACTTGTTGGAGAGCAGCCTGGAGACATATTTGACAACTTGTTGTCCATAGGTAGCCCTGTGCTGACATAATATGTGGCATTGATAACATTGAAAGGGAGCATCAAACCTTGAATCTAGACTTGCTAAACATTCTTGGTGATGTGGCATGTGTGCAAGATGATTTCTCCTATAGCAGAGGAGAGCGATTGACCATTATTAGTGGTGACCAATAGCTCGAAAAAAACCATGGAAGTGACTGTAAGAAAATGGTGGAGAATGTGGATTCTTGTGCAAAAATATTTTTGAATGCCAATGGAGGTGCTTCATTCAGATCATTCTGATTCAACAATAGTTTCTCATATGTCATACTACCCTATTGATGTTTTCCATCATTCACTTTCAGGCCTCTATGTGCTTATTAGAGACTCCATGATCCTAAGGTTGAGCACTAGTCATTTTGAATGCATCCTTCTTTCATTTGAATATCATAAATTTACCCTGTTCTCTGATCTATCTCAATCCCTTGAACCCAATTGCAAATCAGCGGCAATCTAGGGAGTCCCCCATAAAGCTGGAAAAGCACCAACTGTGACATGAGAGAGGTGAATGCCAAGGTGACAATGGGTATTGCCTCTATGGTTGCACCAAACTTGCCCTGATTGATGTGCTGAGTTTTGCATTTTTGAAGTGCAAGTTTGGGGGCTAACAATTGGCATTGTTGTTGAGGACAAAATCTTGTTCCTAAGGTAAATAGTTTAGCTACAGAATTTTAAGGATTGTGAGCATATGCTGAAGATTACATTTCTCATCTAGCGACAGCATTGAGGAACAAATCCCTGTTCGTGTAAATTAAAGTCCTATTACTTGGGGTGAGAGAAACCACTAGTGATTAAGGCATAAGAAGATATGAACTAACGACCCAGTGAAGTTAAAACCCTGTCTTCTACAAGGAAAGAAATCTGCAGTATGTTGCACAAGACGAGTCATTTGGGGAGAATTTGATTTCTATCTGCTCTAGTGAAGGATTCACATTGATTGGAAATATTTCATGCAAGAATATTTGACTACAACATATGTGATATGCCCTGTTGTAGAGGGTCAGCCTCATTCCCAGATAAATGGAGGTATAGAGTTCCAATATTCCAAGGAAGTAACTATTATGCATGAAGAAGATCACTTAGAAGCATAGTTTAAATTTGTTGATAAGGTCTAAAGATGTTGTTATGAAGTTGTTCGCTCATACATTTGAAAGGCAATTTCAAGGAATGGCATCTTACTTTGCCCAAGCACTGCATAGCTTCTATTGAGGAATTTGAACAAGTCAATAAGGATAATTGGGATATTCAAGGATCTAACTGTGTAAGATGGCATGCGATGTTCAAGGCCCCTATGTGTGATGAGAATAAGCCAAGTATTTTCACTGCCTCATATGATGAAGAACGTGAAGAGCATAAGGAAGCCTATGGGCATATTTTCCATGTCTCTAATCCCTTTGGTGATACAAAACTAAAGTATGAGGAAAACAAAGACCTTGTATCACATCATCAAGAGACCAACAATTATGTCCGTCATGCCATTTTTTATTTTGACCATGAAGAGATATAATTAGAAGATGGTTGTGGCTTAAGCCATGATGACAAAGCCTTGAAAAAACATGAGCCTCAATGTTTCCACTCTATGCCTAGAACAGAGAAGGAGGATCGTTAGCTTGAAGATAAGGGAAATAAAGATACTAAGTCATTAAGCTACAAGAAAAAGAAATTCCACCAAGCACGTGAACTTAATGAATTCATTATTATTGACCTAGCACAAAATTCTTTTCTTATATGCTGTGATGTTGACCCCATTTATGATACTAACAATGAGCACTACAACCATGCAGAACCAGATATGAAGTATGACTTATCAACTTGTCTCAACAACATTCCTGTTGTCCAAGAGGACCTCAATCAATTCATCATTCGGGAGCATAAGTATCATACTAATTGGGTAAGTAGTGTATCTTCTTCATTCAATAGTGAGTTTGATTTTGCTGCAGCTTTGTAGTGCAGAAATCTATGGGGAAAAGCAGATTGCGTTGAGGGTAAAGAGGCAATCATATCACTTCTTCTTCATTGTTGAGCAAAACAAATACAGTGGTCAAGAGGAGGTTGAGCAAAAAATACAGTGCCAATTGTTGCTTTCTTTAGTTAACAGTCATGACATAAGACATGCCCATGAAAGGCTAGCAAAGGACAATGTGATGATGCCCGTACTTGTAAGAGAGCATCCTGGAGACATATTTGACAATGTGTTGTCCATAGGTAGCCCTGTGCTGACATAATATGTGGCATTGATAACATTGAAAGGGAGCATCAAACCTTGAATCCAGACTTGCTAAACATTCTTGGTGATGTGGCATGTGTGCAAGATGATTTCTCCTATAGCAGAGGAGAGGGATTGACCATTATTAGTGGTGATCAACAGCTTGAAAAAAAACCATGGATGTGACTCTAAGAAAATGGTGGAGAATGTGGATTCTTGTGCAAAAATCTTATTGAATTCCAATGGAGGTGCCAAATTCTATGATGAAATCCATGGAAGTCCTCAAGCCCCTCCTTCACTCCTAGAACTATAAAATAAGGCAATGGTGCAAAGTGGATGGGCAATAGGTGACCAAGTAAATTGCAAAACCCTATAAAACAAAAGGGAGGAGTGAAACCTCAAAGAGAGGAGTAAAAACTCCATGGACAAGGATGAAAATTTAAGGAAAGTGGATAAAAAGTCCCTAGAGAGATAGAAATGGTTCCGAAGAAGAGTTGAAGGAGGGGCATCAGATGACCAAATAAACTGCAAAAAATTGTAAAACAAAAGGGAGGAGCAAAACTTCAAAGAAGGCAGTAAAATATACATGAACAAGACTGAAAATCTAAGGAAAAGTGGATAAAAAGTCCCCGAGGGGGGGAGAAAGAGTTCCCAAGAAGAGTTGAAATCTCAAGGCAAGGAAAAAGTACCCTTAACAAGGAGAAGTGTACCTAATTTATCGGAAAAGGGCAAGAAAAATGTGCTTATGGGTGAATTTGCAAGATTGATCACTTATTCTTTTGGATGAAGACCAACCTTTTCTATTACTGTACATAGTGTTTTGTGTTTCATGTTTGCTGTACATCTTTAGCTTTCTGCAGAGTTAACGCTGTGAGCATTTCTTTTTTATGCCAGCATTATTTCCTTAACAGCCTTGGCTTTCTCTTTGCACATGGAAATATGTATATTACAGCTATAGATTTGAATTTTATAGCTTTGAATTTCAGATTGCATTCACTTTATATATGGCTATAATTTACGTATTTTGCTTATACACATTTGGTTTATAGCTGTACGTTACGCCTTTAGATTCAGAATAGCACTCTTATTAATGTTTTAATCGGAACTTATCATTAATTAAGAGTTAAAATAACCCTCTATCTTAAGGTACATCTTTAAATAAATCCGTAAACACATAAGGGAGTCTAGTACCTGTTATCACATCTATGTTAGCTGGAGCTACCATACTGCAGACTGTGAGGCCGAGGACCGCACAGTACCTTTTTTTCCAGATCAGAGATCCGATGCCTTCAGAGGAGGCTCACAATTTCAGATTCCCCCGAGTAGATGTATCAGAGGGGACAGATGGTTGTACAATGGTACAGACATGTTACTTAGCATTTACTATAGGGTCACCCTTACATGCCAGGCTTTGATATGAGCCCATTGAGACAGTTTCCTAGTCTTGTTTGATTGAGACTATCACAGAGTATTGCTGGTTTACTATTTGTGCCCGGATTCAGCAGAGATCCAGTTCAGAGACAGCCTCAGCAGCAGGTATATGGTGCGGCATGTATTGCATTTGATGTATATTGCTCATGATTGTTGCTTAGACTTGTTTATACATGATAGTACACTAACTCTACATATGATGATTGATTTAGTGATCTAGTTATTTTTATGATATGTGATTGGGCCTTTGGTGATATCAGTCCACCCCTTCCTAGTAGGCTCCTGTTATATGGACACCGGGTTACACCCCTACTCTTGGTATAGACTTGGTCATTTAGTCCCCCTAGGCAGCTGACTTTGGATCCACCTTCACATTCTCCATCCATCCGACTCATACATGATATACTTTCCTGACTTGGATTCTGATTTGTGACCTTGAGGATCCCTTTCCCCACTGATCTCTGAGTATTCCATGATTCCCTGTCCATTGTGCCTCGGCTCTTTAGTGTGTGAGATGCACTCTGAAACCTGGGATTTGCTCCTGTCGGCTGCCCCCGATGTTGCTATGTAGTTAGGATTGTGTAGCCTCACCGGGTGTTCCCCATTGGTCATCGAAGCATGTATTGCTCACCCCCATTACTTTGCAGTATGAGCACCATGTTTATATCTATTGAGATATGTGTGTAGTACAAAAAGGCCTTGATGTAAATTGAATAAATGAAGAAATGTAAAGCAAGTCAAAAAGGCTAATGTAAATGTAAAATCAAGCTAGAAAAGGGCTAAGTATGAAATTCATTGTAAAATCCATGAAATGTGTTTGTAAACACACATGGACACAGATCAGCCGTACATGTCAGCATTTCTAGTTGTTATTCCTCACCTAGTCCTGCGGGGCGAGGAGGTGAGAGGGAGCAAGGGACAAGCTCAAGATTGTCCCCTAGAGTCTCAAGTTACGGTTTGCCAGACACCTAGTTTGGCGACTCTATAAAAGAACCTCACAGAGTATTCGGGCACGGATGTGAGTTGTGAGATACTTGTTAGATGACCAGTGGCGGTTTCCCTGCACTATGCCCTTTTCTGAGGCACCGCCCTTCCCCGTGTTTTGTCATGGTATACTTATCTCAGTGGACCCCGCTTTCCCGAGTTATCCAAAAGGTTACATGATATTTATCCTTGTCATCCCTTATCCTTTGCCATGTATTCCACATCACCCAAAGTCAGCTAGGTGGTCAAGTCTACAGGTTGTGCATAGCAATTGAGTCTTTTGGATTTGGTGGGCCCACCTCACCTGGGGCCTTGTATTTTCCAAGATTTAATGCAGTATTTGATCACCATATTATTGTCATGATGTTTAGTAATGTACTAACTTGTATAAGGAAGCCTTTCACTTCATGATTGCATACAGGTATTCAGCTAGCACCATTGTTGACCAGATTTGACTTGGTCAAACTAGGTTCACCAGGCCAAGAATGGGCCTGAAAAAATGTTGCGAACAGAATTTCGATTTTGGTCAATTATTATCTACAAGGGACCCATATGAGCTTCCAAGTGATAGAATTCAAAAAGATCGAGGCGTTTGTGAGATTTTTAATTATTATTGGTCATTAATGACCTGTTTTAATTAAAAATCGTGGATTTTGGGGCAAATAATGCCTAAGTGATAGATCGGGGTTGTTCGAGTGGTCATTCCTACTATTTTTGGGGTCCACGATCACATTGCAGCAGACGGTTCAACAATATGGGCACTTTAGATGGGTCAAAAGCCCAAATTACATCTTTAGCAGTATAAACCAGCAATAAAATACATGGAAAATCAAAAAATTAACAAAGGAAACTATAGCAAAGGGTGAAAATCAATGGTTGGCAAATAAAAGGGTGATTCCTAAGGTAAATTGGTAATGCTTTGGCATGGTATTATGTATTGTGGGGCCCTCTCTTACCCTACTCACCTAGGTGGACGAATTGCTCATGGGGGGCGTTTTTCTCCACTTGGGGAAATTCGATTTCATGGTTATATTGTATGTGGGACCATATGTATTGAGTTGGGGGGATAAAACCCCATATAGACACCCCCCAACATTGTCTATCTATTGTATGGCCCCACAATGGGCCCCTCTCCTCCACTTGTGCGCTATCCTTGGGCAATTTGCACCCCCACTAGGAGAGCTCTCCACCATTCAATTTGCTTGATGGGGAAGTGATCCCAGCCCTCCATTTTGGGGGGAAACTTGTTTTGAGAGTGGCCTTTCTCTATAAGAGAAGGCACTCACTCCATTGTAGAGCCTCTTGGCATTTTTGAGACTTGATATTGATATTATTGAGAGACATTTCTACTGAGTTACTTGTGATATGGAGTGAGATCTTTCTTGTGTTGATTGAGATCATATTTCCGATGCATTGCTGAGTTGTTTGTGGTATCCCTATCTCTCCTTGGGCATTTCGATTTGTAGATGAAGTTGGCCACTGGAGGAAAACGCAGCACTTGAGCCAGCAGCTCCATGCTAGCGTTTCTCTTCAGGATTTCAATAGGGAAGTAAATCTACCCTCGATTATTTGATTTCTTCATCATTTGTCACTCATTTGCTGGTTTATTTTTATCATTTGTCATAGAAGCTGATTCCATCTCTCTTTGGCAGGTACAAAAACGCATTGGCTCACTGGTAGCATCAAACGCTTAGGGGAAAACGCACTCTAGTTCAGCATTTGATCTTCAGGGTTTGTCTTCAGCACGGGGCATCTTCATCTCCATTATCCAGGTACGGGATCCTTGCTTGTTTCTCATCTTCTCTCTCTCACTATTGATGTTAAGTTGCAAAAACACTTAATAAACCCTAAAATACAAAAACTAAATTTCCCACCGTTAGAACTTTGTTTTTATTGCAAACCCGCTTGTTATTTGCGCATAAAATCCTATATCTCAAGTTTGAAACAATTCCGACTCCATTAACCCATAATTTAGGCACTGGTCCACTTGGCAAAAACGCCCACCTGGGGGCGTTTTTCTCTTCTGCTGATTTGGGGTCACTTTGGGGTTCTGGTACTTTTGATTTGGGTTCAGAACGTCGTTTTACCTTAAGAAATCAAGTACCGATTGCTGGAAGTGATTATAAAAGCTAATTATTCTCTGCCCTAGGTCCATTTGTCTACTACCTAACCCCTTTCCTAGGCAATTTACTTCACCATCTCACTTCCAGCTCAATTTACATCCTTAGACTGTTTTCAACCATTTCATCTTTAATCTAATCTATTCGATTCATCACACTCAGTCGTTGGTCACATTTCATTTAACTTTTTTATTTCATCCGTGTGTCCAACTGGTGGCTGAAACTAGACTTAGGACCTACTTACACTCATCTCCTGCCTGTTTTTCTTTCCATCTTTTATATGTGGGTGTACTTTTGTCTCTCGACCTTTACTTGGTTGAGTGGGGTCTCCCCATTGACTTGGCTACGTGCCTTGTCTAAAGTGACAGTAGCCTTGTCCAGTGTGACTTTCGTTTCCTGAATGGAGGACCTGTCTATTGCCGGTTACACCTTCCTAGTTGTTCATCTCTACCATCCCTGTTGGGACACCTACTACCAAACAGCTAAAGTTTGTGTGATAACATTTTTGGCGCCGCTACCGGGGAGGTAGAGGCCTACCCGTGTTTTGTTTGAGTTTTGAGTCTCTTCTGCTCGTTTTTCCTTTCATCATCACATAAGAACTTAAAACTCTGTTGGCTGATTTCTATTCACATAATTATTGTAGCCAACACATTTTGTCTCACTCACCACTTCCCCTACGACATTCCACCTTCGGTGAACAAGGTTCCCAAGTTCACCTGGCGACTCCACCCCGCGGCTCCACTGGAGGCCGAACCCACCCATATAACCTTCGTAGCCTTGAACGATTTGATACACTGCGTAGCACGCCTATCACATACACCAGACGTAACCTTAGTGAGCACTCTCCCACTTCGTTTTGGCAGGCAATTCACTCTACAGCCCAACTAGCGTAGTAGTGCCACAACCCTCTCCCGCTCCCAACCCAACTCCGAACACCAACCAGATGGCTAACACGAACCCTGGTCCGCGTGCTTTTGGCCACATGGCTAGAGCCTCACCCCTAAATTTTGCTCAGGTTTTGGGTGCTCCCCATGACATGCCTGAAAAGTACTTTGAAAAGATCCCAAAGTTTAGTGGGAGCACAGCTATCACCATTGAAAATCATGTTGAATCCGTGTGGCAACATATGGAAGCTTATGGGGCCACCCAGGAAGATGTCTTCACGAGAGGTTTATTTATGTCACTTGAGGGCGATGCCTGCAAGTGGTTTGATCAACTACCTGTCGGATTAGTCACTGGTTATGATGACTTCGTAACCAAACTCAACGAGCAATGGTCAGTCAAGTTGGATGGCAAGTATTTACTTAGCCAGCTATCAGGAATCAAGAAGAAAGAGAACAAGTCCACTCATGAATTCAATATTAGATTTGATAAGGTGGTAGCACAGATACCTGAGACGATCTGCCTCAAAGATCTTGCCATCTTGATCCACTACTTAGATCCTTTCGAGGGATGGCTTGGATACCACCTCAAAGACAAAGAGCCCACCACCTTAAATATTGCCCAGGATAATGCACGAAAAGCCGAAGCAAACGCTGGATCCATGGGTAAACAGAACTTCTTTGACCACCACGCTCCGTCAACCTCCCGCACCGAGTCCCGTGCCCGCAAGGGCAAAGATCCTGAAAAAGAAGACACAGAGTTAGGGACAAATGAAAACATGAAGGAGATGATTAAAACCCTAACTCTCCTCACAAGGGACATAGCTAAGAATAGGGAACCAGATAGGTACAAGGCCCCATACGCCCCCAAACCTCACTGGAACCAAAATAGGAGGCCTAACACTGAAGACAACAAGAAGCCTCTCATTGCCCCTGAGATCCAGGACACAAGGGCCATACATTGGTGCGACAGATGTGAGTTTGAGCACCCTAAAGCCGAATGCCATTTTGTTGAACCTGAACAGATCGAAAACATAAACTTTATCGAAGACTCACCTTTCGATCTAGACTTCGGCCAAGTCCTCATCGAGGAGGAGGAAGAACAGGAAGTAGAAGAAGAAGTTGGCCCCTCTTGTCTACCAGTCCGCCCTGTGACTGATGAGCCTCAACGAATCAAGATCTACATAAGACACGGGGAGGAGCAGAAGCCTGCACCTTTTATCGAGAGGAGCGAAGTTCCCCACCCGGACCTCGGTACCATCCCCCATTCTACCGATGGGGCCTTTGGGCAGGGCATTGAATTGGAAAAAGAACTAGCCAAGATTTTGCAAAGTGTCCCCCTATCCAAGTTGGCGCAACTCCCTTCAGTCCGGGACCAGATTTATGAGTTCCTTTATAGCATTCCCACTGAGAGGGAGTCATTCACCACCCCCGCTGATGTCCCTAGCACCTCTAACATAACCCCTAAGGATGAGAGAGAGACAGAGGATCCCCCAGTCACGATACACACCGCTATATACGAGCGGAAGAATGGAGGGCACCAGCCCTTCTATCTCACCCTTCGTATTAACAACATGCTGCTTCACAACTGCATGCTTGACTCGGGAGCCTCAACGAATGTCATGCCCTTGTGCATTATGAAGGCCTTAGGCCTGGAAGTGATGCGATCCTATGGAAATGTTTGTGGTATAGATTCTATACAAGTACCAGCTCACGACCTGATCAAGAATCTGAAGGCCGACTTTTTCCCGTGTCTAGACATATCCACGCTCATGGATGTAGTGGTCATCGACCTTCCCCCAGTTTATGGCATGCTCCTGTCCAAGAAATGGGCAGCCGGACTAGGAGGGCACCTACAGATGGACTTATCCTATGCCTCCGTTCCGAATCCAAATGGGGTCCTGGTGAGAGTTTACCGAGAACCTTTTTATGAGGGGCATATCGAAGGCATGGAGGACGCCATGCGTAGAACCTGTGAAGGATGTGAATCGGGCCAAGAGGGAATGTTTATGGCCTTTGGGGATGAAAGGGAGGATATTGATGATGAGGCCGCATTAGGACATCCTTTTGGCAGGTGGCCCTCCACCCCCGCATTGCACTCACACGATGAGGATTATGAGGAAGAGGGCATGCATCAACTTAGCCACGAAAATCCCGAGAATGAGATGACAGCTCCTCCTGAGGGGCATGAGCCTATGGAGGTACAAGAGGGATCCCCCACGGGGAACTCTTGTCCTACGAGCCTCCAGGAGCAGTTAGCTCAGCTGTTTTTGGATGATTATTCTACCACAGGGATTGAGGGATTGGAGTTCTCTCTGCCCAATGAGTTGAGAGCGATCACGCATGATTTTCCCACGTATAGTGAAGAGGATCATGAGATGGAGGAGCGTGGCGAAAACACTCCCCCTCCCCTGGAGGACTGGGAAGTGAGAGGAATCCCACCCCCGAAGGAGAGAAGTTTTAGGACTATCCCTGAGATGCTGGCCATAATGAATGATAATATTGCTAGACAGGCCAGAGGACTTCCCTCGCGCTACTGGTGGGAGGATCCATCTTCCCAGGAGCCGCCTGATAGGTAGATCGATTCGTCAAATCAAATCTTTTTTCAGGAGTTCTCCCTTCCCACCGATTTTACGGGAGAGTTTGAGCCATTACCCTTCATAACCCCACCCCCCTCTCCGCGCCCGCATGCCTTCTTGAGTTTCCTCTTGCCTGCCGAGGTCCCTGTACCATTGGGAGAGGGGTGTAGCACGCACGCTACATCTTCGACTTCCACCCACCCCTCCACCAAGAGCCTGTCTGCCCAACCTCCTGATGTTTGGATGATTGGTGAGACCGAGATTGGTGTCATACACCCTAGGTCCGTTGCTCCACGGCCTGACCCAACCCCCACGAGGGAGGTGACTCCCGAAGTTCTGATAGGGGAGGTTGCGATCCCGTTGGAAGGTGGATCCCATAGATTCGTTCCCCATACTAGCCGTAGGGACCTGCACCCTGACAGTCGTGGAAATGTCAATGTATCGGTGTTCCACGATATAGGTGTGGACCCTCCTTCGGTGAATCGGAGGACCTTTACCACGGGTGATCAGGTTGTTATACCACACAACGTTTTTCTCCACATGGTTGGAAACCATACCGGGCTTCTATTGGGCCCCTTTAGGATTAAGGTCCATGACAGGGACTCGTATTTTATATCTACTGAGGATGGCATTACTTCTCTGTCCCCGTGAATGGTCACCAGCTCCAGGAGTATGTTCCCGGGTTCACCCGAGGGGATATTTCTTGATCCCGACTTTAGTCCTTTCTCCGTTTTTGCGGCCAACAAGCTCTTGGGAGCAGCAGCCGGTTGTCCCCCACCTCTATTTGACAACCAGTTGCCCCTTTTGTTTTGTTTTATCTCGCGGTCATTTCGCACCTTTTCACACCGTTTTCCCTTTTTCTAGTATCTTTTGTACCATAGTTTCTGTTCAGTTGTTTTCACCTTTATTTACACCTCATGTGTCGGCTTAATAAAATTTAAAATGTTGTAGAGTTGATTTCATTATTGATATATTTTCATTTCAGCATTGTCCTTTTGCTTATTTCTACTAGATTATGTTATATATATGATGTATGACCTGACGAGCGGTCTACAGAGATTGGTATAGCGTCTGCGTTTTACAGGGATAGGTACATATTGATGATGATGATGCAGAAAGCATGCATGTGCATGCACGTTGATGATGATGAGAGAGGTGCTACGGACCATAGATTCTGTGGTTCTCAAGCACTCTCTCTCTTGGAGCACTTGTCCCAGCTGGAGCCTGATGTTATCACATCTATGTTAGCTGGAGCTACCATACTGCAGACTGTGCGGCCGAGGACCGCACAGTACCTTTTTTTCCAGATCAGAGATTTGATGCCTTCAGAGGAGGCTCACAATTTTGTTCAGATTGCCCCAAGCAGATGTATCAGAGGGGACAGATGGTTGTACAGTGGTACAAACATGTTACTTAGCATTTACCGCAGGGTCACCCTTCCATTTCAGGCTTTGATATGAGCCCATTGAGACAGTTGCCTAGTCTTATTTGATTGAGACTATCACAGAGTATTGCTGGTTTACTATTTGTGCCCGGATTCAGCAGAGATCCAATTCAAAGACAGCCTCAGCAGCAAGTATATGGTGCAGCATGTATTGCATTTGATGTATATTGCTCATGATTGTTTCTTAGACTTGTTTATACATGATAGTACACTAACTCTACATATGATGATTGATTTGGTGATCTAGTTATTTTTATGATATGTGATTGAGCCTTTGGTGATGTCAGTCCACCCCTTCCTAGTAGGCTCCTGTTATATGCACACCGGGTTACACCCCTACTCTTGGTATAGACTTGGTCATTTAGTCCCCCTAGGAAGCTGACTTTGGATCCACCTTCACTTTCTCCATCCATCCGACTCATACATGATATACTTTCCCAACTTGGATTCCGATTTGTGACCTTGAGGATCCCTTTTCCCACTGATCTCTGAGTATGCCATGATTCCCTATCCATTGTGCCTCGGCTCTTTAGTGTGTGAGATGCACTCTCAAACTTGGGATTTGCTCCTGCCGGTTGCCCCCAATGTTGCAATGCAGTTAAGATTGTGTAGCCTCACCGGGTGTTCCCCATTGGTCATCGAAGCATATATTGCTCACCCCCATTACTTTGCAATATGAGCACCATGTTTATATCTATTGAGATATGTATGTATCCCAAAAGGGCCTTGATGTAAATTGAAGAAATGAAGAAATGTAAAGCAAGCCAAAAAGGCTAATCTAAATGTAAAATCTAGCCAGAAAAGGGCTAAGTATGAAATTCATTGTAAAATCCATGCAATGTGTTTGTAAACACACATGGACACAGGTCAGCCGTACATGTCAGCATTTGTAGTGGTTATTCCTCACCTAGTCCTGCGGGGCAAGGAGGTGAGAGGGAGCAAGGGACAAGCTCAAGATTGTCCCCTAGAGTCTCAAGTTATGGTTTGTCGGACACCCAGTTTGGCGGCTCTAGAAAAGAACCTCATAGAGTCTTCGGGCACGGATGTGAGTTGTGAGATACTTGTTAGATGACCAGTGGCGGTTTCCCTCCACTATACCCATTTGTGAGGCACCGCCCTTCCCCGTGTTTTGTCATGGTATATTTATCTCAGTGGACCCCGCTTTCCCGAGTTATCCAAAAGGTTACATGATCTTTATCCTTGTCATCCCTTATCCTTCGCCATGTATTCCACATCACCCAAAGTTAGCTAGGTGGTCAAGTTTATAGGTTGTGCATAGCAGTTGAGTCTTTTGGATGTTGTGGGCCCACCTCACCTGGGGCCTTGTATTTTCCGAGATTTAATGTAGTATTTGATCACCATATTATTGTCATGATGTTTAGTAATGTACTAACTTGTATAAGGAAGCATTTCACTTCATGATTGCATACAGGTATTCAACTAGCACCATTGTTGACCAGATTTGACTTGGTCAAACTAGGTTCACCAAGCCAAAAATGGGCCCGAAAAAATGTTGCGACCAGAATTTTGATTTTGGTCAATTATTATCTACAAGGGACCCATATGAGCTTCCAAATGACAGAATGCAAAAATATCGAGGCGTTTGTGAGATTTTTAATTATTATTGGTCATTAATGACCTGTTTTAATTAAAAATCATGGATTTTGGGGCAAATAATGCCTAAGTGATGGATCGGGGTCATTCGAGTGGTCATTCCTACTATTTTTGGGGTCCACGATCACATTGCAGCAGACGGTTCGACAATGCGGGCACTTTAGATGGGTCAAAATCCCAAATTACATCTTCAACAGTATAAACCAGCAATAAAATACATGGAAAATCAAAAAATTGACAAAGGAAACTATAGAAAAGGGTGAAAATCAATGGCTAGCAAATAAAAGGGTGATTCCTAAGGTAAATTGGCAATGTTTTGGCATGGTATTATGTATTGTGGGGCCCTCTCTTACCCTACTCACCTAGGTGGACGAATTGCCCACGGGGGGCGTTTTTCTCCACTTGGGGAAATTCAGTTTTCATGGTTATATTGTATGTGGGACCATGCGTATTGAGTTGGGGGGATAAAACCTCATATAGACACCCCCCAACATTGTTCTATCTATTGTATGGCCCCACAATGGGCCCCTCTCCTCCACTTGTGCGCTATCCTTGGGCAATTCGCACCCCCACTAAGAGAGCTCTCCACCATTCGATTTGCTTGATGGGGAAGTGATCCCAACCTTCCATTTTGGGGGGGAACTTGTTTTGAGAGTGGCCTTTCTCTATAAGAGAAGGCACTCACTCCATTGTAGAGCCTCTTGGCATTTTTGAGACTTGGTATTGAGATTATTGAGAGACATTTCTACTGAGTTACTTGTGATATGGAGTGAGATCTTTCTTGTGTTGATTGAGATCATATTTATGATGCATTGCTGAGTTGTTTGTGGTATCCCTATCTCTCCTTGGGCATTTCAATTTGCAGGTGAAGTTGGCCACTTAAGGAAAATGCAGCACTTGAGCCAGCAACTCCATGCTAGCGTTTCTCTTTTGGATTTCAACAGGGAAGTAAATCTACTCTCGGTTATTTGCTTTCTTCATCATTTGTCACTCATTTGCTGGTTTGTTTTTATCATTTGTCATAGAAGTTGATTCCATCTCTCTTTGGCAGGTACAAAAACGCATTGGCTCACTAGCAGCATCAAACGCTTAGGGGAAAACGCACTCTAGTTCAGCATTTGATCTTAAGGGTTTGTCTTCAGCACGGGGGCATCTTCATCTCCATTATCCAGGTACGGGATCCTTGCTTGTTTCTCATCTTCTCTCTCTAACTGTTGATGTTAAGCTGCAAAAACACTTAATAAACCCTAAAATACAAAAACTAAATTTCCCATCGTTAGAACTTTGTTTTTATTGCAAACCCGCTTGTTATTTGCGCCTAAAATCCTATATCTCAAGTTTGAAACAATTCTGACTCCATTAACCCATAGTTTAGGCACTTGTCCACTTGGCAAAAACACCCACCTGGGGGCATTTTTCTCTTCTGATGATTTGGGGTCACTTTGGGGTTCTGGGTACTTTTGATTTGGGTTCAGAACATCGTTTTACCTTAACAAATCAAGTACCAATTGCTGGAAGTGATTATAAATGCTAATTATTCTCTGCCCTAGGTCCATTTGTCCACTACCTAACCCCTTTCCTAGGCAGTTTACTTCACCATCTCACTTCCAACTCAATTTACATCCTTAGACTATTTTCAGCCATTTCATCTTTAATCTAATCTATTCGATTCATCACACTCAGTCATTGGTCACGTTTCATTTAACTTTTTTATTTCATCCCTGTGTCCAACTGGTGGCTGAAACTAGACTTAGGACTTACTTACACTCATCTCCTACCTGTTTTTCTTTCCATCTTTTAGATTTGGGTGTACTTTTGTCTCTCGACCATTACTTGGTTGAGTGGGGTCTCCCCCCTGACTTGGCTACGTGCCTTGTTTAAAGTGACTGTAGCCTTGTCCGGTGTGACTTCCGTTCCCTGAACGGAGGACCTGGCTATTGCCGATTACACCTTCCTAGCTGTTCACCTCTACCATCCCTGTTGGGACACCTACTACCAAACAACTAGAGTTTGTGTGATAACAGTACCCATAAAGGGAAAGTCCTCATTGACTTATCTAACTAATAAATCTAGCTAACCCAGTAGTTGGTAGGTTTAGGGATTTAATCCATCTCGAGCTTTCACCCCCTGATCACTGCTCCTATTCCCTCTTCGCCTTCTCTCTTTTCCCACTTTGTATTCATATCTATTTCTAATATTATATTGATTTATTAATTGATTATGGTCATCCGGGCAGGTGGGAAAGAACAGGAGAATAGCTTGTGGTAGGGTTACGCAGATGATGAGTTTGGTAAATCTTGGTTCATTACAATGCTCCACTCTTGACGATTTCAATTATCTTCGCTTTCATATGATGATGATGCTATGATGGATCCATGTTTATGATTTAGTACTGATGATAGTTATGGCATGCTTTTATATACAACTGTGATTTTTATCATGATTTTATAGGCCACCTGCAATGCATATGAATATCCGTGTTTAAATATTTTGAATGGAAAATTTATAGCTATTATTATTTGGTTGTGGTGATTGGTTCCATTGAGAATGCGATAGCTTCTCAAATCACAAATCAGATGGGACAAATGTCCCTATATACTAACCCGTCAATGGCTACGCCAAGCACTACCTATGCTCCCAACGCCACCCCTTCCTCCAATGTTTTAGTACACCCAAACAACAAATCCAAATGCTACCCAACAACCTAGGAAGAAAAAAGGGAAAAATAAGAAACAAGGGGCTGGTGGGAACAATACCAATACTGACAATGCTTGTGGGGGTAAGAAAGATAAGAAGAAAAATGAGTTCCCATGCAAGAAGGATTCCCAACGACTGTCGGTGCAACAGGAAGCTCATCAGTAGCCCACAGTTATAACAAACCCCTAATAACCTTATACCTTCGCAAGGGGAAAACCAAGGCGCACCCCCACAAGGGGGAAACCCATCAAATGCCAATGTGTACATGTGTGATAAGGAGTTAAATGTTTAGACTAGGGATCATAATTATGTTGTCCTCGAATCTAGATCAAAAAGAAAAGAAGCCTCCACTTTCAAACTGCCAAATTAGAGAGAAGCTGGTAGTTGATGCGATGTCACGCCTTCTTAAAGAAGTGTTGAAAAGCTCAACGCATAATTTTATTATTCAGTCCGCTCAAAGCTACAACATTGTTAAAGATCTAGCCCAGGATCCATCGGTCTGCTCATAACTACAACATTGTTAAAGATCTAGCCCAAGCTCCATGCGCTATGTCTGCCTTATAAGTTCGCCAAAGTTCGAAAGATGGGAAAATTAAAATCTTTGTTTCTCTCTATCTTGGAGAACATGTTTTTATGAACATTTTTTAAAGGCATTTGTATGTTTGGATAGTTGTTTAAAATTGGGTCTTGGTAAGTTAAATATTTGGTGCATTATCTACAGTATTTACTATTAGCAGTTCATGGTGGATTGGCTAGCTAGCAAATTGAGGTTTGTTAGCGACTTCTTTGAGGAAAATGTAACTAAAAAGTCTTGGTTTTAAGGCCGTTTGCTCTTGCTCAAAATAATTTTGTTCTTAGTGAAAGGCTCTAATTAAAAGTAATCTAGAAGTCTTAAATGCATTGCATAAACTAGAAGTTAGCACTTGGAGTAAAAGCTATTTTCTTCTAGGTGATGTATGATAACTGAAAATTTAAGATTGGTTACGAGCCCAAAATGTCACAAAATAATAGGACATAAACTCGTGAATGAGTAACACAATCTACAACTATATATATATAAAAGAAACAAATGGTCGAAAAAACCAAAAAGGGCAAGGTACATCAAAAGGTATACAGTGAAAGTGATACTCATGTCAATATTGGACTAATGTGAGAAGGGGCAGCAAGGAAAACGACAATAAATGAAGGACATACTATTATATGAGATTGAAGCAACTTTGTAAAGGTATACTAGGGTATAGTAAGGAAGGCCAAATTTTATGTGTTACAACATTGACATAAGCACACACTAAAATATCATTTGGAATGAAGTACGAGCATAATTACAATAACTTGTATATTCTTTGGCTAACATCTCTACCTAAGCCTATTTTGGATTTATATCCTCATGACTAATCATTATTTCCTTCTTGTTAATGTTTTGATATTAAACTATCATGGTAAGGATTGAGGCTATGAATATTAATTGATTAGGTCATATACTAGGTATCAATCCATCAAAAAAAACTAACTAGAAAAATTAACCCTAAAAAAATTGACGCCAAAAAAATAAACAACTAAACCAAATTATATATATAACTTATAAATCATTAAAACTCAACCACTTAAAAAGTGAAAAGTTGTTCCTATACAAATTAACTAAACTAAATTATACATGTACCTTGCCATTCATTAAAACTTACAACCACATAATTAATTATATTAATAATATGGTAGAATATGCACTACCTACCTGCGAGGCAGGGTGGAAGCCGAAGCTGAATTCGAGGTTAATTCCATTAATTTATCCGTCGTGTGTCCAGTATTAATCAACCTTAATTCCATTAATAGGGTTGCACTGCCAACAACAATCAGGGACAATTCATTAAAACTTACACCTAAAAGTTACAACCACATAATTACTTATATTATATTAAAAATATGGTAGAATATGCACTACCTACCTCTGAGGCCGGGTGGAAGCCGAAGCTGAATTCGACGTTAATTCCATTAATTTATCCGTCATGTGTCCAGTATTAATCGACCTTAATTCCATTAATCGCGTTGCACTGCCAACAACAATTGGGGATGAATCAAACTGGACAGAAAAATACAAGTATATTAAATCTAACTGTTTAATCCAAGGTACTAGAATGTACTGTTCAATCCGTGATCATTTAAATTAAATTATAACCTGATCAAAGCACAGAGCGCATGGTATTGACGTTGGTTTCCGCCGGAATGGACTCTCCCAGTCCCAGTATGTATCCTCTTTGTTCAATTCCAATCAGGTAAATGAAAAAACAGAAGAACTTACTACAAAAGCTTTTAAGAATTCACATTCCACCCAGGAAAGAAAAAACGAAGGTGGCATTTAATGATATATTTAAAAAAACAAACAAACGAATTTACCATGAAAGTTTTCAAGAATTCGGACTTCATTAGGGAAAAGAGAACACACACTTAGAGAAAAAGAAAAAACAGAAAGATAATAAAAACTTCAGAAAATGGGTCGGCCGGCAAACAAAAAAAAATACAGACCAAAACACCGCAGAATCAAGAACCACAGACAAAAGAAAAAGTTAATTAACAAGAAAATATTGAGAAACCCCAAAAGACCGACTCATTTTTTCAATTACATGATCTCCATATCCATTTTTCCCGCTTTAGTTGGATCACCTGTAAAAATGCAAAACCATTAATCAACTAAATCATAATTAAAAACTTACAACTATAAACCTGTAACAATGAATAAATGATACTAACCCATTGATCTACTCGTACCTCATTATCAGCAAATAATATATTAATGCCTCGAACAACTACCAGGTCAGATCATAACCATTTTAAGCCCCGCTGATATCAGAAAGGAGGAAGGTCAATTACTATCTATTATCCTGAGATGATGAGAAATAATTCGTAGTAACAGAGTGCATACACTTTTAATAAACGAATTTACACTTGATAATTTGAGTAATTTCTCTAATCAGATCTAATACATTGATCCACTCGTACCTCATGATCAACAAGTAATATATTAATGCCCCGAACAACTCTCAGATCAGAGGATATCCATTTTAAGCCCTGCAAACATTAGGATAAAATATACTAATTAAGCAGAGTCGTTTTGAAGTGCTGATATCAGAAAGAAGGAAGGTCAAGCGGTATATAATATTCTGTTGCAAATTCGTTTTGAAGTGCTGATAAGGTCAAGTTGTATATAATATTCTGTTGCAAATTCGTTGTAACAGAATATATACCATGAGAGTATGAAAGATGATTAGATCTTCTGCACAAATAAGCGTAAAAATAGACAGAGGGTGCACCATACGAGGAGGTTGGAACCCTGGAGAAACATCTCAACCCAAAAGAAACATGTCAACCCAAATTTCATGAAGATTCATTTCAAACAACTTGATAATCGAGATTACATAAACATTGGAGCCACAGAATTAAAAGTATGGACGTGATTCCAGCCATTTCTCCCGTACGGAGCTTCGGCCTTGATAGATGAACAAACCACTAATTTAGATACAGTCGAAGTGTGTAATTGACATAAAGATACCTTTCAGATTTGACCAGCAAGTGATGGGCTCCTCCATGAAGCACTTCTCGCCTTCCGCCTCCTTCGCAAATCCATCCAACGGGTACACGATGCCCCCTCCTGCGCTGGATTCTGAAATGTTGCAATGGACAGCCTGCTGCTGTTCGAGTTCACCACTGCATGATGGTCGGCACTCTTGAACTTGCCATAGCTCAGATAAAACCACCCATACAAGGCAAAAGATGAAACTATAAAGATATACCTGCATATGATCTCCAAGGTTGACGACGAAGGCTCTTTGAATTGGCTCAACGATGATCCAATTTTTGCCGTCGTCCTTTCAGGTAGGTTGGAGGCCTCCAACTTGGTCTTGGTATTGGAGTAGAAGAGTGATCGGCATGCCTCTTCAATCCCAACGTCATGTTTGGCTTTGGGCATTTCGGATCCGTTTCTGGTCCATTTCCACCAGCTTGCACGTCAAAGCCATCAGGCTTCGTTATATTTCTACAGTCTCCCTGCAAATACATCAATTATTAGTATCAGACAAAGCCGAAACCAATTTATGGGTGTGCCTCCAACCTCTGGTGAAGATGCAGATCTCCCTTCAGTTGAGGACGCTTTCGCCCCGAAGATGGAGATGACTGCTAGCGTCCACCCAGACGAGATCAAATCAACGCATTGCATTCAAATTCAAATTGTACGATTCAGATTATCTGCCACCTACCAACAACCGACGGTTAATATTGCTTTTTGCTTTTTGCCACTACCTACATCCAGGTGTATAGGTTTTTTCGCTGAGTTTATGTTTGGGTAATAAATTAATATTTTTGAAAAAAAATTATCAATTTTTTTCCATATTTGTTGAGGGTTTTGTTTTAATTTTCAGTTAGGAAAATTATGGAGATGTTTTTTGTTTAACAGATATGTGAATGTAAAATAACAATTTAATATGTATATTTTGTCTTATATTTTAATACTTTTTATGACTATATTAAAAAAATTATTTTTTTAAACAATTTAACATTGATAAAAAATGAACTAGATATATATAAAAAACAATATGATTGTATTGTGAATATATGGTAGTCTAAATTCAACCTCAATATACAAGTTTTAATAAGAATATTGTTAGGTTTTTGCAACTTTAACCATCAAGTACATTATGTTTAAAAATGCATTGGTGCTTAAATATTTTTAAATTCACCCTTATTTATATTTTAAAATGAGTTGGTTATCCATGGTTACTGTCATTTTTTAAATATACCATTACCATAGTGGTTTAATAGGTGGCTTAATGCATTATTATATATTCAATGTAATAGTTACCTATATGTTTCATTATAATAATGCTCAACCAAAACTAGGACACTTTTTTTTGTGGTTTAGTTTATTTCATGCACTCATGGATATAGGTATACCAAATGCATTGATGTTGCAACTTCAACGATCAAGAATATTGCTAAGTTTTTGCAACTTCAACCATCAAGTGCACCATGTTTAAAAATGCACTGGTGCTTAAATATTTTTAAATGCACCTTTTTTTTTGTTTTGGTTTAGTTTATTTAATGCACCTATGGATATAGGAATATCAAATGCATAGATGTTGCAACATTTACCATGCTTTGGTAGTGCATTGAAATTAAATACACAAAATATAAACTCTATTATGAGTACACATAAATTCCATTCCTAATAACTAAAGTTGTATTATTGACAAAAAAAATTCAAAGAGCAACAACTCCACTTTCCAAATTCAATTAGTTATTAAGAAATTATGCAAAAAAAGTGGTTGAGAGGTACTTTAGGCTAGTTGGCTAAACTCATTGTTGAAATTAGCAAATCCAAGCAGTCAGCCCTTCAAGTCCAATCCATGCTAAACCTACACAAAACTAAGTAACCCTTCTTAAAGCCTTTTAACCATTAATTAATATAATCAATACAATGAAACATTATACCTAATTGAAATAACTAACCTCTTAGGTAAAGCAATTTCACCTCTAAATCAAATAATCAATGAACACAATCAAATTTGGGGGAGGAAAGATGAGAGATTATCATTTTATTACAAGAAGTGAACAACAAGGTATTTATACTTGAATTCTCTTGAGGCACCTCCTCACCAAGTTTTGGATTCCCCCATCTTAGACCACTAACATACAACAAATCCACTTTTGTTTCTCAATATTGAAAGGAAGGGATCATCGTAGGGAATTGAGACCCCAACTCGGACTTGAAAGGGAAAATGATCAGAAATAAGGGTTTTTGTTAAGAAAGAGGGCATAAAAGCCGCATAAATTCACTACTTGATCCTCTAGCATGAGGATACTCAATCAATGTGGTTCCTCTTCTCCAAGTAATTTCCTTCTTTTATACTTATAAAATGTGATTCAGGTAATTGATATGGCCCATAACCATATTTAGGTATACAAACCATAAGAAACCCACTCAAGAGCATACCTTCAATGCACCTTTATTATTATTTTTTTCTTTTTTTGGAATTAACCCTTTTGTTGCTTTAAGGAAACTCATGGTGGCCTATAGGTTGCTTTAGGGAAATCATAAGGACCAAGAAAAACTTGTTTTTAGAAGAATTGTCATGTAGTGGGACCTAATAATGCTATAACACCTATAGTGGTGCTTTCATGTTTATTAGATGCATTAGTTATTAGTGTGTTTCCACACCGCTAAAAATGGAAAAATGACCTTGCAATCTTGTTGCATGTGAGATTATTATATGCACTAGTTCATGAAATAAAAACATGGATGTAGTCAAGTTTTCCCTCAATCTTATATGTTACCATGCTTGAGATCAATGAAATAACCAACCATAATGCATCCTCAAGATTTTAAATGTTAACTTATATTTCATTGAGAATTGAAATCAATTATGAAAAGGTGAAGCAATTTGTATAGGCCCATTTAAGTATAAATATATCAAATATGTTAAGATATTAAATTTATTCTATATAATATAGTTATATAATTGTATATTCAATTATATTTCATTGCCATATGTTTTTGGCTCTAAAAATGATTGATGAAAATATATAACAATGTGTTTATACTAAATAATATCCTTTACATGTTATGTTTTAAGTATATGTAGATTAGAGTAATTATTAATAGGAAGGATTTTATGATGCACCTTCTTAAAATTAAGGATATATTTTCTTATTTTGATAGTAATGAGTCACAACATAAATGTAAAGAATGATATGACCCAAAAAAATGAAATAGATCATTTTTTTTTATAGATTTTAGATTATTTCTAAAAACTAAAATTTGTTATACATTTGAAATGACAAGAACCATAGAGGTGATAGAGATGCAAAACGTGGGATTGTAAACAACTATCCACATTTCCCTATTTCATTTTTATTGAACAAATTAAGCTATATTTTGTTCTATGCCACACAAAACAATTATTTTCACAAATATACATTAGAAACAACTATTAATATTACAATTGGATGAAATTTTATTTCGTTGGAATAATCTAAAGGATGCACCATTTTTTCACTTTTAGTTGTTTAGGAAAATCAATTTACTTACCAACAAAAAATGTTCAATATACTCTTAAAGCTTTAGGATTCTTAGATTGCTATTTTGCAAAATTCAACGGTTGCATTTTGGTCTTAGAAAAGGAAGGTGGTTGCATTTCGGTCTTAGAAAAGGAAAGTGAATAAAATACATTACAAAAGGGAATACTTGGAAAAAGATTTAATGTCATTTCTAAAAAAATGATATTTGGCAACTGACAGTAGATGAAAATATTGAAGATATAAGGTCATTTCTCTTAAACTATATTGTGTGATAGACACTATTATTTGCTTACATCACAATACACTTTTATAAATTATATTATAAGATGGGTTAAAGTGTCTTATTTGCTTTTATTCTACACTTGTTAATATTCTTTATTTGCTTACATCACAATACACTTTTATAAATTATATTATAAGATGGGTTAAAGTGTCTTCTATTCTTTTATTCTACCCTTGTTAATATTCTTTATTGTAATTTGTTAAAATATTTTATTATCTAATGAAGTGTTCAAATGATAAAAGTTGTCCAATCAAATTTATAATTTCTATATTTTTTGTTTTTAAATTTAATTAAAAGTATTTAGTTATGAAATTTGATCAACTAAAAGATGAAATTTTTATATTTGTTTGGAGTTGTAACATTGCATACATAGTATTAAGGAATTATCTATATATTCATATTTATAAAACATTTTAATTTATTTAGTGAGGACGATGGAGCCGACTAGGGTTTTGATTGGGGGAGCTGAAGCCCTGCTGCAATTCTGGGTTGTGATTGGAGCTCGTAGGGACGAATTCTAAGTATTCATCGACTTGGAGTCAAGCTGGTTCGACTAGAACCAGTCTAGTACCAACCAAGTATAAAAAAAGTGGGAAATAGGGATTACGATGAAGATTAAAATTTGTTTTCTCTGAATCCATTTACACTCGGGCTGATTTTTTTGGCATTTTGTTGTTTGGCTCACTTTCTGCTCTATCTTTGGGCATCTTCTCCGTTATTCTTGGTGGTGGTCGTTTTTGTGGTGCTCAGGTTGCAATTTCTGGCATGTTGTAGTATGTTCTCTTTATTCTCTTAACTTAGGGTTAGACCTCAGTTATTTGTGATAGCCAGGATAGTGGTTTCCAGGTGTCCACAGGTCCCTCCTTTTCCAAGTTGGGGGGGACAGGTGTGGGTCACCCTTACCTACCCGGTCTTGGGCCTTTATGGCTTCTCCTTCTCATTTTCGGGGTTCGTCATCCCATCCTCAGTTGGAAAAACCTTATGTTCTTCCGGACTTGTCTTCTCTGCGTTCTAATGAACAGTGAAATCAAAACTTCTATGGGGCGAAGGCTAGGGTTCGACGATGGTTGAAAGCGTTCAAAGCTCGGTCAATGGTTTCCAGGTTTGTAATTGCAGAGGATACAAACCTTGATAGAGTTTCAATGTTTGCAGAGCCTGCTTTAGTTGGTTGTCTTGAGTATACTTCTGGTTCGAAGGATGAAATTCTGGAATGGATTAGGGTTAATTGGGTGCCGGTTACTGGTATGGCTCCAAGGGTCAACTTGTTGTTGAACCGTTGGATTCTCTTTGTCTTCCCGGATGCAGCCATGATGTCTAGGGTATTGGAGGGTACTTGGCTATTCAAAGATGGCTCCTTAATTTTGAAGCATTGGCATATTGCCTTCGACCCTCTTACGAAGAAGCAGAGACTGCGGCACCTCTGGATGATGATTCCAGGCCTGCCTATTGAACTTTGGATGGAGGAGCTTATTGTCGGCTTGGCTAATTCGGTTGGCCGGTTCATCTGTATTGATAGGAAGACCCTATTTGGCATGGATAGGAGATATGCCAAGGTAATGGTGGAAATAGAAATGGACTCTGGCCTTCCGCCACAAGTTGAGGTTGTTTGGGGTCATAGAAGTTGGAAGCAAAGACTTGATTTCTTAAGAATCCCTTTTCGTTGCTTCACCTGTAAGGAAATTGGTCACATTCATGCAAAATGCCCCAATGTTAAAAAGTTGGGGTCGACAGTGAACGGTACCCTGGATTTTTCAACTCTTACTGTTGGTCCTGGTAAGTATATTCCTGCTCCTGACACTGTTTATTCAGAAGTTTCAAAAGATGATATTGCTTTGATGGAAGTCGATGAGAAGGACTTAGATGTTCGTATTGCCTCTGGGGATGTTATTTTGAGACACGGGCCTCATGTGCCTTCTGTTGGGAGTCTTCCTACATCTGTTGATATAATTTAAATATTCTATTGCTCACAATCTTACATTTGAGTTAGATCTATTGTTGATAGGGGTGATGTTGGTGCGGGTAATTCTGGGGGTCATGTCAATTTTGCTGAACCACAGGCACCTGATAAACTTATTTCCCCTTTTGTTGATGCTTTGGGCCCTGTGAGTCCTAGGGTTCAGGATACTATTATTTTTTATATTGGAGGTTCTGTGGTAAGGGATAGATGTGAGTTCAAAGTTGATGGGGTTTTAAAAACCCTTACCCCAGTACCTTCCTATTCCAAATCTCCGGTAGCTGGTTCTGATGTTGTTCCTCGTCATGTTGTTAAATTTCAAAACGTTACTATTCGGAGGGGTACAAAGAAGAAAGAGGGGATTAGGGTTAATGATTGTGTGGATACAATCCCTTCCCTGGTTTCTGAACGTTTGCTGACAGGGGATTCTATTTCTTCGTCTGATGAGGGTCTTAGAGCAAAGATACCCTGCAACTCTGTTTCTTAATGTCCATTTTATCGTTGAATGTTCGAGGGTTGGGGAAGGTTGCTAGGGAAAAGGCCTTCTCTAAAACTTTTGCAGCTATTTGTCCAGGTATTGTGTTACTTCAGGAAAATATGTGTTTGAGTGCTGTGGCGATCTCTAAGTTAGGTAACCTCCTACCCAGTTGGGAAGTTGTGGCTTGTTGTTCCAATGGGCTTTCAAGGGGTTTGGCAGTGGCATGGAACCCTACATTGTTTTCTTTCAAAACATTTTCTACTCCATGGGGTTTACTGATGAAAGGAACTTGTATTGGTTTGAACATTCAACTACACATCCTTAATTGTTATGCTCCTTATGATGATAGGAGAAATTTCTGGGAAGCCTTGGCTTCATCTGGGGTTCTTAATTTGTTCCATTTGGTTATTGCAGGCGATTTAAACTTTACAAAATTTGCCTCTGAAATTTGGGGTTATCTGGCCAGATTGGATCAGTTGGCAGACTATTTTATGGATTATTTATGTCGGTATGATCTGGTGGATGTGGTTCCTGCTAAATTAATTCCTACCTGAACAAATGGCAGGCAGGGTGATGCGGATGTTCACAAGAGACTTGATAGGTTTCTAGTGAAGTCTTCTTTTTTAAGGATCATACAGAAGTCTCAGACTTGGGTTCATGAAGTGAAGTTCTCTGATCACTGGCCTATTGTCTTCCAATTTGAAGATTATGGTCAAAAGGTTTGCTATCCGTTCAAATTTAATAGTTCTTGGCTTATGGAGAATGATTTTTGTGAGGTGGTGAAAGATTTATGGTTAAATGCTGACATTGAATACTTAAACCCAATGGATTATTTCTGTCATTAGATGATGAAGCTTAAAGATGAGTTTATTGAATGGATCAAGGTTAGGAAGAAGTCTGATGCAGCAGAATTGAAGGAAATGGAACTCAGTATTCAGAAAGCTTGTATGATGAATTTTGATGGCACTTTGAATCAGGAAGAAATTGAAGTTTTGAAGTTATATGAGAAAAAAAAGGAGGAAATTCTTTTGATGGAAGAAAGGGAGTGGAGATTGAAGAGCCGAGTGGTGTGGATCAATCACGTGGATAGGAATACTAAATTTTTCCATGCTTATGCTTCTACGAGGAGGAATTTGAAAATGATTTGGGATATTAATGGTGAAGGTGGTAACTCTATTAAGGGGTTGGAATCCTTAAGCTTTGAAGTTGTGAGGTTTTTTGGCAATATTTACAGAGAAGAAGGTGGCTGTGATCTATTGGATTAAATTCGTTTGGCAAGACTCTATCCTAGGTGTTTTGATGAAAGGGAAGCTGAGGAGTTGGGGAAGGAGGTTTCATTAGAAGAAATAGAGAAAACTTTAAAAAAAATTGCCAGGGAGAAAAGCCCTGGGACTGATGGCTGGCCGATGGAAGTTTATGTGCATTTCTTTGATGTTATCGGGAAAGACATCGAACGTCTTGTGGAATTTACTAGAGTTCATGGGTTCATTTCTGGAGCATTAAATTCTACATTCCTTACTTTAATTCCCAAGAGTAACAAGCCAGTTTCTTTTGGGTAATATCGTCCCATAGCTTTATGTAACCTTATCTATAAACTTGTTTCTAAAATTATTGCTCAAAGACTGAAGAATGCTCTATCTGCTATCATCACTCCAGAACAGTTTGGGTTCTTAAAAGATAGGCAAATTCATGATTCGATTGGTCTTACCCAAGAGTTGGAGCTCTCGGGTCAGTACTCACAGGAATGGGACCGATATATTTTGGCTCTGAGAACGGCTGGTATTGTTATTTCTATGAACCCTGATAAATTATTATGGGCTGGCAATTCAAAAGAAGGGTTTGTTTTTGCAAAATCTGCATATGACAGAATTATTCAGGATGTATGCATTTATCCAAGACAGTGGTGGTGTTCGAAAATTTGGAAATGGTCTATCCCACTGAAGGTAAAATGTTTTTTTTGGTACGTACTCAATGGAAGCCTTAAGACATGGGATAATCTCCTCAAGCGTGGTTGGAATGGACCGAGCTGGTGTTGTTTATGCAAGTTAAGTTCTGAATCTACATACCACCTATTTGTGAAGTGCTCCTTTATGCAAGAAATTTGGTCTTTTTGCTGTAAAGAACTAAACTTGAATATGGTCTAGGATGATTTGGACTTTGGCTCTGCATTGCTCAATTGGGTTAGGGATTTTAAAAAACCTCTATTCCTACCTATTTTTGTCTCCTGGGTTATCTGGTTTGCTAGAAATGATATGATTTTTCAGAACAAGGTACCAGCTGTGGTTCTTTGTGTAAAGACTATTATCAAAATGTTACAGACTTATCCAGAGGAGGAGCAATGCAAGAAAAGTGTGAGTGATAGCCCTTTCTCCTTTATGATATCACAACTTATATTATTCTTTGATGGAGTTGCTCAAGCAGGTATGTGTGCAACAGGAGGTGTCATTTATCTCAACGAAGATCATTACTTTTCTCTTCGACTAAATGGTGGCAGAGGTACTAGAACAAAGGCAGAGCTATTGGATTTATGGGTTGTTTTAAAAGTGGCGAATATATTTGGTCTGGTAAATCTCAAAGTCTTTGGGGATTCCTGGGTGACTATCAAATGGGCCTCTAATGAATACAATCTGAATATAATTGCTCTCAGGTATTGGTGTCTCCGAACACGTCAAGAGATTTCAAAACATGATCATATTTCATTTGAGCATATATTCAGAGTTCACAATTCTCTTGCTGATCAACTTTCTAAAGAAGCTTTTGAAGGGCCTGAAGGAACTTTGTTTTGGGAAGAGTGGATGGATTCCTATCTGTTGGACAGGGGTAACTTATTTTTCTTTTAGGTTAAGTTCCTTTCTTGGACTGATGTAAATCTTTTTTAGAAGACATTTTGAAGGGCGATTTTATATTTTGTATAGCAGTTAAACTGTTGCTTTCTTTTGAGAACAAGATCTTGATATGATATCTTGAATCTTCAGTATTCTCGATCTATCTTTGTACTATTTGATTCGACCTGAATAGCAATACTACGATTTTTTTCTGATGGGAAAAAAAAATTCAATATATTATTTATAGAGGAAGGCCCCATTATAAAGAGAATAGTTGGAAAATTTTCTTTCATCCATCTATATTCAAGTTGGACATGTGATGGGTCATTTGAAGGAGATAATTATAGAAAATGATTATGTGTTCTTTTTTTTTTAATTCTAGGACCCCATTTAAATCTAAGATATTGGTTAAAAAAATTTAAATCATAAAGATGATGAATTTTATTGTGAACATTTATTAACAATCAATAATTATATAATGTATTATTGTATATTTAATATTTTTATTCTTTGTGTATGACATTATTTTATTAGGAGATTGCTTATGCTTATGTTAGCATCAATTGAACATTATTACCTTTGCAATATAAAAATAATAACAAGATTAATCATTGCATTGCATTTCCTCTTCGCATATGCAAAAATTCTAGTTAAAAACCCATTGATTATATTGCGAAAGGTGTGCTCATACATAGAATTCACAAAAATGAAATAAAGATTAAAATATTGTTAAAAATATGTCATCGAATGTTATACAAAGGTTTATTTCATACTACTCATTATAAACAATTCTTCGACAATTTCTTGAAGATATTAAATGTTGGGTTATGTATATCAATCTCATGTAATGTAATGTAAATGATTTTTTCATATATTTATTTCAATGTGCAAAATTGATAAAAGAGATTTTTTCACTTTAATCTAATGAAAGAGAATTGCAAGTATACAATTATTTTGATAGTATTGTAAATCATATGTATACATGAAACCTTTAAAAAAATTGGGAAACATTTGATGGTGTTTACGATTATAGAAACATAGTTCTTGTGGATGACTCAAAAGAGAGAATGTTTGTAATGATGAAAAAACTATTATAATTCAATGACTTATAAGTATCAAATATGAATGAAAAGTACTTGTTGGATAAAATGTGGACAACTTTGATGTTGTCAAAAGATGTAGGCGATGTGCAACCCATTGTAAAAGCTTTGAAAGAAGGTAATTAAATGTAATTGACAATTTCTACAACTATTTGATAGTTTTATATTATCTATTTTTTCCAAGGAACAACCTCGCGAAAAACCCTTTGAATACTTCCCCATGATTCATGGATGGTAAACGGGGTAAACCACCATCCCTGATTACAAAACCTAACCCCAAGGGAATCAAGAGATTCGAATCCGTAGCCTCCCCAACTTTTGGGGGAGAGATTTCATGTATTTCACATCTGGCTCATGACCACTTGAGCTAACCCTCAGGGCTAGAGTTTCATATTATCTATGTGTAGACGCATATAAAAAAAATTATAATTATTAAAAGCATTTGATATTTGATATTGTTAGGTGTTTGATATGTTTTTTTCAGAATTTAATGATCTAATATAAAAATGAAAATAAATGATGTGGATTTCAAAAGTATTGATTTTTTTAGGATGAATATTTTAAAATCCAATAATTATGCATCTTATGCATTTTTTATTGTCAATGTCTGGTGAATGAGTAGTGTTTTGCTTTGGAACTTATACATTTATGAAAAATAATTACTAATAAAACAAGTACAAATATGGGATTTGATCTTCACATTTTGAAATATTGATCCTACATTTTTGGAATTTGATTTTACACAATATTTTCACTTAAGAAATATAATTCTACAATTTTGCAATTTGATTCTACATATTTGTAATATCATTATGGCACATTTGGAACTCACTTTCACACTTTGGAAAGACCAATTTTAACTTGTCTATAAAAGGGCTTGGATTGAAATATGATAAAATTGAATGAAATGGTCATTTGAGCATGTATGAACAAATAAAAGACAATATTTTCCTTAATGCTAAGATTAGGAGTGAGTTGACCTACAAACCCTTCCCCGGGACTTGAAAGGGAGTGGGGTGCCTTAGATACTTGTTGAACCTCTTAGGGATCCTTAGACATTGATGATAAACTTATTGAAAACATCATATGATTTATGTTATACTTAATGAGACTACATTACAACACTTGTTGCATGAATGGATATGACATTTAACACATGCCAAATCTCTTCATTGAGACACTTGTTGTGTTATGAGGACACTATTTGTGTGATTTGATGGGACCTTAGATAGACACTTGTAAATTTAAGTGGAAATTATCAACCCTATGAAGAGGTGTTGGAAAGAGACACTTATTTCATTCCATTTAAACATAATCTTCCCAACTCTTTTATGAAAGAAAGAGACGATAAGGTGAACAACATGGGATAAGTGTAACACCCCAATGTTTCCATTGACCCAACATGAGATTATTCAAATGTTCTAATGGCTATAGTATTTTCGACGAGACTTGATTATTTTGTTGTGATATCAATTGAGTTTTTTATTGTGATGGATGATTAAATGTAAATAGATATATTTTCCAATTATTTATTTACATAGAGAGAAAGGTCCAAAGGTGGAACAAGTGAAAAATACCAATTGGATATGGCAACCTTCCATTGCTCCTCCCATGCAAATTTAAGTCTGAAAGTGCTATATTGAGATAATGTGCATGATAATAAAGGAAATCTACCTAGAAATAATTATATAAAAAATGAACATGAATGGAAAAATGATCTACCCATAACTGTGATTATTGTAATTAGGGTTCATCAACACTTCCCACCATTGGAGAATACCATTAAACATAATTATGAGAATGAAGTCTCTTTGGCATAGAGATTTTCCACAACTGAAAGAAATGAAACATTTTGTGTTCACTCTATAGAGGCAATTGATCCTATCCATCCTTTTAATATTTACCACCTCACTTATAATGTGAGATATTAACATATCATTATGGGAGAGTAAATTTGACAAGGCAATAATGTAAGAAAATATAAAGGGCATACAATATTGCAACAAGTTAAAACTAAGGAGTGTAACAATGGTTAGTGTTATCCATCATGTTTGTATCCCACAAGTACCATATCACTTGATAGAGTCTCTTTGTCATTGGGATATAAGAGGGCTTAAGTCGACAAATACCTATGTGGGATTAGTTGTGTTATCCTCTCTCCATATTACCTGTGTTCCCCAACAAATTTTAGTACCCTTCTATACTAAAGAAATGACTACCATATTACCCACTATAAGTATGTGAAGTAACCATAAGCAATCAAAATCATTAAGTAGCCAACTGATACCCTTAATACAATTTCTCAACCTCCAATTAGAAAAGCCTAATTTGGATTGTCCGTATTGTTACTTGCAAAAGCAATTTTATCAGTAATAAGTTTATAGTCACCCTGATCCAGGTGGATATCAGTGGCGACCCACCTTTTCCAATTGGCTCAAAACAATTTTCTGGCAACTTTTGTAATTTACTATTTTTAGCAGTTTTTTGGGTCCTAAACTTCGGGATCCATTTTGAGGCCCTAAACGACGTTTTGTGGGGTCAACTAAATCAAGAAATTTGTCCCAATAGTTGTATTTCTCAGATATATCTTTCCAATGAGCTATCGTGCGCCCCAAACGGAGATCATATGCCAAAGTTACGCCCCCGGGAAGTTGATACACCAAACTACCCAAAACGGGGTCCACAAAACTGTTGGCTTTTCATCTTCAGAGGTTAGGGTTTTGGATTTTGGGTATTGTAAAAAGGATTTCAGAGCCTCATTGCAACGTTCTGCTTGCGAAGGAGCGCAGTCGTCACATCTCTTCTCAGAGATAAGCCGCCACCATTCCAGCAAGCTTTTTTTCCGCTGCATTTTACAGTTCCAGCTTATTTCCTTATTGAATAGAAAACCAGTTTTATTGTATCTCTGTTATTTTGTGTTAAGAATCTTTTAATAATTTGTATTCATTTCATTCTGCTCATAAAATCCGAATCACACCCTCTATGATAAAAGGAAATTCACAGCCACCGTGTGAAAAATCCCTAATCCTTTTTCGACTGCCAAAACGTTTACTTCATTATTTGTTAGGATGATTTTTTTTGTATGATAGACTATAGGTTCATTAATTTCATAAAAAATGATTCCACCAAAACATGCATGCCTAGAATTCCCTTTGGAGGCGCTATCAAAATTCATTTTAATAAAGGGGATCTGTGGATGTGACTGTAATAATGTAGAATGGGCCAATGGTAATGAGCAATTAGTCATAACAAGTTGAGGGAAATTTCCAATATTGAAAAGTTAAGTTTTTATTTTATATTCCTAAAATACTACGAGGTTTGTTGTAATAATGGGATCACATGATATCGATTGTCAAAGCCATTGTTTCAAAATAATTGCAAATTTAACCCCAAGAAAAAATGTGGGGTGTTACTAATAACACCACTTTTTAGTTTGAAGGTTGATTTTAAAGTTTTTGTTGCAATAATACTTCTTGTGAAGAACATGGTTTCAAATATGTTAGAATTTTAACCTCAAAACAAAAATGTTTTTGATAGTACCATTTTTAAATTAAAGATTGATTTTAAAGTTTTCATTAGCAACATTACAAGGTTATTGAGGTAGTAGTTTCCGAAAGTTGTAATTTTTACCCTAAAATTATTATTTATAATAATAAAGAAAGAAAAAATTGCTTAGGTTAATAATGTAAAAGTTAGGTTAGTAATTGACTTATGCCATTTATCATAAATAGAGTAGTTTCATATTATTAATTAATAAATTGGTTTTTGTTAAAGTAAAACTTAGTTTATAATGATCAATTAGATACTAAAACTTTACTTTAATAAAGTCACTTTAAACTTTATGTTATTTTTCATTGTTACATTTTAATTCACTTCATTGTGTTTCTTGGTCTATCCCACAATCATAAAATGGATTGACTAGACCTCATTTTAACCCTTTATAAGAAAAAAATTTCTTTCTGATTTAAGTAATACAACACAAATAAGTCTTCTGAGTTTAGCCTTGGTTTCTTTGTATTCAATTTTTATGAGGGATTGTTAGCATATCACATCAAAGAGACCAAACGTTTCACTAGAACTAGGTATAGTTTCATTTTTTAATTACAAAGCAAAGTAAAAATAAATAAATAAACTAGTAGAACCTAACGGTGCACATGGGTGTCAACCATATTTTGTACAAATCTATATATAGAAGAGAACATAAAGGTACTGATTCACAATCTAGTCGATAAAACAAAAATTTGACCATACGTGTCCATATTATACTATACAGACAACCCAAAATTTTTGTTTGAGTAGAATTTTGACCCTTTTTTTTCACAAGAGAGTAGAATTTTGACCTGTATGGCATGTTTGACCATCAATTTAACAAAATATATATATATTTTTTGTTTAATTCAAATAATCTAGGAGAAGATTAGATATGTTAGATATGTTCTTACATGAATTGGTACCTATATTTCAAGTTATGGACATTTTAGTTGTTGATTTAGAGTTTCTCAGCGTGCTTCAAGATAAATTAATTGTTTTGGTGCTGGTTTGTATACAATTTGATTATTTTTAAGTTGTTTGAGAGAAAATTTGTCAAAATCTGCGTCTTATAGTTGTTGGGGAGAAAACCAATGGTTTATTAGGTTGATTTTGAGTAGATTTATTAAAATATACAATTTTTTTTTTTACATTGTGTGTATATTTATCAGAAATCTACATGTTTATCAACAATACATGGTTGATACAGTGGTTTAGAGATGGTATCTAGGGGTTCTTTCAAGTATTTTTAAACATTTTACTATTCTTCATTGTATTTTCTTGCATTTGTGACTTATATCTATGTCCTCTCTACCCAACATCACGTTGGAAACTAGTGAAAGATTATCTAGCAAGAACTACAATACTTGGAAGCAAGGTATGTGTAATACCCCGGTTGTTAAGCCCCGAACATATGTTATTATTGGGCACTAGGTGCTGGGTCTATGGACTTTATTATTATTATTATTATTATTATTATTTAATTAAATAATTATTTTCACATGGGCAACTAACGAGAATGGGGGGCCATGGATTCCACATGTGAGGGGGTTGGGGACTAAGAGTTGTTGCTCTCCGTAACATTACTCTTTGGACCCTATTTTTTATTATTTTGGTTTATGGAGGTATTATTACGCCCTCCTTGACGTTTAATGGGACCTACTTGGATAGTACGCCCTCCTTGGCTATTCCAAGCCTCCATTGATGCTCCTCATGTGCTAGTGCACCTTCACTGGCAATTTTTAGCCTTCCCTCCTTGAAAAATTTTAAATCCCCTCTCTATTTCACCTTTTGTTGTTCTGGGAAAGGGAATCTCTAATTGTAACCTTTCTCTCATGAATTGAGTAACCCCTAGTGAATTTGAGTTACCTTCCTTGGGAATTTGAATGGCTATAGAAGGATTAGAAAGGGATCTCTTTCATTCTTCTTATCTATCTTTGAGCTCTCTAGTGTAGTGGAATGCTCCCTTGTTTGGGAAATATATGCTCTCAAGTAGGAGATGTATTGTATTGCAGGAATATTGAAGGCCTTGTAATGAGGTTTGAAGACCTTGTAATGGGGATTGGAGATTGATCTAAGCTCACACAACATGAGTCCTTCTCCCATTGCTTATCTTTGTCCAATCTAGATCGTAAAGCTTAGGTGAGGGTGGTGATATCCTAAGAGCTTGTGTAGCAAGGGGATTCACTACAAGCATCAAGTAGAGTAGATGGAAGGGAAAGTTGATATGGTGAAAGGTGTAGTTGTGGTATTCTTACGGTGTTGAGAAAGGATCAATCATATGTTCTGGTTCAGAAATTTCTGAGCATTTTTGGGTTGTGATACCTATTCCATTATGTCAATAACGTCATTTCCAGTAAGGAATAATTTTTGTTTCACTAAAAAAGCTTTTTGTATGACTAATATATAGTTGCTTTGGCGTGGCAGTGTTTCCGGTGTTGAGAAGAGCGTACCCACCATTTTGGTTTGAGAGTACCTCTGCTTGTGGATCTATGGCCTCAAATCGAGGGTGAATGTCATGTTGAAAGATGCATGAACATGGCATGTCTATCTCTAGGTGTAACGTTATCATGTTGAAGCTAGTTGTTTTTCATTGAGATGAATATTTTATTACATGCAACCTTATTTATTGCCATTTCTGATATATTTGTGTGTGTGTGTGTGTGTGTGTGCCCATGGATTTGATTTTAATGTTGATTCCATGGATGTAAGTGAAAACCATGATATCTGATGTTATTATCATTTATATGGTTGTAGATGATATCCTTCATATCTTAATTCCTTTTTAGTTTATATGGTTGTAGGTGTCAGTCAATAGACTTTTTGTTTAACATTATTAATGTGCTCTTGGATCTAATTATGTTGTCATTTACATGGTTGTAGGTGGAAGCCATGGGATCTGATCTATTTATAATTTATATGGATATATATGGCATCCTCCATATGTGGTTTTGATTATGTTAATATGGTTGTAGGTGGCAGTCAATAGATCTGATTTTTAACACTATGAATATGGTTGATTGTGGCAGCCTGTAGATCTGTTTATTTACATTGTTTAGGGTAGGTTGTAGACTTGATTATTTTAAACTTTAAATGGATGTAATAGATATGGTATTTCATGTTTGAAATCATGTTAATAGCTTGCATAGATCTGGTTGCATTTTAGGCATGCATTTACCTTGCATAACATGTGTATTGGGGAATGACCTGCATTGTATTCTTGCATTTCAATTTAAAGAGGTTGAATGCTTTATTTTATGGGATTTTTGGCATGCTGGCCTAGCCTTAGTTACATTTATTCTTTTGTGCATTACCTTGATTCGGTCTTCCCCTTGGGTTCCCATGTGTCCTTGGTCTTGGTTTAGGGGCTAGGGACATCACAGAGTGGTATCATAGCTTAGGTTTCAACTCTGCAACTATTGGGCCTTCTACAGATTTATAAATCCGTGTTTATGTTTTTGAATAGCAATATATGTATTGTGAAAGAGATGTGTAGTATCCTAATAGTGATTGATAATGAACACATTGCAGCCCTAGTTATCTCAATTAATGAATGAGCATGCAGTGTGGTTATTGAAATGCAATTTTAAACCCTAAACGAAACAGTGAAGACCTTATGGCATCTAATGACTGCTTAATGCACGTATGACCTATAAAAATAATGGGTTAATAATATGTTGCTGCTATAATAGAGATAAGTTAAATTATTTCTTATCTTAATGATAAGTAAGCAATATGATTATTAATTGATAAGTAAATAATTGTCATTATAATTAATTTAATGACATGTATCTTATTATTTTCTAGTCTAAGGAAAATATGTACTATTATTAGTATTAATTTAATACTAAGTTATTAAAATGATATATTTTTATTATTATTAATTAAGAGAATAATTATTAAGTGGCATTTATACCCTATATGGATTTGGGGATTTCTACTGATGATATGCTTTTATAGGCCTATTTATGCCACTTGGATAGGATGGTTACATTGATGAGTAAATCCTTGTATATTTTGGGGAAATAGGCCACTTGTTTTAATGGTGGTTCCATTTTCCTTTTTATTTTTATTTTCAATATATGTGGCATGTTTCAATTAATTATTCTAAATTCTTCTCTTTGTTTATTTTCGGGGGGAACAAGCCACTTGTACAAAGAGTGGTTTCACATTTATTTGGGCATAACTAGGAATTGAAAAGAGGGTGTTGAATTTGTATTTAAAAAAGAAGATCCTAGTGGTTTGGGGTTACTTTTATTTGATGGAATAGGGAACCATTCTGGTTCCACTAGTTGCTCATTCTTCATGTATAATTGATTGTATTGGTTTTAGTTTTGGGGAGTGAGTGAGAGGAGAAGCCTCTTGAGGAGAGTCTATCTTCCCTCCCTATTTACCTTGGAACATGTGTCTAAGGGATTGACTGCCTGTATGTATATGTCTATCATTTGCATTATTTAAATGATTTGTTTGTTAAATAGATGATTATTGAGAGGGAGTATCCCCCTCTATTGCACTACACATATATTAATGGTTTAATTGATTGGATGTGACAAGTGGTGAGGGAATCTCCCTCCATAGCTAGTTTGTTATCTTGTTGTACTTGTGCTTGATGTTGCAACAATAGTAAGGGTGAATCCCTCTTTAATTGAGATATTGGATTGTATAATTGTATATTCATTGTTATGGATGGTGAGAGAAAATCCCTTGGATGCCTATGGTATCTCATTATTATATTGTTTGGCTACTTACAAATGATAAGGGCCTTTCCCTTTGAAATTCGGTGTATTGCATCTAGTGACGGCATTGCCCTTTGTAATTAATGTCTAATTACAATTGCTTGAGAATTGTTGAAGGCATAGCCTTGGCTTGATTTTATAATTAAATAAATCTCATGCTTGATGAGAAGGGTGTGGCCTTTGGGCTTATATATATATTGATGTTGCTTATTGAGTGCAGAGAATGGATGAGGGTGATCCTCTTGGAGGGTGTATCCTTTGTGTGTGTGTGTGTGTGTGGAGGGTGCAACACATTGGTTGTTTTCCCTTGCATATATAAATATTATATATGATGGTGGTGAAGGGCCTATTCTTCTCACTGTTATCTTGGATTGATTATTTTCTATAATTAATTGTGTTGGCATGGTTTATATGAGAGTTCTTATGCCCATATTTATTTGGATGCAATGCATATTCATGTCTAATATGCTTGTGGATTGATAAATAGATGCATATGATGGTGGAGAAATGGTGCAGGCCTATAATTGTCTTATCTTGATAATTTTATTATATACTTGTAGTGTATGTCATACATATGTATTATGTGTTGGATGGATGGGTAATTGCATGTATATGTACCATGTGTAGGATCTCTTAGATATATTAATGCCAAAGAGAGGGATTTTCCCCTCCATGATCTTGTAGAGGGTGACTCTGAATCCAGTAGTTAATTAAGTATTTTAATGTTCTCTGATGAAAGGAATGGGTGCTTAAATTTATGTTGCAATAAGTGCAAGAGAGGGCTTATCCATATGACCTTGCTCCTAATGGTAAATGAGATATTGTGGAGGAAGAGAAGGATCTACCCTTGATGACTCTCTTATAGTGTTTTTCTATGCTTAGGGGAGAGGGTATTTCCCATCTGTGATCCTATAGTGGGTTTGTTCATGTGTATTTGCAGTGATAAGGCATTTCCTTGAGTGGAAATGATATGATCAATAAGAGTCTTCTAGGTGCAATGGATTTTATGTATGTTGTTGTTATCATCACTATATGTTGAACATTGAAGGAAATGGAATTCTATGCACTAAACTGTATATTAATAATTGGTAAAGGTTTATTCAGGGTTAGGCGCCATTACCCCCCCTGTGCACATGAATGTGTGTTTGTGGTTGAAGCATTATATGGACATTAATTGGCTTTGGATATTGTGATGGACTAATTCTTGTCCATGTCCAGGGTTTGGGAAGCAAGGGCTTGGCCCTTTTCCTGTGCTTGAATGCATATGTCTCTGATTTGGTTGGCTATGGGTGAATTATCATCCATGTTTCTGTTGTTGTTAAGTCCCTTGCGTGGGATAAGGGCTTGACCCTCATGAGGTAAAGTATATTATTAATACTTGGTAAGCTAATGGATTGGTGTTAACTATGTTTTTTGGCATGATAAGTTGATTGGGAATGGATTGATTCCTTTGTCTTGTTTATGCATATTAAGTAGACTTAAGTATTCTACCTATGAAGGATCAATTCCAAGTAGATCCTTGTGTTTCTTAGCCTGGGATGGATTTGGTGTTCGATTGATGACAAGAATTCTTGGGAAGAATCTTGTGTCTTCCCTTGGTCCTAGTGGAATCATTTCCCAGCTTGAGGGTGGCCTCACGAAAGAAAGAGTATATGTGGGATGAGTGCCTACAGTTGCGTGGAACATGGAACTTAGACACCCAATTGTCCTTAATTAGTCAAGTGTTCTTAAGTTGTGGCATTGATGCATTAAAAGACTTGTTAGGATGTATATGTAGTCCTTACACTTGATGATTTTATGTAAGTTGTTGGTTTTGCTCAGCTTGGTATCCACAAGACTGTATGTGTTGGTATAATGCTTAATGTTGTATACATTGGCATGTGATCATGTTGTTGTGCTATACTTGGCACTAATATGTATTGTCCATGCAGATTATGGGTATGCATATGGTTACGTAAGTATGTGCTTATGTAGTTATGTTGTATATGCATACAATTTGTATCTATCTTATGATAATGTGAATAGGTGTCTCCAATATGAGGGGGTGACATCATCATAAATGCATTTCATCTATGCTGGTGCTATGAAGGCAATGCGTTCCGTGGGTGTATATCATAATTGGTTATGTTCTAATGGTTATTGAACATAATGCACATGAAGGCATAATAAAAATATAGCATATCATATGCAGCCGTGATAATCCTATATGAGTAATGCTTAGGTGACTTGTTAGTCTAGTCCTTAATCCTGTAATAATGTTGGCGGCCATATTTCTTGTGTAAAGGCATTATTGATAAATCAATGTTATGTGGATCAACTTGGCTTGATTAGCAAGGACATGATAGTCCTATGTGTTATGATTGGGTGAGGCATGGCCTCTATAATAGCAATGCATATGTCTTGATGACTGTAAAGATTCAATGTTAATGGTTGGAATATGATTTTATAGCTTGATGCTTGCAATTACTATGTTAAGGACTAGTATCTATGTTGTAGCTAGTCATCAGTAAAAGTTACTAATGCTCATGTGGAATATGTGATACAACTATGGGGATATAGACTATATGTACATCATTTAAGATACTACGGAACCTTGAGATTTTAGTTAGGATGGGTTCCATTGCATATGAGCTTGCATTGCTTGCTTTCATAAAAGTGCATAATGTATTTCATTTATCTTTGTTGAAAAAGTATATAATTGATGTTAATCATTTGATTGATTGGAATGTGATTCAAGTGGAACCGGAAGGGGATTTTCTGATACAACCAATTACCATATTGGGAAGAAAAGTCAAGCTGCTATAGAATCAATATATCATGCAAGTAACGGTCCAGTGGATCCACTAAAATCTTGAAGATGCTACTTGGGAGCTGGAAGATGTTATGAGGGAGGCATACCCTCATCTTTTTTTTTGAAATTTTGTGTTGTGGCATGTATGTAATAAGTATGCACGAGGATGATGCATTATTTTAAGGGGGAGGGGGATGTAATACCTCGGTTGTTAAGACCCGAACATATGTTATTATTTTGTTTATTATTGGGCACTGGGTTCCAAGACTATCGATTTTATTATTATTATTATTTAATTAAATAACTATCTTCACATGGACAACTAACAAGAATGGGGGGGCATGGATTCCACATGTGAGGGGGTTGGGGACTAGGAGTTGTTTCTCTCCTTGACATTACTCTTTGCACCCTATTTTTGATTAATTTGGTTTATAGAGGTACTATTACACCCTCCTTGATGTTTAGTGGGACCTACTTGGCTAGTGCACCCTCCATGGATATTCCAAGCCTCCTTTGATGCTCTTCATGAGCTAGGGCACCCTCACTGGCTATTTTTAGGCTGCACTCCTTGAAAAAAAGTAACTCCCCTCTCTATTTCACATGTTTCTATTATGGGAAAGGGAATCTCTAATTGTAACCTCTCTCTCATGAATTGAGTAACTCCCAGTGAATTTGAGTTACCTTCCTTGGGAATTCGAATGGTTATGGAAGGATTGGAAAGGGATTTCTTTCATTCTTCTTCTCTATCTCTGAGCTCTCTAGTGCAGTGGAATGCTCTCTTGTTTGCGAAATACATGTTCTCGAGTAGGAGATGCATTGTATTGCAGGAAAGTTGAAGGCCTTGTAATGAGGTTTGAAGACCTTGTAATGTGGATTGAAGATTGATCTATGCTCACACAACATGAGTCCTTCTCCCACTGTTTGTCTATGTTCAATATAGCTCGTAAATATGGGGTGAGGGTGGTGATATCATGAGGGCTTGTGTAGCGAGGGGATTCACAACTCACCAAGTAGAGTATATGGAAGGGAAAGTTGATATGGTGAAAGGTGTAGTTGTGGTATTCTCACGGTGTTGAGAAGGGCGCAATCATATGTTTTGTTTCATACATTTATAATAATTTATAGGTTGTGAGACCTGTTCCATTACATCTAGGACATCATTTCCATTAAGTTATACTCTTTGTTTCACTGAAAAAGATTTCCATATGACTAAGATATAGTTGTTTTGGTGTGGCAGTGTTTTTGGTGTTGAGAAGAACACACCTACCTTTTTGGTTTGAGAGTACCTCTGCTTGTGGATCTATGGCCTCAACTCAAGGGTGACTATCATGCTTAAATAGCCATTAGCATGGCATGTCTATGGCTAGTTGGAACATTGTCTTGTTGAAGCTAGTTGCTTTTCATTGAGATGAGTATTTTGTTACATGCTTATTTATTGCAATTTCTAATATATATATGTGTGCCCATGGATTTGATTTTAATGTTGATTACATGGCTATAAGTGAAAGCCATCAATATCTGATGCTATTATCATTTATATGGTTGTATATGATATCCTTCATATCTAAGTTTATTTTTTGTTTATGTGGTTGTAGGTGGCAGTTAGTAGATCTGATTTTTAACATTGTTGATGTACTCTTGGCTCTGATTTTGTTGTCATTTACATGGATGTAGGTCGCGGCCATGGGATTTGATTTATTTAAAATTTATATGGCTATAAATGGTTTTAAACTTCATATCTGGTTTTGTTTATGGTAATATGGTTGTAGGTGGCAGCCATTAGATATGGTTTTTAATACTATTAATCAAGTTGATTGTGGTAGCCATTAGATATGGTTTTTACCATTATTAATCAAGTTGATTGTGGCAGCCTATAGATCTGTTTAGTTACAATGTTTAGGGTGGCTTATAGGCCTGATTATTTTAAAGTTTAAATGGATATAATAAATATGATATTTCATGTTTTGAATCATGTTAATAGCTTCCTCAGATCTAGTTGCATTTCATGTATGCATTTACCTTTCACAACATGTGTATTGGGGAATGACCTGCATTATATTATTGCATTTCAAGTTAAAGAGGCTAAATGTTTTATTTTATGGTATTTTTTGCATGCTGTCCTAGCCTTAGTTACCTTTATTCCACTATGCATTACCTTGATTTATCCTTCCCCTTGGGTTCCCAAGTGTCCTTGTTCTAGTTTTAGGGGCTGGGGACATCACGGTATGTTGGTAATTTTCAGTACATGTGCTTAGATGATATTGTTGTTAGAAATATTGTCCTTAATCATAAAGTCCTTAAAAACCTCACCATTACTTGATGGTTGAAGGTATTTACTTGTAAAAATTGTATATCACTTATGTACATGTGAATAATAATGTAGTTCAAGCTTATACCCTCTTTTGTCCATCTTCTCTCAATCTTTTTGGTTTTTTGGTTTTTTGGTTTTCTCTTTTTAGTTTATCATGTGGTATCAAAGCCACATTGTTTAACTCGATACCATCTCATTCGTGTTGGTGGAAGTTCATGTGAATTGTTGAGGACATCCGTGGGAGGTTTGTTGTTGATCACGTCTGGGTCTTTCTGATTTTCTTCTTTCTTTAATTTGTTTAATGTGTCCCTAATAATATAGTCCTAATTATATTAAAAACCTCACAATTAATTGATAGTTGAAGGTAGTTATGTGTAAACATTGTATAAAAGTTATGTTTATGTCAATAATGAAGTTGCTCGGGATTTTTCCCTTTTTCCCTTTCTTCTCTTAGTATTTCTAGATTTTTGGTTTTCTCTTTTTAGTTTATCAATTGTCCCAGGTAAGGATACTCACCCAACAATTGTGAATAAATACTAGGAGAAGTCTAATGAGCTAGACAAAGAAGCAATGATGGTCCCTAAGATGTCGATGAAAAATGCAATGCTTCTTGAGGTGTAGACAAGAAATACATTTGCAACAATTTGGAAGCATTTGAAATATATGCATGAGACTCAAACAAGGGTTGAGCCTTCTTCATTAAGAACATCTTGTTCTCTATTACAATGGATTAGAGTGTCTCATTACATGAGCACTTACTCAAAATCAAGGATATAGCAACCATTGGATACCATTGGCCTTGAGATGAAAGAAGAAGACATGATGGTAATCACGTTGAAAATATTACTACGTGATTATGATTACTTTATTGATACCCTAAACATCACCTCTACATGTGTTAACCTAAATTTTAATGAGCTTTTCAATAACCCATTGCAATAGAACACATGGAAAAATAAGTTTGGTAGCAACAATAAGCCAAAAGGGTTCAAAACAGACATTTGCTACCAATTTAAATGACAAATGGTGAATAGAAAATGAAAGGTGAGGACAATGGAAAATATGTCACAAAGAGTTAGAATAACATCACTTGTTATTATTGTGGCAATATAGGCCATATGAAAAACTTTTGCAAAAGGAGGTTGGTTGAACAAAAAACCAGCGAGGACCTCATCAGAAGGATCCATGGGTCTTCACTCAGTGAAACTATTCGAAATCGCCTTTGTTCATGGTATATTAAAGAATACCCGTAATTTCACTAGATATTGATAAATACCTTCCAAAATCCTTTTGTTGAGCCCCCGTCCCGATACATATTTCTAATTTAAAAAACCCTATTTTTATGATATATTCCCTATTTCTACTAGATCGCCCTCTTTATACCCCCCAATACCTATAATATATTGACCTTATTTTTCACAATTTAAAAACCCCCCTTTATGACTGATAGTGATAACATATTGGTCAACAAGGTGAATCCCCTATGGAAGGCTCATGTCATAAAACATACAAAGGAAAATGATTAAACCTTCTAAATTTAATTCATGGTCAAACAACAAACAAATAACCATAGGTCATATGATTTTTACATTGAATCAAGTGCATCAAACTATTTCACCAAAACATTGGATTGGTTCATGGAGTACACTCCCAGTGCCTCTAAAGGTCTAGTGATCTTCAATGGTGGGGAAGAGTAGACACTCGTTGGAAAAGGATATGTGCAAATTTCCTTTGAATGGAACATGCTTATTTTATTAATGTTAATTATGTGCCAAGTATGGATATTAATGTGTTATCAACTAGTTAGAATATGAGACACTATCTCTAGTTAACTGCCAACTTTAACAATCACAAATTATATATAATTGACCAGAAGACTCAAATGACCATTTATCATGTTGTGGAGGATCATAGACTATTATGATCAATCAACATCAGGTGGGGCAAGAAGCATGCATTGGAAATGACGAGTGCACCAGACGTTAACACATTTTGGCATCAACGATATGGGTTGCTCAACCTAAGCTAATTCTCAAAGTTGGATCAATAGAATTTTATAGATGTTGGAGCCCAAGGTTATGCAAGTTCATCAAACCTCTATATCTTCTAGAGATAGTTACTCGGAAAAAAAAATTGATTGGAGGCTCTACTGAGTGGTCAACTGATTGGTTGATTGCATGGTCGACAAGGAAACGATCAGATCAACTAAAGCAGATGATTAGTCAATGGGACGTTGCGGATTTCCTAGATATAGTTAGAACCAATGACCCTTATTTGTGGACCATGTCATCCTTACTTCAAGGGATTTTGTTATATATAGACACTATAAAATAATGACCTATAGGTTGTATTGATTATGTTGAATATTGCAATTGATATTGAAGAATGCATTGTGATGTTCTGATCATAATGTGTTGTGCTTAAGTGATATAAACAGTGTCTTTAGACACCACCTCTCTTCTTGGAATACTTACCCCTTCTGTTGTTTTCTTTTATGTCTGGTTGTTTAAAGAGGTTTTCCCAACATGTTATCAAAGTTATTGGTGTTGATGTTGACACAACGGCTATTGACAGGGTTCACTTCGCACTGTCATCAACAAACCCAACCAAACACCCTTAAGCACCGGCCCAGAAAGGTTTTACCATTTCTAGCAACACCCGCAAAGCGAGTGAAGTCTCACCCGAGATGATTAAGGGGCCTGCAGGAACCAAGTTTCTGCAGTGGGGGAAGGACATGCAACCACTTCAACTCTACCGCAATAGAAACCAGAGATTTAGATTCACATACATTTATACATTCATCATTCGCATATTCACCATTCATAGATTCAATACATAATGGACATTCGCATCAACATGGTTAAACTGATCATTCGCATCAACAGTAATTACTGAACCACAAAACCTTAAAAATATCATAAACACTTGTATTCATCATTTAACAGAACATAGACAAAAGATATAACCATAACCAAACATCTTCATGCATTCATCAAAACTTGCAGTATAACCTTCGCAGAAACAATTCATAACATATTATTGCAGATCCATACAAAACTGCGAAAACAGAGCAAAAGACAATCGAACCGCATAATCACAGTGATTCTACAATCCTATCTAGTATCGATGCCCTTAGACTTACATTCATACTCCTATTTATATCAACTAAATGGTTACAAAACGGTCCAAATGACCCATTTCTAAAAAACTAAATAATCTTGCGCTTCCTTGTTCTCCACGAATGACCCTTCCTTCCGCGGATGGTCCTCTTCGCACCTATCGGCTTCCGCACTTCATGCGGACTAATTCCGTGCAAACAGGCCCCTAACACAAACTTGTGGTTCACCCTTGAGCCACCTGAGTTGGACACCTATGGTATTGTTCTCATCCTTCGCTGTGCTAAACTTTTGAAGCTGTTCTTGACATCTGGACCTCACTGTCATGTACTTCTCGAACTCATTCTCCAGTCTGTGGAAACCTTGATCATCTACCCCTTTTGCGCATGCTCTTGCACTTCAGCCTTGCTGCGGTCTGGGGAAAAGTTCATTGACGTCACCAACTTGGGAAACAGGCCAACTCCTCCACCACATCTATTTCGCACCTCTGACCGGCCACTGCTAGAGCTAGTGTGCCTCCACCCTTGGTGTTCTGGTGGTCGCAGGGACCATGGTTCTTCTAACTACTACCACACTCTTAGACATCTCGGGTGGGACTTCATCTTTGTTCCTCCCCATTGTCTGTGCCACTTTCCTTGATGGTTGTTCATGGACACTCGTCGTCCTTGCCCTTAGTGCACCTGGAGAGATTCCGCTGGAAACAAAATGCACCATTACAACTAGCTCACTTCCCTTTTCCACAACTTCCTTGGTATTTCTCACTCAAATTCCTAACTTTATGCATCTAACTTACTGACTCGCATCATACAACTTACTAATTCTCCTCTTCGGACTCTCTTTACTTCGACTAGCATTCTTCAATCTCCACGCCGATATTTATGCTTGCTCTTCGTGTCCTTGACGCCTGATTCTTGAATCATTTGTGAAATATTTCCCATAGCCATCCGATTTTGTCATCATACTCCTCCGCCGTCTTTCGATGATGCTGATCCGCAGTAATCATGCTCGAATTTTACTCCCGCGTGCTAAACGTGCGAAGCATCGACGAGCGATCTGACTAGCCATGATTTCCACTTTGTGTCATCATTTTTTTTTTATCTGGTTCTCAAATTCTATGCACCTGATCATGGCGATAGGGTTTCAACTGATTCCCATTTACGATCTTAGGCATCAATACCCCATCTAAAATTTGTAGCTGCACCGCACCTCCGTCAATGACAAAATTTATTACGTAGGGACCTAACCATTGCATTTGTAACTTACCTATGTGTTTGGAAAACTTACTGTCGTATAACAGAACCATATCTCCAGACCGAAAGTGCTTAGGTTTAATGTGGCGATCATGTTAAGCCTTCTATTGATCCTTTTCTACCTTATGATGAAATCCTGCGATGAACCGATCCTCATCAAGCTGTACCAGTTATGCCAATCATTCTTCCAATGCTCATTCGTCGCTCATTCCTATAGCTACTACAATGCGCAGGCTGGGAAGATATAATCCATCGGCATTACAGCTTCCTTTCCGTAAACAAGCTTGAATGGGGTCTGGCCACTCAAACATTTGCAAGTTGTGCTATACACCCAAAGTATCGTAGGGATCTTCAAATCCCAATCATCCAGATTCGTGTTGCATACTTTCATGAGCGCATGCTCCAATATTTTGTTGAATGCCTCAATTGTCTCGTTTGCTTGCGGATGATATGGAGTACTCTTCCTGTGTTGAATTTGAAACTCCTCTGTCATCGCTGCGATTGTCTGATTAACAAAATGAGTCCCCTGATCACTCATGAGTATCTTCGTGTCATGTCCCCACTAACCCCCTTAGGCCACGGGAAACCATGATACATTTTTTTTTCTCCAAATCCGACTGAACACACACACACAGAGTCGAATTAGCTCGAGTCTGCAATTCGTAACCCGCAATCCGCAATCCGCAACTGTAGATGCAGAAGTCTAAAACTCCACAAATGGAAACTTACCTTTTCGCAATCCACAATCCGCAATCAGCAATTGTGGGTGTGAAAGGTCAAACTCCACAACCGGAAGCTTACCTTTCCACAATCCGCAATCCGCAACATCGGATCTGCAATCGGCAATCCGCTACATCGGATCTGCAATCCGCAATCCGCAATTACGGATGCAGAAGGTCAAATCTCAACTTCCGACAACTGTCACTTCCGCAATATGCAATCTGCAATTGCGGATGCGGAAGTGCGGAATTCCAAACGCAACTTCGACTTCCATGCTTCCATAATCCGCAATCTACATTGCGGATGCGGGCATACAGAACCATACCCTATGTCATAATAACTTTCCACACAATCTTCTAAAGGACATAACTTTTCCATCCTCGGTCCAAATGAGACATGGTCAGTACCATTGGAAAGCTCTTAGAGAGCTATATCTAATGATGAAATCCCTACCACATGTAAACATTCCTACCATGTCAAATTCCCCATTGAAGTTCTGTCCATAACACTGTCAAAAAGGACTTCAACCTTCTTCCTGCCATGATCTTCCCATCCATCTAACCCATAGAGGGGTTCTGAAATATTTCCAGGGCATTTCCCCCCTTCTGAGGATCAACTGTAAGCATTCAACTCATTCACAGGGTTAATCATACATATTATAACATGTAAAATGAATTAAATTAGATCTAATAATTACATCTATCTTATGCAAGACTTATAATGCATTAAACTCATGCAATACAATTATATACATATAACAATGAGCTCATCCCTTTAATCAGGCCTGCACATGGCTCCTTGTTAATTTAATTCAAATAAACATACATTCCACAATTGCACAATTGAACATAAGCAACCATTTCATAACAATGAAACACCATCAATTAACATAACAAGAAGTACTTATCTTTTAATTTCCGAAGCAACTGGCTAAGTGAGAGCAATGTTCCACCCAACCTTATATCTCTTTCCAACCTGCACTCTTTCAGTTGAGAGATCACCCCCAAGTTGGACTGTGTATCCACTAAGGAGGGATATCAGGTTCTCTCATAGTCATGGTTCCATCCCAATGCTAAGAAAATCTGTAGTTGGGTTTATCAAGCATTCCAGGGCACCTACCCATGCTAAGCCAACCTACAGTGGGTTTATCAAGCATTCAGGGATATACTGATCATGCTAAGCCAACTTCCAGTTGGGTTTATCAAGCATACCAACAACAGGGTCATTCCAAGCCAGCATACCGTTGGGTTTATCAAGCATACCAGGCTAGATGATCATGCTAAGCCAACCTGTAGTGGGTTTATCAGGCATGCCAAGCCAACATACCATTCGGTTTATCAAGCATATCAGACAAGCTGATCATTCTAATCCAACAGGTAGTGGGTTTATCAGGTGAATAGGGATAGCAAGGGAGGCATTGCTAAGCCAGTGAGCTCAACCACAGAGCTGCAGGCATCTAAACACTCAACTGACCTGGCACCCACATTACCTACCACATCCAACACAAGGAAGACCCTCTTCTCTGCTGCATAGTCCCTTGAGGCCTCTTCCCTTCCAGTGCTATTCCAGGATGGGCATAGAAAGGTCCAATCGCTAGTTCTATGAGACTACAACCTTCACTGGTTTTATCAAGCAACCCAACCTTCTTCCACAGTTCAACGGATGACTCCTTCAAGGATCGCGGACGGGGCTTTGTTCCGTAACCTATCCTCTGTGATCCAAGATCAGGCTCTCATGGTTTATTTGTACTGTTCAGGCTTGCAGTTTCCTCACCGGTTCTTACCACTCTGTCATGGAGCACTCTGTCACCAGTAGACTAGGTTCACGCACACAGTTTCCATGGCTATCAACTCTCTGGTATTTCTATTACACAGGAAAACACGATTATATTTAGGTTATACCACTTTGTTGACTCTACGTATGCAGGAACATATGAGCAAGCTCTCTCTCTCTCTCTCTCTCTGTATAGATGGATCGTGAATGGAAAGTGCGTGAATGGACGATGAATGGATGTCTGAATCCCCCCCTCCGTTCTTCTCCACCATGGGTAGTCAAAACCAGTTTTGCGAGTTTTTAGGCATTGAGTGTCTTCTAGGACAAGCAATCAGAGCCATGCCCCACCATACGATATCGCAGGCATGCTCCATACTCCATCGGCTTCAACAACAGGGTTCTCAACCACCCTCTGCAACCGCATTAAATGTCAATAGGGAATTCAAATAGGTTCACATTCGGACATGTGGAAACATGGAAACCAATCCCATAACCTCCTCACCTCTCCCTAGTGGATACATGTGGCCCCTTCTCATTAGTTGCCTCCTTAACCATCTTCTTGGTTATTTTATTCATTAATAATAATTACATCATTTACATTTCTTCATGGCTTAACAACCCATGAATAATCAAACTCTCAAATACTTTCCTATGCAATGACTTTAAACATCCACTAGTGGGGCCTTGGCCTTGAGCTCCACACTAGGGAAAATACACACACTGCATATATATACAGTCTTTACATTGAATCCAATAAGCATCAAGGGAAAAATGGGGTATTACAACTCCCTCTCCCTTAGAATAACACTGTCCTCGGTGTTCTCAAAACTGAACAAAAATGGGAATGCCTCTTTCATGAGATCCTCCAGCTCCCAAATGGCCTCGTTTGGGATAAGGTGCCTCCATTGAACCTTTACCTACCCTATTTCCTGGTTCCAGAGCAAGGTAAATTTCCTGTCAAGGATGCATATAGGCTCCACCTGCAACTCTCCCTATGGTTCCACCTGTATCATATGCCAATCAATGATGTGATTAGGATCATGTACATATTTCTTAAGCAAAGATACATGGAAAACATTATGAGCTTTCATGTTGGCAGTAAATGCAATCCTATATGCAACTAGCCCTATCCTATCAAGGACTTCAAATGGCCCACAATATCTTGGTGCCAGCTTGGCACAACTTCCCAACTTCATGGAACTCTTTCTTGGTTTCACTCTCAAGTAGACATGATCCCCAATCCAAAATTCCTTATGCATTCTTTTCAGATCTGCATAACTTTTCTTCCTATCCTGAGCTGCATTCAAATTCTGCCTGATCTTCACACTATCTTGCTCCATCTCCTTGATCATTTCAGGTCCAAGCACTACTTTGTTCACCGGGTTGTCCCAGCTTATTGGAGTTCTGCATCCTTTGCCATACAGCACTTCAAAAGGACTCACCTTCAATGATGCTTGATTTCCATTGTTGTAAGCAAATTCTACCAAGTGTAAATAGTCTTCCCACTTGGATGGCTTATGCATCACATACATCCTTAACATATCTTCGAGAATCTGATTTACTCTCTCAGTTTGACCATCTGTCTGAGGGCGATAGGCTCTACTAAACTTCAACCGAATTCCCAACTCTTGGAACAATCCTCTCCAAAAATTGGATGTGAACTTCGTGTCATGGTCTGAAACTATTGCCTTGGGCAATCCATGCAATCTGAATATCTCTCTCATGAAGATATATGCAATTTCATTAGCCTTGTGGGTGGACTTGACTGGAATGAAATGAGATACCTTTGATAGCTTGTCCACCACCACCATGATTGAATCATGTTTCTTCACTGTCATTGGAAATCCTGTTATAAAATCCATATAAATCACTTCCCACTTCCATTCTGGAATGGAAAATGGCTGCAACAATCCTCCTGGATGTTGATGCTCTGCCTTGACATGTTGACACTTCTGACATCTAGCAATGTACTCAGTTATGTCTTTCTTCATACCATGCCAAAAGTATTGCTTCCTTGCTGCTGTTATAGTCTTCTGATATCCTGGATGTCCTGAGTATGGCCTTTGATGTATCTCATCCATCACCAGCTTCTTCAAACCTGCACTGTTTGGAATGTATAGTCTGGTATTATGATAAATGAGAACATCACCTTCACCCAACCGATACCTGGCATACTTCTCTTCTATACCATTCTGCTGCAATTTCTCTTTGATATGAAGGTAGACCTCATCGCTATCTTGAGCCTCTAAAATCCTTGCTTTCAAGTCTGATTCACACCTACTTACTGCTGCAATATGGAATCTTTTGCTGAGTGCATCAACAACCTTATTCTCCTTACCCTTGACATGCTTAATTTCCAAATCAAACTCACAAAGAAACTCCATCCATCTAGTTTGCCTAGCGTTCAGATTTGGTTGTTCAAACAAGTACTTTAAACTCATATGATCAGTTCTTAGCTCAAATCTTCTTCCCAAAAGATAATGCCTCCATCTCTTGAGAGTGTGGATTATGGCTGCTAGCTCTAATTCATGGGTGGCATAGTTCCTTTCATGCTCCTTCATCTTTCTTAACTCATAACAAATTACAGAACCTTCTTGCATTAGCACTCCACCGAGTCCCTCAATGCAAGCATCAGTCCATACTACAAAATCCTTACTCGGATCTACAATCTTCAAAAAAGGTGCACTAGTAAGCAACTCCTTTAACTGCTGGAAACTTCTTTCACATTTTTCAGACCATATGAATTTGATTTCCTTCCTCTGCAATGAAGTGATTGGATGGGCTATCTTGGAGAAGCCTCTAATGAACCTCCTGTAGTAACCAACAAGGCCCATAAAAGATCTAACATTTGTTGCATTCCTTGGATTAGACTAATCCATGATGGCCTCAATCTTCTCTAGATCCACTGCAATGCCTTCTATTGATATAATATGACCCAAATAATGCATCTTCTCTTGATAGAAGTTACATTTACTTAGCTTAGCATACAGTTGGTGCTCCCTAAGGACTTGCAATACCATCCTCAAATGCTCGTCATGCTCCTCTTCATTCTTGGAATACACAAGGATGTCATCCAAGAACACAATCACAAACCTATCCAAATACTTGTTAAAGACACTGTTCATGAGACACATGAATGTCGCAGGTGCATTGGTAAGACCAAATGGCACCACTGTAAATTCATAATGACCATACCTAGTTCTGAAGGTTGTCTTATGAATGTCTTATTTCTTTATCCTTACTTGATCGTACCCAGACCTTAAGTCAATATTTGAAAACACTCTAGCTTCCTTCATTTGATGAAACAAGTCATCAATCCTTGGAAATGGATACTTGTTCTTAATTGTCACCTTATTGAGCTGCCTGTAATCAATGCACAACCTCAATGTTCCATCCTTCTTCTTAACAAACAACACTGGTGCACCCCATGGGGATACACTCAGTCTAATATATTCCTTGTCCATTAATTCCTGCAGTTTCATCTTCAATTCTACCAACTCTAGTGCGCTCTTTCTATAAGGAGCTTTGGAGATGGGTGTTTCCCCTGGAACAAGATTAATGGAAAAGTCAATATCTCTCTTGGGTGGAAATCCTAGAACCTCACCTGGAAACACATCCTGAAACTCTTGCAATATATTGAAGTCTCCTATCTAGGGTCCTTTATATTCTGCTGAATCATATATATGCACAGCATATAACTGACAACCCTTTTTATAAAACTTCCTTAATTGCAGAGTTGAAATCTGCCTTACTAAAACATGCTTAGGAATTCCCTTTACCAGCCTTGGCTTGCCTTCATCATCAAGGCATTCCAAGGCTTTCCCATAACAGTCTAATTTGTCCCTATGCCTTTCCAACCAATCCATGCCAATTAAGGCATCATAAGACCCCAATGATAAGACATTTTATTCTACATGCGTGAAGAGTCCATTCAATTCCATAGGACACTCCTTCACTACTTCACTTACCTTCCTCTTGGTATCGGTAGCTAATTGAACTAGCCAAGCCTTGTCATGCTTTACCTTACCAAGAGAACAACTTTCAACTATCTTAGGAGATACATAACTATGAGTAGACCCTGGATCAATCAAAACAGGAATAGTCCACTCAACAATCTTACCTGCAACCTCCACCACTGCTGATTGATGGTTTGCTTGATGATCATCCAGTGCTGCATAAATCCTAGATGTTTCTCTTGCCATGTCCCCTACTGTAGCTACTCCTCTAACATTATGAAATATCCTAGGGTTCTTCTTTGCAGTTCGGCAATCTCTGAGCATGTGGTTTTCCCCACAACCCCAACACTGAAGTGGCCCCATTGATGTTCTATCCGCTGCTACAGCTGGCTTGAATTTTCTTCTTGATTGCTGGCCTTGTGGAAATATTCTAGGCTGATTTCTGAATGGTGGTTTGAATTCACCTTTATTCTAATCAAACCTTCCCTTGGGTTTACTTTTCCATGCTAGCTGCGCCTTTGCTTTACCTTTACCCTTCTCATAGCAATGTTCTGCCATCCTAATGGCTTCATCCAAGCTTGGTGGATTTAAAAACTCTATTCTATATCTATAGCTCTGTGGTAGACTACCAAGGAAGCATTGGATATTCACTCTTTCATCCTTGATGTAGTCCACAAACCTCAGTAGCTCCAGAAACTTGTGGACATGTTCATCCATGGTGTTATGTCCTAATCTGAGTTCATTGAACTCTTTTCTTTTGCTATCATAATACCTGGCCGATAGGTACTTCTCCTGAAAGTATCTTTGAAACTTTTCCCAGCTGACTCTTCTTTCATTGATTCCTTTCACTTGCATGAGATGGAGATTCCAAATCCAAGAAGATGAAGAAGGAGAAGCCCAAGTGTTCTTATTGTTGCAAAGGCACTCATCCTGATAAATCTTGCTTCAAGAAGAAATTAGACATCATGGCCAAGATGCTTGAAGAGCATAACATAGATGTTCCTGACTTTGTAAAGAAAGAACAAGGCAAGGTTGTTGTAGAACAAGAACCATGTCTCCAAGCCTCTCCCAAAGGTAATAATGTTTATGCTTTGAGTGCTAGAGTGAAATATAATTCTGATGTCTCTGATATTGATTCACATTCTGATATATCAAAATCAGAAACCTCCACCTCTTCCTTGGAACAATCTTCAGTCAGTTCATCCAAGTCTACTCTCAAAACTAGTCATTTTTTACTAGCTTCTGACTTGTCTTCTGAAAGGTATTTCCACCATCATTCAAATCTTTTAGATTCTGATTTAGAATATGATTTACAGTCTGATATGCAGGTCATTACATATCCCACATCATATTCCCAACCTTTGGATGCACAAAATACCCTACAAACCCCAAGTTCTCCAGTTAAGAAACTACACAATTCTATGTTTTCCTACATTGTGTCACTTGCCTCTGTTGCACTTTTGTCTTGCATATCTTTCATTGGTTGGACAACCATTGTTTTGGCATTATTTGGACTGATATTCCACACATCTGGACATGACCCCATCACTCATGGTTCAAAAGTCAAGTCCTCGCACTCTCCAGGCTCGCTCAGATGTCCGGGTGATCTAGTTTTTCAAATTTTTTCTACTGAAATTATGTTCGATCATAGAGACTCCACATCTTTACTGGTTGCTGCTCCATATGACTTACATTCTGATATTTCAGAGCTGCATGATCTCATTTTAAATATCAGAAAGGTTCTACATCAGTTTGAGAAGAAAGTACAAGAACTAGTACACCACATTGCAACTACAAAAGAAATTGATCATGTTGAGTTCATTGTTTCTCCTTGGGAAGGAGTATGCATAAATCTTCTTTCCATCATTGATTATGTTTTTAGATTTGATTATGTATGTTACAGCAGCAAGAAAAATTCATTTGATGCTCCTCCATCATTAGAAGATGAACTTCATAGAGCTTCAACACATGGTTCTTGCCTACACAACATTGATGCACTGATGCATGATCATGACATCCGCAATCTCTTCATCAAGTCAGTTACTCGGAAGCATCCCATTCAGCTAATTCAAATGAGAAACATGACAGTATGAAGACATCAAGCATGTCCATTTTTGAGGGAGGGTTTTGTTCCCATGAGGTTTTCCGTGTTTCCTCGGTTTACATGGACTAGTTATTTTTGTATTGGGGTGACCATAAGCCTTGTTGCTTGGGCCCTATATTTCTGATATTTTTCTAATTCCCATCACATAAAGTCAGGCTTAAGGGGGAGTGTTGGAACATTTAAAAAAAACTCACTATGTCATTCTAGACTTAGGATAAAATTAATTAATCATTTATGATTAATAATCCTGAGTTTTGAATAGGTAGAATAGGCCAGTTTTGTCTTTTAGTGGACCACATGCTATCCTCGTTCACAAAAATGAATTTATATAGATTCTGGATAAGATTTCCTTGGATTCTATCTGATTTTATTCCATTCCTGAATTAGAAAGACACCATCCCGTTTTAGTTAGCTTTGTCTTGTTTTTTCTGCTTTCTAGTGGAAAAGATAAAGCTAATTTACTTGGAATCTTTTGCCACTTGACCAATTCGAAATCCACATCATATATAACCTTCTAAAGCCATCATTACATTCCATTTACCTCAATCATGAGCTTCCATACCATACTTTCCAAATTCGTGAGCCTCTAGCACAGTTTTGGAAACTGCTTTTCCCACCTACGGGGTTTTTTGTCTTTTCTAAGTCTTTCTTTTTGCTCTTTCCTTATTGCTTCAAAGCAATTCGATTTTCTCCATGGAGGATGTATTATATGTTGTTATCATATCAATGAATAAGATACAGAGTTTTTTCCATAATTTATTCTCTCTATTCTTCTTCTCTCATTGTCTAAAATATTCCATGGTGAAATTGTCTTATGAATTTAGTTCCTAGTAATTGAAAATCTCACATTTACTACAAGGTTGAGGAAGGGAATCCTGTAATTCTACTCCTATATGTGGATGACCTATTTGTAACAGGATATGATAGTTTGATTACCAATACCAAGCGGAAGCTTGCAGCCGAGTTTGAGATGAAGGACTTGGGGATGATGCACTATTTTCTAGGCATGGAGGTGTGGCAGAGTGTAGATGGTATCTTCCTTGGACAAGGGAAGTATACAGTAGATATCCTGAAGAGGTTCGGATGATGGATTACAAGGCCATGGCCACACCTATGGAAACCTGAATCTTCTATGTGATGCTTCATCTGAGCCGGTTGATGTCTCTATGTATCGTCAGATGATTGGGTCCTTGATGTACCTGACGAACACGAGACCAGATATTTGCTTTGCGGTGAACACATTGAGCCAGTTCCTGATGGATCCAAGGAGTGTTCACTTGGTTGCTGTAAAGCATATTTTGAGGTACCTGAAGGGTACAGTTGATTATGGGCTCAAGTATGAAGCGAATCAAAATTTTAACCTGCAGGGTTATGTTGATTCAGATTGGGCAGGCAGTGCTGCAGATAGGAAGAGCACATCTTTGTGTTGCTTCAGTATGGGATTAGGTGTGATCTCTTGATTTAGCAGGAAGCAGTCCTGCGTAGCACTGAGTACAGCCGAGGCAGAGTATGTTGCAGCCTGTTTGGCTAGTTGTGAGGCAGTATGGCTTCAGAAGCTACTATCAGAGTTATTTGATCTCCCGCTGGAGACTACTGGTATCTTTTGTGACAACAAGAGTTGTGTGAAGTTGTCTGAGAACCCGGTGTTCCACGACAGGTCGAATCACATCGAGATCCAATATCACTATATCAGGGATATGGTGCAGAGAGGAGCAGTGAAGCTCCTGTATGTTGCGACAGATGAGCAGATTGCAGATGTGTTGATGAAGCCACTAGCCAGAGTGAAGTTCGGGTACTTCAGAGAGAGGCTTGGTGTCCTTTAGATCGATGACACTTCAAGGAAGAAGTGATGGAGACATTTGTTGAAGCCATTCCAAGCATGGTGGAAGGAGGATCCTTCACATGGCTATGGATGTAAGCGCTGGATGATGAGTATCAGGACGATGCTCCAGTTACTACTCTATATATGCATCCTGTTGGATGTTGGATATGATCAGTTGGATCATTTATATGTATGTACGCATCATGTTGGATGTTGGATATGATCAGGTAGATCATGTATTTGTATATGTATCAGGTGGATACTTGTATGATCGGGTAGATCATGTATTTGTATATGTATCAGGTGGATACTTGCATGATCGGGTAGATCATGTATTTGTATATGTATCAGGTGGATACTTGTATGATCGGGTAGATCATGTATTTGTATATGTATCAGGTGGATACTTGTATGATCAGGTAGATCATGTACTTATGTATGTATCAGGTGGATGCATTATGTATATCAGATGGATGCATTTGTATGATCAGGTAGATCATGTATGATGATATGTATCAGGTAGATACTTTGTATGCATCAGATGGATATACTGTTTGATCAAGATAATCACAGATGACGAGCTTCAGGATGTTGCTCTACATGATATGCATCAGGTTGATGCTATGATGATGATCAAGATGATCACAGATGATGAGCTTCAGGATGTTGCTCCAGATGATACACATCAGGTTGATGGTATGATGATGATCAGGTTGATCATGTGATGATGTACATCAGGATGATGTATGGTGAGTATCGATTTGATACTCTATGGCCGTGGACAGGTTGTGCAGGTAGCATAGAAAAGACCCTTTAAAAACCAGACAGGTAGAGCGGTGTGCTTGTAACATCCTGGGATGATCTGAGTAGGTTTTTCTACAGTTTTGCATAGAAAATATCCTTTAAAATCTGGACAGGTAGAGCGGTGTGCTTGTAACAGCCTTGGATGCTCTATCGAGATCCATACAGGTACAGCGGTGTGCTCGTAACATCCTGGGATGCTCGGAGTAGGTTTTGTGAAAGTTCACATAGAAAAGATCCTTTAAAATCTGGACAGGTAGAGCGGTGTGCTCGTAACAACCTGGGATTCTCTATCGAGATCCAGACAGGTAGAGCGGTGTGCTCGTAACATCCTGGGATGCTCTGAGTAGGTTTTGTGAAGGTCAACATGTAAAAGAACCTATAGTCTGCGCTAGGTTTTGTTGACGCACGTAATCAGTCCTAGGTTCCACAATATGGCCACTGATGATGAAGACCTACAGGTGGTGGGCCTACATCCAGTATGAAAAAGGACTGGCTCTGTAGAACTTCCTATGACGAGTAGATCAGAGATTGATTGAGATAGCAGCAGCAGTGACGATGACGATGATTCCCTGATGACGATCCAGAGAAGAAGCCTTGTGCTAGCATATCTGTGTCAATAAATACCTTCCTAGTTAAGAGGGAGTGTTGATGTATATGTAACTTCAGAATGTATTTCATTTATATATTTATTGTACTCCTATAGAGATGTATTATTCCTCTATACGGAAGTGTCGTCATTTGTATTGACAAGTGTCGCAAGTATGTTAACTTGCCGATGGGTTATTAGACCACCTTGTAAGGGGTCGACCCGATATAATGTAATACGAAGCTATTGTACCTAGCTAGACAAGTCGGCCCCATAAGGTTATTGGGAAAACAGGACAAGTATAAATAGAGATCGGGAGATCTCTATTTGGATCACTTCAGAACTCACACTTCCTTCACTCGGAAAGTGGCGCACATGTGAGGAGGAGGATCACTTGCTAAGAGGATTCTATCTCTTGTACTTTGGTTGTACTTTGGTTGTGCTATTGCTCTATCTATCTCTGAGGAAGTTGTCGGATTTTTCACCTTAGGGTTTTCCCCACAGAAACTCTATGTGTCTATTGTCTCTCATGCTTTTGCTTCTTGTGATGATTGGCATGCTTGTCATGATTGATATGCATTGATATACTGTACATGTTATTCTCTCAGTAAAGACCCTAGAGTATTGTAAATTAATGCTCAAAATTTAACACTTTGATGCTAACTTTCTAAGTATTTTTGCCTCAAAAACATTAAATTTAGAAATTATGTAAGCATAAGGAAAATAAAAACCTGCCCAGGAATAACATTGCTTGCACCTGGCTAGCTTGCTAGTTCTCCAACAGTACATACAATTGATTCCTATGAAATTCCTTTCCTCAAAATTTCATATCTGCTACCTTCATTTAGATGCTCTTATGGATATTTACAAAGTTTCTCCACAATTAAGATAGCTTTTGTGGCTGCTGGCATTGGGTATTGTGCCTTCATGTCCTTATGATCCCTTGATTGTAACCTACAAGGAAAAACCAGATTGATATGCTTAGTTTTATATGCATTAAATTTGCATAGCCAATGATTATTGTTTCTTAATTTCTCTTGTAACTAATAGAGGCAAAGTTGCAAAAAAATATCTTATTTATTCCCCTATATAAGGTCCCTAAGAAAGGAGAATGTATCCTAGCCTTACCAACAAAATAAGTGCTTACTTTTAAACGTGTTTGCACTGATATTCCCACTCAAATTCCCAGGGGAACACCATGTCCCTCCAGCACTGGACCTTGCTCTATATGAACCTGTTTCATTCGAAATATTTTGTTCATATCTAGACATGTAAACCTTTCTGCTCCCAGAATTAAACAATAATAATGAAGCCTTGCAACAATGACCTATAATAAGTTTATGTTTCTGCAGTCGGACCTCAATATAACCCCAAACTGACAAGGGATCATATTTGACTTGAATCAAACTTTCTTTTGTGCCATCAAAAGCATTATCTCTAAGTGCATCCTGAATTGTCAATCCACTGCAAACGTATTGAGAAATACCAATTTTCTTTATGATTTCCTGGAGCAACGTTTGAGCAACACCAAACAACAAGTTGGAAAAACGTTTGAGAAAGACCAAACACAAGTTGGAGCAACGTTTGAGCATCTTTATGGAAGCCTGCAATTTAGCATGCATATATAAGTTTGTTAAACCCTTTATCAAAGTGTTTTTAGCCATATAATGAGAAAATTGAGCCATTAATCCTTAGAGTTGAGCTTTGATCATATGAATCGATTATCCATTATTTTAGTTACCAGAGGGCATTGCTACTCTCTTATTCTTGCACACACTTTTATCATTGAATATAGTCACAACTCTTATGGTAGATATGGAACCTTCCAAGGTCACTGACATAGAGGATGCATCACTTGTAGAAGCATAGAGGCAATTCTTTTAGCATCAATCACAAGTGATTCAACAATAGAAAAAACCCTAAACCAGGAGGTGGCATTTCCTTACCAATTTAGGAGGCATTCTTCTCCTTTCTGTGCGTGGTCCTGTGGAGGTATCCTCCGATATCTCTAATGTATCCTATGGGGGTCTCCTCCAATGCTGGAAATGTCTCTTGTGGTGGTCTCCTCCAATGTCGATAATGTCTCCTCATCCTCCCATAGCCCAAGTTGCTCTAGTATCTTCTCCTCTATGAATGAGGGATCCTCTACTCTCTTCTCCTCTGCATACAGGAGCTCATGTAGCTTGGGAGGGGTTTCACGACATAAGGGAAGGAACACCCTAGTTATGGTAGTGTTTTTGTATTATGTTTGTTGGTTTGTTGGTGTTATGTTCTTTTTGGTAATATTTGTGTGCAAATATTATAATATATATATGTTTTGTAATAATATAAAAATTATATACTGTAAAGTTTTTAATATATATTTGATTGTTGGTGTTATGTTCTTTTTGGTAATATTTGTGTGCAAATATTATAATATATTTTAATTTATATATATATATATATATATATATATATATATATATATATATGTTTTGTAATAATATAAAAATTATATATTGTAAATTTTTATATATTATAAGTTTTTAATATATATTTAATGATCAAATAAAATGGCTATGGAGATATTGGTCAATTTAGCATGGTAAGTATTGAGATCATGTGAATTGAATCTATAATTTTGAGTGCACATAATGACGACAATATTGCACTTACAAAAGAGCTTTGAGGCCAGTGAACACATCGACCAACATCAAGAGCTGAAGGGACCTCACTGGATGTCTTGAAAGAAGAAAATGTTTTCGAGTGACACAGGAGGGTCTCTCATGAATCCATTTGCAGTGTTACAGTTTGCTAAATTAACACTGCACATGAATTCAGAGACCTCCTAAAATCCATCCACAGTATTAAAATTTAGTAAATCGTACACATTCATTGTCAAATATGTAATTTTCCATTATTAGAGTGACACAACTAAAAATGACTAACATAAACGACTAATTCATATTCTTAGTTGTTATTAGCTAGTCATATTTGTATTCATGTGACTAACTTAGTCATTTACGTTAGTCATTTTCATTTTAATCACTTGTTATCTAGTCATATATTTTATCCCGTGACTAAACTAGTCGTTTTTAGTTGGCTCACTTAAAATTGCTCAATTTTGGTCATTTATCCCTTGAAAAAATTGTGGTGACTAACTTTTTAAGTCACCTAGTCACTTATCTCTAATTTTGTACTAGTGCTCTAAAATCCATAAATAATTCTTTTTTCTATAAACATATAACTATATAACATCTCTATGTTTCTAGCATGTAATAACTACTGTAATAAAGATTGTTGTTGCTTGTAAATTTTCTTACGCAATTTATATAACTGCTTTTGGTCAGGTTGTATTCAAGGTGGTTACTTTACAAATTTAGTGGCCTGCCGCCGCCATAACCGAAGGTGATGTTTTGTTCTTTTTCTTGTTCTTGCTATTAGCTTGTAAAATGCCTTGCTTAGCCTTAAGGCTAAGCTTTGATCTTTGATCCTTGCCTTAGCTATTATGCATTAATGCTTTAGTTACATGTGACAATAGTTGGGACACTATCGATATAGTCTTGATCCAAATATTTAAAAGTATTAAGGTTTTTACAAAGACCATCGAATAATTCTTTGCCCAAAGTGCAAAGTTTAACAATGCAAGGTTATGCGTTGATGTATTCGTTTATATGTAGTTGGGGCAATGGGGTTTCACCATATTCGAACCTTGATTAAAAAGAAATAAAATAAATTTAACATTTATTCTACTGCGTGTTAAGTTGGTTTAAAGGTCTGTACCATGGTTGATTGCTAATTAACGAGCCACCTTGGCCGTGCATTGACAACGCAACCATGATTTTATGGCTCACTCGAGATTGAATCTCGACAATCCACATGTACAGTAATATGAACAGTGTTTTTCTTAGGGTTTAATGTGTTCATTTCGTTGTCCTAAACTTCATTAATGCAAAAATTTGGTTTGTAAGCTCTGTGAATAGAGGCTCTGCACTTTTCATGGTGATTTTGTAATTTCTTGGGTGTAATATGTTTTCGTCGTTAATGGCATTCCTTCTGGTGATTTACCAAGGAAATAAAGAGGTCTTATCAGTGCTAAAGGTTGACATGCCAAAGCTTAATGGTTGTTGCAACTTGAATTCGGTCACCTTGTCAGCCTCAAACTGCCATCTACCAGGTAGGAACAAAAATTCAATAAACTTTGCAATTAAATTTGTATATTACATTTTTATTATCCTATGGTTGCCGAGACTAATGTTTAAGGTTTTTTTTGTAGGAAGAGGATGGATAAGGCGTCCAGGAGGAGCCGACCCCTGGCTCTGTTTGTAGTTTGTACAAGGTAAGGTAACAAGATTTGTTTAAATTTCTATTTAATTATTTTACAGTTACAATGGATTCTGACTATGGCCAGTTGAATGTAGGCTTGAGAGCTTCGTCTAGGTTAGCGACAGGGTCATCTCCTCCCAGGCTTGCGTATTAGAACTCCAAGGTGAGAAAAACGAACCTCTATTCTGCTAAGTCCTTCAATTTAAGTCATCTTTAGTTGCTAACTGTTTTATTTGTTTGGTTGTTGTAGGTGACTCTATGCGGGGTTTTGGAACCGCGAAGAGAGTCTAGGATTTCGCCTTCAACAAGATAATTTGATTAATAAATGTTTGACCCTTAGGGTTTATGAAATGTCGGGCAGGGAGATTTCTCGTCATCTCTATTCCAACGTTTGCTTTTTATAAATATGGTGGATTCCATTGTTGATGGATTTATATCCATAACGATATGAATCCATCTGTTTAACCTTTAAAGCTATTTATTTGTTAAAACAATTTCTTTTGGGTCTTTGTCGAATTCTCATTTAAATGGTTTTATGTGTTTAAAGGAAGTTCAAAAAATTATCTATCAAGATTTAGTTCTAGATGATATTTGTTCTTAGATGTGCAATTATGAAATACATTATTAGCCATTGTGAATCCACGCTTTCTTTTGTAGGAATCCCTGACATTCATCGGGACTGTCAAATAGTAAATATTGGATGTTACGATTCCTGTAATTATTTATGATTTTATTATTAAAATGATTAACTATTTATAATGTTAATTACGACATTTTAGCTTAGGTAAAGGTCTGCCCAGCTCTGGCATTTTCGATCTGAAACAAGGTTTATAAAATGGAAAACATTTAAAATAATTTTTTATGCTACTGAGGCCTCTCGACTCTCGATTCTAGTAAATACCGTTGATAGCTTTTAGGCAGACGAAAATAATTGACTGTACCATTTTCTTTACTTAGTTTTGACGATATTGTTGTTGTTTTGTTATAACTGGTTGAAAACATATTTTGATTATGTTCTTTAACAAATTTTAATCCATACTAGATCCGAAAACAGAGATTTGTTAGAAAACAATATCAATACTAAATATGATTATTTTATAAACATAGATAAAATGCAACATAATATTTAAATTTGAAAACATAATAGAAGAGATACTTGAACAGATGTATAATATATCCATAATCTAATTAGATGCATAAATAATATTTTTGCTAAGGGTTAGTTGTGATTCATGACAGGAATGGAAATCCTACTGTAGCTAGTGTTAAAATTATAAGAAATAAAAACAAGGAACCTGGCACCACTGTCGGGAGAAAAAAGATGAAATAGACGTTCCTCCCAACCAACTCCTAGAGCAGCCAAGTCTCACTTTCTCTAGAACCCCCGAGCCTGATCACTGAACCACAAGAGAAAAATCCACTTAATGCACCATCTCTTGCATTATTAGATTCAATTCCCGTCCAATGCTATCCTCCTACTTGCTAATGGACATACTATTATATAGTATTTTTCCTAGGACATGGTCATTTATTAGCCTCCTTCTCTTTAGCACTCAACAAGGAGTGGTGACCTGATTTTGGGGAAGATGCCTCCTACACCTTGAGTTCTCACTTAGCAGATTCAACCACTTATCTTTTCCTCTTGTGGTTCAGCAATCACTCATTCAACAACTATTTCATTTATGTCCCCTTCAATATCTTTATTAATAAAAGAATAATTCATTACATTTGTTTTATTTTTCACTTCTTGTAAAAAATATTTAAAAATAAAATAAAATAAAATATTCAAAAAGTATTTAATAATAATTTATTAAATCCTGGTGTATTACATACACACCCTCTTAAAGGATAACACCGTCCTCGGTGTTATTATTTTTTTGTCTTTATTATTCCATTTCTTCATCTTGAAATAGGATTGGATATTCCTCCCGCATATCACTTCCCAATTCCCAAGTGGACTCTTCCGGACTAAGGTGCTTCCATTGCACCTTGACTTGTCTGATGGTACGGTTCCGGAGTAAAAGTTCTCTTCTGTTGAGAATACGCTCTGGTCCCACCTGGAACTCTCCCTCGGGTTCCACCTGTATAACATCCCAATCAATCACATGAGTAGTTTCATGAACATACTTCTTTAAAATGGAAACGTGAAAAACATCATGTACTTTGATAGTAGGTGGTAGGGCTCACTGGTATGCTACCGACCCTACTTTAGCCAAAATTTCAAATGGCCCACAATACCTAGGTGCCAATTTTGAATACCTACCCAGTCTTAGGGATATTTTCTTAATTCAGCGTAGATTTTATGCCTGTCTTGGGAAGCTTTCAAATTTTGTTGTACCTGTTTCACGGTTAGTTCCATATCCTTTAACAATTCGGGACCTAACATTAATCGATTGACTGGATTGCTCCAAGAAATGGGAGTATTACATTTGCATCCATACAGGATTTCAAAAGGACTCATACCAGCTGATACTTGAAAATGATTATTGTAAGCAAATTCTACTAGGTGTAAATAATCTTCCCACTTACTTGGTTTGTCCATTACATACATTCTCAGCATGTCTTCTAGGACTTGGTTTACCCTTTCAGTCTGTCCATCGGTTTGTGGATGATACGCAGTGTTGAAATTCAATTATGTGCCTAGTCCTTTAAACAAATCTTTCCGAAAATTCCCTGTAAATTTTACATCTCTATCTGAGATTATTACCTTTGGTACGCCATGTAACCTAAAAATCTCTTTCATAAATATATCTGCAATGTTTACAGCCTTATAGGTATATTTTACAGGAATAAAATGAGCTTCTTTACTTAACTTATCAACTACAACCATGATTGAGTCATGCTGCCTGAAATATTTAGGTAGTCTGGTTATAAAATCCATGCTAATTATTTCCCACTTCCATTCTGGAATGGGTAGCGATTGCAATAACCCTGTTGGATGTTGGTGTTTTGCATTGACTTTCTGGCATTTGATGCAGCGAGCTAAGTATTCTGCTACCTCTTTTTTCATGTTAGGCCAAAAGAAGTCCTTTCTGATCATGGTGATCATCTTTTGGTATCCAGGATGTCCTGAATAGGGTCGTTTGTGTAACTCATTCATAACAATTAATTTTATTTATGTTGTATTTGGTATGTACAATCTGTTTTTATGCAGCAGTAATCCTCTTCCATTTAGACTAAAATATGTCTTTATTTGGTTATTTTCATTTCCAACAGTCTTTTCCTTTAAATTTTGGTATTCTTTATCAGAATTTTCTGCATTTAAGATCTGATTTTCTAAATCTGATTCGTAACTGTTGCTTGCAAATAGTTAATTTGCGTGACGACTTAAAGTGTCTGCAACTTTGTTTTCTTTTCCCTTTATGTGTTTTATTTCGAATTCATATTCACTTAAGAAAGACAACCACCTAGCTTATCTAGCATTTAAATTTTGTTGGTCAAATAAGTATTTTAAACTTCTGTTATCTGACATTAGCAGAAATTTTGTTCCGATGAGGTAGTGTCGCCACATTTTTAATGCATGTATAATTGCAGCAAGTTCTAAATCGTGTGTAGCATAATTCTTTTCATGTTCCTTTAGTTTTCTTGATTCATAGGCCACGACGTGATTTTATTGAATTAACACTATTCCTGATCCTTCCTTACATGCGTCGGTGCATACAAGGAAATCCTTAAAAGGATCAACAATTTTTAAAATAGGGGCGGTGGTTAACATATGTTTTAATTTATTAAAACTTTCCATAAATTTTTCATTCGAATCAAAATTTTTACCTTTTTTCAGTAGTGAATTCATGGGGTAGGATATCTTAGAGAATCCTTCTATAAACTTTCGATAATAACCTGTAATCCCCATGAATGATCTTATGTCCGTTACATTTTTAGGAACTGGTCATTCAGTGATAGCCTTAACTTGTCAGGGTCGATAGATTCCATCCTTAGACACTACTTGTCTTCGAATTGTCCTACTCAATCCGCTCCTTAAACATGGTAGGCAAGCAACTGAGAAAGCGTTGTATTTTGGTTTTTCATCTATTATGTATGGTACATAACGAAGCAGACTTAGGAATTTACTACAGATTTCTTTCATGGTCATAGCACCTAACCTTAACTCATAGAATTCCTTCTCTTTTTCTTCATAGTACAGTTCTGAAAGATACTTTCATTTAAAGTCCTTCTTCAAGGTCTTCCATGTTACGTATCGTTCTTTTATACCTTTTAATTGTTTGATAACTTGTCACCAAATATCTGCTTTAACATTTAAGTTATAAATGGCCATTTTCGCCATTAGTTCATCAGAATAGTTATAGATCTGAAGTATTTCTTCATTCCAGAAAACCAGGTTCCGCCTCTTCTCCTTTCTTGATTTCACCTGTTAAACATCGGAGGTTTAATTTTCTTAAATTCCTCCGAAATATCTTCATAGGGTTTGTACTTCTTTTTATTTTTATGACTCTCACTACTTTCACTAGAATCCTGATGTTCTTCTGTGTGGTGTTTAGGTGGTTCCTCACTGGAAGTTTCAGCCCCATGACTGGAAAATTCCATCTTTCTTCCCTTACTTTTGTAAGGTGTAGTTTTTGGCTTTTCATGTTTAGATTCTTTGTTTTTGTCTTTTTCATTACTGTGTATTTTAGCCAGTAAAATGTTATTTAGTTCTTCTTGTGCTTTCATAATTCGTTTGTTATCATCCTTGACTCTTTTTAATTCTGACCTTAGTTCTTTAACAATTTGTTGTAACTCTGATGGGTTATCGTTTCGAATCTCATTTAGGTTTACCCAGATTTCACCCTCTTCATTGTTCACAGGTATTCTAGGCGGAGATTCGTCTTTCGTAGGCATTCTGAATCCTGCCATAGTTTTTTGCAAAAATAAAGTTATCATTCTCTTCCTGTTTCGTAAGAGAATCAAACCCAAAATAAATAAAGATTAGTTTTTTGGTTTAACAACTGCAACGTTGGGCCAGTTCAGACCAAGTGTTGTAACCATGCTCTGATACCATTATGTCATTTACCTCGAAAATCCATAAATAATTTTTTTTTCTATAAGCATATAACTATATAACATCTATATGTTTCTAGCCTGTAATAACTACTGTAATAAAGATTTTCGTTGCTTGTAAAGTTGCTTACGCAATTTATATAACTGCTTTTGGTCAGGTTGTATTCAAGGTGGATACTTTACAAATTTAGTGGTGTATCGCCATCATAACCAAAGGTGATGTTTTGTTCTTTTTCTTGTTCTTTTTATTAGTTTGTAAAAGGCCTTGCTTAGCCTCAAGCATAAGATTTGATCTTTGATCCTTTCCTTAACTATTATGCATTAATGCTTCGGTTACATGCGGCATTTGTCTTGATCCCAATAATTAAAAGTATTAAGGTTTTTACAAAGACCATCGATATAATTCTTTGCTCAAAGTGCAAAGTTTAACATTGCAAGGTTATGCGTTGATGTATTTGTTTATATGTAGTTGGGGCTATGGGGTTTCACCATAGTCGAACCTTGATTGAAAAGCAATAAAAAAAAGTTAACATTTATTCTACCATGTGTTAAGTTGGTTTAAATGCCTGTACCGTGGTTGATTTCTAATTAAAGAGCCACCCTGGCTGCGAGTTGACAGCGCAGCCATGATTTTATGGCGCACTCGAGATTGAATCTCGACCATCCACATGTACAGTAAGATGAAGAGGGTTTTTATTAGGGTTTAGTGTGTTCATTTCGTTGTTTGAAACTTCATTAATGCAAAAGTTTGGTTTGTAAGCTCTGCGAACAGAGGCTTTGCACTTTTCATGGCGATTTTGTAATTTATTGGGTGTAAGATGTTGCCATCGTTAGTGGCATTCCTTCTGATGGCTTACCAAGGTAATAAAGAGGTCTTCTTAGTGCTAAAGGTCGACATGCCAAATCTTAATGGTTGTTGCAACTTGAATTCGGTCACCTTGTCAGCCTCAAACTACCATCTACCAGGTAGGAACGAAAATTTAATAAACTCTGCAATTAAATTTGTATAATACGTTTTTATTATCCTCTGGTCGTCGAGACTAATGTTTAAGGTTTTTTTTGCAGGCAGAGAAGGGATAAGGCGTCCAGGAGGAGCCGGCCCCTAGCTCTGTCTGCAGTTTGTACAAGGTAAGGTAACAAGCTTTGTTTGAATTTCTATTTAATTATTTTACAGTTACAATGGATTCTGACTGTGGCCAGTTGAATGCAGGATTGAGAGCGTCGTCTAGGTTAGAGACAGGTTCATCTCCTCCCAGGCTCGCGTTTTGGAATGCCAAGGTGAGGAAAACAAACCTCTATTATTATACTAATTCTTTCAATTTAAGTCATCTTTAGTTGCCAACTATTTTATTTGTTTGGTTGTTGTAGGTGACTCTATGCGGAGTTTTGGAACCGCGAAGAGAGTTCAGGCTTTCACCTTCAGCAAGATAAGTTGATTAATAAATGGTTGACCCTTAGGGTTTATGAAATGTCGGGCAGAGGACTTTCTCGTCATATATGTTCCAACGTTTTCTTTTAAACATTGTTATGCTTTTTTTTTGCTTATTCTATGGATTGAAATTTTACTACAGGTGCCATCTTGGATGGCTTACAACTTACCACCTCTGTAATATTATTTAAATATTTGGGGTTTTATAAAGACGGTGGATGCCATTGTTGATGGATTTATATCCACAAGGATATGAATCCCTCTGTTTAACCTTTGATGCTATTTATTTGTTAAAACGATTTCTTTTGGGTCTTTGTCGAATTCTCATTTATATGGTTTTTTGTGTTTAAAAGAAGTTCAGAAAATTATCTATCAAGATTTGGTTCTAGATGATATTTGTTCTTATATGTGCGATTATGAAAGACATTATTATCCATCATGAAAGAAGATCCACGTTTTCTTTTGTAGGAATCCCTGACATTCATTGGGACTGTCAAATAGTAAAGATTGGATGTTACGATTCCTGTAATTATTTATGATTTTATTATTAACATGATTAACTATTTATAATGTTAATTATGACATTTTAGCTTAGGTCAAGATCCGCCTAGCTCTGGCATTTTCGATCTGAAACAAGGTTTATAAAATGGAAAACATTTAAAATAATTTTTTATGCTACTGAGGCCTCTCGGCTCTCAATTCTTGTAAATACCATTGATAGTTTTTAGGCAAATGAAAATACTTCACTGTACCATTTTCTTTACTTAGTTTTGGCGATCTTGTTGTGGTTTTGTTATAAATGGTTGAAAACATATTTCGATTTTGTTCTTTAACAAATTTTAATCCATACTAGATCCAAAAAAATAGATTTGTTAGAAAACAATATCAATACTAAATATGATTATTTTATAAACATAGATATCAATGCGACATAATATTTAAATTTGAAAACATAATAGAAGTGATACTTGAACAAATGTATAATATATCCATAATCTAATTAGATGCATAAATAAGATTTCTTCTAAGGGTTAGTTGCGATTCATAACAAGAATAGAAATCCTACTGTAGCTAGTGTTAAACATATAAGAAATAAAAACAAGGAACCTGGCACCACTGTCGGGAAAACAAAGATGAAATAGCCATTCCTCCCAACCAACTCCTAGAGCAGCCAAGTCTCACTTGCTCCAGAACCCCTAAGCCCGATCGCTGAACCACAAGAGAAAAATCCACTTAATGCACCATCTCTTGCATTATCAGATTCAATTCCCCGTCCAATGCTAGCCTCCTGCTTGCTAATGGACATACTATTATATATTATTTTTCCTAGGACTTGGTCATTTATGATCCTCCTACTCTTTAGCACTCAACAAGGAGTGGTGACCTAATTTGGGGGAAGATGCCTCCTGCACCTTGAGTTCTCACTCACCAGCTTCAGCCACTTGTCTTTTCCTCTTGTGGTTCAATAATCACTCATTCAACAACTATTTCATTTATTTCCTCTTCAGTATACTTATTAATAAAAGAATAATCCATTACATTTGTTTTATTTTTGACTTCTTGTCAAAAATATTTAAAAATAAATAAAATAAAATATTCAAAAAGTATTTAATAATAATTTATTAAATTATGGTGTATTACAATTACATTATTACTTCTACCTTCAAAGAGAAAATTTGGTGCAAAGAAGAATTAGAGGTAAAAAGAAAGCTTGGGCATTACAAAGAGATCATTAATCCCAATCTCGAGGATCAAAACTATCTTTCTATCTTAAAAAGCTCAAAGAGGAAAATTAATATTGCTAAGATTAGGACAAACTCTCATGAGCTTCACAGTGAAACTGGGCGTTGGACAACCCCTAAAACGCCTTGGGCTGAAAGAATTTGCCATCTATGCGATTCTATGAGGGTGGAAGATGAAAATCACTTTATCCTAGATTGCTTGGCTTTCACTCACATTAGATCTCAGTTTCAACACCTTCGCTCCAACACTAACCTTTCTAACCTTGTAGGTCCCCAAAACAATAGCGTAGGGACACTCCTATATAATCTCTTTGAGCATAGAAATAGTATTTTAAACAAAACCAAATAATCTCTATCTTCTTAAGGTCCGGTAGACCAAGATTGGTCTTAGTGGACGTTAAAAACCATCATCATCATCATCACAAATATTTTTTTTTAAATAAACTTATTAAAATATTTTAAAAAATTACAATTTTAAGCAATATGAAAAATTAAATAGTTCCCTAAATTAATATTTTCATTCAAAAATACAATTTATATTATATATTAATTATAATGATAAATAAATAATTTTTAATAATAAATCAATTAATACATTTAATAATATAATATTATTAAATTTTGAATGAATTATATATATATACATATATAATCTTATCTTATCTTATCTTATTGTATGTATATATAAATTATATAAATCAGTGAAGAGAGAATAAGATAGAAACTTGAAAAACTTATTCTTACAATTAGTCATAGATAAGGGATTTAAGTAAAATATTTGTTTTTAATTTTTTTTTATAAAATTGGAAATATCATTTTTTTTTCAAATAAATATATGAATAATAATAATAATTGTTTTTTATAAATAAATAAGAATATATAAAAATAGTTTCAAGTATTTAATAAAATATGAGAATTAATTTGAATTTGGTTTATAAGTCATAAAAATATGAGATAAAATAGTTAATTGATTTATAGTGAAAATTTTAGAATAAAAAAAATGTAAAATGAGCAATGATATTTTCACTTGTGCTAAATACCTCTAGATCTTGAACCATTAACCTATTTCTTTAAATATGAAAAAGATGAAATCTTAGCAATAATTTTAAGTTTTATTTCAAAAACAAAAAATGATTTCATACATAATATTTTAAAAAATCATACTACCTATTACCACCAAAATTAACATTTAGATTTTTAAAAATATTAAAACTAATTAATATTTTATTACCTTTGAAAACATTAAACTATGTTAACATTAAAAAATATCATGCAAATTGTAAATTAAATATCTCATTGTTATCATCAATATGAAACTAGTTGTTAACAATCCAAATGACATTCATTTTACTCCTAGACATCCGCAAATATCCATGTTCAAGCTGAATGTTACATATAATTATGAATCTATTTTACTAATATGCTTAGTAAATTTTTTTAATTACATATTCAACAAAGATTGATGCTATAAATAAATTAATTTAACAAGAGCGACATGCAACGTCCTTGCCGTGTAGCATAAAAAATAATAATAATATAATCAATGTACAAATCAATATTAATTATCAATGAATTGTTATTTAATTAAAAAAAATTAATGTTATTGAGTTGATAAAATTAATATTCATTTGGTTTCATCAATTAAAAACGTTGTCAATTTAAGCTATAAGAACATAGAATAAAATCAATGCATAAATAAAGTCATCCATTAAGCTCATATTTTTAATGTGCCATACCACAACAAATCCAAATAAAAAAACTTTCAACATTGCATTAATATGGGCATTATCTTATACACCTAAAGATTCCCACTTTCATTCTTTTCGTTTTGGAACCAAAATTTGAGTTACTACAATATCAAAATCAAAATGCAATCACCCCAAAATCAAATAAGATTGCATAAAATTGAAATCAAAATAAGATCACAAAATATCCTTGTACATGAATCATTTGTGAAATATTTTAGATTTTGCATCAAACTACATCCAATCGAAAACACAAAATAACTACCTTAAAAAAAGTTGCTTTATATATCGCTTATATATTCTACAACTTATATATATATATATATATATATATAATACTAATCAAAATTCTTTACTTCAAACCAAAAACATATCATCCTTACTCATTAAATATTAATTATTTTATTTTAAATCGAATTCTCCCAACAATTAACGCAGTAGTGTAACGATTATAAATTATAAAATACTCACCTAGAATAATTTACACAAGAGGGGATTTCAAGGTCTGAGTGTCTGCTACATGTGTAATTCTGGGGAGGAAATTGTTGGACATTTATTTGTACACTGTACATTTATTCAAGAAATATGGAAGAGTTGCAATGTAAACTTCCACACTCTGGAAGCATAAGTATAAGTACTTGTCACTCTTTCTTATTTGGGAAATCTGGAAAAACAGAAATATATGTATTTTCGAGAATAAAAAACCATTAGTTACAAATATATGTTTTAAGGTGATTACATCTATTAAGGAATTCCCAAGTAGATCTTCAGGCTTAAAGAAAAGGATTAAAAAACTCAGCCAACTCATTAGATTCACAGCAATAAAATCAGTGTGAGTAGATGTAAATTTAACAATCATGCACAGCGGAAACAAAACATCATCCACACACATTACTCATGCATATAGCATATCAACAGTCATCAAATTAATACAGTGCAGAAGAAAATACATAGATAGAAAAACACTTATCTCCATTTTGCAACTATCCCAAACAACTAGCTATGTCGCTACAACGTTCCACCCAACCATAGGCAAGTTTTGTTCATCAATCTCTCAACACAACTACCACCCCCGAGCTGGGCATGATTCTTACAAGGAAAAGGGGGCATTCCAGCTCATTCACAACCAATTACTCATTTCATCTCAGCCAAGCCAGTCCACAGCTAGGTTTATTAGGCTACATTTGAACCCTGGAGGCTTACACTCAAGCTCAAGCCAAAACAATGGAGACCCATAACCCATACCCCAACATTCTCTTTTCTCACACAGCAAGCACAAACATTGGGCAGGTATACACATTTAACAATGGGATTTACAACAGGATGGTCATGGGTTTTCCCAATTCGTTTCTAGCCAAAAACGGATTATGAAATGGGGAAAAACACTCACATGGAGGAAAACGATTTCTTCCCCAACTGATTGAGCATTTAGCAGCCAAACGATCTCTATGGAACCCCTAGTTTGATTCCCCTTATTCCCCACTGGTATACAACACAAAAACGCTCTTCTCCAAGCTGAGAATGAAGAAAAACACATCAGTTCGATGGGGAAAAATGCCCAGCAAGTTCCTAACTCGTGAGGGAGCCCAACTGGTTGATGGATAATGGCTTGGGGATAAATTCATGGCTCTTTTCTTGCCCAAGAAGAAAAACGCGATTTCCCATGCAGGGTGGCTTGCCCATACCCAAATTTTGGACAGCCATACCTCTCATTCCCCGAGGCATTAACTACCTCAACCAACTCTTGGGAGAAATCAATGATTGTGTACAAAAGTCAACATGGGTAGTTGAGGGTTGGATGGGTTCTCTCATTGACACTTGGCTTGACTTGATTGGCTCCAAAGGTTTGAATATTTCCCTCCCAATTCCTTGTAAAATCATGGCCCCATCTCTTTGTTGCATTGCATAGCTAGTTGTGGGTATTTTATTAAAATGCATATTTACATAATATCCACAATTCCACTATGCCTGGCTAGCACGTAAACCATATGCATCAATAAATCGATGGTGGGGCCTTGGCCTTGATCTCCTCACCATAATTTCATAACAATATTACATCATTTACAATTTTAATTCCATGGGGTCAAGCTGGGGACGTTACAGATTCTTTGATGGGGCTAACAAAGATGGTAAATGTGGTCTATAAAGAAAGACCATAAATTATCTATTAGGATGGGTGCAGGTGATAGTAGTAACCAAAATGAATAACTTCTTATATTATGGGGTTTTATGAAAATGGCATTGAAGAGAGGTATATTTGATATAAGGATTTTTGGTGATTCACTAGTGATTGTTGATTGGGCTTCAGGAAGCTGTAATATTTCAGCCATTCACTTGGAACATTGGCTGCATAGAACTTGGGCATTGATCAAAGCTTTTGATGTTATTTCATATACACACATCTACAGGGAATTGGACCATGAAGTTGATCAGCTATCTAAGGAAGCAATTGGATCCAGGATTGGCACTCTCTTTTTTGAAGAATTTCTTCAAGATAATCTCATAGATGCAGGATCTGTAGAGCTTTTTTAATACTGTTATGTATCTGGATAATGCATTAGTATCTTGGTTTTGTAGTAGAATGGCAAGCATAGAATGCTGGATGGCTTTTTATGTTGTTTTTTAGAAGGTGAAAGATTGGAAAGTTCAATAGCTTGAACATAGAAAGATTATGACGTATTTTGTAATTTTGATTTCTAAAGGAATACCAAGTTACAGTTTATTCTAATCAAACCTTCCCTTGGGTTTACTTTTCCATGCTAGCTGCGCCTTTGCTTTACCTTTACCCTTCTCATAGCAATGTTCTGCCATCCTAATGGCTTCATCCAAGCTTGGTGGATTTAAAAACTCTATTCTATATCTATAGCTCTGTGGTAGACTACCAAGGAAGCATTGGATATTCACTCTTTCATCCTTGATGTAGTCCACAAACCTCAGTAGCTCCAGAAACTTGTGGACATGTTCATCCATGGTGTTATGTCCTAATCTGAGTTCATTGAACTCTTTTCTTTTGCTATCATAATACCTGGCCGATAGGTACTTCTCCTGAAAGTATCTTTGAAACTTTTCCCAGCTGACTCTTCTTTCATTGATTCCTTTCTCCTGGAGTTATATACCTCCCTATTGACAATAGAAGTGGTATCTTCCTTGCCTTTTTTCATTTCAACTAGGGATTTATACCCTCTGGTCAAGGACAATTTTAAGTCTTCAGCAATGGACATGATGTCAATGTTGGCTGACTACATGCCATAGCATAATGCAATTTAGTAGGGAAAGATTTTAGATTATAGTTGAAAATATCAATAACAAAAACTTTTAAATCTTAGTACATTTTACATATATCCCCTTAACTTTAACATAGAACTCTGGGCCAAACTTGTGTTGCCCAACCTTTTCCAATCTAGCATGTGGGGCCTTCATAATGTCTTTGAGCCTGTGAAAAGAATAAAGTTATTGTTAATGTTATTTAATTAGTATGGTCAAATGTATAGTTATAAGTTCATTGTATGTTATATGATTATATCTACCTTTGTATCTCTCCAAATATTTTCCACAAGGATCCCTCTTTTTTCATCTTCTTCTCCTTGGGATCATCAATTAGTGTATCCTACTTTTCTATGGGAATTAATCCAGGATGCTAGTAATTGGGATAGCGACTGAAACTAGTGGGGTAATTGTGTTGCATTAATTTCAAGTACTTCCCCACCATGGTTTGAACCAATTTTTGGCTAAATATAAGATCAAACATAGTGGTCATATGTTTTGTCAAGTATTTTTCAGGTTTTTTTTGTATTTATAACTTCTTCTAATTGTTGGTGCAAAAAGAGTAAAACACATTTTGTTGCAACTATTGATAGAACAAGTTATTCCCTGGAATTTCAATCATATATTATGATTATATAGATATGATCATCTTAAAAAATCATTTTCTTTTAAAATGAATTTTTTTCAATGGATTAGTAATTACCATGGAATTTTAATCTTTTCACTAGGACTAGTCCATGGTCCATTATAAAGAAACCGGTAACTCCCTAGTGCTCTTGATGATTATTCCCTACATTCTGGCACTCATATCAACGTCTTATGAAGGAAGCATAAGAGTAGGAAAGGGTAGTACTATATAGGGCTATAGTAGATGGGTCGATACCAACATTAGTTGTAGAATCAAGGGCACTAGTAGTGATACCAGGAATAAAGGCATCCATAGCAGGAACAATAGGAGTCGAGGCTCCAACAATAGATGTAGGTGTGTTTCTCTCAATGCCTGGGTCATATGTTCTCAAGAAGGATTATAAAAAGAGAACTCCATGTCAATCACTTGGATTCATAAAAAACAATATGTTGTATTCATTAAAGTAAGTGATCGAATCCAATTTCAAAAATACATACATTGAACTACTGGATTCTTGAAAGAAAGAATTTTATTCTTTAATAACTTTATGTAGTGACTTCAACCACCATCAATCCCTTAATTTCAAAAACCTAATAATTAACCTATTTTGTAATAGAACCAAGGGATTTGAGATCATTAAAGAAGTGTAAATTGTTATGATCACAACAAGGCAATGTGGAATCCTACAAAGAATAAAAAAACATAACATCAATAAGCAACAATAAACAATGCAAATAAACAACAAACATTGATCATAATTAACATATAAATGGCGATATATCAGATTACCTTTCCATGGTCAATGCCTTTTAATCATCCTATAACATAAACAACAGTATGTTAACGAGATAAAATTTGCATATCTAAGATAGAAATGGTACAAATCATATTCAAACACAACATTCAATAAATGACAACATAATTACTTGCCCTAAGCTTGAGCTTCTGACCACCTCATTATTAATATATTAAAAAAAAGGCTCAAAATCATATAACCCTATTAAACCCTAAAATTCAGCTAATACATGCATATTAAACAGAAATTCACATAAAAACCATTAACTCAATCCTCAAACAAGGATAAATGTTTTCAATTCCCTTCATTCTCATTCTATAAACTACAATTGAAGACAAAACTCAAATAAAAAATTTGTCTACATAATAATATAAGAGTTATATTTGAGATAGATGCATTCAACAAAAAATAGAGAAGAAAGAACCTCAATTAATAATATTCAACATCAATCAACATTGTACACAATCCCACTGAGCATAAGCTTATCCTTTCTCGTCATCATCCAATACCTAATAACGAAATAAATGATAAAAGCATAGGCATAACCATATATTAATAATTAATGGAATCAATAAATTATCTTAAATGTGAAACATACAAAAATAATAAACAATTGACACCTAATGATCATAGTCAAGATGTTCAACAAAATGTGTACATAATATTCATGCACAAACTACTAAAATGTGTACTTTATTGTTGGAATTTGAAGTAATTTTATTACATTCCTAATCATCATCATTAAAAAATACATATTCATCTTCCCCACGGGTGCACCTAGTGGCCTATTGTCATCTTCATCAAAATCCTGTATATCAGTAGATGGTTGAATAATTTCTAATTGTACTTGACTAGTGATCAAGATGAAATGATTCCATGTGGCTCTGTAGGTCCCCTCCTGTAGGGTCCTTCCTACTTAACCTGAAACTCAACCACTTGATACAAAAGAGATTAGAAAGCATAATTACTAGAAAAATAAACTAAATAAATGACTAACTTAGAAAATTAAAACAAACCATAACCTGTCTTTGATATCATCTTGTCCACTGTTGTCCGCGTCTTCCGTAGAATCCCTCCAGCAAAGCTCGTTTAACCATAGGCGAAGCAACCGTTAGCTTCGCCACCCAACCATAGGCTCATGCTTTCATTCGCATGGCCTCCCTCGAGCTTTGGGTCGTAGAGCTCACACACAATAATCAAGAAACCCAGCTTGGGATTCCCCCCCACCAAGATTTCTAGCCAAACCCTCAATAGCAGCAAGTCATGAGGTAACTAAAAATTACGATAGTCATCCAGAGTCTGGGTCCTTTACCCATTCCCAATGCCTTCCTTATAAAGGAAAATCTCATGCGACACATGTTGCTTCATGCATAATTATTTATTTTATTTAAATTCTAAATAAAAACAACTCACCCATCCAAGTGTCATCTTTTCTAGGAGAAGCCACCAACATTCCTAAGTTTGCTCATATTTTTCCCCCAGATATTTCACTTAACTCCTAGATATGTGGTGTAGGTGGGGTTGACTAGGTGTCCATGCCTAGGATTCCATTTTGCTCCTAAATAAATATTTTTAATATTTTTAAATAATCAGAAATATCCTTTCATGTGCACATGCCTAAATAACACTTAATATTATTTAAATGCCAAAGTAATCATTTATGTGCAAATGGCTAAAGTACTCAAATACATTTCTAAGTAAGGTTCTAGGTGCAAACTTATATGTTTTTATGCAGTTAAGTTTAAGAATCATTTTCACTAGGATCTCGGTGCCGTGCCGTTGGGCCACCCCATTCCTTAATTTCCTTTCCCTGACATGGTACCACTCCGTCGGGTCCAGTCATCCGTAGTTTCAATTCCTCGGCAAGGTACCATATTGTTGGGTCCTTGTGTCCACTTTTTCCGTTCTCGGCAGGGTACTGCACCGTCAGGCCCTTCTGCCATTATCCTTTCGTTTTGACTTGCGAGAACTTCATGTAGGGATTTCAGGAGCCGTTACCTTCCATCCTCCGTCTACAGGCTATTAGGGACTAATGGCAGTGAGAAGTGAGTCAGTTCTCACCGCGCGCCCCCCAACTCGTACATGACTAGCTCCGTCGTGGCCCACCTCGTACGCCCTCACGCTTTCCTCTTGAGCAAGCGGATCAGTGCTTATCTGCTTAGCGTGGTATTCCGTCAGAAGTCGACATTGTCGTCGCTCTCCCTGTGTGTGATTTATCCGTACTCTACGACCATTCAATTTCCTTGTGTGGCCATCGATGAACCGTTTCACCTGATGCTACACACATTTCTCACAAACATATATTAGTATTTAATTGATTCACAATCAGTCGTAGTTATGAATATACTCAATATAACATCAAGGGGTAGTTTTATTAATGTTTCAATCAGTCAGGTCACTCAAATAGGTTCCCTCAAGGTCTGCAGTAGTCTAGGGGCACTACATACACCCCTACTTATTTACAACTTCGTCCCGAAGTTCAGAATAAATGCAGAAAGCTATGATGCATCTCAGTTGCGTCCTCCCAAGTCACAGAGCTAGTGCTGTCACTGTCCCACTGCACTTTGACTTGATCAATCAAGGCTAATCATTAAACAAAATGTAATCAATCAATTATCCCACTCCACACATATAATTTAATTTCTTAATTCATTTATCAATTATTGTCGTCATTCACATATTCATGTTTTCCTCAATCTTTTAAGACATATCAAGGCTCAAGAAACCACTTTTTCAAAGTTGTTCGCTTGGGTCACTCGACAGGTGCCCTTAAGGTCCACAGTCATTTTAGGGGCTTTACAGGCTCCTATAATTTTCTTATCCATAATCAATTATTTTCCAATCATACTCTTCTAGTGCTCTTCTAGTTGTAGTTGATAGGAAAGTAGGTGTCAAGTAGGCTTGTAGAAATTCCATTGGTGGACCTGATAGATCTAACAATGATGAATGTGCTTTTGCATGGTGCATTCAAGATCATGTTTGCAATAATTTTTTTCGTTCTCATTGATCCCCATGGTTCATTATAATGGCCAAAATATTTGATGAAACAACATAAACATCATAAGGTAGATAATATCAATAATAAGACTCTCATGGGAGTTCAATTATGATGGATTTGCAAATTTCTATCTTTTATTTTGATACACGAATACGAAATTTATGTAAATGGAGTTCGATACATGAAAGATAATTTTCAATATTCATTATATATAATGATAGTATGTTAATTAGATAAAATATGACTAAAATAAAAATATTGCAAATGATCATATTCAGACGATCTTAAATAAATAAATAATATAAGCGATAAATCACAATTACATGTTTTGTTAATTTTATTCAAATTGTAATTGATGGTTGAAAGAGGGCATAAGCCTGAGCAAGTTTATTATTCATGAACATAACATATATACAAGGTTTACATGTAACTACCTTACAACCGTAAAGTAACCGAAATGTTGTTTAAGGTAAAATATGACTTGATGATTAGGGATGGGTTTCTAATAATCCCCCCCTTAATCATAATTTTGTACAAATGTATCAACTCAACAACAAGGACTAGTGCAAAAGCTGATAAGTCTTCAACCTATAATTCATGGTCTGAAGCCTCATGCGTGTCAATGAAGATCCGCCTGAAAAACTGCCAAAAATAGATACTGAAACCAAATCCAAAAAAATCATTCTGTAACAAATGAGCTATACAACCTATAGGTGTTCACTGAAGTGAACCCAAAATCAATGAGAGAAAACCCCTGATGATAACATAGTTGGATTCAAAATCCAACATATCTCAAAACCTAAAAATGCCTAACAAATATGAATACACCAAGCAAAGATGCAGAAGATTCATTTGTCTTCTACAAGATCCGAAGATCATCCTTGTAAGCTAACAAATAAGTGCACAAAACTACTCTTAGAGAATGACACATAAAAAAACTTCCAAAAATCAATTGACATATAAAAGTGTTGAATGGAAACTAAAACTTGTATCATAAAATCTGGTGTCCATAAAAAATATCGTGGGTAGTAAACCAGCTGAATCACTGGTACTAATATAAATCATGAAACCAACTATCAAATGTGGCAAATTCATCAAATTTCCATGTGCCAAACAATCCATCAAATGTCCAATGCGACAAACCTAGGAATCCAAAAACCCGAAAAACCTGGATCAATAATCAAAACCAACAATCATGTCTAGAAACTTGTCCTTAAACATACTTGATCCATCATGTCCTGAATCCAACATGCATAATCGTCAAAAATCACTAGACCTTCGAAACTTGAATTATGGCACATCATCAACATCTTCCCCCCTATCAATTGAAAGTGAGAAGTCATGAAACAACCCCACTGAAAGTATAAATATGGTAATCAAGCTATCTTTGAGTGGAGTCTGAAGACTCGATCTTCAATTCAAAAGACTATAGAAAAAGTGTGGGCCTCGGTCATGCCCTGGATCATTAAATCCTGAATCAAAACACTCCAATCAAACATATTTGCACATGTGTATGGATCCGACTGTAAAATCACTCTAACAACTTGGCTTCCAATGACCAATGCCAAGTACCTATCCAACCAAAATGCACATTTTTCCTTTTAATTTTTGGTTGCTTCCAACACTTATATGAAACATGATTTTACTTCCCACAATAACTACATGGGTGGAGACCAAAACACTGGAATTCCTAATGTCCAACTCGGTGACAGTGTTGGAACTGTTTAGGTTCATCATTCAACAAATCATCATCATCATCCTCAATACATGTATCACCATCCATATCAACAAATGCATTAGCACCTTGATCATCATCCTATACGTGTTCCTTATCATCACCTTCACATTCATCCTTCCTATCGACATCAAACATAAATCCACTACTCACACACATGAGTGGTTTTCTATAATTAGGAATATTATGAAAAAGTTCATTATCAGTATTTTCATATCCTAAGCCATATATATTTCATTTAAACTCAATTCTTCCCAAGTTCAAACAAAATTATGTTGTTCTTATGATGATCCTTCAATTCATTCACTTTATCCGCTTTGTAGTTAGTGTCATCAGTAAAAAGTATACGGAACTGGTGCTCACAATCAACAAGTACATGTTTGGTGTTAGATTCCTTAGTGACATCATTTTCATCTAATGTACTATCAAACAATGGATTATGATGAAAGAGAATGAAATCAAGATTTTGATGTCGAACAAGACTTAATTCATTTGTTAAGAACTTGTTTTGAACTTTTAACATGTCCACCTTTATGTGCATGACTTGCAGACAGGTAAGTACAAACATAAGTGTTCCTTTGTTCAATGAAATTATGGGTCCTAAAGTTGTTCTAATTAATGTATGGAGTAGATGAAACATATGTTCAATGCGAGCCATTCTTAAATTGAAAGACACAAACTCTCTTTGGAGCCCTTGAGAGAAAAATGCAAAAAAGCACCACCATATTAATGATCACAAAGCCACAAAAAATCATAAAACCCTCCTTATTCAATTTTAGACAAGTCTAGAAGTAAGACAATAAGAAACTTTGACTATCAACAAAAGTGTGACTACATCTCTATTTTTATCTTTCACATACTTTGAATGGCGGATACACCTCCTCACGAGTAGCTTCACATGGGACTGCTTGGCTTACCTTCTTCACATGGCTATACCTTCAAGCGGCTAACATTCTTTATGCATAGATAATACTCACATGGTTTCTTTGTATTATGTAGAGTGTGTCTCTTTTATTTTACTACCATTCAAATTATTCAATAGACTTATTTATATAGTCACCAATGCTTACATCACTTTTTATGGAGTGTGGGTTTGTAGGGTTTGAAACGCCACCTATTTACTTAAAATTTCAAGGATTGTAGTTTCCTTTACATAGGATGCTACTAAAAAAATGGTGGGCGTTGACAAACATAATTAGCATTCCTATGTCATCATAGGCCGAAACAAAGAAGATTCAACTTGTACTCCACTCGCACCTAGCGTTGAATTCATTCGTTCGTTCCTATTTTGTTCTGAAAGGGATCCAAACCCTTCTAATCTTGTACTCTTCCCTCAGGATTTATTTCTTAAATTTGTTGAAGGCTACTTAAAGAATGCATTCCTTTCTTTCGCTCTTCATCTGCAAACACTTTGATTTATTAGGGAACATTTGTATGGAATTATTCTATGGAGATCACATAATAAAGAATGCAAAATCAAAAGACACTACTACATTGAAACAATTAAAGGCTGAATACCCATCTTATTCTGAGTGGAACTCCAATTTAGAACAACATTGAGCTAGAACTCTGGTTAGTATGAATATTTTATGTCTTATTACCAAGATAAAAAAAACATATTTGATAGTTTGAAATACATTTCCCAAAGCTTTTGGCCTTCCATCAATATATATAGAATCTCATTTATGTTGATTATTGTTTTTCATTTTGGTATAATATTCATGCACTCCATATATATGCATACTCGATAGATACTAGGCTATCATTAAACAATGTTTATAATCGTACATTGGGCCAGCATAGTCCGTTAGTTCAACTTCACAATTGTATAGAATGTGTACACCATACATTGAAAATATCCCTAGCCCATGTAAGCTATCTGGAGCAATTAGATATGTTCTCCCATCGATACAAAAATAGGTGTCAAACTCAAGAAGTGGGTTTGGTTCCTATTTCTTCACATAATGCATGTATCTTAATGGAACTACCTTTTCTTCTTTAGTCCCATTGTCATAATAGCACGTCCCTCCTTCAATAAGAAACAAATCCATACATTTTATAAATTTTCTTTTGACATTACAACCTCTAATGGTTCTTGACATATTGCTTCACATTTCCCCTTCTCTTTTTTCTTTAGAACTACCATCATTATATGTATCAATATCCGATAGATATTTATTCAGTTGTCCCCAAAATTAACATCAAATAACAATAGTCAAGTTGAAATCATATATATTCTTGTGAGACAATCCCAAAAGGTCATCAGATTGCAAGTGCAACTGATACTACTGACACAACTGGGCCTCCATTTGTTTTGTAAGTAAGTCGAACCTTATATTAGAAACCAAAAAGAAAATTACATTGAGACTCTGTTAGAACAAAGGAATAAAGCACTACTTCCATTCTAATTTTCAGGCATCCCGACCAACTACCTTTGTAAGACAAAAACTAGGAATTACATCCCCCCTTCCCTGAGGATTTGTAGATAACCTAAGCTTCTTAACCATCATACAAGACCACAATGACCATGTATCCATTTCCCCAAAAATATATAACAGAATTCCAAATTACATATCCCCACCACGACAAATTCCAACAGGTTGCAACATAGCCAGACCGACCCATATTTCTCATGACAAAAAAAAAAAAACTAGCCAATAGACAAAGAGAGAAATTAAGACTCATGATGCTTGATAGACGAGACAAAAGAATTACGCATGGACACTCCCATTGCAGCATTCCAGTCACAAGCCTGAGCGATACCAGTATCCACATCACCCTCTCGTCCAGCTTCAACATGATTCCTAGAAACCGGACTAGACTCATTAGCATGCCCAGGTAGAGGACGAGGCAAAAAGGAAATGCGAAGGTGGTGGGAAATAGCATCCACTTTCTTATGCATCAATCGTAGGTCCTTCCATAATTCCTTCCAAAAAGGGATTGGGACTTTGTCCCCTTGTAGATTTGCATCCCTCTTTGCCATCATATGATCCAACAAACCTTTGAATACCAAGAACATAGAAACAGACCTATCATACAAGGAGAGGTGAATTACCATAAAGTGAATTACCAAGATCGCATTCTTACATTTATTAGAATTTATTAGAATTAAAGGGGCCCATTATATATGAGTTAAATGAAACTGAAATGGTATTAGAAAATGTCTAAACTAGAGTTTAATGTATTTGCTGAAATAGAGTAAAAGTATTTGTTGTACTTACTCTAAAAAAAATTCGACCTTTGGAAAGGTTAGTCGAGACGGCTTCTATATACTTATGTGGTGGATGTTTGTACATATTGAAAAAAGAATTGGAAATTTTTTTATACGTCTACATATGAACGAGAGTTGCACTTTTTATAGTTTATACATTTTCAAAAGTACACTTATTATGTATTTATGAAGATAAAATAATAATTGCATTTTTTTTTATAAATCATATATAAATTGAAAAGAATTGCATTTTATGAAAATTGAGAGAACTGCATTTTAAGATCGAAAGGATTGAAAGTTATGGGTTGTAAGTTATGCATTTTATTATCGTTTCGAGTTATGGGTTGTAAGTTATGCATTTTATTCAGAATAAAGAGATTTGCATTTTGTATATGATATATAAATTGAAAAGAATTACATTTTATGAAAGTTGAGAGTGTAAGGCTCGTCCTTGAACACAAATTTTTCTTCTTTTTCTTTTTTTTTGGAAGGAAATTCTATAGTATTTTCAGACCCCTTCAGTCTACTTAAAACGACAATAATTCAAGTCAATGTAGGTTTATATACAATTATAATATATATATATATATATATTTTAACATAGACGGTTTAAGAGCTTTTTATTAAAAATATGGACGAAAGGTACAAAATGCAGAAGTGGACTGCTCCTTTGGTAAAGTAGCATCCATAATGTCAAGATCTTTCCTATCCTTCTTATAATCATGGAGAGGCATTCCAGGTCCATGAGAGCTATAACATTTCACAAACTGTCCTAGAATTTTTAAGCAAAAGAAGTACGTGACTGAGAAAGATTCAAAGTATTAGATTACAAAAACTGAGGTTGTCCCATAATAGAGTGTTTCCATTATTCATCCATGCCAAAAATTGGACTAACTAAGATTTTGAAAGCCCATCAAAAAGATATTAACAAACCTGGGGAGTTCAGGGGCTGTCGGTGTTCTAGGCTGCATTGTTGGAGCCTACAGTCCCCTTCTTGTCCTGGCTGAAGTCAACATAGTTCTCATCATGTCCCATTATCTTCTTTAGCTTCTCAAGCTTCCTGCATAGGCTATCCGAGTCACTGGTGTCCAAGCCAGCATTGCGTTTCTTATGGGGATACCCAAGACCAAGCTGCTCTTCCAAATGCTCAATTTTCCCTGTTATCAGGTTGTTCTACTGCTTCAATTCGAGATGGGTTGTTTCAGTCAAGGAATATAGTTGAATGAGAATTTTCTTTAGGTCCAAATTCTCACTTCTTATCAGCGTAACCTACCCTTCCATTTCAAGCGTACGACTCTTCATATCCAGCTCATGATTATTCAGACCGCCTCTTTCTTCCGTGTTGATCGTGCTCCTCGCCCTGTCAGACCGACGATCCAAGGCATGCACAAAGCTCCTACGCACCTCCCTGTTGTCAATTTCTTCCTCCACCATTGGATAAGCCCATATACATGCCGCATTTGGACCTCTGAGATTCTTATTACACCTGAAACATCGAACGTAGAGGTTGTCCCCTGTCTGAGAGCACCCATGTTCCATGTTGCAAATTGCAAGAACTATACCAGAAAAGTCTTCAAGACGTAGGGTCGAATGAAAATTCTGAGCGGGTCTTAGCAAGATGATAACGACGAGGTGCAGTGAAGGGTGTTGGATTCCTGTCTTAATACAGCCCACTGTCTTAATACAGCCCACTCTTTTCTTTCACTATTTTCCTTGCTCCTCGAATGACAATGAGTGAGTCTCCAATAATGCTCAGCCTCTCAATATCCAGGGTTCTGGCGAACTCAAGGCCTTTAATTAGTGTAAACCACTCCATGCCATTGTTTGTCTTTCTCCCAATGCCCCAGGCAAAAGTTTTCAATTGTTTCCCCGTGGAGTCAAGGATCACTCCTCCCGTACCTACCAACCCTGGTACAATTATAATATATATATGACCAAGTAATACAAGAATACTTTTTTTTATTTATTAAAAGGATTGAATTACCAAGATTCCAAGTTACCTATAAATTCATTTATACCATTTGACACACTTTACATGTATATGCATAGAAGGCAATTATGCTTACTAACTAACATATGGAGGAAATATAGTGATTCTTTGATTTACTAAAGTGTATATCACTTTGTCATCATATGCAAATTATAATATAGAAAACTTACAACATAATTAACTGGTGAATTACATATCCTTCTCTATACTATGATTCATCCTTCGTTGTTCTAATGATCGCATGTTCCTAATGAATTTACACTGTCACCTAGTCTCTTAATGTTGTGGTTATGATTATTATCTGTAACATTGCGCATAAATCAATTATTCAAATGCTTCTACTATATTAGCATCTACCTATAATTCATTACCATCATAAGTGGTATAAGACCTCAATGTTATAGTTTAAACCACTATTAATCTAATATTAGAATGTTTCTTGATATGTATACATTATCAAAAAAATTCTTAACGTCAAGACTACAACAATTTTCTAAGCTATAATATATGAATTAAATTATAATAATTATACTCCAAATAGAAAACTCAGATTTGTTCTTTCCAACGACATTTATATATGTTAAGCAATTATAAATGAATATCTTCTCAGATGCATTAATATAATAGAAACTACATTTTGTAGCATATCTCCATGGATCTGTTTTCATTCTACCATCGGTGCACTGTAGAGTTGCAGGGCGCAGATCGAATTCTTAAGATCTCCGCAATGAAAATGAGTTAGTTCCAAACTAATGATTGCAAAAAGAGCTTCAACCTAACCTAACAAATGTGTTTTTCATTCTAATGTAGCATTTATATATTTTTGGTTATGGGGTTATCGAACCCATCACAATCATGCATTCAAAACGATCTATGAACAGATTCTTCCCGTGCAACCGAACTAAAAAGAATCGATGCATAATTCCCCATGATTGTTATGTAAATCAGAGTTGCGATCTGCATAGGAGATATTGCCAGATCATTGTCTATTCAGATTACTCAGTAAACAACCTATTAAGCAGATTGCTCACCAGAAATCTTAAATAAAAATCAACATCTAATTTCCTTAAAAATAAACAGTCACATATCTGCGTGTGTGTGTGTATTGCTCGATTGTTTATCCACTCGGTTTACACGATCTACGGACACCAGTTTGTTCTTTTATAAAAGGAGACAATAATCCACTACATAATAGCACTTTATACATCAATCTAATTCAATTAGATTGTATAGAACTAATCATTCCAGATCAATTATTCTTCTTCTAATCTTTAAACATTTCTTAAAATATAGACATAAATAAATAGAGTTTTTAAGAGCAAATAGAACCTGTAGGAATGCGTGCTCCCGCTGTGGTTGGAGTTCCTAGGAAATCGCAATCGATCCAATGTCCAAATTCAAATTGTCCAACTGACCCATCGGTTGACCTCCCTTCCAACTCCAAGAATACTCTTCTTCTTCTCGAACCCCCAAGCAATGGGGTCGTAGAGCTCACACACAAAAATCAAGAATCAAGAAGTGGGTTTCCCCCCCACCAAGACCCTTTTCCAAACTCACAATAGAAGCAAATCAGTGTCTTACCAACATTACGGTAACCATCCATCCATAGGGTGTCTTTCCCTTTCCTCATGCCTTCCTTAAATAGGAAAATTCTAATCGACACATGTCGCTCCATGCAAAAATATCTAATTTTCTACTTATTTAAATATAATTACCTCACCCATACATGCACGTCTAATTCCTAAGAGAGTGCACCTACATTCCTATATTTACTCAAGTCTGCCCCTCCTGATGCTCCAATTTGAGTTTCTATTTTTGTGGGTGCAAGTGGAGTTGGCTATATGTTAATGTTTAGTATACCACAGGGATAATTTTAAGGACCGATACTTATTTAAAAGTGTATAAACTTTGATGAATCTTACCAATTCTTAAAATGTCAACTATAAAATATTTGATGATATTTTTCTAAAATTATTTCAATTTCTAAGGATTTTATATAGTTTATATAATAATTTGGCGATTTTTAGAGTGAAAAAAGTTTACCCCGTCAAAATTGGGCGAAATGGGGCTTCAAAAAATGCAAATTGGCGAATCTTTTTTTGGAAAGAAACATGGAAAAATAGCCCATGGGAAAAATTTTGCCCTTAAAATTATCCTTGGTATACCATTTTCTCCTAAAACAATTTTTCCCCATTATTTTCATTACTAATATTCATTTCATGTGCAAATAGCCTAAATGCAAACTTACATGTTTAATGCATAATATTCATCAATTGTTTTCGTCTTGGGTCCAGGTACCACATCGTCGAGTCCATTCGACCATCATTTTCTTTTATCATCGTCCATTCGACCATCATTTTCTTTTATCATCGAGGCACCATATCGTCGGATCCTTTCGTCAATGCTTCTTTGTGTCATATGATTTGCGGGAACTTCATGTAGGGATTTAGGATTTGTTATTTTCAATCCTCTGTCTACACTATATTGGAGACTAATGGCGTTGAAGAAAAAGTGTGTTCTTACTGCGCGCCCCTCAACCTCGTACGTGACCAATTCCGTCATGGCCCACTTCGCACGATTTCACGCCTCCTCGAGTAAGCGAATAAGGGCTTTTAAACTCGTGTGTGGATTCCGTAGGAATTCGACATCGTCGTCATTCTTCTGTATGTGTGATTTATTCATACTCTACGGCCCATTTATTTCCTTAGTGAGTCGGTTATGATATTTACCTGTTGCTTCACATATTCTCAAAGTACCCATCAATAGTACTGCTCATCATAACTCATCATTATACATCACGTAAATCAATTCATAATCATAATCATGTTTCGTAACTCTGCTAATCATTTAACAATACATGCAGTTCTTTCATTCACATCATCTATTTCATAAAATAGCTAATCGTTAAGCAAAGCATACATTCATTCATCAATTTAAGTAAAGTATCCATTTCTACAGGCGTCCTTCAATTCATTGCTTTCGTTTATCTATTTGTCATCATGTGTTTCTCAATTATTCAAAGGAACATTTTATTAAAGTTTTATTCAGCCGGTCACTTGACAAGTGCCCACAAAGTTTACAATCAGTCTAGGGGCATTACAAAGAGAACTACATTTTAGAATTGAAGACATGTTAGTTATGATGAAGGGTCTTGACGAAGGGTCTCTTTTTGTCTTTAAAATGGAAGACATTGGCGTTTTCTTGTGAAGAGAGCACCTCGTAGGTATCTTATAACATTATGAACATAGTCGTAATGAAAAAACTGGTGGATGAGCCCAAATGGTGAATTAACGAAGGAAGCAAACTTGGTGATTTTGGTTGTCACGACGCAAAAATGTATATACTTGACAAGACTTTAATAGACGTTCGCGAGGGTGGAATGGATTCAGAAATTGGAAAACAAGATATCGATGTGACTAGTGTGATGAGCGGAACATAAGGACATTGATTTTGCATCATGACGATGTTGTTAATCAAAATGAAAAACCACAAACTTGACTTGACCATCACATGATAATGTGGAAAGTGTAACTTGACAAACCTGTTGAAAGGGTCAAGTAAAGACGATTTTCGTGAAACAAAGTATGGAAACTATCAGCACGATGAGATGAACGCATTGATGTGAACCTCATGACACAATGAAACCTAGATGAAACAACTAGCCCTTGAGACAAAACTCGATGAGACTATATCGACACATAGGATATGACTTGGAAAGCCTGCCAAAGGGAGTCATATGATAATGAGAATGATGAAATGAGGTAAGGACATGATGAGCTCCTTGACCTGGACACGATACTGATGAAAAGACTATGAAATAATATTTAATATGTTCGTCTAAGTCGCTAAGTTCCGACACTCTAGAACCACATCAAGTTGAGACTCAACTTTATTAAAAACTTATTGGTTTGGAAGTAGTCTTATGTGAATTGATTTTTATTTTTTTTGGACTATGTGATATTCGCTATTGATTTGGTAATTTGTGATTATAACTTACCTATATATAGTTTATTGAATATTGTATGATATTTATCTTCTCACCTTGCAAGAGAGGATAACTAAATAGATTTGAATTCTTACTTGGATTTTGTTCTGTTAAAAGTTGATTGGATATTGCATGTTGTGTGGCAAATTGATGCAAACTAGCTTGTTGTCTAATTGGATATCACAGATCCTTATGGATGACTAAGAGGCATTGGAAATCTAAGTCGGTATTGACAACTATTGAAAAGTATTACTGGATTTACATTACATGAGATTACTGTTGAATTATTGAGAATGTGTTGGAACTTTGTTCGATGAAACATAAAATAAGTGATTATCGAACAACTAGTGTTTATGGCCATGGTAGAGGAGAATGGCATGAAAACTTGATTATGAAAATAAATTGAAAGTGTCTCTAAATGTACAATAGAAATTAACTTCGGGACAAAGTTTCTATAAGAGGGGGTGTATGTATTGCCCTCCTCTGACCGAGTTTGACTGATGAACTTTTGAGGGCACTTATTTGAAAGTGACCTGATTAAATAAACTAGAATAAATGTTTTATGTTTTGTTTTGAATAAAATTATTGACTGGCTAGTAACTGATGATTATGTTCAATGAATTGTGAAATTAGAAATAAAGCAAGTGAATGCTTATGTTTTGACTAAATGGAAATAATGGTTTTTTTTATTCCGCGGATGTCAATAAATGTTGATTACTAATTAGCAATGGATGAAATTGAATAAAGCACAATGATATTTTATACTATGCAACGCTACTAATGTGTGCTTTGAGTGTGTGCAATGGCAGGTAAAACAACTTACCGACTAACTCTCAAATGGAAATAAAATGGCTTGTAGACAACAGGTAAACACACATAAGAGTGCGACGACTAACTGTTGACTCTTACCAGCAATCCACGCATAAGCTGAAATCCCTAACAACTTTGCTCAGGTGGCGTGTCGGTATACCATAACGATTTGGTCACATGCGATGAATTTGAAGGGCACGCAATATGAACGATCTTATTCCTCAGTTGCCATTAGCCTCGCATAGAATGTAGAGGATTGATTTAAGAACGACTCCTAAATGTATACATCCCACTCCCCACACAAGGAAAATAATTAATAATTTGTCGGAAGGACCCATAGATGCAATACCCAGATAATAATGAGAAGTAATTTATGTACATACTAGTACTAGCATATAGGTATGCATTTAGTTTATTTGTGCAACAACAAAAAAAGGTAATAAATTTATCTCATGAAAATATGTGCATTAAATTAAATATCGAGAATAAAAAGATAAAGAATATTTAGATTTGGAGCAAATAGAGACTTGGGATATTTTTGAGTTAGACTCCACTTGCACCCACAAATTTGGGGATTGGAATTCTAGAATAAGGGAACATCTATGAGTAAATTGTGAGACTTATGTGCACCCTCATGTGAAGGTGACACATGGTTGGATGAAAAATAATATTTGGAAATTTAATAAAAATGGTAATTTTGCATTTGAGAGACATGTGTCGCAAAGGATAATATGGTCATTTTATTACAAATGTTATGTTCTCATATAATCAAACATATTTGCATGGATAATATATGTTTATTGTGCAAGTATTGTAAAGTTTTTATTTTAAACTAATATGTTAAAAGAATACAAACTTATTTGTGTAATATAAATGATGAAAGACAAGATTTCAATTACATAGATTTGATATATTTTTTCTATACTCGATAATTGTCAAATTAAAATAGATTTATATAAAATGAATAAAGGGAAGTGATTATTGAAATAAATAATAACTTATGTGATTTAAATTATTTTAAAAATATATACATGATGAATGATGGAATGAATGAACACTATCATTAGTGTTTATCGTCGTAATTGCATCAGACATACTAATGAAAGAAATTGGATTGCTCAAGTAATCGTAGTTAAGACAATGAACATTTCAACAAATATATCTAGCAGCCAAATTATGAAAAATTATTCACAATTAATGGATCAAATTATGTTTTGTAATCCTTAACTATCAATAAATGATTATCAAAATTTACCATTAATTAAATACTCTACTCAACCATAAAGTTTACCTTGAACAGTGGTGTGAGATTCAACCTCATTTTATTATGTTTATCGATAGTCAACATAGTGAACGAGAATTTTGATATATTTTGGAGTATGCTACTATAAAAAAAATTGCTTGGTGAGATCAACATCGTTTTATTACTCTAATTTTGATTCTGCTCATTGGCACGGTGAACGAAAACTTTGATTTGTTTTCTTGTTTTCAAAATCTGTGTAAGCTAATTACAAATGGTCTTATTCAAGAATCTACAATTGTTGACTATAAACCTAATGTGCTCATTGGGATAGTTATCATGTTTTTTCTTATTAGTAACGTATATTAGTGAAAGTGTAATGGGCTCAATAAAATCTCCTACTCTAGGAGTTATATCCATAGTTAATTTAGTTATTTGTATTATTATCTTCATTAGAGGTCGACTTGATATGAAGATCGGTTGAAGAGATATCATAGATATCCTAACAAATATGAAATTAAAATACATTGATGGAATTAAACTTGGACTGACCACATGTATTAAATCAGAACTAGTTTCCACAAAATGATCAATTTCCCTCCACAAGTTAAGGGAATTCTTCAAATTTCTTCAATGTTTAATGGTATATTGTTTTAAAGAAGAAAGTATTCAACCTGCTTAAGAATGAGGATATCAACAAGCTGTCTTTGGAGAAGGAGGAACACATAGACCTGTTGTTGTTGCGAGAGGGTCTTGAAAGTACTATAGAATGAGCTAATTAAACCATTTTTTCAACAGATTGTCATCTATAGGCAGATTCTACAGAAGAAATAATTATTTAGTTTGCATATACAGAAGAAGATCTACCAATGAATTCTTTACAAAGTGCTTCAATTTTGATATCATCAAATTGACAACCCAACTTGTCTATTAAAGAGTTCATATAATCCAATGCATTATTGTCGACTCCATCCTAATCCAATTCCTTCCATTGCAAAATGCAATAAATGATGTTAATGAAGAAGTCATCACAGAGATGTGTCAATGCATTTTCTAAATCTGCTTCGTAGTATGGACAATGAAAGAAATCATCATCATGGTTGCTCTACGAATTCCAGGGACATTGAACATACTCTTTAAATCCATGTGCTTTTTATCATGTCTCACATGTCTAGAAAATGACTGTTATATGTACAATGAGAAGGACTTGTTCCACGTGAAAGGGACATTGCATGTGGAGCACTTTAATAAATGATACAGATTGAGAAACATTAACTCGAATATGGTATCTGAAAATCTCGATAACATAAATGTGTGATCCATCCGCGTAAGGGAATTAATCTACATCTGCATTCTGATGAATGAGGCATGCATTGCTACTTAGATATAGTTATCAATACGATCTTTAAAGTCAAAGATGCAGAAACAAAGAATTTATAATCTTGGATTTCACAGATATGGAAAACTACTTGGGTGGGCGTAAACGAAGTGCAAAGAAAAATGTACAATACAATATTGTGTCCTTCTTAGTGTTGACATTGACATAAGTAGTAATTAACCTTGTATTAATTTTTTGGTCAAGAATAGATGGATTCTCTAGCTATTTGGTAGCAAGAAGGGCAATTAGAGACTATCAGGTTTTGTTGCCAATACACTTCTAACCAAAGTTGTCATCAAGTCTGATTTCAATATCACTCAGGTTTTCCAAGTATTTTCCTTTATGGGTAATCTTCTAAGCATCAGAATCATATCATTTATAATCAGATGTGTTAACTTGATTTGCTTTATTGTTATCCTTATTGGACTTGAAGTAGATATTTCTCCTTCACTCTTATGCTCAGAGATACAATGATGATGACAATAGTTAATATTGCTTTGTTGCATGAATTATGTCATTGTTTTGGTTCAATATAATTCTATTAAATGTTCTGCGCTTTGTTTGATTTTGATTATTTGGGCAATCATTCCATTCACCTTTTTGTTTTTGTATTATGTTAAGTGTATGCTTATGGCTCAATTTTAAGGAGAGAACATGGCTTAACTTTAAGGAGAGAATCTTTATTATGGTGATAGCACAAAGATACATCCTTGAAGTTCATGGATAATATTTTCTATGTGTTTGGTTAAATTATTGTTTGTGTATCATTTTGCTATCACCATAACAAACATTAACTATTTAAAACTAAGCCACGTTCTCTCTTTAAAGTTGAGCCATAGCGACAAACTGAACATAATACAAAATCAAAAGATGAATGGAAAAATCGTAAAAATAATCAAAATTAAATAAAGTGCACAACATTTAATAAAATTATCCTAGTCCAAAATAATGGCACAATCCATGCAAAAACCAATAATAACATATGTCATCATCATTGCATCTCTAGACGTAAGGGTTATGAAAAAATACACTTCAAATCTAATAAAAAAACTCAATGAATAACGCAAATCAAGTTAACACAACTGATTATAAATAATAAGATATCGATGCTTAAAAAATTACCCATAAAGGTCAATATTTGAAAAACATGGATATCATTGAAATCAAACTTAACCACGGCTTTGGATAGAAATGTATTGGCAATGAAGCCACTTCATTTATTATCCACCAAATAATCTTTAATCTTTCTAGCAACCAAAGAGTTAGAGAGGCCATTTACTATAAACCAAAAAGTTAATGCAAGGATAATTACTACTTCTGTCAACCTTGGATCTTAGAAGGGCACAATGTTGTATTCTATACTTTCCTTTCTGCTTCCTCTACATCCACTCATGTAGTCTTCCAAAGCTTCGGTAGGCAAGACTCTAACTCCTCAGTTTTCTACATCATTAAACATTACAAATCTTACCAATATCTTTGTCTAGATATCACTGCGGAATTTATTCATTGTAATGCAGATGCAAATAGGTTTCCCTACATGGATTGATCCAGCACTAAATTTATCAAGAATTTCAGATACCACATTTGAGTCACTATCTCTGAATCTGTATCATTCATAAAACTACTCCACACGAGCAATGGGCCTTCGGCATGCAACGATCCCTCCTTGTTGTACCCATGACAACCATTTCTTAGATAGATGAGACATGAGAGTAAGTAAAGGGAATTAAAGAGTAGGTTCAATGTTTCAGGTATCCAGAGAGCAACCATAATGGTTAATCTCTTCCATCATACATAATATGATGTAGATGCCGAAATTGCATTGACACGTCGTTATGGTGGCATTCTCATTGATATCATTTATTGTATATTACAATGGAAGGAATTACACTAAAATGAAGTCCACAGTAGGCACATTGAATTTCATGAACGCTCTCATAAACAAATTGGATTTTCTATTTAACGTCACAACAAAATAAATTTGTAAACTAAAAGCCCTCGGTAGATCTTCTCGTGTAGATGCAATCTGAAGAATTATTTACTCTGTAGAATTTGTTTATAGATGACGGTCTTCTGAAGAAATGGTATGACCAACTCCTTCTGTAGTACTATGAAGACCTCATGCATCAGCAATAGTCCGACTTGTTCCTCCTTCTATAGCAACAATTTTAGGACCTTCTACATAGACAGTTTGAGAATATCATCGTTTTATAGTAATTTGACTATTTTCTTATTTCAAACAAGACATTATTAGACGTTGAAGAAATTTGAAGAACTCCTTTACTTCTGGAAAGTATCGCCTTTTATGGAAGCTAGTTTTGTTTCAGTACAGGTGGTTAGTCCAGGTTTAATCTCATTAATGGCTTTTAGTTTCGTATTATGTCTAAGGCATCCCTAGCATCCATCTTTAGATCAAGTCGACCTCTTATAAGGATAGTAATACAAACGGCTAAATTACATATGGAGGTAACTCCTAGAAAAGGAAAATCCACTAAGCTCATTATATTTTCACTAATGTTTATTACTGTTAAGAAGAAACATGATAACCATCCCAATTAGCAAACTAAGTTTATAGGCAGCAATTGCAAATTCTTGAATAAGGTCATTTGTAATGAGTCTGCACAGATTTTGAGGGTAAGAAAAACAAATCAAATATTTTTGTCCTCGTGTCAGGGAGCAGAATTAGAAGTAGAATAATAAAATCATGTTTATCTCACCAAGCAAGAGCAATTCACAGTGGCATACTCCAAAATATATCAAAGTTCTCGTTAACTATCTTGACTATCGATAAACAAAACAAAATGACGTTGAATCTCACCCAACAAATCAAATGAAACTTTATGGTTGAGTAAAGTATTTAATTGATGGAACATTTTGATAATTATTTACTACTATTTAAAGATTTCAAACATAATTTGATGCATTAATTACAAATTATTTTTCACAATCTTGAAATTGTATGCATGTGTCGAAATGTCTGTCACCTCAACTACGATTACTTTAGCAATCCAATTTATTTCAACAATCTCTCTAGTGGAATTATGACAAAGAAATGAATGATGATATTAATTAATTCCATGATTTATCACGTAGTGATTTGAAATTTCAACTAGGACTTCATCTCATGCCATGCAATTCATTAATCATTTCACCAAGATCGATTAAAATTCTAAATTTAATTTTAATGCTTAAAAAACCCACTTCATAATATTTGAATTGAAAATTTTTATGTAATTGATTTTACATTTTTTAAAATAATTTAAAAATTTAAAAATCATTTATATCAATGAACAAAATTCTATTTATTTATATCATTTATATAAATTTACTTTAATATTTTAACTTGGCAATCATCGATTATATATATATATATATATATATATATATATATATAATCTTTCTAAATGAAATCTTGTCTTTGATCATATATATTATTCAAATACGTTTGCATTCTTTTACAATTTAATTTATAAATACTTATAAATGTAACTTTAAAATAAGCATAAATCAATAACTATGAATTAATATTTCTAATCATATTTAAAAAAAAGTAGCATATTAACACATTAGTTTAAAATAAAACTTTACAACATGTGAAATCTAAGTCACAGTAGGATTTACTAGCTAAACATTACCTCACAATTAAGAAATTTGGCTAAGTATGCAAGAAAATAGTGTAAAAGAATTTTGGAAACACAAATGATCAAAAACTAGTCACAAATGATAAAAACCCAGTAACACAAATGATCAAATAGCAAATTTATTATAACTGTCCAACCCAGAAATGAGTTGTGAATACATTTATATAATATTTGAAAGAATTCGTTTTCCTTTGGAAGCAGCTACAAGTGGCTAGCTTACATTGGACCCCAATTCCCCCGAGGTTGACCAATAGACTCCCAAATCACCTCTAACAACTACGAATTGTCAATGTGAATGTTGGGTAGACATGGGATGGCATTTAATGATGGTCACATATGTGGTGGTTAGGATTTGGTGGAGTGTAGGCAGCCAAGGATAGGCCAAAACAACAAAAAAGAGCCAAAATGTCCACATACATTGCATGAGCACCTTAAGTCAAATACTATTCCTTAAAACAGGGAAATCAGGGTGCCTTAGCTTAGGTAGTGGTAATAAATATTGGAGGTGGCCATAAATAGGGTGCCTAACACCTAGTTTGACTGGATTTTGGCCCAAAAGTGGTGGATAGTGTCATAATTGCCCCAACTAACTTCTAGCAACCTTGGATTGTCATCATTAACCTTATTTTGGACTAGTTGATCATCAAATTAATGTATGAATGAGGTCCTCAGGTGTAATAATGTTATAAAACCAACTTCTACCACTTTGCCTATAGAAACTTCAGAAATTTCCACATCATCTTGAGTGAAAATCAATCTCTTGGCCGAACCAGTGTGGGTCATTCAGTAAACAGAGAGGAGATTTGTTACAAGATCAGGCACATACAGTACATTACTGAAGTACCAATTTTCTAGACTGATCTTCCCAATGCCTCTCGTTGAGATCTCTGAATCATCACCCATGAGAATGGAAGGACCACTGTAAGGTGAGAGAGTGGAGAAATAATCTCTTGCAGAAGCCATGTGCCTTGAGGGACTTGAATCTATGATGAAAGAGGAAGATTCTAAGGTACTAGCCATCAATGCATGGCACCTCTCCTTGTCTTCAGAAACACCCTCCTTCTTCTTTGAACTTTTTGGAAGAAGAATGTTATTCTTCTAGAGGAGATGGGTCATCATATCAATAGTTTTCTTCATGCATGCACTCTCAGGGTGCCAATGCTTTTGATAGTAAGTGCATTTGGTCTTCTCTTTCTTCACTAGTACAAAATGAGAGATAAGTGACTAGGCGACTAAAAAAGTTAGTCACCATTGTTTTTTCAATGGATAAACGACTAAAATTGAGCAATTTTAAATAAGCCAACAAAAGACGACTAAGATAAACGACTAATTTAGTCACGAGATAAAATATATGACTAGATAACAAGTGACTAAAATAAAAATGACTAACATAAATGACTAATTTAGTCACGGGAATATAAATATGACTAGCTAACAACGATTAATGTGAATTAGTCGTTTATGTTGGTCATTTTTATTTGTGTCACTCTAAGAATGAAAAATTACAATTTCGACAATGAATTTGTACAATATTTTACTAAATTTTAACAATGCGGACGGATGGAAAAGTCATCAATGGGGAAGCAAACCAAAAAGAAAAGAGGAAAGGCATATATAATCGCTAAGTACAAAAAAATAGAAACGAGGAGAAAGGTCTCCATCTATGAGCCAAAAACATGAAAACTGCCTGTGGCAAAAAGTAGACCCCGCTAAATTTTAACAATGCGGATGGATAATATATGTTTATTAGTTCCCAATGATAAACTATTTTTTTAAATGACGAAATTTGGTCATTTTATTACAAATGTTATGTTCTCATATAATCAAACATATTTGCATGGATAATATATGTTTATTGTGCAAGTATTGTAAAGTTTTTATTTTAAACTAATATGTTAAAAGAATACACACTTATTTGTGTAATATAAATGATGAATGACAAGATTTCAATTACATAGATTTGATATATTTTTTCTATACTCGATAATTGTCAAATTAAAATAGATTTATATAAAATGAATAAAGGGAAGTGATTATTGAAATAAATAATAACTTATGTGATTTAAATTATTTTAAAAATATATACATGATGAATGATGGAATGAATGAACACTATCATTAGTGTTTATCGTCGTAATTGCATCAGACATACTAATGAAAGGAATTGGATTGCTCAAGTAATCGTAGTTAAGACAATGAACATTTCAACAAATATATCTAGCAGCCAAATTATGAAAAATTATTCACAATTAATGGATCAAATTATGTTTTGTAATCCTTAAATATCAATAAATGATTATCAAAATTTACCATTAATTAAATACTCTACTCAACCATAAAGTTTACCTTGAACAGTGGTGTGAGATTCAACCTCATTTTATTATGTTTATCGATAGTCAACATAGTGAACGAGAATTTTGATATATTTTGGAGTATGCTACTATAAAAAAAAATTGCTTGGTGAGATCAACATCGTTTTATTACTCTAATTTTGATTCTGCTCATTGGCACGGTGAACGAAAACTTTGATTTGTTTTCTTGTTTTCAAAATCTGTGTAAGCTAATTACAAATGGTCTTATTCAAGAATCTACAATTGTTGACTATAAACCTAATGTGCTCATTGGGATAGTTATCATGTTTTTTCTTATTAGTAACGTATATTAGTGAAAGTGTAATGGGCTCAATAAAATCTCCTACTCTAAGAGTTATCTCCATAGTTAATTTAGTTATTTGTATTATTATCTTCATTAGAGGTCGACTTGATATGAAGATCGGTTGAAGAGATATCATAGATATCCTAACAAATATGAAATTAAAAAACATTGATGGAATTAAACTTGGACTGACCACATGTATTAAATCAGAACTAGTTTCCACAAAATGATCAATTTCCCTCCACATGTTAAGGGAATTCTTCAAATTTCTTCAATGTTTAATGGTATATTGTTTTAAAGAAGAAAGTATTCAACCTGCTTAAGAATGAGGATATCAACAAGCTGTCTTTGGAGAAGGAGGAACACATAGACCTGTTGTTGTTGCGAGAGGGTCTTGAAAGTACTATAGAATGAGCTAATTAAACCATTTTTTCAACAGATTGTCATCTATAGGCAGATTCTACAGAAGAAATAATTATTTAGTTTGCATATACAGAAGAAGATCTACCAATGAATTCTTTACGAAGTGCTTCAATTTTGATATCATCAAATTGACAACCCAACTTGTCTATTAAAGAGTTCATAAAATCCAATGCATTATGGTCGACTCCATCCTAATCCAATTCCTTCCATTGCAAAATGCAACAAATGATGTTAATGAAGAAGTCATCACAGAGATGTGTCAATGCATTTTCTAAATCTGCTTCGTAGTATGGACAATGAAAGAAATCATCATCATGGTTGCTCTACGAATTCCAGGGACATTGAACATACTCTTTAAATCCATGTGCTTTTTATCATGTCTCACATGTCTAGAAAATGACTGTTATATGTACAATGAGAAGGACTTGTTCCACGTGAAAGGGACATTGCATGTGGAGCACTTTAATAAATGATACAGATTGAGAAACATTAACTCGAATATGGTATCTGAAAATCTCGATAACATAAATGTGTGATCCATCCGCGTAAGGGAATTAATCTACATCTGCATTCTGATGAATGAGGCATGCATTGCTACTTAGATATAGTTATCAATACGATCTTTAAAGTCAAAGATGCAGAAAACAAAGAATTTATAATCTTGGATTTCACAGATATGGAAAACTACTTGGGTGGGCGTAAACGAAGTGCAAAGAAAAATGTACAATACAATATTGTGTCCTTCTTAGTGTTGACATTGACATAAGTAGTAATTAACCTTGTATTAATTTTTTGGTCAAGAATAGATGGATTCTCTAGCTATTTGGTAGCAAGAAGGGCAATTAGAGACTATCAGGTTTTGTTGCCAATACACTTCTAACCAAAGTTGTCATCAAGTCTGATTTCAATATCACTCAGGTTTTCCAAGTATTTTCCTTTATGGGTAATCTTCTAAGCATCAGAATCATATCATTTATAATCAGATGTGTTAACTTGATTTGCTTTATTGTTATCCTTATTGGACTTGAAGTAGATATTTCTCCTTCACTCTTATGCTCAGAGATACAATGATGATGACAATAGTTAATATTGCTTTGTTGCATGAATTATGTCATTGTTTTGGTTCAATATAATTCTATTAAATGTTCTGCGCTTTGTTTGATTTTGATTATTTGGGCAATCATTCCATTCACCTTTTTGTTTTTGTATTATGTTAAGTGTATGCTTATGGCTCAATTTTAAGGAGAGAACATGGCTTAACTTTAAGGAGAGAATCTTTATTATGGTGATAGCACAAAGATACATCCTTGAAGTTCATGGATAATATTTTCTATGTGTTTGGTTAAATTATTGTTTGTGTATCATTTTGCTATCACCATAACAAACATTAACTATTTAAAACTAAGCCACGTTCTCTCTTTAAAGTTGAGCCATAGCGACAAACTGAACATAATACAAAATCAAAAGATGAATGGAAAAATCGTAAAAATAATCAAAATTAAATAAAGTGCACAACATTTAATAAAATTATCCTAGTCCAAAATAATGGCACAATCCATGCAAAAACCAATAATAACATATGTCATCATCATTGCATCTCTAGACGTAAGGGTGATGAAAAAATACACTTCAAATCTAATAAAAAAACTCAATGAATAACGCAAATCAAGTAAACACAACTGATTATAAATAATAAGATATCGATGCTTAAAAAATTACCCATAAAGGTCAATATTTGAAAAACATGGATATCATTGAAATCAAACTTAACCACGGCTTTGGATAGAAATGTATTGGCAATGAAGCCACTTCATTTATTATCCACCAAATAATCTTTAATCTTTCTAGCAACCAAAGAGTTAGAGAGGCCATTTACTATAAACCAAAAAGTTAATGCAAGGATAATTACTACTTCTGTCAACCTTGGATCTTAGAAGGGCACAATGTTGTATTCTATACTTTCCTTTCTGCTTCCTCTACATCCACTCATGTAGTCTTCCAAAGCTTCGGTGGGCAAGACTCTAACTCCTCAGTTTTCTACATCGTTAAACATTACAAATCTTACCAATATCTTTGTCTAGATATCACTGCGGAATTTATTCATTGTAATGCAGATGCAAATAGGTTTCCCTACATGGATTGATCCAGCACTAAATTTATCAAGAATTTCAGATACCACATTTGAGTCACTATCTCTGAATCTGTATCATTCATAAAACTACTCCACACGAGCAATGGGCCTTCGGCATGCAACGATCCCTCCTTGTTGTACCCATGACAACCATTTCTTAGATAGATGAGACATGAGAGTAAGTAAAGGGAATTAAAGAGTAGGTTCAATGTTTCAGGTATCCAGAGAGCAACCATAATGGTTAATCTCTTCCATCATACATAATATGATGTAGATGTCGAAATTGCATTGACACGTCGTTATGGTGGCATTCTCATTGATATCATTTATTGTATATTACAATGGAAGGAATTACACTAAAATGAAGTCCACAGTAGGCACATTGAATTTCATGAACGCTCTCATAAACAAATTGGATTTTCTATTTAACGTCACAACAAAATAAATTTGTAAAATAAATCCCTCGGTAGATCTTCTCGTGTAGATGCAATCTGAAGAATTATTTACTCTGTAGAATTTGTTTATATATGACAGTCTTATGAAGAAATGGTATGACCAACTCCTTCTGTAGTACTATGAAGACCTCATGCATCAGCAATAGTCCGACTTGTTCCTCCTTCTATAGCAACAATTTTAGGACCTTCTACATAGACAGTTTGAGAATATCATCGTTTTATAGTAATTTGACTATTTTCTTATTTCAAACAAGACATTATTAGACGTTGAAGAAATTTGAAGAACTCCTTTACTTCTGGAAACTATCGCCTTTTATGGAAGCTAGTTTTGTTTCAGTACAGGTGGTTAGTCCAGGTTTAATCTCATTAATGGCTTTTAGTTTCGTATTATGTCTAAGGCATCCCTAGCATCCATCTTTAGATCAAGTCGACCTCTTATAAGGATAGTAATACAAACGGTTAAATTACATATGGAGGTAACTCCTAGAAAAGGAAAATCCACTAAGCTCATTATATTTTCACTAATGTTTATTACTGTTAAGAAGAAACATGATAACCATCCCAATTAGCAAACTAAGTTTATAGGCAGCAATTGCAAATTCTTGAATAAGGTCATTTGTAATGAGTCTGCACAGATTTTGAGGGTAAGAAAAACAAATCAAATATTTTTGTCCTCGTGTCAGGGAGCAGAATTAGAAGTAGAATAATAAAATCATGTTTATCTCACCAAGCAAGAGCAATTCACAGTGGCATACTCCAAAATATATCAAAGTTCTCGTTAACTATCTTGACTATCGATAAACAAAACAAAATGACGTTGAATCTCACCCAACAAATCAAATGAAACTTTATGGTTGAGTAAAGTATTTAATTGATGGAACATTTTGATAATTATTTACTACTATTTAAAGATTTCAAACATAATTTGATGCATTAATTACAAATTATTTTTCACAATCTTGAAATTGTATGCATGTGTCGAAATGTCTGTCACCTCAACTACGATTACTTTAGCAATCCAATTTATTTCAACAATCTCTCTAGTGGAATTATGACAAAGAAATGAATGATGATATTAATTAATTCCATGATTTATCACGTAGTGATTTGAAATTTCAACTAGGACTTCATCTCATGCCATGCAATTCATTAATCATTTCACCAAGATCGATTAAAATTCTAAATTTAATTTTAATGCTTAAAAAACCCACTTCATAATATTTGAATTGAAAATTTTTATGTAATTGATTTTACATTTTTTAAAATAATTTAAAATTTTAAAAATCATTTATATAAATTTACTTTAATATTTTAACTTGGCAATCATCGATTATATATATATATATATATATATATATATATAATCTTTCTAAATGAAATCTTGTCTTTGATCATATATATTATTCAAATACGTTTGCATTCTTTTACAATTTAATTTATAAATACTTATAAACGTAACTTTAAAATAAGCATAAATCAATAACTATGAATTAATATTTCTAATCATATTTAAAAAAAAGTAGCATATTAACACATTAGTTTAAAATAAAACTTTACAACATGTGAAATCTAAGTCACAGTAGGATTTACTAGCTAAACATTACCTCACAATTAAGAAATTTGGCTAAGTATGCAAGAAAATAGTGTAAAAAGAATTTTGGAAACACAAATGATCAAAAACTAGTCACAAATGATAAAAAACCAGTAACACAAATGATCAAATAGCAAATTTATTATAACTGTCCAACCCAGAAATGAGTTGTGAATACATTTATATAATATTTGAAAGAATTCGTTTTCCTTTGGAAGCAGCTACAAGTGGCTAGCTTACATTGGACCCCAATTCCCCCGAGGTTGACCAATAGACTCCCAAATCACCTCTAACAACTACGAATTGTCAATGTGAACGTTGGGTAGACATGGGATGGCATTTAATGATGGTCACATATGTGGTGGTTAGGATTTGGTGGAGTGTAGGCAGCCAAGGATAGGCCAAAACAACAAAAAAGAGCCAAAATGTCCACATACATTGCATGAGCACCTTAAGTCAAATACTATTCCTTAAAACAGGGAAATCAGGGTGCCTTAGCTTAGGTAGTGGTAATAAATATTGGAGGTGGCCATAAATAGGGTGCCTAACACCTAGTTTGACTGGATTTTGGCCCAAAAGTGGTGGATAGTGTCATAATTGCCCCAACTAACTTCTAACAACCTTGGATTGTCATCATTAACCTTATTTTGGACTAGTTGATCATCAAATTAATGTATGAATGAGGTCCTCAGGTGTAATAATGTTATAAAACCAACTTCTACCACTTTGCCTATAGAAACTTCAGAAATTTCCACATCATCTTGAGTGAAAATCAATCTCTTGGCCGAACCAGTGTGGGTCATTCAGTAAACAGAGAGGAGATTTGTTACAAGATCAGGCACATACAGTACATTACTGAAGTACCAATTTTCTAGACTGATCTTCCCAATGCCTCTCGTTGAGATCTCTGAATCATCACCCATGAGAATGGAAGGACCACTGTAAGGTGAGAGAGTGGAGAAATAATCTCTTGCAGAAGCCATGTGCCTTGAGGGACTTGAATCTATGATGAAAGAGGAAGATTCTAAGGTACTAGCCATCAATGCATGGCACCTCTCCTTGTCTTCAGAAACACCCTCCTTCTTCTTTGAACTTTTTGGAAGAGGAATGTTATTCTTCTAGAGGAGATGGGTCATCATATCAATAGTTTTCTTCATGCATGCACTCTCAGGGTGCCAATGCTTTTGATAGTAAGTGCATTTGGTCTTCTCTTTCTTCACTAGTACAAAATGAGAGATAAGTGACTAGGCGACTAAAAAAGTTAGTCACCATTGTTTTTTCACTGGATAAACGACTAAAATTGAGCAATTTTAAATAAGCCAACAAAAAACGACTAAGATAAACGACTAATTTAGTCACGAGATAAAATATATGACTAGATAACAAGTGACTAAAATAAAAATGACTAACATAAATGACTAATTTAGTCACGGGAATATAAATATGACTAGCTAACAACGATTAATGTGAATTAGTCGTTTATGTTGGTCATTTTTATTTGTGTCACTCTGAGAATGAAAAATTACAATTTCGACAATGAATTTGTACAATATTTTACAAAATTTTAACAATGCGGACGGATGGAAAAGTCATCAATGGGGAAACAAACCAAAAAGAAAAGAGAAAAGGCATATATAATCGCTAAGTACAAAAAAATAGAAACGAGGAGAAAGGTCTCCATCTATGAGCCAAAAACATGAAAACTGCCTGTGGCAAAAAGTAGACCCCGCTAAATTTTAACAATGCGGATGGATGGAAAAGTAATCAATATGGAAACAAACAAAAAAGAATAAAGGAAAAGTATATATAACCGCTAAGTACAAAAAAATAGAAACGAGGAGAAAGTTCTCCATCTATGAGCCAAAAACATGAAAACTGCTTGTGGAAAAAAATAGACCCCGCACCACTCCTCAAATGAATAAACCCCTCTTAGGCCAAAAGACCACTTCTGGATATAGGGTTTGCAAGTGTGTTGAACTTTCTGAATATTTGCATGATAAAGACATCAGGAAAGGTTCTGAGCATAAGATTAACATGAGCCATCCAGGATGAGAGCTCCATCACCTTTAAAGAGCATATACCTTTCACCCAATCAACTACAAGTTTAGAGACACCAACAATATGGTGTAAAGAAAGATGTTGAGAATTGGCAAAAAAGAGGACAAGCCAGAGTGTCAATAGCTCTCCTGTCGTATTGGTCCCTGTTATCACACCATAGTAGCAAGGCTACTATTCTTGCTTAGCAGATATTTGCATATTCCAGAGCTTAGATTATTCAGAGCTTGGCTATGACGACTTTATATTTTGAGATCACTCATGATCATAGCAGTGTATTATTGAGACTTATGTTAGACCTTGTGTCAAGGTTGAGCCTTGAGAGTTCAGATTTGATGACCGATGTGACCCTTTATTCCCTACAATTTCAGTTTAGTTCCTTGAGATGTATTGCGGCATTGTTTCAGATGATACATGATGATTATTCTTATGATGATGTTGTATGACCTATGGATTTATGATCATTGACTGTGGATTATTATCTTGTTGCTTTAGTCATGTTCACAGCATTAGCTTGGTATATAATTCATGATGTGGCAAACTTTATAAACTTAAAATGGATTATATTGTTGATAAATTATAAAATTGACATTTTACTTGCACATTTAGGTTGTTTGACAAAACTCACTGGTTTACTACCTTGCATAGATACGGTCTTTCTTGACACCATTTTTCTGCTAGCTCAGGCTCCACTTTCACTTGATTCCATCCATCCATGAATTTCCTTATTTGGCTTTAACCCTTGACTTGTCTTACTTGATTTTCTAATATTGAGGACTTCCCTTTTTATTACCTCTGTGTTTGGACCGCATCCCTATTTGTTTAGTGTCTCGGCTCTAAGTTGGTGACAAAACTTGCCTTTGGTAAGTTGGATATTAGGACTAAATCATTCCGGTCGGTTGTCCCGATGTTTGGCACTGGCACGAACTCCCCCTAGTCACTTGAGATGTTGTTGGCTAAAATTGAAAGCTTGTGTACTACTTATGGAAACTTACATAGATTCTCCCATGGAAACTAAAAAGGGAAAGAGCGATGAACTGCTAAAAATACTCCTCGAAGAGTATAAGAAAGGTCCAAAAAAAGAAATGGTTCTTAAATTCTATATCTAAACAATTGCTGACCTTATATATATATATATACAAACATGCCCTAGATGCAAGCTATAATTAGTTGTGCTTATCAGCACACCTGAGATCCGAAGGGTTATGTAGGCCAAAAAGGCCATGAAATGAAATCAATGGGTCCTAATGAAATTGGATCATCTTTTATAAAAGTAGACATGATGCCTAAGTTGAATAAGCACTCTCTAAACAACTTACCCATTTGTGAGGCACAACCATTCCCCGTGTTTTATTTGTCCAGCACAGAATATGTAGCTTCCCCTTTCTCCCAGTTCAAAGTGTCTTTTAGTTGAATTTAGACAAGTCACCCCCTTTGCCCAACCTTGTTCCTAGCCTTCATCTTTAGCTAGCAGTTAGACCATGTCCAATGGGTGAGTTTGTCCTTTAAGCTATTGTGTAAGCGAATATATATAACAATGGAATATGCTAACATGATTAATGCCACTAAACAATGCTATACTTTAAGTTAAGCTGTGAGTATGATTAGAGGAACATGTCTTAGTCTATTGATATGATTTATCCTTGATTGTATATGGACCTAGTCAAACCTAGTTTGACTATGGTCATTTCTTGGGATCCATGATGATGTGGGCCATGCATGCTTATTGATGATGATAGATGGACCCACATACTCTCGATGATGATACTATATGATGGACATATGATTCAGATGGTGATTGATGCAGTTCGACAGGTTTTATTATTAACTTCATATCATCAGATTATGCACTGTCCATATATGGTGGACCCTATAGTTAGCCCATCAGGACAACCCATGGTGTATGAGTACACATTCTTAGTAGATTTTGGTCTTCTGGATATGATGAGACACTTATCTCTCAGTTTTGGGCACTTCTGACAGTGATAGATGCAGTTTTCCATTTGTTGACCAGATTTAAAGTTGATTTCCCACCCTGACCAGCAGGGGCCATGAGAGGCCAGTTCACCTAGGGCGCTGTATGAGGAGGGGGTGGTCCAGCCACTTGATATTACCATTTACCCCCCCCTTCCGAAGAGCCTACTGGGCTCAGTTTGACAGTGTAGATGCCCTAGGAGGCAGTTTCAACACTTTGACAGTTACCAAGGAAGGTTAAAAATGGAATAAAAGGGTCACTAAGGAATTCAATTCTGGCAATTGAGGCAAGGTTTTGTCACTTGGTCTTCACAGAGGTATTCCAGGGTGAACCCCCCATCTTCCAACGTGTTTTCATCAGTCAGTGGGGTCCACAGAGGCCACAGGAGGCCTTTTACTGCATGTCTCCCACAGTTTTTGAGGACAGATTTGATCATTTGTATATTTTTGGACATATTATATTATTTTATTGTGCTATGGGGATGAGCTAGCAAGGATTGATGCCTCCTAGCCCCACCATGAGCTTCACTTGTCATGTCCTAGTCATATGAGGTGGGCCCATGTACTTTTGCCCCCTCTTGAGGATGACGTCACCCTCCATGAGTACTTTTTAGCCATGACGTCATCACAATTTTGAGTGATCCATGTGTTATGTTGTTATGATTCATCTTAGCCATTGATTATGTTGTGAGATCTTTTAATCTCAACCACTCATTTCAAAAAGTGGTTTTGAGATCTAGGTTTTGGTCTTTATTATCCTATATAAGGAGGACACCCCCTCATTGTAAAAATCATCTAGAGAATTTGGCTCTTAGCTCTTGGAAAAAAATTATATCTTTTGGAGTACATGCTTGGATCTTGGAGTGGATGTTGGTTGCTTTGATTGTAAATGCTTTTGTCCATTGCATTAGAGGATCTCTTGTAGCTATCTTGCTTATATTTTGCCATACTCTTTTGCAGGTTGAGAAGGCATTTTTGGACAAGTGTGAATTGGTGGGGAGGCCTACCCTTCAAGCTTGGAGGAGGATGTTCTGGGTTAACAGGGAGTGGTTTTGTCTTTGCACCAACTATTCTTTACTTATCTCTTTCTTGCTTGTATCTACCCTCAACATGTTAAACTGATTGATGTTTTGCTCCTTGGTTTTGACAGGTTAGAGGAACACACATGTGGCTTGGGGGAGGACGATTTGGCAAGAGGGCTTCAAAATTCTTCATTTGATCTTTGGCAAAAGTGATCCTCATCTCAACTAGCATTCATATCTTCATACCTTTTCTTAGATCTACTTGGATCTAGCCTTGTTTTTGGAAAGATATTGAAAACCCACCTCCATAGTATCCACGACAATTCGGATCTATAGTTTGGTGGTGATTGGGTTCCATTTGACACACTTTCCAAGGCACCTAGCCCTCTTGAAGGCAATTCGCACCCCTTGGGAGAAGCTAGTTGGGTTAGTTTCGAGACATGGGTAGGTGAGATCCCACTTGATTCATGATCCTCATACTTGATCACCTACCCCTAGTGGTTCACTTCATTGATTTTTGCCTTGTGGGCCTCATTCCTCATTTTGAGGGTTGTGCCATTGGATTCCCTTGAATTTCAAGATCCACATTGATAATTGATTTAACTACCCAGATCTAAAGTTTCGTTACTTTTGGACTTGATTTGACACACTTTTCCACGCATTTAGCCCTCCTTGGGCAAAGTCGCACTTCTTGGGGATTGGGGTTGTCCCACTTAGAGAAACTGGGTGATTGAGATCCCACTTGTTTTGAAAAGAGCATACATTGAAACCTACATCTAGTGTCTCACTTTGTGGAGTTCTGCCTTGGGGGTATCATTCCTCATTTTGGGGAATTTTTGTCCACTTGGGTCACTTAGTAAAACATTAGATCTATTAAGATCTAACCATCCTATTCACTTGATCTTGACCAATACCCTTGATTTGCCTCTTAAGCCCCCTTCAACCATACTTAAACTTCTAGGTCCACCTAACCTTGCATTGGTTTCCGTAACTCATCTTTCACACTTCCCTAGAAACCTTTGCTTTGGCCCAATCACCTTTGATTGGTAATAGGGTCTCCCCCTGGGTCTTGATTCATTTTGATCTAAAGTGAAGAGTGCCTCGATTGACGTGACTCCCAGCTTGCATTGAGAACCGTGGCATCTCTTGGGCACCTCTTTAGTTGTCCGTCTCCTCTACCAACCCGGATGGGATATCATTAGGGACAACTACAAGTTGTGTGATAATAGTCCCGATCAACCGCAATTTAACCATAAATTAAAGTGACAATCCAGCTCCAAATTAAATAATGAGAGAACCAACACCACAAAAAGAAACCATGTTCCTGAGAAGCTCCGTTGAAAAAGGCCTTGCAGCCAGATAAATGAACTTTCATGACTATATCTAAGCTTTATTGAACAAATTAATTGCAGATATGATCCTAAAATCACATATTTCTCCGCTTGTTATGACTAGGCTTCAGACTCGTGTTTCTCTAACAAGTGAAATTAGAAACCTAAACTCTTATTTGCTACTTCTACACATCACCATTGTATCCTTCAAATGGATCAGTGGTTTCTTCTCTCGCTAAAACATTGAAGGTCCCTAAATCGAGTTGCAAAATTATAATTGGACCTTGCTTCTTTCAGAGGAGTCTAAGTGCACGAACACCGAAATCCCTGGAGCAAAAATAGAGAAGTCGAACAACAACATTCCCCACTATTGGTAGAATCAGGACAAAATTGTTGGCATATTCATCATCATCATTGTCATCATCTTCATCATAACCATCCTTGTCATACATCACTGTCATCATCATCATATTAAATAAATTCGCATATCTAAAACATCATTGCCATCATCATCTTCAATCCAAAATTACAATTTCAATACCTACATTCTAGTGATGAAAAATAAAATATAAAATAAAAAAAATGTTTATCCTTCCAAAAATTACATATAAAAACACAATAAAAAACAAATATTAAAAAAAAAAATTAAATAAGGAAATATAAAAAATAAAACAAAATCATAAAAAAAGAACAAAATCAAAATGCAAAAAAAACAAAGAATAAAACCTTTACCCCAATATGCAGTCCAGACTGCCTCGATCTCTTCCTTCTCGACTACTCTTCCTGCCTTTCTGAGTTATGCTACATAGCTAATAATTCTTTGATCTCTACATCCCCACCTGCTCCTCCTACTTCCCTAACTAAAAGTTATGTGGCATAGCTAAGAATACTCCTTGTAACTGGATCGATGGGACGAATGGTGACTGAGAATATCTCCTGCCCTAGCACCGACACGTTGACACAACAAATAGAACCCACAATAAAAAAGCATTGAGAACCCACGGTGATAGAGCGTTGAAGTGCTGAAGAGGACCAATTTATTCAAATCTGCATCAAGGCTATTCAGGTAATCTTTGTTGAGAATGCATGCCATGTGTTTGAAGTAATGTCTAAATTTTTTTGGTCCTGCCTAAGTAGTTTCTAGAGTTATAGAAGATTGCAACTTTTCCTGAAGTAATTTCTCTCTGCACAATCCAAAAAAGGATTTCTAAAAAGAAACCATCTCATTTTTGGACGCTTTAATCTGATTTACTTTCATTGGATAACATTGATTATAAACAGATACACAATTATTTAGCGAAGTAATCTCATTCCTCTTATGTTTAGTTTGTACCCACTATGGATTGTTGGGAATTTTGTTCAGGTGGAGAATTTTGTTCATAGTGAGGAAGAGAATTGATACACCGCCTTGTCCAGGATCGCTTTCAGCTATTTTAGTTAAAATTATTTTGTGTGCAATGGGAAACCTTAAAATCTGGGGTTAGCAATATGCACAGGAGAGGTAACCTTTTTTCTTTTCCCAAAGAATAAGCTCTGCAAGGAAGATGTAGACATCGTACCTTCTATCTGAGTCTATGCACTTAGTAGTGGCATGGACCACTAGCCCCAGAATCAAGGCCTATTGGCACTGGGGCCCCGGGAGGGTTGCTTGAGTAACCCAATACCCCTAACCGATGGAGTCGCATGGCCGTGACAATACTTAGTCAACAAGCCGGTACATAAGCGCTGGATCTGCGGATGGCTCTTACTCGACATGGTTGAAGATCGGAACAATGAAATATATTTTATTGTTAATTAAATATGCCTTCTTAGAGCGTTTCCCTAGTATTGGCAGGTGTCCTTGCAGAACAACAAAATTAATTTATGTTACGGCTTCACTTTATTTTTCTCTTTTATTTCTTTCTTGAAGGCCTGATTGACTCCTCCGACTGGATTTGCTTGCTCGAGCAAAGAGATAAATCTTCAATCATAGTAATCTTGAATGTATTTTATGCTTTCTCTCCAGCATAAGCAAAGCTTCCCGTGCGTGTTCTGTGTGCTGGCAGTGTTGGTGATGGTAACAACTTTCGGTGTGGCACTGTGGAACGAGTGCAGAAGTTGACTAGTGGCATGTAGTACCAGCGGCTAAAGGCAAGGTTTTAGGCTACCTTCTCTGTTCAATGAACCCTTACTTACATGGAATGGAGTCAACCTTTTTTTTCAGGTTGGTGTAGGCCTTTTAAATTTTCAGGCATCTGCTCTGGGTATATACAATAGCAGCACTAGCAGAAGTAGAACCAACATCAGTAGTTGGCGCAAATGAATAAATAGTAGCAGGATGAGGATGGGAATGAAGGATAATATTACTAATTGTCCCTTCAAGTAATAGTTTATACTAAGTGCCTTGTCCTTAAAAACGACCTAAAAGTCCCTAGCCTTCTTCCCCATGCAGATGTATGGGGAAGCAAGCCACGTTCGACCTGCATGAGATTTCAAGTCTTCTTAGGGGGGTGGGTGGGGTGTGATAATCTGGTCTGTCGGTACGTCCTTCCCTCTCGGCGGGCTGTCTTTCGTAGTTTTAGGGCCTGTCTTGTTGTTGGGGGGGACTTCCGGACGCGGATGCAAATAGTCAAGCAACGAGAGAGGCTCGTCGATGTGCTGCAGGTGAGGTTGGTACAGATGCAAGCTGAGGCTTACCAACTGCTGGACCCCACCCTGAAGGATATCAAGCTGAAGTAAATCCAACAGGTTACTATGAACTTTGCTTTATGTTTTCCACTTATAAAATTTACTTTATGATGTTCATCATCGAAAGCCACGATCTCGTCCAGCTTAGCTAAAGCATTTATTCCATATCTTCAATATCGACAGCCTCCCTGTTAAAAAGTGCATTGTTACAAATAGTGTACCCATCTTGTTAATTACAACAGGAGAAGGAAAAGACGCCTTTGAGGTGAACCAACTCCATGAACTGATAGGCAAAGTGGGACTTCCGGTCCTATGAGGGAACATGAGGAGAAGATCTGGACTGTAAATCATCAATTTAGCTAATTAAAATGCGGGTTTTAAACCCCTGTGGACAATATGCCTAGACAATTAGTTAAGCATGGACATATCCAGGTCAATGACCATATGGTAGATATACCAAGTTACCCTTGCCCCCCCCTTGATTTTAACAAGTGAAAATCCCTGAGCAACTTAGTAATTTCCCCAGATCTAGTGCGAGAAGATATGGACCCTGGAGAATGGTGATGCAAAATAAATCTTTTTATTTATGAGAAATAAATGTTTTCTCTAAGAGAATTGATTGCCTACTAAACTTGCTACATATGGCAGCCATTCCATTGACAGACATTCTAACCACTCTAGTTCTAAGGGTAGGCCACTCCCTTCCAAGATTTCGTATATAAGTGGTTGGTGGAATAATAATTAGATGTAGTGTCTCATCCTGGGATCAAATTTAGATAAACTTTCATTGCGTAATGTAGGCCCAGTATAAAATATTCTAGCGACATAATTGTCTCCATGCCCGAAGAAGGACGAATAGGACTGCTCATTTGGTCCCATCACAGTTGATGCTGCCATCCAAATAGAGGATACAGGGCCGACCTCCGAAAGATATTGCGGAAGAACTAGAGTCTACGCTTCACTAATTAATAGAAAAATAAGGTTGAATCCTGTGTCTTGAAGTCAATTTCAATTTAGACATCCATACAAATGAGTGAACAAGACTCAAAGCTTGGTCATTTTCTATCCACACCAAACAATTGTATGTTTGTTTAAGATGATTTGTCAAAAAGGACAGATCACAGGAGGCCAGCAATATTTAAAGAGCATGTTATATGAGGGAGTTGATGTTCCTCGCTTTGACTACAATATATTTCTAAGCGATTTTTCTTCAACTCCCGATGGTCATAATATATTTGAAGAGGTTGCAGAGAAACTAAGGCAGGCAGGCAAGGTGGATCTATCAGATGTGTTCTTGGGGTATTCTCAAAAAATGAGTAAACGGACAAAAGAAGGGTAGTTTAAAATAGCTAAATAGGATAGACAAGTATCTTCAGTTGTGTAGGGACTCATACATTTTTTTCACACTTGTGAGCAGTTGGTATGAACCTCCCATGTCTTAGTGAGAACTGAGAACATAAATGTGTAATAAGCATGGGGTCAACTTTGAACCGTGAGCTTTACTAGCTCAAAACAACAAAGAGCAAGCACAGTGGTGAGGGCTCTACTTATATGTCATAGGTCGCTTGAACTCAGGGTGCATTATATTCCAGGTAGAGGTGAAGCATAAAATTGAACTTATTATGAAAAATTGATCCGAAATAGTATATATATTGAATATGAAAATAAGGTTTAGACCTTCCTTGAAAGATGAAGCCATGAACTAGCCTTGGTTTACTTTGAAGAATTAGGATATGTCAGGTTTGGATTATGACTCTTGCAGGTCATAATCTGTTGTCCAGATTCTTAATAGGTTGCATCCATTGTACATGTGGAATGTTGGGTTACATAGCAGGATAGTTACCAAACTATACCTATTTGTACTGAGTTTGTCTTGAATTTTGTTACCGTGTTATCATATCAGAAATGCATAGCTACATACTATTTGTGGCGTTCTATTTCGTTGGATGAGATACTTTAAAGGGAGTGGTTAATTATATTAAATTCCAAAGAAGTTGTGGCTGCTACAGGGAAGCCCAAATTAAAAAACTACGCCAGTTCCGGGTAGGATAGTTGTGTAAGCTCATCTGGTAGTGACAACTCTTTGTCAAAAGTCTGTCTTCGTCTCTTCTCAAAATACATCTACTGGTATAAAACTACCCTAAAATCCTAATTATGTGATCATCTTGTGGGTGGTGGTTTCTGGCCCTTAATGTCCTAGTATCTGAATCTGAAAGCTCCGATAACAGATGTAGGACCTACGATTATAGCTACATACTAACTTCCAATAAGAGATAAAAGACATAAATTCCGAGTCTGCATAATTATTTTTATTAATTAAATTCACAATAATAAATTTTCAGAGAAAAATCATTCTCATAAAAAATATTTCATCAAATGATTCTCATAAAAAAATATTTCATAAAATGATTCTCATAAAGAAATATTTCAAACTAAAAAAAAACAGTCAAAATGAGCAAAATGATGACACATAAACAAATATTTCAAACAGAAAAAAAACATGAGAGCACATACGTGAATCCATGAATTGGACTTACAGTTGCATATTTAAACCCACCAAGATGACCATCAATTCAGCAGCAACTCCTTAGGACCAAGGTGGCAGCTACTGGAAACCGCATGTTGGGGGACTGCTCTCCTCCTAGGTATAACCCATTCCAAATAGTGCACATCAGATTTCGCCCTGTCCTTTTGATCTACAACAAAATATTTGCACCCCTGAGGAGTTATTTACTTTTCACCTTCACCCCTTTGAGACATCAAAATGCTACTTGCCCCACTTTGCCTGTTAAGGGCCTATCCATACAATTCTTGTAATGCTCCCAGGAAATCTCTGACTATAGTCTCTAAAAACATATCACCTTTATTAACAAAAACCACATATAAGATGTGTATTTCTCTAACCAATGGTATGCATAAAATTGGAGAAGATTGGAAGCTTATATTGCAACAGGAGAATATAAATTCCAAGCCAACAAGAAAAAAGAAAGACCACTTCTCACAGTATTAAACAATCTGTCAGTTGAGTTAATGTTATCTAGAAGTACAATATTGATCAGAAATGTTGAAGGTTGTTCAATAATAGAAGTTGATAAAGGATTTAGCAACCACTGCACAAGAACTGGAAATCTATGGCGTGCCCATTCTACTCCTAGAGAATGTCACTCACAGGTGTCCTTCCAAGTTCTATGCTTTCTTCACATACTGTACCAAGAGGGGGCCTTTTACGGAAATTTCTACTACTAGAGTGACTTTGAGATTCATTTTTTGTCTCACCATTTTTAGGACTTTGCTTTTTCTTCCTCAATCGCCAACTTTTAAAGTGTAACAGTAACACTTTACTGAAGATATCATAGTCATCTTGATAAAGATCTCCAATATTTATGGTGGTGCTTTTCTTTGTTTCTTTCCTCGAGACTTTATCCACAAAAATACTTGGGAATTCCATGACAGGAACCGTAAGCAATATATTCAAAAAAAATTCTATTATAAGCATATCTTTAGAACCCAAAATTTGGACAATACTCAAAGCAGCATTAATTTTGTTAATGTAGCATCTGCTTGAGCCAAAAGCACTATTCTCGACCAAAATACACCATGGGTAGCACCCCAGCCTAGTCCTATACCAGGAGCAGGACCTCCTCTGGCATTCACTTCAGTGGACACATGATGCCACTCTGAAGACACAAGATCCATAAACATGTTCAATGCACATTTCAGCTCATTTTGAGATGATACTACTAATCCACGTTTAAGTATTTTCTGAGAGTCGGAAATATGCTCATCGGTGAGAGGAAGAGCATGATTATTTCTTTGTCCAAAATTCTCAACCTAAGCAATGAGCCGAATTATTCCATGAAAGCAACTTAAAGCTGATAGAGATGTTTCGTAGTCAGATTCGTTTCTTAGAAAACATAAATATTCAACAAGTGAAGAGTTTGCCAAATTCAATGATATTATTTTCTATAATTTCATTTCTGAAAAGTGTAGCAGTCTGCTTTCAATACGTTCCAGGCCCACTTGGGGAACAAATATAGCTGACCATTTTCCAAAAGACTGTTCTCATCACCTGAAAAAAAACTTATGTCTTCAAGGGGTAGAAACTTTTCAAATATACTTAAAAGGGAATGTAGACCAACAGATATCACACCTAATGAGCTTTTTCTCAAGTTAACTCAGTCATTGGCCTGCACCATTTGTGACGGTGCTTAGAGAATGGAAGAGGAAATGAAGAGAGGAAAAGCTGAGAAGAATACCTAAAGCACAATGCCACTAATAGAAAGTGATCCGCAGAACCCAGGGGTTAGAGCAATTGATAATGAGTAATTGAAATGAGAAATTGTAAATGAAAGTTCACAAGTTCAAATCCCCGTAAGTACTTACTTTAAAAAAAGTAATCCACATAATCTGCAATACCTCCCGATATCCTCTTGTTGTTGCTGCTAAGGAATAGAGATACCCTCGCACTCATTCCCGACAAATTAAAACCACAAAACAAAAACTAGCCCTTCTGTACCTTGAATACTTGGAAATCGAACTTCATTTGTGGTCAGACCTACTACTGATTATAATCTCTGGATGCTGATACACTTCATGCTGCTGTGAACTGTATGCTGATACAAATAAAAGCAGACTAATAAATGCTTATACTGCTGGTATATAGGGTTGTGTGAATCACCTTTACATTGTTACTATCTATGGTTACCTTGTTGATGCATCGCTGAGATCTTGTTCGCCTTACTGCTGTATACATTGCTGATATAAACTGATGTCATGCTGTTGATTTGATGGTGCAATAAATGATGATCTAAAGGGTTACATTGTTGAGTTGTAAACTAGTATATTGCTAGCGCAATTATTGATTATCTCTGCTGATTTATTTCTTGATCTGAAATGTCCCATCACTGATTAGATTCTGAGTGATACTACAGATAACTACTACTGATAACATTGGTTGTTCATTAATACATTCACTGGCATATTTACATCTTTAAAGCTGACGCCAATTGATACGTTTTTCATTGTTTCTATCCCTAGTTACGTAGACTCATATATTGCTGAGCTCTTATTTGTTGTGCTGTTGATTACATTAGCCAACACATACTGCTGGTGTATTCACTGATATACTGGTTTGACATATGATGATATCATTGCTGATTTGATGTAGTACATTGCTGGTGACAAATATTAGTTGTGTAATTCCTTTTTCAACTGTATGTACTATGAAATGTTTCTTGGGATAAAGTGATACATGACCTGCATACTTACACCATTGTCCCACACATAATGATGACAAGTACTTGTCAATAGAAGAGTATTCCCTTGTTGACTATTCATACATGAAACTATTACTTTGACTCTCCGTTGACTTATCTTCATACAAGTGTTAGGTGCTATCCTATCCTTTCCATCTAAAAACATACTTTGGGAAGCCCCCCAAGACTAATCAAGTCTAAAGTGAAGAGGGCATCTTGCCTAGGTGACAGTGGCAAGGTCCCTACGCTGCCCAAGGTTCGTTGAATTCATCTGTCACAACCTTGCCAAAAATATACCCTTAACTCAACCAAAACTACTGATTAGCTTTCTGCCTCATTTCATCACAACTTGGAGGGTGTTGACTTGAGCCACAACAGGATGGATGGACTTGGATCCACAAGTAGCATCAAGCACTAGAAAAAGTAGTATTAGAAAAAAGAGTTTGATTTTAAAAAGAATATACTGTGGTATATTCTAATTTAAATAAAACAAAACATAAAGATATGAAACCTTAGGGTTGTTATAGCAATTTCAAAAGCAACTAGCCAAGGCTATTAGAATCCATTTTAAATGGATTGATGGTAACTGCAACTACACAACTACATTAGATATTCACCAGCACACTTGTTCAAAGCTCTGATAAAATTCTCAAAATTAGTATCCCTTCGTCCTCATCATGAAACTGACATCAAGGACCTTAAGGCACTTCCAAGTAGTCAAGTATGGCCCTGCCTACATTACCTAAATCCAATTCTACACAAATTTGATTTGCAAAATATTCCACAGTGAGCAAATACCAATGAGGAAATAGTAAAGTGGCATATAGGGTGGCTTAGGCATGTTTGCATGAGTGCACCAAATACTTAGTTCTCCTCATGTCCAATATTCAATTTGGTGAAGTGCATTTGAATTCCAAGTATAAAATATTCAAGTGCCCAAGGCAAAATATATCAAAACAGAGTATTTTTCATGCATATTTTCCTGTTTGAGACACTTAAGTTGGGCACTGATTCTGAGGATATGGAAGTGAATTTTTGAAAACAAAAAGAGGTTTTGGTAGGGACCTGGCCCATTAAAAAAAACCTCTCTCAGTTTTGTAACAGGTTTGATGGCTTGGAAGATTCGAATGGTTATTTACAGCCTATTTTTCCAGATTTAAATTTAAATAATTTCCTGTTATAGTCATTATTTTTTGAAATACTTTCCGAACAACTGGAAATGAATTTGTAAAAACCAAAGGAGGCTTTTGTCAAGCATGGACTTATCTACAAAATCCTCTCTCCGTTTTTACACAGGTATCACATTTTGAGAGATATGGATGCATATTTAAGACTCATTTTTTAGAATTATGCCAAACTGGAGAATTCACAATGGAAGCAATTGGTTTGCAATTTAATGAAGAAAAGGGTTGGTACCCAAATAGAAAGTGTCGGGTATTTTTAGATTTCAGGTCAATGTCTGAATGTAAAGAAAAGATTGATAATGCACATGAACGCATTTAGTTGTTAAAGGTTTTCAAAGCCAGATTTTAATTGACAAGAGAGAGCTATCGTGAGCTTTCAGATGAATTCGCACGAGCTGGGGGTGTACACTTTGAATGCCAAATGTCAATAGTTCCAATCCTATTTTCATTATTTACAAATAAGAGCACGTGCATGTGTTGGCATGGAAAATATATAAAAGGACTTCTATATTCTTCAAGCTGATCATATTCAAAGAGTCTGACTTTCATCGATGCAAGGTGCACACAGGCTAGGATTTTTACTCCGGTAGAAATTGTGGAAAGGGCATGAAAATAATTGCTTTCATTGTTCAATTCTGCATACATGGTCTCCGGTTCGAAACTCCATGGGCACTCCTTACATAAGGTCACCGGTTCGAAACTCCATGGGTCTTTTAGTTGAGTTTAGACAAGTCACTCCCTTGGCCCAACCTTGTTCCTATCCTTCATCCTTAGCTAGCAGTTAGACCATGTCCAATGGGTGAGTTTGTCATTTAAGCTATTGTGCAAGTGAATATAAATAGGAATGGAACATACTAACATGAGTAATGCCATTATATGATGTTATACTTCAAGTTAAGCTGTGAGTATGATTAGAGGAACATGTCTTAGTCTATTGATATGATTTATCCTTGGTTGTATCTGGACCTAGTCAAATCCAGTTTGACTATGGTTATTTCTTGGGATCCGTGATGATGTGGGCCATGCATGCTTATTTATGATGATAGATGGACCCACATACTCTTGATGATGATGCTATATGATGGACATATGGTTCAGATGATGATTGATGCAATTCAACAGGTTTTATTATTACTTCAGATCATCAGATTATGCGCTGTCCATATATGGTGGACCCTACAGCTAGCCCATCAGGGCAACCCATGGTGTATGAGTACACACTCTTAGTATATTTTGGTCTTCTGGATCCAATGAGACACTTATCATTCCGTTCCGGACACTTCTGACAGTGATAGATGCAGTTTTCCTCTTGTTGACGACATTTGGGGTTGATTTCCCAGCCTGAGCAGCAGCGGCCATGAGAGGCCAGTTCAACTAGAGCGTTGTATGAGGAGGGGGTGGTCCAACCACTTGATATGACCATTTACCCCCCTTTTGGAGATCCTGGTGGGCTCAGTTTGACAGCGCGGATGCCCTAGGAGGCAGTTTCAGCACTTTCACAATTACCGAGCAAGGATAAAAATGGAATAAAAGGGTCATTGAGGAATTCGATTTGGGCAATTGAGGAAAGGTTTTGGCACTTGGTGTTCACAAAGATCTTCCAGGGTGAACCCCCATCTTTCAGTCAGTGGGGTCCACAGAGGCCACAGGAGGCCTTTTACTGCATGTCTCTCACAGATTTTGAGGACAACCAATTTCTTTAGGCTTGCCTTACATTCACGTGTGTTCAAAAACACTTGTTACATGGATGGGCTTTCATAAGATATACATTTCATTTCCATATACACTATATTGATTGTAGCACTATCTGTTTCAAGTTTAGCCAACACAACTTAGGCAACTCAGAGTCAAGACACAATAAAACAAGGAAGCTCATCCAACAGAGAGGCTATAGTGGGGGAAGGTCCTCCATGCCACTAGTCAAGTAGTAAGTCAGGGTAATCAACAAACTAGAAGGTAATGGATGGGTGGAGAAAGTGGATAATGAAACCAACACTAGCAAGCCAAAAGATGGTGGGAATGATCACCTCTATTCTCTCTAAGGAGGGTAGAACCAATGAGTATAGGTCAAGAACTTCTAAGTCTGAGTGGGGACATATATACATATAATCAATACAACTAGGCCCACATATCTATATGATCGCCAGATCATGATACTAAATGCTAAGACACGCCACAAAAATGATTATAAAAGCAACAATAACCACAACACAAGATAATACCTGCTGGGTCATATACATGTGCATAATAATATGTACCATCATCTGTCCACTGAAACCTGCTGCTGCAACTCTGGGCAATGCCATTTGCTCTGTAAATGGCTAAATGGCTACATCAGTCATCAAATCTCAGTTTCTTGAGACTTAGTCATGGCATGAGAGGGAAGTTCACCTAGGGCGTTGTTTGAGGAGGGGGTGGTCCAACCACTTGATATTACTATTTACCCCCCCCTTCTGGAGAGCTTGGTGGGCTCAGTTTGACAGCGCAGATGCCCTAGGAGGCAGTTTTAGCACTTTCACAATTACTTGGGCAAGATAAAAATGGAATAAAAGGGTCACCGAGAAATTCGATTTGGGCAATTGAGGCAAGGTTTTGGCACTTGGTCTTCACAGAGGTCTTCCAGGCTGAACCCCCCATCTTCCAGCCAGTTTTCATCAGTCAATGGGGTCCACAAAGGCCATAGGAGGTCTTTTACTGCATGTCTCTCACAGATTTTGAGGACACATTTTATCATTTGTATTATTTTGGACATATTATATTATTTTATTGTGCCATGGGGATGAGCTAGCAAGGATTGATGCCTCCTAGCCCCACCATGTGCTTCATGAATCATGTCCTAGACATATGAGGTGGGCCCATGTACTTTTGCCCCCTCTAGAGGATGACGTCACCCTCCATGAGTACTTCTAGCTATGACGTCATCATCATTTTGAGTGATCCATGTGTTATGTTGTTATGATTCATCTTAGCCATTGATTATGTATTGATATCTTTTAATCTCAACCACTCATCTTGTTGTAAAGTGGTTTTGAGATCTAGGGTTTTGGTCTTTATTATCCTATATAAGGAGGAGACCCACTATTGTATAGATCACCTTTGGGCTCTGGAAAACTTGGAATGAAAAGAATATTTTGGAGATCTACTTCTTGGCTTTGATTGGGTTGCTCTTGTATATGTTCTTGCATCTTGTTTCTGGACATTCTTTGTTTCTACAGGTGAAATCGACATCAAGAGAGGGAGACCGAATTGCTTGAAGCTAGCTCAACGATTTGCTTCGTGGGAAGATTGTAGGGGTTGCTCACATCCCCCATGAGCAAGACGTCTTCATAGAGAGGGAGTTTTTCAATTGTGCTTTGTCCATTGATTGCTTTCTTGATATGACATGCTTAGATCTTATGCATTTGTGGATCAAATCTAACTTGATGTAGTTTGATTTGCAGGTTTTCATGAGACATCTCTCCTCCTAGGGCTTGGACGTTTTTGGTTGAAGACACTTGGATCAAGCTTGGAATTGTAACTAGGGAAAGATTTCTCCATATGCTAAGAGGCCGCAAGCTTTAGAGGTAAGATCTACAAGGTACGTAATGATTTCGCTTGCTATTCATCCTATTGGTAAAAAATTACATAAAATCAAAACCCTCATTTTCTCTTTTTCTCAGATCTACAAAGATCTATCTTGGCTTTGCGTATAATAAAAAGAACCCACCTCTATAGTATCCATGGCAATTCGGATCTATAGTTTGGTGGCATCTGGCCTTCATTTGACCCTTCCCCCAAGGCACTTAACCTTCCTTGAGTGAGGTCGCCCTCCTTGGGTAGGTGAGTTAAGCAAGTTCTAGCACATGGGTAGGTGAGATCCACTTGATTCATGATCCTCAAACTTCATAACCTACCCCTGGTGTTTCACTTCATTGATTTTCTCCTTGTGGGACCCATTCCTCATTTTGAGGGTTGTGTCCCACTTGGGTCAATTAGGTGATGCATTTTTAATCTCAGATCTATGGAGATCTAGCGATTGGATCCCTTTGATTTTCAAGATGCACATTGATAATTGCCTAAACTACACGGATCTAAAGTTTCGTGGCTTTTGGACTTGATTTGACACACTTTCCCATGCATTTAGCCCTCCTCGGGCAAAGTCGCACTTCTTAGGGGTTGGAGTTGTCCCACTTAGAGGACTTGGGTGTTTGAGATCCCACTTGTTTTGAAAAGAGCATACCTTGAAACCTACATCTAGTGTCTCACTTTATGAATTTCTGCCTTGGGGGTGTCATTCCCCATTTTGGGGATTGTTTCCCACTTGGGTCACTTAGTGAAACATTAGATCTAGTAAGATCTAACCATCACATTCACTTGATCTTGAGTAACACCCTTGATTTACACCTTAAGTGTCCCGATCTACATTTTGACATCCTTTTGACTCCATTTTCCCATCCATTTCAAGGCATTAATCCTCCTAAGGCAATTCGCACTTCTTGGGATTAGTGTCAAGTGCTAGATCCCATATGTGGGTATCTCTAATTCCATCTTAGATCCATAGATCTATTCTTTGCATACCCCTTGGTACCATTTGCACCACTAACTTCACCTTGCGAGTCCCATTTGAACTATTTCCACATCCCAAGGAAGTGGGTCCCACTTGTGTATTTCATGGTACTAAATCTTGTCGTTTGATCTCATTATGTAGACTAAATCATTTATTGGTAGAAACACTAGTCATCCCTTAAGCCTCTTTCAACCATACTTAAACTTCTAGGTCCACCAAACCTTGCATTGGTTTTTGTAACTCATCTTTCACACTTCCTAGAGGAAGTTATCGTCCCGCTGGAGACATGCAATGCAATCCAACGAGTCGATGCAACAGTCTTATACATCACAAATACCATGTGCGAGTTGCATGAGTCTATCATGTAACTAGAGGATCACTGATATGTACACAAAAAAAAAGTAATTCTAGCGAAGGTATGCAAGTTAAATTAATGGCAAAGAGTTAGATCAACGAATTTAAGAAAATCTGGAGATGAAGAAATAGAAAGACAATTTTGACCAGTGCCTTACATTCTGGGCATGGAGTTCAATCACCAATCCTAATTGGTTAACCTGAAGAAGAATCACATGAATGACAAGCAATCTGTAGAAATCTGCAACGCGATCTGATCGAGGTGACTGGAGAAACGCTACGCTCCTCCAACCTGCATGTTGGCTGGACCCTAGAAATGGACTTTTATCAGGCAGTCCAAAGCCTAAGCAAGCAACTAGAAATCAAGCTGGAAGATTGATATATAAGATAAATCAAACAAAACAAAGAAATGAAAGAAATAACAAGCAAGATCTGGCCACAAGTTTGGATGAAGAATTCTCACACGTACTAGAGGTAGCCATCTTCCCAAGGGAGGCTTGCAACGTAGTCCCGCTTGTTAATGCAACCCTATTGTAAATCAAAGAGACCATGTGTCAGTTGCAACAGTCTATCTTGCAAGTAGAGGAAAACTGAGAGTGGGAACAAGTGGGGAATTCAAAGCACAATTGAAACAAAGATCCACTCCTAGTTGTCTGACCTGAAGATGAATCCCATGAATATTAAACACCATGTAGAAATCTACAACTCACTCTGACAGAGGCGCCCTCGAAAAACCCTACTCTCCTCCAACTAGCATGTTGGCAAAAATCAAGCAATGGACGTTTATCAGCCAGTCCATATCCTGAGCAAGCAACAAGCAAACAAGCAGGGAAATTGACATATAAACTAAATAAAACAAAACCCATAAATGAAAGCAATAACAAGCAGGTAAGTTCTGGCCACATGTTTCGATGAGTTGTTCACACACGTCCTAGAGGTAGTTATCGTCCCACCTGAGACTTGCAATGCAATCCAGTGAGTCAATGCAACTCTCTAATATATCACAAATACTATGTGTGAGTTGCAGGAGTCTACCATGTAACTAAAGGATTACCGAGTGTAGCAAATAAGGCGGAATTCAAAGCACAATTGAAAAAAGGATGCTAGTTGTCTAACATGAAGATGAATCCCATGAATGTTGAACTTATAGAAATCTATATCTCACTCCGATTGAGGCACCAGTTTCAGAGGATAGATGATGGTTCAGATGATGATCTTTCAGGTATATGACTCAGCAGGTATATTATGGTGTTGTGGTTATATTGCTTTTATTTCCATTTTCTTAGCATGTCTTAGCATTTAGTATCATGATCTGGCGATCATATAAATATGTGGACCTGGTTGTACTTATACATATATATCATATTTGTCCCTACTCAGACTTAGAAGTTCTTGGCCTATACTCATTGGTTTTACCCTCCCTAGGGAGAATAGAGGTGATCATTCCGGCCATACTTTGCTTTGCTAGTGTCGGTTTCATTATTCACTGTCCTTGTCCATCCATGACTTACCCAGTGTGTCCATTACCTTGATTTACTACTTGACTAGTGGCATGGAGGACCTTCCCCCACTATAGCCTCTATATTGGATAAGCTTCCCTGTTTATTTGTGTCTCGGCTCTGAGTTGGTGACAAAACTTACCTTTGGTGAGTTGGCTTAGTCCCCCTAGTCACTAAAGATGTTGTTGGCTAAACCTGAAACTTTTAGTGCTGCCATGAGTACAAAGTATGGAAATGAAATGTTGTATCTTGTATGAAAAAGCCATGATTAAGGCAGAAGAGTGCCAACTCCATTTTGCTGAAAGCTTTAGCATTGTCCGTAGTAAGTTTGAGAGGGCACCCGTATCTCGAGACAATATTTTCCTCTAGGAATTTTAAGACGACTGCGGCTGTAGCGCTTTTAGTAGGAATGGCTTCTACCCAGCGAGTGAAATAGTCGCTGCAGTTTAGGATGTACTTCTATCCATTACTATAATTTATATCGAACGGGCCCACCAAATCCATTCCCCATTGCTGGAAGGGGGCCTCTATTATTACTAGGTTCAATGGTAAGGCAGCCAGTCTTGGCTTCCTTGCGAAGAATTGGCATTCCTGGCAAGTCTTCACGTAGTTGTAGACATCTCGAAACAGTGTGGGCCAGTAATAGCCCGCTCTCATAATCTTGGCTGCAATCGCTCTGGGGGCATAATGGCCACCACACAGTACGGAGTGCATTTCTTCGATTATGATCCGCGATTCATCGGGTACGACACACCTGAGGATATTCCCATCTGGATTTCTCCAACCAAGACCATTCTTAGTCAGAACAAACTTTGAGGCCTTCAACCTGAGAGCCCTTCTTTGGTGATCAACCAGATAGTCGGGGCAAGTTAGGAATTTCAAGTAAAAGATTATATCTCTATACCATTCTTGGCCCTCTAGTTCGTTAATGATCACTCCCTCGTCCATGTTTTCGGCTACTTGGTTGACCTGGGCTACGCTTTCCTTCGCGGTCAAGAGTTGTTCTAATCCTTGCCCCTTTACAATCTTGATTGGCATGATTTCCAAATCATACTCTTGGATCCGAGAGATCCAATTTCCCCTTGCACCGATTCCATCCGTTTGCGACAAGACATCCTTTACTGCATGGTAGGGTACATATGCCTTTATTTTGGAGAAACCAACATAGGTTCGAAAATGTTTCAGGGCCTTGATCAATGCGTAGACTTGTTTCTCAGTAGTGGTGTACCTGAGCTCCGCATCCCTGAGGTTCTTGCTCATGAAGGCGATGGGTTGCTCAAGATTGTTTTCGTTCTTTTGTAGGAGGACCCCAAAAACCGTATCCTCAGAGGGGTAAGAGTAGATCAGGAACTCCTTGTTATAGTCAGGGTGGACTAGGACAGGGGACGAAGATATGGCTCCTTATAGTTTTTGGAATGCGATATCGCACTTCTTGTCCCATTTGAACTCAATGTCTTCCTTCAACAGGGCGTTCAACAGGTTTGCTAGCTTGGCGAGGTTAGGGATGAATCGTCTCACGAAGTTGATCTTTCCAAAGAAGGATTTGAGCGTGGTGACATTATGGGGAGGCGGGATTTCTTGGATAGCACGAATTCCTTCCAGGTCAATTCTAATTCCATCTTTGGACACAATATGTCCTAACAGCTTTCCTTCATCTATCCCGAAGTTTGATTTCCTTGGGTTGAGGGATATCCTGAATTTCCGGCACCTGTCAAAAACGCTTCTCAAAAGGTCTATATGGTCACCCCGTTCTCTGGAGAAGACGGTCAAGTCATCTTGGTAGATGACAATGATTTTTCCGATCAGGTCATTGAAAGCTTGATTCATAGCCAGCTGGAATGTAGATCCGGCATTTAGTAGTCCAAAAGGCATCCGGATGTACTCATAGGTTCCCCACGGGGTGGTGAACGTGGTTTTTTCTCTGTCTTCTTTTTGATCTGTACCTGATTGTATCCTGAGAATTCGTCTAACATGGATAAAATTCCTGCCACGGTGACACTTTGCAACAAGGTCTCCATGTTCGGCAAAGGGTAGTTGTCTTTAAGGAAAGCTCAGTTCCGATTCCTGTAGTCAATGCATATCCTGATTTCACCGTTTTTCTTTCTTACTATCACCGGGTTGGAAACCCAGGAGGTATGCCTTACAGGTCTAATGATTCCAGCCGCCAGCATCTTTTCAATCTCTTTCTTGATCAAAGGGGCTAGCTTCGGGTTGACATTTCTCAACTTTTGCCTGTACGGTTTGGCACCTTCCACTAGTGCGATCGTATGCTCAATGACTGATTTGTCATAAGTCTTCAGGTCATCATATGTCCAAGAGAACACATCTTTGTATTTAAGAATTAGCTCAATGATTCTTTGGCGTTCTTCTTTAGATGCATTCTTCCCAATTCTTATCATCCTGGGGGAGACCGAGGAGCCTATATTTACTTCGATTACCTCGTCAACAGGCTGAGCTCTGTCCCCCTTGTACTTGTCGTGTCCTGAACCGGTGCTAGAATCATGTCATATCCAAAAGCTTAGTGGAACACAACCTAGTGAAACAGAGAAGGATCCACCAATAAAGATCCATTCAACCATTTATCAAAGAAAGAGCAGTGGTCACTCTCCCTTTTACCTTACCTTGCACATTCAAAACATGCTCCTTCACAATTGTATGTTGGATTCTGCAGCAGCAATGAATGTTATGCCTTTACAAGTTATGAAGGAAATAGGATTAGAGGTGACTAGACCTTATCGAAATGTCTGTGGTATAGATTCTCGACGAGTGCCATCTTATGGTTTGATCAAAAACCTTAGAGCTGATCTTTTTGCATGTTCAGACATTTCTACCATGATGGTTGTAGTTGTCATTGACTTGCCCCCAGCGTATGGAATGTTGTTATCTAGAAAATGGGCGGCTGGAGCTTTGATACGGGTTAACAGAGAACCTTGTTATAATGAGCATGTCGAATCATTCGATGAAGGGCTAAAAAACACATATGGGGATGAATTGTTAAATAATGCAAAAACTAACCTTGTTGAAGATGAGGATGAATTATATGAAGTTGACCAAAATATGTGTATGGTCATGGAAGATTCTGATTTCTCTTGGGAAGAAGAGTAAGCAGCTGAGATTGCAAGAACAATCAGCTTGGAGATACTTAGAAATGAATTTGCTGAAGAAATAGATGAATTAAGAAGAAGTGAGAATCAACCTCAAGGTCATGAACAAAACAATGAAATCATTCAAGAACCTTCTATTGAAAATCAAGCACCTGAGGAAGTTGATGATGGCATAAGAGATATAGGAAGAGATGAGCATTTGCCTAATGATCAAAGTTTGGAACCAAATCCCCCAATAGAAAGCCTTCATGATCAAACAAATGATGAAGAAAATATTTTGAATCCAATGCATGAAGATGAATTTGATGATATTAGGAGGGGAGAAAGAATTCCTTTTACTATTAGGGAGTGGTTTGCCTTGACTGATCATAATAGAGAAAGAGAAATCCAAGGGATTGCACCTATTTACCCATGGGAAAACATTCTTGCAACATCTACTAGGATTGAAACAAATGAATAGTCTGAAGCCTCCTATTATTCTGATGTAGAAGATTATCTATCTCATTTATCTCTAGAAGATGGCAACCTAATTGCTGACCTTATATATGTATGAAAAACATGCCCTGGATGCAAGCTGCAACTATTTGTGCTTATCAGCACACCTGAGATCCGAAGGGTTATGTAGGCCAAAAAGGCCATGAAATGAAATTGAATGATCCTAATGAACCTGGATCAACTTGATATAGACATGATGCCTAAGTTGAAGAAGCACTCTCTAAACAACTTATCCATTTGTGAGACACCACCATTCCCTGTGTTATTGCTCATTCAGTATATACTACGGTGTGTATTCCCTTTCCCATTGCCAAAGTGTCACAAATTGAAGTCGGTCAAGTCATCCCTTAGCCTAGCCAGTTATCTTAGCCTTCACCCTTCACTAGCAAATTGATCACAGCTATGAAGTGAGTATGATCTTGAAAGTCTAGTCTGAGTAATAATAATAATTAATGACATTATATATTTGGATTTAGATCGCCAGTAATGATTACTTTGTGTTATAATTGTTATTTGAATAAGTTGTAGAGCACACATTAAGCTTTGACACTTTCCAGCAGCTTCCGATGATGGTTTGAGTTATATTTGGTCATGTTGACTTGGTTAGACCTAGTTTGACCAAGGTCAGCCATAGGACATGAGATGGTTGGGCCTTGTGATGATATGGATAGATGATATATGCTCTATGTACACGTACATGATGATTCTATGCAGCAACTACAGGATTATGATGATGATTCATGGTTTATAGCAGTATTTGATCATTTACAGATTATTATTATTTGCCCTGTTCCGGCATATTGGATACATATTTTGATCATGCAGAGACTCATATGGTGTATGAGTACACATCTTGAATTGATTTGGACCTTCTGAGTCCAATGAGACAGTTTGTTTTCAGCTCCAAGCACTTACAGTGATGATTGAGCCTCAGTAGGATATCCCAATGCAGTTTTGGTCTGTCGGAGGCCCTGTCAGAGCAGATGTGATTTTTATCCGGTTGACCTAGGGAGAGGTCCACGTGAAGGAAAACGTGATTCACTTCTTTGGAATTATCACATTTGACTTTTAAATCAAATTTTTAACATATGCTCTAACTCTTTTATGAAGTCGTCTTCGTTAATTTACTTAAACCATATCATTTGGAATGTGCCAAATACTTCTTTTTTAAATATTTTAATAATTTGGCTTGGTGCATTTTTAAGCTCTTTTAGCATTAAAGTGTCATTCTGTAGCTCTCATAGGCAAAACTGCTCCACGGGGGTTTTCGCTCGCCCGAAACATAGGAAAACTGGGTGCCGGGGTAAAGAGTATGCTCTGAGCTTGAAAACGAGCATCCCTGCGACAAACTTCGACTCCGGATACCACTTTTATCACCCTTTGAAATTTTTTAATTAAACCATTAAAAAATGTCTTAAAAAATGCAAAAAAATTATTTTTCTCGGAATTCACTGAAACTTCAGGGGAACGTACTACATGACAAAAGGATAAAATTCTAGCGTTTAGAATGCTTATACATGTTACAAAATGTGCTCTAAAAATCCCCTAAGGCCTAACCCCCAATTTGGGCATTCCAGCTTTGGAGGTGCAGGAGAAAAAACTCATTGATTAAACTCGGTTTAAGGCTAAGCATAATCGACAAGGAAAAAAACTCCTTGGAATACCTTCTTTGATTGTCAAGTCCTAGGGAACCGAGTCACTCCAAGACCACCATGCTAGCATGCTTATTACAAACTCCGTGGGGCACGGTCATGTACTACAAAACATTAAAAAAATGGGCCCTGAACAAGCCAAACTTGGAACTTCTGAACTCTGATAAGCACAAGTGACTTGTGCAACACTGGTGGCTCACTGAAGTCCAGCTAAAGTGCAACTTTAGGTGGTAACACTTCCCACAGGAGGTTTACAATGCAATCACGCGAGTCAAAGATATTATGCAGTAAACCACATACTAGGTGTTGATTGCAAAAATCTATAATGCAAGAAAAGGACCACCATGACCAGAAAGGAAGGGGAATCCAAAGCCAAAATGCAAAAAAAATTTGCTTCTAGTTGTCTCACCTGAAAATGGATGCTGTGAATAATAAACACCCTATAGAAATCTGCAATGCAATCTGATTGAGGTGCCCTCGAGAAATGTTGTTATCCTCTAACCTGCATGCTGGAAAGATGTATAAGATCAATAAAGAATTGAAAGTAGGAACCGAGAGGGGAATCCAAGGGATGATACAAAAAATGATACGCTCCTATTTGTCTAACTTGAAGATGAATATTGTGAAAAATAAATAATCGGTAGAAATCTAGAACAAAATCTTATTTAGGCGCCCACGAGAAACCCTACTATCCTCTAACCTACATGTTGGGAGGAAACTGGCAATGGAAGTTCATCAGACTGTCCAAATCCTAAGCAACCAACAAACAAACAGGTTGAAAATTGATATATTAAGTTTAAAAAAAATCAATGCAATAAAAATTATTGTTTAGTTAGTTTTCTTAAAACGCAATTTTATGTAGATATGTACCTAAAAAAGCTCGTAATTCTAGCCAAGGAACACAAGTTAAATTAATGGCAAATAGTTAGATCAATGAATTTAAGAAAATATGGAGATGAAGAAATAGAAAAGTACTTATGACCAGTGCCTTAAATTTTGGGAACAGAGTTCAATCACCACTCCTAGTTGGTTAACAGTACTCGGGAGAGCATGGAGGTAAGTAAAAATGAAGTAAAAGCAACTCTCTGATAGAGAGCACTCTTGATCCACTATTGGTGAGATTCAAGAGATTTCTAATTTTAAAAAGTTTATGTCAAAATAAACTGCTTAAAAACACCACTTGCGTTTTTATTAATAAGTTACAATGCTTTTCATGGTTTTTGGAATTTGTCAAAAAAGGTTTTGCTTTCTTTGGCTCTTTTCTTGCTTGATTTACTTTTAGCTCACCTATAGATAAGAGCTCTAAACAACAGCTAATTAGAGTATTAGATAACCAAACTTGACTCATGATTCGAAAAGATGAAAGTAAATGAGATGATAGGTGCCAAATGAGATGACTAAATGGCCCAAAACAGAAAAATAAAACCAAAAATAGAACTTTTTGAATTTTATTTTTAGGCTAATTTCCAGAATTGGAAGATAAGAGAAAAATGTCAAAATTCAGCAAAAAACCAGCAAACTTAAAATTTCGCAATCTTTCGAGAAAAAGATGAAAAATTAAAAGAATAAAAAAATTTGACAATCTTTCGAATTTTTTAAAATTTTTAGGCTAATTCCCAGAATTGGAAAATAGCAGAAAAATGTCAAAAATCAACAAAAAAACAGCAAGCCTAAAATTGCACGTTTTTCGAGAAAAATGTGAAAAAACTTGAAAAAATAATTTTTGGAAAACTTTTAATATTTTAAATGAATTTCCAGAATTGAAAATTAATGAAAAAACACAAAAAAACAACAAGCCAAAAAGATGGAAAAAAATGCACGTTTCTCAAGGCAACAAAGAGTCAAAAAGTGACTTTTAAACACTAGTCTTGAAATTTCCAGCTAGCTGAAAATACGCAAGAGATAGTGGGGAAAGATCTATTATTTTGTCATCAATATTTGGTGGGATCCCCTCTTCTAGGGTGAGTTTGTCCACTTATTGTTATATTTTATTATTGATCCATGTATTGTATTGTTGAGCTCATATCAACCATTGATTAGATCTTTTGGTTTTTTAATCTTAGCCACTCATTCAAAAAGTGGCTAGATTGTGGACTCACTCCTTCCTATTTAAAGGAGAGAGCTTCTCATTGTAAAAGGGGACTCTAGGCTCTGGACTATTAGAATAGAGAATTATTATTGCATCTATCTGTTGTGTTGTGGTGAATGCTTTTGGAGTTTGTTCGTTGATTCTTCCTTTGCACTAGGTTCTTGGAGATTTTGTCTTGCTATATTTTTGTAACATGTTTTTGCATCTACAGGTGGAGGCCGAATTCATTTAAGGAGGACATATTGGTAGGGGAGGACCCTCCCTACTTCTTCCTTTGGTTTGTTCGTTGGTAACAGGAAGTATTACTGTCCCAGGACCTTCTATTTCATGTTATCATTGCATTTCGCTTGTATTTCCTCCATACTTGATCTGACTGATTGAATCGATTTTCTTTGGTTTGACAGGTAGAGGAGGTCGCACTCGTGGGCTAGGGAATCATTTCGGCAAGCAAATTCAACAAGTTCTCATTTGATCTCTGCGGGAGTCTTCCTCAACAACAAGGCATCTCATTCCAACACTCAGGTATGATATCAAGGTAATTTCTCTCTCCATGATCTATCCATTTGTCTAAATGCTTCAAACCCTCATAATTTCAAAACCCTTATTTTACATTTTTTCAGATCTAGCAAGATCTATTTGGCTTTTGGCTATAATATTCGAAACCCACCTCTATAGCATCCACGGCAATTCGTATCTATAGTTTGGTGTGGATTGGCCCTCATTTGGCCCACTTCCCAAGGCAAAGAAGCTTCTCCAAGGGAACACTCGGTTGCTCAACAACTGAATTTGGGAGCTAGTCTTCAGCAACTTCATCCATTTCATTCACTTTAAAGTAGGCTTCTCTTGCTGGTCTCTTATTTCCAAAATTTCATTGTGTGTGTGTTGAGCATAAATTCACATAAAAAACCCATAAAAATATAAAACAAAAGTTTTCACCGTAGGATTTCTTTCTAATTCAAAACCCAATAATGTTTTATGCTAAAACGCCTATATACCAAGTTTCATTTGATTTAGACTCCATTTGCCCACATAATCAGCACTGGTCTACCTGGCAAAAACGCCCCCCTGGGGCGTTTTTCTGTTTTAGCTTGTTTGGGGTTCTGGGTACTTGATTTTTGGCTTCAAAACGTCTTTTTACCTTCGGATGTCAAGTTTCGTTGGCTGGAAGTGAGTATAAACGCTCATTTTTTTTATGCCCTAGGTCCATTTTTCCATGGTTTAACTCATTCCCCTAGGGTACTTTCACTTCACTTCTTGCTGGTCTGTTTTTTGTGTTTTAAATCAGCCATTCAATAAATTTATAATTGCTGGAATATGTGTCTAAATCACTTACCCATCGCTGCCATGTATGAATAAATCATAGTAAGCTTCATTCCCCATAGGCAGGGTTTCTAAACACTCTTCCAGTAATTTCCTGTTCACTGATTTAATTTCCAGCCTTCTAATCTTTCATTGAGTCCATCATTTGCATGAATGTTAAACACCCTATAGAAATCTACAAGTCACTTTGACCGAGGTGCCCTCGAAAAACACTACTCTCCTCATCCTTGCATGTTGGGAATAATCAAGAAATGGAATTTGATCAAGCAGTCCAAATGCTGACCACGCAATCGAAAAACCCTACTCTCATCCAACCAACATTTCGGCGGAACCAAGCAATAGAAGTCGATCATGCAGTCGAAATCCTGAGCAAGCAACTAGTAGACAAGCTGGAAAATTCACGTCTAGGCTAAATAAAGAAAAACCCATAACTAAAAGCAATAACAAGTGGAAAATATATCGCCAGATGCCTGGATCAGGCTTTCCCGCACCTCCCAGAGGTAGTTATCTTCCCACGGCAGGCTTACAATGCAATCCCGCGAGTAAAATATATTATGTAGTAAACCACATCCTGACCATGCAACAAGCAAACAAGCAGGAAAATGGTCATATAAACTAAAGAAAACAAAACCCAGAAATGAATGCAATAACAAGCAGGTAAGGTTTTGCCACATGTTTGGATGAGTTGTTCACACACGTCCTAGAGGTAGTTATAGTCCCACCGGAGACATGCAATGCAATCCAGCGAGTCGATGCAACTCTATAATATATCAAAAATACCATGTGTGAGTTGCAGGAGCCTATCATGTAACTAGAGGATCAATGAGAGTAGGAAATGAGGGGGAATTCAAAGAACATTTGAATAAATGATGCTAGTTGTCTAACATGAAGATGAATCACCACCCCTTAGATTCTGGGAACAGAGTTCAATCACCACTCCCTGTTGGTTAACCTGAAGAAGAGTCACATGAATGCCAAACACTTCAAAGAAATCTGCAAAGCGATATGATCAAGGCGACTCTAAAAACAATACGCCCCTCCAACCTGCATCTTGGGCGGATCCTAGCAATCGAAGTTGATCAGGCAGTCCAAAGCATAAGGAAGCAAGTAGCAAACAAGTTGGAAGATTGATATATAAGATAAATTCACTAAAGAAAAGAAATGAAAACAAAAACAAGCACGTAAGATCTGACTACATGTTTGGATAAAGAATTCCCACACGTCCTAGACGTAGCTATCTTCCCATGGGAGGCTTACAACGCAATCCCGCGAGTTAATGCAACTCTATTAGAAATCAAAGAGACCAGGTGTCAGTTGCAAGAGTCTATCATGCAAGTAGAGGACAACTGAGAGTAGGAAACAAGGGGGGGATTCAAAGCACAATTGAAAAAAAATCCACTCCTAGCTGTCTGACCTGAATATGAATTATATTAATGTTAAACACCCTGTAGAAATGTACAACTCACCCTGACGGAGGCACCTTTGAAAAGCCATTCTCTCCTTCAACTTGCATGTCGGGAAGAATCAGGCAAGGGATGTTGATCAAGAATTGCAAATTCTTATCAAGCAACAAACAAACAAGCAAAAAAATGGATATATAAACTAAATAAAACAAAACCCAAAAATGCAAGCAAGAACAAGCAGGTAAGTTTTGGCCAAATGTTTGGATGAGTTGTTCACACACGTCCTTGAGATAGTTATCGTCGCACCGGAGACTTGCAATGCAATCCAGCGAGTCGATGCAACTCTATAATATATCACAAATACAATATGTGAGTTGAAGAGTCTATCATGTAACTAAAGGATCACTGAGAGTAGCAAATAAGGGGGAATTCAAAGAGCAATTCAAAAAAGGATTCCAGTTGTCTAACATGAAGATGAATCCCATGAATGTTAAACAACTTATAGAAATCTATATCTCACTCCAATCAAGGCGTAATCGAAAAACCCTACGCTCCTCCGGTGTAACCAAGCAATGGAAGTCGATCAGGCAGTCGAAATCCTGAACAACCAACTAGTATACAAGCCGAAAATTTGACGTCTAAGATAATAAAACAAAACCGATAAAAAAAAGCAATAACAAGTGGATAATATCTCGTCACATGCTTGGATCAAGCGTTCCCACACCTCCTAGAGGTAGTTATCTTCCCACAGGACGCTTACAATGCAATCCCGCGAGTAAAAGATATTATGTAGTAAACCATATAGAATAGGTGTTGGTTGCAGAAATCTATAATGCAAGTAGAGGACCACCACGACCAAGAAAAGAAGGGGGAAACCAAGGCACAATATAAAAAAATATTTGCTTCTAGTTGTCTCACCTGAAGATGAATCCTGTGAATAATAAACACCCTATAGAAATATCCAACTCAATCTGATTGAAGTACCCATGAGAAACGTATAAGATCAATAATGAAATGAAAGTAGGAAACGAGAGGTGAATCCAAGGGTTCATGCAAAAATGATACGCTCCTATTTGTCTAACTCGAAGATGAATACTGTGGAAAATACACACCCGGTAGAAATTTGCAACGCAATCTCATTGAGGCGCCCATGAAAAAACCTACTATCCTCTAACCTGCATGTTGGGAGGAAATTGGCAATGGAAATTCATACGACTATCCAAATCCTAAGCAACCAACAAACATACAAGTTGAAAAAATTATATATAACTTAATAAAAAGGAAAAAGAAATGAATGCAATAAAAATAAATTGTTTAGTTAGTTTTCATAAAACACAATTTTATGTAAATATGTACCTAAAAAAGCTCAAGATGAATCCCATGAATGTTAAACACCCTGTATAAATATACAAGTCACTCTATCTGAGGCGCCCTCGAAACACCCTACCCTCCTCATCCTTGCATGTTGGGAAGAATTGGGAAGTGGAAGTTGATCAAGCAGTCCAAATCGTGACCACGCAACAAGCAAACAAGCAAGAAAATGGACATATAAACTAAAGAAAACAAAACCCAGAAATGAAAGCAATAACAAGCAAGTAAGGTTTGGCCACATGTTTGGATGAGTTGTTCACACACGTCCAAGAGGTAGTTATAGTCCTGTTATCACATTTATAGTAGCCGGGCTACCATACATTATTTTTCTGATTCCAGTACACTATTCAGCCAGTTCCCTGGACGTATGACGAACTAAAAACTTTTGATCCTAAAATTATTGAGCATACTATCCCTTTGCACAAAGGAGCTAAACCTTATAGGCAGAAGTTAAGAAATGTCAATCCTAAACTTGCTCCCTTGATTAAGAAAGAGCTTGAGAAAATGTTGGCAGCTGGAATTATCCAGCCTGTTCGACACACTACTTGGGTTTCTAACCCGGTGATTGTAAGAAAGAAACGTGGTGAAATCAGGGTATGTATTGATTTCAGAAACCTAAACCAAGCATCCCCTAAGGACGATTACACACATGAATGAAAAGCATGCCAAATGAAAATGGCCATGAAAATAAAATGTTATATCTTTTGGAAAATATATACCTAGGTAAACAAGTTGTCCATGACACACCTAGAAGTGCTCAGGTAATCAAGTGCCTTAAAAACACACATGCAGCAGAAAGCTTAAAATAAATGTAAATCTATGCAATGTGTTTATAAACACACATAGATCAAGGCTATGGAAACTTCAAGCCCAAAAAAGCAATGGAACTTAAATGCTATATCAAAACAATTGCTGGCCTTATTTGTATTATGGATTGTGCGCATCTGTTAAAGGTGAATAAACCCTCTTTGAACAACTCATCCATTTGTGAGACACCGCCATTCCCTGTGTTGTTGCTCATTCAGTATATACTATGGTGTATATTCCCTTTCCCTTGCCAAAGTGTCACAAAGTTAAGTCAGTCAAGTCATCCCTTAGCTTAGCCAGTTATTTTAGCCTTCACCCTTCACTAGCAAATTGATCACAGCTATGAAGTGAGTATGATCTTGAAAGTCTAGTCTGAGTAATAATAATAATTAACAACATTATATATTTGGATTTAGATCGCCAGTAATGATTACTTTGTGCTATAATTGTTATTTGAATAAGGTGTAGAGCATGCATTAACCTTGGACACTTTGCAGCAGCTTATGATGATGGTTTGAGTTATATTGGGTCATGTTGACTTGCTTAGGCCTAGTTTGACCATGGTCAACCAGAGGACATGAGATGGTTGGACCTTATGATGACATGGGTAGATGATATATGGTCTATGTATACATACGTGATGATTCTATGCAGCAGCTACAGGGTTATGATGATCATTGTTGGTTTACAGCAGTGTTTGGTCATTTACAGATTATTATTATTGGCCCTGTTCTGGTATATTGGATATATATTTTGACTATGCAAAGACTCATATGGTGTATGAGTACACATCTTGGATGGATTTGGACCTTCTGAGTCCAATGAGACAGTTTGTTTTCAGTTCCGGGAACTCACAGTGATGATTGAGCCTCAGTAGGCTATCCCAGTGCAGTTTTGGTCTGTCGGAGGCCCTGTCAGAGCAGATATGATTTTTATCCGGTTGACCTAGGGAGTTGTGCTTGGAGGGGGTGGTCTAGCCACTTGTTTTTACCATATTACCCCCCTTCCGGACACACTGATGCCCTCAGCTTGACAGCGCAGGCACTCCAGGAGGCAGTTTCGGGCAATTTCATGCTTCCCGAGGCATTTCAGGATTGGTAGAAATGGCTATTGAGGAAATCGATTTGGGCTTCTGAGGCAATGTTATGGCATGGGATGATCAGTGATGATAGATCGGGATGCTCCACACCTTCTCCAGAAGTTTCAGCTTCATCGGGGCCCGCATCCATCACTTATGGCACTTTCTAAGGATTTCTGAGGTCTTTTTTTAGGCCTACGATTTGACTATGGAGGCACGATTTGGTACATTGATGATTATTTATTGATTATTGTGCTATGGGGATTGACCAAGGAGGGATACAATTACCCCTTGGACCCACCATAAGCCCCTTATTATATTTTGTCATTATGATTTGGTGGGATTCCCCTCTTATAGGGCGATTTTGTCCACTCAAATAATATTTTATTAGTGATCCATGTATTTTATTGTTGAGCTCATCTCAACCATTGATTAGACATTTGTATCTTTTAATCTTAGCCACTCATTCAAAAAGTGGTTAGGGTTTTGGTGCCTCTCCTTCCTATTTAAAGGAGAGAGCTTCTCATTGTAAAGGGGACTTGTGGCTCTGGATTATTGGAATAGAAAATTATTATTGCATCTATCTCCAGTATTGTGGTGAATGTTTTTGTTGTTCGTTCGTTGGTTCTTCCTTTGCACTAAGTTATTGGAGATCTTCTTTGCCATATCTTTTGTACCACGTTTTTGCATCTACCGGTGGAGGCCGATTTGCTTTGAGGAGGAAGTATTGGTAGGGGAAGACTCTCCCTACTTCTTCTTTGGATCTCTTCGTTGGTAACAGGGAGTATCACTGTCCCAGGACCTTCTATTCTATGTTATTATTGCATTTTACTTGTATTTCCTCCATACTTGACCTCTCTGATTGAAATCGATTTTCCTTGGATTGACAGGTAGAGGAGGGCGCACTTGTGGGCTAGGGCATCAATTTGGCAAGCAAAATCAACAATCTCTCATTTGATCTCTGCGGGAATCTTCCTCAACATCAAGGCATCTCATTCACATTACTCAGGTATGATCTCAAGGTAAGTTCTATCTCCATGATCTATCCACTTGTCTAAAATATTTAAAACCCTAATTAATCAAAACCCCCATTTTTACATTTTCTCAGATCTACTTAGATCTAGTGGGTTGTTGGGCATAATATTGAAAACCCACCTCTATAGCATCCATGGCATCCCGGATCTATAGTTTGGTGAGGATTGGCTTCCGTTTGACCCCCTTCCCAAGCCAACTTAGCTTCCTCCCAAGCAAGGCGCACTTCTTGGTGGTTGTGAGTTGACCTAGATCTAGGTGGTGGGTAGTTGAGATCCCGCTTGATTCATAATCTATATATCAAATAACCTACCCCCAGATTGTCACTTTTCGGATTTTCACCTTGTGGGCCCTATTCCACATTTTAAGGGATTTAAACCCCATTCTTGGACCACTTGGTACATTCAAACTCAGATCTAGTAAGATCTAACCGTCGGATTGCCGTAAAATTATAGATCCACACTCCTACTTGACTAACCTACCCGGATCTAAAGTTTGGGTGCCATCGGACTTGTCTTGACCCACCTAACCCACATTTTTGGCCTCCTTGGGTAAAGTCGCACCACCTTGGAGAAGTGAGTTGACTCACTTCTAGGACATGGGTACTTGAGATTTTTGGAGATTTGGAACCGAAATAATTCAACACCTAGGTCTAGTGTGTCATCTTGTCAAATCTTGCCTTGGGGATAGCATTCCTTATTTTAAGGGATTGTGGTCCACTTTGGTCAAACCTAGATCTAGACCCATTCATCCATCAAGACTTTAATCGCCCACTTGTCTCATTCCATAGGATTCCTTAACCACAAGTCAACCCTACTTTGACTCCATATTCCCAAATCCCAAGGCACTGGTTTCTCTCCAAGTCAATTCGACTTTCCTAGATTGTTGGATTAACTTGTGGTTTGACCTTTGCATGGTGAACTAAACCCTTGAAGCCATCATGTATCATGGTCAAGCTTGTCACTTGTACTAGTTAGCCCCAATTCAACCCCTAAACTACCCTGCATTGGACACGGTTCCCAAGGCAGTGGATTTTCCAACATTGAACTAGTACTCTAATCCTAGATCTCATTTCAAACATTTTAAGTCACTCTCACATCAACTATGAACCAAAGCTACACTCTTTGAACCCCTCACTTGTCTTGTGACTCCATCCTTAGGTCTAGGATAAACCATACACCTAACTTCACTTAGAAATACCCTGATTTGGTGTCTTGGTTTTGATCTCTACTGTCGGGAGTAGATCGGGTCTCCCCCTTTGTTGTCTGGGCTAGATAACATAAAGTGAAGGTTGCCTCGACAGGCGTGACAACCATATATTAGAGGTCGAGGTGATCGTGGTTGCACCTTTTGAGTTGCCCTTCCCTATTGCCATCCATGATTGGATATATCCATAGGGGTAACTACAGTTTAGTTGATAACATTTTGGCGTCGTTGCCGGGGAGGCAATAGGCTTACCTTGGTCGGATATATTATTTCCTAAAAGCCCTCCCATTTCTCTTTGCCTAACATTTGGTATTGAAGACATAGTGCTTACCTCGGACAACCTAGTAGTCTTTCCTGCATATACAACGACAAATATCTTCGTAGAAGAGTTTAAATCTACCTGGCGACTCCCAATCGTGACTCCGTTGAGGAACGAGCTCATTTACAGCACCTAGAACTATGCCTTGCGACACTTATTCAAAGAACGATATGATTTTGAAAATGATAACGGAAATGAGTGGTATAATTCGAAACCTGAATGGCATAGTTCTCAAAAAACAATGTGAGAATATCAAACGCTATGAACCTTTCTCTAAAACCTTTAAGGGTGTGTATACCAATGAATATCTTCAAACTAAGTCTACAAGCAAAGCTTCTGATGGTCGGGTAGTAACTAGGTCTCAAGCAAAGAATAACTCAAAAGATAGGAGTAAAATTACTGTGAAAGAAAATTCCCTTGACCAAAGGGATATCACTCGTAGATTCCCCACTCAAACTCCAAACATTCCTCCTTAAGGAATTTTAAAGAAAAATGATCAGCCCAGAAGGTTGTCTCCTCAAGTCACCAAGAAGGTAACAAGTTCAAGCCCTGCTAAACCCCAGGCTAGGGAGCCAGTACAAAGAAAACAACTGAATACTCCTAGCAAAGAGGTGTCCCAAATAACACAAGAAAAGCTGAATTCAAACATATTGGGAAAACTCTCTGGATCCTCTGTCATGTTATCTTTGATTAAGAAAGAGCTTGAGAAAATGTTGGCAGCTGGAATTATCCAGCCTGTTCGACACACTACTTGGGTTTCTAACCCGGTAATTGTAAGAAAGAAAAGTGGTGAAATCAGGGTATGTATTGATTTCAGAAACCTAAACCAAGCATCCCTTAAGGACAATTACCCTTTGAGAAATATGGAAAATTTGATGCAGAGTGTTACTGGGGCAGGCATGTTGTCAATGTTCGATGGTTTTTCGGGGTATAATCAGGTACGTATTAGAAAGGAAGACAGAGATAAAACAACTTTTACTACTCCATGGGGAACTTTCCAATATATAAGAATGCCATTCTGGTTGTTAAATGTCGGTTCCACTTTTCAAAGGGCTCTGGATCAGGCATTTGGTGATTTGATTGGGAAAATCATTGCCATTTATTAGGATGACCTAAAAGTGTTTTCCAAAGAACGGGGAAACCATATAGAACATTTGAGAAAAGTCTTTGAGCGTTGCAGAAAGTTTGGCATATCTTTGAATCCCAAAAAGTCAACTTTTGGAGTAGATGAGGGTAAGCTATTAGGACATATTGTGTCAAAAGAAGGTATCAGAATCGACCCGGAACGTGTCCAGGCCATCAATGCTATTGCAACACCCCATAATGTGGCCACCTTGCAATCTTTCTTTGGTAAAATAAACTTTGTCCGAAGATTCATTCCAAACTTAGCAGAATTGGCTAAACCATTAAATGCCCTTCTTAAAAAGGATGTGAAGTTTGTATGGGATAAAGAGTGTGAATCATCTTTCACCAAGCTTAAAAAGGCCATTTCAACCTGCCCGATGTTAGCCTGTCCTGATTACAGTAAAGAGTTCATGATTTACTCGTATGCTTCGGAAGATACTATTGCTGGTGTGTTATTACAAAAGAACGATGAAAACCATGAACAACCTATAGCCTTTATGAGTAAAAATTTGAGAGATGCCGAACTGAAATATACCACAACTGAAAAGCAAGCTTATGCCTTAGTTAAAGCTTTCAAACATTTCAGAACGTATGTAAGGTACTCCAAAATTAAGGCATGTGTGCCTTAAAAACACACCTGCAGCAGAAGACAAGCCGGAAAATTGACATCTAAGCTAAATAAAGAAAAACCCAGAAATAAAAGCAATAACAAGTGGATAATATATCGCCACATGCTTGGATCAGGCGTTCCCGCACCTCCTAGAGGTATTTATCTTCCCACAGGAGGCTTACAATGGATCCCGCGAGTAAAAGATATTATGTAGTCAACCACATAGACTAGGTCATGGTTGCAGAAATCTATCATGCAAGTAGAAGGCCACCACGACCAGAAAAATAGGGGGAATCCAAGGCAAAATATAAAAAAAAATTGATTGAAGTGCCCTCGAGAAACATTGCTATCCTCTAACCTGCATGCTGGGAGATGTGTAAGATCAATAAAGAAATGAAAGTAGGAAACGATAGGGGAATCCAAGGGATAATACAAAAAATGATCCACTCCTATTTGTCTAACTCGAAGATGAATCATGTGAAAAATAAACACCCAGTAGAAATCTGCAACGCAATCTGAATGAGGCGCCCACGAGAAAACGTACTATCCTCTAACCTGGATGTTGGGAGGAAACTGGCAATGGAAGTTCATCCGACTATCCAAATCCTAAGCAACCAACAAACAAACAAGTAGAAAAATTGATATATAAGTTAATAAAAAAGAAAAACAAATGTATGGAATAAAAATTGTTTAGTTAATTTTCTTAAAACGCAATTTTATGGAGATACGTACCTAAAAAAGCTCAAGATAAATCCCATGGAGATGAATCCCATGAATGTTAAACACCCTGTAGAAATCTATAATTCACTTTGACCGAGGTGTCCTCGAAAAACCCTACCGTCTTCATCCTAGCATGTTGTGAAGAATGAGGAAATGGATGTTGATCAGGCAGTCCAAAGCCTAAGGAAGCAAGTAACAAACAAGCTGGAAAATTGATATATAAGATAAATCAAACAAAAAAAAGAAATGAGAGCAAAAACAACCATGTAAGATCTGGCCACAAGTTTGGATGAAGAATTCCCACACGTCCTAGAGGTAGCTATCTTCCCACGGGAGGCTTGCAAAGCAGTCCCGCGAGTTAATGCAACTCTATTGTACATCAAAGAGACCAGGTGTCAGTTGCAAGAGTCTATCATGCAAGTAGAGGACAAATGAGAGTAGCAAACAAGGGGAGGATTCAAAGCACAATTGAAAAAAAGATCCACTCCTAGTTGTCTGACCCGAATATGAATTACATGAGGGTTAAACAAACTATAGAAATGTACAACTCACTCTAACCGAGGCACCCTTGAAAAACCCTACTCTACTTCAACTTGCATGTTGGGAAGAATTAGGCACTGGAAGTTGATCAAGCATTCCAAATCCTGAGTAAGCAACAAACAAACAAGCAGGAAAATGGATATATAAACTAAATAGAACAATACTAAGAAATGCAAGCAATAACAAGCAGGTAAGTTTTGGCCAAATGTTTGGATTAGTTGTTATCACACGACCTTGAGATAGTTATCATCCCACCGCAGACTTGCAATGCAATCCAGCGAGTCGATGCAACTCTGTAATATATCACAAATACCATGTGTGAGTTGCAGGAGGCTATCATGTAGCTAAAGGATCACTGAGAGTAGCAAATAATGGGAAATTCAAAGAGCAATTGAAAAAATGATGCCACTTGTCTAACATGAAGATGAATCCCATGAATGTTAAACAACTTATAGAAATCTATATCTCACTCCGATCGAGGGGTAATCGGAAAACCCTACTTTCCTCCAACCAGCATATACAGCAGAACCAGGAAATTCCCACACGTCCTAGAGGTAGCTATCTTTCCACGGGAGGCTTGCAACACAGTACCGCGAGTTAATGCAACTGTATTGTAAATCAAAGAGACCAAGTGTCAGTTGCAACAGTCCATCATGCAAGTAGAGGACAACTGAGAGTAGGAAACAAGGCGGGGATACAAAGCACAATTGAAAAAAAAAACCACCCCTAGTTGTCTGACCTGAATATGAATTACATGAATGTTAAACACCTTGTCGAAATGTACAACTCACTCTGACGGAGGAGCCCTTCAAAAACCCTTCTCTCCTTCAACTTGCATGTTGGGAAGAATTAGGCAAAGGATGTTGATGAAGAATTCCAAATGCTCGCGAAGCGTTATTATCCTCTAACCTGCATGCTGGGAGATGTATAAGATCAATAATGAAATGAAAGTAGGTAACGAGAGGGGAATCCAGGGGATAATACAAAAATGATCCGCTCCTATTTTCCTAACTCGAAGATGAATCCTATGGAAAATAAACACCCAGTAGAAACCTGCAACGCAATCTGATTGAGGCGCCCACGAGAAAACCTACTATACTGTAACCTGCATGTTCGAAGGAAACTGACAATGAAAGTTCATCCGACTATCCAAATCCTAAGCAACCAACAAACAAACAAGTTGAAAAATTTATATATAAGTTATAAAAAAGAAAAATAAATGAATGCAATAAAAATATACTGTTTACTTAGTTTTCTTAAAACACAATTTTATGTAAATATGTACCTAAAAAAGCTCAAGATGAATCCCTTGAAGTGGAATCCCATGAATGTTAAACACCTGTAGAAATATACAAGTCACTCCGACCTAGGCGCCCTCGAAAAACCCCACCCTCGTCATCCTTGCATGTTGGGAAGAACCAGGAAATGGAAGTTGATCAAGCAGTCCAAATCGTGACCACGCAACAAGCATACAAGCAAGAAAATGGACATATAAACTAAAGAAAACAAAACCCAGATATGAAAGCAATACCAAGCAGGTAAGGTATGGCCACATGTTTGGATGAGTTGTTCACACACGTCATTGAGGTAGTTATAGTCCCACCATTTACTTGGGTTTGACAAGCACGAGATGAGTGTGAAAGCGCTTGGAATCTTTTTCAAGTTTTAAATCCAGAGCACGAAAAACATAAAGTAGGCTCAAAATGAAAGTCAAACCATGAATAAACGCCAGCATGAATATATCGCTTTTTACCGGAGATCCTGTCAATAAGTGCTAAAAAAACTGGATATTAGCAATGTGAAAAGGGTTTTATTTTAAGCATTTAAAATAATAACTAAAAAATAGGTGAAAATGCTATAAAAGGATGGTTAAAAATAGAAATTACCATTTCATTTGTGTTTTTACCCAAAGAGGAGATTTTTTCCCATTTGAGGAGCAAAACTTCAAGGATCCATATCGGGAGTTCCAGGACACCGTTTCAACAATCGTCTACGCCAGGTAAGAGCTCTTGAGCTCCTCTTTCATTTCATGTAGGAATTATTTGCTTTCAGTAGGAAAAAATGATTTTTTGGACGAGCCCTACTGGGCAAAAATTGACCTTCACAGTACCGCGTGGGGGCTCTATCGAGAAACGCGGTACTGTTAGACAGTACCGCGCTGTGGTTCCAAACCAAGGCACGGTACTGTACAGTACCGCGTGGCAGAGTTTTCCCCAGGCGCGGTGAAGGCGATTTTTGAGATGAAAAAATCGAATTTTCTCAAATTTTTTGCTATAACTAAGTTGTTAAATAGTTACTAAATGTTTTCGCTGACTTTTTGCAGGAGTTTGCAACTTGTTTGGAGCAAAATGGTCAGCTGGAAAGAAAGAGAGCACGAAGTAGATGATTTGGCAGCTGAAAATCACTTACCAACCGTGACCGCATTGAGAGAATGTGGTTTGTTGAAGTTCTTTAAGACCAAAGAGATTCGTCAGCAACCCAAGCTTCTCACTCATCTTATCCAATTGTGGGACCCTCACATTCAAGCTTTCCGAGTGGGAGTGCATGTTCTCGAAATTCAACTCGAGGATATTTATTTCCTCACGGGCCTCTCGAAAAGAGGGGCTCGGGTGAACTTTACTGGATACTCAGCCTCGGAATCGACTACAGATGATTTGATTGCTCGGTATTGCCGTCAGGGTTCGGGTAAGAAGAGCGGGAAGGTGGCCATAAAGGAAGTTATAGAACTCCCTGTAAAAACCGTATTGTTCACCAACACGCGTGCAGCAGGAAGTGTGAGTCCGCATCAGGCGTCCCGCACACAAGTGAATCTCGCAGCGGAGTGTATGGGAGGAATAGTATTTAACTGGTGTGAGGCGGTGTTGGCCAATCTCAAAGAACAAGTGCACAAATGTAGGGTTGGAAAGAATTCCCAATTTGGCTTTGGGAGTATCCTGGTCACCTCCTTTTTGGCGAGGGTGCCATTATTGCGCCTGCAGATCTCTATACCCCCCCGTCCGCCAACTGAGCCATGGATGGCTCGATGGAGTGATTATGCTGGACGTCTCAGGGGACCTCAGCGCTTAGCCTTTGGTGAGGATTTCTTTTCCTGGCTCGAGGAGCAGATAGTTATGATCGATGACTACCCCTATGCCGAGGTAGACTTCCGCGAGGACATCGACTTGGCACTGCCAGAGGATGATGATTGGGAGAACTCAGGTATGACCTTCATGGATATGCATTTTTCCTTTTTGAATATTTAATTTTTATTGCTTTTTTGGAATGTGTAAAAGACTTCTAATGTATGTTCATATGCATGTCGTAGACCGTGGACCACAGAGACCAGCTGGGCAGTCGCCATTACGTCGTGGTGGTGTTGATCGTCAAGATGTTCCCAACGAGGAGGACAAATACGAGGCAGGAGGCGTTCGGGACATAGAGAGGAACTTACAGGGGTTGACTCATGGTATCCCTGCTATGAGGATCTCTGGACCATTAGGCAAATTACCTAGCAAGGATTTTCCTTTGCCTCCTCTTCCCCTTTACTAAAAGACCCTTATTGATTCAAATTGCAAGAAGATATAGGTAGAGTTGGGGTAATAGAAAGACCAAACATCCTCTTCCTTTTGTTTCCCATTCATTTTTTCTCTCCCATTTTGTTTTTTATCAATTTCTTTCGCTTAATTTACTTGTTTCTAATGCTTGCACCGTCTTTTCTTTTTCTTCAACCCTCATTAATTATTGATTTTATTGAGGACATCGAGCCTTACAACCATTCATTTTAGATCATAAGACATTATAATGTAAATAATTTATAGATTCATTTGTCAAAAATAACCCTCTCCATAGTCCATAATAGCATCTAAGCCTATTCTCGCTTTTTCTTCATAACCTATGTTCCAATCCATAGAAGAACCCGAGGCGATATATTTTTGTTCTAAAACATCTCCCCAAAACCCCCTTTAGGTCGATACCTTCCGAATATTATTTAATGCTCTCAGTGATCCTCTAGTTACATCATAGACTCCTAAAACTCACACAAGGTATTTGTTATATATTATAGAGTTGCATCGAATCGCTGGATTGCATTGCAAGTCTCCGGTGGGACGATAACTATCTCAAGGACGTGTGTGAACAACTCATCCAAATATGTGGCAAAAACTTACCTGCTTGTTATTGCATGCATTTCTGGGTTTTGTTGTATTTAGTTTATATATCCATTTTCCTGCTCGTTTGTTTGTTGCTTGATCATGATTTGGATTGCTTGATCAACTTCCATTGCCTGATTCTTCCCAACATGCAAGTTGAAGCAGAGTAGGGTTTTTCAAGGGCGCCTCGGTCAGAGTGAGTTGTACATTTTTACAGGGTGTTTAACATCCATGTAATTCATATTCAGGTTAGACAACTAGGAGTGGATCTTTTTTTCAATTGTGCTTTGAATCCCCCCCTTGTTTCCCACTGTCGGTTTTCCTCTACTTGCATGATAGACTCTTGCAACTGACACCTGGTCTCTTTGATTAACAATAGAGTTGCATTAACTCGCGGAACTGCGTTGCAAGCCTCATGTGGGAAGATAGCTAGATCTAGGACGTGTGGGAATTCTTCATGCAAACTTGTGGCTAGTTCTTACATGGTTGTTTTTGCTTTCATTTTTTTTTTTGTTGGCTTTATCTTATATATCAATTTTCCACCTTGTTTGCTACTTGCTTGCTTACGTTTGGACTGCCTGATCAACTTCCATTGCTAGGATCCACCCAACATGCAGGTTGGAGGAGCGTAATGTTTTTAGAGGCGTCTCGATCATATCACTTTGCAGATTTCTACGATGTGTTTGTCATTCATGTGACTCTTCTTCAGGTTAACCAACTGGGAGTGGTGATTGGACTACGTTCCCAAAATCTAAGGAGTGGTGATTCATCTTCATGTTAGACAACTAGCATGCTTTTTTCAATTGTTCTTTGACTTCCCCCTCATTTCCTACTATCAGTGATCCTCTAGTTACATGATAGACTCCTGCAACTCACACATAATATTTGTGATATATTATAGAGTTGCATCGCCTCGGTGGATTGCATTGCAAGTTTCCGCTGGGACTATAACTACCTTTAGGACGTGTGTGAACAACTCATCCAAACATGTGGCCAAACCTTACCTACTTGTTATTGCTTTCATTTCTGGGTTTCAATCTCTTTAGTTTATATGTCCGTTTTGCTGCTTGTTTGCTTGTTGAGTGGTCACGATTTGGACTGCTTAATCAACTTCCATTTTCTTATTCTTCCCGACATGCAACGATGAGGAGGGTTGGGTTTTTCGAGGGCTCCTCGGTCAAAGTTGCATCGAATCGCTGGATTGCATTCAAAGTCTCCGATGGGATGATAACTATCTCCAGGACGTGTGTGGAAAACTCATCCAAACATGTGGCGAGATATTATACACTTGTAATTCCTTTATTTCTGGGTTTTCCTTTTTTAGCTTCGACGTCAATTTTTCGGCTGGTCTAGTAGTTGCTTGTTCAGGATTTCGACTGCCTGATCGACTTCCATTTCCTGGTTCCGCCGAATATGCTGGTTGGAGGAGAGTAGGGTTTTTCGATTACGCCTCGATCAGAGTGAGATGTAGATTTCTGTAAGTTTGTTAACATTCATGGGATTCATCCTCATGTTAGACAAGTGGCATCCTTTTTTCAATTGCTCTTTGAATTTCCCATTATTTGCTACTCTTAGTGATCCTTTAGCTACATGATAGCCTCCTGCAACTCACACATGGTATTTGTGATATATTACATAGTTGCATCGACTCGCTGGATTGCATTGCGAGTCTGCGGTGGGACGATAACTATCTCAAGGTCGTGTGTGAACAACGCATCCAAACATTTGGCCAAAACCTACCTGCTTTTTATTGCTTGCATTTCTGGGTATTGTTTTATTTAGTTTATATATCCATTTTCCTGCTTGTTTGTTTGTTGCTTGCTCAGGATTTGGACTGCTTGATCAACTTCCATTGCCCGATTCTTCCCAGCATGCAAGTTTAAGCATAGTAGGGTTTTTCAAGTCCGCCTCGGTCAGAGTGAGTTGCACATTTTTACAGGGTGTTTAACATTCATGTAATTCATATTTAGGTCAGACAACTAGGAGTGGATCTTTTTTTCAATTGTGCTTTGAATCCCCCCCTTGTTACCTATTGTCAGTTGTCCTCTACTTGCATGGTAGACTCTTGCAACTGGCACCTGGTCTCTTTGATTTACAATAGAGTTGCATTAACTCGAGGGACTGCGTTGCAAGCCTCCCGTGGGAAGATAGCTACCTCTAGGACGTGTGGGAATTCTTTATCCAAACTTGTGGCCAGATCTTACTTGCTTGATTTTGTTGTTACTTCTTTTTTTTGTTGGATTTATCTTATATATTAATCTTCCAGCTTGTTTGCTACTTGCTTCCTTAGGCTTTGGACTGCCTGATCAAATTCCATTGCTAGGATCCAACCAACATGCAGGTTGGGGGAGCGTAGTGTTTCTAGAGGCGCCTCGATCATATTGATTTGCAGATTTCTTCAATGTGTTTGTCATTCATGTGACTCTTTTTGAGGTTAACCAACTGAGACTTGTGATTTAACTTCGTTCCCAAAATCTAAGGAGTGGTGATTCATCTTCATGTTAGACAACTAGCATGCTTTTTTCAATTGTTCTTTGAATTCCCCCTCATTTCCTACTCTCAGTGATCCTGTAGTTACATGATAGACTCCTGCAACTCAAACATGGTATTTATGATATATTATAGAGTCGCACCGACTCGCTGGATTGCATTTCAAGTATGCGGTGGGACTATAACTACCTCAATCACGTGTGTGAACAACTCATCCAAACATGTGGCCAAACCTTACCTGCTTGGTATTGCTTTCCTATCTGGGTTTTGTTTTCTTTAGTTTATATGTCCATTTTCTAGCTTGTTTGCTTGTTGCGTGGTCACGATTTGGACTGCTTGATCAACTTCCATTTCCTGATTCTTCCCAACATGCAAGGATGACGAGGGTGGTGTTTTTCGAGGGCGCCTAGGTCGGAGTGACTTGTATATTTCTACAGGGTGTTTAACATTCATGGGATTCCACTTCAAGGGATTCATCTTGAGCTTTTTTAGGTACATATTTACATAAAATTGCGTTTTAAGAAAACTAAGTAAACAGTATATTTTTATTGCATTCATTTATTTTTCTTTTTTATTAACTTATATATAAATTTTTCAACTTGTTTGTTTGTTGGTTGCTTAGGATTTGGATAGTCGGTTGAAATTTCATTGTCAGTTTCCTCCGAACATGCAGGTTACAGGATAGTAGGTTTTCTCGTGGGCGCCTCAATCAGATTGCGTTGCAGATTTCTACTGGGTGTTTATTTTCCACAGGATTCATCTTGGAGTTAGGAAAATAGGAGAGGATCATTTTTGTATTATCCCCTGGATTCCCCTCTCGTTACCTACTTTCATTTCATTATTGATCTTATACATCTCCCAACATGCGGGTTAGAGGATAATAACGCTTCACGAGCATTTGGAATTCCTGATCAGCATCCTTTGCCTAATTCTTCCCAACATGCAAGTTGAAGGAGAGAAGGGTTTTTGAAGGGCTCCTCCGTCAGAGTGAGCTGTACATTTCTACAGGGCGTTTAACATTCAGGTAATTCATATTCAGGGCAGACAACTAGGAGTGGTTTTTTTTTTCAATTGTGCTTTGTATCCCTTCCTTGTTTCCTACTCTCAGTTGTCCTCTACTTGCATGATGGACTGTTGCAACTGACACTTGGTCTCTTTGATTTACAATACAGTAACATTAACTCGCGGTACTGTGTTGCAAGCCTCCCGTGGAAAGATAGCTACCTCTAGGACGTGTGGGAATTTCCTGGTTCTCTTGTACATGCTGCTCGGAGGAAAGTAGGGTTTTCCGATTACGCCTCGATCGGAGTGAGATATAGATTTCTATAAGTTGTTTAACATTCACGGGATTCATCTTCATGTTAGACAAGTGGCATCATTTTTTCAATTGCTCTTTGAATTTCCCATTATTTGCTACTCTCAGTGATGCTTTAGCTACATGATAGCCTCCTGTGGGAAGATAGCTAGATCTAGGACGTGTGGGAATTCTTCATCCAAACTTGTGGCTAGATCTTACTTGGTTGTTGTTGTTTTCATTTCTTTTTCTTGTTGGCTTTATCTTATATATCAATCTTCCAGCTCGTTTGCTACTTGCTTGGTTACGTTTGGACTGCCTGATCAACTTCCATTGCTAGGATCCACCCAACATGCACGTTGGAGGAGCGTAGTGTTTTTGGAGGCGTCTCGATCTTATCACTTTGAAGATTTCTACGATGTGTTTGTCATTCATGTCAATCTTCTTCAGGTTAACCAACTGGGAGTGGTGATTGAACTCCGTTCCCAAAATCTAAGGAGTGGTGATTCATTTTCATGTTAGACAACTAGCATCCTTTTTTCAATTGTTCTTTGAATTCCCCCTCATTTCCTGCTCTCAGTGATCCTCTCGTTACATCATAGACTCCTGAAACTCACACATGGTATTTGTTATATATTATAGAGTTGCATCGAATCGCTGGATTGCATTGCAAGTCTCCGGTGGGACGATAACTATCTCAAGGACGTGTGTGAACAACTCATCCAAACATGTGGCAAAAACATACCTGCTTGTTATTGCATGCATTTCTGGGTTTTGTTGTATTTAGTTTATATACCCATTTTCCTGCTCGTTTGTTTGTTGCTTGCTCAGGATTTGGACTGCTTGATCAATTTCCATAGCCTGATTCTTCCCAACATGCAAGTTGAAGCAAAGTAGGGTTTTTCAAGGGCGCCTCGGTCAAAGTGAGTTGTACATTTTTACAGGGTGTTTAACATTCATGTAATTCATATTTAGGTTAGACAGCTAGGAGTGGATCTTTTTTTCAATTGTGATTTGAATACCCCCCTTGTTTCCCACTCTCAGTTTTCCTCTACTTGCATGATAGACTCTTGCAACTGACACCTGGTCTCTTTGATTAACAATAGAGTTGTATTAACTCGCGGGACTGCGTTGCAAGCCTCCGGTGGGAAGATAGCTAGATCTAGGACGTGTGGGAATTCTTCATGCAAACTTGTGGCTAGTTCTTACTTGGTTGTTTTTGCTTTCATTTCTTTTTTTTGTTGGCTTTATCTTATATATCAATTTTCCACCTTGTTTGCTACTTGCTTGCTTACGTTTGGACTGCCTGATCAACTTCCATTGCTAGGATCCACCCAACATGCAGGTTGGAGGAGCGTAGTGTTTTTAGAGGCGTCTCGATCATATCACTTTGCAGATTTCTACGATGTGTTTGTCATTCATGTGACTCTTCTTCAGGTTAACCAACTGGGAGTGGTGATTGAACTCCGTTCCCAAAATCTAAGGAGTGGTGATTCATCTTAATGTCAGACAACTAGCATGCTTTTTTCAATTGTTCTTTGACTTCCCCCTCATTTCCTACTATCAGTGATCCTCTAGTTACATGGTAGAGTCCTGCAACTCACACATAATATTTGTGATATATTATAGAGTTGCATCGCCTCGCTGGATTGCATTGCAAGTTTCCGCTGGGACTATAACTACCTTTAGGACGTGTGTGAACAACTCATCCAAACATGTGGCCAAACCTTACCTACTTGTTATTGCTTTCATTTCTGGGTTTCAATCTCTTTAGTTTATATGTCCGTTTTGCTGCTTGTTTGCTTGTTGAGTGGTCACGATTTGGACTGGAAATCTGTATATTACAGCTATAGATTTGAATTTTATAGCTTTGAATTTCAGATTGCATTCACTTTATATATGGCTATAATTTACGTATTTTGCTTATAGACATTTGGTTTATAGCTGTACGTTACGCCTTTAGATTCAGCATAGCACTCTTATTAATGTTTTAATCGGAACTTATCATTAATTAAGAGTTAAAATAACCCTCTATCTTAAGGTACATCTTTAAATAAATCCGTAAACACATAAAGGAGTCTAGTACCTGTTATCACATCTATGTTAGCGGGAGCTACGATACTGCAGACTGTGCGGCCGAGGACCGCACAGTACCTTTTTTTCCAGATCAGAGATCCGATGCCTTCAGAGGAGGCTCACTATTTCAGATTGCCCAGAGCTGATGTATCAGAGGGGACAAATGGTTGTACAAAGGTACAGACATGTTACTTAGCATTTACTATAGGGTCACCCTTACATGCCAGGCTTTGATATGAGCCCATTGAGACAGTTGCCTAGTCTTGTTTGATTGAGACTATCACAGAGTATTGCTGGTTTACTATTTGTGCCCGGATTCAGCAAAGATCCAGTTCAGAGACAGCCTCAGCAAATGGTGGAAAAAACCAAAAAGGGAAAGGTACATCAAAAGGTATACAGTGAAAGTGATACTCATGTCAATATTGGACTAATGTGAGAAGGGGCAGCAAGGAAAACGTCAATAAATGAAGGACATACTATTATATGAGATTGAAGCAACTTTGTACAGTTATACTAGGGTAGAGTAGTAAGGAAGGCCAAATTTTATGTGTTACAACATTGACATAAGCACACACTAAAATATCATTTGGAATGAAGTACGAGCATAATTACAATAACTTGTATATAATTTGGCTAACATCTCTACCTAAGTCTATTTTGGATTTATATCCTCATGACTAATCATTATTTCCTTCTTGTTAATGTTTTGATATTAAACTATCATGGTACGGATTGAGGCTATGAATATTAATTAGTTAGGTCATATAGTAGGTATCAATCCATCAAAAAAAACTAACTAGAAAAATTAACCCTAAAAAAATTGACGCCATAAAAATAAACAAATAAACCAAATTATATATAACTTATAAATCATTAAAACTCAACCACTTAAAAAGTGAAAAGTTGTTCCTATACAAATTAACTAAACTAAATTATACATGTACCTTACCATTCATTAAAACTTACAACCACATAATTAATTATATTAACAATATGGTAGAATATGCACTACCTACCTCCGAGGCAGGGTGGAAGCCGAAGCTGAATTCGAGGTTAATTCCATTAATTTATCCGTCGTGTGTCCAGTATTAATCAACCTTTATTCCATTAATAGGGTTGCACTGCCAACAGCAATCGGGGACAATTCATTAAAACTTACACCTAAAAGTTACAACCACATAATTACTTATATTATATTAGAAATGTGGTAGAATATGCACTACCTACCTCCGAGGCAGGGTGGAAGCCGAAGCTGAATTCGACCCTTAATTCCATTAATCGCGTTGCACTGCCAACAACAATTGGGGACGAATCAAATTGGACAGAAAAATACAAGTATATTAAATCTAACTGTTTAATCCAAGGTACTAGAATGTACTGTTCAATCCGTGATCCGCAAGTAATATATTAATGCCCCGAACAACCCTCAGATCAGAGGATATCCATTTTAAGCCCTACAGACATTAGGATAAAATATACTAATTAAGAAGAGTCGTTTTGAAGTGCTGATATCATAAAGAAGGAAGGTCAAGCGGTATATAATATTCTGTTGCAAATTCGTTTTGAAGTGCTGATAAGGTCAAGTCTTATATAATATTCTGTTGCAAATTCGTTGTAACATAATATATACCATGAGAGTATGAAAGATGATTAGATCTTCTGCACAAATAAGCGTAAAAATAAACAGAGGGTGCGCCATACGAGGAGGTTGGAACCCTGGAGAAACATCTCAACCCAAAAGAAACATGTCAACCCAAATTTCATGAAGATTAGTTTCCAACAACTTGATAATCGAGATTTCATAAACATTGGAGCCACAGAATTAAAAGTATGGACGTGATTCCAGCCATTTCTCCCGTACGGAGCTTCGGCCTTGATAGATGAACAAACCACTAATTTAGATATAGTCGAAGTGTGTAATTGACATAAAGATACCTTTCAGATTTGACCAGCAAGTGATGGGCTCCTCCATGAAGCACTTCTCGCCTTCCGCCTCCTTCGCAAGTGTATCCAACGGGTACACGATGCCCCCTCTTGCGCTGGATTCTGAAATGTTGTAATGGACAGCCTGTTGCTGTTCGAGTTCACCACTGCATGATGGTCGACACTCTTGAACTTTCCATAGCTCAGATAAAACCACCCATACAAGGAAAAAGATGAAACTATAAAGATATACCTGCATATGATCTCCCAGATTGACGACGAAGACTCTTTGAATTGGCTCAACAGTGATCCAATTTTTGCCGTTGTCCTTTCAGGTTGGTTGGAGGCCTCCAACTTGGTCTTGGTCTTAACGTAGAAGAGTGATCGGCGTGCCTCTTCAATCCCAACGTCATGTCTGGATCTGGGCATTTCGGTTCCGTTTCTGGTCCATTTCCACCAGCTTGCACGTCAAATCAATCAGGATTCGTTATATTTCTCCAGTCTCCCTGGAAATACATCAATTATTAGTATCAAACAAAGCCGAAACCAATTAATGGGTGTACCTCCAACCTCTGGTGAAGATGCAGATCTCCGTCCAGTCGAGGACGCTCTCGCCCCGGAGTTGGAGATGACTGCTAGCATCCACCCAGACGAGATCAAATCAACGCATTGCATTCAAATTCAAATTGTACGGTTCAAATTATCTGCCACCTACCAACAACCGACGGTTAATATTGCTTTTCGCTTTTTGCCACTACCTACATCCAGGTGTATAGGTTTTTTCTCTGAGTTTATGTTTGGGTAATAAATTAATATTTTTGAAAAAAAAATTATCAATTTTTTTCCATATTTGTTGAGGGTTTTGTTTTAGTTTTTCAGTTAGAAAAAAACAACACCATAATTTTCCTAACTGAAAATTAAAACAAAACCCTCAACAAATATGGAAAAAAATTGATAATTTTTTTTTTTTCGACAATATTAATTTTCTACCCGAACATAAACTCAGCGAAAAAATCTATACACCTGGATGAAGGTAGTGGCAAAAAGCAAAAAGCAATATTAACCGTCGGTTGTTGGTAGGTGGCAGATAATCTGAACCGTACAATTTGAATTTGAATGCAATGCGTTGATTTGATCTCGTCTGGGTGGACGCTAGCAGTCATCTCCATCTCCGGGGCGAAAGCGTCCTCGACTGTAGCGAGATCTGCATCTTCACCAGAGGTTGGAGGTGCACCCATAAATTGGTTTCGGCTTTGTCTAATACTAATAATTGATGTATTTGCAGGGAAACTGGAGAAATATAACGAAGCCTGATGGCTTTGACGTGGAAGCTGGTGGAAATGGACCAGAAACGGATCCGAAATGCCCAAAGCCAGACATGACGTTGGGATTGAAGAGGCACGCCGATCACTCTTCTACTCCAATACCAAGACCAAGTTGGAGGCCTCTAACCTACCTGAAAAGACGACGGCAAAAATTGGATCACCGTTGAGCCAATTCAAAGAGCCTTCGTCGTCAATATGGGAGATCATATGCAGGTATATCTTTATAGTTTCATCCTTTTCCTTGTATGGGTGGTTTTATCTGAGCTGTGGCTTCATGGAGGAGCCCATCACTTGCTGGTCAAATCTGAAAGGTATCTTTATGTCAATTACACACTTCGACTGTATCTAAATTAGTGGTTTGTTCATCTATCAAGGCCGAAGCTCCGTACGGGAGAAATGGCTGGAATCACGTCCATACTTTTAATTCTGTGGCTCCAATGTTTATGTAATCTCGATTATCAAGTTGTTGGAAACGAATCTTCATGAAATTTGGGTTGACATGTTTCTTTTGGGTTGACATGTTTCTCCAGGGTTCCAACCTCCTCGTATGGCGCACCCTCTGTCTATTTTTACGCTTATTTATGCAGTAGATCTAATCATCTTTCATACTCTCATGGTATATATTCTGTTCCAACGAAGTTGCAACAGAATATTATATACAACTTGACCTTATCAGCATTTCAAAACGAATTTGCAACAGAATATTATATACCGCTTGACCTTCCTTCTTTCTGATATCAGCACTTCAAAACGACTCTTCTTAATTAGTATATTTTATCCTAATGTTTGCAGGGCTTAAAATGGATATCCTCTGATCTGAGAGTTGTTCGGGGCATTAATATATTACTTGCGGATCACGGATTGAACAGTACATTCTAGTACCTTGGATTAAATAGTTAGATTTAATATACTTGTATTTTTCTGTCCAGTTTGATTCGTCCCCAATTGTTGTTGGCAGTGCAACGCGATTAATGGAATTAAGGGTCGAATTCAGCTTCGACTTCCACCCGGCCTCGGAGGTAGGTAGTGCATATTCTACCATATTTTTAATATAATATAAGTAATTATGTGGTTGTAACTTTTAGGTGTAAGTTTTAATGAATTGTCCCTGATTGTTGTTGGCAGTGCAACCCTATTAATGGAATGAAGGTTGATTAATACTGGTCACACGACGGATAAATTAATGGAATTAACCTCGAATTTAGCTTCGGCTTCCACCCTGCCTCGGAGGTAGGTAGTGCATATTCTACCATATTATTAATATAATTAATTATGTGGTTGTAAGTTTTAATGAATGGCAAGGTACATGTATAATTTAGTTTAGTTAATTTGTATAGGAACAACTTTTCACTTTTTAAGTGGTTGAGTTGTAATGATTTATAAGTTATATATATAATTTGGTTTAGTTGTTTATTTTTATGGCGTCAATTTTTTTAGGGTTAATTTTTCTAGTTAGTTTTTTTTTACGGATTGATACCTACTATATGACCTAATCAATTAATATTCATAGCCTCAATCCTTACCATGATAGTTTAATATCAAAACATTAACAAGAAGGAAATAATGATTAGTCATGAGGATATAAATCCAAAATAGACTTAGGTAGAGATGTTAGCCAAAGAATATACAAGTTATTGTAATTATGCTCGTACTTCATTCCAAATGATATTTTAGTGTGTGCTTATGTCAATGTTGTAACACATAAAATTTGGCCTTCCTTACTACTCTACCCTAGTATACCTTTACAAAGTTGCTTCAATCTCATATAATAGTATGTCCTTCATTTATTGTCGTTTTCCTTGCTGCCCCTTCTCACATTAGTCCAATATTGACATGAGTATCACTTTCACTGTATACCTTTTGATGTACCTTGCCCTTTTTGGTTTTTTCCACCATTTGTTTCTTTTATATATATATATAGTTGTAGATTGTGTTACTCATTCACGAGCTTATGTCCTATTATTTTGTGACATTTTGGGCTCCTAACCAATCTTAAATTTTCAGTTATCATACATCACCTGGAAGAAAATAGCTTTTACTCCAAGTGCTAACTTCTAGTTTATGCAAATGCATTTAAGACTTCTAGATTACTTTTAATTAGAGCCTTTCGCTAAGAACAAAATTATTTTGAGCAAGAGCAAACGGCCTTAAAACCAAGACTTTTTAGTTACATTTTCCTCAAAGAAGTCGCTAACAAACCTCAATTTGCTAGCTAGCCAATCCACCATGAACTGCTAATAGTAAATACTGCAGATGATGCACCAAATATTTAACTTACCAAGACCCAATTTTAAACACCTATCCAAACATACAAATGCCTTTAAAAAATGTTCATAAAAACATGTTCTCCAAGATAGAGAGAAACAAAGATTTTAATTTTCCCATGTTTCGAACTTTGGCGAACTTATAAGGCAGACATAGCACATGGAGCTTGGGCTAGATCTTTAACAATGTTGTAGTTATGAGCAGACCGATGGAGCCTGGGCTAGATCTTTAACAATGTTGTAGCTTTGAGCAGACTGAATATTGAGATTATGCGTTGAGCTTTTCAACACTTCTTTAAGAAGGCGTGACATCACATCAACTACCAGCTTCTCTCTAATTTGGCAATTCGAAAGTGGATGCTTCTTTTCTTTTTGATCTAGATTCGAGGACAACATAATTATGATCCCTAGTCTAAACATTTACCTCCTTATCACACATGTACACTTTGGCATTTGATGGGTTTCCCCCTTGTGGGGGTGCGCCTTGGTTTTCCCCTTCCAGAGGTATAGGGTTATTAGGGGTTTGTTATAACTGCGGGCTATTGATGAGCTTCCCGTTGCACCGACAATCGTTGGGAATCCTTCTTGCATGGGAACTCATTTTTCTTCTTATCTTTCTTACCCCCACCAGCATTGTCAGTATTGGTATTGTTCCCACCAGCCCCTTGTTTCTTATTTTTCCCTTTTTTCTTCCTAGGTTATTGGGTAGCATTTGGATTTGTTGTTTGGGTGTACTAAAACATTGGAGGAAGGGGTGGCATTGGGAGCATAGGTATTGCTTCGCGTAGCAATTGACGGGTTAGTATATGGGGACATTTGTCCCATCTGATTTGTGATTTGAGAAGCTATCGCATTCTCAACGGAACCAATCACCACAACCAAATAATAATAGCTATAAATTTTCCATTCAAAATATTTAAACACGGATATTCATATGCATTGCAGGTGGCCTGTAAAATCATGATAAAAATCACAGTTGTATATAAAAGCATGCCATAACTATCATCAGTACTAAATCATAAACATGGATCCATCATAGCATCATCATCATATGAAAGCGAAGATAATTGAAATCGTCAAGAGTGGAGCATTGTAATGAACCAAGATTTATCAAACTCATCATCTGCGTAACCCTACCACAAGCTATTCTCCTGTTCTTTCCCACCCGCCCGAATGACCATAATCAATTAATAAATCAATATAATATTAGAAATAGATATGAATACGAAGTGGGAAAAGAGAGAAGCCGAAGAGGGAATAGGAGCAGTGATCAGGGGATGAAAGCTCGAGATGGATTAAATCCCTAAACCTACCAACTACTGGGCTAGCTAGCTTTATTAGTTAGATAAGTCAGTGAGGACTTTCCCTTTATGGGTACTGTTATCACACAAACTCTAGTTGTTTGGTAGTAGGTGTCCCAACAGAGATGGTAGAGGTGAACATCTAGGAAAGTGTAACCGGCAATAGCCAGGTCCTCCGTTCAGGGAACGGAAGTCACACCGGACAAGGGTACTGTCACTTTAAACAAGGCACGTAGCCAAGTCAAGGGGGAGACCCCGCTCAACCAAGTAATGGTCGAGAGACAAAAGGACACCCAAATCTAAAAGATGGAAAGAAAAACAGGCAGGAGATGAGTGTAAGTAGGTCCTAAGTCTAGTTTCAGCCACCAGTTGGACACACGGATGAAATGGAAAACTTAAATGAAACGTGACCAACGACTGAGTGTGATGAATCGAATAGATTAGATTAAAGATGAAATGGCTGAAAATAGTCTAAGGATGTAAATTGAGTTGGAAGTGAGATGGTGAAGTAAACTACCTAGGAAAGGGGTTAGGTAGTGGACAAATGGACCTAGGGCAGAGAATAATTAGCATTTATAATCACTTCCAGCAATTGGTACTTTGGGTTTGGTCCAAGCTAAATTACCCAGAAATGGTTTGCCAATTGATTAAGGGATTTGATCCGTAGAATTTTCCGATTATTTTAAGTGAGGGTTTTGACAGTAAAATAATGATGCCAATCGATTGGAACCAGGAAAAGAAGAAAAAACTTGTGGATCTCACCTGGAAAACTTTGTAGATGCCTTGATGATAATGATTTATGCCTTCCCGATCAAATTGAGAATATTTGGATGAGTGTTCTATGTAAATCGATTTGCCCAAGGAAGCCAATGCGCCCTCCCTCCTGCACAAAAAAACGTCAACAATACCAGATTTGATGCATCAAGAGAAGTGGACAAATGCTGAACCTACTAGAGAAGGGGTGGAAGACATCACACTCATCATCAAAACTCATACCATTCCATTTCCTTGCCTCAGTAGCCCAAATCGAATTCCTCAGTAGCCAATTTAACCATTTTTAATCCTCTGTAAACCCTCTAGAAAGAATCAAAATGCCTGTAACTCTATGTTTGGTCACCTGGGGGCAAATTTGATTGCACCAATGTGTCCGGGAACAAAACAATATAGTAAAAACAAGTGGCTATACAACATGCCCCCTTTGTAGTGCCATAGGAAAACCAATCATGCCATCACTCTACTCTAACAGGCCATTTATCATGGCAAAACTTCACCAGAATGATAAACTGAGGAAAGTCATCACTGTAACTACCCGAAACTGAAAACCAACTGTCTCATTAGACTTCAGAGAGCCCAAATCTACTTAAGGTGTGTACTCATACACCCTATGGATCTCTGCATGATCATATAAAATCTCCAATATATCCAGACAAATAAAATAATAATAATATGTAAATGATCAAATATGCTGAAAATCACAAATCATCATCAGAAACCTCTAACCACTACGTGGAACCATCTGGTGACTTGTAATAGACCACATATCATCCATCTGCATCATCCGAGGTCTATCCACCTCATGTCCTGTAGTTGACTTTGGTCAAACTAGGTTTGACCAAGTCAAGATGACCAATAATATGACCCAAACTGAAACTAATTTGCTGCAAGTGTTAGAGGTTAAGACATGCTCTACAAATCATTCAAGTGATAATTATAACAAATAGTAATCATTTCTCTGGCGATCTAATAACCAAATAGAAAGTGTTTTCAATATTTATTACGACTCAGACCAAACTTTCAAGACCATACTCACTTCATAGTTGTGATCAATTTGCTAGTGAAGGGTGAAGGCTAAAAATCAATAGGCTAGGCTAAAGGATGACTACTAACTTGACACTGTGACACTTTGGATATGGAAAGGGGATACACACTCTAGCATATGCTCGACAAGCCGTAACACAAGGGATGACAGTGTCTCACAAATGGGTAAGTTACTTCAGAAGTGCTTATTCACCTGGACAGATGCCTACAACTCACATCCAAGCTGATACAGCTCTGTGAGGATCTTTTCCAGAGCAGCCATGACTAGGTGCTCGTAAAACCGTAACTTGAGACTCTAGGGGACATAACTTGAGCTACCCTTACTCCATCTCACATGATAACTTGCAAGCCAATGAGGGAAAAATCAATACAAGTGAGGCCAGCAATTGTTTAGATATAACATTTAAGAAGCATTGCTTTTTGGGCCTTTGAGTTTCCATAGCCTTGATCCACGTGTGTTCAAAAACACTTGTTACATGGATTTACATTTATTAGGCTTTATGATCTATGTGTGTTCAGAAACGCGATTCCAGAGATTTACATTTCACATTTCACATTTCACATTTACATTTCAAAGCCAATTTCATTAGGCTTGCCTTGCATTCACGTGTGTTCAGAAACACTTGTTACATGAATGGGTTTCATAAGATATACATTTCGTTTCCATCTACACTGTATTGATTGTATCACTATCTGTTTCAGGTTTGGCCAACACAACTTAGTCAACTTAGAGCCGAGACACAATAAAACAGGGAAGCTCATCCAACAAAGAGGCTATAGTGGGGGAAGGTCCTCCATGCCACTAGTCAAGTAGTAAGTCAGTGTAATCAACAAACTGGAAGGTAATTGATGGGTGGAGAAAGTGGATAATGAAACCAACACTAGCAAGCCAAAAGATGGTGGGAATGATCACCTCTGTTCCCCCTAAGGAGGGTAAAACCAATGAGTATAGGTCAAGAACTTCTAAGTCTGAGTGGGGACATATATACATATAATCAATACAACCAGGCTCACATATCTATATGATCACCAGATCATGATACTAAATGCTAAGACATTCCACAAAAATGATTATAAAAGCAACAATAACCACAACACAAGATAATACCTGCTGGGTCATATACCTGCACATAATAATCTGTACCATCATCTGTCCACTGAGAACCTACTGCTGCAACTCTGGGCAATACCATCTGCTCTATAAATGGCTAAATGGCTACATCTATCATCAAATCTCAGTTTCCTGAGACTCAGTCATGGCATGGGGATATACTGTTGTCCATAATAAAAATAGTGATCCATCATAGATGCTCATCTCGGCATCTCAATTTAAGGGAACTGGCAGAAAAATATACTGAAATCTGACAATAAAGATAAGGTAGCCCGGCTACTATATATGTGATAACAGTCCCACCGGAGACTTGCAATGCAATCCAGTGAGTCAATGCAACTCTCTAATATATCACAAATACCATGTGTAAGTTGTAGGAGTTTATCATGTAACTAGAGGATAACTAAGAGTAGGAAATAAGCGGGAATTCAAAGCACAGTTGAAAAAAGGATGCTAGTTGTCTAACATGAAGATGAATCCCATGAATGTTGAACAACGTATAGAAATATATATATCGCTTTGATCGAGGCACCATCGAGAAAACCTACTCTCCTCTAACCAGCATGTTGGGTGTAACCAGGCAATGGAAGTCGATCAGGCAGTCGAAATCCTGAGCAAACAACTAGTAGACAAGCCAGAAAATTGATGTCTAAGCTAAATAAAACAAAACCGAGAAATAAAAGCAATAACAAGCAAATAAGATCTTGCCACATACTTGGATCAAGCGTTCCCGCACCTCCTAGAGGGAGTTATCTTCCCACAAGAGATTTACAATGCAATCCCGCGAGTCAAAGATATTATGTAAAAAACACTACGCTCCTCCAACCTGCATGTTGGGTGGATCCTAGAAATGCAAGTTGATCAGGCAGTCCAAAGGCTAAGGAAGCAAGTAGCAAACAAGCTGGAAGATTGATATATAAGATAAATCCAACAACAACAAAAAAAATAAAAGCAAAAACAAGCAAGTAAGATCTGGCCACAAGTTTGGATGAAGCATTCACACACGTCCTAGAGGTAGCTATCTTCCCACGGGAGGCTTGCAATGCAGTCCTGCGAGTTAATGCAACTCTATTGTAAATCAAAGAGACCAGGTCTCAATTGCAATAGTCTATCATGCAAGTAGAGCTCAACTGAGAGTAGCAACAAAGGGGCGTATTCAAAGCACAATTGAAAAAAAGATCCACTACTAGTTGTCTGACCTGAATATGAATTACATGAATGTTAAACACCCTATAAAAATGTACAACTCACTCTGACCGAGGCAAACAAGCAAACAAGCAGGAAAATGGACATATAAACTAAAGAATACAAAACCCATAAATGAAACCAATAACAAGCAGGTAAGGTTTGGCCACATGTTTGGATGAGTTGTTCACACACGTCCTAGAGGTAGTTATAGTCCCACCGGAGACTTGCAATGCAATCCAGTGAGTCGATGCAACTCTATAATATATAACAAATACCATGTGTGAGTTCATGTGTGAGTTGCAGGAGTCTATCATGTAACTAGAGGATTACTGAGAGTAGAAAATGAGGGGGAATTCAAAGAACAATTGAAAAAAGGATGCTAGTTGTCTAACATGAAGATGAATCACCACTCCTTATATTTTGGGAACGGAGTTCAATCACCACTCCCTATATTTTGGGAACGGAGTTCAATCACCACTCCCAGTTGATTAACCTAAAAAAGAGTCACATGAATGACAAACACTTTGAAGAAATATACAAATCGATATGATAGAGGCGACTCTAAAAACACTACGCTCCTCCAACCTGCATGTTGGTTGGATCCTAGCAATGGAAGGTTATCAGGCAACCCAAAGCCTAATGAAGCAAGTAGCAAACAAGCTGAAAGATTGATATATAAGATAAATCCAACCAAAAAAAGAAAAAAAAAGCAAAAACAAGAAAGTAAGATCTGGCCACAAGTATGGATGAAGAATTCCCACGCGTCGTAGAGGTAGATATCTTCCCACCGGAGGCTTGCAATGAAGTCATGCGAGTTAATGCAACTCTATTATAAATCAAAGAGACCAGGTGTTAGTTGCAAGAGTCTATAATGCAAGTAGAGGACAACTAAGACTAGGAAACAAGGGGGGGATTCAAAGCACAACTGAAAAAAGATCCACTACTAGTTGTCTGACCTGAATATGAATTACATGAATGTTAAACACCCTGTAGAAATGTAAAACTCACTCTTACCGAGCCGCCCTTGAAACATCCTACTCTCCTTCATCTTCCATGTTGGAAAGAATCAGGCAAGGGAAGTTGATCAAGCAGTCCAAATGGAGCAAGCAACAAACAAACAAGCAGGAAAATGGATATATACACTCAATAAAAAAAAACCCAAAAAATGCAAGCAATAACAAGCAGGTAAGTTTTGGCAAAATGTTTGAATGAGTTGCTCACACACGTCCTTGAGATAGTTATCTGTTCACCGGAGACTTGCAATGCATCCAGCGAGTCGATGCAACTCTATAATATATGACAAATACCATGTGTGATTTCCAGGAGTCTATCATGTAACTAAAGGATCACTGAGAGTAGCAAATAAGGGGGAATTCAAAGAGCAATTGAAAAAAGGATGCCAGTTGTCTAACATTAAGATGAATCCCGTGAATGTTAAACAACTTATAGAAATCTATATCTCACTCTGATCGAGGGGAAATCGAAGAACCCTACTCTCCTCCACCCAGCATGTTCGACGGAACCAGGCAATAGAAGTCAATCAGGCAGTCGAAATCCTGAGCAAGCAACTAGTAGACAAGCCAAAAAATTGACGTCTAAGCTAAATAAAGCAAAACCCATAAATAAAAGCAATAACAAGTGGATAATATCTCGCCACATGATTGGATCAGGCATTTCTGCACCTCCTAGAGGTAGTTATCATCCCACAGGAGGCTTACAATGCAAGTAGAGGACCACCACGACCAGGAAAGAAGGAGGAATCCAAGGCCAAATATAAAAAAATATTTTCTTCTACTTGTCTGCCCTGAAGATGAATCCTATTAATAATAAAAACCCTATAGAAATCTCCAACGCAATCTAATTGAAGTGCCCTCTAGAAACGTTATTATCCTCTAACCCGTATGTTGGGACATGTATAAGATCAATAAAGAAATGAAAGTAGGAAACGAGAGGGGAATCGAAGGGATAATACAAAAAATGATATGCTCCTATTTGTCTAACTCGAAGATGAATCCTGTGAAAAATAAACACCCGGTAGAAATCTGCAACGCAATCTGATTGAGTCGCCCACACGAAAACCTACTATCCTCTAACCTGCATGTTGGGAGGAAACTGGCAATGGAAGTTCATCCAACTATCCAAATCCTAAGAAACCGAGAAACAAACAAGTTAAAAAATTTATATATAAGTTAATAAAAAATAAAAAGAAATGAATGCAATAAAAATATGTTGTTTAGTTAGTTTTCCTAAAACGCAATGTCATGTAATGTAGATATGTACCTAAAAAATCTCAAGATGAATCCCATTAATGTTAAACACCCTATAGAAATATACAAGTCACTCTGATCGAGGCGCCCTCGAAAAACCCTACCCTCCTCATGCTTGCATGGCTGGAAGAATCAGGAAATGGAAGTTCATCAAGCAGTCCAAATCCTGACCACGCAACAAACAAACAAGCAGGAAAATGGACATATAAACTAGAGAAAACAAAACCCAGAAATCAAAGCAATAAGAAGCAGGTAAGGTTTGGCCACATTTTTGGATGAGTTGTTCACACACGTCCTAGAGGTAGTTATAGTCCCACCGGAGACATTCAATGCAATCCAGCGAGTCGATGCAACTCTATAATATATCACAAATACCACGTGTGAGTTGCAGTAGTCTATCATGTAACTAGAGGATCAGTAAGAGTAGGAAATGAGGGGGAATTCAAAGAACAATTGAAAAAAGCATGCTAGTTGTCTAACATGAAGATGAATCACCACTCCTTATATTTTGGGAACGGAGTTCAATCACCACTCCCAGTTGGTTAACCTGAACAAGAGTCACATGAATGACAAACACTTCGTAGAAATTTGTAAAGCGATATGATCGAGGCGCCTCTAAAAACACTACGCTCCTCCAACCTGGATGTTGGGTGGATTCTAGCAATGGAAGTTGATCAGGCAGTCCAAACCCTAAGCAAGCAAGTAGCAAAAAGGCTGGAAGATTGATATATAAGATAAATCCAACAACAAAAAATAAATGAAAGCAAAAACAAGCTAGTAAGATTTGGCCACAAGTTTGGATGAAGAATTCCCACACGTCCTAGCGGTAGCTATCTTCCCACGGGAGGCTTGCAACGCAGTCCCGCGAGTTAATGCAACTCTATTGTAAATCGAAGATACCAGGTGTCAATTGCAAAAGTCTATCATGCAAGTAGAGGATGACTGAGAGTAGGAAACAAGCAGGGGATTCTAAGCACAATTGAAAATAAGAACCACTCCTAGTTGTCTGACCCGAATATGAATTACATGAATGTGAAATACACTGTAGAAATGTACAAGTCACTCTGACCGAGGCGCCATCGAAAAACCCTACCCTCCTCATGCTTGCATGGTTGGAAGAATCAGGAAATGGAAGTTGATCAAGCGGTCCAAATCCTGACCACGCAACCAACAAACAAGCAGGAAAATGGACATATAAACTAAAGAAAACAAAAGCCAGAAATGAAAGCAATAAGAAGCAGGTAAGGTTTGGCCACATTTTTGGATGAGTTGTTCACACACGTCCTAGAGGTAGTTATAGTCCCACCGTACACATTCAATGCAATCCAGCGAGTCGAAGCAACTCTATAATATATCACAAATACCACGGGTGAGTTGCAGTAGTCTATCATGTAACTAGAGGATCAGTGAGAGTAGGAAATAAGGGGGAATTCAAAGAATATTTGAAAAAAGCATGTTAGTTGTCTAACATGAAAATGAATCACCACTCCTTATATTTTGGGAACGGAGTTCAATCACCACTCCCAACTGGTTAACCTGAAGAAGAGTCACATGAATGACAAACACTTCGTAGAAATCTGCAAAGCAATATGATTGAGGCGTCTCTAAAAACACTACGTTCCTCAAACTTGCATGTTCGGTGGATCCTAGCAATGGAAGTTGATAAGGCAGTCCAAAGCCTAAGGAAGCAAGTAGCAAACAAGCTGGAAGATTGATATATAAGATAAATCAAACGTCCATGAAGAATTCCCACACGTCCTAGAGGTAGCTATCTTCCCACGGGAGGCTTGCAACGCAGTCCCGCGAGTTAATGCAACTCTATTGTAAATCAAAGAGACCAGGTGTCAGTTGCAAGAGTCTATCATGCAAGTAGAGGACAACTGAGAGTAGGAAACAAAGGGGGGATTCAAAGCACAATTAAAAAAAAGATCCACTCCTAGTTGTCTGACCCGAATATAAATTACACGAATGTTAAACACACTCAAGAAATGTACAACTCACTCTGCTCGAGGCACCGTTGAAAAACCCTACTCTACTTCAACATGCATGTTGGCAAGAATCAGGCAATGGAAGTTGATCAAGCAGTCCAAATCCTCAGCATGAACAAACAAACAAGCAAGAAAATTGATATATAAACTAAATAAAACAAAACCCAGAAATGCAAGCAATAACAAGCAGGTAAGTTTTGGCCAAATGTTTGGATGACTTGTTGACACACGTCCTTGAGATAGTTATCGTCCCACCGGAGACTTCCAATGCAATCCAGCGAGTCGATGAACCTCTGCAATATATCACAAATACCATGTGTGAGTTGCGGGAGGCTATCATGTAACTAAAGGATCAATGAGAGTAGCAAATAAGGGGGATTTCAAAGAGCAATTGAAAAAAGGATGTCAGTTTTCTAACATGAAGATGAATCCCATGAATGTTAAACAACTTAGAGAAATCTATATCTCACTCTGATCAAGGCGTAATCGAAAAAAACTACTATCCTCCAAACAACATGTTCGGCGGAACCAGGCAACGGAAGTCCATCAGGCAGTCAAAATCCTGAGCAAGCAGCAAGTAGACAAGCCTGAAAATGCACGTCTAAGCTAAATAAAGAAAAACCCAGAAATAAAAGCAATAACAAGTGGATAATATCTTGCCACATGTTTGGATGAGTTGTTCACACACATCCTTGACATAGTTATCGTCCCAACGAAGACTTGCAATGCAATGCACCGAGCCGATGCTACTCTCACCGAGGAGCCTTCGAAAATCCCTACCCTCCTCATCCTTGTATGTTGGGAAAAATCAGGAAATGGAAGTTGATCAAGCAGTCCAAATCGTGACCAGGCAACAAGCAAACCAGAAGGAAAATGGACATTTAAACTAACGAAAACAAAACCCAGAAATGTAAGCAATAATAAGCAGGTAAGGTTTGGCCACATGTTTGGATGAGTTGTTCACACACATCATAGACATAGTTATAGTCCCACCGGAGACATGCAATGCAATCCAGCGAGTCGATGCTACTCTATAATATATCACAAATACCACGTGTGAGTTGCAGTAGTCTATCATGTAACCAAAAGATCAGTGAGAGTAGGAAATGAGAGGGAATTCAAAGAACAATTGAAAAAAGCATGCTAGTTGTCTAACATGAAGATGAATCACCACTCCTTATATTTTGGGAACGGAGTTCAATCACCACTACCAGTTGGTTAACCTGAAGAAGAGTCACATGAATGACAAACACTTCGTCGAAATTTGCAAAGCGATATGATCGAGGCGCCTGTAAAAACACTACGCTCCTCCAACCTGCATGTTGGGTGGATTCTAGCAATGGAAGTTGATCAGGCAGTCCAAACCCTAAGCAAGCAAGTAGCAAAAAGACTGGAAGATTGATATATAAGATAAACCAAACATAAAAAAGAAATGAAAGCAAAAACAACCATGTAAGATATGGCCACAAGTTTGGATGAAGAATTCCCAGACGTCCTAGAGGTAACTATCTTCCCACGGGACGCTTGCAACACAGTCCCGCTAGTTAAAGAAACTCTATTGTAAATCAAAGAGAGCAGGTGTCAGTTGCAAGAGTCTATCCTGCAAGTAGAGGACAACTGAGAGTCGGAAACAAAGGGGGGATTCAAAGCACAATTGAAAAAAAGATCCACTCCTAGTTGTCTGACCCAAATATCAATTACATGAATGTTAAACACACTGCAGAAATGTACAACTCACTCTGACCGAGGCACCCTTGAAAAACCCTACTCTGCTTCAACTTGCATGTTGGGAAGAATCAGGAAATGGAAGTTGATCAAGCAGTCCAAATCCTCAGCATGCAACAAACAAACAAGCATGAAAATGGATATATAATCTAAATAAAACAAAACCCAGAAATGCAAGCAATAACAAGCAGGTAAGTTTTGGCCAAATGTTTGGATGAGTTGTTGACACACGTCCTTGAGATAGTTATCGTCCCACCGGAGACTTGCAATGCAGCAATCTCTCCTTTTAAACAGTGATCCATTGAAAGAAGGTTCGATCCAACAATGAGGTGGGCATGATATCATTTCAGAGGCTGTGGGAATTGGAGGAACCACGATTTCACGCATGGAGGGCGTCTGCACAGTAAGGAGGTTACATTCATATTTTAAGGGCTGCACTTGTTCAAAGATAATCGTGATCTGCTCACTACCAGGGATTTGTCATCGTTGTGGGAATCATCGTTGTGGTGAAGGGTGTCGCTAAAATCAACAATGAAATGGGTAAATTGACCCTAGAAGGCAAAATGACAAGTCGGCCTGAAAGATAGATTAAAGAATAAATAAAAGTCAAGCCAACCTAACTATGGAAACGTCGAGTGAAAAGAAGAATATAAATAAAGCGTTGCCACACTTCATTTTATCATCAAGCAAGCACATCTCTCTCTCAAGTGGTGCGCACTTCTCTAGGAGGACGAGTGAGGAACATATTCCTAGTCACTGGTACAGTCTATCGAAAGGAATTTAGAATATGGATATCTTAAGGTGGGCTCCATAAATAGCACAGCACTGGGTGTTGGATGTCGGTGAGTTTCAACAGAACGATCAAGTAAAACGAGTAATAGGCCCACCAAACTTCCTCAGATTAAACATGGTTGGGAGAACTACCTAGCAAATGGCTGTAAATATGTTGTATATTGCAACTATTGTATTCTACCTTTTGCCAATAGCAATGTGAAAAGAGTCTGCAATGAATATATTGATGGGATTTATTAGACTAAATAGAAAATTATAAAAACAAAGAAAGGATAACAATTTAAATGGATGTTCTGATAGCTACTGTCAAGTGCCTGGGCCTAGCAGTGAGCACCATATAAAAACCCTTATGTATTAACAAAAACAATAATAACAACACAAAAACAGAAAGACTCACCTAAATAATCCTCTATATCAGCCTTCACAATGCATCCATTGGGTCCAGTACGGTTTATGCTGTACCAACACATGATGCAATCATGCCAGCCAGACAAAAAAAGCTTCAAAACATCTCGTCTGTTTGCAACTCTTTTGGATCTGAAATTGCCGAATGGCATCTGTAATGGGTTATAATAAGCATACCAATTTGAATATGAGTTCACACCGTGTGCGGATCAATTGCTTTTATCATTCATATTTCTCATAAGGTCCAGGTTGACGAGGATAACCAGGTAATCCCACCTGTATTCACTTCCACCGCAAGATTGATTTTTGAGAGATAAAGGTAGCTTGAAAATATCATAGGCTGGATGATACGCTAAGAATGCCAACTGCCAATCTAAGTTACGAAACATTCTGCCTGTCATAGAATAAATATTGTGTTAGCCATGAAGACCTATATTCAAATTATATCTCATACTTGTAAAAATGTGAAGACCAAGATACCAAATATCAAAAAAGCAGGGACGCGTTCATTGAAATCGCTGTAATAGTGTGACTCATTTTAAATAATGCCATAACATATACTCTCTATACTAAAATAGCAAAAGTGATGCTCCACTGAAATCCAAAGCCTCTGGGAGCATGTCATAAAGGTAAAACTGTGTACGGCTGGAGACTCCCCAAAATCAAACAAGAAAGACTAAAATTTTCTAACATGTAAATTCAACCAAAATCCAACAGTATAGATATTTAAAAACTACAATGACTTAATATTTGTGGTACAGCTTTCGTAACCATAAACAGCATATGGCTGGCTGCAAAGACAAAACCAGTACATACTCTAGATTTGATCGTGACGCTATCCGAGTTGTCAAGGCTAGAGCCTTGCGAATCTAACAACCAAAGACTAGTCACTACAGAAAATCATAACAGAGTGGAAGACAAACTTGCAGAATCTCGAACCTAACATTCTTCAATACAGAACCTCCATAGGACAAATTCAAATAAGCCAAACGTATAAGGGCATCATAATGGTACAAATTAAATTTTTCACAAAAGATAAATGTAGTGAAAATAAGACAATTTTATCCAAAAAATTGCATCCAAATATATGCAAACGGCACTACTGCTATCTATATATCTGTCACTTCAGTCTAACAAGCATCCATCAAAACTATCGATACCTCTCTAGAACATATCAAAAACTGTTGCTATGTATCTATCAAATCTGCAATGACCTGCAACAATCGAGGGCTATGAAACTTGGATTCACCGTCTTCAATGGTTATACTGGCTTCAAATAAGCAAAGTACATTCACATAATAACAAGCTAGAAAACCACACATCACTAAATATCGTGAATTAAAGAAACCCCGCGCTTCCCAAGATAATTGGATATGTAAACCAGTCAACAAGGAACGCACAGTGAAATAAGAAATAAAATCAACCATTTGACTGCGAAAGACTGACTAGAAAAGAATCAACACAAGCCCCGTTCATTTGGAAGAACATTCAAAAAGGTCAAACAAAGCAAAAACAGCTTCCTGAAACAAGTTTATATGTCGAAAAACCTAGGGGAAGATAATCTGCCAAATGCAATTTATTAAAAACCTCAAAATTCTGCTCAAGGCCACGGGAACAAGGACATAGCGCAAGCTTCTCCTGAAAATAAATCTTACAGAAACAAACCAGTAGACGGAACTAACGGACGGAAAATTAAATCAAGTAGAGTAAAATTGACTTGCCAATCCGAGATTTGGCGAAGGACCAGTCAGTGGCCAGTTCCTGATTGTTAGACGACCGATGAGAGATGCATTTGCAGTTGTTGTCTGTGCTCGCTGAACGCCTCGCGGAGTTTCGAATCTGCGCTCTATTGGGAGGCCCCTTCGAACAGCTGGAGATGTTGAATGTGGACCGCCCGCCAGGTGGCGCATGCCCCCTCTTATTCGCACTCACTGCCGTCGGGCTGCCGCTGCTATTTTTCAGACAGTTTTTCTATCAAACCTGCTTCCGCCACCATAGCAACGCCGCTGCTCCTCCTCTTTTCTCTGCTTACCGAAGTCCTCCGTTCCAGGTCTCGCAGCCCTCCTACAAGAAATAGCATATCACTAGCCCTAGCCCTTAGGCAGTAGGCTCCTATTACCTATACTCCCTACCTCATACCTATTAATGACGTTTTCAACCATAATTAGAACGTCAAAATTACAGTTTCAAACAATAGCTTCCCGTCTAAGAAAACGACGTCGAACCCTGCCCGGGTTGAAGCGATACTGCAACCGCTGAGTCAAGGCTAGCCTACATGAATCTAGGTGCTAGCCAAATACAATAACACGGGATTCGAGCCGTTAAATCTCCACTACCACAATTAAATATGTTCCATAGAATTGATTATCTGCCACTGGGTAAATACGTTTGTTTCTCGAGTGTGCACGAAGGATTCTGAAAATCCATTGCGGTACTTGAAAGAGACACAGGGACGGGTTTGAGGGCCAAGGTTATGCTGACACAAACAAGCAGAGTACATCTCCATAATGAATTAGAAGTGTACCGCTGAAAGGCAGTGATATTGAAAAGGATTCTGAAAATCCATTGAGGTACTTCGTACTGGCTACCAGCAACAGGCTATGGTCAATGAGACCTTCAAGCAATGACTCCTCCGGGAGTGACTGGTATCTATTGGCTCGGTAAATGAGGCATCCTTACAAGAGGCTTTTCTTTAAGGTGCATCGTTCTGGGCTTATGTCTGATCGGGACGGCACCCTTCTTCAAATATGCATTCATGTGTAGGTACCTCTTTAACCCGATCAGTTTATCTTAACAAATATAGGACAGATAAAAAGGCCTTTGGGTTGGAATCATAGTTACTTTCTATTCCGGCAGAGGGTTAGAAGAAGGCAATGTCAGCTTTTCAAGGTGTTAAAATAATAGAAATGGGGGCGAGCATAGTGAATGATCGAGCAATCTGTCTCACAATATCACATTAGAACTCTTAAGCTCTTACCAAGAACTCTCGTTCCTCTCCAAATGGATGCCATGTGTGTCTCAAGGGTCCAAGAGTGTCAAAACACTAGAACGCTACAAGTCTAAGGTTACATATGTAAAGCTCCAAGGTAAACAAGTCCATCAAGCAAGGGTCTCAAAATGAGCGCTCCACAAGACACATGTGTTTTCAAGCTAGTTCCAAGCAATCAATTAAATTCAATCCGTAATGAATCTATTCTATGGAAAGAAAGAGACAGGATTGAGGCTATGCCGACAGAGTAAATCTCCATACTGGATTGGAAGTGTACTCAGAAGAAGGGCAAGATAATAATATTGTTCCTATTTTTTTAAAACGTCATTACAATTAAGATTAATATTAGACAACACATTTAAAATATCTATCCAAAGGTGCAATATAAAAAATGACTTTGTCTTACATGGATAGATGGTGTATTTAAATGTGCATTGGTACGCGATCTGTGGATTAGATCTTTCCCTAAATTGAGCCATCCAATGTTGTAGGGGTATGGTTTAGATTCGGTAGATTATTAAAATCGTCGGAGAATGGTAGGGGGGATGAGATTCTTCTTACTCCAATTGTATATAATTAAATGGAGAGAATGTTTATGAACACACATATGGTTGTGGAACGAGTGCTCTTTTATTTTATATAATCCAGTTGTGCTTAGTGAGGGAGTTGAGTATATGTGCACTTGAGGACAGTGACATTGAAGGGTTTACGTGTAGGGATAAAAAAATTGCTTTATCTTGTCCTTGGATCGTACGAGAGGTTCTACGATCAATATAAAAAGAGTTTGGCACGAGGAACAAAACATTTTGTCATGATTGGAAGTTTTATGATCGTTACACCACTTATTAGTTTCCTTCAGATTCATTTGATTACTTAATATTACTTTGGATGAAATATTTTTATGTTTTTGAAAATTAAACCTTTTTTTTATTGTTTCTTATGTTTTGAAAATGTTTTCCTTGCACGGGGCAACTAACATATTTAACGCCAACAGGAAAAAGTGTTGTCCTGCTTTCCTCGTCGTAGTTGGCGAATACAAATACTTGGATTTCACAAAGGCCAAGACAATATTGGAAGATAATTCGAACCCTCATTGACAAAGTAGATGAATCTATTAGGGTTTTGCTAGATTTAGCAAGTGAGCCAACGTTAGTCATTGACTCTGTCAATTAAGTTAAATATATATGTTTCTACGTGGATTTTTCTAGAAAAAACAAGGTGTATAAACATGTGTTTTTTTAATCAGTGAAAAAGATGATCTGGCCCGTTCATGCTCCTACAGTTTTATTATATATGCCACCGCTCTAAACTTTAAAAGAAAAGAGCTCAAGAACTTGTAGTATACCATTTGATTGATATGCCCTTTAAAATAAATGATCTACTCAATAAAGTTAAAGACTAGTATAATACTATTTTTTGTCTCACTCGGCCCTGTTTTCACGTGCACATTCAGGAAGAATAAGTGTACTGACCAACTTTTACATTTGTAGAGGTTGTGAAGACTTCTTAATCCACATTTGGACTAGTAATTAGAATACAAGACATCCAACTCATTATTAGAATAAAGGTAGAAGTGCAACTTACTCCTTATTTTTTATTATATTATAGATTATGTATAGAGTTTTGGGTTTTTCCGTCCATGGAGAGATTTGGACTTCATATACATTGGCATTCACCATCAACATTTTAGTCAAAAACTATTTCATAAAAGTTATTGTGTCTACGACAATATTGTTCAATGATTTTATTTATCCATCTATTATTTTCATAATTATTCTTCCATTTGATATGCCTCTGATATGGACATGTAGCTTTTCTCTTTATCCAATTAAGAGTTATTAATAGTTATAAAGGATATGGAGTTGTTATCGTTAGTAAATGACCTTTCAAAAGAGTGTGCATTGTTTTCTAGTTTTAAATGTTGTAATTTTTAAAGAAACATTATAACTAAAGGATTACTAAAAAAAAAATTATTGAAGAGTTATTGCGAATTATTAAGATGGGCGTTATGCTTGTTTTTAAATGGAAATTGGTCTTGTCATCTCCTAACTTGTTCCTTTAATCGAGTATGTTTCTAGTAGTTCCATAAACCCCAACTCCTGGTCATCCATACTACGAAATTTTATGTTGTCTTTTAATCGGTTTCCCTCTGCTGAAATCTTGACCAACCTTTGTTTCCCTTTCCTTGTTTCTAAAATATTTCTCTGCAAAAGACGTGATTAATCGAGGGCAATTAAAAATCCTCTCCTTGATTGTTAAAGTCGTGAATCATTCTGGGCTCTAATGTATCAAATGTACGACTGCAGCATCATTACATACTGCTTTGTTCTCAACTTTCGTTTATGGAGAGTCTTTGTTTTTGTAATTTTGGGAATGGTCCGTGAATAGACTCGACTCGACTTATTATTGTGAGTTGGATGATATGAAATAAATTTAAAATAAAGAGATGTTTAAATAAGGTTCATTCTGTGTAGATGGATATGTTTCTCAATTCAACCAAGCACATCTCCTGGTAAGTGTTATTCTATCTTTTTAGAAACTTCAATCTCTGTGACCCCCTAGATAAGATGGCTCCAAGCACTAAGCTTGAATACAAGTTAGAGGGTACAGAGAATTTACAGGCATGGAAATATAGGATTGGTGTCATTCTTGAAGCGAATGATCTTGCCCAATATATCAAGGATGAGGTTGCAGAACCTGAGGAAGATGAAGCCAAAGAGAAGTATAGGAAGGACTTGATTAGGGCAAAGAGAATCATTGTTGATTCTATCAAGGACCACTTGATTCCCAAGTGGCATCCAAGAAGACCCCAAAGGAAACGTATGATGCCCTTTCCAGAATGTATGAAGGGAAGAACATCAATAGGAAGATGAACCTGAGAGCTCAATTGAAGAGCACTAAGACGAATAAAGGAGAATCCATTCAAGATTGTTTCTCAAGGGTTTCCCAGTTAAAGGAGCAACTAGATGCCATTGGAGATACCCTTGATGAAAATGAACTAGTCATGACTGCTCTAGATGGTCTCACTAGACCTTGGGAGTCATTCATCCAAACCATGTGTGCCAGAAAAGAAAGTATGAAGTTCGATGTTGTATGGGAGGATTGCCTTCAAGAAGAAGCTAGGGTAGCCAATAGAGAATCCTTGCTCAAGGAAGATGATCAAGCATTAGCCACCCATACCAAAAGAAGAAGAAGTCAACCCAACTTCAAGAAAGGAAGCCACAAGGAGTCTCAACCTCCACAAAGGTTTCAAAAGAAAAGAGGAGCTAATTCAAGAAGAGATTTCTCCTCATTCCAATGCTGCAATTGTCACAAGATATGACACATTGCTAGGGAGTGTCCCTCAAAGAAAAAGAAGAGTTTCCATCATAAAAGACATCAAGCACATCTAGCAGAAGATGATAGTGAAGAAGAAGAAGAGAAGGAAAGGCCTCAAAAGAAAAGAGCCAAAATAGAAGAAGAATATGCAGAAGAGTATGTTCTATTCTCTGCACTCTCTAGGTCTGTGACACCTGGAGAAGATACATGGCTTATTGATACTGGTGCTTCAAAGTGTTAGGTGAGTTATATGTCGTAATAATTACATTGCAGTAAGTTGCCCAACTATTTACTTATCAATCCGGGGTACGTAAACTGACGAAGCACGTGCACTGTTTGTGCAGGACTGAAGTAGATCTAATCTAACTTAATCTAATTTGCTGAAATCAAATTAATCTAGGAAAGCATGGAAACACTAACTAAGAAAGCATTGAAATTGGGTAAGAGAAATACAACATGTGAAGAGTTAACAACAATGACATAAGTGAGCTCACATCTATAAATCAATAATCAAATGACAAACATGGAAGCATAACAATGAAAGCTTAAATCACATTAAGAATCTCAAATCAGAGACTAATCTAACAAATACAAAATCCAATCCAATCCAACTTCATTACAACCCTCTTACAAGCTTAATCTAACTTAATTACAACTTAATGGAATGGAGAAGGAGCACTCTTCTTTATGCATAAGAGTCCTTAAGAAAAAGATAAGAATGCATTAATTACAGATCCATTATTCTCTCAACTACTCTCAACCACTTTCCTATTATTACAAGATATGGTGCCTTCAAATCCTCCACATGTCTCTCATGAATCCTAGATAAGATATGCCAACCAAATCTTCCATGATCTTCTCCTTAAGAATAGGCTTGAATAACTATCTCCTTTGGAATGGTGTAAGAGATATTTGAGAAGTCTCTTTGATTTAATCATTCACATATTCCTACACATTCCAAAGCTCACACATAATTGAGATATATATGAAAACATGAATATTTTCTAATATTTAATCATAAATTCACTCTTAATACTAAAATGAATAAAGTGGACGATGAGGTCATTATATGGTCCCTAGTGTACGTGATAGGACTGCATCGTCCCTGAACGCTTGGTTCAAAATGTACGTGATAGGACTGCATCGTCCTTGAACGCTTGGTTCAAACTGTGCGCGATAGGACTGCATCGTCCCTCAACACTTGGTTCAAAATGTACGTGATAGGACTGCATCATCCCTGAACGCTTGGTTGAAAATGTACGTGATAAGACGGCATCGTCCCTAAACGCTTGGTTCAAAATGTACATGATAGGACTGCATCATCCCTTAATGCTTGGTTCAAAATGTACGTGATGGGGATTGCATCATCCCGGAACCACTAGTTCAAAATGTACGTGATGGGGATTGCATCATCCCGGAACCACTAGTTCAAAATGTACGTGATGGGGATTGCATCATCCCGGAACCATTAGTTCAAAATGTACCTGATGGGGATTGCATCATCCCGGAACCACCAGTTCAAAATGTATGTTATGGGGATTGCATAATCCCGGAACCCTTGGTTCAAAATGTACGTGAGGGGATTGCATCATCCCGGAACCCTTGGTTCAAAATGTACGTGGTAGGATTTCATCGTCCTTGGAATTATGTCCTAAATTGAGAGGGATTGACCATCCCGTAATTGGATCATGTGTGTTGCAAGGTATGCTGCTATCTAGATGACGATGTTGTTGATCGTGATGAGCTAGATGACGATGATGTTGATCGTGATGATCTAGATGACGATGCTGTTGATCGTGATGATCTAGATGACGATGTTGTTGATCGTGAGGATCTAGATGATGATGCTGACGATCGTGAGGATCCAGATGACGATGCTGATGATTACGAGGATCCAGATGACGATGATGTTGATCGAGAGGATCCAGATGATGATATTGATGTGGCTAAACGGGTGTTGCAGAAGATGCAGATTCAGTATTGAAGATGTTGATGTTCCAGTATTGAAGATGTTCCAGTAACTGCTTGAACTATTGACGATATAAAGAAAGCTTCCAATGATTTATAGATGTATCATGTATTATGTAGTTGATGACTCCTTGCTCCTGCAGACGTTGTTATTATATCCTTCTTGTTAAGGGGGAGTGTTGAAATATTTTAACTTTTAATAATATTATATTTGTCCTTTATTATTCCGGAGATGTTTCATTCCTCCGAAGAGACCCTATTGTATATCCGGAGATGTTTATTCCTCTCAGGAAGTGTGGTAACTAGGGTTATTAGATCTCCCATGTGAGGTCGGCCCTGAGTTAGCTGTTTAGGGGTTAATAGACTCTCTTAGGAGAGGTCGGCCCCATTAGGGTGAAAAGTCAGTTAGAACATCATTATAAATATAGGAGGTGTGTTCCTCATTTATGTCATTCATTCACTCACTTGTGATTGGCGCATAAGAGAGAGAGAGAGGTCTGCATAGGAGGAGGAGGAGCTCTGGTTTGGATACTACATCTTGTATTGGTTGATTATCTATATTGAGGAAAGCTTTGCTGGGTTTTCTACCCCATGAGGGTTTCCTAGGGTAAATCTTTTTCTATCTTGTGATTGTGTTTCTTTTAGTGATCTTGCTTGTGAAATTAGGCTAAACTTAACATGGTATCAAAGCTAGCCTGAATAGGACATCTTTCGCAAGGTGAAAATGCCTCTCTCTCCTCCTCCGGTGAAAATTAGGGTTTCTGCAAAAGTTGGGATTTTTGCATTCTGATTGCATGGCTGCATAGCCCTCCTCAAAATCAAAGTTTTGAGCCCTAAATCGAACTTTTTGAGTGGGTAGAACTCCGGGAAAGTCAAAGTCTAGTTTGCGTTTTGGACAAGAATTGCAGAAAACCAGTAAACCAGCAAAGTGCGCACCTGTGCACCAGTAAACTAGAAAGGCTGCGAACACCCCCCTTCAATTTTTGCAATTGCAAAACACCCCCCTTCGTCACATGCATGATCACATATGGTCCTAACAACTGCATTCTTAATTTACAAGGGTGTTTCAAGAACTTACTGTCATAAAGGAGAGCTAGGTCAGCTACATAGAACTTCTTTTGTTTGATATGTCGATCATGCCATGCCTTCTCCCTTGCTTTTTTTACTTTTTGATGGAAACCTGCAATAGACCTATCTGATTTCTTGTAGCGGGGCTATATATGGTAGGGTGGTTAGGTACATGTTTGTTGGATATTCTATCAAAGGCCAACTACATAGAGATAGCCCACACAAGGCACTCAATGTAGCCCTCGGTATGTTTAAAATGGCTATCTCTCGCAGGGTATAGGTCTTGCTACCTTTATGATTTCTGCTCTCGAAAGAGAGTCTTCGGGTTTGTATTGTTTTATGTTTTTAAAATCCCTAAAACGTCACTTCCTACATACTGATTACTATGTAAACTAACTATATTGCTAATCTAACTAATTGAAATAAACCTATTCAATTAACAACTGTTAACTATGACTAAATTAACTAACTAATTTATGAACTATTACTACCTATCCTGTCCAGGAGCGACTTAATGAGTATTATCTTTTGTTATTCTTTAAAAAGACAAATGTTTCGAGGTATGACATAATCTAAGAATAATCTTAAAGATTAAAACATAACCCCAAATTAAAACAAATTGCAATTACGTATTGAAGGAATAATAATATAAATCATTATTTAACTTAGAGCATGTAAATTGCTACAGAAATAGCAAGTCTTTACAAATTCTGAATCTGAAACTTAAGATGATGATTACTTAAGAGAACATCTATACCAAATAAGTATTCCATAAATAAACCACTTAATGATATAATTTCAAAGCAAAGATCAAACAAGACTATAGACATTTAAGCGAATCAGATGCTAATTTTGAGAGTGCTTGAGGTCATAAAAAATTATCAATGCACTATAACCAAGTATAAGCATAGAACATATGCACAGAAGAAACTAAAAGGAGTTGCATTTATTCATATATTTGAAAACCAATTAAAAAAAGATACCAATTTCCAAGAAGATTCATAACAGTGTGATGGTGAGAACTTCACACATCAAATAGCTTAGTTCAGAATCTCAAAGTATTTAACTCCAGAAATAGTAGCTTCAACTATGTACTCGAACCCCCTTTATACTGATCCTAACTCCTACTTATATAGTCAATCTTTAAACGACCAAATTAATGGTTACAGTAATCTCATACAATTGTTTTTGGAAATAGAACTATCATGAAGTCTTGGTTGCAACTACGAGTAAATGACACTTCATAGTTGTCACCACTCAAAACGAGCAATTGGATAATCAGAGACCGTTATGAACTGATGGGATGATATCGTTGGAAGAAGAATTTGCGATGTTGGACTTACTCAATGATCGCTAGGTGTGTCCATATGTTGATGTATATGTAACTTCAGAATGTATTTCACATATATGTATATTGTATTCCTATATAGATGTTATTATTCCTCTATATGGAAGTGGTTGTATTCCTATAGAGATGTTATTATTCCTCTATACGAAAGTGTCGTCATTTATATTGTAAGTGTCGTAACTTATACTTGATGGGTTATTAGACCACCTTGTTGGGGTCGGCCCTGTATAAGTCATGTGGGTCAAAGGGTTATTAGACCACCCTATTGGGGGTAGGCCATGTGGGTCAAAGGGTTATTAGACCACCCTAGTGGGGGTCGGCCCAGTCAGCATTATGTTAAGTGGTTAAGTTGAGGCCGACTTAATTGAGTAAAGGTCAAGTCAAGTTAGTGTATAAATAGAGAGTGTGTCTCTCTCATTTTACACATTTTATTCTCTCACTCACACCTTGGAGAGTGGCGCACTTGTGGAGGAGGAGGCTCTGCTGCTAGGAAAAGACTATCTCTTGTATTCTGGTTGTATCATTGCTCTATCTATCTCTGAGGAAGTTATTGGGGTTTTTCACCTTTATGGTTTTCCCCAAGTAAACTCTGTGTCTCTTGTGTGCTTGCATTATTGTGTCCATGATTGATATGCTGTAGATTTGTTGTACATGTTGTTCTCTCAGTTAATATCCTAGATCAAATTGAAGTAAATTCTGAAAATTTAACATGGTATCAGAGCTAGCCTGAAAGAAGGCATGATATGGCATGTATGACACTTGTTGCACTTACAATGCTAGGGCTTGATATAGCAAAAACCGGTCATCGTAGCACTTTCGCTATAAATCCATTTTGGTGAAGTTTATGGATCTGAAACTTTTATAGGTCGAAGATCAAATCCCCATGTACCTTTTGTCCAGAGTACAACCTCTAATTCATTGTACTTTGTTATTTATGATCTATATAATATAGGGTTTCTGCCTCTTCCAGATCTGAGTCAAAATCAGGTGACCTTGGAAAAAAGGTCATAACTTGGGCTAGGAAGCTCCGAATGAAATTTCGTAAAAAGTGACAGGTAGTACACAGACTATACTATCTCAGAAAAAAAAATTCAAAGGCCTAAGTTGAACCAGTGACACGTGGCACGCCGTACAAGTTCGCTCTCCTGTATTATCCTATAAACAGGTCATGTTGCGACACTTGGCATAACTCTCTCTCTCAGAGAATCCAATTGAGGTCAAACCTGTCGAGATGGAAAGATAACTGGTCAGGATATCTCAGGAAAAATTTTCAGACCCTGTGGATCGAAAAGTTCGAAGTTACACCAGAAACAATCAGGTACATATTTATGTCAAAACATAATTATTTTTTAGTACCTTCATTCATGGCTTCCGGAATTTAGGGCTTCGGAGAATGTTGGAATTTTTGTAATCGGAGACCACGGCTGGATGCTACTCATCAAAATCGAAATTTAGAGACCAAGATCAGATTTTTTGGTAGGGCAGAAGGCCGGGCTTGGTCAAACCCCAATTCGGGACTTTAATCGGAAAGATGGAAAATTAGGACTTCTGCAAAAATTGGAATTTTGGAAACCTCTGACCACGGCTGGAAGCTCCTCAGAAAAAATCGAAGCTTAGAGTTTTGAATCAAATCTTTTGGTTGGGTGAAGCTCCGGGAAAGTCAAACCCTAATTCAAAGTCCTCCCCAGTGAATCCAGAAATCTAAAAGGCAATTCCGAGGGGGAAACTTTGGAGTTTTCAAATTCTGAATATACCAACTTGATCAGCTCATCAAGGCGCATATTTCTATCCTTTCGGAAGTTTGAAATTCAAAGTTTGAATTTTTGGGGTTTCTTTGACAAACCCTAATCCAGCTCCAAGTCCAGTTCTTGCAAATCAAGTGAATTGGGTTAATCCTAGAAGAAGATGGATTGGTCACCTGCATAAGTGAAGAAGTTCCTGTCTCAGAGGGAGATAAGGCTAAGGCCTTCCATAAGAAGATTACAAGAAATCTTGACAGGTATGGGTTACAGGTATGTTTCATGGTTAAGTTTATCATATGTTTGGCTTCATATCATTACAGTACAATCTTGATTAATTACTAGACTTGTCGTATCACCTTAATAGAAGTATTCATTGATTAAGGTTTTGACACTTATGATTGTACTAATGCATTGTGATGTTGTACGAGGTTTATGTTGTTTGCTAACACAAAAGGTACACCAAGAAAGTCAACTCATGTTCTACTTCAAGAACATATGCTCATGGTGACATGAAGACAAAGATTCATCCATTGTCATGGGTCACATAGAAGATCTACTTTCGAGGTATGTATAACTTGGTTCTACAATGGTTAAATTATGAGACATGCAAGTTACTAACACAAGTCACTGAAGAGAACCAGAAGACATTATGCGGGTATGTTAGACATAACTAGCTAGCATGCTAATCCAGGTATGTTTTTCCTAAATCAAGCTAGAATCCTACCTTGTGTTAGGATCTTATACTGTTGTGTTGTTGATAATGATTATTCATGGAGTCATAGGTTTGAATAATCATGGTTGTATGCATATTATGTTTCTTACCATAATTGATGATATGACTATCCAGAAGAATCATGAATGTATAGGTTTGAATAATCACGGGTTTTATGCATATTATATCTCTTATCTTGATTGATGATTCAACTAACCAGAAGAGTCCTATGATCAAATAAGAATGTGTATGAGTAAAAGAAGACTTTCTGAAACCTTGAATACCAATGGTTATTATCTGTGAATGATCATGAATATACATGTTTAAGATTATTGTGTTTTGATAGTATTAAGATTATACTAATAAATGTGTGATTATGTATGAGACCTCAAGGATAACACAATGATGATACTAATAAGAATGCATAGTGATTAAGGATGGATGTAAGTTCAAGGACAGGTAATCCAGGAAGCAAAGATCAAGAGGGAGCACACTCTAGTTGTTCCTGCAAGAAAGCAAAGGAGCACACTTCAGTAGTTTCCGCAAGGATGCAGATATTCAGAGGGAGTTGACCACTTCTCACAATCCACATAAGAATGTAGTTGCAGAAAATAAGCAAAGACTGAGAGGGAGTCAACCCAACAAACAAACAAAGATAAGTATTTGAATTGTCATTACTTGCATATTTTATTGTTTAAATAATACTGTTCAATAATGTATATACTGATGTTCCTAGAATTAGGTTGTGTATTATGCATATTAGAATAGTTGCATTGATGAACAATATACTACTAATATGCATGGGTAAGTGGCCTATGGCACTGTACAACATTCCATTTCTACTTATCTAGAATGAAACCTCTTTGCTGACATGTTGGGAGTTGTGCACACTCTTAACAATGTTCTGATAGAGATTGGAAGGCATCTAGAAAGTTACGGGATATGGATATATGTTGTATTGAAGCATTGGCTAAGATAATTGCATGACTGTATGACATATTTTATTATGTGTAAGAATTTGTTCTAAAAACTATGAGATGTTTTCTAATCATGCAATTTAACTTGCTGTGTAGGAAAGATCGTATGCCATCACCTACAAAAGAAGAACTACAACATTTGTTCAGCAACAAAATTATTTATTGAAGATATTGAAGTTCCTAGGATATGGGAAGAATGCCATGATTCGTCGATCATGAAGAATGATGGTTGGGATGTAGTCCTAAGACCTGAAATGAAGTTTGTTACGACTTCCATATGGATCTATCAAGATCAAGCATGCTACAGATGGCAGCATATAGAAATATAAAAGTGATGAAATAAAAGATACACTAGATGGATTTCAAGACAACTTTCTTGAATGGTGTAGTTGAACAAGAAGTGTATGTGGAGCGGCCACTTGGTTCTGAGACATGTGACAGGGAGTCATATATGTGCAGAACTTGGGTATGATGCACCACTTTCTAGGTATGGAGGTGTGGCAGAGTGCAGATGGAATCTTCCTTGGACAAGGGAAGTATGCAGTAGAGATTCGGAAGAGGTTTAGGATGATGGACTACGAGGCTATGGCATCGAACCTGAAGCTTCTGTGTGGTGCTTCATCTGAACCGGTTGATGTCACTATGTATCGTCAGATGATTGGGTCCTTGATGTACCTGACGAACATGAGACTAGATATTTGCTTTGCAGTGAACACATTGAGCCAGTTCCTGAGAGATCCGAGGAGTGTTCACCTGGTTGCTGTAAAGCATATTCTGAGGTACCTGAAGGGTACAGTTTATTATGGGCTCAAATATGATGCGAATCAAAATTTTAACCTGCAGGGTTATGTTGATTCAGATTGGGCAGGCAGTGCTGCAGATAGGAAGAGCACTTCTGGGTGCTGCCTCAGTATGGGATCAGGTGTGATCTCTTGGTTTAACAGGAAGCAGTCCTACGTAGCACTGAGTACATCCAAAGCAGAGTATGTTGCGACGGATGAGCAGGTTGTAGATGTATTGACCAAGCCATTGGCCAGAGTGCAGTTTGATTACTTCAAAGATAGGCTTGGTGCACTTCAGATCGAGGTTCATTCCAAAGGGAAGTGATGAGTCCGGAAGATGCAGATGCACATGAGCTTTTCTGACATGGTTGATGTGTTCTCCCATGGTGTAGATGTAAGGGCTAGAGCCATTCTCACATTTTGGTAGATGTGTTCTCCCATGGTGAAAAAGTAAGGGCTGGAGCCTTCCCCGAATGGTGGTAGATGTGTTCTCCCATGTTGGTGGTGTAAGTACTGGATGATGTGCATCTGGGCTGTGCTTCGTGGACGATGACATGATTTGAAGAAGACGATGCTATGATGATCAGGAGGATCATAGATGATGAGCATCAGGACGATGCTCCAGTTACTGCTCTATATGTATATGTACGCATCATGTTTGATGCTGGATATGATCAGTTGGATCATTTGTATGTATTTTGTATATGCATCATGTTGGATGCTTGGACCATGTATCTGTATATGTATCAAGTGGATACATTGTATGATCAGTGTGATCATGTATGTTGATATGTATCAGGTATGATCAGGTGGATCATGTATTTGTATTTGTATCAGGTGGATACACTGTATGATCAGGTGGATCATGTATGATGATATGTATCAGGTAAATACTTGGTATGCATCAGGTGGATGCATTGTATGATCAGGATGATCATGATGATGAGCTTTAGGATGTTGCTCCAGATGATATGTATCAGGATGGTACAGTGATGATGATCAGTGTGATCATGAGCATCGGGATGATGCTTTGTGCGATGATGATCCGTTGGATCATGAGTATCAGGTTGATACTTGGAGGTCAGAGATGAGATGTGGCAGGTTGTGCAAATAGCATGTAATCAGTCCTGGGAGATCTTGCCGGTCGTGTTGCGGCACATAAATGTTCCTGGGATACTCTTTTCGGTATTACTATGTAGTACGTAATCAGTCCTCAGATATCCGATAGGTTGAGCTGTGTGCTCGTAATCAGTCCTGGGATCAGGTATTACTACGGAGACATGTAATCAGTCCTGGAGATCTGAGAGGTTGAGCTGTGTGCTCGTAATTAGTCCTGGGATGCTCTTTAGAGATCTTGCCGGTCGTGCTGCGGCACATAAATGTTCCTGGGATGCTCTTTAAAGGTTTTGTCTATCCACATGTAATCAGTCCTGGAGATCCGAGAGGTTGAGCTGTGTGCTCGTAATAAGTCCTGGATGCTCTTTAGAGATCTTGCCGGTCGTGCTGCGGCAAATAAATGTTTCTGGGATGCTCTTTAAAGGTATTGTGGGGGAGATGCATGTAAGTCCTGGGAGATCTTGCCGGTCGTTCTTAGGCACATAAATGTTCCTGGGATACTATTTCTGGTATTGCATCTGCACATAAAATTAGTCCGGAGAGGCCACCTCTATCGGACCGTTCGCATGGATGATGAAGACCTGCAGGTGGTGGGCCTACATCCAGTATGAAAAAGGACTGGCTCTGTAGAACTTTCTATGACGAGTAGATTCAGAGATTGATTGAGATAGCAGCAGTAGTGACGACGATGATGACTTGATGACGATTATCCAGTGACGATGATCCAGAGAAGAAGACTTGTGCTAGAAGACCTGTGTCGAGAAATACCTTCCTAGTTAAGAGGGAGTGTTGATGTATATGTAACTTCGGAATGTATTTCACATATATGTATATTGTATTCCTATAGAGATGTTATTATTCCTCTTTACATAAGTGGTTGTATTCCTATAGAGATGTTATTATTCCTCTATATGGAAGTGTCGTCATTTATATTGTAAGTGTCGTAACTTATACTTGATGGGTTATTAGACCACCTTGTTGGGGTCGACCCTGTATAAGTCATGTGGGTCAAAGGGTTATTAGACCACCCTATTGGGGGTCGGCCATGTGGGTCAAAGGGTTATTAGACCACCCTAGTGGGGGTCAGCCCAGTCAGCATTATGTTAAGTGGTTAAGTTGAGGCCGACCTAATTGAGTAAAGGTCAAGTCAAGTTAGTGTATAAATAGAGAGTGTGTCTCTCTCATTTTACACACTCTATTCTCTCACTCACACTTTGGAGAGTGGCGCAATTGTGGAGGAGGAGGCTCTGCTGCTAGGAAAAGACTATCTCTTGTATTCTGGTTGTATCATTGCTCTATCTATCTCTGAGGAAGTTATTGGGGTTTTTCACCTTTATGGTTTTCTCCAAGTAAACTCTGTGTCTCTTGTCTACTTGCATTATTGTTTCCATGGTTGATATGCTGTAGATTTGCTGTACATGTTGTTCTCTCAGTTAAGATCCTAGATTAGATTGAAGTAAATTCTGAAAGTTTAACACCATAATATATAACAAGAGCTAAATAAGCACAACTGATCAATAAAAATACCATTCAATGCGAAAGGGTTATCCCGAAACAGAACCAAGCACCGAACCACATACTAGTTAGTCATTCGCCACATCCAATAAGGAAGTATAACCGCCAAATAAAGTGATTCAAAACAACTTTCGATCCAAAATCACACATATGACACCACAGTAAATCTTTCGTTAAAAATTCATAAGCACTCCTATAGAATCTGCGATTCTGTAGGTGTGCTAATAATAACTCATTAAAATGAAGGCAATATTACTATAGTGATCAAAGCTTACATCCCTGCATGTAATCAAAATTAATCAAAATTTCTTAAATGAGTTCAAGGTCAAGGTTCAACAGCCACTTGAGTTCGAGTGAAGCTTTTGGATTTTGCTAACTTGGATTTCAACTTAAGAATCTTGGTCTTATCATGACCATCGTGTTTCAATAGTTTTTCATTGGTAACAACCAATACCTTCTTGGTTGCCTTGCATTTATCTTTCTTCATCTTCAAGTTTTTCCATCAATCACTCCATGATAATAATTCATTTTTTAAACTTTGAAGTTCATCGCTCATGATATCTCTGATTGATTGAGATTCTTTAAGTTCAGTTTCCAAGTGAGCAAATTTTCGTTCAAGAGGTAGTTTAATGCACTGTCTCACAATTTCTGAAGCCTGATCAAACAATTGATTATTTGCCAAAGACGATTTTTGTTCAACATCCCTCCCAGGTTGCTTAAGAACTGACAAATTTTCAGCTGAACTAGCTCTGAAGGACATAGCAAAATCATAGAACTCAGCTCTATGATTTTGATCAGTAACTTCAAGTGGTGGATCATGAGTAGATGGTTGGTCTTCTGATTCATTGATTTCAACTATAGGATGCTCCTCAACCTGTTCTGTCGTTTTAGGGACAAAGGCAGTAACCATGCTCCTCGTGAACCTTCGAGTTCCTGGTTTCAAATTAGTAGGGTTAAGTTCCTAATGCTTTTTCCTATATTTGGATTTGACATCATAATCACGATCTACATCTCTTGATTTTGCTAAACCCTTTCCTTTGTCTGCAGAGATATCATGTGGCAATTTGGACAGGGATGGATCCAAAGGAGTTTCAGCAACCATGGCGTGATTTCTATCCTTAATTACAGGATCTTCATTATTTTCCTAGATAGGGTTTACAATACCATACTCATCATTCCCCAAGACAGGACCAAGCTCTTGGGTAGGTTTAACAATAGGAGGTCTTCTTCTTTTTACACGAGTTTAAGGGAGAAGAGACAGCCAGAATTGAATTTCCCCAAATCCATTCTCAACCAAAAACTCTTTGCACTTCTACTGCTGGAAAACTCAATGCCTTTGGTGTTAGTGTTGTGATTCATGGATGCGTAGTCAAAGATGACTACGATATTGGTCTTTCTCCCTTTTCAAATCCCTTGTCAAGGTAAATCTGTTGCTCACCTGCTATTTGAATTGTTGTTGTCTTTATTTTTTCCAATGCCTTTCGCAGCTCAGTTAAGTGTCCTGTGAGTCCTCCATAGATTTTCAAGTGCTTATCCTCATTTTTCTACCATATATCTTCAGTGGTGCCCTTGAACCTATTCATTAAGATTTCCATATCATCCTCGTAAGTTAAGAGTGCAGTTGTTAGGACCATATGTGATAATGCATGTGGCGAAGGGGGGTGTTGTGCAATTGCAAAAATTGAATGGGGAAGTAATGGATGGTTTAGTCAATGGAAGTAGGTTGAATTTGTACAGGGAAAGTCATACTTTCCCTCATCGTGCATGAAAATAGTATGACGTTCAGGTGCCCAATGTAGTTGAAACGAGCACCAGAAACTAAAAAGAGTGTGCACATAGGATAGGAGTCTGAAGATGTCGAAGTTAATTAGGAATGCGAGTAGACACACAGGTATGTCGAAGATGTCCAGGCCACGAAATAAATTAAATGGTGCATTAATAACAAAAAGCATCGGTCGTTAATGAATGAATTGCATTAAATGCTAGATGAGACAAGCTTGTGTGAAGGGATCGTATGGTACTATGGGCAATAAATGGCGCGAAATTTCACTAAATCCTACAAGAAAGTGGGTCATATACAGTCAATCTTGGGTAAATACGACGACATTACAGGATCGAGGGCTATTAAAATCGTAAAGGGATGGAGATCAAGTTCATTGCTTGCAAAGTAGTGATAGGACTTGAGAAAAGAGCGAAATCAGAAAACCAATGCATTATGAGAGGGTATGCCTGAGAAATAAATTGAACATATTGTAAGAGAATTCATGGAGTATGGATTGCAAGCAAGTCAAGGAGAACTCAAGGATTTATTACTAGAAAAGCACCAATAAACGCACATGGTCCATCACGAAGATCTGGATGAGTAAAGAATCCAGAATTCTGGAGTAAAAGAAAACATGATGCAGAGGCTTCGACATCTAGCATGCCATCGATTCTGCCACCATATGTGCCGTCGATCAGGAAGAATGTTGAACGTGTTAGATTACCTAAGGATTCCAAGTATCCACTAGCTACGCCATAGATTTATAAGGAAGTTTTGATAGAAGGAAGCATGCAAGGGAAACTACCAAGTATTAAGTATGTAGATCATGACTTGGTTGATAGGTGAAAATTCCTAGAGTTTTCCCCAGACAAGTACATAATGAAGGTGTGGAATTAAGAGACGACTGCTTGCGTCCTCAAACCGTGGGAGTGGGATGAGGGATCAATGTCTGGAAAGGTCTGGCATACTGGCCCTTTTAGAGATACAACATTTTAGTCGCACTACAGAGGTCAACGCCTGTGTAAAGCAACTTTTAACATGTGTTCACGGAGTATTTTTATGGCTTGAGAGGAAAATTTCTATAGATACATATTTAGTGTCGAGGATCACAGGCTTATCATTTGTAGGAACATATCCAACAACTTATTTTGTAGGGAAGGATAAGGACAAGGAACTTGCTAATAAGATGTAGGAGAAAAATGGTTTTGAGAAGATCACTCGAGGCCGTGAAGTAGATTCTATCGATGATCAGTCATGTGATTCAAAACAAGGGCGCTTGCTAGCAAGTTACTGAGGAGGTATCACCCCAACCAGGTATATGTCGCAGTCATACCATTGGTCGAGTAGTGTGTTGAAAGTGTTAAAATGAACTGGGTGATGTTCTTTCTCAATGAGTTTTTGAGTAATTGCCTCTTATGGCTTCTTTTGAGACTGAGATTTGATTTTTTCAAACTTTTTGTTGATCGAGTCGATGTAAAATGTTTGTAGGAGTTGGCTGGAGAATCCCATTATGGCGTAAGGAACTAGCTCGAAGCTTATAGATTGAATAGTTGAGAAGTCCAAAGTCAAAGATGACAACGCTGAGGGATGAAAGGGAAGATCAATGACAGGAATATTACTGGCTTGCGTTCATACTCGGATACATAATTGACAAAATGAGAATCTACACAAAAAATCAATAGAGGGTTATTAGAGCAAGCGAACTCCATTTAGAGTGAAACCAAGGTGACCACATTCAACATATAGGCAAAAACATGTAGTAACATGGTCAACAACGTGTAGATATTAGCATCATAGACGAGGTTCTCAACGTATAACCAGAAACAAATAGAGCTTATGTCGATAATTAACATTTTTCTCACTGTCTACTCACTAATAACCCACTCACAACAAGATGGCTTGGACCCTACATTATTGAAACAATCCATGACAATGGAGCTGTCAGAATTACAACAATCGTCGAAACAAAATTCCCCATATTGGTGAATGGACACAAACTCAAACTTTATAAGAAACCACAGTCCAGAGAGGAGTTCACACAAACACTCTATCAACAAAATCTAATGCTGATAGAGAGCATAGATAATCACTAATTCCAATTACAAAAAAAAAAAAAAGAAGAAGAAAAAGAAAAAAGAAAAAAGAAAAGTAGAAAATTTAAAAATGTTTAAAAAAAAAGAAAAAAAAGAGAGAAAAGAAAAAAAATGGAAAAAAGAAATAAGAAATAAGAGAAAAAATAATAAAGAAATCCACTCAGGATTATGTCAAGACAAAACTTGATGGAATCGATCCATACCTACGAAGGTCTACGATAGAAAAAATCAAGAGAGATAGTAAGCAAATTTCAAGCAAGCCAGCAAATTTCAGCAACGAAGAAAACAAGAGAGCTAGCAAACAAATTTCAGCAAAGAAAAAAAAGAAAATCTAGCAACGCAGAAATCAAATCAAGCAAATTCGAAAAACCATTACAAAGCAACACTAAACACAATTAAAGGTCAAATCAATCAAACTTGCACATAAACTTAAGTAAGCAAAGAAAAACAAAAAGGACGAGGGCAAGCAGAAAGGGATCATAAGGGTGTAACTACTGACATGACAGATTTAACTACAGACGCAGAAGAAATCTACTATGGAATCCCCACGCCCATGCAATAAAGCTCAAATCATACACTCAGGTACACTAGCGTAGCAGGTAATCACTGAACTCTTTGTTTTATTTTCAAATCAAATCATACTCCCCACAAAACGGTTAGTTTTCAAAGCTGAGGACAACTTTTAAGTCATTTCAGCGGCACAGTTCAGGGTAACCTTACTAAATCATGATGACCTACCTTAGACATGTCAGGGAACGACGACCTTCGTATCTCGCTATATCCCCTGATGATCAAAGCAGCAATGCAACGTACAATGATGTAAAGGAATGCAATGTGCAATAATGAAAAGGAATGCATAAGACAGCAAGCATGACGCGTGATGATCAGGATGAGTGCATAAAAATAGCAAAATAAGTGAACAAAATACATAAGAGGACCCAAATTTGGCAATACAAGCTTCTCAGAAAGGAATAAAACTGGAAGTTCGACTCGCTACTCAGCCAACAAGCTGCCCATATGCTAGTGATCAATCCCAACTAGACGGATAAATCATCCAACACTCAAAGCTTTGTGTTTGTTGATTATATTGGCAAAACCCAAAAATGACAAAGGGATTCAAGAAGAGTGAGCCAGAATACCACACATCTATCTATGAAAACCCATAGGTGTTGGCAATCCTCCGCACAATGGGGTGGATGTCGTTTATCATGGGACTGAGAGGATCCAATACAGAAGTTGCCTAAGAATTTGCCCGGAACCTGAAGCATATAAAGGATGAACAGTATGTCACCCAGGTAAGGGGACTACGCATTAGTTTAGATGAGGAAGTTATTGCGAAGTATACAAGATTTCCCATGGGGCTACATTGGCGCAGAGATGATAGGGAAACTAACCTGACAACGAAGATAGCTTTCTTCGGACAAGGGGAAAGCTATGTGGAAGACAAGAACAGGGTGAAAAGAGACACCATGCCTACGCCCTGGGACGAAGTACCTTCCATTGTCCTGAAATATATAACATGCACAGGGAGGCTTAGTTACATCCCGACCTTCCAATTCATAATTTTGGAGCTCCTAAGGCATAGGGGCCATAATTTTGGAGCATTCCCTGCTACCTTCTTCAGTCTCTATGGGAAATGAGCAAGAATGTAATACCCCAGTTTGACCCTTAGGATATATTAGCTTTTAATGTAAATATTGTATACATGTGATGTATGTTTCCCTAGCGTGGAGCTCAAGGCCAAGGCTCCCGTTAGTGGTATTCGAATATTATTTAAAAGGCAAGTATTAGATATTATGTTACCCATGTGCTATTTAGCCATGGAACATTGTAAAAATTATGTGAATAAACATCATGCAATAAAATACCAAAAATGGCTATCGAAGCAACTAATGAGAAGGGGCCATGTGTATCCACTAGGGAGTGGTGAGGGGGTTTTGGGATTGAACCATAGACTGCCAAATGTCACCTTGAGAACCCATTTGACTTTCTTTGCTGGCATTTAATTCTATGTAAGAAAGTTCCTGAAGAAATCAGTCCATGGCTTCAATGGAGCATGGGCAACCCATAAATTCGTATGGCAAAGTATGGGATCTATTTTATTGACCCACAAGTCACCCTACCTCATGGGAATGGTTGTTTCCTCATTCCCATTCAATTGTGGAGGAACCCAGCATCAATTTTCATCCATTACGAATTCCCAGCAGTGAGAAAAACCAGAAATCGCAACTTTGCAAGAACCCATGTTTTGAAGAGCCATAAATGCCCATAATTGGCATTTGACTGTTAAATCCAATGGGGGATCCATAAATATGAACCTTGGGGTGAAAGTGAGAGGAATAGATACCCCGAAATCCATTGGAAAACCCAGTTTTTATAACCCAGAAGTCTAGTAACTGGATTGAGTTATTTTGATGACAGAATTGTGAGAAACCCAAGTGTGAATGTTTGAACAGAGGATTGGATTGCTTGAATTTAGCTTGAGATGTCTGTAGCTCTGTGGTTAAGCTTACTGGCTTAGGATCCTTCTCCTTTTCTTATTGCATGCTTGGTAAACCCAACTGTGTGTTGGCTTAGCATGACTGTTGGAGTGAAACTGTGGCTGTGAGTGAGCTTGTTTAGTTCCTCCTTAGTGAATACACAACCCAGCTCGGGGTGATCTCTCAGCTGAAGGAATACGGGCTGGATAGAGATCTATGGTTGGGTGGAACGTTGCTCTCACATAGCCAGTTGTTGGACGGCTTCATCCCAAAGATAAGTAGTGTCTGTGGTTTAAATTATGATCATTATGTGCTCTGTTCTGAATGTTAATTATTCATGTTGATGAACTGAAATGATTATCTTAATGAAATTGATATGAAATCTGTCCATAGCATGAGAATGGTATTGATTATTGTATGATTGTTTCATCATTCCGCTTGGAAGAAATAGGCCAATGTATTCCCTTCTGCGTCTGTGTTATTATGGTTATTCCGCTGTGTTTATATTGAGTATGTATTTGCGCACATAAGCTTTTTTTATCCATGAATTTCTTACTAACGGGGGCTGAGATTGTCAAATAAGCCCAGTATATTTGGTCACATTTCCTTCCTTTCACTGGATTGATGGAAGGGGACGTGACAAAGAAGGTAGTGCAAGGGAAGGAAGATGCACTGGCTCACCATGGACGTATCAGGTTAATTAATTGTGAAGAATTGAAGGTGCAAATTCCATAATTATTGTGGGAGGAATTTGTGTTGGTCTTAGGTGAAGACGTGCAAAGGATGAAAGGCACGCCTAATCCAGTCAAACCCCTGGCCTCTAAATCAAAGGAGAAATCCACCTCTGCGTCGGGAGCCAAACGCAAAATTGACTTGGACGACAATAACTAGGTCATGGCTGACACTCTGATTGTAATAAAGCATTCCAAGGATGCCTCTTGCCCGAAATCCGTGAAGGTTTCTAAAAACAAACAAGGTCCAAAACGACAGAGTGGAAGCGTGGCATGGCAGAGCAAAGCCAAGCATACAAAGAAGTAAGAAAAAGAGGCCAGCCCCGTAATACATGACCTATCAGACTCTGAATATTTCGATGTAGAGTAGAACGACCCTTCTCCACCAACAGAAGGGGATACCTTCCAGTGGAACCCTACAAACGAAAATGAAAACACTCGAATCAGTGACCAGCTAACTGAGGCATTGGTCGAGCTAGCAAAAGTCCAAGAAGAGTTGGTCGCATTAAAAATTGAAGAAAGGATTCAAAGAAGCCATCCAGCATCCCCAACATTTGTACATGAAAAGACCCAAATACTAAAGATGCAGCATGCAGGGGAATTAAAGCTGATGGAGCAACAAAATTTAGCACTAAAAGAAAAATTGGTCCAAGCCCAAAAGGAGTTGGCTCAGAGAGATCAGAAAATCCTACAGTTGGAGGATACCTTGAACACTAGTGCCAAAATTTATGATCATATATTGGGGCTCAAACCACCATCCAGGATCTACACGGTTTACCCAAAGGAGAAATGGGGCAAGTTCTAGTTACAAAGGCTACCTTTAGAATTAAACACTCGAAAGGAATTCGTAGACACCTCTCTTGGCTGCACAGATTTAGAAAAAGATCAATTATACAAATTTTCCCTGCATAATTTCCTGGTACCGAGCTCATCAAATTGGTCGTCAAATCCTTGCATGGGCGACTTCCAATTAAGAGCACTATGCTCTTGGATGAACCATGAAATAGAGAGAGCCGAAGATGCTCATCTCTAACTTGCAGAAGAATGGAAAAAACCACTATGGATCAGAGCTGAGGCAACTCACCCTGAGAAAGTAATTTAGGATCAACGTGCCATCACCACATATGAGGATTTAATTGGTGTGCTTCTTGAAAAACAACAGGAGCCATTAGCACATTTTGACATTACCACCCAATGCACATGCAGTGAAGTTCAGGAAGCCATTGGTGAGAGGTGGGAAGGGATCTTGAAGGATCTAAGAAAGAAGGATCCTCACTCCCCCCTCAAGCTAGAAAATGCACTCACCGGGGATAAGCTGTACAGAGAATCTTTAATAAAGAACCAACTCAGGTGGATAGGCATGAAATTAAGCCCACCATTCTTTCTCCCTTTGACTATAAAAGAACAGATCGATGAAGAGGAAGAAAGAAGAGCATGGACCAAAGATGACCAGACCCTGGGTTATTATAGACAGGCAGGGACTCCTCGAGTGGTTGCCTGGGATATCAGAGAGGCTGTCAAAGAACAGGATGTGTCACCCAAGGATGAGTGACTTCTTCAAGTCCGGGGGAGATGATGAGTTCAAAATACAGGTAGTCTATAGCCCCCTTTATGCCACAACAAGCACACGAAAGGATAAGAAAAATACCTCTGTTTGTGGGGAAGAATGCATTTGTTTTGATTATTTAATAAAGAAGTTTAGACATTATTCTTCTTATGCTTAAAGGCGTTTTTATGTGCTAATTATACAAAGTAGGTATGCACAAGCAGGGCGCAAGTGATTTGGAAATCAACAAGTAAATCAAGCTCAAAGATTGAAGATCACGAGTGACTCAACGCTCACATTTTCCTGATTTTTAGAAAGAGATCCTGTTAACCAGGATCGGTGTTTTATGCAGGGTTAGGTTAGAATTAGGAATAAATAGGGACCTCTTGAATAGCAGGGGGGTCTGTTGACATTTTTTAGAAACAATCTTCAACATATTTTGTATTCAAGACAATCCTGTTTTAAGTTTTTCCTGGAACATGAAGTTAAGATTTTGATAATGGAAGACCGATGTTATTTAAAATCCTTGAGTTTATAAGTTTCTTTCGCTCCTAAAATACGTGTTGGGGACGGCCCCCTCAATAACTAGATCAGGAGCCTCGTTTTATTTCAGGTATTTCTCAGGTGTTTTGTTAGCTGATTTAATCATCATGGTGTGTCAAAGTACTTTGATAATTGTTTAAATAGCAGATTCTGATTTCGGTTCAACAATTTTTCTCTGTAGTTCGATAAAACTGATTATGTAGTTCTATAACACACTGTCCGTAGTCTTGTGTATGTTATCTGCGCAGGAGTATTTTACATTTGTTTTCCAACATTTTTATACCATTTCCAGATAATGATTCAGATCTATAAATTCACACATCCTCTCCTTATTTGAGTTTGATCACATAGAAATTAAATATTTCAGTATTTGATTTGAATAGAATAATGTTTCATCGCTTTCAGTATTTGATTTGAATAGATAGAATTTGATTGTTTTCCAGCATTAAGATTCCTAGATTAGATTTACCAGCTTTCAGTATTTCATTCCTAGACTAGATTTCTAGTTTTTCCCAACATTCAATTCCTAGAATCAATCTATCAGTTTCCAGCATTTTTAATTCAAAGATTTATGTCCTTTTCATATTTCCTGCTTTGTAGTTTTAGAACAGTACTTCCATTTCCCTTAGAGCATTAGTTATAATGCATTAAACACCCAGAACGACAAAGATCATCCTATAGAGCACATACAGTGCCTAGCATCTCTGAAGTTTGTACGTTCCCTAGTCGATAATTAAAGTATACTCCCGATATAGCTACCCTAATTAGGTATCCATTCCTGGAGTCCACCACCCCCACTAACCTACCAAATGGTACCACTTACTCTTGATTTGAAGACATTAAGTGCATTGGTGACCATACAAGCTTAGGCTTACCCGTCTTTTCCCATGTATGCTTAGTAAGTACATTTACATATGATCCTAGATCCAGAATCATAATGTCCATATCGTAGTCCCCAATTTGAGCACTAAGTCACAACTCTATACTAGTTCTCTTCTCCTTTGCAAGTGGTTTACATTTCTTTCCTCAATAAGTTCTACCCTTTCCTTTTCTTAGTAATCAATCAAACTATAGAGTTCTTTTAAAGGCTTTTCATCTGTTAACATATCTATAAAACATTGCAAGGACTTCTTTAGAGCACTTACCTTTCCTGGTGGCCTCTTTGGAATCGAATGATCATAAAGTATACGCATATCATACATTGGAGGTGTATCATACACATGATGGATTACATATGTTGATTCTCCGTGATTTTTAGACAGTTGTCTTATGGATTTGACATAAATCTCTTTTTCCTTCCGAGGATTAAACTATGGTGGAGGTCTCGCTTCTTTTCTAACCCATGAGTCCCATTACTTTCCTTGTGTTTCCATATCATTCCCTGTCATAGCTCCTCGACTCGTAACTACTATAATGATATGTTTTTCTTTTCACTTCTCCACATATATCTTTTGGACATTCTAGTTTTGATTATGATTTTCCTTTGCCTGCCATTTTACTATTAACTGTGAACAATCTTCAATAGTATGATCCAATGCCCTACAATATGTGCATGTCAAACAGGGATTCTGACAATATCTTGCAAAGTGTCCTAGTTGTCCACAATTATAACAAATTAGTTGTCGTCTTCGTCTTCCAAGTCGGCCTCTTCCTCGACCTCTAAAGCCACCTTTTCCTTGGTTATAGCATCCTCTTTGGGTATTGAACTGTGCATTGTTCTCGTCATCTTGCTCCTATCCTTTCATTTTGTAGGCATCGGCTGTACATTCCAACATTAGGTCACATGCTCGACAATTTCATTCATCGTGGCCTACAGACTTACAAAAGTTAAAACATAAGTTTTTAGGAGTATTCACATACTTCCGCAACAAGCAAAATTAATTTGGTAGATGTCCTCTCATCCTACATATCTCACACCAGGGTCGCTCCATGATTCAAGGGATTATGAGCTCTTGTCGCTATATATTCTTGAAACTATGGACCTTCATCCTTACGGTGACATTCTTCCTTGCACTTGATACACCAAACAATGCTTCAAACTTTCACAACGATAACCTATATCACTTACTTGCATCCTCGCCAATAGCCTTGCATAATCACATAAATCCATTCACTATAGAATCAATGCGTAAATTCCTCATGAAATTCGCTGTAATAACTGACATAAGCACCAAAAGGATCCAAGTCTTAATGTCTAGGGGGTATTTTCCCGTATCCAAAACATGAGAATGAAATGAGGACGATCTCTCCTTTTATAAGATAAACGCTCAACTACCCCTAAAATAAATAAATAAATGAATATATTCCACCTAAAACCCTAAAACTAGGATGGAAAAAAATATTCCTCCGACAAATAATAAAATAGGACATATTCCAACCCTAATACATCAAGTATAAATCAAGAAATCCCCTTTCGACTAAGGTGTCATGTCCACATCAACAAGAGTATATCCATGTCCATGAAAAATTTGCTAAGATGCTACATGTCTAGGCCTCCTTACCCTCCTAAGGCTTCTTTCAAGCTAGCGCTATCTCCTTGTGGAGCTGGAAGATGAAGAGTCCAACACCACCATATAACCCAAACCACCAATCAAATCCATGTGCTAAGTCCTCCAATTGCCCACACACGTGGGAGATGAAAGGTTTCTCCACAATATAAGGGTACATGTGGACAACCAAACACCCCACTATCAGCCAATGGAACTTAAACTTCCAAGAAAGGCCATCTCATCCAAGTGTTTCCTCCAAATATTTATACAAGTGCCATGCCATCCCCACCACATTTCCAAATATGTAAAAATTTCCAAGAATACCCTACAATTATGGGAGGTGAAGAGGAACTCCACATTACTTCGACCAATAGATCATCTCCATAATACCAAGTCATCTACACCAAGCGTTCAAATATGTGGAAGTGGTCCCAATCATCTCAACGTCTCAACATATGTAAATAATATTTCAAGTGAGGTAGGACCTCATGTCACATGTCCAACCAATTTAATAACAAATAAATATGTTTTAAATAATTAAAAATCCTCCGCAGACAAAATGTTCCAGTTCAACAACTTTGGATGGACAAGCTTCCATGTAGTTACTTCCACGTTAAGCTAGAGTGCGCCCTTCACCAAACATGTTGTCTGTTCCTGTAGACCCCAAAAGATCTTGTATAGATTACTAATGATGGTGTATAGAAGATGCTACAACTTGTCTTAAACACGGCCGTGAAGACTTTTGATGCAAATTCTACAAATAACCAAATGACAAATGTTATCATATCATTTGATTTATAGGCATATCTCGAGACAAGATTTTTCATTAAGAAAGACCTTACGACATAATAAAAACATGAATGAAATTAGGAATCTTCTCATCATGCTAAGAGGAAGCTAGTTCAAATAAACAATTAGAAATCTCCATGCAATACTAGTTTCTCTAATGTTCAATTTCTACGAAAAGAGCTCGTTAAAAATCATTTGTTTCTCTATCATATAACCACATAGAAACCATACTATTGATTTTGCATTTAGCACCATACAACATAGAGTTCACATTTAGCACACTTAACAATTTACAAGTAAATACATTCAACCATCGATGTTGTAGATTCACCTATAAAAGGAAAAGAGGGTGAGCACTTGCACTCATCAAACCCTCAAAGTTGAAGGTACTCCTCCATCATTTGGAAATGACAAGCATTAAATTTTGTTGTAGGGAGTGGAATATATCCACACGTCCCCATATCCAACCCACTTGGTCTTTCGTTATGTTATAAACAATGGTAGTGACCTGGTTTATTTAAGTAAGAATTTGGGTGGGTTATTAGTGAGTAGACAGTGAGAAAAATGTTAATTATCGACATAAGCTCTATTTCTTTCCGGTTATACGTTGAGAACCCCGTCTATGATGCAAATATCTACACGTTGTTGACTCCGTTACTACATGTTTTTGCCTATATGTTGAATGTGGTCACCTTGGTTTCACTCAAAGGGGAGTTCACTTGCTCTAATAACCCTCTATTGATTTTTTTTGTAAATTCTCATTTTGTCAATTATGTATCCGAGTATGAACGCAAGCCAGTAATATTCCTATAATTGATCTTCCCTTTCATACCTCAGCGTTGTCATCTTTGACTTTGGACTTCTCAACTATTCAATCTATAACCTTCGAGCTAGTGCATTACGCCATAATGGGATTCTCCAGCCACTCCTACAAACATTTTACATCGACTCGATCAACAACAAGTTCGAAAAAATCAAATCTCAGTCTCAAAAGAAGCCACAAGAGGCAAGAACATCACCCAGTTCATTTTAACACTTTCAACACACTATTCGACCAATGCTATGAATGTGGCAGATACCTGGTTGGGATGACACCTCCTCAGTAACTTGCTAGCAAGTGCCCCTGTTGCGAATCACATGACTGATCATCGATAGAAGCTACTTCGTAGCCTTGAGTGATCTTCTCAAAACCATTTTTCTCCTACATCTTATTAGCAAGTTCCTTGTCCTTGTCCTTCCCTACAAAATAAGTTGTTGGAAATGTTCCTACAAATAATAAGCCCCTGATCCTCGACACTAAATATGTATCTATTGAAATTTTCCTCTCAAGCCATAAAAATCCTCCGTGAACACATGCTAAAAGTTGCTTTACACAGGCGTTGACCTCTGTAGTGCAACTAAAATGTTGTATCTCTAAAAGGGCCCGTATGCCAGACCTTTCCAGACATTGATCCCTCATCCCACTCCCGCGATTTGAGGATGCAAGCAGTCGTCTCTTAATTCCATACCTTCATTATGTACTTGTTGTTGAATATTGTAACTTCTAAGAATATTATATTTGTACATTATTTATTCCGGAGATGTTCCATCCCTCCGAGGTGATTCTATTATGTATCCGGAGATGTTTATTCCTCCGAGGAGTTGTGGCAACTAGGGTTATTAGACCCACCATGTGGGGGTCGGCCCAGTCAGTTATAATAGGGTATTTAACCTAATGGTTAAATATGAGCCTACATGTACTTGTGTAAAATATATGTCAGAGTAGTGTATAAATAGAGGAGGTGTGTTCCTCATTTGACACACTCACACACTTGAAAAGAGGAGCACTTGTCTGGGAGATTTGCTAAGGAGGATTAGAAGGAGGGAGCACATCTTGTATTTTGGTTTATCATCTAATTGAGGAAAGCTTTGCTGGGTTTTCTACCCCATGAGGGTTTCCCAGGATAAATCTGTGTCTCTTGTGTTTATGCTATGCTTGTTGTTTCTTCAGTGATCCTGTATATGCTATTATTGTGAAATAGAATGTAATGCTGCTATTTTATGTCTTAGCATATTGAATTTTAACACTTGTGTGGGGAAAACTCTAGGAATTTTCACCTATCAACCAAGTCATGATCTACATGCTTAATACTTGGTAGTTTCCCCTGCATGCTTCCTTCTGTCAAAACTTCCTTATAAATCTATGGCGTAGCTAGTGGATACTTGGAATCCTTAGGTAATCTAACAGGTTCAACATTCTTCTTCATCGACGGCACAAATGGTGGCAGAATCGATGGCATGCTAGATGTCGAAGACTCTACATCATGTTTTCTTTTACTCCAGAATTCTGGATTCTTTACTCATTCAGATCTTCGTGATGGACCAGGTGTGTTTATTGGTGCTTTTCTCGTAATAAAACCTTGAGTTCTCCTTGACTTGCTTGCAATCCATACCCCATGAATTCTCTTACAATATGTTCAATTTAATTCTCAGGCATAGCCTCTCATAATGCATTGGTTTTCTGATTCCTCTCTTTGCTCAAGTCCTATCACTACTTTGCAAGAAATGAACTTGATCTCCATCCCTTTACGATTTTAATAGCCCTCGATCTCGTAATGTCGTCGTATTTACCCAAGATTTACTATATATGACCCACTTTCTTGTAGGATTTAGTGAAATTATGCACCATTTACTGCCCATAGTACCATACGATCCCTTCACACAAGTTTGTCTCATCTAGAATTTAATGCAGTTCATTCATTAACGACCGATGCTTTTTGTTATTAGTGCACCATTTAATTTCTTTCCTGGCCTAGCCATCTTCGACATTACTGTGTGTCTACTCGCATTCCTAATTAACTTCGACATCTTCAGACTCCTATCCTCTGTGCACACTCTTTTTAGTTTCTAGTGCTCATTTCAACTACACTGGGCACCTGAACGTCATAGCTCTTTTCATGCACGATGAGGGAAAGTACGACTTTCCTTGTACAAATTCAACATACTTCCATTGACTAAACCATCCATAACTTCTCCATTCAATTTTTGCAATTGCACAACACCCCCCTTCGCCACATGCATGATCACATATGGTCCTAACAACAACACTCTTAACTTACGAGGATTATATGGAAATGTTAACGAATAGGTTCAAGGGTACCACTGAAGATATATGGTAGAAAAATGAGGATAATCACTTGAAAATCTATGGGGGACTCACAGGACACTTGACTGAGCTGCGAAAGGCATTGGAAAAAATAAAAACAACAACAATTCAAATAGCAGGTGAGCAGTAGATTTACCTTGACAAGGGATTTGAAAAGGGAGAAAGACCAATATCGTAGTCATCTTTGACTACGCATCCAAGAATCATAACACAAACACCAAAGGCATTGAGTTTTCTAGCAGTAGAAGTGCAAACCAGTGTCCAGGAGTTAAGTCATGTTGATTTGTAGTTGGCAGAATTACCTATGTATACGTTGCATAGCCTAAATCAGAGCATAACAAAAGAAATCAAAGGCAGAGAGGAGCATACTTTTGGTGAGATGATGAAGAATGGTGCAGAACAAGAAGAGCTCAAGGATCAATGTAGTCGACTACAAAAGGAGCAGGATGAGATAATTGAGCAGAAGGAGAAGTTGTAGAAATTCATGGAAGCAACATGCGGCACAGTCCGAGAAGTTGAAATGGCAGATGCAACACCTATTGAATATAGAATGGCGAGCCCAGGTGAAACAATTAAAAGCTTCCACGTACAGATTAGCGAATTGGAAGCGCAACCGGTTCCCGGTACACCTTAGGAGGTATGAGATCAAAGAGAAGACACAATGAAGTCCGCAGTAGATATTATTAAGGCCTTGGATGTTGGATGTGTGAATTTATTTGATGAAACTTCATAGGCATGGGCAGGATTAACGGATGATGAAGAATTGTTGGATATAACCACCAAACCATGATTTGATCCTCCCAGTTCTAGATTTTCAGTTGAGGATGTCGCTTTAATATGATTTTTGAAGATCCACAATGATGTGTTTATGTGTCTAACATTACCCATGCCACACTAGATCGTTTCCACTACTGTTCTATCATGTTCAGATATTGCTTGCAAAAGAGATCCATACCGCCCAAAAAGTTGCATTGGATCTAATGATATCAACCATAGTGTCAAACTCCTTGTGTATTATTTGTCGGATTTTCTGCCAAAGGCCAACTACGGAATTGTAATTTTAATCATCATTTGGAATGCCTCTCTCTAATTGACGACGTCATGTCTTAAAGGAGCTACTCTCTGGTCTAGTTTTCGAGGGTTTGAATAGTGGGATTGATATGAAGAAACCTCATGCGTGTGGATTCATTTCTCGGAGGTTTGAGGTAGTGTGGATACCCATTCCATCTGTGTTTACCACTTCTCCTAAGCTAGGTCCTATCCACAAACCCTACGGTAAAGTAATGGCTCCACTTATCTGCTTTGAAATTGCAGGTAATGACCCTTTAGAAGCCGACCCTGTGGTTGCAAAACAATTTGAGAAGATTGGATGAGGACTGTTTTTTAACCTTTTCAGTGTGCCTAATATTGAAGTCACAGGGAAGTTTGGCCTGTCGTTCAAGAATGGTGTGGCCCAAATTGGTAGTTTGCACTTACCAATGACAGAGGATTTCATCGTTGAAGCTACTAGGCTGCCCCAGAATGGTAATGATGGCTCAAGGGAGCGAAAATTAGTAAGAGGAAATGGATTGATTGATGGAAAAACTTGAAGATGAAGAAAGATAAATGCAAGGTAGCCAAGAAGGTATTGGTCGTTACCAATGAAAAACTATTGAAACATGATGGTCATCATAAGACCAAGATTCTTAAGTTGAAAGCCAAGCTAGCAGAAGCCAAAAGCTTCGCTCGAACTCAAGTGGCTGTTGAACCTGACCTTGAACTCATTTAACCAATTTTGATTAATTTTGATTACATGCAGGGATGTAAGCTTTGATCACTACAGTAATATTGCCTTCATTTTAATGAGTCATTATTAGCACACCTACAAAATCGCAGATTCTGAAGGAGTGCTTATCAATTTTTAACAAAAGATTTACTGTGGTGTCATAGGTGTGATTTTGGATCGAAAGTTGTTTTGAATCACTTTATTTGGCGGTTATACTTCCTTATTGGATGTGGCGAATGACAACTAGTATGTGGTTTGGTGCCTGGTTCTGTTTCGGGATAACGCTTTTGCGCTGGATGGTATGTTGATTGATCAGTTGTGCTTATTCAGCTCTTGTTATATATTATTGACACACCTAGCGATCAATGAGTAATTCCAACATTGCAAATTCCTCTTCCAACGATATCATCCCATCGGTTCATAACGGTCTCTGATTATCCAATTGCTTGTTTTGAGTGGTGACAACTATCAAGTGTCATTTACTCGTAGTTGCAACGAAGACTTCATGACAATTCTATTTCCAAAAACAATTGTATGAGATTACCGTAACCATTAATTTGGTTGTTTAAAGATTGACTATATAAGTAGGAGTTAGGATCAGTATAAAAGATAGTTCGAGTACATAGTTGAAGCTACTATTTATGGAATTAAATATTTTCAGATTCTGAACTAAGCTATTTGATGTGTGAAGTTGTCATCGTCACAATGTTATGAATCTTCTTGGAAACTGGTATCTTTTTTTATTTGGTTTTCAAATATATGAATATATGCAACTCCTTTTAGTTTCTTTTGTGCATATTTTCTATGCTTATACCTCGTTATAGTGCATTGATAATGTTTTATGACCTCAAGCACTATCAAAATTAGCATTTGATTCGCTTAAATGTCTATAGTCTTGTTTGATCTTTGCTTTGAAATTATATCATTAAGTGGTTTATTTATGGAATATTTATTTGGTATAGATGTTCTCTTAAGTAATCATCATCTTAAGTTTCAGATTCGGAATTTGTAAAGACTTGTTATTTCTGTAGCAATTTACATGCTCTAAGTTAAATATGATTTATATTATTATTCCTTCAATACGTAATTGCAATTTGTTTTAATTTGAGGTTATGTTTTAATCTTGAATATTATTCTCAGATTATGTCATACCTCGAAACATTTGTCTTTTTAAAGAATAACAAAAGATAATACTCATTAAGTCGCTCCTGGACAAGATAGGTAGTAGTAGTTCATAAATTGGTTAGTTAATTTTAGTCATAGTTAACAGTTGTTAATTGACTAGGTTTATTTCAATTAGTTAGATTAGCAAGATAGTTAGTTTACCTAGTAATCAGTATGTAGGAAGTGACATTTTTGGGATTTTAAAAACATAAAACAATACCAACCCAAAGACTCTCTTTCGAGAGCAGAAATCATAAAGGTAGCAAGGCCTATACCCTGCGAGAGTTAGCCACTTTAAACATACCGGGGGCTACATTGAGTGCCTTGTGTGGGCTATCTCTCTGTAGTTGGCCTTTGATAGAATATCTAGCAAACATGTACATAACCACCCTACCATGTATAGGCTCGCTACAAGAAATCAAATAGGTCTATTGCAGGTTTCCGTCAAAAAGTAAAAAAAGCAAGGGAGAAGGCATGGCATGATCGACATATCAAACAAAAGAAGTCCTATGTAGGAGACCTAGCTCGCCTTTATGACAGTAAGTTCTTGAAACACCCTTGTAAATTAACAATGCAGTTGTTAGGACCATATGTGATCATGCATGTGGCGAAGGACGGTGTTGTGCAATTACAAAAATTGAAGGGGGGTGTTCGCAGCTTTTCTGGTTTACTGGTGCACAGGTGCGCACTTTGCTGGTTTACTGGTTTTCTTCAATTCTGGTCCAAAACCCAAACTAGGGTTTGACTTCCCCGGAGTTCTACCCACTCAAAAAGTTCGATCTAGGGCTCAAAACTTTGATTTTGAGGAGGGCTATCCAGCCATGTAATTAGAATCCCAAAATTCCAATTTTTGTAGAAACTCTAATTTTCACCGGAGGAGGAGAGAGAGGTATTTTCACCTTGTGAAAGATGTCCTATTCAGGCTAGCTCTGATACCATGTTAAGTTTAGCCTAATTTCACAAGCAAGATCACTGTAAGAAACACAAACACAAGATAGACAATGTAATACCCCATTTTTCCCTTGATGTAAATAATGCTTATGTACAGTATGTGTAAATGCCCTAGTATGTATGGTTATATGAATGGTTGACATGAAGTCATGTACAGGCCTGAGTAACAGGCTGAATCCACTGTGTGTATTTATCTTGTATTGCAGAAACGAATGCTTGTAATTCTTGCATATGATAGATGTGTGAGTTAAGTCTGTGGATGCATTTTATATGTGATGATGTATGATAGAGCTCCATTGTTTTGGTAATGAATGTGATGTGTACTAACCCTGTGAAGGAAATATATATCTATATTGATCCTTGAGAAGTTAGAGAAGCCCTGAAAGTGGTTTCAGGAACCTCTGTGGGTCTAATAGCAAGAAGGAACCTTGGCAGTTTGAAGGTTGGAATGTTCTAGTGTGGATAGGAGTAGAACTTCAGAGAAGGAAATGAGGTGGTTAGGTGCCTCACCTAGTCAAGGGGATCCTATCATTGGATAGAGTTCTCCATTAAATTTCCAGCGGTACCAACCTTTCCTCATTTGGATACCAGAGGGAGGAGTTATGCCCCTTGGAAGATCGATGAAGTTAGCCTTGTAGAAACAGTATTACGCAAGCAAGATTCCGCGGGTTGCGGTTATGCCAAATCCGCGTTGAGAGTTTTGGGCCTCCTGCAATCCCGAACCCAAAAGTAGCGGGTTTCGGGTTTCGGGTTCGTCAAAGCTCGCACAACGGGATTTAGGCCTCCTGCAACCCCGCACCCGACATTGGCGGGTTTCGGGTTGCAGGTTCGTCAAACTCGCACTACGGGGTTTGGACTTCCCGCAACCCTGCACCCGACAATGCGGGTTTTGGGTTTAGGGGTGACCCACCCACGTGGTGGAGCAGTTGGGATTGGGTTTCGGGTTTCGGGTTTGCCAAAACTCGCACTGTGTTTGGACTTTCCGCAATCCCGAACCTCAAATCTGTGGGATTCGTTGTGTGGGATGTGCATTTCGGGAATCGTTGTGCGGGATGTGCATTTCGGGAATCGTTGTGCGGGATGTGCATTTCGGGATTTGTTGTTGTGGATTCGAGTTCTCCGACTGAGTGTATGGGCGCTCAGTCAATGGTTTTGGAGAAAAAAAAATGGATCACGGTCTCCAGTCGGCTAGGTGGGTCGGAGGGGACGTGACAGAGTGGTATCAAAGCTTCAGAGCTTCAGTTGCAGCACTGGGAGCTATTTGGGCTGGACGACATATGAATTTTGGTCAAGAAATGCACCCAGGGCGTGATTTCTCTATGAACTTAATTGCTTGATTTATTGCTCAGATGAATAATTCCTGGTTTAGATGAGTATGATACAGTTTATTTGCATGTTTATGATGTCTAATAGAATGTTTGTCATATACACAAAATTAGCAGCAACTGTCAGACAATTGTATCACGGTGCAGCGCACGGTACGAGGTGGGAATGGTTACCCTTAATGATGCGCAGGACCCATTTGGGTCGGAAGATGATGTATTGGTTGAGAATGTGCAAGAAGCATATACAGAAGCTGAGTCTGATGGAAGAAGGGAGCAAGTAACGGCCCCAAACTTAGCTGAAACCATGGTTAGATTCAATGAGCGGATGATGAAAGCGCAAGAAGAGCAGCATCAGCTCAATGCAACCATTTTGCAGAGTCTCCCGGACTTGCAACAAAGGGTTAACGGTGGTTCTAACCCGAGCCACGGAGGCCGAGAAGGAAGAAATACAAAACGTCAGTCTAGGGGTCGTTCCATGAAAAGAACTCCAAGCCCTAGAAGGGGCTCTGTGGGCCGGAAGCACAGGACACCCTCTCCTAAGATTTCTTCCAGTAGGGCAGAGGATTTTGAGGGTTCTCAAGAGAGCCCAGGATGCACTGCCAGTAAGAGTAAAGGCAGAAAGAAGCACAAAGGTATTCTGCAGGGTGAATCCAGGAAGGCTAGGCCTCCTACTTTTGATGGTGAAAGTAAAGAAGGTCAAGAAGCAGAGGCATGGATTCTTGGGATGAAGAAGTACTTCATAATACATGAGTATTCAGAGAATGAAAAGGCTAAGGTCGTTATCTACAACCTTAGTGGAAGTGCTTCTATCTGGTGGGATCACCTCATGCAGTTGAAGGGAATCAGTGAAAGACGAGTCAGCTGGGGTAGGTTCCAAAGGTACTTCCAGGAGAAATACCTATCAGCTAGATATTATGATAATAAGAGGAAAGAGTTCAATGAACTCAGACTTGGACAGAACACTATGGATGAGCATGTTCACAAGTTTCTTGAGTTATTGAGGTATGTAGACTACATCAGGCATGAAAGAGTTAAGATCCAATGCTTCGTTGGTAGTCTGCCACAAAATTACAGAGACATGATAGAGTTTGTAAATCTATCAAGCTTGGATGAAGCTATCAGGATGGCAAAGCATTGCTATGAGCAGAATAAAGGTAAGGCAGAGGCACAGCCACCGTGGAGGGGCAAACCCATGGGAAGGTTTGATCATAAGAAAGGTGAGTCTAAACCACCACTCAGGGATCAGCCTGGGAGATTTCCACAGGGCTAGCAAGCTAGAAGAGAATTCAGGCCAACAACGAACAGGACACCAATGGGGCCACTTCAATGTTGGGGTTGTGGAGAGAACCACAGGATCAGAGATTGCCCAACTGCAAAGAAGAAACCCAAGGTCTTGCACAATGTTAGAAGAGAAGCTACAATAGGGGATATGGACAGAGCAACACCCAGGATTTATGCAGCACTGGACAATCACCAAGCAAACCATCAGTCAGCAGCAGTAGAAGTTGCAGGTAAGATTGCTAAGCAGCCTATTTTTGTTTTGATTGACCCAGGGTCTACTCACAGCTATGTATCTCCTAAGGTAATTGAGAGTTGTTCCCTTGGTAAAGTAAAGCATGACAATGCTTGGTTAGTTCAGCTAGCCACCGGTACCAAGGCAAGCCAAGGTTGGTTAAAGGGATTCCAAAGCATGTTTTAGTAAGACAGATTTCATCTCTGCAATTGAGGAAGTTTCATAGAAAGGGTTGCCAGTTATATGCTGTACATATATCAGGTTCAGTAAAGGATAAGGGACCTCGGATGGAAGACTTCCAGATATTGCAGGAGTTCCAGGACGTGTTTCCAGATGAGGTTCCAGGATTGCCACCTAAGAGGGACATTGATTTTTCTATTAATCTTGTTCCGGGAGCAGTACCCATCTCCAAAGCTCCTTATAGAATGAGCACACCAGAGTTGGTAGAGTTGAAGATGCAGCTGCAGGAATTGATAGACAAAGAATATGTCAGACCGAGTGTATCCCCATGGGGTGCACCAGTATTGTTTGGTAAGAAGAAGGATGAAACATTGAGGCTATGTATTGATTACAGGCAGCTCAATAAGGTGAGAGTTAAGAACAAGTATCCCTTGCCAAGGATTGATGACTTTTTTTATCAGATGAAGGAAGCTAGAGTATTCTCCAATATTGACTTGAGGTCGTGGTACCATCAAGTAAGGATAAAGGATGAAGACATTCATAAGACAACCTTCAGGACTAGGTATGGTCATTATAAATTTTCAGTGGTGCCATTTGGTCTTACCAATGCACCTGCTACATTCATGTGTCTCATGAATAACGTCTTCAGCAAGTATCTGGATAGGTTTGTGATTGTGTTCTTGGATGACATTCTTTTGTATTCCAAGAATGAGGAAGAGCATGATGAGCATTTGAGGATGGTGTTACAAGTCCTTAGGGAGCACCAACTTTATGCTAAACTAAGTAAATGTAACTTCTATCAAGAGAAGGTACAGTATTTGGGTCACATTATATCCGCAGAAGGTATTGCGGTAGATCCTGAGAAGATTGAGGCCATTATGGATTGGTCCACTCCAAGGAATGCAGCAGATGTTAGATCTTTCATGGGCCTTGCTGGTTACTACAGAAGGTACGTTGAGGGCTTCTCTAAGATAGCCCACCCCATCACTTCATTGCAGAGGAAGAACATTAAATTTGCATGGTCTGAAAAATGTGAAAGAAGTTTCCAGCGGCTGAAGGAGTTGCTTACTAGTGCACCTGTTTTGAAGATCACAGATCCAAGTAAGAATTTCGTGGTATGCATAGACGCTTGCATTGAGGGACTCGGTGGAGTGCTAATGCAAGAAGGTTCTGTAATTTGTTATGAGTCGAGGAAATTGAAGGAGAATGAAAGGAACTATGCCACCCATGACTTAGAGCTAGCAACCATAATTCACGCTCTCAAGAGATGAAGGAATTATCTTTTGGGGAGGAGATTTGAGCTCCGAACTGATCACATGAGTTTGAAATACTTGTTCGCCCAGCCAAACCTGAATGCAAGGCACACTAGATGGATGGAGTTCCTTTGCGAGTTTGATTTGGAGATCAAGCATGTCAAAGGTAAAGAGAATAAAGTTGTTAATGCACTCAGCAGGAGATTCCATATTGCATCCATAAGCAGATGTGAATCGGATTTGAAAGAAATAATTTTAGAGGCTCAGGATAGTGATGAAGTCTATCTCCAGATTAAAGAGAAATTGCAGCAGAACATTATATAGGAGAAGTATGCAAGATATCAGCTGGGTAAGGATAATGTTCTCATCTATCAAAACACCAGGCTCTACATTCCAGATAGTTCAGACTTAAAGAAACTGGTGATGGATGAGATACATCAGAAGCCATACTCAGGACACCCAGGGTATCAGAAGACTATAACAGCAGCAAGGAAGCAATACTTTTGACACGGTATGAAGAAGGACATAGCTGAGTATATTGATAAATGTCAGAAGTGTCAATTGGTTAAGGCAGAGCATCAACATCCAGCAGGATTGTTGCAGCCCTTACCCATTCCAGAGTGGAAGTGGGAAGTGATTTCCATGGATTTTATAATAGGACTGCCCATGACAGTGAGGAAGCATGATTCAATCATGGTTGTGGTGGACAAGCTATCAAAGGTAGCTCATTTCATCCCGGTCAAGTCCACTCACAAGGCCAATGACATTGCAAATATCTTCATGAGGGAGATATTCAGATTGCATGGATTGCCCAAGGCAATAGTTTCAGATCGTGACACCAAGTTCACATCCAATTTTTGGAAAGGTTTGTTCCAAGAGTTGGGAACTCAATGGAAATTTAGTACATCCTATCATCCTCAGACAGATGGTCAGACCGAGAGAGTGAATCAGATCCTTGAAGATATGCTAAGGATGTATGTGATGGATAAGCCATTTAGTGGGAAGACTATCTACACTTAGTGGAATTTGCTTACAACAATGGGCATCGAGCATCATTGAAGATGAGTCCTTTTGAAGTGTTGTATGGCAGAGGATGCAGGACTCCAGTGGGATGGGACAACCCAGTGAACAAAGTAGTGCTTGGACCCGAGATGGTTGAGGAAATGGAACAGGAAGTTGTTAAGATTAGGCAGAATCTAAAGGCAGCACAGGATAGGCAGAAGAGTTATGCAGATCTGAAAAGAGTGCATAAGGAGTTTCAAACTGGGGATCATGTCTACTTGAGAGTGAGACCCAAGAAGAGATCCATGAAATTGGGAAGTTATGCCAAGTTGGCACCAAGATATTGTGGTCCATTTGAAGTCCTTGATAGGATAGGGCCAGTTGCATAACGGTCTTTGATTATCCAATTGCTCGTTTTGAGTGGTGACAGCTATCAAGTGTCATTTACTCGTAGTTGCAACGAAGACTTCATGATAGTTCTATTTCCAAAAACAATTGTATGAGATTACTGTAACCATTAATTTGGTTGTTTAAAGATTGACTATATAAGTAGGAGTTAGGATCAGTATAAAAGGGGGTTCGAGTACATAGTTGAAGCTACTATTTCTAGAGTTAAATATTTTTATATTCTGAACTAAGCTATTTGATGTGTGAAGTTCTCACCGTCGCAGTCTTATGAATCTTCTTGGAAACTGGTGTTTTTTTTATTTGGTTTTCAAATATATGAATATATGCAACTCCTTTTAGTTTCTTCTGTGCATATGTTCTATGCTTATACTTGGTTATAGTGCATTGATAATTTTTTATGACCTCGAGCACTGTCAAAATTAGCATCTGATTTGCTTAAATGTCTATAGTCTTATTTGATCTTTGCTTTGAAATTATATCATCAAGTGGTTTATTTATGGAATATTTATTTGGTATAGATGTTCTCTTAAGTAGTCATCATCTTAAGTTTCTGATTCGGAATTTGTAAAGACTTGCTATTTCTGTAGCAATTTACATGCTCTAAGTTAAATAATGATTTATATTATTATTCCTTCGATACATAATTGCAATTTGTTTTAATTTGAGGTTATGTTTTAATCTTGAAGATTATTCTCAGATTATGTCATACCTCGAAACATTTGTCTTTTTAAAGAATAACAAAAGATAATACTCATTAAGTCGCTCCTGGACAGGATAGGTAGTAGTAGTTCATAAATTAGTTAGTTAATTTTAGTCATAGTTAACAGTTGTTAATTGACTAGGTTTATTTCAATTAGTTAGATTAACGAGATAGTTAGTTTACCTTGTAATCAGTATGTAGGAAGTGACATTTTTGGGATTTTAAAAACATAAAACAATACAAACCCGAAGACTCTCTTTCGAGAGAAGAATAGAAGCCCTTCTCAAGGAGGATGACCAAGCCTTGGCCACACACACCAGAAGAAGAAGAAGTTTGTTCACAAAACACATCATGCACATATGGCAGAAGATGATAGTGAAGAAGAAGAAGAAGAAGAAGAAGAAGAAGAGGAAAGGCCTCGAAGGAAAAGATCTAAAGTAAAGAAAGAAGATCCAGAAGAATATGTTCTATTTTTTGCACTCTCTGGATCTGTGTCTCCTAGAGAAGATACAGGGCTCATTGATAGTGGTGCTTCAAAGCACATGACAGATCAAAAGAAAACTTTCTCAAGACTTGAAGAAAAGTCTTCACCACAAAAGGTATCTCTAGGAGATGATTATCAATATCCCATCAAGGGAATTGGTGAAGCAAGCTACAAGCTTGATTCTGGAACACCCTTGAAGATGAAAGAAATTTTATATGTATCAGGTTTGAAGAAGAACCTACTCTCTATCTCAGCACTAGATAAGAAAGGTTTTAGAGTTGCTTTCATAGATGGACAAGTACTTATGTGGCCCAAAGGAAAACCAATTGAAGATGCAGTTGTCATTGGTGAAGAGGAAGGAGGTCTCTATAAGCTCAAGGGACATCCAGAAGTTGCCCTTGCTCATGAAACCTCTAGCCCCAGTGAGCTATGGCATAGAAGATTAGCTCACATTAACTACAAAGCCCTACCCTATGTAAGCAAGGTGGTCATAGGGTTACCAGATTTGAAGGTTGATCATAATGGCTCATGTAAAGGATGTGAAAAAGGGAAGAATGTCAAGAACCCTTTTCCAAAGAGTGAAACAAAGACTAAGAACTTTTTGGAGCTAATACACTCAGATGTATGTGGACCAATGCCCACCACTTCCCTAAGTGGGTTTGAATACTATCTCTCATTCATTGATGACTATTCAAGGAAGACTTGGATATACTTTCTAAAAGGTAAGAATGAAGTCTTTGGAAAATTCAAAGAGTTCTTTGGAAAATTCAAAGAGTTCAAGGCCCTAATAGAAAATCTCTCAGAAAAGAAAATCGAGATTCTCAGAACAGATAATGGCGGAGAATATACTTCAAAGGACTTTGAAAATTTTTGCAAGGAAGCTGGAATCAAGAGGGAACTAACCACTCATTACAATCCCCAACAAAATGGGGTTGTTGAAAGAAAGAATAGAACCATCATGGAAGTTGTAAAGACTATGATATATGACCAAGATCTACCCATGTATCTATGGGTTGAAGCAGTTAGGATAGCAGTTTATGTGCAAACTAGATTATCCCATAGTGCTCTTGAATTCAAAACTCCAGAAGAAGTGTTCACAGGAAAGAAGCCTGAGGTAAGTCATCTCAAAATATTTGGATGTCCTGTGTACATTCACATTCCAAAAGAAAAGAGAACCAAGCTAGATCCTTCTGGTAAGAAGGGAATATTTGTTGGATATTGTGAATCATCCAAAGCTTTCAGAATTTACATACCAAGTTTTCATCATGTGGAAATAAGTAGAGATGTAACATTTGATGAAGAAGCAGCTCTCAAGAAATCTGGGAAGTGCCAACTTGAAGAAATCTATGAAGAAGATACACCTCCTAGAATCATAGAAGCTGTGCCCATCCCTGAAGATGATACACCAAAGGACCATGACATGTTGGAACCACAAGAACCCCCTATTACAAACTTATCTAGGAAAAGAAGGCCAGCATGGGCTAGAGACATTATTCAAGGAGCTGAAAAATATGGAGCTCCTGAAAGCTCCACTAGAGAAAGAAAGAAACCAAAGCTAGTATCCAACTATGTGGCCTTGTTGTGTAATCTTGTGGATCAACAACCTACTAGCTATGAAGAGGCGGCTCAGAAGAAAGAATGGGTAAAAGCAATGATAGAAGAATATAAGTCCATAATGAAAAATGATGTTTGGGATATAGTTCCCAAACCAAAAGATAAAAGTGTGGTTTCTTCCAAATGGATTTTCAAGATAAAAACATGCGGTAGATGGTAGCATTGAAAAATACAAGGCAAGATTTGTAGCCAGAGGATTCTCTCAGAAAGAGGGAATTGACTATGAAGAAACATTTGCACCAGTTGCTAGGTATACTTCAATTAGAACTATCATGGCACTTGCATCTATGATGAATTGGAAATTACACCAAATGGATGTTAAGACAGCTTTTCTGAATGGTGTAATTGAAGAAGAAGTGTACATAGAGCAACCACAAGGGTTTTAGGTTAAAGATGGGAGAACTCATGTATGCAAACTGAAAAAGGCATTATATGGATTGAAGCAAGATCCCAGAGCTTGGTACGGAAGGATTGACAATTTCTTAACAAGCATGGGCTTTACCAAGAGTAAAGCTGACCCTAATCTTTATCTCAAGGTGATGGATGATGAACCAGTTATACTGTTGTTGTATGTAGATGATCTATTTCTAACCGGAAATGAGAAACAAATTATTGAATGCAAGAAGAAGCTTTCTTCAGAATTCGAGATGAAAGATCTCGGATTAATGCACTACTTCTTAGGTCTAGAAGTATGGCAAGAACCAAAAGGAATCTTTCTAAATGAAGGTAATTATGTCGTGGAGATTCTAAAAAGATTTGATATGTTGGAATGTAAAGCTATGGCCACTCCTATGGACTCCAACTTGAAGTTTTTAGTCAATGACTCATCAGAATTAGTGGACATAACTCTATATAGACAAATCATTGGGTCATTGATGTATTTAACAAATACCAGACCAGATATATGCTTTGTTGTAAATACCCTGAGTTAGTATCTAGTAGAACCTAGAAAGGTTCACTTAATAGCTGCAAAGCATGTAATGAGGTATCTAAAGGGTACATTAGATTTTGGTCTATATTATCTTGGAAATCATGAACTCAGATTACATGGTTACTCAGATTCTGATTGGGCAGGAAGTGTCTCAGATAGAAAGAGTACATCAGGTGGATGTTATGGTCTTGGATCTGCCATGATCTCATGGTTCAGCAAGAAACAATTTAGTGTGGCTCTCAGTACTGCTGAAGCAGAATATATAGTTGCCTGCTCTCCCAGTTGTGAAGCAGTGTGGCTTCGAAAGCTATTATCTGGAGTGTTTGAATTAGAAATAGATCCCACTGTGATCATGTGTGACAATCAAAGCTGTATTAAGATGATAGAAAATCCAGTGTTCCATGATAAGTCAAAACACATAGAGATCTGATATTTCTACATACGAAATATGGTGCAGAGAGGAGCTATTAAACTCGAGTATGTGAGTACTGAGGAACAACTTGCTGATATATTGACCAAACCTCTGTCTCGAGTGAAATTTGAATATTTTCGAGACAAGCTTGGTGTAGTTCAAAAGGACCCTCCTCGAAAGGGGGAGTGATATAGTCACTGATGATGACATTGCCCTCATCGACAGCAAGGTCGATGATGAAGATACCTGTTTACTACACCTAGATATTTTCATGTGCTTAGATTACTTAGATTTAGGATACTTATACTTAGAATACTTATATTACTTGTTGATGAGGATATTTGTTTTCATATTTATGTATTGATGAGAACACTTGTACTGTTACATATTGATGTATTGATGAGAGTACTTGTATTATTACATGTATTGATGTATTGATGAGAACACTTGTACTGCTACATATTGATGTATTGATGAGAGCACTTGTATTATTACATGTATTGATGTATTGATCAGAATACTTGTACCGTTACATATTGATGTATTGATGAGAGTACTTGTATTATTACATGTATTGATGTATTGATGAGAATACTTGTATGTACATGTATTGATTAATGTACTTGTATGGATGAGGATACTTGTACCTGTATTGATGAGGATACATGTGAGGATTGGATCATCCTTGGACTTCAGTCCTAAAGTGAGTCGTAGATAGATGTCTTCGAGAATGAAGTCCTTTGTGGACATGTGAGGATTGGATCATCCTTGGACTTCAGTCCTAGAGTGAGCCGTAGACATATATATTCGAAAATAAAGTCGTGAATGAACAGGTAGGGGATTGTATCGTCCCCTGACTTCTATCCCAGAATTGAACTGTAGACTAGGTCTCTGAGAATAAAGTCCTGAATGAACAGGTAGGGGATTGTATCGTCCCCGGACTTCGGTCTCAGAATTGAACCGTAGATTGGGTCTTCGAAAATAAAGTCCTAAATGAACAGGTAGGGGATTGTATCGTCCCTCGACTTCGGTCCCATAATTGAACCGTAGACTGGGTCTCCGAGAATAAAGTCCTGAATGAACATGTAGGGGATTGTATCGTCCTCGGACTTCAGTACCAGAATTGAACCATAGACTGGGTCTCCGAGAATAAAGTCCTGAATGAACAGGTAGGGGATTGTATCGTCCCTGGACTTCGGTCCCAGAATTGAACCATAGATTGGGTCTCCGAGAATGAAGTCCTGAATGAACAGGTAGGGGATTGTATCTTCCTCGGACTTCGGTCCCAGAATTGAGCCGTAGAATGGGTCTCCGAGAATGTAGTCCTGAATGAACAGGTAGGGGATTGTATCTTCCCTGGACTTTGGTCCCAAAATTGATCTGTAGAAATTTGTCTCCGAGAATTGATGATAAGACTGTATCCTCCCTGGACTCTTGGTTCAAAATGTACGAGGTGGGATTGCATCGTCCTTAGACATGAGACTTGTCTTAAAGTGATAAGGATTGAAAATCCTGGAACTTGGTCTGGAATGTATCATCCATGGACCTATGTCCTAAAGAGAGCGGGATTGATCATCCTGTAATATGATCATGTGATGACGATGCTGATGATCGTGTGATGACGATGCTGATGATCGTGCGATGACGATGATGTTGATGTTCCAGTAACTGGTTGAATTACTGATGATGAGGTATTGAAGAAAGCTTCCGATGATTTATAGATGTATCATGTATGATGTAGTCGATGACTCCTTGCTCCTACAAATGTTGTTATAATATCCTTCTCGTGAAGGGGGAGTGTTGAATATTGTAACCTCCAAGAATATTATATTTTGTACTTTATTATTCAGGAGATGTTTCATCCCTCCGTGGTAATTCTATCATGTATCCGGAGATGTTTATTCCTCCGATGAATTATGGTAACCAGGGTTATTAGACCCACTATGTGGGGGTCAACCCTGAGTTTAGTATTTGGGGGTTATTAGACTTCACCAAGAGAGGTCGGCCCCATTAGGGATTTTGGTCAATCGGGAACTAGTATAAGTAAAGGAGGAGAGATCCTCATTTGACACACTTGCTCAGCTCAGAAAGTAGCGCACTTGTGTTTGAGAGGTCTGCATAGGAGGTAGAGAAGGAGGTCAAGTCTTGGAGCACATATTTTATTTTGGTTGATCATCTTATTCAGGAAAGCTTTGTTGGGTTTTCTACCCCATGAGGGTTTCCCAGGGTAAAATCTTTGTCTATCTTGTGATTATGTTTCTTTCAGTGATCTTGCTTGTCAATTTAGTTTCAACTTAACATGCGGAAACCCTAATTTTCACCAGAGGAGGAGAGAGAGGTATTTTCACCTTGTGAAAGATGTCCTATTCAAGCTAGCTCTGATACCATGTTAAGTTTAGCCTAATTTAACAAGCAAGATCACTGAAAGAAATACAAACACAAGATAGACAATGTAATACCCCGTTTTTCCCTTGATGTAAATACTGCTTATGTACAGTATGTGTAAATGCCCGAGTGTGGAGCTCAAGGCCAAGGCCCCACTAGTGGATGTTCCGGTTTATTCCTTAGGCAAGTATTGATATAGTTTGATTATTCATGGGTTGCTGAGTCATGAAGAATGTAAATGATGTAATTATTACTGAATGAATAAAATAACAAAGAAGCTAGCTAAGGAGGCAACGAACAAGAAGGGGGCCGATTGTATCCACTAGGGAGAGGTGAGGGAGTTTGGGAATTGTTGACCATGTTGCCACATGTCCGACTGAGAACCCGTTTGAACTCCCTGCTGACATTAATGCAATTTCAGAGAGTGGTTGAGAACCAACTGTTGAATCTAATAAAGTATGGAGCATGCCTGCAATTTCGTATGGCAGGGCATGGCTTTGATCACTTGTGCGCGAAGGCATTGAACTACCTGCGGAAAAACTCGCAGAGCCTGTTGTGAACGGGGGGGGGGGGGAAGATTCACACACTCATCCATTGAGGACTCACGCACTCGATTCCCAGTTGGAACGCTTGCGCTACCACTGTTGAGACCATTATCCCTCGCAGAGGATTCACCTGCATGTTTTCATGTAAGTGGCGTGCCCCTGTGTGTGAGAACTACCCAAGAATGAGCAGCCATGACACCCTGTGTGTAGAAACCTGCTGCAGCAACAGACAGAGTCAATAGAGAAGGTTGTATAACGGTTTGCGCAGATCAACCGTGGGAAAATCCCAAGGCGGGATATGTCTTGTTGTAAATTGTGGGAGAAAGGTTGGATTGCTGGAAAAACTCAGTGAAGGCTATAGTCTCAATGAACTAGTGACTGGACCTTTCTATGCCCATCCTGGAATAGAAATGGAAGGGAAGGACCTTGTGAGACTGTACAGTAGTGATAGGATCTTCCTTGTGTGGGATGTGGTAGGTATTATGGGTGTTAGGTCGGCTGTGAGCGACTAGACCTTTCTATGCCATCCTGGAATAGAACTGGAAGGGAAGATGCCTTGAGAGACTGTGTGATTGTGCAGTAGGTCTTCCTTGTGTTGGATGTGGTAGGTATTGTGGGTTCCAGGTCAACTGAGTGCTGGGATTCCTGCAGTTTTGTGGTTGAACTCACTAGTTTAGCAATACCTCCTTGTTATCCCTGTGTGCTGAAGAACCCATGTAGGTTGGCTTAGCATGTGCAGGTTCCCTGGAATGCTTTGTAAACCCAACTACAGACTGGTTTAGCATGTGAATGGAACCTTGACTGTGAGAGAACCTATTAGCCCCCCTTAGTGGATACACTGCCCAGCTCAGGGGTGATCTCTCAGCCAAAAGAGTATAGGCTGGACAGAGATCTAAGGTTGGGTGGAATGTTGCTCTCACTTAGCCAGTTGCTTCGGAATTCAAAGATCAGTATTTTGTTATGGTAAATGATGTGGTTTCATTATTATGATAAATGCTTGTATAGTCATGGAATTGTTGTATGTATGGTTATATGAATGGTTGACATGAAGTCATGTACACACCTGAGTAACAGGCTGAATCCACTGTGTCTATTTATCTTGTATTGCAGAGACGAATGCTTGTAATTCCTGCATATGATAGATGTGTGAGTTAAGTCTGTGGATACATTTTATATGTGATGATGTATAATAGAGCTCCATTTTTTTGGTGATGAATGTGATGTGTGCTAACCCTGTGAAGGAAAGATATATCTATATTGATCCTTGAGAAGTTAGAGAAGCACTGAAAGTGGTTTCAGGAACCTCTGTGGGTCTGATAGCAGGAAGGAACCTTGGCAGGTTGAAGGTTGGAATGTTCAAGTGTGGATAGGAACAGAAATTCATAGAAGGAAATGAGGTGGTTAGCTGCCTCACCTGGTCAACGGGATGCTACCATTGGATAGAGTTCTCCATGTGCTTTCCAGCGGTACCAACCTTGCCTCATTTGGATACCGTAGGGAGGAGTTATGCCGCTTGGAAGATCGATGAAGTTACCCTTGCAGAAACAGGATTCCGCACGCATGATTCCGCAGGTTGCGGGTATGCCAAATCCGCATTGAGAGTTTTGGGCCTCCTGCAATCCCGAACCCAAAAGTAGCAAGTTTCGGGTTGATCAAAGCTTGCACGACGGGATTTAGGCCTCCCGCAACCCCGCACCCGACATTGGCGGGTTTCGAGTTGCGGGTTCGTCAAACTATCACTATGGGGTTTGGACTTCCAGTAACCCCGCACCTGACAATGCGGGTTTCGGGGTGACCCACCCCTGCGGTGGAGCAGTTGGGATCGGGTTTCAGGTTTGCCAAAACTCACGCTAGTGTTTGGACTTTCCGTAATCCCAAACCTGAAACTGTGGGATTCGTTGTGTGGGATGTGCATTTCGGGAATCATTGTGCGGGATGTGCATTTCAGGATTCGTTGTTGCGGATTCGAGTTCTCCGACTAAGTGTATGGGCGCTTAGTTAATGGTTTTGGAGAAAAAAAAATGGATCACGGTCTCCAGCCGGCCAGGTGGGTCGGAGGGGACGTGACAGACAAAGATTTACCCTGGGAAACCCTCATGGGGTAGAAAACCCAACAAAGCTTTCCTCAATATAGATAATCAACCAATACAAGATGTAGTTCCCAAACAAGAGCTCCTTCTCCTCCTATGCAGACCTCTCTCTCTCTCCTACGCGCCAATCACAAGTGAGTGAATGAATAAGATAAATGAGGAACACACCTCCTCTATTTATACTCATGTTCTAATTGACTTTTCACCCTAATGGGGCCAACCTCTCCCGAGAGAGTCTAATAACCCTTAAACAGCTAACTCAGGGCCGACCTCACATGGGAGATCTAATAAACCTAGTTACCACACTTTCTCGGAGGAATAAACATCTGCAGATATACAATAGGGTCTCTTCGGAGGAATGAAACATCTCCAGAATAATAAAGTACAAATATAATATTCTTAGAAGTTACAATATTTCAACACTCCCCCTTAACGAGAAGGATATTATAACAACGTCTACAGGAGCAAGGAGTCATCAACTACATAATACATGATACATCTATAAATCATTGGAAGCTTTCTTTATATCATCAATAACTCAAGCAGTTACTGGAACATCAACATCTTCACTACTGAATCTTCATCTTCTGCAGCACCCGTTCAGCCACAACAATATCATCATATGGATCCTCTCGATCAACATCATCGTCATCTGCATCCTCACGATCATCACCATCGTCATCTGGATTCTCACGATCAACAACATTGTCATCTAGATCATGACGATCAACAGCATCGTCATCTTGATCATAATGATCAACAACATCGTCATCTAGATAGCAGCATACCCTGCAACACACATGATACATCTATAAATCATTGAAAGCTTTCTTTATATCATCAATAACTCAAGCAGTTACTGGAACATCAACATCTTCACTACTGAATCTTCATCTTCTGCAGCACCCATTCAGCCACAGCAATATCATCATCTGGATCCTCTCGATCAACATCATCGTCATCTGGATCCTCACGATCATTAGCATCGTCATCTAGATCCTCATGATCATCGACATCGTCATCTGGATCCTCGCGATCATCAGCATCGTCATCTGGATCCTCACGATCAACAACATTGTCATCTGGATCCTCACGATCAACAACATCGTCATCTGGATCCTCACGATCAACAACATCGTCATCTCGATCATCACGATCAACAACATCGTCATCTAGCTCATCACGATCAACAACATCGTCATATAGATAGCAACATACTCTGCAACACACATGATCCAATTACGGGATGGTCAATCCCTCCCAATTTAAGACAGAAGTCCAAGGACGATGAAATGCTACCATGTACATTTTGAACCAAGTTTTCCGGGATGATGCAATCCCCTCACGTATATTTTGAACCAAGGGTTCTGGGATGATGCAATCCCCTGACATACATTTTGAGCCAAGGGTTCCGGGATTATGCAATCCCCATCACGTATATTTTGAACTAGTGATTTTGGGATGATGCAATCCCCATTAGTTACATTTTGAACTAATGGTTTCGGGATGATGCAATCCCCATCATGTACATTTTGAACTAGTGGTTTCGGGATGATGCAATCCCCATCACATGCATTTTGAACCAAGCATTCATGGACAATGCAGTCCTATCACATACATTTTTTACCAAGAGTTCAAGGACGTTGCCGTCCTAACACGTACATTTTGAACCAAGCGTTCAGGGACGATGCAGTCCTATCGCGTACATTTTGAACCAAGCGTTCAAGGACAATGCAGTCCTATCACGTACATTTTGAACCATGCATTGAGGGACGATGAAGTCCTATCCCGTACATTTTGAGCCAAGCATTGAGGGACGATGCAGTCCTATCACGTACATTTTTAACCAAGCGTTGAGGGATGATGCAATCCTATTGCGTACATTTTGAACCAAGTGTTTAGGGACGATGCAGTCCTATCACATACATTTTCAACCAAGCGTTCAAGGACAATGCTGTCCTATCACGTACATTTTGAACCAAGTGTTCAGGGACGATGCACTCCTATTGCATACATTTTGAACCAAGCATTCGGGGATGATGCAGTCCTATCACGTACATTTTGAACCAAGCGTTAAGGGACGATGCAGTCCTATCACGTACATTTTGAACCAAGCGTTCATGGATGATGCAGTCCTATCGTGTACATTTTGAACCAAGCGTTCAAGGATGATGCAGTCCTATCCCGTACATTTTGAACCAAGCGTTCAGGGACGATGCAGTCCTATCACGTACACTAGGGACCATATAATGACCTTATCGTCAGAACAGGTAGCCTCATCATTGACCTCATTGTCAAAATACTTAACCTCATCAACGATACATGTATCCACATCAATACAGGTATCCTCATCATCGATATAGTATTTCTTGTCAATACAGGTATACTCATTGTTGACCTTACCATCAATATAGGCAATCTTATCATTGATACAGGTATCCTCATCGATACCAGTATGCAAATATCGTCATCGACCATATCACTCCGCCTTGAGAGGAGGGTCCTTCTGAACTACACCAAGCTTGTCTCGGAAATCCTCAAACTTTACTCGAGACAAAGGTTTGGTCAATATATCAACTACTTGTTCGTCAGTGCTCACATATTCGAGCTTGATAACTCCTTTCTGCACCAAATCCCATATATAGAAATATTGGATCTCTATGTGCTTTGACTTATCATGGAACACTGGATTCTCTGTCATCTCGATAGAACTCTGGTTGTCACACAGGATCACAGTGGGGTCCATCTCTAAGTCAACAATCCTGATAACAACTTCCGAAGCCATATCGCTTCACAATTGGCAGAGCAAGCAGCAATATATTCTGCTTCAGCTGTGCTGAAACCCAAAATAGACTGCTTCCTGCCAAACCATGAGATCATGGCAGATCCCAGACAATAACATCCACCCAATGTGCTTTTCCTGTATGATACACTTCCAGCCCAATCAGCATCTGTGTAGCTATACAATTTGAAATCATTATCTCCAAGGTAATGTAGACCAAAGTCTATCAAACCCTTCAGGTACCTCATCACATGCTTTACAACTATTAAGTGAACACGTCTAGGTTCCACTAGATACTGACTCAAGGTGTTCACAGCAAAGCATATATCTGGCCTAGTGTTTTTCAGATACATTAATGACCCAATAATCTGCCTGTACAGAGTTACATCCACTAACTCTGATGAGTCATCCGCTAATAGTTTCAAGTTGGAATCCATGGGAGTGGCCATGGATTTACATTCCAACATATCAAATCTTTTCAAGATTTCCACAACATACTTTCCCTATTTGAGAAAGATTCCGTTTGAGCCTTGCCATACTTCCAGTCCTAGGAAGTAATGCATCAAACCGAGATCTTTCATTTCAAACTCTGCAGAGAGTTTCTTCTTGCACTCGACAATCTGTTTCTCATTCCCAGTCAGAAATAGATCATCCAGATATAACAACAATATGACAGGTTCATCATCCATAACTTTGAGATAAAGGTTAGGATCATCTTTACTCTTGGTAAAGCCCAAGCTTGTTAAGAAACTGTCAATTCTTCCATACCAAGCTCTGGGAGCTTGCTTGAACCCATACAAAGCCTTCTTTAGTTTGCATGCGCGGTTCTTCTATCTCCAACCTCAAATACTTATGGTTGTTCTATGTACACTTCTTCCTCGATCACACCATTTAGGAAGGTTGTCTTTACATCCATCTGATGTAATTTCCACTTCATCACGGATGCAAGTGCCATGATGGTTCTAATGGAAGTGTACCTTCCAACTGGTGCAAATGTTTCTTCCTTCTCAATTCCCTCTTTCTGAGAGAATCCTCTGGCTACAAACCTTGCCTTGTACTTTTCAATGCTACCATCTGCAGCATGCTTTATTTTGTATATCCATTTGGAGGATACCACACTCTTGTCCTTTGGTTTGGGAACAATATCCCAAACATCATTCTTCATTATTGACTGGTACTCCTCTGTCATTGCCTCTACCCACTCTTTCTTATGAACCGCTTCTTCATAACTAGTAGGTTCTTGATCTACAAGATCACACATCAACGCCACATAATTGGAGAATGGCTTTGGTTTCTTGCTCACTCTAGTGGAGCCTTCAGGAGCTCCATACTTTTCTGCTCCTAGTATAATATCTCTAGCCCATGCCGACTTTCTCTTTCTTGATATGTTTGTAAGGGGGGGTTCTTGTGGTTCTGACATGTCATGGTCTTCAGGTGTCTCTTCTTCAGGGACTGGTGCAGCTTTTGTAATTCTGGGAGGTGCATCTTGCTCATATACTTCTTCATACTGGCACTTCCTAGATCTCTTGAGAGCTGCTTCTTCATCAAATCTCACATCCCTACTAATTTCCATATGATGGAATCCTGGGATGTAAATCCTGAATGCTTTGGATGCCTCACAATACCCAACAAATATTCCCTTCTTTCCAGAAGGGTCCAACTTAGTTGTCTTTTCTTTTGGTATATGAATATATATAGGACACCCAAATATCTTGAGGTGGCTTACCTTAGGTTTATTCCTTGTGAACACTTCTTTTGGAGTCTTGAATTCAAGGGCACTATGAGATAGTCTATTCTGCACATAGACTGTTGTCATAGCTGCTTCAGCCTAAAGATACATAGGTAGGTCTTCATCATGTATCATTGTCTTCATTGCTTCCTGTAATATCCCTCCTTGTATCCCTATTAGAATTGGAAACGTATATTGAACTATGTATGAGGCCCTGGTGAGGAGCTCAAGGCCAAAGCCCCACCAGTGGATCTTGAACGTATCGTTATTTCTGTTCTTAGGTTGTTATAAGTCGTAACTTATAAGGGAACAACTAAATAACGATGAGCAAGTGAATCGCTAAGTATTACTATAAGAACTTCACATGTTGAAGTGATCAGGAAAACACCAATTATAATAAATATATATATAGATCGTTGAGGGTTTCCATTCTGTAAAAGAATATATTCCTCCTTTCTAACAAAGCAAAAGAGTATAAAAACACCCCACGTATGAAAGCGGATTAGAGAAGTATATTGTTATGTGAAATAATATTTAGAAGGTATACTATATAGCGGAAGGCGAACCATAGAAGAGGTAGGTGATTGTTGAGTCATTTCATTAACTCCCCACCACCGGAATGGAGTAGTTGTGAAGACGCCGTGGAGGTTCTTGATGGTTGCCACCGTTGCACCTTCACCTAACCTGCGTTCTGGGACTCCATGTGGCGGGAGTTATTGAGATCTCGGACTCGAGTTATGGAGAGAGCCGCACTCGAGTTATGGAGAGGGCAGTTATTGAGATCTCGGACTCGAGTTATGGAGATGGCCGGACTCGAGTTATGGAGATGGCCGCACTCGAGTTATGGAGGGGGCAGTTATTGAGATCTCGGACTGAAGTTATGGAGAGAGCCGCACTCGAGTTATGGAGAATTTGAGGCGTGATATCTTAGGAGAGAGGAGATTCGCTTTAGGAAAACCAGTCTCCAAATTCTGTTTTGCGATCTATCTTCTGGGAAATGCTGCGATAAAGGGGATAGATAGTAGTAAGTCTAATACTCACGATTGGGAAGAGAATGCAGGATATCTTTTGTAGAGAAGAGATTCGTGTTAGGGAAAAACCGATCCCCAAATTCCTGGTGGTGGTCTATCTTCTCTGCAGTTCTGCAATAAAGGGGATGCACAGTAGAAGTTTAGGAAGGGATCTGTTCATTAGAGAGGCGTCCTCTGTGATGGGAGTAACTCTGCAACGGGAGCAGATTGGAAATCCATTCCTTCCAGAAGACCCTGCAATGGGAACAGCAAACCAAAGATGCGATATCTCTGTATGGATCTGTTCATTAGAGAAGCGTCCTCTGTGATGGGAGTAACTCTGCGACGGGAGCAGATTGGAAATCCATTCCTTCCAGAAGACCCTGCAATGGGAACAGGTTAGTAATGGATAACTTCCAGAAAATTAAGTGATATCTCTGTATCGGTTTGCCTTATGAGGCTTGTTTGTTTTACCTCTGTTCTTGTTTATAGCAAACCAAAGATGCGATATCTCTGTATGGATCTGCATTATGATGTTTTACCTCTGTTTTTGGTTTATAGTAAACTAGAGATGCGTTGTCTCCGTGTTGATTGGCATTATCAGGTTTTTACCCTTGTTCTTTAGTTGTAGCAATTTAGAGATGTGATATCTCTGTGTTGATTGCCTTATGAGGTTTTTATTTATGTCCTTGTTTATAGTACCGTAGAATTGCGATCTCTAATAAAGTGGATCGATGGAACAGCTTCAATCTATGTATTATATCATGCGATCTCTAGGAAAGAGAACTGTTTGAACAAGGCGACCTGTGTGTAGAGAGTTTAATCTTGAATTGTATTTTTTTACAATGCGATCTACGATAAGAGAACCGCTTGACCAAGGTCTATTTTTGGGTATAGATTATCTGATCTTCGAGATTTTAGTGGATAAGTAAAATTAGTATCACTATTTAAGGGCAACCTTCGTATGCTAGTCCACCTAAGTATTGTTTTGTTTGATATTGACCTTTATGAAGAAATTTATATATTTATATAGTTGTTCTGAAATATTTGAGAGGTAGAAATAATTTCCTACTCAAAACTAATACTCGATGTAGACCTTGGCTGGAAGAATGACAGTAGTTAAACGAATATAGATTTCATAGGTATAAAGAATTTCCACATGACAGAAACATTGATGTTTCCTCAATATTGTTTGGAGAAGAATCAAAGACATATTTTTATAGTATGTATAAATTCCAAAAGTAATAGCTACCCTTAATTCAAAACTTCAAATACTCTTAATGTGTGTAATTGATGAAGAAGGGCATAGCCCTATTATCCTTGTTTAATCTTCTGAATTTTCAGATAAGTGTATTCATTGATGCATCTTTTCTGCTTATAAGATGTGGAAATTTATTTATGCACCTTCTTGTTATATGGGAATTGGAATCATTGATATGCACGTTGTTAATATAATAGCCATCTAGGTGTAATGATTGTTTTAGGTACATTTATGTTATGATGTAATGATTAGAAATTCCATGAAGATACCGAGGTAAGAACGGTATTATTTAAATACCAGTTAATATGTTAGATAAGTTGCTTGAATGCCACGGATTGATATGATCAACGATGTGGAGCCCTTATGATCCCTATCATATGTTATGCCAGGATTTAAATTTTATGTTCACTATCATGTCTTTATAAGGATATCATTGTACGTCTTATACTACCACCTGCTAATCCATGAAAGATAAGTATAGATCAGAGAAATAGCGTTGATGTTAGCAAGTTAGTGTTTGTGACTTCTCTCAAGGAGAGAAATTAGGAAAAGCTTCGTGCGATAGAGGCTTGACAGAATCTTGTTACAGCAACCAGGTTGCCCGTTGTAATCTTATCACTTTTTGGTTATAATAAAAGATGCACACACCTTTGTGGACTAGCCCATGTACGGGTGAACCACGTTATATTTTGTCTCCTATGTTCCTATGGTGTTTCAATGTGTCTTATGTATGAGTACTTGTTTCTGTCTTTAAAATGTTTATGATTACTTTGATGAATACGACTCCTATACAAGTCTGATTGTGGATATAATGTCTCACTTATGATTATGATTATGTTGTTACCTTTTAGGTTGTTCTATGGGTGCGATAAAATATATACATGCTTCCTAAGGATGTATATCAAGACATAACGAAGTTTTTGTGTTTTTCCGCAAGATTTAAGAAATGGTTGACATATCAAGTTCGGAATTTATTTAGTGGAAATTAAAACGTATATGTTTTCCTTGATTAGCATAATGACATTCGTAAACAGTATTAAGTGTCGGAAAGTTTCAATTATTTTGTAAAAGCAGTAATTAAGGAAAGTAAACCCACATTTGGTATTTTCGCAAAGATTTTAATGGTATTTTAGACACTTAGAAAAGTTTTTAAATTTTATAAATTTGGGTTCGTCACACTTCCATAATGGTTCTATTCTTTCTTTCCACAACACCATTTTGTTGAGGATTGTAGGAAGCGGTTAGTTTCCTCTTGATTCCAGCTTCTTTACAAAAGGCTTCAAAATCCTTTGAAGTGTATTCTCCACTATTATCTGTCCTGAGTATTTTGATCTTCTTTTCTGAGTGATTTTCTATAAGGCTTTGAACTCCTTGAATTTTTCAAAGACTTCATTCTTTCCCTTTAGGAAGTATATCCAAGTCTTTCTTGAATAGTCATCAATGAATGTAAGATAGTATTCATATCCACTCAAGGATGTGGAGGGAATTGGATCACATACATCTGAATGGATCACTTCCAAAGTACTTTTAGTCTTTGTTTCACTCTTTGGAAATGGGTTCTTGATATTCTTACCTTTTGCACATCCTTTGCAAGTGTCTTCATGTTCAATCTTTAAATCTGGCGATCCCGTCACCACTTTGCTCACATAGGGTAGTGCTTTGTAGTTGATATGAGCAAGCCTTCTATGCCCTGGCTCACTTGGACTAGTGGTTTCATGAACAAGGGCAGCTTTTGGATGACCCTTGAGTTTATACAGACCTCCTTCCTCTTCACCAATGACAATTGCATCCTTAATAGATTTTCCTTTGGGCCACATGAGTACTTGTCCATCTATGAATGCAACCCTATAACCTTTTTTATCTAATGCTGAGATAGAAAGCAAGTTCTTCTTCAACCCTGGTACATATAAAACTTCCTTCATCTTCGTGGGGGTTCTAGAATCAATCTTGTAGATTGCTTCACCAATTCCCTTGGTGGGATATTGATAATCATCTCCTAAAGATACTTTCTGCGGGGATGTCTTCTTTTCAAGTTTTGAGAGAGTTTTCTTTTGACCTGTCATGTGCTTTGAAGCACCAGTATCAATAAGCCATGTATCTTATCCAGGTGTCACACACCCAGAGAGTGGAGAGAATAGAACATACTCTTCTGCATCTTATTCTTCTATTCTGGCTCTTTTCTTTTGTGGCCTTTCTTTCTCTTCCTCTTCTTCACTATCATCTCCTGCTAGATGTGCTTGATGTATTTTATGATGGAAACTCTTATTTTTCTTTGAGGGACACTCCCTAGCAATGTGTCATATTTTGTGACAATTGTAGCATTGGAATGAGGAGAAATCTCTTATTGAATTAGCTCCTCTTTTCTTTTGAAACCTTTGTGGAGGTTGAGACTCCTTCTGGCCTCCTTTCTTGAAGTTGGGTTGACTTCTTCTTCTTTTTGTATGGGTGGCTAATGCTTGATCATCTTCCTTGAGCTAGGCTTTTCTATTGGCTACCCTATCTTTTTCTTGAATGCAATCCTCCTATACAACATCAAACTTCATACTTTCTTTTTTGGCACACATGGTTTGGATGAATGACTCCCAAGGTCTAGTGAGACCATTTAGAGCAGTCATGACTAGTTCATCTTCATCAAGGGCATCTCCAATGGCATCTAGTTGCTCCTTTAACTGGGAAACGCTTGAGAAATAATCTCCAATGGATTCTCATCTGGATCCTCCCGATCATCAGCATCGTCATCTGGATCCTCACGATCAACAACATCGTCATCTAGATCATCACGATCAACAACATCGTCATCTAGCTCATCACGATCAACAACATCGTCATCTAGATAACAGCATACCTTGCAACACACATGATCCAATTACGGGATGGCCAATCCCTCTCAATTTAGGACATAATTCCAAGGACGATGAAATCCTACCACGTACATTTTGAACCAAGGGTTCCGGGATGATGCAATCCCCTCACGTACATTTTGAACCAAGGGTTCCGGGATTATGCAATCCCCATAACATACATTTTGAACTGGTGGTTCCGGGATGATGCAATCCCCATCAGGTACATTTTGAACTAATGGTTCCGGGATGATGCAATCCCCATCACGTACATTTTGAACTAGTGGTTCCGAGATGATGCAATCCCCATCACGTACATTTTGAACTAGTGGTTCCGGGATGATGCAATCCCCATCACGTACATTTTGAACCAAGCATTAAGGGATGATGCAGTCCTATCATGTACATTTTGAACCAAGCGTTTAGGGACGATGCCGTCTTATCACGTACATTTTCAACCAAGCGTTCAGGGATGATGCAGTCCTATCACGTACATTTTGAACCAAGTGTTGAGGGACGATGCAGTCCTATCGCGCACAGTTTGAACCAAGCGTTCAAGGACGATGCAGTCCTATCACGTACATTTTGAACCAAGCGTTCAGGGACGATGCAGTCCTATCACGTACACTAGGGACCATATAATGACCTCATCGTCTGAACAGGTAGCCTCATCATCGACCTCATCGTCGGAATAGGTAACCTCATCAACGATACATGTATCCACATCAATACAGGTATCCTTATCATCGATACAGTATTTTCGTCAATACAGGTATCCTCATTATTGACCTTACCGTCAATATAGGCAATCTTATCATCGATACAGGTATCCTCATCGATACTAGTATCCAAATATCATCATCGACCATATCACTCCCCCTTGCAAGGAGGGTCCTTCTAAACTACACCAAGCTTATCTCGGAAATACTCAAACTTTACTCGAGACAGAGGTTTGGTGAATAAATCAAGCACTTGTTCAACAGTGCTCACATATTCGAGCTTGATAACTCCTTTCTGCACCAAATCCCGTATATAGAAATATCGGATCTCTATGTGCTTTGACTTATCATGGAACACTGGATTCTCTGTCATCTTGATACAACTCTGGTTGTCACACAGGATCACAGTGGGGTCCATCTCTAAGTCAACAATCCTGATAACAACTTCCGAATCCATATCGCTTCACAATTGGCAGAGCAAGCAGCTATATATTCCGCTTCAGCTGTGCTGAGAGCCACACTAGACTGCTTCCTGCTAAACCACGAGATCATGGCAGATCTCAGACAATAACATCCACCTGATGTGCTTTTCCTTTCTGATACACTTCTAGCCCAATCAGCATCTGTGTAGCCATACAATCTGAAATCATGATCTCCAAGGTAATGTAGACCAAAGTCTATCGTACCCTTCAAGTACCTCATCACATGCTTTGCAGCTATTAAGTGAACACATCTATGTTCCACTTCAAGTCTATAGAAAGCAAGCTCTTCTTCAACCCTGGTACATATAAAACTTCCTTCATTTTCCTGGGGGCTCCAGAATCAAGCTTGTAGCTTGCTACACCAATTCCCTTGATGCGATATTGATAATCATATCCTAAAGATACTTTCTGTGGGGATGTCTTCTCTTCAAGTTTTGAGAGATTTTTCTTTTGACCTGTCATGTGCTTTGTGTTAGGACTCAGAAATGTCATATTTTCATCCACCTTTCCCTTCACTATTCCTTACATTTCATCGCCCTATTAAACCTTCATCATATCATTTGCATAAATACATTTGGGTTTCACATTATTATTTTCCACTTTATTCATTTTAGTATTAAGAGTGAATTTATGATTAAATATTAGAAAATATTCATGTTTTCATATATATCTCAATTATGTGTGAGCTTTGGAATGTGTAGGAATATGTGAATGATTAAATCAAAGAGACTTCTCAAATATCTCTTACACCATTCCAAAGGAGATAGTTATTCAAGCCTATTCTTAAGGAGAAGATCATGGAAGATTTGGTTGGCATATCTTATCTAGGATTCATGAGAGACATGTGGAGGATTTGAAGGCACCATATCTTGTAATAATAGGAAAGTGGTTGAGAGTAGTTGAGAGAATAATGGATCTGTAATTAATGCATTCTTATCTTTTTCTGAAGGACTCTTATGCATAAAGAAGAGTGCTCCTTCTCCATTCCATTAAGTTGTAATTAAGTTAGATTAAGCTTGTAAGAGGGTTGTAATGAAGTTGGACTGGATTGGATTTTGTATTTGTTAGATTAGTCTCTGATTTGAGATTCTTAATGTGATTTAAGCTTTCATTGTTATGCTTCCATGTTTGTCATTTGATTATTGATTTATAGATGTGAGCTCACTTATGTCATTGTTGTTAACTCTTCACATGTTGTATTTCTCTTACCCAATTTCAATGCTTTCTTAGTTAGTGTTTCCATGCTTTCCTAGATTAATTTGATTTCAGCAAATTATATTAAGTTAGATTAGATCTACTTCAGTCCTGCACAAACAGTGCACGTGCTTCGTCAGTTTACGTACCCCGGATTGATAAGTAAATAGTTGGGCAACTTACTGCAATGTAATTATTACGACATATAACTCACCTAACACTTTGAAGCACCAGTATCAATAAGCCATGTATCTTCTCCAGGTGTCACAGACCTAGAGAGTGCAGAGAATAGAACATACTCTTCTGCATATTCTTCTTCTATTTTGGCTCTTTTCTTTTGAGGCCTTTCCTTCTCTTCTTCTTCTTCACTATCATCTTCTGCTAGATGTGCTTGATGTCTTTTATTATGGAAACTCTTCTTTTTCTTTGAGGGACACTCCCTAGCAATGTGTCATATCTTGTGACAATTGCAGCATTGGAATGAGGAGAAATCTCTTCTTGAATTAGCTCCTCTTTTCTTTTGAAACCTTTGTGGAGGTTGAGACTCCTTGTGGCTTCCTTTCTTGAAGTTGGGTTGACTTCTTCTTCTTTTGGTATGGGTGGCTAATGCTTGATCATCTTCCTTGAGCAAGGCTTCTCTATTGGCTACCCTAGCTTCTTCTTGAAGGCAATCCTCCCATACAACATCGAACTTCATACTTTCTTTTCTGGCACACATGGTTTGGATGAATGACTCCCAAGGTCTAGTGAGACCATCTAGAGCAGTCATGACTAGTTCATTTTCATCAAGGGTATCTCCAATGGCATCTAGTTGCTCCTTTAACTGGGAAACCCTTGAGAAACAATCTTGAATGGATTCTCCTTTATTCGTCTTAGTGCTCTTCAATTGAGCTCTCAGGTTCATCTTCCTATTGATGTTCTTCCCTTCATACATTCTGGAAAGGGCATCATATGTTTCCTTTGGGGTCTTCTTGGATGCCACTTGGGAATCAAGTGGTCCTTGATAGAATCAACAATGATTCTCTTTGCCCTAATCAAGTCCTTCCTATACTTCTCTTTGGCTTCATCTTCCTCAGGTTCTGCAACCTCATCCTTGATATATTGGGCAAGATCATTCGCTTCAAGAATGACACCAATCCTATATTTCCATGCCTGTAAATTCTTTGTACCCTCTAACTTGTATTCAAGCTTAGTGCTTGGAGCCATCTTATCTAGGGGGTCACAGAGATTGAAGTTTCTCAAAAGATAGAATAACACTTACCAGGAGATGTGCTTGGTTGAATTGAGAAACATATCCATCTACACAGAATGAACCTTATTTAAACATCTCTTTATTTTAAATTTATTTCATATCATCCAACTCACAATAATAAGTCGAGTCGAGTCTATTCACGGACCATTCCCAAAATTACAAAAACAAAGACTCTCCATAAACGAAAGTTGAGAACAAAGCAGTATGTAATGATGCTGCAGTCGTACATTTGATACATTAGAGCCCAGAATGATTCACGACTTTAACAATCAAGGAGAGGATTTTTAATTGCCCTCGATTAATCACGTCTTTTGCAGAGAAATATTTTAGAAACAAGGAAAGGGAAACAAAGGTTGGTCAAGATTTCAGCAGAGGGAAACCGATTAAAAGACAACATAAAATTTCTTAGTATGGATGACCAGGAGTTGGGGTTTATGGAACTACTAGAAACATACTCGATTAAAGGAACAAGTTAGGAGATGACAAGACCAATTTCCATTTAAAAACAAGCATAACGCCCATCTTAATAATTCGCAATAACTCTTCAATAATTTTTTTTTTAGTAATCCTTTAGTTATGATGTTTCTTTAAAAATTACAACATTTAAAACTAGAAAACAATGCACACTCTTTTGAAAGGTCATTTACTAATGATAACAACTCCATATCCTTTATAACTATTAATAACTCTTAATTGGATAAAGAGAAAAGCTACATGTCCATATCAGAGGCATATCAAATGGAAGAATAATTATGAAAATAATAGATGGATAAATAAAATCACTGAACAATATTGTCGTAGACACAATAACTTTTATGAAATAGATTTTGACTAAAATGTTGATGGTGAATGCCAATGTATATGAAGTCCAAATCTCTCCATGGACGGAAAAACCCAAAACTCTATACATAATCTATAATATAATAAAAAATAAGGAGTAAGTTGCACTTCTACCTTTATTCTAATAATGAGTTGGATGTCTTGTATTCTAATTACTAGTCCAAATGTGGATTAAGAAGTCTTCACAACCTCTACAAATGTAAAAGTTGGTCAGTACACTTATTCTTCCTGAATGTGCACGTGAAAATAGGGCCAAGTGAGATAAAAAATAGTATTGTACTAGTCTTTAACTTTATTGAGTAGATCATTTATTTTAAAGGGCATATCAATCAAATGGTATACTACAAGTTCTTGAGCTCTTTTCTTTTAAAGTTTAGAGCGGTGGCATATATAATAAAACTGTAGGAGCATGAACGGGCCAGATCATCTTTTTCACTGATTAAAAAAACACATGTTTATACACCTTGTTTTTTCTAGAGAAATCCACGTAGAAACATATATATTTAACTTAATTGACAGAGTCAATGACTAACGTTGGCTCACTTGCTAAATCTAGCAAAACCCTAATAGATTCATATACTTTGTCAATGAGGGTTCGAATTATCTTCCAATATTGTCTTGGCCTTTGTGAAATCCAAGTATTTGTATTCGCCAACTACGACGAGGAAAGCAGGACAACACTTTTTCCTGTTGGCGTTAAATATGTTAGTTGCCCCGTGCAAGGAAAACATTTTCAAAACATAAGAAACAATAAAAAAAAGGTTTAATTTTCAAAAACATAAAAATATTTCATCCAAAGTAATATTAAGTAATCAAATGAATCTGAAGGAAACTAATAAGTGGTGTAACGATCATAAAACTTCCAATCATGACAAAATGTTTTGTTCCTTGTGCCAAACTCTTTTTATATTGATCGTAGAACCTCTCGTACGATCCAAGGACAAGATAAAGCAATTTTTTTATCCCTACACGTAAACCCTTCAATGTCACTGTCCTCAAGTGCACATATACTCAACTCCCTCACTAAGCACAACTGGATTATATAAAATAAAAGAGCACTCGTTCCACAACCATATGTGTGTTCATAAACATTCTCTCCATTTAATTATCTACAATTAGAGTAAGAAGAATCTCATCCCCCCTACCATTCTCCGACGATTTTAATAATCTACCGAATCTAAACCATACCCCTACAACATTGGATGGCTCAATTTAGGGAAAGATCTAATCCACAGATCGCGTACCAATGCACATTTAAATACACCATCTATCCATGTAAGACAAAGTCATTTTTTATATTGCACCTTTGGATAGATATTTTAAATGTGTTGTCTAATATTAATCTTAATTGTAATGACGTTTTAAAAAAATAGGAACAATATTATTATCTTGCCCTTCTTCTGAGTACACTTCCAATCCAGTATGGAGATTTACTCTGTCGGCATAGCCTCAATCCTGTCTCTTTCTTTCCATAGAATAGATTCATTACAGATTGAATTTAATTGATTGCTTGGAACTAGCTTGAAAACACATGTGTCTTGTGGAGCGCTCATTTTGAGACCCTTGCTTGATGGACTTGTTTACCTTGGAGCTTTACATATGTAACCTTAGACTTGTAGCGTTCTAGGGTTTTGACACTCTTGGACCCTTGAGACACACATGGCATCCATTTGGAGAGGAACGAGAGTTCTTGGTAAGAGCTTAAGAGTTCTAATGTGATATTGTGAGACAGATTGCTCGATCATTCACTATGCTCGCTCCCATTTCTATTATTTTAACACCTTGAAAAGCTGACATTGCCTTCTTCTAACCCTCTGCCGGAATAGAAAGTAACTATGATTCCAACCCAAAGGCCTTTTTATCTGTCCTATATTTGTTAAGATAAACTGATCGGGTTAAAGAGGTACCTACACATGAATGCATATTTGAAGGAGGGTGCCGTCCCGGTCAGACATAAGCCCAGAACGATGCACCTTAAAGAAAAGCCTCTTGTAAGGATGCCTCATTTACCGAGCCAATAGATACCAGTCACTGCCGGAGGAGTCATTGCTTGAAGGTCTCATTGACCATAGCCTGGTAGCCAGTACGAAGTACCTCAATGGATTTTCAGAATCCTTTTCAATATCACTGCCTTTCAGCGGTACACTTCTAATTCATTATGGAGATGTACTCTGCTTGTTTGTGTGAGCATAACCTTGGCCCTCAAACCCGTCCCTGTGTCTCTTTCAAGTACCGCAATGGATTTTCAGAATCCTTCGTGCACACTGGAGAAACAAACGTATTTACCCAGTGGCAGATAATCAATTCTATGGAACATATTTAATTGTGGTAGTGGAGATTTAACGGCTCGAATCCCGTGTTATTGTATTTGGCTAGCACCTAGATTCATGTAGGCTAGCCTTGACTCAGCGGTTGCAGTATCGCTTCAACCCGGGCAGGGTTCGACGTCGTTTTCTTAGACGGGAAGCTATTGTTTTAAACTGTAATTTTGACGTTCTAATTATGGTTGAAAACGTCATTAATAGGTACGAGGTAGGGAGTATAGGTAATAGGAGCCTACTGCCTAAGGGCTAAGGCTAGTGATATGCTATTTCTTGTAGGAGGGCTGCGAGACCTGGAACGGAGGACTTCGGTAAGCAGAGAAAAGAGGAGGAGCAGCGGCGTTGCTATGGTGGCGGAAGCAGGTTTGATAGAAAAACTGTCTGAAAAATAGCAGCGGCAGCCCGACGGCAGTGAGTGCGAATAAGAGGGGGCATGCGCCACCTGGCGGGTGGTCCACATTCAACATCTCCAGCTGTTCGAAGGGGCCTCCCAATAGAGCGCAGATTCGAAACTCCGCGAGGCGTTCAGCGAGCACAGACAACAACTGCAAATGCATCTCTCATCGGTCGTCCAACAATCAGGAACTGGCCACTGACTGGTCCTGAGTGCGAATAAGAGGGGGCATGCGCCACCTGGCGGGTGGTCCACATTCAACATCTCCAGCTGTTCGAAGGGGCCTCCCAATAGAGCGCAGATTCGAAACTCCGCGAGGCGTTCAGCGAGCAGAGACAACAACTGCAAATGCATCTCTCATCGGTCGTCCAACAATCAGGAACTGGCCACTGACTGGTCCTTCGCCAAATCTCGGATTGGCAAGTCAATTTTACTCTACTTGATTTAATTTTCCGTCCATTAGTTCCGTCTACTGGTTTGTTTCTGTAAGATTTATTTTCAGGAGAAGCTTGCGCTATGTCCTTGTTCCCGTGGCCTTGAGCAGAATTTTGAGGTTTTTAATAAATTGCATTTGGCAGATTATCTTCCCCTAGGTGTTTCGACATTTAAACTTGTTTCAGGAAGCTGTTTTTGCTTTGTTTGACCTTTTTGAATGTTCTTCCAAATGAACGGGGCTTGTGTTGATTCTTTTCTAGTCAGTCTTTCGCAGTCAAATGGTTGATTTTATTTCTTATTTCACTGTGCGTTCCTTGTTGACTGGTTTACATATCCAATTATCTTGGGAAGCGCGGGGTTTCTTTAATTCACGATATTTAGTGATGTGTGGTTTTCTAGCTTGTTATTATGTGAATGTACTTTGCTTATTTGAAGCCAGTATAACCATTGAAGACGGTCAATCCAAGTTTCATAGCCCTCGATTGTTGCAGGTCATTGCAGATTTGATAGATACATAGCAACAGTTTTTGATATGTTATAGAGAGGTATCGATAGTTTTGATGGATGCTTGTTAGACTGAAGTGACAGATATATAGATAGCAGTAGTGCCGTTTGCATATATTTGGATGCAATTTTTTGGATAAAATTGTCTTATTTTCACTACATTTATCTTTTGTGAAAAATTTAATTTGTACCATTATGATGCCCTTATACGTTTGGCTTATTTGAATTTGTCCTATGGAGGTTCTGTATTGAAGAATGTTAGGTTCGAGATTCTGCAAGTTTGTCTTCCACTCTGTTATGATTTTCTGTAGTGACTAGTCTTTGGTTGTTAGATTCGCAAGGCTCTAGCCTTGACAACTCGGATAGCGTCACGATCAAATCTAGAGTATGTACTGGTTTTGTCTTTGCAGCCAGCCATATGCTGTTTATGGTTACGAAAGCTGTACCACAAATATTAAGTCATTGTAGTTTTTAAATATCTATACTGTTGGATTTTGGTTGAATTTACATGTTAGAAAATTTTAGTCTTTCTTGTTTGATTTTGGGGAGTCTCCAGCCGTACACAGTTTTACCTTTATGACATGCTCCCAGAGGCTTTGGATTTCAGTGGAGCATCACTTTTGCTATTTTAGTATAGAGAGTATATGTTATGGCATTATTTAAAATGAGTCACACTATTACAGCGATTTCAATGAACGCGTCCCTGCTTTTTTGATATTTGGTATCTTGGTCTTCACATTTTTACAAGTATGAGATATAATTTGAATATAGGTCTTCATGGCTAACACAATATTTATTCTATGACAGGCAGAATGTTTCGTAACTTAGATTGGCAGTTGGCATTCTTAGCGTATCATCCAGCCTATGATATTTTCAAGCTACCTTTATCTCTCAAAAATCAATCTTGCGGTGGAAGTGAATACAGGTGGGATTACCTGGTTATCCTCGTCAACCTGGACCTTATGAGAAATATGAATGATAAAAGCAATTGATCCGCACACGGTGTGAACTCATATTCAAATTGGTATGCTTATTATAACCCATTACAGATGCCATTCGGCAATTTCAGATCCAAAAGAGTTGCAAACAGACGAGATGTTTTGAAGCTTTTTTTGTCTGGCTGACATGATTGCATCATGTGTTGGTACAGCATAAACCGTACTGGACCCAATGGATGCATTGTGAAGGCTGATATAGAGGATTATTTAGGTGAGTCTTTCTGTTTTTGTGTTGTTATTATTGTTTTTGTTAATACATAAGGGTTTTTATATGGTGCTCACTGCTAGGCCCAGGCACTTGACAGTAGCTATCAGAACATCCATTTAAATTGTTATCCTTTCTTTGTTTTTATAATTTTCTATTTAGTCTAATAAATCCCATCAATATATTCATTGCAGACTCTTTTCACATTGCTATTGGCAAAAGGTAGAATACAATAGTTGCAATATACAACATATTTACAGCCATTTGCTAGGTAGTTCTCCCAACCATGTTTAATCTGAGGAAGTTTGGTGGGCCTATTACTCGTTTTACTTGATCGTTCTGTTGAAACTCACCGACATCCAACACCCAGTGCTGTGCTATTTATGGAGCCCACCTTAAGATATCCATATTCTAAATTCCTTTCGATAGACTGTACCAGTGACTAGGAATATGTTCCTCACTCGTCCTCCTAGAGAAGTGCGCACCACTTGAGAGAGAGATGTGCTTGCTTGATGATAAAATGAAGTGTGGCAACGCTTTATTTATATTCTTCTTTTCACTGGACGTTTCCACAGTTAGGTTGGCTTGACTTTTATTTATTCTTTAATTTATCTTTCAGGCCGACTTGTCATTTTGCCTTCTAGGGTCAATTTACCCATTTCATTGTTGATTTTAGCGACACCCTTCACCACAACGATGATTCCCACAACGATGACAAATCCCTGGTAGTGAGCAGATCACGATTATCTTTGAACAAGTGCAGCCCTTAAAATATGAATGTAACCTCCTTACTGTGCAGACGCCCTCCATGCGTGAAATCGTGGTTCCTCCAATTCCCACAGCCTCTGAAATGATATCATGCCCACCTCATTGTTGGATCGAACCTTCTTTCAATGGATCACTGTTTAAAAGGAGAGATTGCTGCTCAAGGAGTGGAACGCTGCCCAAATACGGAATCTAATGTAAAGATGAATAATAATGGTAGACCTAGATGATCTACACTTAGAAGTGATTAGGGAAGATGGATTTCGCTGTCGAAAAACACTTGATGGCTAGGGCAGTGTGGCCCTAAACCCTAAATGGTTCTCAGAGCTCTTAACACGAATCTCAATGTTCAATAATAACAATGGATACCTAGTAAGTCACTTTATCCTTCTTTTATAATTTGACATTGCATGCCCTAACTCTTGTATACGTAATTCTCTCTTCTCTTCTATTTTTCAGTTGAGCTGCATTCATCTCACTTTTTGCATGCATGCATGCTCTGCATGTCAGTTGTTCCGGGTTTATCAAAACGGAACATTACATTCCTCCCTTGCCAAGATTGCTTGTCCTCGAGCAATACCAATGAAACTCCCCAATCGATCAGGATGAACCAACTGAATTCGAGGATGATTCCAGGGCCCCAGATCATCCTAGGAGATTAGTAGCAACCTCTCCTCAAGGTACCATCACAAGAGACATCTTGAAAGCATCCTGTAAGTAGAGTAATCAACCACGGTGGGAACTCTGCCAGCTCCTCAGAAAATACCTCTACTAAAGTCTCAATTCCATGTACCTGCAAATAAACAAGGGTCCTCTCATCTCTAGCAACCACTAAACTGCCAAAATCCTGGGGTCCCAAATCAATTTGAGAATGACGGAGTAAGTACTGCATCCACTGCAACCCTGCGTAGCATCCACACAAGGAGCTTCCTGTAGACTCTCAAACAACCAAGCCAGTAAACACTGTATCCATTCCTCATAAGGTCTTCCACCTAGGAAACTAATCCATTGCTCCATATGGATAGGCTCTTGAAAGTGGTAGCTGACTCTTGCCTCCATGTTAACCGTTGTGCTGTCCACTATTGCAATTCCCGGATCCCAAGCTAACCCCACGAAGAGTCCACTGTGCTGATGCTGTGCCCATCTGCTCATAACCATCCAACTCTCATGCCATGACTGCGCCCCCGACAAATCTGTGATGTTCTCTAACCACAGACTTTCCCATTCCTGCCCAGAAATGGTAAAGTCACCACGGTCCCACTCTGTCCTGTGAGGTGTGAAACACTCTCTACTCGTTGCGTCGGTCTGCCAAATGCTAGCACAAGAATCCATCTGTCGGCCGTTAAAGGACCAAGCAACCATAAGCTGCACGAACACCTCAAAATACAAATACTCTATGCACCCAAGCCTAAGTATATCAAGAGTGAACTCTAGAAAATGAAGATTGGCTGTCTCATTTGTGTCGGATCCCCGGTGACAAAAGCAGTTACCAAAACTGTACCAGAGGCTCACAAATTGATTTCTTTCCAGTTTCTCTGGGACTTCTTAACAATATATTCCTATGCTACATAAACATCTGCACTCCCTTTTAGCGAGGAATGTATTCTTCTTATTAGCTTGATGCCTTAGATGGACATGGCCGGATAAACTCATGGGTTCTGATGGATATTATGGCTTATGCTTGAAAGATTTACTCCTTAGTTGGGCATTGGCAGCCAAGCCAATAGGTCCCAAAGGATGCCAACGCTTTATGCTTGAATGAACGAACTAAGAATGTTATTAATTTCATAATTATTGTATCACTACCCCGTGGTACAACCACTCGTGTGCTTCCCTGTCCAAATGCAAGGTAGCCAACCTAATGGCATTTGTCTCTATCATGGGGTTGAGTTGGAAGCAAGTATCCAACTTCTGCACCCAATTCTGGGCTGGGCCATATGAACTTTTTCTTATTAATGCTTGAGAATACTTCCTCAACGTTGGATTATGGGCTCAGAATTAACCATGTTAGTACCACACTACTTCCTCTCTCATGCCCCCCATTTATCAATCAGCTCCAGAAAATCCTTACTATTATGCTCGATATTCCTGCAGTGTTCGTAGTGAGGTTGGCAAGGCCGTGAACAGTTTCTATTTATCGGGCCCACTTCATTACAATTGTAACACACAGTGGTGGAGGATGATTCACATCATTCTCCAATGCCTTGTTGTCTTATTTATGATTATGTCCTTTATTCTTAGCCCAATGGGCTCAACCACAAGCCGGTTCTTATAAAACTGCTATGCTAATAAAGATCATGCGCGGCAGTCCTATACACAGTGGGTGTTGGCCCTGTAGAAGTCGCAATGCACAACCGTCACAGTGCTACTGTATTTTTGAAGAAGCAGGCAATGGTGGGGATCATGACCAGGATTTAAGCACATCTTGTAGAACCCAACATCCACCTTTCCCACAAACGAGTTAGGCATAGCATCAATATATCTCTTAACTATGGGACAATTATTTTGCAAATGCCATTCCGTTTTGTAGATCATATGCCACACTGCCTCCCTTGCACTCTCGTTCACTTTCGCTAATTGTTGGATCCGCTCAGACAAAGCTATCAGCTGATACTAGAACTAGGCCAATCCTGGAGCCAACCCTGGACTGGATGCTTTGGCCAATCTTTGAGCCAACCTTGGAATGGATGCTTCAGCCAATCCATTCGTTGATGGACTTCAGCCTCATAGCAAATTATAAAGCTTTCGTCTGCATCGTCAGTCGTTGTTGTAACGTTGGAGTATGTAGGCGAGGTAACACACCACTAAGTAAATGTTTCTTATGTTGCTCTTCCTTGATTGTGCAACTTAAGCAGCTTATTAGATCCTAGAACCACTAGTAATAGTTCCAGGTGGTTTCCTCAACCTTCTTCTTGATTTCCATCAACTCTGCAATACTCCTTCTGCACTTTGCTTGCATTTCATATACCACTGCAGCGATCTTGCTCACATAGTAGTTTGGAGATCAACCAAATGGATCACATCCATAGTGCTCTGTGCATTCCAGATTGCATCACGGAGGGACCAGTGCTTCTGTGCGTCTTCATCGCCTCTACTATGGATCAGAGGGAGCTACATAAAATCTTTATTTAGCTTTGTCGTAATCCTTGTCCAGTTATTTTAAAACACCACAAATCCTAGAGGTCCCAACTGTTGTATGAATGGAGCAGCTCCTACAACTACACTTATAGAACTGGACAATACTAGTGACAAATTCTGATTACGTCTAGCGCTCACACCGACACTATTAAAAGCCACAGTAGCAGGTTTGCTCTGACTGGTAATCGCAAAAACAGTTGCGCTCTGTGCAACAATGGTCACTGGATTCTTACTGTGAGATTTTCAATTGCTAGGAACTAGATTCATAAGACAATTTCAGATGGAATATTTCAGACAATAAGAGAAGAAGAATAGAGAAGATAAATTGTGGAAATCACTCTGTATTTTATTCATCAGTAAGATAACAATATATAATACATCATCCATGGAGAAAATCGAATGCCTTGGAGGCAATTTGGAAAGAGCAAAAAGAAAAGGCAATTTGGAAAGAGCAAAGAGAAAATCGAATGCCTTGATTCCTTTGATGCTTTTCTTTCATTAGAACAAGAAGCATTTCTGAAAATGATTTTAATTTTCTGCAGACATAAGCATGAAAGATTTGAAATCTACACCTACAATAAAGGCATTTGTTTTCATTGTCACTAAGAAATATATAGATGTAATTTGTGAAGATGAAACAACTGTCATGAATGTTTAAATTCAATTATTTTTAGGAGTTCTTCCATTATAAAAATGAAACGTATTGTATGGAAAATGATGCTTCAGATATTAAACGTCAAAGATTTGAAATTTCTCTCTGTTTCTTTCCTTTCGTATTCCCTTTTCCTTCTCTCACAGCGATTTGATTATGTGGTTTGCTGCCATATTAGCAGATCTGTTATCAGATGCAAATTTGAATCCAATTTCATATTTCGTCCCCCTTCTTTCCATTGTATGGAAAATGATGCTTCAGATATTAAACGTCAAAGATTTGAAATTTCTCTCTGTTTCTTTCCTTTCGTATTCCCTTTTCCTTCTCTCACAGCGATTTGATTATGTGGTTTGCTGCCATATTAGCAGATCTGTTATCAGATGCAAATTTGAATCCAATTTCATATTTCTTCCCCCTTCTTTACATTAATAAGTTTTGAGGTTTGCTTCTTATCTTGTGGTTCTGTCAGTAACTAAAAATGTAACTTAAAATACAGGATATGGTTATAAAATTGAGAAAGTATATGACTATACCACTGTGAGATTTGGATTTGGCCTTACATTCATAACTCTTGCTATTCTGGCCATTCCTTTTATATTTCCAAAGAAAACCTTGCTGTGAAAAACCCAAGGGATGCATTCCCACATTCGTGGATGGCATACCTATTAAAACTGTTGTTGTAGACCGGTGTGCCTCAGCTAGGGAAATTTGAACTTGGCACCTGCTGGCACGGAACTAGGCAAATGCACAACAATGTTGGTGACAACCGGTTGAGCTAACCCCTTGGGCTATTCTGGTCATTCTTTTACGAGAAGTTTAACTAGTTTGTCCCTTATATCGGTGGCATCTATGAGATTCAGAATGTCTTACTGTGGAATAGTTTATCTATATAAGAGGGGTGTTTGAAGCAAATAAACACTATATTTAAAAAACTATTGCCATTGTGCCAAGATGATCGTATAGCACTTGGCAGAACCAGAAGATAAAAGTTACTTTGCTGTCTTCCATAGCATTTTTCATATGTTTTGCTGAAATACGATTTCTTGAGAAAATGTCACTTGTTGTCCTTGATTCTCTCCAATTCGCTACTGAGACATTCTTTTGTACATGTTTTCAGTGAAATGCCAAATCAAGTTTAACCAGAATTTTACATCTCTTGGTTGTCTTCTCCTTTGATGTCCTTGCCTTCATGAGCAGTCTTCTTCCTAGCTTGGTCTTGTCCGTGGATTTCTATTTATCTGTCTTTTGCAGCTCTTCCAATTGCTCCATTGCCTCTACAAGTTTGGATTCCATATCATCTTTCCATTCTTCAGTCTGGTTATTGATTCCCAGTACTTCTTTTACAGACTCTAAGGTCCATTCAACCAACATGATTTGAGCACTATTGAAAATTTTACTCCAATTACCCCACAAGATGTCCTGAATATGGAAGTCCAGCTCTATTGTAAATTTATAAAGGGCTCCTTTCCCAGTCCTATAGCTGGGATCCTTGGGAAACAATATACTTGTTTGTCCCAGAGGATTCAAAGTGCTCCTAATCTTGGCTCTCTTCTTCCTATTTCTCTAAGGGCCATCTTTGAGCTGGAGTGCAAATGCCAGACATTCAGCTTCTTGTTTCTGAAGGGTTTCTTCATGCCCCACCTGATCATTTTACTTCATCCAGGCTGCAGGATATACCACAACCCAGCCTCTGGTCAACCCTCTTTCAGGAGCTTCCTTCCTTTGATCTCAGGTGTTAGGAGAGACACAGATACCGAGACTGCAGTTCCAATGGGATACATTCTATCTTCTCCCCCGTACCACCCTTCCCCTCCTCTTCTGCAAGTGGAAGCAGCGGAACCAGGAGATGTTGAAGCTCCCTCCCATGTGACTCTTCTCTTCTTAGTTTTAGGCTTGTGTATTCTCATCAGCGAGATGATTCCTGTATTGGCATCACAGTTTAATATGCTTAGGCATTAGATTATCTCATTTTAGGTTTTAGGTTAGATCTCCTCTCATCTTGATTTTGTAGGAGTGGCCCTTGCAGCCCCACTCCATATGTATTCAGATGTACTTAGCAGTTCCATTGACATTTTTATGGTCATTTGTTGTACATTAATAAGCTTATTGCACCAAGTGAAACGAGGTGCTCTACAGCCCAGTATGGGGGAGATCCTCTAACGTGTGTGATGTAGTGTTACATCTAATAAAATGTAAAAAATATTTAAAATAAATCCTATAACCATCTTAATAAAACATAAAAAGTATTTAAAAAAAATCCATGTTGGTTCATAAAATAAATAATTATGAAAAGTAATTAAAAAATAGATGTTCGTTTATAAAATAAAAACTTAAAACTTAAACCCGGATCTATCAATCAAGAGATCAAATTTCTTGAGTTTAAATTTAAAAAAAGAAATACAACTCAAGAAATTGGACCCCTCTCGGTGCTTGATAGATACGGGTTTAAGATGGATCTATGCTAGTCTTGTGTCATCGTATTTATCTATGCAATGAAACCTTCCTTCAGGAGAGCTTGGTGGTCTCTTGGTCCACATTGACCCACAAACACCTTATCTTTCGAAAGGAGTAAAAAACTTGTCTGGAGGGGAGATAGAGGGATAGATTGAGAAGGAAATCTGAAACCCCTAGACACTTGAAGGTAGATGAAAGCCCGAAGCCAAAAGTCACAGAATCAAGAAAACAGATGCATAAGGATCTTACCCACAAGGCCAACTCCTGAGAAGCAAGCACTGAGAACTAAGAAACTTTGATTCTGAGGGCTGGTATCTCTAGATGACCAGAATGAATGCTGAAGGTTTGTCTGGATGCAGACCAAAGCCAGTTGGATTTATTAAGGTTTGTCTGGATGCAGACCAGAATGATTGCTGAAGGTTTGTCTGGATGCAGACCAAAGCCAGTTGGATTTATTAAGGTTTGTCTGGATGCAGACCAGAATGATTGCTGAAGGTTTGTATAGGCCCTCGATAGGCCTTGGGGGCTTGAATACCGAACCACTCGTGCCTATTACAGGACTTGGTAGGTTTAGTCAAGCCCACAGTATCATGCCAATATACTAGGTAGATATATAAAGGGGTGTAAAAAATGTAAATGAAAAAATGGATACATACAATATATAGGGAAAATAGGGTTTTTTTTTTAAATTTGGGAAGGCATATTGGGAGGGGGGGTTAAAAAAAAACGATTTTGGGAGGCATTTTCCAATATTTACTGAAATTAGGGGTATTGTTTCATATGCCACGAACGAACGTGCTATGGTAGGCAGTCATTGATTGAAGCCCCCGTGGTCGCATCATTAGCATTTATTTGCCATTTTGATGCTTGATTAAGCAAAAATGCTCACAGTGATGACTTGATCACCCGGAACATAGGAAAAGTTTTGTTCTGGGGTAAAGAGGATGCTCTGAGTGTGGAAACGAGCAACGTCACGCCAAAATCCGCCTCCAGACCATACTTTTATTACAATCGAAATTTCCAATTAAACCATTAAAAAATGGTCTAATTTTACGGAAAAAAAAATTACTTTTCCCGGAAATTAAAAAAAACTTAGGGGGACCTAGCACATGTCCATACGACTCAAATTCGATGTCTAACATGGTCAATTACATTTACACTTAGGCTCTAATAACCTCGTAAGGCCGAAACACCATTCCAACCACCCCAACTTTGGAGGTATGAGTGAAAAACTCAAAAATTATTAGTCGTTTGTTCAACAACAAATAATTAACAAGGAAAAAAAACACTCTGGGCTAGTCGGATTAATGTTTAAGTCCTAGGACACCGAGTCTTTTACAGACATCTACCATGCTAGCACATTTATTACAATTGCCCCAAGGGGGTATGGACATGTGGTACAAACAATAAAGGGCCTACAAGGCCTGATGGACTTCTGAACTTTGATGATGAACACCTTGACATGTTTAGGCAACAGGTCCCACCCTTCATATCGGTCCAACCATCCGACATCACACTGCATCTTGTTAGGTACCATGATTTTCGAAGCTCCTCCAGCCTCTGAGTGCAATCGACCTTTTCATCGCGAAGGATGGGCCGTATCAACTCCTCATAACTAGGGGGCTTAAACCCCGACCCAACAATAGCAGATGCCTCAAACATGGACAAGCATAGACCAATAAGTTTGTTTGCTTTTGTTTTCTCCTTTACTTTCACCATGGACCTTAGAGAAGGTTGTGCACTAGGTGTGCACCTCGACATACAGAAAGGCGATGTCGTCGAAGGAGAAGGCATTGTGGAATGCTGTGTGGAGTGGGTATTGGTATCCGTACTTGTCCCACTAGCCCCCACTCTCGTTGCGGACCCGGATCTTGAAGCAATCTGATTTGTCACGACCTCTTTGTATTGTTTCTTAAGCCCAGTTCCCTCAATTGCTTGTGTGGCCTTAACACCGAGTTCCGGGGTTGTTTGGCTCCAAGGACCCACATCATGCCCTGCTATTTGTTGTGCCAAGTGATATTTTGGCCTGCTTAATCCCACCTGTCATTCTGTTCCCACACAGATTGCAAGTAAGGATATGTCGATTGAGTGGATCAATCGGTGTGCCCCACTCCCAAAATGGATCCAAAGTCTTCGGCATCTTGTATATGGAAAACTGAACTTAAAGTTTGAACCTAGGGCAAGAAAAAGAAACGTTTTTTATCATAAGCGATTGATGGAAATGTAAAACACAACAAGAAATCGAAGATATGTTGAGCATTCAAACATTGATTGAATGAGAGAAAATAAATGGATCTAGGATCTAGGTTAAGAAAAAAATGCAAAAATGTGTTTTTTCATGCTTAAGTGCCGCAAATAACATAACAGATGCAAAAAATTTCATTAAAACCCTATAAAAATAAATTTTTAAGATGGAGAATTAATTGGCAATGTAATACAGCAAGAATCCCTCTTACAAAATGAAAATGCAGTCCTTCGAGATGGCATTCGCTCCCCGATTTTCGGGAATGGTGGTTGCAGGGAGGAATTTCGCCCTTTCTGGTTCCTCGAAATCGATGATGGAGTTGAATTCGCCCCCCGATTTCCACGAATGGTGGTTGCTTGGGACAATTTCGCCCTTTCTGTTCCTCGAAATCGATGTTGGAGTTGAATTCACACTGAATTTATGGTTTGAGTAGGTTTTACAGTTAGATTCGCCCCCAAAATTTGGTTTGAAGCTGGTTTTAACCCCTATAAAATGCTATTGCTCGGTGGCAAGCATTACTCACAACTCGTGATCGTTCATCCCTTGTTAACGAGCTTGAAAGTCGAATTTTTTTTTCTGGGCTTTTATCAAACATCCGAGGGACCGAGATTCCTAAAGAGCAACACAGTGCAGTTGCACACCAGAGGACGGGGTCACGACAGTTCTGAAAGCACAGACCAGAGGACGGGTCACAGCAGCTTGGGGTTTATACGTCTTACTGGCTTTGAAGGTTATATTTTTGTGGTTGATGAAGTACTGTTGTTTTATGGAATCTTAATATAGAGGAAGAAGGAGAGATATGGTCTTTAGTGAAAATGTTTGGCCGGGAATACAGAACGAATAACTTCCGGCCAAAATTTGCTATGAATAAGAGTGGTTGTGTTTTTGTGATTTGGCAGTTAGTGTTTTGGCCATCACCTGAGAGGATTGCTGAAGTTTAGAGTGGGGGAGGTAAAACGTTGGAGAGAAGATTGAACTTTTGGGGAGCAACGGATTTGTGTAGCTTCTCAAGTCTTATTCGTGTTTTACGATGCGTGCCTTCGAAGTTGACAATATATGGTGGCCTTAATTAGTATATAGAGAGCTGGCACTTTAACTACATTGTCTTACAGGCAATTCGGATATTTTCCCTGTCATCGGTCTTCTTCATTTTTGGGAAGATGTACGTTGAAACTGTTCATCAATTTCATAAACGGTCAGATTTCGTTTTGCTATATATTTTGTGTTGTTTTGGTTGTGTATATCTGGTGGTCTTTTAGAATTTCAAGCCACTTTCTTGACGGGGGGTCTAAGATCTCACCTAGACTTGATGTGAAGGTGTCTAAAATCTATAAACTGATCTATGAAGACTATTAGACTGGATTTGCATCCAAAACCATTTTTTTCTACAATGGAAAAAACCGTACATAGTGATTTTGGCTAAAATAACATGCAACACTCTTACAACTACTAGGTAGCTTTTGTCTTATGGTGACATCTTTCGTTGCAGTGCAAGAAGTCCTTCCAGGCCATGACCATGCCTCTGCCTATTCTATCAATGTTTGCAACTAATGGGACTTGGATTCAACCTTCATCCAAAAGCATTTGGTGGCATTGAACAACATCCTCCTTAACCCACTATCCAAAAGACACACTATATCTCACTTCTCCAATCCATTCTTCATCAACACCCCACATGAATCTCTTCATGTCGCCAACCAAAAAAAAACCATAGCTCCTTGGCACATCCAAATACTTATGTCACACCTACTAAGAAACCTGAACTATCTAATTCTTTCAAGACTCAGTTCTTACTCTTTAGAATTTTCAAGTAGCTACACCAATTCTTTGTTCCAAGAATTCCTCCTTCACCCAAAGTTGCCACCGCAACTCTACCACTATTGAACTTTGGCATTGTAATCTTCCACGAAAAGATCAAAGGAAGGTCTTCAAGAATCGACTTGGTCTATGCAATTTGAAAACACAAAGAATAGCTTAGCAAACCCTCAGGTGCTTGGCTCCTCCAGTAAATCTTGGGAACAGTTTTTGTTCATCACTTTAAAAAGGAGACATTTCAGTCCATGTCTTTCGCGATTAGGTGTTGAATTCTGAAGTATGGCATTGGAGTATAAATCAATAAGCACTTGATTCTATTGAAGTTATAAGAAACATGTTTCTTGGCAATCCAAGGTAAGCTATTGCCACAAGAGCCATGGCTACACCTTGGTTGACTTATCTTTATAAGTCGTTGACTATTACTATTGTCGATGGAGCTCTTTATGATCAACTGGATAAGGCCATGAAAAAGCTTCCTATGTTTTAGGTAAAAGTACAATCACATCAAAGGCCCATTGAAGGAATTCACTAGAATGGTCACTATGTTGAACGTTCAACATGTTCTTGTTTTAAAGTTGTTTGTCTTGTCACTATGTTGAAGGTTCAACATGTTCTTCTTTTAAAGTTGTTTACAGTCTTGTCATTAGAAGATGACGCACTCGATTGGTTTCTAAATCTTTATGATGACAACATTAGCACGTGGGATAAATGTGGAGATGTTTTCCTTGTGGGATACCAAATTCTTATTAGCTACCTTGAATGAGATCAAAAGAAAGGAAAACGAGACAAGTGAAGAATTCAATCAAAGGTTTAGTAAGATTGCTCAAAATCTTTGCAAAGAAATCAAACCCCCAAGTACAACCATCCTTATCCATTACATATTTGCCTTCCATTACATAGAAGAAAAATATGTTCGCCAGGTACTAAATCCCCAAATACTTTGAAATAAGTGGAACCAGTCCACCAATTGATCGATCGATATTCTCTGTTCCCTCAATGTCAGGATTCTTTTGCAACTATATGTCTAGTTAATAACGTTTGGAACTGAATTGTATGAATATGTGCAAATCGGGATATCTTTGGCAGGCATGCTCCTACAAATTTCAATAGCATGCTTAAGTAATTGTTTTTTTTGCTCTGCATAGAGCGTAGGTGCTCCAAGACCTGTCTTCTTAATTTCAACTAGTTCACGATCATTAATATATGCTTAGGTCCTGAACCTGCTTTGTTGATTGCATTTGTTTTACCATGGATGGATGGCTTAGTATGATGCCTTGGAGTCCATATTGTTAGATATTTGCTTCATGTGATGGTGAGATGGATAATTTCTGATCTCATTTGATGTGGATGGAGCTCTTTGACCCCTCAGCAGTTCTATGGATGATTGAAATCAAACCTGGGCATGCTGGCCTGTCTTATCCTCATACAGCAATCAAAATGAGTCCTAGGCACATTCCTTGATGACCTGGCCATATGTTGAGCCTCCTAACAACCTAATTAGGTGATCTGGGATATTTATGGGCAGTTCTGGTATTCGTTAGTCTCAAACAACCATACATCAATCAAATCCAAGTTTTGGTGTGTTTTGACAAGTTTGTGCATCATAGCAATGGTAAAGTGGCTAAAACTCAGACCTGCGCACTTCTGAGAGTTAGTAGCAGCAGTAAACAGTGGATATTTGAGAAATAAATCCATGTTGGTGGGCACATCCTAGGCCCTGAAATCAATTCTCAGCCCTATTTGACCCCCTAGTCAGCAGTGATCCGATTCTGGGATGAATTTGAGGACAGACCTGTGTGCCAAAAGACAATTTTAGGCAATCTGAGCGCTTCTGTGGACTAGATCAGCAGCAAGAACCATTTCTTCTTAAATCCTGGTCACTTTTCTACCCTTAATCAGCATTAAATGCTGATATTAGACTTTGTTGTTGTTTGCAATTTATTATAGATAACAATGAGGTCCATGCATCTTTCAATAGCTTCCAAATTCGTACCATTTTTCTTTGGACATTGCCCAATTACGAAGTGAGGATTTGAAATTTCTGATCATTGGCACCTAGGATATTGATAATCTGCATTCTGAAGGGTAACGTTGCTAAGTGGAAAATTAAAGAGAGAGATAAAGTTTCAGCTGGGGATGTACTTTGTGAAATTGAGAATGTAGGCATTCATTGCTACTTTTTATTTTTTATTTTTTATGTTCTATCTTCTTTCAAAGAAACTCCAAAGGTCAACTGATTTCCTTTCCTTGCTTATTTGGTAATGTTGCTGAAGAATGCTGATTGTTAAGAAATGGTTTTAGCATAAAGCAATTGTCGATATGGAGAGTGTGGAGGATGGCTATTTGGCAGAAATGTCCATGGTGACGGATCAAAGGAAATTAAAGTTGGGGAGGTACACTCACAATCATTAAGAAATCTTCTTCTCAGTCTACAGTTGCAATTGTCATATTGATCTCTTTACTTTGGTTTAGAGTTGGCAAAGGAGTTCTAATTGTTACGTCAATGTGTGAATGTGCTGGTACATCTAGATATTTGAACAGTTTGTGTATAGTGAACTGGTAGGGTTTATTCAAAATCTGGAAGGTTTTATTGTATTGGTTTTGAATCAGCTTATAGCAATTATGGTGGAAGATGAGGATGACATTGCAAAATTCAAGGACTACACACCATCGGGGCAAGGAGCTACCATTGAAAAGGCTCCTTCAAAGGAAGATTCTCCTCCACCACCTCCACCAAAAGAAGACACTCCAAGCCCTGTTGTAACTCCTGAAACAGAGAAGAGTGCAGCATCTCCTAAAATAGAAGATCGCATTTTTGCTAGCCCTATTGCAAGAAAGATGGCATAAGGCCAGTTTCTTACTTGTCATAGGCATTCTGCTAGTGATTGTGCCTCTATCGTAGAAATAAGTACTTGGTATTTCAATCTTACTTTTATCATTTTATGGCTATTTGACTTATCTTGTTTGCGTGGTCGTGGGTCCACACTGATTGTCGCCATTTTCCAGGTTCTAATTTCAAGCATAAACGGTACTGGACCCAATGGATGCATTGTGAAGGATGATATAGAGGAATATTTAGGCGAGTCTTTCTGTTTCTGTTATTGTTATTATTGTTTTTGTTAATACATAAGGGTTTTTATATGGTGCTCACTGCTAAGCACAGGCACTTGACAGTAGCTATCAGAACATCCATTTAAATTGTTATCCTTTCTTTGTTTTTATGATTTTCTATTTAGTCTGATAAATCCCATCAATATATTCATTGCAGACTCTTTTTCACATTGCTATTGGCAAAAAGTAGAATACAGTAGTTGCAATATACAACATATTTACAACCGTTTGCTAGGTAGTTCTCCCGACCATGTTTAATCTCAGGAAGTTTGGTGGGCCTATTATTGGTTTTACTTGATCGTTCTGTTGAAACTTACCGACATCCAACACCCTTTGTTGTGCTCTTTATGGAGCCCACCTTAAGATATCCATAGTTTAAACTCCTTTCGATAGACTGTACCAGTGACTAGGAATATGTTTAAACTCCCTTTCGATAGACTGTACCAGTGACTAGGAATATGTTTAAACTCCAAGCCATATATTTTAAAAGATAATCCTGCAGTTGATTGTGTTTCGTTCCCCAAACCACTAAATACAGGAAAGCAATCCAGCCTCCATTACAAAAGTGACCAATGTATGGTCAGAGCTTCAACTGAAATGCACAAAGCCTATTGATTTCTCCCCCAGACCTCCAGTTTCAATCGCAGCCTCTAAACTGCTTGGATGATGAGATGAGGGCTTCCTGCTGGCAACTGCGGTGGGGTGGGAGTATAAGATGCAGAGTGCGTCGTATAATTCAATCCGTTCGTGATCACTTCACACTTATATTTGAAACCTTAACAAAAGCAAAGACTAACTGCTCTAATAATGCCGCTGGAATTTTTAGATCTGTATGCTCACGTCATTTCTTGACTTGTGCAAACTTGTGTGTAGAGTGTTGAATGGCTACAATTTTTTTTTTGAATCATGATCTATTCTTTTTCTGGTGAACTTTAGCTCTTTGGTTATTCATGGCATATATAGAGTATGATATGTTGATTGTTTTAAGAGTGTACAACATGCACTTCAAGATTCCTGAGATAACTGTGCATGGTATAGTCATTTTTCTTATATACTTATATTCTTTGGCACACTTTCTATGATGATACTTGCATCTTTTCCTATTGAACAATGAGTTGTTTGCTTCCGCATTTAAGTGTTGAACTTGGAAATATGACAAGCTTGATATGTGCAGGCTCAGGTTTGGGCACTCTGGGTTCTCACCAGCCCAACTACCACTGCATATCCATCCAATTGGACACTAACCGATTATCTTAGTCCACCAGCGATCCCAATTGACAAACAAAACAACATACTCAGTTCAGGAGCAATGTTCTGTTCACGTTCTGCTCAACTCGGCAATTGATTATCTGCAATAAGTCACTTGGCCATGGTCGTTGTGCAACAGACTCTGTGCATGGACAATCCGCCTCCGATGTGGATACTGAACAATAGACTTTCAGCTATCCTTCTCTGCAATCAACGCTGCGCTAGACTGTCTGTGCATCGACAATTCTTCTTGCTTGCAATCCGGAACTCCCCTTACGCTCTGCACACCTTGGGCTTCCTTCCCTCCAAAACCGATTCCATCAACCTTGCACGATCCCTTCAAATCGATGCGACACTTTTCATCGTCCACTAATCCCCACTTAACCACCTTTTAGCTCATTAAACAGGTTTATAAGGCTAATCAAGAAGATTAGGGGTTGTACAAAGTTTATAAGGTTGCAGGGTTACATAGGGTTGTAAAACTTAGCCCCTAGGCTATTACAAACTCCCCCCCTCTCACTATCATGGGTGAATACATGAGGCCCCTATCATTTAGCATTCTGACTACGCCACGGCCAGTTTGATTTTATATTAATATATTTAAAAACATACAACGAGTTCTGCCACTCAGGCACTCAGAAGCATTTACATCATTCCATTTAAAAACTGGGGATCCGTGGGTGTAACACAAGAAGGGTCCAACGCCATAACATTTGTGGTACAATCATGTCAACGATTGCAGCTTGAAACTTTTACCTAGTCGTGCCTTCGCTTCCTCTGGAGAAAAAACAGCATATAACATAATAAATATGTGTATACTAATATTGTTGACTCGTATTTCCTTGGTTGCAATGATACAGATATGTGTATCATGAAGGATTTTTGTGTGAAACTTTGAAGGCAAGAAGAGTCCAACACCATAACATTTTTCAAGAATAGTGGTACACATTCATGTCAACGATGGTAGTTCGGAATTTTCACAAGTAATAATTTTCCCCAATCTCACTGGATGTTTTAATTTTCGCTAATCAATAAAGTCCCTTTCATGTCAAGATGTTCAAGATTTCGAATCACAGATGGAACAGTTCCGCTCTTTGAACTTGTTTTACTTCATTTCAAATTTTGACCATTTCATTTATTTCATATACCTAAACTTATTACTCGAATTTTTAATCATTGAAGTGAACTTTTATATACTATTATAATTTCTCAAAAAACTTTTTCATCCCAATGAAATGATTTTTTTAATATATTATTATAATTTCTGAAATTATTTTCTCATGGAAGGTAAGGTAACTTTTTGTTTCTAATTCATTTCCATGTTAAACAACTTTTTTAATTTGAATTTATACAAACATAAACATAAACTACTCAACGCATATTCCATTTTTAAAAGCTTAAATAGTTTGAATTAATATCATAATATGGCGTTTCATCATCAGAGTTTTGCCCAACCGATTTTGATTTAGCCACAGAAACAATGTTTTTTCTTGTGGGGCTTAAGCTACGGTACCGTTTGTGCCCTGCGGGTGCTGTTCTAGCATTTCATATAACATAACCCTCGACGATGGTCGATCGACCACATGTTGATGACAGTTCGAATCAACTCGAATTAGCAGTCATACCAGAAATGAAAATGCATGATCTCATATCACACTGATTGTTATGACCAAAAGATCGGGTGATTGTAATACGTGATTCATTGGATAGTAGACGCTAAAATCTTAATTCTACTAAAAATTAAACATTGAACTATTAAAGAGAAATTTTGAGTTGTTTTCAAAACTGTTGGTTCCTGATTTGTTCTAGGTTAGATTTTGATTATTCTGTGAATATGGTTATTCCTATGGCAGGGTTCCACAATGCATTCGAGAGCATTATCATTACCAGAATTTGGAACAAGTCGTACTTCACATGTTGCATTGGTTCTGGGCCAGCATGTTAACTTTCCATTGAACTCATTATTGTTTTATTTAGTTGTTTCAACTTTCAACAGCCAGTGACAAGGAATGGCTTAACAATCTTCCGGTTGTGGTTGCTTCCCCTAATGTTACTGATGATGCGTTGATTACATTGCTCGCTCTTTATCCTTTACATCCTTTCTTTGCAAATTGAATATTGCCCGTCTTGTCAGGTAAATGCATTCTTCTTCCTCAAGGTGTTTAGCATCCACAGTATGAGGAATAATATGTGCTTGTCGAGAGTGTGCAAGCATCCGTTTTTCGAAAGATTCAGTCTTTTGATGTGCCTGAAAACCATCACGATGTTCACTACATTTGAACTTTCTAACTTTCGTGAAAGGATTGAAATACACCTGAACTTTCAGGAACTTTGATCCTTTTAACTCACACAGGATTTGATATTTTTCGCTTACACGGAGGGCATTGTGTTCTTTCTAAGACGTGATATTCTGAATAGTCTAGAAAGCGATCGTGTCCTTAAAAAATGCAATCTATTCGACATGACGAAAAGGGATTGTGTTATTCATAAACATCAATATCCTTAACATTCCCAAAATCCATCAAAGCGTTCTTAAAATTTTAACTTGCCCAAAAGGCATCAACGCTTTCCCATAACTTGATTAGACTACCAACAGGAAGGCATTGACGTCTTCTAAAAAATCGATCTTTACATGCTGCGTTTTAAGTGTGTAAAATAGATTTAATTATGTGAAGGGCATGATCAAATTTTACAAAGGCATTGATGCTTGTTATCGCTGTTAGAAAGATGGAATTTAGTGAAAAACAAAACTCCTTTTAGCCACAGTTAGAGGCACATGTGCAGAGCTTCGTTTAGGGAGATCAGATGACATTTTCAAATAGGTTTCTTGTTCCCAGTCTTGTACTAGTGAGCACTACTACGAAAGTACAATGCGTTCTTGCTATAGTGCAACGCATTTATTGAAGTATTTAGCTCAGAGGAGGATCAGTGTGTTGTTAGTGACCTCTGTCTGGTATTTTTGAAGCATTTAACATTATGAGGTAATAGGGATCGTTTCAGAGATTTATCGCTCTTATCAGCTATGCAGCCTCGCGTGTGACATCATTCCAAGTTGTTTGGTTGCTGCTACTGAGCATGGCACAATCAGCAGGTAGTTACACTAAGTTTTGTGCCTATTTGACTGAATTTTTGGATTGAAACTTGGCAGTGGTGCCATGGGTTACGCCTTAGGATTCAAGGGTATATTTAGATAGTACAGGAACTAATTTAATGTTATTCTTCATGCATTCCAAGATAAGGCTTTTCATGATCAACCATGATCAGCCTTGAAAAGGTCCTTCATATTTTTGTAATATAACCATGCTCATCATTTTACATGGTAGAGTGCCGTCTTTGTGTGATATCATTGCATTCATGTTTACAGTCAGTAGTTGAACTAGCTGTCAGAAACAAGAAATATGTGACTGCAATCGATTTCTTTTGCTGATTTTCCGAGTTACATGAAATTGAAATCCATTGATTTTCTGTTGAGAGTTACAACTGTTCACCTGTCTAGGTCAGTTTTTTAATTTTTATTTTTTATATGTTCAGGTTTGAATATTTTCTTCTCTTTTATTTAGTTGTTGCTTCTAGTATTGTCATTGTGGAATCTACTGTTGTTATAGCTGAATTTGCTGCCATTACTGTAGAATCTACCTCTGTTATAACTAAATCTGCTTCTATTATTATATCAATCTGTTTTCAAAGTGATAGTAGTTCTAGTTCACAGTTAGCACGGTGTTAAGTCTACAATGTTTTAGGTACATGGCACCGTGCAATTTCATTTCATCTTTAGATGCCCTAACCTATTATGAGAATCATTGTCGTTAATCATTGTTTGCTCACAGATTCACATGCTTGTAAGAACTTCCACATAGTAAGAGGACCAAGGATGTATCGCCCTACGCCTGATGATGTTTTGCCATACACCTTACCAACTGTGGGCTCATTGTTTCTTACTCCCAAAGTCTAGGTAGTTATTGAAGATGTAGCTGTTGATTCTCGTGTGCAAATCATCGTGGATGATGAACATGTTTGCAAAGCTGTTGGCATGATTGTGGAAGCTAAATATCCACAAATATGCTGGACACCTTGCATTATTATTTTTTTTTTTAAATTTAGCACTTACATCTATTGCTTCAGATGTTACATGGATTGGAAATCTTATTGATGATGCACACCATATCCGTAAATTTGGTACTGAACCAGACCAATGCCCTCACAATATATAAAGAGTACAGAAAATCTACAATTGTTGAAGGTTGCCGATACTCCGGTTTGCTTCATCATTCATCACTTTTAAGAGGTTGGGGAAGGCAAGGCCACTCTTGGGGCTATGGTTATTTCTTAGTTTTGGTGTTTTCGGAGGAAGACAGATCAAGCCGCTTCAAAAAAGGTAAAATAAACAAAAAATGCAATCTATTGGACATGACGAAAAGGGATTGTGTTATTCATAAAAATCAATACCCTTAACATTCCCAAAATCCATCAAAGCGTTCTTAAAATTTTAACTTGCCCAAATGGCATCAACGCTTTCCCATAACTTGAGAAGACTAACAACATGAAGGCATTGACGTCTTCTAAAATATCGATCTTTACATGGTGCGTTTTAAGCGTGCAAAATAGATTTAATTATGTGAAGAGCATGATCAAATTTTACAAAGGCATTGATGCTTGTTATCGCGGTTAGAAAGATGGAATTTAGTGAAAAACAAAACTCCTTTTAGCCACGGTTAGAGGCACATGTGCAGCGCTTCGTTTAGGGAGATCAGATGACATTTTCAAATAGGTTTCTTGTTCCCAGTCTTGTACTAGTGAGCACTACTACGAAAGTACATTGCGTTCTTGCTATAGTGCAACGCATTTATTGAAGGATTTAGCTCAGAGGAGGATTAGTGTGTCGTCGTTAGTGACCTTTGTCTGGTATTTTTGAAGCATTTAACATTATGAGGTAATAGGGATCTTTTCAGATATTTATCGCTCTTATCAGCTACTCAGCCTCGCGTGTGACTGCATTCCAAGTTGTTTGGTTGCTGCTACTGAGCATGGCACAATCAACAGGTAGTTAGACTAAGTTTTGTGCCTATTTGACTGAATGTTTGGATTGAAACTTGGCAGTGGTGCCATGGGTTACGCCTTAGGATTCAAGGGTATTTTTATACAGTACAGGAACTAATTTATTGTTATTCTTCATGCATTCCAAGATAAGGCTTTTCATGATCAACCATGATTAGCCTTGAAAAGGTCCTTCATAATTGTAACTAACCATGTTCACCATTTTACATGGTAGAGTGCCGTCTTTGTGTGATATCGTTGCATTCATGTTTACAGTCAGTAGTTGAACTAGCTGTCAGAAATAAGAAATATGTGACTGCAATCGATTTCCTTTGCTGATTTTCGAGTTACATGAAATTCAAATCCACTGATTTTCTGTTAAGAGTTACAACTGTTCACCTGTCTAGGTCAGTTTTTTATTTTTTTATTTTTTATATGTTCAGGTTTGAAGATTTTCTTCTCTTTTATTCAGTTGTTCCTTCTACTATTTTCATTGTGGAATCTACTGTTGTTATAGCTGAATTTGCTGCCATTACTGTAGAATCTAGCTCTGTTCTAAGTTTATAACTAAATCTGCTTCTATTATTATATCAATCTGTTTCCACAGTGAATAGTAGTTCTAGTTCACAGTTAGCACGGTTTTAAGTCTACAATGTTTTAGGTTCATAGCACAGTGCAATTTCATTTCATCTTTAGATGCCCTAACCTATTATGAGAATCATTGTCGTTTATCATTGTTTGCTCACAAAGTCACATGCTTGTAAGAACTTCCAGATTGTAAGAGGACGAAGGATGTATTGCCCTACGCCTGATTCTCTCAAAGACATACACCTTACCAATTGTGGGCTCAAAGTCTAGGTCGTTTTTGAAGATGTAGCTGTTGATTCTCATGTGCAAATCATCGTGGATGATGAACATGTTTGGAAAGCTGTTGGCATGATTGTGGAAGCCTAAATATCCACAAATATTCTGGACACCTTGCATTATTGTTTTTTTCTTTAATTTAGCACTTACATCTATTGCTTCAGATGTTACATGGATTGGAAATCTTATTGATGATGCACACCATATCCGCAAATTTTGTACTAAACCAGACCAATGCCCTCACAATATATAAAGATTACACATATCTACAATTGTTCAAGGTTGTCGATACTCCGGTTTGCTTCATTATTCATCATTTTTAAGAGGTTGGGGAAGGTCAAGGCCGCCCTTGGGGCTATGGTTATTTCTTAGTTTTGGTGTTTTCGGAGGAAGACGGATCAAGCCGCTTCAAAAAATGTAAAGGACACAATGCTAGACGATGTTTGGTGGAGATTGTAGATCTGGACAATGCAGCCCAAATTCTTCTTAAACAGGTGACTTATCTTCTCCAAAGTTGCTGGAACAATTTTGTTCTTCAATTATCACTTGAGAAGATTTTTGGTTTGGCATAGGCTCATAATAAAAATTAGTCCTCCTATGGTTGTCTTATGCTTTATGCTTCTTGAGTGCCAATGATCTTTTCCCCGAATTGTTGAACTGGTTCTTAAAATAGACCATAAAGCCCCCTGTTTGTATGGGCTGATTTTTTAATTTGGTTTTGCTTGTTGTGTGTTATGTCTCAGATCCCGTCTCGTACATTCAACAGTAAATTTTTGGAATACATGATCTGGATTTATAATGCATCGGACACTTCAAAAAACTAGAAGATCTCATGAAAATACATAAATTACATTCGCTGCAATTAATATGGAATTTTTTATAGCAGCACTGAAGTATTTATTAAGTCAAACAAAGCCTTGTAATGATAATTTTTGGCAACCAAGCCGCTTGATGAGTCTTTAACAACTTGTACACAAATACATTTTCAAATCTGCGATTCCTGTACTGGCCCAAATTTACTATTATCAATTTCTATTTTGCAAAAGATGTTCAAAACAATGGTCTGTAGAGTGACCTTTAATTCTGCCAAACACTTCTTTTCTAAGTTCGGACAGTTCTTCATCTTTCTTACTAGCATCCTTGCTCATTTTCGCAAGCTCTGCCTTTACGGAAATATTTTCAGCCTTTTGATCTTTCAGACCGATAATAATCTTCTCAAATTTTCTAAGCTTATCATTCATCAACATACTATTTTCTTCATGTTTCTGTAGCTGATCCAATATTATCTTGTTCTTGTCTGAATGAATGGTTCCCAGGAAGAGGGGAAACCATTGAGAGTCATCATGACAAGTTGTGTGTGTTCAAGCAGCTTGCTTTGTGGCATTTCCAAGCAGTGAAAGCAAGGCAAAAGATATCTTGGAAATCATCCACTAAGATGTATGTGGTCGTATGTCATCCAGTTCTCTGAGTGGGTATGTTTACTATGTCTCTTTTATTGATGACTTCTCCAGGAAGACTTGGGTCTACTTCTTGAAGAAGAAAGATGAGGTGTTTGATAAGTTCAAGGAAATTCAAAACCTTGATGGAGAATCAAACTGACAAGAAGATCAAAACATTCAGATACGACAATGGTGGAGAATTCACCTCAGGTGACTTCAAGAAGCTTTGCAGTGATTCAGGGATTAAGAGGGAGTTGACTGCTCCTTATAATCCACAACAAAATGGAGTTGTTTTCGTTAGTTTATATGTCCATTTTCCTACTTGTTTGCTTGTTGCGTGGTCACGATTTGGACTGCTTGATGAACTTCCATTTCCTGATTTTTCCCAACATACAAGGTTAGGAGGGTAGGGATTTTCGAAGGCTCCTCGGTCAGAGTAGCATCGACTCGCTGGATTGCATTGCAAGTCTCCGTTGGGACGATAACTATGTCAAGGACGTGTGTGAACAACTCATCCAAACATCTGGCGAGATATTATCCACTTGTTATTGCTTTTATTTCTGGGTTTTTCTTTATTTAGCTTAGACGTGCATTTTCAGGCTTGTCTTCTAGTTGTTTGCTCAGGATTTCGACTGCCTGATCGACTTTCGTTGCCTGGTTCCGCCGAACATGTTGTTTGGAGGAGAGTAGGTTTTTCGATTACGCCTTGATCAGAGTGAGATATAGATTTCTCTAAGTTGTTTAACATTCATGGGATTCATCTTCATGTTAGAAAACTGACATCCTTTTTTCAATTGCTCTTTGATATCCCCCTTATTTGCTACTCTCAGTGATCCTTTAGTTACATCATAGCCTCCCGCAACTAACACATGGTATTAGTGATATATTACAGAGTTGCATCGACTCGCTGGATTGCATTGCAAGTCTCCGGTGGGACGATAACTATCTCAAGGACGTGTGTCAACAACTCATCCAAACATTTGGCCAAAACTTACCTCCTTGTTATCGCTTGCATTTCTGGGTTTTGTTTTGTTTAGATTATATATCCATTTTCCTGCTTATTTGTTTGTTGCATGCTGAGGATTTGGACTGCTTGATCAACTTCCATTGCCTGATTCTTCCAAACATGCAAGTTGAAGCAGAGTAGGGTTTTCCAAGGGTGCCTCGGTCAGAGTGAGTTGTGCATTTCTGCAGTGTGTTTAACATTCATGTAATTGATATTCGGGTCAGACAACTAGGAGTGGATCTTTTTTTCAATTGTGCTTTGAATCCCCCCTTTGTTTCCTACTCTCAGTTGTCCTCTACTTGCATGATAGACTCTTGCAACTGACACCTGGTCTATTTGATTTACAATAGAGTTGCATTAACTCGCGGGACTGCGTTGCAAGCCTCCCGTGGGAAGATAGCTACCTCTAGGACGTCTGGGAATTCTTCATCCAAACTTGTGGCCATATCTTACATGGTTGTTTTTGCTTTCATTTCTTTTTTATGTTTGGTTTATCTTATATATCAATCTTCCAGCTTGTTTGCTACTTGGTACCTTAGGCTTTGGACTTCCTTATCAACTTCCATTGCTAGGATCCACCGAACATGCAGGTTGGAGGAACGTAGTGTTTTTAGAGGCGCCTCGATCATATTGCTTTGCAGATTTCCACGAAGTGTTTGTTATTCATGTGACTCTTCTTCAGGTTAACCAACTGGGAGTGGTGATTGAACTCCGGTCCGAAAATATAAGGAGTGGTGATTCATCTTCATGTTAGACAACTAACATGCTTTTTTCAAATGTTCTTTGGATTCCCACTTATTTCCTACTCTCACTGATCCTCTAGTTACATGATAGAGTACTGCAACTCACACATGGTATTTGTGATATATAGAGTTGCATCGACTCGCTGGATTGCATTGAATGTCTCCGGTGGGACTATAACTACCTCTAGGACGCGTGTGAACAACTCATCCAAAAATGTGGCCAAACCTTACCTGCTTCTTTTTGCTTTCATTTCTGGGTTTTGTTTTCTTTAGTTTATATGTCCATTTTCCTGCTTGTTTGTTGGTTGCGTGGTAAGGATTTGCGCTGCTTGATCAACTTCCATTTCCTGATTCTTCCAACAATGCAAGCATGAGGAGGGTAGGCTTTTTCGAGGGCGCCTCGGTCAGAGTGACTTGTACATTTCCACAGTGTGTTTAACATTCATGTAATTCATATTCGGGTCAGACAACTAGGAGTGGATCTTATTTTCAATTGTGCTTTGAATCCCCTGCTTGTTTCCTACTCTCAATTGTCCTCTACTTGCATGATAGACTTTTGCAACTGACACCTGGTATCCTCGATTTACAATAGAGTTGCATTAACTCGCGGGACTGCGTTGCAAGCCTCCAGTGGGAAGATAGCTACCGCTAGGATGTGTGGGAATTCTTCATCCAAGCTTGTGGCCAGATCTTACTTGCTTGTTTTTGCTTTCATTTATTTTTTTGTTTGGATTTATCTTATATATCAATCTTCCAGCCTTTTTGCTACTTGCTTGCTTAGGCTTTGGACTGCTCGATCAACTTCCATTGCTAGGATCCACCCAACATCCAGGTTGGAGGAGCGTAGTGTTTTTAGAGGCGCCTCGATCATATCGCTTTGTAGATTTCCACGAAGTGTTTGTCATTCATGTGACTCTTCTTCAGGTTAAACAACTGGGAGTGGTGATTGAACTCCGTTCCCAAAATATAAGGAGTGGTGATTCATCTTCATGTTAGACAACTAGCATGCTTTTTTCAATTGTTCTTTGAATTCCCCCTCATTTCCTACTCTCACTGATCCTTTAGTTACATGATAGGCTACTGCAACTCACACGTGGTATTTGTGATATATTATAGAGTTGCATCGACTCGCTGGATTGCATTGCATGTCTCCGGTGGGACTATAACTACCTCTATGACGTGTGTGAACAACTCATCCAAACATGTGGCCAAACGTTACCTGCTTGTTATTGCTTAAATTTCTGGGTTTTGTTTTCGTTAGTTTATATGTCCATTTTCCTACTTGTTTGCTTGTTGCGTGGTCACGATTTGGACTGCTTGATCAACTTCCATTTCCTGTTTTTTCCCAACATAGAAGGATGAGGAGGGTAGGGATTTTCGAAGGCTCCTCGATCAGAGTAGCGTTGACTCGCTGGATTGCATTGCAAGTCTCCGTTGGGACGATAACTATGTCAAGGACGTGTGTGAACAACTCATCCAAACGTGTGGCGAGATATTATCCACTTGTTATTGCTTTTATTTCTGGGTTTTTCTTTATTTAGCTTGGACGTGCATTTTCAGGCTTGTCTTCTAGCTGCTTGCTTAAGATTTCGACTGCCTGATCGACTTCCGTTGCCTGGTTCCGCCAAACATGTTGTTTGGAGGAGAGTAGGTTTTTTCGATTACGCCCTGGTCAGAGTGAGATATAGATTTCTCTAAGTTGTTTAACATTCGTGGGATTCATCTTCATGTTAGAAAACTGACATCCTTTTTTCAATTGCTCTTTGAATTCCCCCTTATTTGCTACTCTCAGTGATCCTTTAGTTACATGATAGCCTCCCGCAACTAACTCATGGTATTTGTGATATATTACAGAGTTGCATCGACTCGCTGGATTGCATTGCAAGTCTCCGGTGGGACGATAACTATCTCAAGGACGTGTGTCAACAACTCATCCAAACATTTTTCCAAAACTTACCTGCTTGTTATTGCTTGCATTTCTGGGTTTTGTTTTATTTAGATTATATATCCATTTTCATGCTTGTTTGTTTGTTGCATGCTGAGGATTTGGACTGCTTGATCAACTTCCATTTCCTGATTCTTCCCAACATGCAAGTTGAAGCAGAGTAGGGTTTTTCAAGGGTGCCTCGGTCAGAGTGAGTTGTACATTTCTGCAGTGTGTTTAACATTCATGTAATTGATATTTGGGTCAGACAACTAGGAGTGGATCTTTTTTTCAATTGTGCTTTGAATCCCCCCTTTGTTTCCGACTCTCAGTTGTCCTCTACTTGCAGGATAGACTCTTGCAACTGACACCTGCTCTCTTTGATTTACAATAGAGTTTCTTTAACTAGCGGGACTGTGTTGCAAGCGTCCCGTGGGAAGATAGTTACCTCTAGGACGTCTGGGAATTCTTCATCCAAACTTGTGGCCATATCTTACATGGTTGTTTTTGCTTTCATTTCTTTTTTATGTTTGGTTTATCTTATATATCAATCTTCCAGTCTTTTTGCTACTTGCTTGCTTAGGGTTTGGACTGCCTGATCAACTTCCATTGCTAGAATCCACCCAACATGCAGGTTGGAGGAGCGTAGTGTTTTTACAGGCGCCTCGATCATATCGCTTTGCAAATTTCGACGAAGTGTTTGTCATTCATGTGACTCTTCTTCAGGTTAACCAACTGGTAGTGGTGATTGAACTCCGTTCCCAAAATATAAGGAGTGGTGATTCATCTTCATGTTAGACAACTAGCATGCTTTTTTCAATTGTTCTTTGAATTCCCTCTCATTTCCTACTCTCACTGATCCTTTGGTTACATGATAGACTACTGCAACTCGCACGTGGTATTTGTGATATATTATAGAGTAGCATCGACTCGCTGGATTGCATTGCATGTCTCCGGTGGGACTATAACTATGTCTATGATGTGTGTGAACAACTCATCCAAACATGTGGCCAAACCTTACCTGCTTATTATTGCTTACATTTCTGGGTTTTGTTTTCGTTAGTTTAAATGTCCATTTTCCTTCTGGTTTGCTTGTTGCCTGGTCACGATTTGGACTGCTTGATCAACTTCCATTTCCTGATTTTTCCCAACATACAAGGATGAGGAGGGTAGGGATTTTCGAAGGCTCCTCGGTGAGAGTAGCATCGGCTCGGTGCATTGCATTGCAAGTCTTCGTTGGGACGATAACTATATCAAGGATGTGTGTGAACAACTCATCCAAACATGTGGCAAGATATTATCCACTTGTTATTGCTTTTATTTCTGGGTTTTTCTTTATTTAGCTTAGACGTGCATTTTCAGGCTTGTCTACTTGCTGCTTGCTCAGGATTTTGACTGCCTGATGGACTTCCGTTGCCTGGTTCCGCCGAACATGTTGTTTGGAGGATAGTAGTTTTTTTCGATTACGCCTTGATCAGAGTGAGATATAGATTTCTCTAAGTTGTTTAACATTCATGGGATTCATCTTCATGTTAGAAAACTGACATCCTTTTTTCAATTGCTCTTTGAAATCCCCCTTATTTGCTACTCTCATTGATCCTTTAGTTACATGATAGCCTCCCGCAACTCACACATGGTATTTGTGATATATTGCAGAGGTTCATCGACTCGCTGGATTGCATTGGAAGTCTCCGGTGGGACGATAACTATCTCAAGGACGTGTGTCAACAAGTCATCCAAACATTTGGCCAAAACTTACCTGCTTGTTATTGCTTGCATTTCTGGGTTTTGTTTTATTTAGTTTATATATCAATTTTCTTGCTTGTTTGTTTGTTCATGCTGAGGATTTGGACTGCTTGATCAACTTCCATTGCCTGATTCTTGCCAACATGCATGTTGAAGTAGAGTAGGGTTTTTCAACGGTGCCTCGAGCAGAGTGAGTTGTACATTTCTTGAGTGTGTTTAACATTCGTGTAATTTATATTCGGGTCAGACAACTAGGAGTGGATCTTTTTTTCAATTGTGCTTTGAATCCCCCCTTTGTTTCCTACTCTCAGTTGTCCTCTACTTGCATGATAGACTCTTGCAACTGACACCTGGTCTCTTTGATTTACAATAGAGTTGCATTAACTCGCGGGACTGCGTTGCAAGCCTCCCGTGGGAAGATAGCTACCTCTAGGACGTGTGGGAATTCTTCATGGACGTTTGATTTATCTTATATATCAATCTTCCAGCTTGTTTGCTACTTGCTTCCTTAGGCTTTGGACTGCCTTATCAACTTCCATTGCTAGGATCCACCGAACATGCAAGTTTGAGGAACGTAGTGTTTTTAGAGACGCCTCAATCATATTGCTTTGCAGATTTCTACGAAGTGTTTGTCATTCATGTGACTCTTCTTCAGGTTAACCAGTTGGGAGTGGTGATTGAACTCCGTTCCCAAAATATAAGGAGTGGTGATTCATTTTCATGTTAGACAACTAACATGCTTTTTTCAAATATTCTTTGAATTCCCCCTTATTTCCTACTCTCACTGATCCTCTAGTTACATGATAGACTACTGCAACTCACCCGTGGTATTTGTGATATATTATAGAGTTGCTTCGACTCGCTGGATTGCATTGAATGTGTACGGTGGGACTATAACTACCTCTAGGACGTGTGTGAACAACTCATCCAAAAATGTGGCCAAACCTTACCTGCTTCTTATTGCTTTCATTTCTGGCTTTTGTTTTCTTTAGTTTATATGTCCATTTTCCTGCTTGTTTGTTGGTTGCGTGGTCAGGATTTGGACCGCTTGATCAACTTCCATTTCCTGATTCTTCCAACCATGCAAGCATGAGGAGGGTAGGGTTTTTCGATGGCGCCTCGATCAGAGTGACTTGTACATTTCTACAGTGTATTTCACATTCATGTAATTCATATTCGGGTCAGACAACTAGGAGTGGTTCTTATTTTCAATTGTGCTTAGAATCCCCTGCTTGTTTCCTACTCTCAGTCATCCTCTACTTGCATGATAGACTTTTGCAATTGACACCTGGTATCTTCGATTTACAATAGAGTTGCATTAACTTGCGGGACTGCGTTGCAAGCCTCCCGTGGGAAGATAGCTACCGCTAGGACGTGTGGGAATTCTTCATCCAAACTTGTGGCCAAATCTTACTAGCTTGTTTTTGCTTTCATTTATTTTTTTTGTTGGATTTATCTTATATATCAATCTTCCAGCCTTTTTGCTACTTGCTTGCTTAGGGTTTGGACTGCCTGATCAACTTCCATTGCTAGAATCCACCCAACATCCAGGTTGGAGGAGCGTAGTGTTTTTAGAGGCGCCTCGATCATATCGCTTTACAAATTTCTACGAAGTGTTTGTCATTCATGTGACTCTTGTTCAGGTTAACCAACTGGGAGTGGTGATTGAACTCCGTTCCCAAAATATAAGGAGTGGTGATTCATCTTCATGTTAGACAACTAGCATGCTTTTTTCAATTGTTCTTTGAATTCCCCCTAATTTCCTACTCTCACTGATCCTCTAGTTACATGATAGACTACTGCAACTCACACGTGGTATTTGTGATATATTATAGAGTTGCATCGACTCGCTGGATTGCATTGAATGTCTCCGGTGGGACTATAACTACCTCTAGGACGTGTGTGAACAACTCATCCAAAAATGTGGCCAAACCTTACCTGCTTCTTATTGCTTTGATTTCTGGGTTTTGTTTTCTCTAGTTTATATGTCCATTTTCCTGCTTGTTTGTTTGTTGCGTGGTCAGGATTTGGACTGCTTGATGAACTTCCATTTCCTGATTCTTCCAGCCATGCAAGCATGAGGAGGGTAGGGTTTTTCGAGGGCGCCTCGATCAGAGTGACTTGTATATTTCTATAGGGTGTTTAACATTAATGGGATTCATCTTGAGATTTTTTAGGTACATATCTACATGACATTGCGTTTTAGGAAAACTAACTAAACAACATATTTTTATTGCATTCATTTCTTTTTATTTTTTATTAACTTATATATAAATTTTTTAACTTGTTTGTTTCTCGGTTTCTTAGGATTTGGATAGTTGGATGAACTTCCATTGCCAGTTTCCTCCCAACATGCAGGTTAGAGGATAGTAGGTTTTCGTGTGGGCGACTCAATCAGATTGCGTTGCAGATTTCTACCGGGTGTTTATTTTTCACAGGATTCATCTTCGAGTTAGACAAATAGGAGCAGATCATTTTTTGTATTATCCCTTCGATTCCCCTCTCGTTTCCTACTTTCATTTCTTTATTGATCTTATACATGTCCCAACATACGGGTTAGAGGATAATAACGTTTCTAGAGGGCACTTCAATTAGATTGCGTTGGAGATTTCTATAGGGTTTTTATTATTAATAGGATTCATCTTCAGGTCAGACAAGTAGAAGAAAATATTTTTTTATATTTGGCCTTGGATTCCTCCTTTCCTGGTCGTGGTGGTCCTCTACTTGCATTGTAAGCCTCCTGTGGGATGATAACTACCTCTAGGAGGTGCAGAAATGCCTGATCCAATCATGTGGCGAGATATTATCCACTTGTTATTGCTTTTATTTATGGGTTTTGCTTTATTTAGCTTAGACGTCAATTTTTTGGCTTGTCTACTAGTTGCTTGCTCAGGATTTCGACTGCCTGATTGACTTCTATTGCCTGGTTCCGTCGAACATGCTGGGTGGAGGAGAGTAGGGTTCTTCGATTTCCCCTCGATCAGAGTGAGATATAGATTTCTATAAGTTGTTTAACATTCACGGGATTCATCTTAATGTTAGACAACTGGCATCCTTTTTTCAATTGCTCTTTGAATTCCCCCTTATTTGCTACTCTCAGTGATCCTTTAGTTACATGATAGACTCCTGGAAATCACACATGGTATTTGTCATATATTATAGAGTTGCATCGACTCGCTGGATGCATTGCAAGTCTCCGGTGAACAGATAACTATCTCAAGGACGTGTGTGAGCAACTCATTCAAACATTTTGCCAAAACTTACCTGCTTGTTATTGCTTGCATTTTTTGGGTTTTTTTTTATTGAGTGTATATATCCATTTTCCTGCTTGTTTGTTTGTTGCTTGCTCCATTTGGACTGCTTGATCAACTTCCCTTGCCTGATTCTTTCCAACATGGAAGATGAAGGAGAGTAGGATGTTTCAAGGGCGGCTCGGTAAGAGTGAGTTTTACATTTCTACAGGGTGTTTAACATTCATGTAATTCATATTCAGGTCAGACAACTAGTAGTGGATCTTTTTTCAGTTGTGCTTTGAATCCCCCCCTTGTTTCCTAGTCTTAGTTGTCCTCTACTTGCATTATAGACTCTTGCAACTAACACCTGGTCTCTTTGATTTATAATAGAGTTGCATTAACTCGCATGACTTCATTGCAAGCCTCCGGTGGGAAGATATCTACCTCTACGACGCGTGGGAATTCTTCATCCATACTTGTGGCCAGATCTTACTTTCTTGTTTTTGCTTTTTTTTTCTTTTTTTGGTTGGATTTATCTTATATATCAATCTTTCAGCTTGTTTGCTACTTGCTTCATTAGGCTTTGGGTTGCCTGATAACCTTCCATTGCTAGGATCCAACCAACATGCAGGTTGGAGGAGCGTAGTGTTTTTAGAGTCGCCTCTATCATATCGATTTGTATATTTCTTCAAAGTGTTTGTCATTCATGTGACTCTTTTTTAGGTTAATCAACTGGGAGTGGTGATTGAACTCCGTTCCCAAAATATAGGGAGTGGTGATTGAACTCCGTTCCCAAAATATAAGGAGTGGTGATTCATCTTCATGTTAGACAACTAGCATCCTTTTTTCAATTGTTCTTTGAATTCCCCCTCATTTTCTACTCTCAGTAATCCTCTAGTTACATGATAGACTCCTGCAACTCACACATGAACTCACACATGGTATTTGTTATATATTATAGAGTTGCATCGACTCACTGGATTGCATTGCAAGTCTCCGGTGGGACTATAACTACCTCTAGGACGTGTGTGAACAACTCATCCAAACATGTGGCCAAACCTTACCTGCTTGTTATTGGTTTCATTTATGGGTTTTGTATTCTTTAGTTTATATGTCCATTTTCCTGCTTGTTTGCTTGTTTGCCTCGGTCAGAGTGAGTTGTACATTTTTATAGGGTGTTTAACATTCATGTAATTCATATTCAGGTCAGACAACTAGTAGTGGATCTTTTTTTCAATTGTGCTTTGAATACGCCCCTTTGTTGCTACTCTCAGTTGAGCTCTACTTGCATGATAGACTATTGCAATTGAGACCTGGTCTCTTTGATTTACAATAGAGTTGCATTAACTCGCAGGACTGCATTGCAAGCCTCCCGTGGGAAGATAGCTACCTCTAGGACGTGTGTGAATGCTTCATCCAAACTTGTGGCCAGATCTTACTTGCTTGTTTTTGCTTTTATTTTTTTTGTTGTTGTTGGATTTATCTTATATATCAATCTTCCAGCTTGTTTGCTACTTGCTTCCTTAGCCTTTGGACTGCCTGATCAACTTGCATTTCTAGGATCCACCCAACATGCAGGTTGGAGGAGCGTAGTGTTTTTTACATAATATCTTTGACTCGCGGGATTGCATTGTAAATCTCTTGTGGGAAGATAACTCCCTCTAGGAGGTGCGGGAACGCTTGATCCAAGTATGTGGCAAGATCTTATTTGCTTGTTATTGCTTTTATTTCTCGGTTTTGTTTTATTTAGCTTAGACATCAATTTTCTGGCTTGTCTACTAGTTGTTTGCTCAGGATTTCGACTGCCTGATCGACTTCCATTGCCTGGTTACACCCAACATGCTGGTTAGAGGAGAGTAGGTTTTCTCGATGGTGCCTCGATCAAAGCGATATATATATTTCTATACGTTGTTCAACATTCATGGGATTCATCTTCATGTTAGACAACTAGCATCCTTTTTTCAACTGTGCTTTGAATTCCCGCTTATTTCCTACTCTTAGTTATCCTCTAGTTACATGATAAACTCCTACAACTTACACATGGTATTTGTGATATATTAGAGAGTTGCATTGACTCACTGGATTGCATTGCAAGTCTCCGGTGGGACTGTTATCACATATATAGTAGCCGGGCTACCTTATCTTTATTGTCAGATTTCAGTATATTTTTCTGCCAGTTCCCTTAAATTGAGATGCCGAGATGAGCATCTATGATGGATCACTATTTTTATTATGGACAACAGTATATCCCCATGCCATGACTGAGTCTCAGGAAACTGAGATTTGATGATAGATGTAGCCATTTAGCCATTTATAGAGCAGATGGTATTGCCCAGAGTTGCAGCAGTAGGTTCTCAGTGGACAGATGATGGTACAGATTATTATGTGCAGGTATATGACCCAGCAGGTATTATCTTGTGTTGTGGTTATTGTTGCTTTTATAATCATTTTTGTGGAATGTCTTAGCATTTAGTATCATGATCTGGTGATCATATAGATATGTGAGCCTGGTTGTATTGATTATATGTATATATGTCCCCACTCAGACTTAGAAGTTCTTGACCTATACTCATTGGTTTTACCCTCCTTAGGGGGAACAGAGGTGATCATTCCCACCATCTTTTGGCTTGCTAGTGTTGGTTTCATTATCCACTTTCTCCACCCATCAATTACCTTCCAGTTTGTTGATTACACTGACTTACTACTTGACTAGTGGCATGGAGGACCTTCCCCCACTATAGCCTCTTTGTTGGATGAGCTTCCCTGTTTTATTGTGTCTCGGCTCTAAGTTGACTAAGTTGTGTTGGCCAAACCTGAAACAGATAGTGATACAATCAATACAGTGTAGATGGAAACGAAATGTATATCTTATGAAACCCATTCATGTAACAAGTGTTTCTGAACACACGTGAATGCAAGGCAAGCCTAATGAAATTGGCTTTGAAATGTAAATGTGAAATGTGAAATGTGAAATGTAAATCTCTGGAATCGCGTTTCTGAACACACATAGATCATAAAGCCTAATAAATGTAAATCCATGTAACAAGTGTTTTTGAACACACGTGGATCAAGGCTATGGAAACTCAAAGGCCCAAAAAGCAATGCTTCTTAAATGTTATATCTAAACAATTGCTGGCCTCACTTGTATTGATTTTTCCCTCATTGGCTTGCAAGTTATCATGTGAGATGGAGTAAGGGTAGCTCAAGTTATGTCCCCTAGAGTCTCAAGTTACGGTTTTACGAGCACCTAGTCATGGCTGCTCTGGAAAAGATCCTCACAGAGCTGTATCAGCTTGGATGTGAGTTGTAGGCATCTGTCCAGGTGAATAAGCACTTCTGAAGTAACTTACCCATTTGTGAGACACTGTCATCCCTTGTGTTACGGCTTGTCGAGCATATGCTAGAGTGTGTATCCCCTTTCCATATCCAAAGTGTCACAGTGTCAAGTTAGTAGTCATCCTTTAGCCTAGCCTATTGATTTTTAGCCTTCACCCTTCACTAGCAAATTGATCACAACTATGAAGTGAGTATGGTCTTGAAAGTTTGGTCTGAGTCGTAATAAATATTGAAAACACTTTCTATTTGGTTATTAGATCGCCAGAGAAATGATTACTATTTGTTATAATTATCACTTGAATGATTTGTAGAGCATGTCTTAACCTCTAACACTTGCAGCAAATTAGTTTCAGTTTGGGTCATATTATTGGTCATCTTGACTTGGTCAAACCTAGTTTGACCAAAGTCAACTACAGGACATGAGGTGGATAGACCTCGGATGATGCAAATGGATGATATGTGGTCTATTACAAGTCACCAGATGGTTCCACGTAGTGGTTAGAGGTTTCTGATGATGATTTGTGATTTTCAGCATATTTGATCATTTACATATTATTATTATTTTATTTGTCTGGATATATTGGAGATTTTATATGATCATGCAGAGATCCATAGGGTGTATGAGTACACACCTTAAGTAGATTTGGGCTCTCTGAAGTCCGATGAGACAGTTGGTTTTCAGTTTCGGGTAGTTACAGTGATGACTTTCCTCAGTTTATCATTCTGGTGAAGTTTTGCCATGATAAATGGCCTGTTAGAGTAGAGTGATGGCATGATTGGTTTTCCTATGGCACTACAAAGGGGGCATGTTGTATAGCCACTTGTTTTTACTATATTGTTTTGTTCCCGGACACATTGGTGCAATCAAATTTGCCCCCAGGTGACCAAACATAGAGTTACAGGCATTTTGATTCTTTCTAGAGGGTTTACAGAGGATTAAAAATGGTTAAATTGGCTACTGAGGAATTCGATTTGGGCTACTGAGGCAAGGAAATGGAATGGTATGAGTTTTGATGATGAGTGTGATGTCTTCCACCCCTTCTCTAGTAGGTTCAGCATTTGTCCACTTCTCTTGATGCATCAAATCTGGTATTGTTGACGTTTTTTGTGCAGGAGGGAGGGCGCATTGGCTTCCTTGGGCAAATCGATTTACATAGAACACTCATCCAAATATTCTCAATTTGATCGGGAAGGCATAAATCATTATCATCAAGGCATCTACAAGGTTTTCCAGGTGAGATCCACAAGTTTTTTCTTCTTTTCCTGGTTCCAATCGATTGGCATCATTATTTTACTGTCAAAACCCTCACTTAAAATAATCGGAAAATTCTACGGATCAAATCCCTTAATCAATTGGCAAACCATTTCTGGGTAATTTAGCTTGGACCAAACCCAAAGTACCAATTGCTGGAAGTGATTATAAATGCTAATTATTCTCTGCCCTAGGTCCATTTGTCCACTACCTAACCCCTTTCCTAGGTAGTTTACTTCACCATCTCACTTCCAACTCAATTTACATCCTTAGACTATTTTCAGCCATTTCATCTTTAATCTAATCTATTCGATTCATCACACTCAGTCGTTGGTCACGTTTCATTTAAGTTTTCCATTTCATCCGTGTGTCCAACTGGTGGCTGAAACTAGACTTAGGACCTACTTACACTCATCTCCTGCCTGTTTTTCTTTCCATCTTTTAGATTTGGGTGTCCTTTTGTCTCTCGACCATTACTTGGTTGAGCGGGGTCTCCCCCTTGACTTGGCTACGTGCCTTGTTTAAAGTGACAGTACCCTTGTCCGGTGTGACTTCCGTTCCCTGAACGGAGGACCTGGCTATTGCCGGTTACACTTTCCTAGCTGTTCACCTCTACCATCTCTGTTGGGACACCTACTACCAAACAACTAGAGTTTGTGTGATAACAGTACCCATAAAGGGAAAGTCCTCACTGACTTATCTAACTAATAAAGCTAGCTAACCCAGTAGTTGGTAGGTTTAGGGCTTTAATCCATCTCGAGCTTTCATCCCCTGATCACTGCTCCTATTCCCTCTTCGGCTTCTCTCTTTTCCCACTTCGTATTCATATCTATTTCTAATATTATATTGATTTATTAATTGATTATGGTCATCCGGGCGGGTGGGAAAGAACAGGAGAATAGCTTGTGGTAGGGTTACGCAGATGATGAGTTTGATAAATCTTGGTTCATTACAATGCTCCACTCTTGACGATTTCAATTATCTTCGCTTTCATATGATGATGATGCTATGATGGATCCATGTTTATGATTTATTACTGATGATAGTTATGGCATGCTTTTATATACAACTGTGATTTTTATCATGATTTTACAGGCCACCTGCAATGCATATGAATATCCGTGTTTAAATATTTTGAATGGAAAATTTATAGCTATTATTATTTGGTTGTGGTGATTGGTTCCGTTGAGAATGCGATAGCTTCTCAAATCACAAATCAGATGGGACAAATGTCCCCATATACTAACCCGTCAATTGCTACGCCAAGCAATACCTATGCTCCCAATGCCACCCCTTCCTCCAATGTTTTAGTACACCCAAACAACAAATCCAAATGCTACCCAATAACCTAGGAAGAAAAAAGGGAAAAATAAGAAACAAGGGGCTGGTGGGAACAATACCAATACTGACAATGCTGGTGGGGGTAAGAAAGATAAGAAGAAAAATGAGTTCCCATGCAAGAAGGATTCCCAACGATTGTCGGTGCAACGGGAAGCTCATCAATAGCCCGCAGTTATAACAAACCCCTAATAACCCTATACCTCTGGAAGGGGAAAACCAAGGCGCACCCCCACAAGGGGGAAACCCATCAAATGCCAAAGTGTACATGTGTGATAAGGAGGTAAATGTTTAGACTAGGGATCATAATTATGTTGTCCTCGAATCTAGATCAAAAAGAAAAGAAGCATCCACTTTCGAATTGCCAAATTAGAGAGAAGCTGGTAGTTGATGTGATGTCACGCCTTCTTAAAGAAGTGTTGAAAAGCTCAACGCATAATCTCAATATTCAGTCTGCTCAAAGCTACAACATTGTTAAAGATCTAGCCCAGGCTCCATCGGTCTGCTCATAACTACAACATTGTTAAAGATCTAGCCCAAGCTCCATGTGCTATGTCTGCCTTATAAGTTCGCCAAAGTTCGAAACATGGGAAAATTAAAATCTTTGTTTCTCTCTATCTTGGAGAACATGTTTTTATGAACATTTTTTAAAGGCATTTGTATGTTTGGATAGGTGTTTAAAATTGGGTCTTGGTAAGTTAAATATTTGGTGCATCATCTGCAGTATTTACTATTAGCAGTTCATGGTGGATTGGCTAGCTAGCAAATTGAGGTTTGTTAGCGACTTCTTTGAGGAAAATGTAACTAAAAAGTCTTGGTTTTAAGGCCGTTTGCTCTTGCTCAAAATAATTTTGTTCTTAGCGAAAGGCTCTAATTAAAAGTAATATAGAAGTCTTAAATGCATTTGCATAAACTAGAAGTTAGCACTTGGAGTAAAAGCTATTTTCTTCCAGGTGATGTATGATAACTGAAAATTTAAGATTGGTTAGGAGCCCAAAATGTCACAAAATAATAGGACATAAGCTCGTGAATGAGTAACACAATCTACAACTATATATATATATAAAAGAAACAAATGGTGGAAAAAACCAAAAAGGGCAAGGTACATCAAAAGGTATACAGTGAAAGTGATACTCATGTCAATATTGGACTAATGTGAGAAGGGGCAGCAAGGAAAACGACAATAAATGAAGGACATACTATTATATGAGATTGAAGCAACTTTGTAAAGGTATACTAGGGTAGAGTAGTAAGGAAGGCCAAATTTTATGTGTTACAACATTGACATAAGGACACACTAAAATATCATTTGGAATGAAGTACGAGCATAATTACAATAACTTGTATATTCTTTGGCTAACATCTCTACCTAAGTCTATTTTGGATTTATATCCTCATGACTAATCATTATTTCCTTCTTGTTAATGTTTTGATATTAAACTATCATGGTAAGGATTGAGGCTATGAATATTAATTGATTAGGTCATATAGTAGGTATCAATCCGTAAAAAAAAACTAACTAGAAAAATTAACCCTAAAAAAATTGACGCCATAAAAATAAACAACTAAACCAAATTATATATATAACTTATAAATCATTACAACTCAACCACTTAAAAAGTGAAAAGTTGTTCCTATACAAATTAACTAAACTAAATTATACATGTACCTTGCCATTCATTAAAACTTACAACCACATAATTAATTATATTAATAATATGGTAGAATATGCACTACCTACCTCCGAGGCAGGGTGGAAGCCGAAGCTAAATTCGAGGTTAATTCCATTAATTTATCCGTCGTGTGTCCAGTATTAATCAACCTTCATTCCATTAATAGGGTTGCACTGCCAACAACAATCGGGGACAATTCATTAAAACTTACACCTAAAAGTTACAACCACATAATTACTTATATTATATTAAAAATATGGTAGAATATGCACTACCTACCTCCGAGGCCGGGTGGAAGCCGAAGCTGAATTCGACCCTTAATTCCATTAATCGCGTTGCACTGCCAACAACAATTGGGGACGAATCAAACTGGACAGAAAAATACAAGTATATTAAATCTAACTATTTAATCCAAGGTACTAGAATGTACTGTTCAATCCGTGATCCGCAAGTAATATATTAATGCCCCGAACAACTCTCAGATCAGAGGATATCCATTTTAAGCCCTGCAAACATTAGGATAAAATATACTAATTAAGAAGAGTCGTTTTGAAGTGCTGATATCAGAAAGAAGGAAGGTCAAGCGGTATATAATATTCTGTTGCAAATTCGTTTTGAAATGCTGATAAGGTCAAGTTGTATATAATATTCTGTTGCAACTTCGTTGTAATAGAATATATACCATGAGAGTATGAAAGATGATTAGATCTTCTGCATAAATAAGCGTAAAAATAGACAGAGGGTGCGCCATACGAGGAGGTTGGAACCCTGGAGAAACATGTCAACCCAAAAGAAACATGTCAACCCAAATTTCATGAAGATTCGTTTCCAACAACTTGATAATCGAGATTACATAAACATTGGAGCCACAGAATTAAAAGTATGGACGTGATTCCAGCCATTTCTCCCGTACGGAGCTTCGGCCTTGATAGATGAACAAACCACTAATTTAGATACAGTCGAAGTGTGTAATTGACATAAAGATACCTTTCAGATTTGACCAGCAAGTGATGGGCTCCTCCATGAAGCCACAGCTCAGATAAAACCACCCATACAAGGAAAAGGATGAAACTATAAAGATATACCTGCATATGATCTCCCATATTGACGACGAAGGCTCTTTGAATTAGCTCAACGGTGATCCAATTTTTGCCGTCGTCTTTTCAGGTAGGTTAGAGGCCTCCAACTTGGTCTTGGTATTGGAGTAGAAGAGTGATCGGCGTGCCTCTTCAATCCCAACGTCATGTCTGGCTTTGGGCATTTCGGATCCGTTTCTGGTCCATTTCCACCAGCTTCCACGTCAAAGCCATCAGGCTTCGTTATATTTCTTCAGTTTCCCTGCAAATACATCAATTATTAGTATCAGACAAAGCCGAAACCAATTTATGGGTGCACCTCCAACCTCTGGTGAAGATGCAGATCTCGCTACAGTCGAGGACGCTTTCGCCCCGGAGATGGAGATGACTGCTAGCGTCCACCCAGACGAGATCAAATCAACGCATTGCATTCAAATTCAAATTGTACGGTTCAGATTATCTGCCACCTACCAACAACCGACGGTTAATATTGCTTTTTGCTTTTTGCCACTACCTACATCCAGGTGTATAGATTTTTTCGCTGAGTTTATGTTCGGGTAATAAATTAATATTGTCGAAAAAAAAAAAATTATCAATTTTTTTCCATATTTGTTGAGGGTTTTGTTTTAATTTTCAGTTAGGAAAATTATGGTGTTGTTTTTTTCTAACTGAAAAACTAAAACCAAAAACCCTCAACAAATATGGAAAAAAATTGATAATTTTTTTTTCAAAAATATTAATTTATTACCCAAACATAAACTCAGAGAAAAAACCTATACACCTGGATGTAGGTAGTGGCAAAAAGCGAAAAGCAATATTAACCGTCGGTTGTTGGTAGGTGGCAGATAATTTGAACCGTACAATTTGAATTTGAATGCAATGCGTTGATTTGATCTCGTCTGGGTGGATGCTAGCAGTCATCTCCAACTCCGGGGCGAGAGCGTCCTCGACTGGACGGAGATCTGCATCTTCACCAGAGGTTGGAGGTACACCCATTAATTGGTTTCGGCTTTGTTTGATACTAATAATTGATGTATTTCCAGGGAGACTGGAGAAATATAACGAATCCTGATTGATTTGACGTGCAAGCTGGTGGAAATGGACCAGAAACGGAACCGAAATGCCCAGATCCAGACATGACGTTGGGATTGAAGAGGCACGCCGATCACTCTTCTACGTTAAGACCAAGACCAAGTTGGAGGCCTCCAACCAACCTGAAAGGACAACGACAAAAATTGGATCACTGTTGAGCCAATTCAAAGAGTCTTCGTCGTCAATCTGGGAGATCATATGCAGGTATATCTTTATAGTTTCATCTTTTTCCTTGTATGGGTGGTTTTATCTGAGCTATGGAAAGTTCAAGAGTGTCGACCATCATGCAGTGGTGAACTCGAACAGCAACAGGCTGTCCATTACAACATTTCAGAATCCAGCGCAGGAGGGGGCATCTTGTACCCGTTGGATACACTTGCGAAGGAGGCGGAAGGCGAGAAGTGCTTCATGGAGGAGCCCATCACTTGCTGGTCAAATCTGAAAGGTATCTTTATGTCAATTACACACTTCGACTGTATCTAAATTAGTGGTTTGTTCATCTATCAATGCCGAAGCTCCGTACGGGAGAAATGGCTGGAATCACGTCCATACTTTTAATTCTGTGGCTCCAATGTTTATGAAATCTCGATTATCAAGTTGTTGGAAACTAATCTTCATGAAATTTGGGTTGACATGTTTCTTTTGGGTTGAGATGTTTCTCCAGGGTTCCAACCTCCTCGTATGGCGCACCCTCTGTTTATTTTTACGCTTATTTGTGCAGAAGATCTAATCATCTTTCATACTCTCATGGTATATATTATGTTACAACGAATTTGCAACAGAATATTATATAAGACTTGACCTTATCAGCACTTCAAAACGAATTTGCAACAGAATATTATATACCGCTTGACCTTCCTTCTTTATGATATCAGCATTTCAAAACGACTCTTCTTAATTAGTATATTTTATCCTAATGTCTGTAGGGCTTAAAATGGATATCCTCTGATCTGAGGGTTGTTCGGGGCATTAATATATTACTTGCGGATCACGGATTGAACAGTACATTCTAGTACCTTGGATTAAACAGTTAGATTTAATATACTTGTATTTTTCTGTCCAATTTGATTCGTCCCCAATTGTTGTTGGCAGTGCAACGCGATTAATGGAATTAAGGGTCGAATTCAGCTTCGGCTTCCACCCTGCCTCGGAGGTAGGTAGTGCATATTCTACCACATTTCTAATATAATATAAGTAATTATGTGGTTGTAACTTTTAGGTTTAAGTTTTAATGAATTGTCTCCGATTATTGTTGGCAGTGCAACCCTATTAATGGAATAAAGGTTGATTAATACTGGACACACGACGGATAAATTAATGGAATTAACCTCGAATTCAGCTTCGGCTTCCACCCTGCCTCGGAGGTAGGTAGTGCATATTCTACCATATTGTTAATATAATTAATTATGTGGTTGTAAGTTTTAATGAATGGTAAGGTACATGTATAATTTAGTTTAGTTAATTTGTATAGGAACAACTTTTCACTTTTTAAGTGGTTGAGTTTTAATGATTTATAAGTTATATATAATTTGGTTTATTTGTTTATTTTTATGGCGTCAATTTTTTTAGGGTTAATTTTTCTAGTTAGTTTTTTTTGATGGATTGATACCTACTATATGACCTAACCAATTAATATTCATAGCCTCAATCCTTACCATGATAGTTTAATATCAAAACATTAACAAGAAGGAAATAATGATTAGTCATGAGGATATAAATCCAAAATAGACTTAGGTAGAGATGTTAGCCAAATTACATACAAGTTATTGTAATTATGCTCGTACTTCGTTCCAAATGATATTTTAGTGTGTGCTTATGTCAATGTTGTAACACATAAAATTTGGCCTTCCTTACTACTCTACCCTAGTATAACTGTACAAAGTTGCTTCAATCTCATATAATAGTATGTCCTTCATTTATTGACGTTTTCCTTGCTGCCCCTTCTCACATTAGTCCAATATTGACATGAGTATCACTTTCACTGTATACCTTTTGATGTACCTTTCCCTTTTTGGTTTTTTCCACCATTTGCTGAGGCTGTCTCTGAACTGGATCTTTGCTGAATCCGGGCACAAATAGTAAACCAGCAATACTCTGTGATAGTCTCAATCAAACAAGACTAGGCAACTGTCTCAATTGGCTCATATCAAAGCCTGGCATGTAAGGGTGACCCTATAGTAAATGCTAAGTAACATGTCTGTACCTTTGTACAACCATTTGTCCCCTCTGATACATCTGCTCTGGGCAATCTGAAATAGTGAGCCTCCTCTGAAGGCATCGGATCTCTGATCTGGAAAAAAAGGTACTGTGCGGTCCTCGGCCGCACAGTCTGCAGTATGGTAGCTCCCGCTAACATAGATGTGATAACAGGTACTAGACTCCCTTATGTGTTTACGGATTTATTTAAAGATGTACCTTAAGATAGAGGGTTATTTTAACTCTTAATTAATGATAAGTTCCGATTAAAACATTAATAAGAGTGCTATTCTGAATCTAAAGGCGTAACGTACAGCTATAAACCAAATGTCTATAAGCAAAATACGTAAATTATAGCCATATATAAAGTGAATGCAATCTGAAATTCAAAGCTATAAAATTCAAATCTATAGCTGTAATATACAGATTTCCATGTGCAAAGAGAAAGCCAAGGCTGTTAAGGAAATACTGCTGGCATAAAAAAGAAATGCTCACAGCGTCAACTCTGCAGAAAGCTAAAGATGTACAGCAAACATGAAACACAAAACACTATGTACAGTAATAGAAAAGGTTGGTCTTCATCCAAAAGAATAAGCGATCAATCTTGCAAATTCAACCATCTTCTAATTATATCTCTTTATGGTCAAAATAAAAAAATGGCATGACGGACATAATTGTTGGTCTCTTGATGATGTGATACAAGGTCTTTGTTTTCCTCATACTTTAGTTTTGTATCACGAAAGGGATTAGAGACATGGAAAATATGCCCATAGGCTTCCTTATGGTCTTCACGTTCTTCATCATATGATGCAGTGAAAATACTTGGCTTATTCTCATCACACATAGGGGCCTTGAACATCGCATGCCATCTTACACAGTTAGATCCTTGAATATCCCAGTTATCCTTATTGAATTGTTCAAATTCCTCAATAGAAGCTATGCAGTGCTTGGGCAAAGTAAGATGCCATTCCTTGAAATTGCCTTTCAAATGTATGAGCGAACAACTTCATAACAACATCTTCATGCTCTATGTAGACCTTATCAACAAATTTAAACTATGCTTCTAAGTGATCTTCTTCATGCATAATGGTTACTTCCCTGGAATATTGGAACTCTATACCTCCATTTATCTGGGAATGAGGCTGACCCTCTACAACGGGGCATATCACATATGTTGTAGTCAAATATTCTTGCATGAAATATTTCCAATCAATGTGAATCCTTCACTAGAGCAGATAGAAATCAAATTCTCCCCAAATGACTCGTCTTGTGCAACATACAGGAGATTTATTTCCTTGTAGAAGACAGGGTTTTAACTTCAGTGGGTCGTTAGTTCATATCTTCTTATGCCTTAATCACTAGTGGTTTCTCTCACCCCAAGTAATAGGACCTTAATTTACACGAACGGGGATTTGTTCCTCAATGCTGTCGCTAGATGAGAAATGTAATCTTCAGCATATGCTCACATTCCTTAAAATTCTGTAGCTAAACTATTTACCTTAGGAACAAGATTTTGTCCTCAACAACAATGCCAATTGTTAGCCCCCAAACTTGCACTTCAAAAATGTAAAACTCAGCACATCAATCAGGGCAAGTTTGGTTCAACCATAGAGGCAATACCCATTGTCACCTTGGCATTCACCTCTCTCAGGTCATAGTTGGTGCTTTTCCAACTTTATGGGGGACTCTCTAGATTGCCGCTGATTTGCAATTGGGTTCAAGGGAATGAGATAGATCAGAGAACAGGGTAAATTTATGATATTCAAACGAAAGAAGGATGCATTCAATAGGGCTAGTGCTCAACCTTAGGATCATGGAGTCTCTAATAAGCACATAGAGGCCTGAAAGTGAATGATGGAGAACATCAATAGGGTAGTATGACATATGAGAAACTAGTGTTGAATCAGTATGATCTGAATGAAGCATCTCCATTGGCATTCAAAAAGATTTTTGCACAAGAATCCACATTCTCCACCATTTTCTTACAGTCACTTCCATGGTTTTTTTCGAGCTGTTGGTCACCACTAATAATGGTCAATCCCTCTCCTCTGCTATAGGAGAAATCATCTTGCACACATGCCACATCACCAAGAATGTTTAGCCAGTCTAGATTCAAGGTTTGATGCTCCCTTTCAATGTTATCAATGCCACATATTATGTCAGCACAGGGCTACCTATGGACAACAAGTTGTCAAATATCTCTCCAGGCTGCTCTCCAACTAGTATGGGCATCATCACATTGTCCTTTGCTAGCCTTTCATGGGAATGTCTTATGTCATGACTGTTAACTAAATAAAGCAACAATTGGCACTGTATTTTTTGCTAAACCTCCTCTTGACCACAGATTTTTGTTTTGTTTAAGGTATTAAAGGACAATGAAGAAGAAGTGATATGATTGCCTCTTTACCCTCAACGTAATCTGATTTTCCCCATAGATTTCTGCACTACAAAGCTGCAGCAAAATCAAACTCACTATTGAATGAAGAAGATACACTACTTACCCAATTAGTATGATACTTATGCTCCCGAATGATGAATTAATTGAGGTCCTCTTGGACAACAGGAATGTTGTTGAGACAAGTTGATAAGTCATACTTCATATCTGGTTTTGCATGGTTCTAGTGCTCATTGTCAGTATCATAAATGGTGTCAACATCACAGCATATAAGAAAAGAATTTTGTGCTAGGTCAATAATAATGAATTCATTAAGTTCACGTGCTTGGTGGAATTTCTTTTTCTTGTAGCTTAATGACTTAGTATCTTTATTTCCCTTATCTTCAAGCTAACGATCCTCCTTCTCTCTTCTAGGCATAGAGTGGAAACATTGAGGCTCATGTTTTGTCAAGGCTTTGTCATCATGGCTTAAGCCACAACCATCTTCTAATTATATCTCTTTATGGTCAAAATAAAAAAATGGCATGACGGACATAATTGATGGTCTCTTGATGATGTGATACAAGGTCTTTGTTTTCCTCATACTTTAGTTTTGTATCACCAAAGGGATTAGAGACATGGAAAATATGCCCATAGGCTTCCTTATGGTCTTCACGTTCTTCATCATATGATGCAGTGAAAATACTTGGCTTATTCTCATCACACATAAGGGCTTTGAACATCGCATGCCATATTACATAGTTAGATCCTTGAATATCCCAATCCGTAATTATTCCAATCACCATTTTAATTTTTCACTCATCTCACCTTTTCTACGACATTTATCATTTCGGTGAATTACTTGTGTGGTTCACCTGGCGACTCCACCCCACGACTCTACTGAGGACCGAACTCAACGTATTAATCTTAAGTTCTAGAGTCATGCCTTGCATTAGAGAGAATGACTCAGAAAACGATATGATCATGAAAATGATGATTGAAATGGGCAAGATGATACAAAGTTTGTATGGCTTGGTTCTAAATCAGCAAAAGGAAAATATGAGACGTGATGAACATCTTCATAAATTATCTGAGAATGTGTATACTAATGATTACCCTCAAACTAGATCTATGAGGAAACCCTCAAATAACCAGGTAGTGACAAGGTCTCAAGGAAAGAATAATCTGAAAAATCAAGATAAAAACAAGCCTGTTATAAAAGAAAATTCTCCCGATCAAAGGAATATAATTCGTAAGACTTTTTCACAGTCACACAATGCTCCTCCTAAGGGTATCTTGAAGAGTAATGACCAACCTCGAAAAATGGCATCTCAAGAGACTATAAAGATAATGAGTCCCAATCCTATTAGGCCTGAAAGCAAGGAACCAATGCAAAGGAAACAAGTAAGTTTTCCCAACAAAGAAACCTTTCCTATAGTTCAAGAAAGCTTTAACACTAATGGAACCAATCCTATTAGGCCTGAAAGCAAGGAACCAATGCAAAGGAAACAAGTAAGCTTTTCCCAACAAAGAAACCTTTCCTATAGTTCAGGCTAGCTTCAACTCTTAGGTCCATACCTACAGCCAAGTTCCGGCAGCAATGATCCTTCCTGGCCTCAACTTTATGCTTCTCGAAAAGTTTGCCAAATTCTTACACCAACCATGGAACTGCTTCCAAACTCTACCCAGCAGTTCAATCTGCAATATTCCCCCAATGCACAAAACTCGCCTTGCAAGTTTCAATGTTTGTACTCTATGCTCCTGTTTTTCCTTCTAGCCTGAGAGGCATAGAATTGTTTGCAAAATTTGATCCTTTTAACTTGCTTGAAAGGCATTGTGTTCCTGACAAAATTCAATCTGTGTAACTTCCTCAAATGGCATCATCCTCTGAGAAAAATTCTTGATTTAATGTTAAGAGGAAGCTATCATGTTCTTCACTAAATTGGATCTTTTTAAAGACGCTAAAAAAATGTAGACTCCTTTGTATTATTCTAGCTTTTAAATCTCCCCCTAAGGGCTTTGAGTCTTTCAAAACATTGATAATTTTAACAGCGCAACAAGTCATCATGGTCTTTGCAAAATTCTATCTATTTAACACGTCGGAATGACATGATGTTGTCTATATATATATATATATATATTTTTAATTTCAATGCATTTTGAAGTCTTGTTAGAAGAATTTAGTCTATCGAAGTGCTTTAATGGATCTCTTTAACTTACCTTAAGCACATTGAATACTTCCCAAACTTGGTTCCTTCCAACGCGCCCAAATTTTTATATTTTGAACTTTCTCGAGCGGCATCAAGTTGTTCACATAGTCAAATCTTTTCATTTTTAAAATTCTCAATCATTTGATGTGCTTGAAAAGAATAATGTTAGTTACTAAATCCAATCTTTTTTGCACGCTTGAAAGGTATCCAGACTTTCGCTATTGTGTTTGGAGATTGCATAGCAAGGAATTAAATGATTATATCAACTGTTCTCACAACTTTGTTAAAGAAATGCAGATTTGCTTCACATTTTTTTCAAGTATCGAGGGTGAGAGGCAGATCAGAGAAAGTTTTACCAAACAACATGCTTTTATAAGAGAACCTCAGTTTGTCATTGTTTACAAGAACAATCAACCATTTTCATATATCACAAAACAATGCCCTCATGAAGGACCAGACATACCCCATTGCCACAATGTACCATCACCGGAGTTGCCATAATTCTTCTTTTAATGTTGATTCAGGGGGTCATCTCTCATTACAAGATTTCAGCAAAGATTCATTTAAAATTTATTCTTTGCAACTGCATCTCTGTGTCTGTCATGCCTTTCCCTGACCATCACAAGATCAGCCTTCAAGGTCTACCTTGAAATCTGTCCCAAGCTTGCACTCAGACCCAACCTTTGACTACAGTCATCACAATTCTGCAAGGCAATCTAAGACCATGTGCTAGGATTCTCGTCTTTGCTGTTCAGTAATTTATTTTGCCATTTTGGATGATCACACAAACCACGCTTTTATTCAATCCTTGTAATGATCATTTTTGGCAGCTAAGCCGCTTGGTGAGTCTTTAACAACTTGTACACAAATTCATTTTCAAATCTGTGATGCCTGAACTGGCCCAAATTTACTATTATCAATATCTATTTTGCAAAAGATCTTCAAAACAATGGTCTGTAGAGTGACCTTTAATTCTGCCAAAAACTTCGATGAGGGCTGTATCTAGGCTGTCCTAATGCTAATTCAAGACTGTATAAGGCACTATGCTTCGTACCTGTCAAGTCCCTCTCTCATGTTCTCATAGGCGATCCAATTGCCTGTACCTGTTAAGACTGTCCTTATCATATTCCACATAACATTAAGGAGGAGGAAATCCTTATGGTAAGGATCCACCAATTATTAACCATCTTAGACGTAATAACACTACTTCCTACAACCATTTCCAAGGATCAAGCTGTATATGGATACTGCTCTGGCAAAGTTTGGGACTGTTGGTTCAACTCACTTCTTCTTTATGAGTGCTCCCCTTGTCACTGTTACATTGAATCCTTTGTTCCTAATCTTATTGGTAATTTGCTTCAACGATAGATGGCATGGTAATGTTGTGTTCTTTCAATTCTGCATTAGACCACTTCGTAAATCTTATTGGAGTTTCTGTACACGTCGATGCTAGGACCTGATTCTGTACTTGGAGAATTTCATCAACTTGAAGATGTTCATGTTCTTTTGTTCCTTCATTGACTACACCAGCCTCACGTAAACAATCATCCTTCTTGTTTCAAGTATTATTGACTTGTCCAAAATTGTGACATCTGTAGCATTAAAATGAGTTATGTTTTCTGCTGTCATAGCTATTAGGGATTCTGTCTAGTCTGCCTGCAATATCTTGCTTTAGGCCCAGAATTTGTGCATGAAAAACAATAACCATGAAAAATACTAGAGTACCTGGATGAGTAGGGTTCGCTGAATGAAGTTGATCTTCTGAAGATATTCTGCCTTGGAGGAGGATTGGTCTTTTGCTGCTCTTTGTTCTTCATTACAATGCTGTCATCTTCATGGTGGAGTTTCATGAGAACATTGACATAGCACGAGTTTCAACCATTTTCTGGATTTCATTGTGATTTTTGCTTTAAGACTTCTCTTCATTTTTAACTTTTTGAGACTCGGATCTCATGTTCTCATAGGTGATCCAATTGCCTGTACCATAAGGATTTCCTCCTCCTTAATCTTATGTGGAATACGATAAGGACAGTCTTAACAGGTACTCTTTTGTCCCTTCATTGACTGCACCAGCTTGAAGCAAACAATCATCCTTCTTGTTTCAAGTATTATTGACTTGTCCAAAATTGTGAAATCTGTAGCATTCAAATCAGTTATGTTTTATGCTGTCATAGCTATTAGGGATTCTGTCTTGTCTGCCTGCAATATCTTGCTTTAGGCCCAGAATCTGTGCATGAAAAACAATAACCATGAAAAATACTAGAGTACCTGGATGAGTAGGGTTCGCTTAATGAAGTTGATCTTCTGAAGATATTCTGCCTTGGAGGAGGATCGGTCTTTTGCTGCTCTTTGTCCTTGATTACAGTGCTGTCATCTTCATGGTGGAGTGTCGTGAGAACGTAGCACGAGTTTCAACCATTTTCTGTATTTCATTGTGATTTTTGCTTCAAGACTTTTTTTCATTTTTAGCGTTTTGAGACTCGGATCTTGTGTTCTCTTTGCATGGAGACATACATGTATAACCAAGATGAGATTTGTCATTTGGTGACCTATGCTTGCTAAGAATGCCTTCCAGAATCATAGTGCCTCTCTCATACTTTGACCTTGCTTTCTGCTCAGCATTTATCCTGTCCAAATCTTCCTTTAGTGAGATGATTTGAAGTTGCTTCTTTTTACATATTTCATCATTTTCATGAAGTTGGTATATAAAGTCTTCTTCGGTCCTCTTGACCTCATCCACTTGGTTGTTCAAACCATCAACAGTCCTTTCAGCTTTAGGTAACTGATCCTTTTGTTCATCTATGATCTTCTTGGCCTCTTCAAGGTTTTCTGTCATTTGTTTGTTTGATTTTTGACATTCCTTTTGAAATTTTTGTAGCTCTTCTGTCAGAGATAGATTTTGTTTTCTAAGTTCTGACAGTTCTTCGTTTTTCTTACTGGCAGCCTTGTTCATTTTCTCAAGCTCCGCCCTTACGGAAATATTTCAGCCTTTTGATCTTCAGACTGATAATAATCTTCTAAATTTTTCTCAGCTTATCATTCACCAACACACTATTTTCTTCACGTTACTGTAGCCGATCCAATATTATCTTGTTCTTGTTTGAATGAATGGTTCCCAGGAAGAGGGGAAACCAGTTAGAGTCATCATGACAAGTTCTGTGTATAGAGTTCCAATATTCCATGGAAGTAACTATTATGCATGAAGAAGATCACTTAGAAGCATAGTCTAAATTTGTTGATAAGGTCTACCTAGAGCATGAAGATGTTGTTATGAAGTTGTTCGCTTATACATTTGAAGAGCAATTTCAAGGAATGGCATCTTACTTTTCCCAAGCACTGCATAGCTTCTATTGAGGAATTTGAACAACTCAATAAGGATAATTGGGATATTCAAGGATCTAACTATGTAATATGGCATGCGATGTTCAAAGCCCTTATGTGTGATGAGAATAAGCCAAGTATTTTCACTGCCTCATATGATGAAGAACGTGAAGACCATAAGGAAGCCTATGGGCATATTTTCTATGTCTCTAATCCCTTTGGTGATACAAAACTAAAGTATGAGGAAAACAAAGACCTTGTATCACATCATCAAGAGACCAACAGTTATGTCCGTCATGCCATTTTTTTTATTTTGACCATGAAGAGATATAATTAGAAGATGGTTGTGGCTTAAGCCATGATGACAAAGCCTTGACAAAACATGAGCCTCAATGTTTCCACTCTATGCCAAGAACAGAGAAGGAGGAACGTTAGCTTGAAGATAAGGGAAATAAAGATACTAAGTCATTAAGCTACAAGAAAAAGAAATTCAACCAAGCACGTGAACTTAATGAATTCATTATTATTCACCTAGCACAAAATTCTTTTCTTATATGCTGTGATGTTGACACCATTTATGATACTGACAATGAGCACTACAACCATGCAAAACCAGATATGAAGTATGACTTATCAACTTGTCTCAACAACATTCCTGTTTTCCAAGAGGACCTCAATTAATTCATCATTCGGGAGCATAAGTATCATACTAATTGGCTAAGTAGTGTATCTTCTTCATTCAATAGTGAGTTTGATTTTGCTGCAGCTTTGTAGTGCAGAAATCTAAGGGGAAAATCAGATTGCGTTGAGGGTAAAGAGGCAATCATATCACTTCTTCTTCATTGTCCTTTAATACTTGAAACAAAACAAAAATCTGTGGTCAAGAGGAGGTTGAGCAAAAAATACAGTGCCAATTGTTGTTTTCTTTAGTTAACAGTCATGACATAAGACATTCCCATGAAAGGCTAGCAAAGGACAATGCGATGATGCCCATACTTGTTGGAGAGCAGCCCGGAGACATATTTGACAACTTGTTGTCCATAGGTAGCCCTGTGCTGACATAATATGTGGCATTGATAACATTGAAAGGGAGCATCAAACATTGAATCTAGACTTGCTAAACATTCTTGGTGATGTGGCATGTGTGTAAGATGATTTCTCCTATAGCAGAGGAGAGGGATTGACCATTATTAGTGGTGACCAACAGCTCGAAAAAAACCATGGAAGTGACTGTAAGAAAATGGTGGAGAATGTGGATTCTTGTGCAAAAATCTTTTTGAATGCCAATGGAGGTGCTTCATTCAGATCATTTTGATTCAATACTAGTTTCGCATATGTCATACTACCCTATTGATGTTCTCCATCATTCACTTGCAGGCCTCTATGTGCTTATTAGAGACTCCATGATCCTAAGGTTGAGCACTAGTCCTGTTGAATGCATCCTTCTTTCGTTTGAATATCATAAATTTACCCTGTTCTCTTATCTATCTCATTCCCTTGAAACCAATTGCAAATCAGCGGCAATCTAAGGAGTCCCCCATTCAGCTGGAAAAGCACCAACTCTGACATGAGAGAGGTGAATGCCAAGTTGACAATGGGTATTGCTTGTATGGTTGCACCAAACTTGCCCTGATTGATGTGCCGAGTTTTACATTTTTGAAGTGCAAGTTTGGGAGCTAACAATTGGCATTGTTGTTGAGGACAAAATCTTGTTCCTAAGGTAAATAGTTTAGCTACAGAATTTTAAGGAATGTGAGCATATGCGGAAGATTACATTTCTCATCTTGCGACAGCATTGAGGAACAAATCCCCGTTCGTGTAAATTAAAGTCCTATTACTTGGGGTGAGAGAAACCACTAGTGATTTAAGGCATAAGAAGATATGAACTAACGACCCACTGAAGTTAAAACTGTGCCTTCTACAAGGAAAGAAATCTGCAGTATGTTGCACAAGACGAGTCATTTGGGGAGAATTTGATTTCTATCTGCTCTAGTGAAGGATTCACATTGATTGGAAATATTTCATGCAAGAATATTTGACTACAACATATGTGATATGCCCCGTTGTAGAGGGTCAGCCTCATTCCTAGATAAATGGAGGTATAGAGTTCCAATATTGCAGGGAAGTAACTATTATGCATGAAGAAGATCACTTCGAAGCATAGTTTAAATTTGTTGATAAGGTCTACATAGAGCATGAAGATGTTGTTATGAAGTTGTTCGCTCATACATTTGAAAGGCAATTTCAAGGAATGGCATCTTACTTTGCCCAAGCACTGCATAGCTTCTATTGAGGAATTTGAACAATTCAATAAGGATAATTGGGATATTGAATTGTTCAAATTCCTCAATAGAAGCTATGCAGTGCTTGGGCAAAGTAAGATGCCATTCCTTGAAATTGCCTTTCAAATGTATGAGCGAACAACTTCATAACAACATCTTCATGCTCTATGTAGACCTTATCAACAAATTTAAACTATGCTTCGAAGTGATCTTCTTCATGCATAATGGTTACTTCCCTGGAATATTGGAACTCTATACCTCCATTTATCTGGGAATGAGGCTGACCCTCTACAACGGGGCATATCACATATGTTGTAGTCAAATATTCTTGCATGAAATATTTCCAATCAATGTGAATCCTTCACTAGAGCAGATAGAAATCAAATTCTCCCCAAATGACTCGTCTTGTGCAACATACAGGAGATTTATTTCCTTGTAGAAGACAGGGTTTTAACTTCAGTGGGTCGTTAGTTCATATCTTCTTATGCCTTAATCACTAGTGTTTTCTCTCACCCCAAGTAATAGGACCTTAATTTACACGAACGAGGATTTGTTCCTCAATGCTGTCGCTAGATGAGAAATGTAATCTTCAGCATATGCTCACATTCCTTAAAATTCTGTAGCTAAACTATTTACCTTAGGAACAAGATTTTGTCCTCAACAACAATGCCAATTGTTAGCCCCCAAACTTGCACTTCAAAAATGTAAAACTCAGCACATCAATCAGGGCAAGTTTGGTTCAACCATAGAGGCAATACCCATTGTCACCTTGGCATTCACCTCTCTCAGGTCATAGTTGGTGCTTTTCCAACTTTATGGGGGACTCTCCAGATTGCCGCTGATTTGCAATTGGGTTCAAGGGAATGAGATAGATCAGAGAACAGGGTAAATTTATGATATTCAAACGAAAGAAGGATGCATTCAATAGGGCTAGTGCTCAACCTTAGGATCATGGAGTCTCTAATAAGCACATAGAGGCCTGCAAGTGAATGATGGAGTCTCTAATAAGCACATAGCCACTCTTTGATCTAATAATAAAGGGGAGTTTTGCACCAAATACCTTAAAAATTTGTGCTAAATATGGGATAGAAAGACAATACACCACACTCTACACTCCACAATAGAATGGAGTGGTTGAGAGACAAAAACACACAATCATAGATATGGCTAGATGTATTATGCAGAACATGCTAGTTCCCAGTAGGTTTTGGGATGATGCAATATTCACAGACTCTTCCAAAAATTTCTTATCCACATATCGTAAATCAACATTCGAGGACACAAGTTGAAGTTTATGTCCTATTAATAATGGGGAGGTTCCCAACCATGAAAGAAAAAATCGATCTACCGAAATGATCAAGGGACGATCATTACGAGGAAAGAAAAAATAAAAACCAAACATGGTCAACTTTGCTCTTATGGCCAATGTTCAAGAAGTATTCGAGCCACAAGTGTACAATGCAGCTAAAGGGAGACCTAAATGGGAGAAGGCCATGACTGTTGAGCATGAAAGCTTGATGAAAAATTGGACTTGGGATCTCACAGGACATCCACCAGGGAAGAATCCCATTAACTGCAAAAGGGTATACAAGGTCAAGTACAAGGAATATCAATCACTTGAAAAGTACAAAGCACTGTTCGTAGCTAAAGGGTTCTCTCAACAAGAGGGCATTGATTGAGGAGACCTTTTCCCCTACAACAAATATGAGCACCATCATTCTTGTTATAGCTTTCTCGATGATCATACCTTGATCATTCATTTTGCTCGAACATCTCCGATGGTGTTGAGCCACCATTTGGCTGGTTGCTTGATGTCTCCCTAGTTGGGAAAGAGACAATAGAAAGAAAACGCATACACCTTTGCACGTATGGCCAATGATCAAGAAGTATTCAAGCCACAAATGTTTGATGAAACTTAAGGGAAACCTGAATGGGAGAAGGCCATGACTGTTGAACATGAAAATTTGATTAAAAAACGAACTTGGGATCTCAAAGCACTTCGACTAGTTAAGAAGCCCATTGGTGCAAATGGGTGTACAAGGTCAAGTAGAATGCAAATGGATAACTTGACAAGTACAAAGCACGATCGGTAGCTAAAGGGTTCTCCAAGCAAGAGGGCATTTATTGTGAGCTTTCCTTTGCTCCTACAACATATTGAGCAACATCCATATCGTCAACGAATATTTGGAGGAAGAAGTATATATGTATCAACCGTCGGGATTTGAGATTTCAGGGAAAGAGCACATTGGTTGCAGGTTAAAGAAGGTGCTATATGGCTTGAAGCAAGCAGCTAGGGCGTGGTACATCAAGATTGATATGTACTTAGTTTAGAAGGGATTCCAATGAAGTCCTTCATATGCCAACTCATAAGTCCTACTGTTAAAGTTAATGCAACTGTGAGACCCATTCTCAGGGAGGATGGCACCCTAGTCAATTAACTAGGGTTCCTGGTCAGTTAATCAGGAAAAGGAAGTCCCTAGAAGTTACCCCAGGGCCCCCAATATTCTCCTAGGGTTCTTGGTTGAGGAACAAGCAAGATGATTCCATTGAAAATTCCCTCTCATGTGGCTAGGGCCCTTATCTGTCTCTAGGGTATTTTGTTCTTGGACCAGATAGTTTCTTGGTCATAAGGACCAGGAAGATCCTGTAGGTTGACACAGAGACATCTTTGTTTAGTACCAGGCAGATTCTTGGTCTAGGACCAAGCAGTTCTTGCAAGTACATACCTAATCAATTAACCAAGTGGATCATGGTCAGTTAACCATGTTGATGTATTTGTAGCTTCGGAAGATATTCACTTATAGATTGTATGTAGTATATTTGTACTTTATTGTATCCCCAACAGAGATGTATTATTCCTCTGATTGGAAGTGTCATCATTTGTACTTACAAGTGTCGCAAGCTATATTTTAAGTGTCGTAACTTGTATTTGATGGGTTATTAGATCACCGGTGTGGGGTCGGCCCTGTATGAGTCATGTGGGTTAAAGGGTTATTAGACCACGCTAGTGGGGTTGGCCCAGTTAGCATTATGTTAAGTGGTTAAGTTGAGGTCGACCTAGTTGAGTAAAGGTCAAGTGAAAGGAAAAGTATAAATAGAGAGTGTGACTCTCTCATTTGATTCATTCACACACTCATTCACTTCACATTAGTGAGAGAGAAGAGGAATGCGCATAAGTGGAGGAGGAGTATGCTGCTGAATATATCTATATCTTGTGTTTGATCATTGTGATCCTTTTATTGATGCTTATTGACCCGGTGAAATGTTTTGTCTCTTGTATCTTGTCTCTTATGCTTGATATGTTGTGCATGTTATTCTTTCAGTTAAGATTTTAGATCTATTGAATTAAATGATGAAAATCTAACATGGTATCAGAGCTAGCATGAAGGAAGGCATTGTATGGCATTTATGACATTTGTTGCACTTGCGACAGATTGGAAGTTAGGGCTTGATATAGAGAAAACCAGTCATTGTGGCACTTTCGCTATAAATCAGTTTTGGAGAAGGTTCAGGATCTGAAACTTCTACAGGTCGAAGATAACATCCCCATGTACCTTGTGTCTGAAGCACAACATCTAATTTGCTGTAATTTATGTTTTATGATCCGTACAATATAGGGTTTCTACCTCTTCCAGATCTCAGTCATAAACATGTGACCTGAGAAAAAAGGTCACCATTTGTTCTAGGAAGATCGAAATGAAATTCTGTAAAAAGTGACAGTAAGAACATAGATTGTAGTTTCACAGGTCTAAGTTTCAAAGTAAAAAGTGACAGTAAGAACATAGATTGTAGTTTCACAGGTCTAGGTTTCAAAGGGCGAAATTGAACTCTTGACACGTGACACTCCGTACAAGTTCGCTATCCTGTTTGATCCCATAAACATGTCATGTTGCGACACTTGGCATATCTCTCTCATGGAGAATGCATCTGAGGTCAGATATGTGGGGTTGGAAATATGACAGGCCAGGCTACCACAGGCCGAAGTTTCAGACCCGGTGGATCCAAAATTTCAGAGATGCACCAGAAACAATAAGGCACATATTTCTGTGAAATAGAATTGGATTCTGAGCATTCTCATTTTTGGCTTATCACTGCTGCGGGAAATTAGGGCTTTTGACAGAAGTGGAATTTTGGAGTGGTCTCGGCATAGGATTTCTCTCCTCAACAAAATCGAAATTTAGAGACCAATATCAAAGTGTTTGGTTGGGTAGAACCCCCTGGATCTATCAAACCCTAGTTTGGGATTTTGATCGGTAAGGTGGAAAATTAGGGTTTCTGCAAAATTTGAAATTTTATGAATCTGTGACCGCGGCTGGATGCTCCTCAGAAAAATCAAAGTTTAGAGCACAAGATCGAATATTTTGGTTGGGCAGAAGGCTTGGCTATATCAAACCCTAGTTCGAGATCCTGTCCAAAAGTTCTGGAAGTTTCAAAGGCAATTTTTGAGGGGTCAAATTCTGGAGATTTCAAAATGGAAGTATACTAGGTTGATCAACTCAGCAAGGCATTGTTTGAATCTTTAGGGTTTATCTAACAAACTTTAATCCAGTTCCAGATCGAGTCTCAACAAATCAAAGTGGATTGAGTTAATCCTAGAAGAAAATGAATTGGACACCTACATAAGTGAAGAAGTTCCAGTTCTAGAGGGAGATGAGGCTAATGCCTTACATAAGAATGCTACAGGCAATTTCGACAGGGATGAGTTACAGGTATGTTTTGAAATCTATTCATGATTAAATTTATGATATGTGTCTTAGACTTGTCTTATCACCTTAGTAAAAGTATGAATGCATGTGAATGATAGAAGACATTGTTTGATTAGTGTTATAACACTTATGATTGTACTAATGCACTATGGTGTTGTATGAGGATGATGTTGTCCGCTAACATGAAAGGTACATCAAGAAAGACAAATCATGGTCTAGTTCAAGAACACAACACATAGAAGCTCTACTTACAAGGTATGTATAATTTGGTTCTACAATGGTTAACTTATGAGATATGCAGGTTACTAGCACAAGTCATTGAAGAGAACAAGAAAATATTATGCGGGTATGTTAGACACAAATAGCAAGCATGATAATCCAGGTATGTTTTTCCTATATCAAGTTAGAATCCTACCTTATGTTAGGATCTCTTATATAAGTATACTTGGCATGATTGGTAATGATTATTCATGAAGTTATACGTTTGGGAAATCATGGTTTTATGCATATTATGCTTCTTAGTTTGATTAATGATATGACAAACTAGAAGACTCCTATGGTCAAATAAGAATATGCATGAGTCATAGAAGTCCTCCCTGAGACCTTGAATACTAATGCTTGTGATAAATTACCTGTATGTGAAATGATCATGATCGTACATGTTAGGATTATTTAGAATCATAATGTTTTGATAGTATTGAGATTATACTAATGTATGTATGGTTATGTATGAGATCCTGAGGATAACACAATGATGACACTAGTGCACACTTAAGCATGCATAGTGGTCCAGGATAGATATAAGTTCAGGGACAGATAATTCGGGAAGCAAAGATCAAGAGGGATCTAATTTGAAAATATGTTATATATATCATTTTTAATGATAAGGGATCTAAGTAAAGTAAAAGAAGAATAGATAAATTAAAGAAAAATATAATAATATTAATAAAATGTATTGAATTAATATAAACATAAAAGTAATTAAAAATAAATATTTTTTAATATTTAAAAATGATTAAAAAATTGAATATAAAAAAAATAATAATTAAAAATAAAAATAAATAAAATTATATAAAAATGAGAAAAAATAAGAAAAGATAATAAAAAATGATCTCTAAGAAATTGAAAATAAGAAAAAATGATAAAAAAAATGATAAAAAAATGATTCCTAATTAATAAATAGGAAGGAAAATTTGATATAGAAAATATCAATAAAAAATAAGAGAAAATAAATAAAAATAGATAATAAAGAAACATATGCTTACTTATTCGTTAAAAATAGATAATATCTACCGGGGTGTATTTTGTTGGAAGTGGGTGCACATGGACTACTAGGACAAATTATCTCTCCCTATTACTGGATTCACCGTTGATCATAATCGCGGGGTTAATAGTTACCACCTTTAAACCGTAGTTCCATAGGCATAATTTTTAAATGTACCGAGGTAAACAATTATCCGTATAACAATTATCCTACAGCCGCTGATTAAAATATTCTTGTATTCATCTGAGTAACAACTATCCTAGAACCACTACTAATTAAAATATTCCCCATTGAAGTATTTGTTTTCTGGATAAGGTATTTATTATTGATTAAATTAATAAATAATTTCATATTTCAAAAATTGTCCAACATATATTATATATTATAATCAAATTTAAATTCATTCATTGCATACCTTTGGTACATTGGAATTCTCTGTAGAGACATCGTTCTCTTCATCATTTTTCATGGCTGTAGAGACATTGGAATTCTTTAACTTGCTAGTGCCTTGGGTTTCTGGCCTCCACCTAGAACTACATGAAAATGAATAATGAAAATTTTTATTCAGACTTGTCTATGAAATAATAAGGCATTTGTGCCAATGTTCGAAATCAAACACATGATGTTAATTTACAGAAAACTATGAAAACCCATGAGTTAATTAATCATAATCAGAACTACCAGTTTGATAAATATATTTAGAAGAAAAAATCATTTGGCTGTTCCAAAGGCTAAAGTATTCGTCTTCACAAGAAAGGAGCTGAAGTTGAGTACCTCCGATGTAAATATGTCAGTCTCCCCCTCTGTCTTACACAGAGTTAAGAAATAAAAAATACTAATAGAACAAACCAACTTAAAGTTATAACGTGCAACAACGAATTAAAGAACATGCCAACACATAGACATTAATATACAGTAACATAATTAACATAAACATAAACAAAAAAACTAATTAAGGGAGTTATCTCCACCCCACATGACTACCTCGAGAGAGACATCAAAAAGCAACAAAATGAAATCAGGGAGGAGTATTTCCATGCGCTTGAATCCTTCCTCCTTCCCGATATATATATATAGGAGAAGTGGGCGAAAAAGAAGAAAGGGAAGACTGGTTTCAACGATAAGGATAAGAATCAGTTAAAGTTTTAAGGCAACGCTAACCCAGATGCTACAATTTTCACTCGAGCAAGACTGCTTTTACCATCCAAATCCAATACAAAACTCAAATTGATCTTAAAACCTTACAAAACTCAAATTGATCTTAAGGCTAAAGAAAAATCACCATATTATTATTTACATGAACATATCCCTTTCAAATTAATCTTAAATAGTAAGAAAAATGTCGAAAAAGATTACAATGTTATTATCTACCGGAACACCTCATTGTTCTCTTCATCTCATCACTAACAAGCAAGGAATCTACTCGACTGACTAATTGGACAAACAAGGAACACTCCATGTCCATTAATTCTTCCCTTTTGGTTTACAACAAGCACAATATTATAATGGGACGGGACAAGGAAATGTAGGTTAATTGCCTAATAAAAAAACATTACAAGGGGACAGGACAACGTATTCCTGCACCCAACAACATAGTTTTAATCTTATAGTTAATTTTATGATTTTATTATTTGAAATATTTAAAGTGATGATAGATTGAAGGATTCGAATGAGTATACTTCTGTAAGAGAGTTTTTGTATTCCTTAGTTTACAGTACTTAAGCAGCTTTAGATTCATTTCCATAGACTAAGTAGTTTTAGGTTTATTTCCAAAAGTCAAGTAGTTTTAGATTCATTTTCAGAAACATAATGCACTTCAAACAAGTCTAGATCTAATCCATATATTTTGGTTATGCTTCTAAGTTTACGATTCTGGATTGACATTTTAAATTGAAGCACTGATTTACAACAGTAGATTGGAACCCAACATTTTGGCACCGTTTTCGGGGAAGCATACTTAGAGTTAGACTTAGGAAGTTTAGTTTTCTTATATTTTTTTTTTCAAAAACACATAATAGACTTTAGTTTTATGTCAAGACAGAGAGACGAGAAAGGAAGATTTGTGAAAAACCCCCCAAAAATAGAGATAACAGGAACTTCTTCATCTGAGAAGAAAGAATTCCTTACCATAAGTGCTAGAAAAGAAACTGCAAAAATGACTGATGAGGAAACATATAAAAAAGGGGGACTAACCCTAGAACAATGTAGGGAGTATGAATGCAGGATGGATATGGAAAACAAACGCAGAGAAATGGCTGAAGAAGAAACATTAAGAGGAGGACCAGCCCCATAACAACGAAGAGAGTATGAAAGAAGACTGGAATTTGAAAACAAAAGACGAGAAGATAGAAGAAATGAAAGAGAGGAAAGAGCAGAAGAAGAACAGGAATCCACTTTCAAATTTCCAATCTTAAACACTAGTATTATCCTAGGACGAGAAGTAAGACTGAAAAACATTCCACCATCTGTTTTACCTAACTTTTATAGCATGACTTCTGAAGATCCAGATTCATTTCTGTTTGAATTTGATATTTTATGTCGTACCTATATGGATATACAAATGAGACACATAAACTTCGCCTCTTCCCTGCTGGGAAGACATACTACAACCAGCTGGGAAGACATGAGAAATATGTTTCTTAAGAAATATCAAGCATACTGTAGATCCAAAGATTTGAAAGATGATATTTCATAGGTTCACAGCTTCAGGGTGAAGCAATCTTGACTTCTATGCAACAACACTCCGTGAGGTCATCATCAGGTAATTTCAATTGTTGTTCAATTTATGTTGAAGTCTATATAATCATAAATATTTTTTTACACAACTTTCTAAGATCTTGTTGTGCATAGGTGGTGTTTCTCGCAATGACAGACGTCTGTCTGAGGGGTCTACAACTGCCGGTGGACAGACTCAGAGGACAGCATTAGTGTCTCATACGCCACCGCTAGGTAGACATTGGTTACATACATTCTTACTAGAATTCTTGTTTGACATTTATTAATCTGTGGAAAATTCTTATTAGGCACAGGTTCATAGCTTCAAGGTGAAGCAATATTGACTTCTATGCAACAACACTCCGTGAGGTCATCGTCAGGTAAATTCAATTGTTATTCAATTTATGTTGAAGTATATATAAACATAAATATTTTTTTACACATCTTTCTAAGATCTTGTTGTGCATAGGTGGTGTCTCTCGCAATGACAGATGTCTGTCTGAGGGGTCTATAGCTGCCAGTGGGAAAACTTAGAGGACACCTTTAGTGTCTTATACGCCATCGTTAGGTAGAGATTGTTTACATACATTCTGACTAGAATTCTTGTTTGACATGTTTATTAATCTGTGGAAAATTCTTATCAGGCACAAGTTCACAGCTTCAGGGTGAAGCAATCTTCGCTAGTATGCAGCTTCACTCCCTGAGGTCATCGTCAGGTAAATTCAATTGTCATTCAATTCACACTCAAGTCTATATAAACATAAAAATTCTTTTACACAGATCTTTCTAAGATCTTGTTGTGCACAGGTGGTGGCTCTCAAAATGATAGACGCCTGTCTGAGGGTGGGTCTACAGGGGTCGTTGGACAACCACAGATGGCACCCTTAGTGTCTTATTCTTCAAATACGTCATCGCCAGGTAGAGATTGTTTACATACATTTTGACTATAATTTTTGTTTGACATGACTGTTTTATTTGTGAAAAATTACATGATTTTTCCTATAAACTTGCATGTGATTGCCACTATTTCGTTTCCTACAGGGGCTTCTGTACATTCTAACAATAATGATGGTTCATAAGACTTTATTTCTATTTCTCGCCATGTTCATGATAATGCAAAGTTTCCATCGGGTATTTAAAATGAACATATCTTATTTAAATGTTTATAATTTGCTTGACAAATTATATATATAGTTTTTAATGCTTGCACGTGCATTTTACTTCTTACAGGGTTTGCTGCTGCTGATCCTAATCCACCTCCCCAGAGAAGGAGAGGTCGTCGGGTGCAACAGTATGTTCGCAATGAAAGATATGATCCTCTTTATAGTCATCCTAGAGATGTTCCCGAGGAGACTCCTTGGGAAGACAACATCGCTATGTTGACTATGGAAGAGATGAAGGAGCATTCATTGAGATTGCAGGCAGAACTTGACACTTCAAATATCTCTTTTGGTTCTCAACAGTGTCTCCAGACTGTTTTGCACAATCTGAACAGTTTGATCGAGACATATCTTGGGGTTCGACCATCAATCCATATTTTTCATGACATGATGCATAGGAGGCGGTTTTCAGTGATGGGTCGCCACAAGTTTGAAGAAATACAAAAAAATGTCACAAAAGAAATGGTCTTTTCATGTTTTGACTTGCGACCTGAAGACAAAAAACATCTAAAGATCTCAAGATTCAATGATCCACTAATTGCACCCCATATTTATTCCAGGTTCCTGTGTGCATATGGGAAGTTCCCTAATAATGAGGAGCTTCCTTAGTATTTTGTTAAGATGCTGATTGCAGATTTCCGGTTTCACATGGACCCCAACTATACACATACGGGATCCAGTTTCTATGGTGCTGGCATAGGTCGTACATATGAACGACCTGATGCACGACGAGATGTTCAGTATAGGCGTCCAATGCCTCGGTTAGCACAACCACATCCTAGAGTCGTTGCTTTGCCATAGGAGTTGGAAATGACATCCCAAATAGCAAGAGGGGTGAGGGAAGAGATAAGAGAGCATGCTGGGGTTGCATTGGCAAGGGTGGAAATCGGCATAAATACTTTGTCATCTTCAACTAGTATGGATGAAATTCCATTTGATGATTATTCTGATGATCACTTGAGTAGCATGACTCGATTAGAGCTTTAGCAGTATGCAACGTACTATAGAGATAATTATAAGCGAGTCATCACTGGACAAAATCAAAACAGAGGCAAGGTACGTAAGTATGCAATAATATTTTTCAATTAATTATATGAAATATAATTTTTTTATTCTCCAAATCTAATGTCTATAAATTATATGGAATTTATGCAGTATACCAGATTCATGAATGATGACAACTTTCATGATACGGATTTTATTGACCGGTCAGAAACAGAGGCTAGTGGCATGAATACGCATGTTGAGGAAATTGTAGTTTCTCAGTTTCCACAAGGGCCACAGGTATGGATATTCCTGTTTCATGTCTTCTAATCATTGTTCTTAGCTTTAGCTTAAAAGGTTTACCTCCTATTTTTATGGGTATTCTGTGTTCTGTGTTATATACATAATATGGATTTAAGAGAGCAAAAGATGAAAGTTTATTTTCAAGTCATGTCCTCAAGTTTATGAATTTGAATATTTTATCCTCTTCATGTTGTACCTTTCTTTGATTACTCTTTTCACTGGTTCACTTTTTTCCATGTCCTATTCTTTATTTTGGTTCTCAGTTTGAAGAGGAAATCCCCTCATTTCTTTGTGGATGAAGCATCTTGTTTTGTTCTAGAGTACATGTAGTTCTTTTGTCAAATATAACATCTTCTTTCCTTGCATGTTTATTGAATTTTACTACAATTTTGGACTCACGTTTTCAGCATAAAAGCACTTCACTAAGCAATCTGTAGTTGTTTCTTGAAAGACAATTGAGAAAATGTTTTTGTACTTCAAAATACTATTGAGAGAAAAACACGAGATAAATATTAATGTTATTTTTTTGGCACTGAACTATTGTGTAAATCGATATTAGGTTAGTAAGAAGTAACTATTCTTCTTTCATCCTTTTGACTTTGTAGCCCACAAAAACCCAGGAGCCATTGGTGTTCCAGTACGAAGGTTGAGATTGATCTGCTCTACTTGTAAATCAATTGTCACCATTTTTTGCGATAGTAAGAAATGACCAAGGGCATGACGATCATTTTTGGCTACTTGAACGATCATTTTTGTTTACTTGAACATAGTTTCCTTGTGATTGAGCTACTGGTGATCAAATTATTTGGTTATGGTAGGTATTGGAATATCACTTTTGTTTTTGTCAAGTATGGTTAGAAACTGTGTGGTTACTCACATATATGATCATCTTATTCCTTCCTCTTGCAGCATCTCGAGTGAATCCTTGTCATTTGTCCTATTTCAAGTTTTGCGGCCATTTTATGGTCTTGTGGCAGCTGTAATGCTATTTTTCACCCTGGCATATCCTCCATATGCGGTATTTCACTTTGCAATGGGATTCTTGGTGACATAGGTGCTGGCTCTTTGAAGATGTCCCGTGCTTCTTCAAATACTACTTTGTTCTTATCCAGATTAAAAACAAGTGTTTTCCGAGTAGCTTTTCTGATCGAGACCGCTTCAGCAGGGGTCTGCTTACTTTCAAAATATCTAGAAGTCGAAGCTTCTGCTTTCCTATCTCTTCCTCTTGCAGCGCGACTTCACATCACAACATTAATACTTGGATCCACAGTCCTTTTCTTTGTTTCTATCAGCTAAATATTCGGGCTAGGTACGTCTTGCTTTCTTTTCTGCATCTCTGTTGCTAATACTGGGCATGCCTCAATAACATGATCAAAAGATTTACAATAATTGCAGGTAGTACATGCATTTGTATAATCTCTAGATAAGTGACTTGGCTGGCCACAGTTATAACAGATCATTTGGCCTCTTCCTCTGCCTTGTCCTAGGCCAGTATTTCTTCCTCTTCCACGGTATCCTCCACGGCCTCCGTATGCGCCTGAATCATACCGCACGTTATCCTTGTTCTATGAAGTTTTTTCTTGGACTCTGTATACTCCACCACCACATATATCCTCTAGATCTTGATTTCTTTCCATCATGAGCTCATATGCGATGCAGTTGGAATTGTCATGTCCAATGAATTTAAAGAATGTGCAATATAAATTCTTAGGTGTTTGCACATATTTCTGGATTAAGTAACAATCTTCTGGCTGGTGTCCTCTAGTTCTACAGATCTCACACCATGGCACTTGGTTTTGGTTCAGTGGATTTGGTGCTCCACTATTAAGATATTCTCGAAACAAAGGACAGTTCTCCCTGGTGTGTCCTTCTCCCTTGCATCATGTACACTAGATTTATTGTCTTTGTTCTTTCCCCATCTTTATGTCCTGCAACTATAATGTCAGGGTAGCTAGCTGGGTCTGGATCTGAGACATTCCAGTGCTAGTCCCTCCTATGGGTGAAGCTTCTAATTTCATCGATCTCCAAGGCTTCTGCCTACGAAGCCACTTTCTATTGCATAAATGGAATTCTGATATGGGGTAACAATGCGGCTATGAACCACTCTTGGTGCTCTTGTCACAAAACTGACCTAGTCTAACAATGTTTTAAAATTCTAGTCAAATTCCCAGACTGTCTCATTAGGTTTTTTCTTAATTTCCTTTAATTTTGTTATACATTGGGATTCTGACTTTGGTTTCTTGAACTCTCTCAATAGTGCAGCCTTAATCTCCACTAAGGTTCTATCTTGTCCCTGAGAATACTTCATGAACCAGTTTAAGGATCTATATTTGAATGTAGTGACGAGCTGCGCTTACTTCACACCATCATCGTGAACTTGCTTGACACTCCACACAGCTTCACATAGAAACCAATATTTCTCAGGGTTTGCTGGACCCGTTCCCTTAAGTATTGGCAGCTTGATATCATCAGTCATTCTCCTTCTAGGTGGTACAATATTCTACACAGTGGTATGAGTGGTTTTAGTAATATTACTACGCGGAATGTTCTGAATCAAAATATTTTGAGTTGGATGGTCTGAGTACGCACTCCCGTGGTGTTACTGGTATTGACGTTCTCCGGATTTGGAATATTAACAACTAAAGGGTTCTGAACTGGTGGACTCTGTGAAATGGGAGGTGTGGTATTGTCAACTAGAGGGTTCTGCGGAGTCGGAGGTTGATAGGTAGTTGATGGAGGTGTTGTTTGGCTATCAGGCTCAACTTCTAGATCAATGTCCATGTGGAGTTCATGTTCTCTAGGGTTCTTCCGAGTGGTATACTTATATCATTTCCCACTTCTCAAGTTGTGTGTATCTTCGTCAGAGTCACTATATATGCTATTGACCATCACAGATTCAAAAACTTCTAGGAATTTCACTGCATTCTTAAAACACCTTTCTCAGTTAAACGCATTTTAATATATAAACTCATATTATTGAAGTACTTACCTCTAAAACCTTTGAAAAATTATGCCTCGGCCGCGCTATAGGACTTCAGGGTGTCCCCAACGAACTTTGTCACAAAGCCTTCTAGTATACTGTCAACCCAAAAGTCGACTGCTCATGATAGTGGATTATCTACTGCTTTGAGCCTCTGAATAAGCTCTGGGGCGCACTCTGTAGGTGCTCCTTCTTGGAAATAGTTCTTTTGCTCTCCGAGTCTTGATAACCACTTGTGTAACTCATTTGCAAAGGATGCCCAAAAAATTTCATGAATATCCTTCCATAGGTGTTTATTTAACCAATCTATGTTAGAAAGATGCAGATGTCTATTCTCCTTTCTTGCAAAATCTCTCTCTGTCATGTTGCACCAGTTCCAAATCTCTTTCTTGTCCGGATGCCAGTTTTCAGTGCCGGTACTCATAACCAGTTCAAGAGCGTCAACATAACCATTTGTTGGTTTCTTATACTATTCTTGAGGTTTTCTAGTAAGACACCGCTTCTGCGCAGTTCGAGGAACCAACAAAGCCCATTTTCACTGGCCCTTTCAGCAACAATCTGTGAGCAGACTGAGGTCTCACCCGAGGTGAAGAAATGGGTGGGCTGCAGAATCAGGTTTCCACAACCAGGTGACGAGTGCTTAAACAGAGCTATCGAGCAGCATGCTATAGGACTCGCGCTGCAGATTTTAGACTGCGCGAATTTCACCTCCTCGCGGGTAACACTTAGACTATCACGCATTCAAGGACTACGCGATGAGGGATTTATTTTCGACGATAGGACAGTGCAATGGTGGTCTGCGCTTCCTCCCAACACTTATGCAACTTCACTATACTTTACTTAGTGTAAAAAGAAGCATTCGAGAACAAATTAGCCTGCAACCCTTGCGAACTTATACACAATAACAGACAAAAATCTGACTGCGCACTTCCGGTGCTGTGCTAAGTGTTTATCTGATTAATTCATGCATTCATCTGACTGTGAAATACTGGTGCATCCGACATTCATTCATACATGTGGTACAAAAATACAAAAAATTGTCACAAAAGAAATGGTCTTTTCATGTTTTGACTTGCGGCTTGAAGACAAAAAACATCTAAAGATCTCAAGATTCAATGATCCACTAATTGCACCCCATATTTATTCCAAGTTCTTGTGTGCATATGGGAAGTTCCCTAATAATGACGAGCTTCCTTGGTATTTTGTTAAGATGCTGATTGCAGAGTTCCGGTTTCACATGGACCCCAACTATACACATACGGGATCCAGTTTCTATGGTGCTGGCAAAGGTCGTACATATGAACGACCTGATGCACGATGAGATGTTCAGTATAGGCGTCCGATGCCTCGGTTAGCACAGCCACATCCTAGAGTCGTTGCTTTGCCATAGGAGTTGGAAATGACATCCCAAATAGCAAGAGGGGTGAGGGAAGAGATAAGAGAGCGTGTTGGGGCTGCATTGGCAGGGGTGGAAATCGGCATAAATACTTTGTCATCTTCAACTAGTATGGATGAAATTCCATTTGATGATTATTCTGATGATCACTTGAGTAGCATGACTCGATTAGAGCTTTAGCAGTATGCAACGTACTGTAGAGATAATTATAAGCGAGTCATCACTGGACAAAATCAAAACAGAGGCAAGGTACGTAAGTATGCAATAATATTCTTCAATTAATTATATGAAATATAATTTTTTTATTCTCCAAATCTAATGTCTATAAATTATATGGAATTTATGCAGTATACCAGATTCATGAATGATGACAACTTTCATGATACGGATTTTATTGACCGGTCAGAAACAGAGGCTAGTGGCATGAATACGCGTGTTGAGGAAATTGTAGTTTCTCAGTTTCCACCAGGGCCACAGGTATGGATATTCCTGTTTCATGTCTTCTAATCATTGTTCTTAGCTTTAGCTTAAAAGGTTTACCTCCTATTTTTATGGGTATTCTGTGTTCTGTGTTATATACATAATATGGATTTAAGAGAGCAAAAGATGAAAGTTTACTTTCAAATCATGTCCTCAAGTTTATGAATTTGAATATTTTAGGCTCTTCATGTTGTACCTTTCTTTGATTACTCTTTTCACTGGTTCACTTTTTTCCATGTCCTATTCTTTATTTTGGTTCTCAGTTTGAAGAGGAAATCCCCTCATTTCTTTGTGGATGAAGCATCTTGTTTTGTTCTAGAGTACATGTAGTGCTTTTGTCAAATATAACATCCTCTTTCCTTGCATGTTTGTTGAATTTTACTACAATTTTGGACTCATGTTTTCAGCATAAAAGCACTTCACTAAGCAATCTGTAGTTGTTTCCCTGTATGATTGATTTATGCTGGAAAGTGTTTTATTGAGTTTATTCAATTTAAATATTTTCTTTATAGATTTCTGCAAGTGATTCATAGCACAATAATCATTGTTAATTTCTCAATTAGCAAAGTGGTTACAGATTTATCTTGAATAGGCTTAAGTAATTGAATTATTGTCTTTTAATTTTCATTAATGGATTGTGATTTAAGTTAATAAGTGAAACAACTAAAAGCATTTCTGTGAAAGGTTGTAATTTACTTATTCATCACACCTCAAGGTTAATCTGCACAATATCAAGCTTTGTTTTTAGAATAGGACTAACTCAGATTAGGATCATCTTCTGAAATAGGTTAGGTTAGGTTAGTTTTACCATTTTCACACCCTTGTTTTCCTTGATTGGGAAACTGACCTAATTGGTAAAATCACCAACTCTTAGAGTGCCAGTAGAGGCCGAATATCTGTGAAGGATCACCATACCAAACAGGTTGGGGATTGAACTGCCCTTACGTAGGGTCTTTTGAAGCCTTTCAACTTGGGTTTTCTTCCTCTATAGGGAGCCTTGGAACCATTCCAGCACCTTTGCATCTAACCTGCACAACCGAGCCCTCAACAAATCGCGCTAGAAGGAGGGCCACTAGTACAACATGACTAAACAAGACACTAAGAAACCTCCTCCAGCAAGTACTTCAATGGTTCAAACTCGAAGCCAATAAAGGTCTTCAACATATGAACAACCCACTAAGTCACAATCCACTATTGCTCCTATTACACCTGCTCAGGTCACTGCTATAGTCGCTACACCTACAACACAACAGATTGGAAGGGATGTTGTAATCATATCCCCCACAAGAGGATCAATTCTCCTTGAACACATTTTGAACCAGTCCCGTGATAGTGTAACTAGATTGGAACAAAGAATCGTTATTGAGCGAAGTCGTGGTTTGGCAATCAATTTAGATAACACTTTGCATACCAATGATCAAGAGGGTCAATCAACCACGATTACATAAACCAATGATCAACCAACCCAACACTCAGCTGATCCCAATAGTGAACATCAACACACAGCTTATCAAAACATACCGCACCAAGATTCAGTTGATTGTTTAGGTTCACCTGAATACAACCTCAATCAACTTTTTCAAGAAGCCCCAAATCAACCAAAACTTGGAGCTAGTTGACCACCACCATCTCCTCCTTCATCCTCATCGTCTTACTCAGATAGTGAACATTCTTCAAGCTCTTCCTAAGAAGAAGAAGAAGAAGAACCGCTGGTGGCTGGAAAAGGACAGAATAGACCATGGCTCGACCAATATGCAGTATGGGTGCTTGGAGACCAACATAGACTACTGAAAAACCCTGAGAAGTGGTTACCCAAGTTTAACCCAGACAACAAGTCACCTGCAGTAGATCATGTTAAAACCTTCATGCATGCTATTAGACTTAGAAGTGTTATTCATGAGGATGTACTCTGTAGAATCTTTCCTTATACTTTTGAAGGAAAGGCAGCAGCATGGTATTTTTCCTTACCACCAAGGTCTATCGTTTCTTGGGATGAGTTTGAGAAATTATTCATCCAGAAGTTTGGAGATGAAAAAACACCACAAGATCTTGTTTTGGAATTATCCTCCATCAAAATCAAAGGGAAATAAAGGGTTAAAGATTTCAATCAAAGTTTCTCATACTTAAAGAATAGAATTCCCACCAACCTTCTTCCTGTTGAAGAATTGTTGGTAGCTTACTATGAAAAGGGCCTACCTGCTTCTATTTCAATATGGGTGAAACGAGCACGCAAAGGAACTTTGTTGGAAGTGTTTGATAAAGCAATACAAGTTGAAAAGGACGTTTTCTGTTTGAAGGATAGTTTGGAAACCTCAGAGGAATAGCCTTCCACTTCCAATAAAAGGAATGACAGTGTTCCCAAACCCATTGCTCAAAAGAAGGATCTATTTGACATGACTGACATGAAAAAGCTCGTCCAGAAAATGTCAAACAAGATGGTGGATTTAAAAAGGACCAACAATGAAAATAAGAACCAGAATAGAGGTTTTATGAGGCCACCTTTTAGGAGACCTTATCAACCTCCACCGAATCGATCGCCTCCTAATCCAATAGAAGGCATCACGAATGAAGAAATTTGTTCAATTTTTAGAGCCTTAACATCAGAATCTCAAAACACCCCTGAAGCTCCCAATGATCAAACTGATCCAGACCCACAATTACCTGAAGAAGAAGAAGATGAACATGAGGATCCACAAATCAACATTGTAAGTTACTTTTTAGAGCTTCCTATGTGTCACGAAGAAGAAGAACCCGAGACTGTGCTTAATGTTCAACATCCTTATAACACAAGGTCTAAACCTCAACCTTCTCAGGAGCCTTCATCCTCCACATGAGTTCCTAATAAAGACAGGACTTTTCCCGACAATGATACAGTCATCCTTGAAATGGAGTACAATTTAGTAGAAGATCTTAAAAGAGTTAAGGCAAACATCTCTTTGTTTGAATTGTTGAAAATCCCTTCCATGAGGGATACTTTAACCAAAAGTATGGTGGTCAAACAACCAAGAGAATTACAGAATAATAACCTTCACTCTTTCACTAAACCAGATGATCAAAAGTCTGGTAGCAGGAGGATACCTCCTTTTCTGCTTACTTTTGAGATTTTCAACTGAAATGTACATAACTGCATGATAGACTCTTGTGCCTCATCAAATGTGATGCCTTTGCCTGTTTGTAGAAAGTTGAATGCCACATAGGAACCTTTCCCTACTCATATAGTACAACTTGACAGATCAAAGGTCAGAGTAGTAGGGAGACTTAGAAATGTCTTAATTATATTATCAGGTGATCCTCGGATCCATCAAACAATTGATATAGTCATTGCTGACATCCTAGAAGCGTATGGTATGTGGCTTAGTAGAGACTGATCAGAAAAGCTAAAAGGTTATTTTGCTACAGATTGGTCCCATTTGTGGTTACCTTACAATGGATAGCCAAACAAGATCAAGATCAGTAGGGAGCCTTACATGAAACAGATAGTCACATAATTAAATGACTCAAGTGATCCTGCGGGTTATTTCAACACACATATTGAGCATTTTACCTTTGACACCTTCGAGGATCTACCAGCTGACATTTCACCACAAGAGAATGCACAGAATGAATCTCAGGTAACTCATCTTACTTCTATGTCATTCTCAGGGGAAACTGAGGGTTACGGGTCTAGGGAGAGAGAGATTGAGGGTTATGTTTTTAGATAGAGAGAAAGAGATAATGGGGTTTTGTGAGAGATATATAATGGCACTAGGGTTATATAGAGAGAGAGGTTGGGGGTCATCGGTTTCGAGAGAGAGAAATAAAGATTGGAGTTAGAGGTTTAGAGAGAGAGAGAGATTTGGTGTTAGGTATTTAGAGAGAGAGATTGGGGGTTAGGGGTTTAGAACAATTAAAAGAGAGAAAGAGAAATATATATAGAAAGAGAGATAATGGGGGTTACAATTTTAGAGAGAGAGAGAGATTGGAGATTAGGTGCTTATAGAGAGAGAGATTGGAGAGAGGGGGTTTAGATATAGAGAGAAATTTGAAGTTAGGGATTTAGAGAGAGAGAGAGATTATAGGTTAGGGGTTTGGATAGAAAGATAGAGAGAGAGATTAAGGGTTATGGATTTAAAGAGAGAGAGAGAGAGATATTGGGGGTTTGGGGTTTAGAGAGAGATACAGAGATATAGGGTTTGCATTTTAGAGGGATAGTGTTAGAGAGAGAGAAAGAGAGATTTGTGATTAGGGGTTTAGAGAGAGAGAGAGAGAGAGAGAGAGAGAGAGAGAGAGAGAGAGAGATTGGGAGAGAGAGAGAGAGAGATTTGGTGATATGGGTTTAGAGAGAGATCAGTGATTTAGGGTTTACAAAGAGAGAAAGATTGGATTTTACGAGTTTAGAAAGAGAGAGAGAGATTAGGGGATAGGTGTTCAGACTTATTGAGAGATTGGTTGTTAGGGTTTTAGATACAGGGAGAGAGAGGGAGAGACAGATATACTAGAGGCTTCAGATTTAGAGAGAGAGAGAGATATATTGGAGGTTAGGGGTTTAGAGAGAGTGAGATATTTGAGGTTAGGGTTTTAGATAAATAGATAGAGAGAGAGAATGGTGGTTAGGGTTGTAGAGAGAGATAAATATATTGGGGTTGGGTCTTTAGAGAGAGATAGAGAGATATAAGGTTGCATTTTAGAGACAGAGGGAGATATTTTTGGTTAGGGATTTAAAGAGAGAGAATGGTTGGGGGTTATGGATTTAGAGAGAGAGATTGGGGTTATGGGTTTGGAGAGACAGAGAGAGATAAATTTGGGGTTACGGGCTTAGACAGAGAGATTGGTGATTAGGCATTTAGATAGAGAGATTGAGGGTTAAATTTTTAGAGAGGGAGAGAGAGAGAGAGAGAGAGATTGGGGGTTAGGGGTTTAGAGAGAGCGATTTTGGATTAGGGTTTTATAGAGAGAGAGAGATTGTGGTTTAAGGGTTTAGATAGATAGAGAGAGAGAGAGAGGGATATTTTGGTCATTACGGGATTTATAGAGATATAGAAAGAGGTTAGGTTTTATGGACATAGGGAGAGAGAGACTGAGGGTTACGTGCTTGGAGAGAGAGAGATTCGGGGATATGTTCTTAGATAGAGAGAAAGAGATAATGGGGTTTAGTGAGAGAAATATATTGCACTAGGGGTATAGGCAGAGAGAGAGGTTGGGGGTCATTGGTTTAGAGAGTGAGATATAAAGATTGGGGTTAGAGGTTTAGAGAGAGAGAGAGAGAGAGATTTGGTGTTAGGAATTTAGAAAGAGAGAGATTGGGGGCTAGGAGTTTAGAAAAATGAAAAGAGAGAAAGAGATACATATATTCTTAGAGAGAGAGATACATATATTACAGGTTAGGGGTTTAGAGGGGGAGAGTAGGGTTAAGGGTTTAGATAGAGACTAGGGTTTAGGGGTTTAGAAAGAGAAAGAGATTAAGGTTCCGGTTTTAGAGAGAGATAAAGATTGGGGTTTAGGGGTTTAGGGAGAGATATACAGACATTAGGGGATAGTGGTTTAGAGAGAGATAAATTGGGTGTTAGGGGTTTAGAGAGAGAGAGGTATTGAAGATTGGGGAATTAGAGAGTGAAATGAACATTCGGTGTTTAAGTGTTTAGAAAGACAGAAAATGTGATTAAGAAAGATAAATATTGGAGGGAACCCTAGGGATGATAATTCATACCTGATTTTGCGGTTCAAGGAACCCTACTCCCTTCTGGGAACCATGTTATCTAGGCTTTATGTTCTCCCAAATTCTTCAGTGTTCAAAGTAGAATGGGAACCTGTAGCTCATCATATTTTGACAACTGGGGACTCACTCCCTTGGGCATTCATCTTATCAGCAAAATTAAAGACTGCAATTGAAAGGTATCATAAAAAACCGAAGAAGCCCCATTTCTTCTACTCTGCCTATGTGATTGACATCTTCTGTTCAGAGTTCCAATACCCTTCCATGGGATGGAATTGGACCTTAGATTCACCCCCAGTTCAGATTTACTGCTTAGCCTTATGGGAAAGCAACTTTGTCCCTTTGATTTATGACATCTATGACCATTTGTTTGGTGCAATTTACCAACATATTTTCACGGAAGATGCCCCTTCCTTTTCCCCCGATGCCAAGAATCTCATCCCTACCCTTGGTGATTGGTATGTGGGGGAAGCTTTTGCTTACATCAGAGTTTGTGGAAGCAACACAGTTCATCTGCTACCAAGAGTGGTCCCAGACAGACTATTGTTGGAGAAGATATCTTTCTAGACTGTTACAAATGGGGTTTACCTTAAACTCATTGGACCTAAAAGAAAGGGATGGACTTAATTTCCCTTGAACCTTGGGACATTTTTTATCCCAACTTCAACTTGGGATATAGTGCTGGGAGACAAAATTGTTGCTTTGAAATTGGGATGTGCTCCCAAAAGAATGCATGACCCTAAAGCATTTTTGGATGCTCACTTCAAATAGGAACATATGAAGATGAAGATTGGATACACCCATTAAGATGTTCCTGATGACTCCATTTATCAGGGAGTTAATTTTTTCTCTGAGGTCCTGGTGAGGGTCAAAAGCAAAGAAGAACAAAGCTATATTCTTTAGTTCAACAGGAGCTTAAAACCAAGGTTTTGAGCTATAGAAAAATGCAACTCGGCCTTGACGAGCAAACAAGAAGAGACACGGAAGAAAAGGAAGCACAAAAAACAAGTGATCCATTGATGCTGACTTATCCAGATGGAGACAAAGGCAAAGGCCCTATGGAGGATCCTCTGAAGTTGAAAACTACTGCATAGTTAAAAGTGTTAATGCAAACATCTCAGCAATTGAAACAAAAATTAGCACAGATGACTTCAGTATTAGTTACCCAATCAGTTACTGTAGCCAAACCAACGAGTGATACTCAAGTGGTTGTGGTAAGTGACCCATCCAATTATGCCGAGGTGGTGGTTGTACGTAACCTAACAAAGAGACAGAAACTTCAAACTTCTGCTTCTCAAATTCTTACTCTTCATATTGAAGATATTGATGTTGAGGATGAAACACTTTCTTCTGTTGTGCCTGTTGTACAGAAAGTTATAGAAACCTCCTAGGCTATTACATATTTACTTAGCAGCATAACAATGGATGAATTTGTCCCAGATAAACATTTTGCTGAAGTTACTACTACAGTTGACACGATGAATTTTGTACTCTCACTTCCTTCTGTTGGAGTCCTTTCCACTACATCTTCTGAAATTACACCACCATCCACCATATCCCATTTATTGGATGCACTAGATTCCATTACCGCTCCATTTCTAACCATGTCAGTTCCACTTCCCATTTCACCATCAATTGTTGTAGAGATCCAGTCTTCAACTATCTCTCTACAATCACCACCATCTGTTGTGCAGGAAAAATACCTTATAGTGGGGAGACGACACTACCAACTTGGGTGGGGTGACATGTAAATACATTCATTGTCTTGCACTAGTTACTACAAATGGAAAGAGATTAATATATCGAAAGTAGTACCTTTTTAATGATGGTTGGTCCTAGCTTTCGCTTGATCTTCTACTATGATGAACCTGCAACACAAAGTTAACCTTCCTCGGCGTATCTTGACTGTAATAAATATGACGAAATTGAAAGCAATTAAAATCAACTACAATCAGATATTTAACCAAACCAACATTCAATCAAATGGACATTCAATTTGGGACGGGAAGGGTATTTCCACCTTTTATTGTCAAAGAGATGTAGAAAAGTACAAATATACCTGATCTGTCTAGACACTTCTACAACCGAGTCCTGGGATCCTACTCTTCACAATGACTTGGGAATTCCTCCAACATAACAATAGTTAAAACATTCCTTCTAGGTCCCTCTCTCATGGCTCCCCCTTGTATTTATGGGACAAGGTAGGCAGTTGAATTCGAGAGGTGGTTGAATTGGGAGGTTGGGGAAGTTAAAGAACCAACTTCAACTAATCCCAATTCATAATCTTAATATATTTTTTCATTTCATCTTAAGATGTGTGCAGGTTTCATGCAACCAGAGTAGCGCACAGTAAGCAACTTTTACACTTTACAACCAGTGTTTGCAAGATTTGAAGGATGTGCGCTAGTTGTTCTCAAGCAGAGTAGCATTTAGAATGCTGGATCACTGTGGCAATAGTAATGCACATGTCAGGAGAATTGTAGGAAAAATAATTTTTTCAGCCGAAGAGTGTAGTTTCAGCAATAACTCATCCAAGTCAACCTAGCTCTTCCATCCATAGCGTCCTTTTGTGTGATCAACAGAGTAATGTGATCACAGACGGAGAAGTGCAGATTTGACCTATAACACCATCTACTTCATCACCACCTACCACCGATGTCCAAATCCTAGTTTCTCCTTCCTCAACATCAGTTGCTGATACCCCTGCCAGCTCACTACATGGAAGAGAAGTTTGATAAACTATGGATCATTTAGTCAATTGAATGTGTTACTGCGGTTGCCGAGATGCGGTCCAACATATGATGTTGCAGTGCTAACACCAGGATAGATTGGGCTACTATATCGAGACAAGAATGAGATCAATGGCCCAGGTAAGTAGCGTTGATTTAACATCTGTGTATTAATGAAATTCTCAAATCTCCGCGATTTTGGTACGGGCCTCACCTTTCAACGTCTACGATCTGGGCATGAGGGCGATCCACGGTTACAATCAATAGTGCAAATCTTACTTGTGTAGTGAGATGCACGTCCAAAATTTGCGCGGTGTAGTCAGCATTTGAAGAATAGTCCGTCGGCAAATAAGATTACGTGAAAATTGATTTAATTTCTAAAGATTCTTGCCCCCAATGCCATTTCTCAATGGAGGCCAAAGCTTTGTTGGAAATCAAGTCATAGCATCGGGATCATTAAGGAATGTAAAATCTAATAAGAATACTTTCAAAGGATAGTCAATTGAACCAGTCATCCCCATGCTATTTCCGAAAGTCAAAGCATCGATGTGTTTTACATTTCATAATCCTGGAGATGACTGTGAGCTCAAGTCTACGGATTTCCCATCATTATTTTGAGGGAGCATCGATTTCCAGCTTAGGTGAATAAATGCCGATTGCACTATGATGCTGGGAGAGGCGTGGTTAGAGAAAAATAAGATAGAGTAAAGTAGTAGTCGGTTGATCATTGAAGGAAGTGACAGAAATTAAAAACACCAAAGTGAGCACGTTGCCATAAATGATGGTCGATCCCCCTGCAAAGGAAGCATCGAAGCTCTGATGAGAGGAGGCAACCTACCTTCACACCAGCGTTCCATGGAGATGGGCGATGGGAGAACACACGTAGCATTCCGTTCATCAAGGGAAGTGACCTCGGCCATATGCGGTGAGAATGCATCTCCTACTTCCATCTCATCGCGTGACTGAATCTGCTCACACATAAGATTCAACATATGCCAGAATTTCATGAGAGTATCTTATTCTTTTGTGGTCAAAGTCTACGGTATATTTTATCTAAAATTGCAGTTTGTAGGAGACAGGAGATCAAAGATCACACTTTTTGCTTCCAACAACAATGCTGGTTTGTTCCCAGAGTTTAGAAGGAGGTTTTAATCCATATTTGCCTCAGTCGCAGAAATTAGGTGAGTACTCATTGTGCAGAGTAGAAGGCTGAGTTTTATGGGAAAATTGCTCTTTCTCATAACAAGCATGATGCTATGTGTTGGACCGAGGGCAGAGTGAAGTATGGAATTGGCCTATTACACCAGTGGTTTTTATTATTATCCTTAGCAAATGCACCAGAGCTGCAAGTGATATCAAATTTCAGTCTTGATCAGTTTGTGCAAATAATTCCTCTCTTGTTACATCAACATTATTCAAGGAAAAACCCAGAGCTTCTTTAATCTGATTCTTCTCCACATTCAAAGATTGCAGCAAATCTTTGAATTCATCTCTCTTATGGTCAGTCAAGAAGCACTCTCGAAGGGACAATGCCTAGTCTCTAATTGCATTAAAAGAGATTTCACTCAATCACAAATAGAAAGAATATTCAGTAGCCTAGATAACTGCTAATTGGTATTGACACAAGTGCCAGCTATGAAGAAAGTTGAATTCTGCACTAGATGAATGAATTATAAATATGGTGCAGATGAAAGTGGTGGTTATTTTTGCAGCTCTTACAATAGGGGCCCGAAACTTCTGGTTGAATATCTAATTGGGATGATTAACATCAATATTTCAAAGCAAAGTATTAATGCGCAGATGTAGGGTTTCAGTAATTGGTGGCATATTTGAAGGAAAGCTGGCCTAATTTCCTGCAATGATTCAAGGATATTTTTTTCATTTTGATTGTGGATGAGTAAAGGCTTAGCGTAATTAAGAAATCCGAAGGTTGTTTGCACACATCCTAAGTGCTATCCAGGTTTGTGTTTCAAGCAGAATATCATATGACAACTACAGTAGAGCAGGTTTGTTTTCAGCAGAAGAAGTTGTTTCAGTAGCAGACGATGCTCAGTTGCAGAATCAGAAGGGCTAGCAGGTTACAGAGTTCAAGAGCAGGCCAGGTTGCAGTTTTCAGTTGAAGTTGGGAGCCGCCCAATGGATCAGGCACTTAGTTTACGGGGTTCTTTGCTACCTCGCAGGGATGATAACATCCCTAGCTAGAGCCAGTTGTTAGCACCAGATTTGTGCTAAGTGTTTTAGAGAGGTGAAAGAGTCCAGACCTATGAAAGAATAAACAAAATCTCATTTCCTTGAGCCACATTCCCAAAGAAGGTGAAAATCAAGCAAAGTTCAAGCATTGGCCCCTAAGAATAGGATGAAATAATGCTGAATAATGCTAAGGTTTACACGCCAATTGATGCACCCACCACATCAGCACCTAAGTCCCCAAATTCAATTTGCAAGAAGAAAAGCCAAATTTGAAATTCAATACAGGGCGGGCTTGTTTTTTTTACCTAAAATGACTGTTTTAGTCATTGTTTTGAAGAAGTTGTATCCGCCAAAACAAGAAGAATTTCAAGAAACCGAGAGAGGTTTTTCTTCAAAAAATAATAATCTACAATAACCTCTCTCAGAATTTGCACAGGTGTTATGGTTTTGGAGAAACAAAATGTTTTTTCACGGGGTAATTTTCTAGTTTTCACGTTTTTTGCGTGAGTCATCATTTTCCGGAGCCGCTCCTAGCCAGGTGCTGGCGAATATAAGGAAACTGAAAGAGGTTTTTCTTCAGCATAGACCATTCTACAAAAACCTCTTTTAGTTTTTACACAACTATCACCGTTTGGGATATACAGCTGTTGCACCGAGAAGCATTTTTCAGCAGTGTGCGGCCAAAATTGGGCAAAAAGTTGTTGTGGCCGACTCTCTGAGTTGTTGAATCTTCTGTACATGTTTCTTTTCTGTTGTAACCATCCTCCATCGAAGCATCTCGACCCTGAGGTCCAAGTAGATCTATAAATTGAATGTAATATATGAAGAATAGGTTGGAAAATGATGTGGTTGAGGCCTTGGGAGAGCTCTGCTCTGTTCTGAAACATTTTCTTGAAATAATTACAGAGATTGAAGCTGGTTTTAATGGCTGAGATTCCTGTGTCATATTCCTCACAGTCTGTTCATCTCCTTTCCCATGTGAATTTGTGTTTCTTTCATTGTTTATCCATTTTTGTGAATGCTTAATTCGTGTTTGGTTCAGTGTAGTATTTGAATGGAATTCATAGAAATAATGCTCTGTTCAAGTCTTACCAAGCACTCCACAGTTGATTTCTGCTAAATTTGGCATAGGATTCATCCTTCTTAGATGCCCAATGCTGATGGACTGTTTCTAATTTCTTCCTTATCATTAAATTAACAGCTCTTTAACTGTGAATGGTTGGCTGCCTTGCCTCCGTTTTGACATCCATAGCAGCAACACTGTATTTGTTTTAAGTTTCATGTTTTGACTCCATTGCCAAATAGTCTGATGATTTTCTCTTAAACAATGTTTAAATCATCTTTGTTTCAAGCATAAATTTGATCTTCTGCATCTGTTTTGATTGAATATCTTGAATTGTTGAATGCTGGTCTGTTTCTTCATTATTGACACTTTGATGATTTCCAGCTTTCTGTGAGTTAAAGAGAGAGCGCTCTCTTCTTGTGTTAGGTCAGAGACATAAGCCAAAGATTGGTTAGTAGTTACCCAGGATTACCCTCTCCACAACCTAGGGGGTCAGTTTTGGTGTTGACACTCGAAGTCTGCATGACTTCGCACTCCATCGATGTCAACAATAATATTAGCTAATCTCCCAAAAGTATGACTTCTGGTTGGTTGTCCAATCTCAACTATATGGGTGACCATGACAACTTTAGTCTAACCATCTGCTGCCATGTTTGCTTAGTCAAGACATTTACCTCTAATCCTAAGTCAAGGATGATCTCATCCATCTCATAATCTCCTATCTGCGCACCGAGCCTCATTTCTCTTCTTGTTCTTTTATGGCTCTTGATGTGATGAACTGCGCTCTGGGCAGTATCCATCTCATTGCATGGTTAATATTGGATTAACAACTTTTCTAATTCCACTATAGCATCTGTGTTCTTCAATAATTTCATGCAGTTCTGTAGGAACTACGCAACAGAAGTGCCTGTCTTTGTTGTGGTGCACATTTTGTCATAAGCTGCTGGCATATCCTCCATATGCGGTATTTCACTTTGCAATGAGATTCTTGGTGAAATAGGTGCTGGCTCTTTGAAGATGTCCCGTGCTTCTTCAAATACTTCTTTGTTCTTATCCAGATTAAAAACAAGTGTTTTCCCAGTAGCTTTTCTGATCCAGACCGCTTCAGCAGGGGTCTGCTTACTTTCAAAATATCTAGAATTCGAAGCTTCTGCTTTCATATCTCTTCCTCTTGCAGCGCGACTTCACATCACAACATTAATACTTGGATCCACAGTCCTTTTCTTTGTTTCGATCAGCTGAATATTCGGGCTAGGTACGTCTTGCTTTCTTTTCTGCATCTCTGTTGCTAATACTGGGCATGCCTCAATAACATGATCAAAAGATTTACAATAATTGCAGGTAGTACATGCATTTGTATAATCTCTAGATAAGTGACTTGGCTGGCCACAGTTATAACAGATCATCTGGCCTCTTCCTCTTCCTTGTCTAGCCACGGTCTCAACTTTAAAAAATTCCAACTTTTGTAGAAGCCCTAATTTCTGGCTTCACTAGAGAGGACCCCAAACTAGGGTTTGATTTTCGCAGAGCTTCCCCCAACCAAAAGGTTCGATACAAAGCTGTAAACTTTGATTTTTCAGAGGCGCTTCCAGCCATGGTCTCAGATTTCAGAAATTCCAACTTTTGTAGAAGCCCTAATTTCTGGCTTGACTAGATATGACTCCAAACTAGGGCTGGATTCTCCCGGATCTTCACCCAACCAAAAATTTCGATCCAAAGCTCTAAACTTCTATTTTTCCAAGGATCTTCTAGCCATGGTCTTAGATTGCAGAAATTCCTATTTTTGTGAAAACCCTAATTTTTAGGGCCAAAAATGAAAGTGCCCAGAATTGAATTCTGATTGGCCAGAACGATGCGCCTTACTGAGGAGAGTCAATCTAACCTACTGCCTTTCCAAAATATATGGAGAGAAACCCAAAAACAAGAATCCCTAGCTTCCGCAATTGCACAGTGTCTTCTTCTCAGGTTAGCTCTTATACCATGTTAATTTTTTAGCATTAATTCAACACACTCTAGGATCTCTACTGCGAGAATAGCATGTATATCATATCAAGCATATCAATCACAACAAGCAATCACATGAGACAATAGACACACAGAGTTTCCTTGGGGAAAACCATAAAGGTGAAAAACCCCAATAATTTCCTCAGAGCTAGATAGAGCAATGATACAAAAACCAAGAATAAGAGATAGTCTCCTAGCAGCAGCTTCTCCTCCACCATTAGTGCACCACTCTCCAATGAGAGTATGAGTGACAACGTGAATGATCAAATAGAGTGCCTCCCGCACTCTATTTATAGTTGACTTGACTTGCCTAATTTCCTCAGAGCTAGATAGAGCAATGATACAAAAACCAAGAATAAGAGATAGTCTCCTAGTAACAGCTTCTCCTCCACCACTAGTGCACCACTCTCCAATGAGAGTATGAGTGACAACGTGAATGATCAAATAGAGTGCCTCCCGCACTATATTTATAGTTGACTTGACTTGCCTCACCACATAACATAATGTTGACAGGGCCGACCCCCAATAGGGTGTTCTAATAACCCTTTTACCCACATGACTCATACAGGGCCGACCCCATCGAGGTGGTCTAATAACCCATCAAGTATAAGTTACGACACTTACAATTTAAATGATGACACTTCCGTATAGAGGAATAATAACATCTCTATAGGAACACAGACACTTCTGTATAGAGGAATAATAACATCTCTATAGGAATACAATATACATAGGTGAAATACATTCCGAAGTTACAATTACATCAACAAATTCCAGTATCCTAACTTAGGTTGGAGTTGGACCCCTGCAGACCCCCTTGTACACATTTACCATTTAGCATTGTGGGAAGACAATTTTGTGCCTCTATTGTATGATATTTGTGATAGTTTTATGGGTACCATCTATTTTAAGATCTTTAGGTACGAGGCACCTACATTTTCAGAAGATGCCAAATCCTTCATTAATACCATGGGTGATTGGTACGTGTTTGAATACTTCTCGTACATCAGAATATGGGGAAGTGAAATAGTGCACCTTCTACCTAGAATAGTCCCAGGCAGGCTAGTTCTACAGGAGGTTTCATTCCAAACAGTGACTGATGGCATGTATAGGAAACTTACAGGTCCCAGGAAGAAAGGTTGGCCTAAATTTTCTCTCAACCTTGGCCAGCTGGTTATCCCTACCTCAAATTGGGCTGCAGTTCTTGGTGACCAAATAGCTGCCTTAAAATTGGGCATTGCTGAGAAGAGGAAACATGACCCCAAAGAATTCCTGGATGCACAATTCAAACAGATACATGTAAAAATGGATTATGCACATGAGGTTCGCCCAGATGATTTTATATACCAAGGGGTGGACACATTTTCTCAAGTCCTTGCCAGAGCCAAAGACTCACAGGAATAGAATGATATTTTTAAATACCAGAAAGAACTCAATGTTAGAGTTTTGAGCTACAGGGCTATGCAGTTGAAATTAATTGAACAAGCAAGGAGAGACAGAGAGGAAAAGGAAGCCCAGAATGCTAAATTTCCCTTAATGATCACATATCCTGATGGGGATAAAGGTAAAGATCCTCTAAAGGAACCTCCACAAGAGAAAATTGTTGAAACAACTAAAGTGTGATTACAGACATCTTGGAATTTCAACCAAGAAATGACATATTTGTCATCAGTGATTAATACTCATTTGCTATAACCTCCTCAGCCTTCTATCAAAATGCAATTGCCTGTTATAGAGACTCATGAAGATGACGACCTGGTCATGACTGGAGCTAATCCAACAAAGAGGCAGAAAGTTCTAGTTTCTAAATCACAGGTGTCCATAGTCAACATAATTGATTGTGATGAAGAAGTTTTGCCTCATCCACCAGTATCAGTGACAAAAGAAGTCATTGAAGATCCTAACACTGTCACTGATTTGTTGGATAGTATATACATGGATCATTCTTTTCCAAATCAATCAATGTTGGAATTTAATGCTGCCCTAGGCATTGCATCTTCAGCATTTGTCCTACCATCTTTCCAACAAACCTCCACTGCACCTTTAGGAGTGACACTTCCATTTTCCTCGTCTAAGGTATTTAACACTCTCGCTGATAGCATCACTTCATTGCCAGAAGACCTAGTTTCTTTTTCTATTTCATCATCCATGGTTGTCGAAGTCCAGTCTTTGATTGCCCCTCTACAATCACCCATAATTAACTTATTTTCAACTACACTGATGAATCTTCCAAGGTTTCCCCTCCATCATCACCCATCAAGACTGATAAGCAATTGCCACTTCCAGAAGCCAATGTTGACAACCAAGTTCCACTTTCTGAAGCTTTTGTCTTAGTACCTTCACCAATTAAAGTCTTATTAGTTACTGAAGTCACCTCGATACCTCAAGTTATCCCTCAAGTCACTTTTCCCATACCCAATACAGTAGTCATTCAAACACCCCCTTTTGTCGCAACAATAAGTGTTACTTCTACTTCTGCAAGGGAATTGACTGAGTATGCATATCAGGATGTAGTTCCCCTTGGTGACTACTTATACATTCATGATGATAAGGCAGTGATGAGAAGAACGAAGAGGAGGTGCAGAGGTCAGGGTGGGTTAGAAGAACCTGTCCCAGATCAGGTAATATGGGCTCTAAGGACCAACAACCCAAAACTTGAAGCCGTGGAAACTGCTGCAGCTTTGTGGGCTTTTGCAAGTGCCAATTGGGGTTTAGTTCAAGTTCTGGACAAAGAAGTTGACCTGAAGGAGAATGAAATCAGAACCCTAAGAGAAGATTTGGATGAAATCAAGGCACATCATGTAACTTATGTGGTTGACCTCAAAAAGACTTGGGTAGATAAGGTTCAAGACCTGGAGCAAACAAATGATACACTTCTCACTGAACTTTGTCTTTTTCAATATCAACATTCGACAGATGCAGAAAGGATAGCTTCTTTGGAGAAGCAAGTTGAGGATGCAACTGCAAGCGCAGCCTCCCCAAGTGCTTTCAAGTTTTCCTCATGCGATTTTAAGAATCTGGCCCTTAAAGTTAACCAAGATCGTCAGAAATTGTTGGAGAAGGTTTACCTCGCTCTTGGTGAGATTAGGGAGAAGTTGTATATAAAGAATGCTCCAAGATGAATACTACTCTAGAAGAACAAAAGGATAAGAGACTTCAAGCTTGTAAAGCTGAGGAATAAATTAGTTAATGGAAGTTGTATATAAAGAATGCTCCAGAAGACATCCCGATCCTCAACAGTTTTCAAATGAAGAAGGTGAAAGCCTCTCTAAACACTTGGCTTGATTTCAATGAAACAACTGAGGAAATTATCAATAAGTCTAAAGACCTTTCCACTAGACACTAGTATGCAGTTGACAATATTATGGAGGTTTTGAAACTGCCATTTATGGAGACCATTCTGGATGCTTTGCCGCCAAAATACAAACTTGAGGAGCTCAAACATAGGTGTGAAGAGTTTGCACAGAAAATTCGGGATCTCAGTCAAGTCAACATCGATGATGTGGATCGTCTTGTGAGAGAACCGGTTATCGTGGAAGGTAGGATTCGCATTTACCTTCGCACTTGGCACAAGTTGGATAAACATGACATGGAAAATAATACATGCAATGCTCAATTAGCCTTAGAATATGTCAATTTCCGCAATATAGATGAGTTGTTAGAGATTTATGAGAAATGGCAAGATTTCTTGGATCGATAATTTGATCAGATTTTGTAATCCCTATGTTGGGAAATCTCTATCTTTCTATTCTGTTGTAATTTCGTATTTAAAGAGGAGGACCTCTCGTAGTTAGGGGTTGGTAATTTTGGAGTTGCAAGTCAGCAGGAGACAAGACTGGAGATACTCTGTTTAGTAGAGCCTTTTGTAATTTTTGTACAAGACCTCTTTTAATACAATAAAGTTATCTTTTGATCTATCTTCTGTTATTCCTCAAGTTTCTTTGAGAATTACTGATTTTATACTTCAGATTGTCATCTATAGTGCATGATATCTTTTGCATAGGTTTAAATGTATGGATCTATTATATTGGTTTCCCTGTATGATTGATTTATGCTGGAAAGTGTTTTATTGAGTTTATTCAATTTAAATATTTTCTTTATAGATTTCTGCAAGTGATTCATAGCACAATAATCATTGTTAATTTCTCAATTAGCAAAGTGGTTACAGATTTATCTTGAATAGGCTTAAGTAAGAGAGATTTGTGGTTAGGGGTTTAGAGAAAGAGGTGGGGGGGAGAGAGAGAGAGAGATAGAGAGAGAGAGAGAGATTGGGGGATAGGTGTTCAGACTTATTGAGAGATTGGTGGTTAGGGTTTTAGATACGGGGAGAGAGAGGGAGAGAGATATATTAGAGGCTTTGGATTTAGAGAGAGAGAGATATTGGAGGTTATGGGTTTAGAGAGAGAGTGAGAGATTTGAGGTTAGGGGTTTAGATAGATAGATAGAGAGAGAGAATGGTGGTTAGGGGTTTAGAGAGAGAAAAATATTTTTGGGTTGGGTCTTTAGAGAGAGATAGAGAGATATAAGGTTGCATTTTAGAGAGAGATGGAGATATTTTTTATTAGGGATTTAGAGAGAGAGAGTTGTTGGGGGTTATGGGTTTAGAGAGAGAGATTGGGGTTATGGGTTTGGAGAGACAGAGAGAGATAAATTTGGGGTTACAGGCTTAGACAGAGAGATTGGCAATTAGGCATTTAGATAGAGAGATTGGGGGTTAAATTTTAAGAGAGTGGGAGAGAGAGAGATATTGGGTGTTAGGGGTTTAGAGATACCGATTTCGGGTTAGGGTTTTATAGAGAGAAAGAGAGATTGTGGGTTAGGGGTTTAGATAGATAGATAGAGAGAGAGAGTGATATTTTGGTCGATATGGGATTTATAGAGATATAGAAAGAGGTTAGGTTTTATGGGCATAGAGAGAGAGAGACTAAGGGTTACGGGTTTAGTGAGAGAGATATATTGTCACTAGTGGTATAGAGAGAGAGAGAGAGGTTGGGGGTCATCGGTTTGGAGAGAGAGATATAAATATTGGGGTTAGAGGTTTAGAGAGAGAGAGAGATTTGGTGTTAGGGATTTAGAAAAAGAGATTGGGGGTTAGGAGTTTAGAAAAATGGGAATAGAGAAAGAGAGATATATATAAAAAAGAGATAATGGGGGTTACAGGTTTAGGGAGGGAGAGTGATTGGAGATTAGGTGTTTATAGAGAGAGAGATTGGAGATAAGGTGTTTAGAGAGAGAGAGAGAGATTGGAGGTTAAGGGTTTGGATAGATAGATAGGGAGAGAGATTAAGGGTTACAGGTTTAGACATAGAGATTGGCGATTATTCATTTAGATAGAGATATATGGGGCTAAATTTTTAGAGAGGGAGAGAGAGAGAGAGATATTGGGGGATAGGGGTTTAGAGAGAGCTATTTTGGGTTAGGGTTTTAGAGAGAGAGAGAGAGATTTTGGGTTAGGGGTTTAGATAGATAGATAGATAGATAAAGGGATATTTTTGTCATTACGGGATTTATAGAGATATAGGAAGAAGTTAGGTTTTATGGGCATAGAGAGAGAGAGAGACTGAGGGTTACGAGTTTAGAGAGAGAGAGATAATGGGGTTTAGTGAGAGAGATATATTGGCACTAGGGGTATAGAGAGAGAGAGGTTGGGGGTCATCGGTTTACAGAGAGAGATATAAAGATTGGGGTTATAGCTTTAGAGAGAGAGAGAGATTTGGTGTCAGGGATTTAAAGAGAGAGAATGGGGGTTGGGGGTTTAGAAAAATGGAAAGAGAGAAAGATAGATATATATAGAAAGATAGATAATGGGGTTACAGGTTTAGAGAGGGAGAGAGATTGGAGATTAGGTGTTTATAGAGAGAGAGATTGGTGATAACGGGTTTAGAGAGAGAGAGAGAGAGAGAGAGAGAGAGATTGGAAGTTAGGGGTTTAGAGACAGAGAGAGAGATTATGGGTTAGCGATTTGGATAGATAGATAGAAAGAGAGATTAAGGGTTATGGATTTAAACAAAGAGAGAGAGATATTGGGGGTTTGGGGTTTCGAGAGAGATATATAGATATAGGATTTTCATTTTAGAGGGATAGTGCTAGAGAGAGAGAGAAAGAGAGATTTGTTGTTAGGGGTTTAGTGAGAGAGGGTGGAGAGAGAGAGAGATTGGGGGATAGGTGTTCAGACTTATTGAGAGACTGGTGGTTAGGGTTTTAGGTACAGGGAGAGAGAAGGAGAGAGAGAGATATTAGAGGCTTTTTATTTAGAGAGAGAGAGATATTGGAGATTAGGTGTTTAGAGAGAGAGTGAGAGATTTGAGGTTAGGGGTTTAGATAGATAGATAGATAGATAGATAGAGAGAATGGCGGTTAGGGGTTTAGAGAGAGATATATATATTGGGGTTGGGTCGTTAGAGAGAGATAGAGAGATGTAAGGTTCCATTTTAGAGAGGGAGGGAGATATTTTTTGTTAGGGATTTAGAGAGAGAGAGTGGTTGGGGGTTATGGGTTTAGAGAGAGAGATTGGGGTTATGGGTTTGGAGAGAAAGAGAGAGAGAGAGAGATATTGGGGGTTAGGGGTTTAGAGAGAGCGATTTCGGGTTAGTGTTTTATAGAGAGAGAGAGAGAGAGAGATTGTGGGTTAGGGGTTTAGATCGATAGATAGATATTGAGAGGGATAATTTGGTCATTACGGGATTTTATAGAAATATAGAAAGAGGTTAGGTTTTATGGGCATAGAGAGAGAGAGATTGAGGGTTACGGGTCTAGAGAGAGAGAGAGGTTGATGGTTATGCTTTTAGATAGAGAGAAAGAGATAATTGGGTTTTGTGAGAGATATATATTGGCACTATGGCTATATAGAGAGAGAGGTTGGGGGTCATTGGTTTTGAGAAAGAGAAGTAAAGATTGGGGTTAGAGGTTTAGAGAGAGAGAGAGATTTGGTGTTAGGGATTTAGAAAGACAGGTTGGGGGTTAGGAGTTTAGAAAAATCGAAAGAGAGAAAGAGAGATATAAAAAAAAAGAGAGATGATGGGGTTTACAGGTTTAGAGAGGGAGAGAGATTGGAGATTAGGTGTTTATAGAGAGAGAGATTGGAGATAAGGCGTTTAGAGAGATAGAGACAGAGAGATTGGAGGTTAGGGGTTTAGAGAGAGAGAGAGATTATGGGTTAGGGCTTTGGATAGATAGATAGGGAGAGAGATTAAGGGTTATGGATTTAAAGAGAGAGAGAGAGAGAGAGATATTGGGGGTTTGGGGTTTAGAGAGAGATAGAGAGGTACATGGTTTGCATTTTAGAGGGATAGTTCTAGAGAGAGACAGGAAGAGAGCTTTGTGGTTAGGGGTTTAGAGAGAAAAGGAGAGAGAGAGAGAGAGAGAGAGAGAGAGAGATTTGGTGTTATGGGTTTAGAGAGGGATATATAGAGAGAAATAGAGATTAGGGAGTTAGGATTTACAAAGAGAGAAAGATTGGATTTTACGAGTTTAGAGAGAAAGAGAGAGATTGGGGAACAGGTGTTTAGACTTATTGAGAGATTGGTGGTTAGGGTTTTAGATACAGGGAGAGAGAGAGAGAGAGAGAGAGAGGGGGAGAGAGAGAGAGAGAGAGAGAGAGAGAGAGATTGGGGTTTAGGGGTTTAGAGAGAGCGATTTCGGGTTAGTGTTTTATAGAGAGAGAGAGATTGTGGGTTAGGGGTTTAGATAGATAGATAGATACAAAGAGGGATAATTTGGTCGTTACGGGATTTATAGAAATATAGAGAGAGGTTTGGTTTTATGGGCATAGAGAGAGAGAGAAACTGAGGGTTACGGGTCTAGGGAGAGAGAGATTGAGGGTTATGTTTTTAGATAGAGAGAAAGAGATAATGGGGTTTTGTGAGAGATATATAATGGCACTAGGGGTATATAGAGAGAGAGGTTGGGGGTCATCGGTTTCGAGAGAGAGAAATAAAGATTGGGGTTAGAGGTTTAGTATCGAGCCCAAGCATATTAATGCTCACCGGTGTTTTCCTGTTTATAGAGTCTGAAAAACTTAAACAATCCTCTTTTCACCTATCCGTGGATTTTATATCGAGCCCGGATTGGTATGTGCTCGGTGGTGTTTTCTTGTTTATAGAGTTGAAAAAATTAAACAGTCCTCTACTTACCCTCTCATGGATTTCACATCGAGCCCGAGTAGGTGTATGCTCGCTTGGTATTTTCATGTTTAGAGAGCCTGAAAACCCTAAAGAAAGGCTCCAAAAGGTCCTTTTTGGTACAGTTAGTCTCCTCCCCCGAAAAAGTATAAAACAATGGAAGAAGAACTCTTCTAGCGCATACAAGAGTATACCTAGAGTATACCTTTTCCGTAGTTAATCCACTTAGGTTCGGAAAAGGGGTAGATCTATACCTGAGTGGATGAGCCTTCGATTACTTTAACGAGCTCGAAGAGGACAAGCTTGCTCGGCAATCTTGTTTAGGTTTAGATAGTCCAAACAAGAGCTTAAAATGACTTAAAGGTCAACTTCTAGTATCATAGCTTCATACTCTACCAAAACTAGGTATTCAACAAAATATTAGTCGATGCATCAAAAAATCTCGAATGATATATGAATTTGAACTATTTAACTAGTTGACAAGGTCTATCATCAAGAGTTTTTAAACCTAGGAGATGAATTCTACAAAAATTAAATGAAAATTGAGTTTCGATTAGTATTGTACCATATGTGTGTTTCAATTGATTAATTAGAGATTTTTTGAAAATTTTGAAACTATAGAAAATTAACAATGGTCGGTAAAAATGAAAATCCAATATATATATAATTTCATTTTAAAAAAATCAATTTCCAATTTGTTTTGTAGGGAAAAGATTGGGGCAACCTTGTTCAAATTTCAAATCTCCATGGCGATCAAACCAAGCATCCAAACGTCATTATTCCTCTACCAAGTAAGTTAAAATTCACTTTACTTGCATTGTCATGGTTTATTTTTCATTTTTTGAGCAAAAAATAGCTTGCAACGTGATGCTCACAAGTGTTGCTGCGCGGGCACTACTGCGTAACCATAACAGTAGCGTGTAAACGCGATGGGTGCTACTATGCTCAAGAAGAGTAGCGCCCATACGCGGCTGTGTAGTATACATAGTAGTGTATACTCTTGAAAACCTACATACAAGCGTCGAGACTCAAAAAAATTTCATTTTCTGTGCAGCATGGTCCTTCAATGGAGGGAGAGGGAGCATGAGGACATGGATAGGTTGTCCATGCAAGATCCGCCCACCCTCCATGCTCTCCGAAGATGCGGTTTGTTGAAGTTTTACCGAACCGTAAACATGAGGGCTTTAAAAAAGCTGTTTCGAAGACTTATTCAGTACTGGGATGTGGATACCAATACCTTTGTCATCCGTGGACAAACATTGGAGCTTACAGTTGATGACATATATTTTATTACTGGTCTCTCACGGAGAGGAGATGTAATCAATCTGAAAGGGTCTTCTCGTGTGGGTGTAAGATCTGTGCAAGAGTACGTGAATACATATTGTGTTGCCAGAGTTGAGAAATCGGGAAGCCAAGTCTTGATTTCAACTATTGACGGTCTCCCTTTGAGAGTGATAGTGAGCATGATCAATGGAGTAGCAGGTAGTGCTTCACGACACTTAGCTTCCAGGCACTCTATGCATATTGGTGTACAATGCTTACACGGTCATGTCTATGATTGGTGTACTAGTTTACTGGCAAACATGAAATCTCAATTGACAGGTTGCAAATCCGGCACAATGAAGAATTTTGGGTACGGTAGTATTTTGTGTACTTTCTTCTTTGAGAGGATGCCTGCTATCAGTTTGGGGATTCCTCTACCTCAGGTTAACCCCCGTGAGCCCAGACTAGGCCGTTGGGGTGACATATTCCTCCGCCAGGGTGGTGGGGAAAGTCACTATTGTTATCATACTGATGATTTATGGGGGTTGTGGGAGAGGCAAGTGCCCGCTTTCGAGCAGTTTCCATATGCTGGATTGGATTTCCATCATGATCCATAACTGGTGCTTCCTCCAGGTGGAGCCTGTGGAGATATTGGTATGTTTAAAATTTTGAGGTCTATTTAATTTTTTCAAACTTTTTCAAGTATTTGATTTTTATGAATGAATTTTGAATTTCTAATCAAGTGTCACATGTAGATGTTGGGCCTGTTCGTCCTGAGGGACATCCTACCATCTTTGTGAGGCCAGCTGATATTACTGCAACAGATGCTATGTTGGGAACCCTGGAGAGAAAAATAAGTCGGTTGACTCACGAAGTTCCTACATGCCGTATGGATCAGATACCTGTTGATATGTAGGAAGATGTTGTTGGGGTGCCCCAAGCATGGCTTAGGGTGCTGCGGAAGATTGGTAGGCTAGTCATATGCCATCGCAATGCAGTAGATGATGATGAGGTCCCTCCTTCTCCATAGGAGAGGGATACATTCTGTGTATATTTTTTTGAGGCTACTATGCCCAGTTTTGTACTTTTATGACTTGACTTGATAGACTTGTGACTCAAAACTCATATTTTTTGATACAGTATCGGTTATTTACATGTGTATATGTTTAAATTTTATGTGTGCAATGTTATTTATGAAGGTGTATGATGCAAATGTCAGTCTAACACATAGTTTGCTAATGAATCAGCTAATGTGTTTAAACTTCTTGGAATGGTATCATATCTAATAGAATGAAATTGTCTTTCCAATAGTCTAACTCGTAGAAACCGACGTAGCAAACCAGGATCCCTAATCTGATAGACACCTATTAACTGAAATACAATTAATTGTGAGTCAAACCTTACCTCCAAATGTGAAATGCCATGATTGAGAGCATCTCAGAGAAGTTATATAACTGCACTGTATTTAGGCACATTATTCGTGGTAGGACCCAAACAAACCCCCCCCGAAGAGACAAGTTGGCTAGCGGTTGAATGAATGACCCAAGCTGTTGCAACGAACTGACAGGTGTGGCGACTGGCACCATCAACAAATCCTAAGAAATGTTTGATTGACATCTGGTACATGAAACGAAAACGCACATAAGATTACCTAACGAGCATAAAAAACTAGCTTTACAAAAAATATACAGCTATGTTACAAGAAAAAGTACTTCAGCCTAAGCGTAATACTTCTTCAGGTAGGGTCAATGCCTGGATCCTCCTCGTGAGGCCGGGAAAAGGTGTTATGAAAATCACGAAAAAGATTGGTATACGGAATGATCTCATCGAGATAACAGCCCGTTTCAAAAAGAATGTTTCCGTTGACCCCAGTGAAAATGTTGACCAACGAGGTATGCAATCTATTCCCCTCAACAAGACCAATTTGTGGAGAAGTGGAATTAATATTTTCACTAGGTGTTGGACAAAATTCACCTCTCTCTAACAAGTTTAGAAAAGGAAACAAGAAGGACCCGGGATCTATATGTTCACGAGGATGGTTCGGTTTGGTCATGGCTTCTGACATTTCCTCCTCAGAAGGTAAAGTAGTATCTGAACTATCAAGAGAGTGGATTGGGTCTGGTGTCTGAGTAGTGGCACAATCTATGTTTGACTCGACAGACACCAATGGAGTCGACATATGTTCTGTTGTAGTTTGATAAGAATCCAAGTGAGTAACTTCTATAACAGGGGTGGGCACGGAGGGGTTTGTATTAGTTGGGAGAAACTCAGAATCAGTTATTAAACTAACCATGGAAGTTTCAGACGATGAACATCCCTGATCACCAACGAATAAGGTAGGAGTCGGTAGGTCAAATTGCCAATTAGTGACCCGTAAAGTCCTGCTCCTAAACTCTCGCCAACCGGGGTGGTTTGATCAATCAATGGAACTGTGGTTTCCGAAGAAGTCTGGTTGTTTCTCTGAGTGAAAGAAAGTTGATCGACTGTAACGATCTTACCTTCAAATGGGAACATAACAACTTGAAAAACTACCGATGCAATAGCTCGCATGGCATATGTCCAACTCCTGCCCAATAACATATTGTAATCAAGTGGAGCGTCCAGAACTTCTACTTCTACAACAACTGTCTTACCGGCCAAAGTGACATCAAATGATGGCAAAACTCCATGTGGACAGAAAGTTCTGCCATCAAATGCAGTAAGCAGTGTGTTAGAAGGGGCTAACTCAGGAGAACCTAGAGTTTTCCAACAGGAAATTGACATTACGCAAGTCGGCGCGCCCTCATCTACAACAACTCGTCTAATGGTCATTGGACCATGAACGACTTCAATATGAAGGGCAATGTGGTAGGGAAACCGGTATTTGACATCAGTCATATCAAATCGCGCAGACATATTAGAGGATTCCATACTTCCAATAGCTGCCAGAAGTGCATTCCGTTGTAAAGGACAACTTTGCAAGACTTCTAAAGTAGACATGGCACAAGGGGTCTGGGCTAAATCTTCAACCACATTGTAGTATGAAGCAGCCCGAGTGTTGGGATTGTGCGATGCCTGTTTCAAGACACCTTTCGGGATCTTGGGCATTGGGTCCACAGGTATGTGGAGTGGAGTGGAAGATTCTGGAATCTCCTTATCCTTATTATGTGTGTCCGGGGTATAGTTCCTGGCTCTCGTTTGCAAGAGTGCATCCGAATTAACCATGTTTATAAATGTTTGATCAACCGTAGCATGTGTAGTGCCCCCAGTTTTTGAGGTGCCAGAAGTTGAGCCCTGCCCTTTAGGGAATGGATCTTTCAGGACAACAGACTTCTTTTCTCTTAAGAGCTTCTGGGCTTCTTCAAGCAGAGGGCATCGATGAGTAAGGTGGTTCTGCTTGCAAAGTTTACAAGGGAACTTAACCTTCTTTTCCTCTTTGTTACCCTCTTCGGCATTGTTTTTTTTGGGATTTTGTTGGTTCCCCTCTCCTTTCTTGCCCTTCTTTTTGTTATTGGGTTGTCGAGGGCCCTTTTGATTGTTCTGAACTTGATTGACAGGATTAGATGTAGAAGGAGAGGTTGTGACGGAAGAAACATTTGCAGTCGATTGTTTGACTGATAAGGCATGAACCTGTTTAGTCAGTGCTTCGAAAGATGCAGAGTCAATTGAACCCACTATGCCGTCAGCATGTGGTCCAGGTTTCGGTCTACTCGGATCGATATTCAATCGCGGTGCATTGGGTATGATCTCATACAGTAACCCAGATTGTGCATAAACGAGGTCCAACTGCTGAGTCCGTAAGATGGCTTCTTCCTCATTAGATACTCCAGATGTAGTTACTTCCTTAGAAATATAAGGAAGTAGTGATTTCAAATACCACTCAAGAAGGAACTCCGGAGGTATGTTAGCCTTAATGAGCCTCTTCCGTCTTCGCCACTCCTGAATGTGGTCAGATAAGTGAGTGGCTTTTTTTTGCCTAAATGTAGACAATAGGTCTGTTCTGGCATCATACCGAACGGGAAGCTGGAAGTGATTCAAAAAGACTGTCGCGAGATCCCCAAAACTAGAGAATGTTGCTGCAGGTAACTCAATGTACCATTTGGCTGCAGCACTGGTTAAGGTCCTTTGAAACAATCTCAATCTGATGGAATCTTCGTTTAATGAATTGGAGGAACACCATAAGTGGAAAGTAGTGACATGGTCACCAGGGTCTTCACCTGCTTTGCCTTCGAACTTTGGAATGTCCGAAGGTAACTTGGTGGGAACTGATGGCCATGCAGCATTATGACACACAGGATCGTTCGTCAGTTTAGAAAGATCTGGCAAATTTAAAGTTGCCAAAAATGGTAGACGAGGCCAGTAAGACGGTACTTGATACGTTGGGGTCGCAAAAGGGTAACTACCCATAGTTTGACCCATGAACTGTTGGTAGGGGTTGCCCCCAGCCGTCTGCTGGTAGGGGTTGCCCCCAACCATCTGTTGATAAGGGTTGCTTCCGACCATATGCTGATAGCAGTTTCCACTTACCATCTGTTGATATGGGTTTCCCCCAGCTACTTGTTGGTAGGGGTTACCCCCAGCTACTTGTTGGTAGGGGTTTCCCCCTGCCATCTGTTGTTGTTGTGCGAAAGAGTTATTAAAATTTCCCCACCCATATGAAAGTGGATTAGTGCTCTATGGGTTCGTCCACTGTGGCTGGGTGTTAGCCCCGCCATATGGCTGGTTAAAGATATTACCCCCTCCCCCTGAAAATAAGGAAAAAGGGACATTATCTGCAGGCATACTACATTGATTCATGTTAGGGCCTACAAAGGTATTGAGACCAGTAGAGGCTGATGTGGACGGTGCAGTCATGGTGCCCATGACTGGCATGTTTGCAGAAGCACTTGGTCCTACAACAGGTGTGGAAATCCAAGTACTAGGTATCTGATATAACGGTTGAGAAGCAGGAGGTGCTGCACAGTTGGGTGTACTGCTAGGTCCAACAGTAGGTATAGGAATAGATGCCATCGTTGTCGAACTAGGCATACCTAATGTACTAGTGTTGAAACTGAAAGATGGAGTAGACACAAATGTGGTTTGTGCCTAACTTGGTGTAGCAATAAAAGAAGGATTTACTATATTAATGTTCATACCTAAAGTGGGAGTTTGGGGAACTCCCTGTTCACCTCCTAGATTAGACATCAGATGTCCGGGTAAGGAATTGTCTGCACTGAAATGGGGCTGCTGGAAACCAACAGGTGACAGAAGTGGAATTCTAGTATTGGTTAAAGGAGGATTGAAAGGAGTGCTATACTACGCAGATGTAAGATATTCAACCTCAACTGAACTAAAGTGTTGATGATCTGTGGTACCTGGTAGTGGTTCCTCAGGAACCTCTATTTCGAGGTTCTCTGTTGCAAGAATTTCTTCAGGAAATTCTATTTCAGGAGTAGTTTCTGAAGAAATACCGGGGTTCACCCGCTGTCGTCTAGCTGGCTGTAAAGGTTTTGTTCTAAGTGGTGGAAGGTTTTGAAACCTCCTCGATCTATGAAGCTCTTGATTCTCCATGATTATAAATATAAAATAACAGACTAGAACCTGGTGGCCACTACAACTAGGGGGCAAATAGCACGGCAACTAAAAAGTCCTAAGTATACAAACCAGGCAAACAAAGATGCCTTCCGAAGAAGAGTCTGGGATGATGAGGGCCCATAACAGATCAATGAAGAAAGAAAGACAGTTACACGGGGTCCACAATACAATGACTAAGGGTGCAAGCGCTGGAATCACCCAACCGCCCTCCCAAAGACCTGCAAGGGATTTCCTCCCACGTCTGTCTTAGGTACAACAGATATACCCTTTACTGTCACCTGTGTATGAACCTAGAATCAGATACTAAGGATACCACAACACCGAAAACTCCTAGGGCAACAGTCACCAGTCGAATCAGAAAGCGTGGGCAGGGTAGCTAAGCCCGAAACTCGAAAGAGTCCCCAATACGCAATCCAATCCTGGCGTATGCTCGAACAGAAAGTAGGAGTAGTATTCCCAACAATCTGATCTCGCAATGACCTACTGCATAGATCCCAGGCAAGTTTTGAGTGAAATGGGTTTACCTGTGATAGTCTCACTAATATTTTTGCGTAATGTGTGATCTTGAGTGGTTTAAGGTGATTTAAACTCAAGATCCTAACCAAGACTAGTTGGTGTAGTGTATCCCTAAAAAGAAAAATTGTTTCTAGTTCATTTTATTAAATTTTTTTTTTAGGGCTGTTATTACCCCAAAAGGGTAGTGCTTTTGTGTGGCGTGGTTGCAACAAGGAAACAAAAGTGCAAGAAAATCAAAACTTTCTACAACAAAACTCTTTTTATTTTTTCATTTACTTCTTTCCAAAACTGAAAATCTGAGTAAATCTACTAATTTTTTTTTTTGTTTTCTTTTTGTAATTGTACAAAATATCATATGCTATCTTGTAACAACAAAAATAAGTCTTATTACACTTAGACTACCATTTTTTTTTTGTTGCTTTTTCTATAACGGAAAACGAACTAAAACGATGACAATCAAAATAAAACTTATGTGCAATGTGTGTAAGTATGGCTAAAAAGTTCCTAAGCTTATAGCTATCAAGACACTAGCTCGAAAAAGACTTGATCTATAGGGTTTTTGCAAAGAAAAAGCCTCTAAACTCGGAAACAAAGTGGGAGAAAACAAAGGAGAAAGACACAAAAGGACTGACCTAAAGTATCTAGCCCTAGCAAGACCACTAGGCCAAGCAAAAGTAGACAAGCAAGCTGCCAATTACTAACACAAAGAATTGAGAAATGACAACCTACAGCAGTTTAAATGCACTTGCAACCAAAAAAAGACAATAAGTCCAGGAAGAATGGAAATCAACCAAACCGGAGGACATCCTAGAGGCTCTAAAACGAACCCAAACCCTAAAACAAAGGATAGGATGAGTAAAGAGCAGACAAATGTTGTCACAAACAGCGGATACAAGGGTATGCAGGTTTGTAAACTAGCAACATGCATTCAGGGCCTGAAAAAGTGGAAGTGCATACCACAAAACACAACCTAGTCTTCCAAAAAGGTCTTAAACAATCCAAACGTTCCAAAGGCAAACAAGCGATTCAAAAGATGGAAAAGACTCAAAGAAAAGGTTCTATGACTTAAACAAAAGTTAAAAACCTCATACACCAGTCGGGGAGACCTAAAAGCAAAGTCAACAAACCACCAAAAGGCTAAAAAATCAAGCAAACCAAAAACAGAATGCTTCAGAAATTGTACCCTACTGTGCAGTAGGGAAACTCGCGCCCTTACAGAGATGGGCGCTACTGTATGTATAGAACAGTAGCGTGTGGGCGCTACTGTATGTACAACAAGGTAGCTCTCATATCTCAAAAGCTTAAAAAATTGACTTTGAAAGATACCAGAAGATTGTTGAAAGCAGAAAGAAACAGGCAGGGGATACCTATAGGGTTTCTCAACACATCAAAGAAGTCAAAACAATTCTGAGAAGACAAACAAGAACAAGGTTTCCTAGAGCCAAAACTCAACTTTCCCCAGTATGGTCGCCAGTCTGTTGGCAGGCAAATGTACCCTATAGCAAGGAAATTAATGCTATCAACAGAGAGGCAGTTTTTCTTTTAAAAAACTACTCTTTCCATTAGGATAGCCATTAATACTACTAGTTTTGCTATCTATCCTATTTATTATGTTTTCTCTATGCCATATATAACTGGTAATATGCTTTCTAGTCTACCTATTTCTCCTTTCTCATGGTTATGCTTATGCTGCTGAAACAGCTGCTGCAACTGCTTACGCTACATCCACTGTTCCTTACAACTCTACCCACTATTGGTGAGCGAGCTGAGTAACTCCCAACCAGGTGCTGGGGTGATTAATAGGGCCTTTATTTCATCTCTAATAACACCGTTAATTTTTTTTTATTAAAATAAGGGCTCTATTTCTCCTTTCTCATGGTTATGGTTATGCTTATGCTGTTGAAACAGCTGCTGCAACTGCTTATGCTACATCCACTATTGGTGAGCGAGCTTAGTAATTCCCAACCAGGTGGTGGGGTGATTAATAGGGCCTTTAATTCATCACTAATAACATTGACATTTTTTTATTATTAAAATAAGGGTTTATTAGTTTAATTTTCTGTTATGATGGCCAGACGTTCAAAACTATCAATATATTTTTCCATCATGCCTATTTGACGCAATTTGGCATGCGGACCTGCAAAATTAGTATCTTGGATATATTGAGCAAACATGGATTTCACAAATTGTTTTTAGTTAATGAGCCCCGGAGAGAATTTATTATGCCATTGCCACCTTTGCCAACGTGGCAATGGAGAACACCAATTCACAATCTCAATAGATCAACTTCTATGACATGGAGGGAAAAGTAGTGTTCTATTTGGAGTGTTCCAGGAATGGTCATATGGTAGCCTTCTTACTCTTCAGCTTGCTTGCCCTTACCTTACTAGAGCCTTCACCAGAGAAATTATCGCTATCATCCGAAAGAGACAACCTATCCTCAGCCTGCCTCTCTGCCTTGCTGAAACCACAACAGTCAAACACTACCGCGTCCCCCAATGAGAAATGGGCCTTCGCGGGGTATCCCAGAAAATGCGATATAATGCATTTTCTTTACAAAGGTTGGGTTCCGGAAGCTATCCCAATACCCGTAGGTAGGCGAAAAGAAGAGAGCAGGGCAGACCTGAAAATAAGAGGGATAATACTTCAGGGTCAGACCAGAAAATCCAGGGAGAGTAGAAAGGGGGCATATCCAAATGGTAAATTTGAGAGCAGGTGGCGTATTTAAAATTGCCTTGCTTGTCTTTGCCTAGTGGGAGTGATCCCATTCCCACTCGAAAGCATCTATACTACTACCACCTAGTGAGTTGAAGGTATTGATGATTGGTGAGCATCTATTCCTACAGGGCTGAGGAATTCGTAACTAAATTATTCGATGGATTGGTTTGCTTGGACGAAGGATTCTATTTATTACGTTTTTACATGAGCCAGATATATCCCGTCTTCTATGGCCCAAGTAATGGTTCAGACATCTACCGACGAGATCGGCCTTTTCCTTCTCATGCTTAGGTAATGCTTCTAGGTCTCCGGTTGAATAGTCGTTCCTAACAAATAAGGAATAGTTTCCAGTAATTAGCGATTAATAGGTTAAGGAGTAGCAATATTGATAGCATTCGATCATAATGAGAGTACTAATAGAAAGGGGTTGAGAATTACAAGTGTTTGTTTTTGGCTGGATACTCAGAGTACTAAGGAATAGTTGCCCTCCACCCTCCTTCCTCAGCGACCCGTGGTGTTCACCTACCATGGCCTGCCTCTCCTCTACGGCTCGCAGTGCTCTCACCTCGTGCTTCGGTTTCCTCTACCCTTCTCCACCACAGAACCCACTTGGCATGTCCACAGCTTGTGGTCGGTTGATAAGGTGTACGGGTCAACTCCAATCTCCTGCGCTCCATCGTGTCAATTTTGAGATCTCTCTAATTAAATACAATAGCCAGTGAAGTATGATTAGTGGGTCACTACTACCGATTCGAGTCTTTCTTCAGCAGAGAGGGGATTCCAGATCCAAGATGCGATGAGAGCGGATACTATATTTTATGTTCCATATCACTCTCTGAAAGAATTGATTTTTATCTAACCATGTCAAATCACTTATCTAAACTTTGTCAAAAACACTGGTGGTGCGGGGACGTAGTTATTGCTCACCTCCTCTTATGTTGGGAGTGTATGTGACCAGCAAACAAAATGCTAAAAGAAAAATCTTTTAATCTATTGTTGAAAGTAATCGTTTTGACTGCACATTATCAAACTCAATGAGGCTGTGGTTCACTTCACATACCCCATTCAACTGCCCCAATTATTATGTAAGTGGGTGCATAGCAGGCTACTCACGATTGGGCTTCCGCCCTATGTTTTAAATAGAGAGGCTTTGTATTCAACAGTGGTCTACCTATAGACTGCAGGGAACCCCAGTAATCCAGATTCGATTCTCAGTGCAAGAGTTTAAATACTGAGAGTTTCAAGACTGTTGCGATCGTTGCAGGTCTCATCAATGAAGTCAGTCCTCCATGACTATTCTCTTAGTCGGAGCCATCATGAATATCAGTGGCTATTCCATGATATGGCTCTCTATGACCCGACGAAGTTCCAAGCCGAAGCTCTAGCAGATGTATTTGTATATCTGCATCGGAGCTAATTCCGAGACATTTGACAACCTGGGATCTCTGGTTACCTGCGTCAAGAATTTCCTGCAGAGCCGAGGAGTTCTGGTGGGAATTCTGAAAGGATATGTAGGTCTGAGTGAAGCAATGCTTACTCAGATATACCATGCCAGTGGATCTGCTGGTGTGTTTCTCTGATTGTCATGTTTATAGTTCGTTCTACAAAGGAGACCACGGATACTACCATTTTCTCTACACATCGGAGGTCAAAAACCTAAACTTATCAGATGTGATCACTTATCTAAACTTTGCCCGCGAACTTTGACTCTTACTGCCTGATAAAGACAAAGGAGCACCCTAGGATGGAGAAATAAATAAATGGTTAAATGCACATACAAGTTAGTCTTTGTATTTAAATATATATAGGAAAAAAATATGTTTATATATCTATGGGATCTGAAGCTTTTAGTACTCAAATTTTTTTATCTCTTCTTCTTTGAGATCAAATCTTCCTTTGGAAGGTCTCAGTTCAACTAGATCTATTTTTTATACCTCAACACCAAGACCAAGATTGATGGATTACTTGGGCCATAGAAGGTAGTATATATCCCTTTCCCACTTGAACGCCTACCTGTCAAAACCTATTTCTCATCTGATTGAGAGTATTGAAATGAACGTCCATTCGATCATGAAGGAATAAAAGAGAAACACGAAAATCACACACTCCTAGAGAAAGTAGTCCCAGGCAGAGACAGGTGAAGTTGCACTCAAACAAAAAGAAATTTTTTATCCAAGGTTTCACCCCTCCTCGGCAACGAATACTGCGATCAGCATAAATCCCCAAAGTAAGTGCTGGTCTTGGTGAGAGCAGATGCCTGTGCGGAAGGAGGAAATGAAAGATAATAGCTTTTTGGACCAAATCAGTTGACAGAGAAAATCAGTTCCTTAGAAGCCAACAGGACCAAATTACAAGCAAGAATAAATCTTTTTCTTTGGCTCTCTGCCGGAGATTGAATCAGATCCCACCCCTTCCACTATCACAGACCTTTACAGAAAGAGTATCGCGGCTTTGAAGCGTCCATAAAGCTGGCAGGCATATAGGTAGAAGATGGTGTCGAAGATAAAATGCTTCGCCTACACCAGAGGGGCAGATAAACTTACCTACTAGAAACATAAACGAGCATAGGAAAGTGACCAAAGGAGTAGAGCTGAAGCAATAGCTAGGTTGTAAGTCCGTCAACCAATGACTTATTTAATTATTTAATCAAGGCTGAGCACATTCAATTCAATTTATCTTCAAATCTAATTCAAATCTGTCACTTATTTTCCTTTGGAATCTAATCCTAATCCGTCACGTATTTTCCTTTTCTGCGGAATCTAATTCTAATCTTTTGAGAAAAAAATAAATTCATTCCATTATTACTTAAACACAATTAAACTATAATTTATTATTTATTTTCTTTTAATCTAATCTTAATCTTTAATTTATATTTAAAAAATTAAATCATTCATTTGCCTTCGAATATTAAGAATAATATATATAATTATCACATGACAACTAAATTGAAAGAGGTACTACTTCAACCGCCCTTCAACAACCGAGCTCAATCTCAATTCTTACAGGTAGCCGGCTAGGTTAAGTCTTGTGGGATTAACTTCCCTCCACGAAATTGATGAAAAAAATTCAATTCATAAAAAAACAGTGGTCAAAATGAAAAAGAGAGGCAGCAACAACAAAGAACGAGTTAATTTGATATTCCTAAAGAGCCAGTTCCTTTGATATTCCTTGTGACTTGTTTAATACACCAACTTTTTTTAAGAGACACACCCTACCAAGTTATTGATATTTATCAAATGTAATTTGATTTGCTAATTTTTTTTATTTTTTTTTTGTATTTTATTGTATAGGGGTAAGTACATTAATATATTTCTAAGATGAAAATGATCAAAGTGGTTATAACAAAATAATCTCTAATTTGATTTATTGATTTTCTTTCTTAACAAGATCTCTAATTTGATTTACTCATTTCTTTCATTAGTTGTATAAACCAAATGAAAGAATCTTGAATGGATCTACATACCTTTACATGTCCATTATCCAATATGAATTGATTTGTTATGGAGTAATGGTCACTTATTCTGCATCAAATCATACGAACAAATAGGACATAAATAAAATAGTAATTTTTACTATGATAATGATAATACTAGAAGGACAAAATAAAATCCTATACACAAAGAGATAAACCCTAAAATACTACAACCATGATATGATATTATTAGAAAAGCATAAGAAAATAAAAACATAAACAAATAGATAATCCTAAAATCACAATTGCTATACATAAAATATTCTAAATAAACTGAAAACTACTATTACACCACCAAACAATTTCTATACACAAAATATGTGCATACCCTAAGAAGGGGACCTCACCATAGAGAGGATGGCACCATATACACCAAGTAGAATCACAATGCACACATAAAACTTCTTAATTTGTCACTTATTTTCAAAAAAAAAAATTCATTCAAATGCCTTTAAATATTAAAAATAATATATATAATTCTCATGTAATGAAAAATTAAATAAATTAAATTAACATTTAATATTAAAAATAACATATATAATTGTAATCTAATCATAATTAAACTAAAAAAAATTGTAATAAGTTTTCTTTACAAGAATTTTAGAATTATAAATTTCTTAGGTCCTATTGTATTTCAAACATATCACCAAGTCTTGGTGAACATTCAATCTCCTTCTTGGTGAACATATCACCAAGAAGTCTATATTTGATACTATTTCAGGATAGGTACTACTTTAACTACTTATCATTAATATAAGATTTAAAATATTTAACTCAATTTTTTTTAAATTATCCACAAAAATTTAATATATATAAAATTTATAATATTATAAATTCAATTAAATATAATATAATATTATTATCAAATTCAATAATAATAAAAATAGAATTTTTACATAGATTACTAATACTAAGATTGAATTACAACACTTACCTAAAAAATTTATAAATTTAAAAACCATAAAATTTACACAAATTTCAAAGTTTCCTGAACTTTTTAAAAATCATAAAATTAATTTTGCAAATCATGGCTGGGATCCATGTAAAAAAAAGTAAAAAGTATTTTATTTCACAAAAAAATGTATATATTCATTGAAATGGACCACAAACATATGTATAATAAAAAATATAAAAGTAAAAAATATATATGACCAGAAAATATATACATTCACACAAATTGACAACAAACAAACATATAGAATAAAAATTATAAAATATAAATATATGTAAAGCCACACATATATCTATATTCCAGGCACATGAAAAATAAAGTTTTACAGGGACAGAGTTTGTATATACAGTAAAAAAATTTAAATTATAAATATATATGAACGCACACATATATCTATCGATATTCCAGGCAGTTGAAAATGATGTTTTACAGCCTCGTTGAAAATCATTGCAATGGTAATGCAGCGCTATAAAGAACACCGAATCAGATTTTTATGACAAAGTCTGTCGATTTGACCAAAAGACTGGGGCTGATGTATCTTAAATATTGGAATTTTATTTAGCACCTGACGAATTTTATTTAGCACCAGACCCGTCAGGAAAGCCACTCTTTGTAGGAAAGCTAAAATAATGAAAGCCACTCTTTGTAGGAAAGCTAAAATAATAAAAACAAACCTGTCTCCAAACAATATTTACACGGATGTAAAAGAAACTGTTTAAAAAAATAGTAAGTTATTGTAATTTTTAAAAATGGTTTAAAGTGGATTATTCTATTTAATTCAATCATTTTCCATTCTACTACTTTGAAACTTGGAAAATGGCAAGAAACATGGTTAATTGGCAATGGGAAAGGAGCAAGGAAAAGCAATAATCTATTTAGTTAATTGTTTAATAAGATAATATTATATATAATATTCACATAAAGAAAATATATACTATTTATTATAACTAAATCTAATTTCATTAGTTAGATACCTTTGATAAGTTGAGTTGTCTGTTAAAGCAACATTTTCTTCTTCATTTCTGGTGTTGCACTCTGCTTCTGCTGGCCTCTGCTGCTGTAGATTTGGCCCTTGGGTTAAGCCTCCACCTACTAAGGATGTCACGAAAACAAAAAATTATATTCAAAATGGTCCATAGAATAATAAAATGAATGTGTCAATGTTCAAAATCAAATCAAATACATAGTAATAAAATCAAATGTTCACCTATATTCAAGAGAGTCGCAGGGCATCATATATTTACATATTTGTAATCATGTTTTCAATTGTTTTAATCCATAGTTAGCACCCACGCTGATATTAATGATATTAATGACAAAACAAAAAAATAAAAAAGTCACAAATCCTTATCCCTACGTCAAAACTATCGTTCACGTAACTTAAGAATAATATTTGTATCAAAACTACCGTTCACATAACTTAAGAATAATATTTGTATCGGTGATGGTGATTGTTACGATGACAATTTAAAAAAACTATGGAAACCCTTGATTTAATTAATGGTACTCAGAAGGACCGGTTTGATAATTTAATTTAACTAATTATATTTAAAATGACCAGTTTGATAAACATATTTAAGAGACAAAAATTTAGAAAAATCACCATAAATCTGAGACCATAGGTTCTGTAGCGAAAAAGTCATTTGGCTGAACCGCAAATTAAAGGTAAAGTATTCTTCTTAGTCCCAGCTTAAACCCTTCACAAGAAATCTGCTAAAGTTGAATACCTCCAATGCATGTATGTCAGTCTCCTGCTGATCTGTCTCACACAGAATTAACCAACATAACAAACCAAAAACACTAACAAAGCAAATCAACACGAAGTTATAACATACAATAAAGAAATAAGGAACATTCCAACACATAGACCGATATACATTAATATACAGTAACATTAACATTCACAAATAATAAAGAAATAAGGAGCATTCCAACACATAGACCGATATACATTAATATACAGTAACATTAGCATTAACAAACCAATTAGGGGAGCGTTGCTCCAGCCCACTTGACTACCTCTACCTCTATCAAGAGCAATGAAATGAAAAGATGGAGTTTTTCCGTGTGCTGCAACCAGCTAAAAATCCCATTCATTGATTTCCTTTTTCCTCACACATAGAGAGACATGTATATGTTTACTTACTCTGTCACCATATGTATATGTGCCATTTCTATTTCAGGATTGTAGAGAGACATGCATATGCTTACTTACTTTGTCACCATATGTATATGTGTCATTTCTATTTCAGGATTGTATAACTGTAGTATAGTCATCAGAGACAATGTATAGAGACAATGTATGTAATGGGAAATCATTTTCTAAAGTCAAGTCTTGATACTAAAAATAGTAAAAAAATAAATAGAGACATTCCAAAAAGAAGAAAGTAACTGATTTGTTTTCATTAAATTTGTTTATAATTAAAAAAAAACTAATTAACTAATTAATTAATTTGTTTGGAATTAAAAAACAACTAATTAAGTATGATTCATTTTGTTTCTCGTTGATAAAGTTGATTTAATTATGTTAAATGATCTTGATCTTATATAATGTTTTGAGTATTATGGAAGGATAATGAGATGTAATTATAGATACTACCATTCATCGGGTAGTGTAGAGGCTTCATTTTTAATGAGACTAGCTGTAAACTGACCTACAATTTTTCTAATATGAGTAACAACTATATCGCAAAATAAAAATAAAACAATATCAAATATCACGAGGCATTTCGTTTAGTTTAAGCACATATGCCTATGAAAAAAACCCAAAGATAAACGTAATACATATCAAATGTCAAAAATAAACATAAAACAATATAAAATATCACGAGGCATGAGTTCATACATGCCATAGGATCCGCATACTCTTTGGAAATGGAACCCTAAACAGTATAAATGCCACGATATATTATTAATCCAAACTAATATAAATAGTATAAATGTCACGATATATTATAAATGTCGACTCGATTGACTAATTAGACAAACAAGGGCACAGTCCATGCCCATTTATCTCTTTAGGTTTACCACAAGCGTTAACCTACATCGCATTGGTAATGGGGAAGGGGCAAGAAAATGTAATTTATTTACTTAATTGCCTAATAACAAAACATTAGTGAATTTTTTAGTAAGAAAATATTATATGTAATATTCACAATGGACAAAGAGAGAAACTGTTACAACCAAATTTAATCAATTTAAGAATTCAAATTCATTTATTACATACCTGTCGTAAATTGGTCTTCGTTCTCAAGGCATTCGTTCTCAAGGCAAGATTCTCTTCATCATCTCTCGCAGTTGCACTTTGCTTCCTCTAGGCTCTGGCTCTATTTGCAGTAAGTTTGACCCTTGGGTTTAGTTTCCACTTACAAAGGATAATATGAAAACAAATCTTTATATTTAGAATTATTGGTCCAATAATAATACACTCATTTCAAAGTTCAAAATCAATAGAATAAAAGAAAATCTAATATGCAAAGAGAATATGGAGAATATAGCATGAAGTTTATAAGTGATTATATTTTTTAAATATGTTTTTTAAAGTTTATATTAATTTTACTTTAAAAGTAATAATTTAAATTAGGTAGTAAGTAATAATTTAAATTAGGTGGTGAGTTGTATTTTTATATACTTTATTTCATTAAATATTTTTATATAATTTAATTATTGATTAAATTATTAATATTTATTTAATTTAAATTTTAATATATTTATTTTCCAAAAATATGTTATATATATATAATTTAAAATTTTAATCAAATGATTAATTTTCAAATACCTCATTTCTAAAAGAATAAAAAATCACTATTCTTATTTGATAACTCTGTTTATTGTAAAAGAAGATCTTACATCCAAGTCACCATCACTAAAACTAACAACCCATATATCTAGATATATATCACTATCTTTTAAAACACTGTATAATATGTAATCTAATTTGAAAATATGTTTTATATATCATTTTTAATGATGATGGATTTAAGTAAAGTAAAGAAAAATATAAAAGTAAAGAAAAATATAATAATATTAACCTCAAAAAGTATTGAATTAATATGAAAATAAAATTAATTAAAAAAAATGTTTTTTAATATTTAAAAATGATTAAAAAATTAAATATAAAATAATAATTAAAAATAAAAATAAATAAAATCATATAAAAAGGATAGAAAATAAGAAAAGATAATAAAAAATGTGTTTTTAAGAAGTTGAAAATAAGAAAAGATGATAAAAAAAATGATTCCTAATTAATAAATAGGAAGGTAAATTTCATATAAAAAATATTAATAAAAGTAAGAGAAACCAAAAAAAAATAGATAATAAAGAAACATATGTTTACTTATTCGTTAAAAGAGATAATACCTACCGGGTGTATTTCGTTGGAACTGGTTGCACACGGACTACTAAGAGAGATTCTCTCTCCCCTATTACTGGATTCACCGTTGATCAGAATCACGGGGTTAATGCTTACCACTTTTAAACCCTAGTTCCATAGGCATACGTTTTGAGTAATCACGGGGTTAATAGTTACTATAAACCCTAGTTCCATAGGTATAAGTTTTAAATTTACTCAAGGTAAACGGAGTTGGTATTATTTATCATCCGAACGGAGCTAGAATTATTTATCATCCAAGTAACAATTATCCTACGACCATTGCTAATTAAAATATTCGTGTGTATTCATCTGAGTAACAACTACTACTAATTAAAATACTCCCATCGAAGTATTTGTTTTATGGATAAGGTATTTATTATTGATTAAATTAATAAATAGTTTTATAATTCAAAAATTGGTCCAACGTACATTATATATATTACAATCAAATTTAAATTCATTCATACATTGAAATTATATATTACAATCAAATTTAATTTCATTCATTGCATACCTTTGTTACATTGAAATTCTCTGTAAAGGCAGCATTCTCTTTATCATTTTTCATGGGTGCACTCTGCTTCTTCGGCTTGCTAGTGCCTTGGGTTTCTAGCCTCCACCTAGGACTACATGAAAATGAATTTTTTTATTCAGACTTGTCTATGGAATAATAAGGCATTAATGCCCATGTTCGAAATCAAACAAATGATGTCAATTTACAGAAAACTATGAAAACCCATGATTTAATTAATGATTTGGCTGTTCCGAAGGATAAAGCATTCTTCTTTACAAGAAGGCGCTAGAGTTAAGTACCTCCAATGTAAATATGTCAGTCTCCTCCTCTGTCTCACATAGAGTTAAGAAATCACAAATACTAATAAAACAAACCAGCTTAAAATTATAACATGCAACAAGCTACAAAGAAATAGAGAACATGCTAACACATTAACATTAATATACAGTAACATAATTAACATAAACATAAACAAACAAACTAATTAGGGAAATGATCCCCCACCTCGCATAACTACCTCTACACTGGCAGAGAGAGATCAAAAGACAACGAAAAATGAAATCAGGGAGGAGTATTTCCATGCGCTCACACCCTTTGAATCCTTCCTCCCTGATACATAGGAGTGGGCGAACAAGAAGAAGGGGAAGACTGGAGCAAGATTGCTTTTACCATCCAATAGTAATGTAAAGTTAACATAAAACTTTACAAAACTCAAAATGATCTTAATAAATGTTTATTCAAAAATTAAATTTAATACATGACAAAAGAGATCAGATCATAAATCATTCAGTGGATTAATTTCAAATACAATGACATCAAATTAAATAAAATACTAATTACGAACTAATTAAATTTAAAAGTTTAAAACTCCTAAATCCATTCTATAATATCATATGATCTAATTACAACCAAAAAAAATAATACTCACCTCGGAATTAATACTCACCTTGAATTCCATGAGACTCATGTAGATCAACTCCATGTCACCATAACCATTATGTTTAAGAGCAAATCCATATGAAAAAATGGAAAACATATTATCAGACAGAAAACATATCAAATATGTTTTCTGGAAAACCATAATAATGTAAATATAAATGATCAACTCCATGTCACCATAATCATTATGTTTAAGAGAAAATCCATATGAAAAAATGGAAAACATATTACCATAGGGAAAACCATAATAATGTAAATATAAATGGAAAACATATGAAATACTCACCTTGAATTCCATGAAGTCACATGTAGATCAACTCCATGTCACCATAATGATTATGTTTAGGAGCGAATTCATATGAAAAAATTGAAAACATATCACCAGATGGAAAACATATCAAATCTGTTTTCTGAAAAACTATAATAATGTAAATATAAATATAAATGGAAAACGTATCAAATACCAACAAACATTAGTTGATACCTAACATAGGATTTGCAAGCTCTCTGGAAATGGAACCCTAAACAGTCAAGGCTAAAGAAAAATCACCATATTATTATCTACATGAACATATCCAGTTCAAATTAATCTTAAATTGTAAAAAGAAAGTCCAAGAAAAATTAAAATATTATTATCTTTATTATCTACATGAACAGGTAATTGTGCTCTTCATCTCATCACTAACAAGCAAGAAATCGACTAGACTGACTAATTGCACAAATAAGGGAGCACTCCATGTCCATTAATTCTTCTCTTTTCGTTTACCAGAAGGGTAATATTACAACGGGGACTCGACAAAGAAAGGTAAGTTAATTGCCTAATAACAAAACACACACATGAAGAAGACATGTACTATTACAATCAAATCTAATCAATCTCAGAATTCAGATTCATTTACTGCACACCTGTGGTACACTACAATTTTTTGAAGGAAAGTTGTCTTCATCATCTCTCACAGTTGCAATTTGCTTATTGCTTCCGTTTCTTCCCTCGGATTTAGCTTCCACCTACAAAGGGCATCATGAAGACAACTGTTTCTGGTTTGTGAAAAAAATAATATATTCATTTTAAAATTCAAAGTTGACCAAACAAAAGAAAATCAAACGAACATAACATATGGGATGAATTCGGTATTCACATATGCTCAAAAGAGTTGTAAGGGTGTCATCCATTTACATATTTGTGAAGTTTGCAGGTGTGTTAATCCATCATTAACACCGATGCCAAGACTATTGATAGAAACCCAAAAATAAAAAATGCCCGAATACCCAAACATCAAATTAATTATCTCTACATCAACCACCCTTCACAGAAGGTAAGCATAATATTTATATAAGTGATTCTTATGATGGCCATTTAAAAAAATATATGGAAACCCATGATGTAACCAAACATATGCAGAATGATCATGATCAGTTTAATAAATATATTTAAGAGTCACAAATTTAAAGAACTCACTCTAGATTTGAAGGCATAGGTGAACCTATTGTGAGAAAAGTCATTCGGTTGTTGCAAAGGGTCAAGTATTCTTCTTCTTACCCGGAAGTCGATCCAATTGTAATTGATTACCTCCAATATATGAATGTCGATCTCCTTTTGTATCACACTGTGGTAAGAAACAATAAAAACTAATTCAGAACAAACCAACACAAAGTTATAGCACACAACAAAGAAATAAGGAACAAGAAAACAAATAGACAAACATAAATTAATATACAGTTACCTCTACAGTAGTCTCTATCAAGGCAGGATTCTCTATCATCTCTCAGATTGCACTCTTCTTCTTGTGACCTCTGTTTGCGGTAGGGTAGGTTTAGCCTCCACTTGCAAAGACAGATGGAAACAAATATTTCTATTTAGAATAATAATGTATTCATTTCAATTTTCAAAATAAACAAAAGAAGAAAAATCAAATCTGTAAACCATTCTTTACCTATATTCTAGAGAGTTCGTCCATTTACATTTATGAAGTTGAGTTAATCCATCGTTAACATCTATTCCAAGACTACTCACAAAAACCTAAAAAACAAAAAATGCCCAAATGCTTATCATCAACCACCCTCACATAACCTAAGAATAATATTTGTCTCAGGTCAGTTCTATTTCTTATCTTGTAAACGACATTACCGTTTTGTTTTTAACTACACCCAAACATAAGCTTAGGCTGGTATTGAAACACTGCTCAGGCCGGAAGGCTGCCATTGATAGACGAACAGAAGCTTACATTGGTATTGAGTCCGCCAGATTAATAATATTTGCTTTAGTGGGTAGCAGAATGGGCAACTGAGTTTGTTGGGCTATGGTATGGTTCACAACTAGATCTGGTTTAATTCTCTCAGGGCACTGTATATGATAATCATACGTCCCAGGAGTTTCGATCCCGCAACAGTCAAAAGTAAAAATGGGCAATTGTATGCCGCCTAGCTCCAAAATGGTTTCGACTGAAACCAGTGGTGAGTTCGTGAGGACCATGAAAATTAACGGGAGGGTTTCACAATACAAAGCTCCTATACCCGTCCAGGATAATTCGCTTTCAGGTCAGTAGGTGCAATATACGGTTCCTCAACAGGTCGGACGCCTAAACGAGGAACCTGGTGCCGGCGATATAAAAAAAGGAGAGATTCACGGCAACAAAAGTGAAGAAGCAAAAGATTTGAGCTCGTCGAAACCAGCGGTTTCGTGTCTTAATACAAGACCTGAAGATGTTGTGAGGGTTAAACTGGTTATTGGAAAGCAAGAACTGGAAGAGCTGCTGGCAGAGCAACCATGGAGGATTTGTTGGTGGAGCTTCATGGTAAAGGTCAGGCCACAGTCGTTAGGTACGATGAGAATTGTGGCCCAGCGCGGGTTGGCAATCATGGCGGACGGAGATAATAAACATATTTAAGAGTCACAAATTTAAAGAAATCACTCTATCACTCTATATCTGAAGGCATAGGTCTTGATAGGTCCTGTTGCGAGAAAATTCATTCGACTATTGCAAAGGGTGAATTATTTTTCTTCTGCCCAGCAAGCCGATCCAATTGCAATTGATTACCTCCAATGTATGAATGTCGATCTCCTTCTGTTATCACACAGTGATAACAAACCAGAAAAATTAATTCAGAACAAACCAACACAAATTTATAGTACACAACAAAGAAATAAGGAACAAGCAAACACATAGACAGACACAAATTAATATATAGTTACCTATATAGTAGTCTCTATCAAGGCATGATTCTCTATCATCTCTCACACAAATATTTCTATTTAGAATTTTCTGTAGAATAATAATGTATTCATTCAAATTTCAAAATAAACCAAAGAAAAGAAAATCAAATCTATAAACCACTGTTTACCTAGAGAGTTGCGTTAATCCATTTACATTTATGAGGTTGAGCTAATCCATTCCAAGACTACTCACAAAAACCTAATAAACAAAAAATGCCCAAATGCCTATCATCAACCACGGGTGATTCTTACGCTCACAATCTACCAAAAACACTATGCAAACCCAGGATTTAACTAAACATACTCAGAATGACAATTTTAATAAACATATTTAAGAGGGCCACAAATTTAGAAAACTCGCTGTAGATTAGAGAGCATAGGTCCTGTTGCAAAGGGTGTCAAGTATTCATCTAAGCTGAAACCCTTTACAAGAAATCCACTGTAATTGCAGTTGATTACCTCCAATATATGTATGTCGAGCTCCTCCTCTGTTTCACACAGAATGATAACAAACCACACAAACTAATTAACAACAAACCAGAAAGGAGTTATAGCATATAACAAAGAGATAATGAACCAGTGAGCACAAGACAGACATAAATTAATATACAGTAATATAAACAAATCAAGAAGGAGGAGCGCTCCTTCACACGGCATGAAATAAAACTAAATGAAACGATGGAGGAGTTTTTGGATGTACCCACACCCTTGAATCCCATTTGTCGATTTCCTTCATCCTGCAACACACATACACATACAGGAGCGAGCTAGCAAGCAAAAACAGAAGAGCGGATTCGAATCAGGTTTTAGCAAACTAACCCATATGGTATCCCATAAATTCCATAGAATGGAGACTGTCCAACGGTCACATCAAACGTTTTTAAAATTCAAATTGATCCGTTGAGATTTAATCATACTATTTTCAGTTGCGTTTTTAAAATTCTAATTGATCCGTTGTGATTTAATCATACTATTTTCAGTTGCATCAAGACTGCTTTTACCATTCAACGTTAACATAAAAAGTTTCAAATTGATGCATTGGTTTCTGACACATAAAACGGATTTGTTGGACCCTGACACGAAACGTTTTAAATTGATCCGTTTTATCATATAATCTATATTTGTTATGATTAGATGATGGTTGTTATTCTAGAAATTCAAATTAATTTGTAATTATGACATAATATCTAACCAATCAGTAATTCATAATCCATGATTGTGAAAAAAATCATACAATTTACAATATCATCTCTCTAACAAATTACGATTTAATGATTAATTTATATCATACTATTTTTCTTCTTATAAAGTGAATTCAACCATAAGGGAGAAGCCTCATATTTTAAGTTTTATTTAATACTTCAATAAATATGTGGACATCCAATAAAATATTCCTAATATAATTAGGACAATCAATATGAACTATATTTCCAAAAGAATATTATAAGCCTCATATTTGAAGTTTTATTTAATACTTCAACAAATATGTCAACACCCAATAAAAAAATTCCCTAATACAACTAAGCCAATCAATATGAACTATATTTCCAAAAGAATATTATGATATGGTTTTGGAAGAAACCAACTAAAGATATCAGATTCCTTTTATGCAAAATTTTAAAATCAATTTTGCCAAAAATGTGTCAGATGCCATGATTTTTTGATGTAATAGCGAAATCATAAGTTGTAAAATTAAGAAAATTAATGTCACGTAGAATAACTTTCAACGGAAATTAAACTAGTTTTCTGTATTGTTGAAATAAAAATAATAATATTACTCATACCTGAACTAGTAAAACCCTGTTGAGCTCTCAATAATGTCCAATTTCTGATCCGTCTTTCGGTTGATCGATCGATAACTTCCAATTTCTAATCTGAATTTTGATTTCCTGCTTAATATTTAGGATTAACTTAGCAGTCATACCAATTTCTAATCTGAATTTTGATTTCCTGCTTAATATTTGGGATTAACTTAGCAGTCATAGATAATGTAGAGTCAGCACAATATATATTGAAAAATGAACTTTACAAGAAATCCGATGGATACATGTTAGAAAGTAGATTCAAGAAAGAACTTCTATCTTTAACATAGTGCAGTTCCATCTTTTCTGAAATAAGTTTGGCTTGTATTGGCATCTCTCAACTACAATGAAAAACATAGTAATTGTTGTGATCCGATTTCATTGGCTGGCATGAATGTTACAATCCTTTCACAATCGAAAATTTAAAGACAAATTGTACCTATAACTCGATTTGCACTATCTCTATAAATCGCTGCGTAATCTTTATTCCAGTGGTGTTTGGAAGCAACAAATAACGACCTCGTTCCCCAAAAAATGTCAATCCCAACAGTTAAACTAAAAGTTATAGATACCAGGTTAGATCTAACATAAATAAATAAATACAGATTTATCACTCACACTTGAACATAAAATCGATCGATCTGAGGAAGCGCTCATCCCTAATTCATGTTGGCTAATCCATCCATGGAACACCAACCTCGGGTCCGATTCAAATAAAGTAATCCTTCGTACAGTTCAGAACGAAAATCCTTCCATGGCATTGTCAGAACGTTTTCATGAAAATATTTCCTTAGGGTTCTTGTAATTCATGGCATTTCAACAAAATAATGTATTAGATACTTTATCCTTAGGGCTTAGTCAATCACCTCTACCCACGGCAGATGGAGTTAGTTCACTGAAAAACCTTCGCTAGGTTTAACCTTAACTAGGATTTAATTATTCCTTCTTAGTGATAACATTGAGCTTGTTAAATGAACAAATTGCTGTGTATTGATAGAGGATTATACCCTGTTTTTTAGGTTTAATATTTATTTTAATATTTATATTTTTTATTTAAGACGGACTATTTATTGTTTTATATTATAATTTAGATTTTTTTATTTGAAAAAAATAAATTCTTTATATTCATATCTTTATTTGCTTAATAATTTATAATAGAGATTTTAAATATAAGATGACATTTATAAGAAAAGACAATACAAGCAATATATGATATCATTTTTAAATAAAAAAAAAGAATAACAAAGAATGGAATTTCATGCTTTATTTGTTTTTATCTTGCAAATGAGTTCATCATAATAGAAAATGCATAACAAAATCAAGAAAAATTGTTGAGAGAAAATTTATTTATGATACTTCTCATTTCTCATACTTCATTATCTTTAATTTACACAAACAAATAAAAATACATAATTACTTTTCTTTTAATTTTTAAATAACAAACAATAAAATCAAATATGTACTTCTTGGTAGGTCTACATACCAACCAACTATAGGCATTACATAGAAAACGTAAATTATTCTATGTGAGAAACCACCTCCAAGATGATCCACCATAATAAAAGGAATAATATTACAATAATTTTTTTCAAAATCATTTTTACAATTAGAATTACTCACATTACGTACTCACATGCAACCAATGGGTTCTCTTTAAAGTGAACATAGAGAACATTTGCTATTGATTAGAAACTCAATTCAATTCTAACTAATACAATAACAACAAATGCTCTTAAATATGGACATAAAGAGTTTCATCCTTGAGTTATGAGTGAACATTTTGTATAGGCAAGTAGACACTTTGCTACAAAACACTAGTTTTTAATGTTTAAATGATTTTCCCTCCCTTTATCACCTTCTAATTCCATCCTATCCTTCTCTCCCCAATTCCCCTATTCTCCAATTTGAATCCCCTCTTCATTTCTCCAAAGGAGATCTTCTTGTTTCTTATTAACCTAATTAACTAAGATTCAACTTATTACTATTTTTGGGAGCCTTATCTATTTTTTTAAGATAAAACTTCTACTATTTTTATGTTAGGAAAAATAACTCTTAATCATTTCACACCTAGTTTTATCTCTTTTTATAATATTATAGCTCATCTTTAGTGAAAACATACTTATTTATTTATTTACAAAATCAAACTTATTATTTATAATCATTAATAATATCTCAAAATAATTTATAACCAAATCCAAAAGTTTATTGCAATTACTATACTAACACTTAACTTAATTATTTGCAATCATAAATATACCATAAAGTATTACATAATGAAAATATCTAAATTAGATAATGAAAAATCCAAATTATAAAACACTTTATACTATGTTTAATTTATTAGATACTCGATAATAAATTATTGTAATTCGTATTTCCTACCTAGAGCTTATAAGAAATTATTAAATTATCTAGTTCCTACCTAGAGCTTCATATGACATTTTATACTATGTTTAGAATTTTAGGGTATAAACTTATGACGTAGTGACCCTATAACGCACTAAGTTAAGTAAGTATAATATTTTATTGTTTGGATTTTTTTGATATTTTTTTTGACAAAACTGGTATTAATTATGTAATTTTGGCAAAACAAAATATTTTATTTCATATATATGTTGTATTTAAATTTAATGTATTTTTCCATTTTGTTTCACGAGGATACAAACTAGAAGCTCACTAGAATATTTTAATTTTTATATATTTATATTATAATATATTCTAGGTTTATATTTAAATAATTTATATAAGTTTTTTTTTTCAAATTTATAAAAATAAGTAGTAAGATTTAATTTATTTAATGTAATATTAATTTAAGTTAATAATTAAAAGTATATTAATTATATTTGTATTTTTGTATTATTTAGTAAATTTAATTAATGTTGATATTAAAAATTATTAAATCTTAATATGGATAATGTTAGAAATATTGATTAATTGACTCTAACTTAAATAGTTATATAAAAAAAAAAATATTTTCCAAAATTGAAATTAAATTTGTTAAATTAGACATAAATGTGGGTGATTACATGAGCATGTGGTGTTCAAATGGCATTAGCTTTCTTTTAATGCCAAGGAGAGTTGTTCAAACCTTTTAGGAAACACATGTGAGGTGTATGTAATGGGTATAATCCTCAATTAAATGAAATTGGAAAGGTACTTTTTACTTAAGTGTTTATGTTTATAATGGTAGCACTAATTGTTCCAAATATTTAAGAAAAATAATTAGTTCAAACATATTGTCATTATCAACCTTGTTAGAAAATGCCTAATTCAAATCCTTGTAAGTGAGATTTAATATTTTGTACATAAATGTGGTTATTAAAAATACCATCCATGAATATGATATTCATGATATTGTTAAAAATATAAAAATAATATTTATGTTTATTATTTAGCCAAAAAAAAAACACATAATTACATTTTTAAGGGGTTATCTTTTTAAAAGATTATTGAAATGATTAAATTTTTAAAATTATGTTCATTAATGTAATTAATTATTCAAAATAATTTAAAATTAAATTATAGTTAGAAATTCTTACATATTTAAAAAAAAAAATTATTAAGATATTGTAAAATTTGTATTAAAAATATTATTGAAATAATTAAATTTTTAAAATGATATTCATTTACAATTAATTATTTAAAATAGAATTATAGTTAACAAAAATATTACATAAATTAAAAAACATATTATAATTTTATTATAATATTGTAAAATATATATTACACCATAATAATTTTATTATAATATTGTGAAATATATATTAAAACATAATAATAATGACTGAAAACATCCATCACTTTTATAATAATCTTTTACCTTTTATACGAATGCAATGCAGTGTGAATATTTTTTTAATAAGTGGCAATCAACACTAACAAAAAAACAAGTCAACGTGGTGATAGCTAATACGTGCCAAAACATGGTTTGCTTTGCATTCATACTGCTTATAGTGGTAGGGAGGCAATGGTTCCTTCGATTATGGAGCATAAGGTGTGGTACAATATTATCATTATTCAAGCATTCAACCGAGGTGAGGCATGTAAATTATCTTGAATGTTGAAGTGATACTTTGGTCATATATTCGTAAATGTTCCTTTTTTTTTATAATTATTTATAATTAATAGAAATTCTGAACCATAAAATTTCAAGGAAATGACATGACATTTAGAAGAAATAGGGCATTTAATACATTCAAGACATTCACTCATAATTGACTTAATGTATGATTAATTGGCATTGCTAATTATATATATGCAATTGAGTAAGTGTTTTATGTTGGATCACTATGGAATAGATAATATTTATAAGATAATGTGCCTTGGATAGACTTCCAGAAAATATACATTTGGTTCCTTTATATGAAGAGATTACTAGAATTAGGAGACATATTTATATCATAAAGTTTGAGCATATTTATAGAGAAAGAAATAATTTGGTAGATCAATTATCTAAGAGAGGATTACACGTGGGAGAGGGCATATGGTATCAATGGGAATTGGAAAATGACAGAGAGAATTTTTTAAAATCAGGTTTTGGAGTTCTTTTACATAGGTTTTAGTATGAGGAATGGTTTCTTGATATCTATTAGTGAAATACATATAGTTTTTTTGTTATCAATTTTGTTATCGTGTTAGACCTGAAGGATATGAGTCTAGTTATGAAGTATAATAGACTTGATGGATGAAATATATTAGGGTCTATGTACAAGGTGGTTTATTTAATACAAAATAGATCATGAATTTTTCTCCAAGGAAAAAAAAGTGTGCCTGAGGATACCTCAATAAGGGACAAATTAATGTGTATTGCATGAGTATGGTAGAAGACTCATGACTCCTTTCCCACTTGATGTAATGCTTCTCAACCCTTAAAAAATTGCAAATTTAGAGGTAAATTTCATTGGCACAGTCAATTGTGGTTTGTGCACACAAAATTAAGAGTTGGGATTGGCATGCACAACTAGGGATATGAGTTGGACTTTGTGTGTTGAATGTTATGGTGGATGGATAATTTGGTCTCAATGTCTTCTATGTGTTGAGCTTGGACTCTTATGATAGTTATATCTTGGCATGGTTTAGTTTGAAATATGGTGTAACATCCCAAAAATTCGTAAAAATTTAAAAATTTCTATGCGGTCTAAATACCAATAAATGCTATTAGGAAGATTAGGTTTAAGAATTTAATTCCGTAAATAAAAAGGGACATTAAAAAATATGTCTATAAAATCATTAATTAGATTAATCATCTCCTCGTCCATGAAATGGAAAAATTTATGTCTTAACACTAAAATACTTATTACAGTCACTAAATTCCGCGGGAACAAAAGTCTAAGGGACTCATAACGTTAGTGACACCCTAGATACGCTATGGATGTGTCAATTAAAGAACTAGTTCAACTTGTAAACATTAAAGGTATTTGTGGTTACATTGCAACTAAGTCGCAATGTTTATTAAGGTCAATTAATTGTTATTTACGATGATCATGATAACCCCTTGTTAATTTATTTACTTAAGTGTTAATCCTAAATAAGTAGGTTGTGTTAAAATGTTGATGAGAGGATACTAGGAGCAACTCGGGCTTACTTAGCTTATGCTAATGCATGTGTTTGGTTGTTTGTTTCTTCAAATCAAGGTTTGCAATATACCCTACTAGTGTCTAAATCATGTTGCTTGTAATAAGGATTCAATTGGCCGAATCCCAATATGAGGAGTTTAACATTCTTAAATCTCGATTAGGTTATGTGGTGGTGTTCCTAACCTATACCATGTGAATGTATTTATCATTTACAAAGGTAATAGCTTATGCTATTGATCCATTATGATTTATGTCGAGCATGCTTATATTCAAACTATGGGATAAAGGGTCTTGCTATCCACCCGATACTTACGTACTTACATTAATATGTGAAGCAGAATTATATGTTATAACTAAGCAATAGCGGGTTTTTCATGTGAGTTTTTGTATTAATCCGACGTTGTAATAATATGTAACCAAATGTATGTATAGTGGGTTTCGATGATATCGTAGATATGCATTTATGATTTTCACGTGGGTTGGCAGTTATTGAGCCTTGGGTTTACCAAAACCCTACCACTACGCTATCGGGTTTGGTCTTCTGGGCATTAGTTGTTCTTCGTCATGGAGAGAGAGGGCAGGCCTTCTTGCCTTCCAGGGTTTCATCTCCTGCAAAAATACCAACGAGTGGTTTGTTACAGTGTTGACGGTAGTTGTGAGCTGGTTCTTTAATGGAGGCTAGATCGTGGGAAGGAGTTCCAACACTCTTTTATCACCGGCCAGGGTTCCACTCTTCGCATGGTAAGTTTTAACATATATTGTATTTGTTATTTTCAGTTTGATTTCTTAGTTTGTAATAATGGCACTCTTCTATATTTAATGTCCGGTTGCATTTGTTTGACAGAGATGGAGTTCATTCCTTAGAATGTGGGTTTGGGACGAGGATGGAACCTGAACTCGACAGATAAATGCTCCCGGGTAAGCCTCGGTCTTGACCAGCTGGTACTCTGTCAATGGGGTTGACATTTAGGGTTTCACCTCGTGCATACTGCATTTGATATTTGAGTTACGAGTTTGCTTAGAGCAGCACTACTGTAACAAGTTGATATTCCAGTCAAGGATTCGAGTCAGGGGTTCGCCTGACAGTTGTTAGATGAGTTTTAATGTTCAAAGTGGTGAAGATGGAGGACCTTTGGTCTGCTTAGCAGTTATGACTGCGTTTTGTAAACCTTGAAGGAAATAAAGACTTTTTTTCTAGTTTTACTCTTTGTTTTAAAAATTACTGTAATACAACGTGTTAAAAAAATATTTGGTTCCTCGTTGATTCCAGAATGATAAACTTGCAGAGTAATTTTATTAGGTTTTTGTAGTTGGATATTATCATTTTTGTCACACGGGGTTTAACCCTGGATATTTCGTGTTGCTAAGGTTGAAATTTGAATATTTTGATATATTTATATATACATTGGGCGAGTTCTCCATAGGAGATTCGAACCTTCGACTTGGTTGAAATAATGTATACAAGTAATGTCACCAAAGGAAACCTAAACCCTAGTTAAAAGTTTGGAACCTCTGTAATGTGGTCATTAAAATTTAAGGCTATTACGACTTTGGATGATCCATCGTAGGTCTCGGTTTGGTATCTTGAAGTTTATCCTTTCGAATGTTTAAAGGATGGGGAACTTCCTAGGCTTACTCTTAGTGAGGTTTCGGGCCTATGCACTGATATTTATTAAATCTGTGAAATGAAGCTACGATGCAAGGGATTTGCAATCGTGCTATACCATAAATGAAGTCTGTAAACTAATTGGTGCACTGTATATTTTACTTTTAAATATTTGTGGGTTAATTTCTTTTTGTTTTACTGTTTAAGAAAAGAAGCCGTATGAGCTCCTGAGCCATGTTGTAATTATATGGTAGAATCCGACCAGGTCTGGGCATTCATCCTCGAAGAGGATTGAACCCGTGGCTCTTCCCTTTACTAGTATTATTTAAGTGTAAAGAAAAAATGTTATGATGTTGATTAGAATTGAAGTCTTAGGTTCAACTAATACGATGGGTCGATATAGTTTTCCCATATGTATAATATTCTAAGATACTGTTGATAATATTGATATGGAATCAAATATCTGATAATAATGTATATTCAGTTGTAAAGTTGGTAGTTTATCCAAAGTATTTTTATTAGCACTAAAATTCTTATTGGATACTTGGTGTATGATAAATGATTACTTTAAATGATAATAGGCTTTACGAAATGAATATAAGATATGTATAATTTCATTTTATCAGTGAATATTACCCTAGTTGATGTATAGGTGATCGAACAACAAAAATGCATAAAGTTTACAGTTCAGCTATCTAGGGTTTATGTTTAAATTCTGAAATGAAATGTTTTTATAGAGTAAGACTCTTAACAATTTATGAAAATTTATACTACTTTTTATAGATTCAATTCACACATAGCACATGATATAAAATGTATTTATGGTCTGTGATATTTATGCTAAGAAATTTGCTATTTAGAATTTATAAAGCTATTTTTGAAATCACAGTAATGACTTAAAATAACATGATAAACATAAATTGCCTTACTTTTCTTCAATATTTAGAGATTATAACAAATTTATGTTAATTAAATTTCCTCCCCGTACTAGAGTACATCGTTGAAAAGCGAAAGGAAAAATATAGGGAGACATTTCTTATTATTCTACTCATTTACTTTTCAAATGAAATCTTTCATAACATTCAAAAATAGCTTTAACAACCAAAATTCTATTCCTGTCTATATATACAAGGTATTCATAGAAAAACTCATAAGACATTCAAACAATTTCAGACTTAGATGAATAAGTTACAGAAATGAAATCAAATAAAACAAGTAGAACTTGATAATGTAGATAGGGTGGACAAACACTCAAAGAGGCATATTCCTCCCAACCTTCGCCAAATTACTTGCTCCCTTGGACCCACGAACTTGTTTACTAAACCACTAGGTAGAAGACTCTGTGTAGAAGCAAGACACTTAGGTTGTACTTCAACAATCAATGGAGACTTGCATACACCTCAAAAACCTCTACACTTAGCAGGAAAACCTTGCACTCGGGAGAAGTGAAACAAACTTACATTGTAACTAAAAACATAGCTTCCCCTCATTGAATCTCTTATGTGCATACAACAGAACCACAAGGTAAATTTTATCGTCAGAAAAAGTGTGAACCTCTACTCAATTCGATGTCTTATAAAACATACGTAGTTTTTTTAGTGGTCAGTTTTAATAAATGAGCCTCAAGCTCCAGTTCCACATTCAAGGGAACTTTGAACACAATTCAAGGGAGTGGTCCCATAACAACAACTAGTTACTGAGTTCATGATGTTGCTACTTGTCCATTTCCTTCTACCCCAGATTCCATTCCACCTAGTGGGTCATTAAACAAACACTCTTTCAACAGTCTCTTTGGGTGAGTGTCTCCTATTTTATTTTATTAAATAATAATATTATGCAATTACAATAATCCTTGACCACTTGGTCAAATATAAAACTTTACAATAAAAGTTAAGACAATGTTTTTCCCAAACATAAAATGTCTCAAGTATTGGGTATGCTACATATTGTTTCCGTTGCGTGTGGTCACATGGTTGTATATGCATGTGATATTGAGGATTTATCATTAGGCATAACTTAAGGGAAAAAGGATCAATCTTTATTCTTATGCCTTCCTAGGACATGCTCTAAAGCAAATAGCCATGGCACTCGATCAATATTTAATTCTTGATGAATTAGGTAACAAATCTATTATCTCAATGCTTGATAATACGTGATAGACATCATACCGGTTGTAGCTTAGCATCTACGACTTTGTAGAGAATTGCTACAAATATGTATAGAAGAGATAAGATGAAAATTTTGTGAAATTTCTTTTAATCCTTTTAGAAGAGAGGATTGCACCTAATCTTGGAGAACACTAAAGAATGTATTTTATTTCATAGTATGGAATATATATATGTGTGTGTGTGTGTGTGTGTAAATTTGTTTTGAGGACAAAAGTGACTTGCCAAGGATTTAATATATGCATTGTCAACAACTACCTATGTGATCTCTATTAGATATCAACAATGGAAGTTAAGTTGACTTGCACTTTGTGCAAAAGAACATGTCTAACTACCAAGGATTTAATATATGCATGCGAACAAATACCTATGTAATATCTATTTAGATATCAATAACATAAGTGAGCTAAATTTGTGCAAAAGAACAAGTCTAACTACCCAAGTGCTTTAGGAAGCACACTATTTATACTCTCAAATTAAATTCCTTCATTACTAAGTGACTATGTGTAGTGATTTTAAAATTCTACTTTGGATGAGTGTAGCAACACGAATATGAATATGATAGGGACCGTTGATTAACATCTTGTCAAATTTATACAACATGCATGACAATTATATGTACATATAAACCTTTCAATGGAAGAAAATTAATCTAAAGTAAATAAATAAATAAAAACCCATCAATGGAAGAAAAATGATCTAAACTAAATAAATAAAACAAAAGAAGTCAAATAAATAAATATACAAATAAAAATTAAAATTAAAATAATTTTAAGACTTTCTTAATAAATATTATATCCTAACAATAATATTATGTTAATACCATGTTTGTAAAATCCACATGAACTTTATAATATAATGCCGAAAAGGCTAAAGTAAACGGTAAAGTATGGTATAGAGAATAAATTAATGGAACAAGCAACTGTAGAACAAGTGAAGACATTAGAGATAAGCACAAGCAAGATGTTAAATATAATAAATTAAATAACGATCCTTCACCAAATGATTGTCGATCCTTCACCAAATGATTGTCTTAGTGAATACATCACATGTGCTCAAGATTATAGTTTTCTTTGAGTCCGTGTAGATATCAGTTAATAGTAGGGTAAACCGTATGATTTATCGACCATATATTGTGCTTAATAACGTTATATGTACCAACGAAACTAGTTATTATCAGGGAGAAAATTGTATGGTGTTAACGGGGTAATTACACATTTTAAATTTGATTAAGATTGATATATTTCATTTTAATGTGAACTTTGTAGAAATGTTCAAACCAACGGTTAGATTATTTCTCGGGAGGAGATAAAGAAGTTTACTGTTAAAAAAGCTAAACATAAAACAATGAAAACCCATGGCGTAAAAAGATGAGGGAGTGTTAACGTTTCGTTGTGCTTGGTGTTCCATGGCTGGATGAGCCAACATTAATCGGGTATGATCACCATCACCCTGCTTTCTCAGATCGATTGAGTCTTTGAGAACGATCGAATTTATGAAAAAATGTGAGTATTATCTGAGTTTATTTATTTATTTTGTAGATCTGATCCGATCTCTGCAACTTTTAGTTTTAGTTTTATTATTTGGATTTACATTTTTTGTTTTTTTCTTTAATTATTTGTTGTTTCCATAACCACCAGCATCAATAATACACAAGGATGTATGGAGATAGTGCAAAACTAGTCAAGATCATCGTTCATAAGGTAAGTACAATTTTCCTCTATGTATTTCATCTTTTTAAAAAGATGCAATACAAATACATTAATTCCAACAATCGCCCTTTTGGAGTTTATTTTGGAGATCCCCATGCATGGCCATTAAACTTTATTTTCCAATGAGATTATCAAGTGGCTTGGTATGGTTGGGTGAAATTGCCTGCCTCAGGACATGTTTGATGAACGCTGGGTCCACAGACACCAACGTTCGACCTCTTCTAAACAAATTTCATCTCAATATACCTACTAATTTTCCATTCAGAGCAAGTCATTTAGGATTTGGGGAGGAGATAACAAGCCCTAATTTTTTTTTTGAGATTAATGGTATTGCATACAGCCAATGACCATGAACAAGCTTGATGTATGTATGTTTGTAATTGTCATTTTTTGTGATGAGAAAAAGAAGGAAACCCTTCCAGCTCAATGATTCTACTAATTTTATGGATGTACATCTAGAATTACCTTGGACGAAATTCTTTCTTGACTTTACTTTCTAATGTGTGTCCATAGTTTCACTTCTAAAGTTTGTATATTGTGTTCACTCTATGTTATTTATTACTGCTACCTATTGTAATCCTAAATATTAAGCAAGAAATGAAAATGCAGACTAGAAATTAGAAATAATTGAGAGCTTAATTAGTGCCCAATTATATATTGGAAAAATTATTGATAGTTCAAAAGGGCATTTAATAGTTCTGGTATGAGTAATAGTAGTACAACCACTTAACTTGTGGTCAACCAACATTGATAGGCCACAAGTCTATTGCTTGTTCTCCATGCTTATAATCAATGGTTGTCTGGCTTTCTTCTAGTTAACAACCAATTGTCTTCACATAAAATCAGTGTGGACAGTATATTTATCTCATCCTTCTACAATTTAGGGGGAAAGGATACCTGTTACTCCACCCCAAATTATAAAATTCTTTAATGTTATAGTTTGCTATGTTATATAAAAAAATCATAGCTATCTGGAAATTTTGTTTGTTATATTACATTAGGCTATTATAAAATTCTTTCTTGTTATAGATTGTTATATGTTGTATCAAAAAGTTATAGCTATTTGAAAATTTTGTCGGCTATATTACATTATGTTTTATTTATATCGAAATGAATGGTTAAATTAATTGTATTGATTAAGGATAAATTATCTCTATTTTTAATCATTGTTTTGAGTTTTCATAATAATAAAAAATAGTGATTTGTATGAGTTTTTAAGTTATGGCAATAACAGAGAGCTACCGGATGTATTGAGTGTGTTTGAGTAAGGTGCGGTCTAAGTTTTGTTTTTCCATAACCTATCAGAACAGAGTGATAGAAGTTGTATAAAGTGTTTCCAAGTAAAGTATAAGGAGACCCAATCCTTATGGAATATATAAAAAACATACTAACTTCATCCAAAAATATTTTCTCTACCATGCTCATTTTATACAAAGTTCAATATTGACTTTGAAATTTTCTTGCAAATATGTGCACCAGGTATATATCTCTACGACTCTCTATTTTATTTCTTCCATGCTAATCCATAATATCGTAACCCGCAACCTCTTGTAATCCGATCTGGAACGATCGATTTCTACTCCCTTGAAGTTTCCACATCAAGAAGTAGCTCACTAATTAAAGCCTAGTTTACCACGTATAGTATTGTGGCTTGCTCCACATATAGATTTCCCTTCCTAGAGTTGATAGCATCTCCCTTAACGTGGCACGGTCCTCTGTTTACATGGAAATATAAAGAAGAACACCGCGACATCAGCCATTTACATTTACACTTACCACATCATCCATCTACCATGTTTTGTTCACCTCAGCTGTAGCCCAAGTATTTTATATGTTTTTAACATGTTCACTACTTTTACCAATAGAAAAAATATAAACCATTGCCACATGGAGATTAAATATTTTTAATGACGTGTAATAAACCTGTTACTCTCTTCCTCAATAATGTGCGGTGGTTGTGACATTTGGAGTCTAAGACTTTGAGGATTTCCTATACTTATACCACCTGCATTTTAAAATCGTTTATGAAACACCATTTCCCTTTAGATTTGGTATGCTATTATCTACCATAAAAATCCAAAGCCAATGCCACTTGGAATTTGTTAATTTTGTTTTCGTAAATTAGTTAAGCTAAAAACCTTAGTGTTATCCCTCATGCTGCAAGGAAGACACATGCCTATGAAATGTGGAACTCACCGCTTAGCCTATATCAAAACTCAAATGAGAATAGAAAGATGATGCTTAGGGAGAAACTGAGGAATGTGAAAATGTTGCCTCTTACCTTACTAAAATATCCAAGACTAGAGATGAATTGAGTGTAGTTGGAGAAGCCATGACTAGTGCAGAGATGGTAAGGACTTCCCTAAACGGTTTCTCTGGGAAGTGGAAACCCTTTGTGAAGGGTGTTGTATCTAGAGAAAATCTTCCTAGTTGGGAAAGGTTGTGGGACGATTTTGTCCAAGAAGAACTTCGTGATGAAGCTCTTGAAAAACAGTCACCGAATGAACATTGTGAGGAAAATGTTGCTCTTCTGACTAAGAACAAAGGAAAGGATAAGAATAAATTTGTAAGATCTCAACAAAGTTATATGTTACCAATGTAATCAGTATGGGCATTTTGCTTCGAAGTGTCCAAATAACAAAGATAAGAAACAAACAGCAACATCAACATCTATTTAAGAATTTTCTACTCAGTTTGAGCTCTCTTGTTTCGATTGTTTCCAATACGAATAGTTTGAGTTTGCAAAATTTATGGATATCGGATAGTGGATCTACCAGACATATGACCGGTATGTGGAGTGTCTTTCAGGAAATTGTTGAGATTGGACTAGGATGCTAGTTTGTAATTGAGACCAGTTTAAGTCAAGTTCAAGAAATCAAAGGTATCAGAACTATTAAATTCCAATTAGAAGAAAAATCCCTAGTATTGAAAGGGGTCAGATTTTTTCTAGTGATTAGAACAAACTTAATATCAGTTTCATCCTTGGACGAAGGTTAGAGTAGCTTGTTTAGAATAGGCCAAGCTTTTGTGTATCGAGCTAGAATACCGGGCAATTCATTTCTATTGGGAGACAAAAGAGATCAGATCTATGTACTACGGGGAGAGCTAGTATATACAGAGTCCGGAGATTGGCATTTTGAAACAAAGGATGATGAGATAGTGGTTGCAAACACTCAGATAATACCTTCAAAAGAAGAGAGTGGATCTCTTCTTAGTACTAGCAGGAGGTTCATCCAATATAGTAAGATTGAGCAGATAGAGAACAGAAGAATGGAGTCTTCTCAGAATTCAGCCTTCAGAGTTGTGTTTAGACACAGATCTCCAGATCAGTTTCTAGATCAATTACTGAGAATGATGATCCAGGTGGAGCAGTTATAGGTGGTGCTGAAAGGACCTCCCTCATTAAGAGGGACTATTGAAAATTGTAACGAGAGATGTCCTTTTCATGTTTTTGTATTGTTGTCATGGGGGGGACACAAGTCATATTTCCTAGCATGTTACGTTTGTAAAGTGAATTTTTAATAAAGTAGGTCTTGTATAAAGTGAATGTACTTAAGCCCAAAAATTATTAAATGTGCTCTTTATTTAATAAAGTGAATTAAGTTGTGCATTTAATAAAGACCCTCAAATTAGACTTATAATAACCATCAGATCAAACATTAGTTTGAGTTGGTTATGTAAGTTAGGGAAAAGTGTAAGTACATATACATGCTTGGGAATGAAAGAAAAATACACAGAGATAGTAAGAGAGAAAGATTTCAGATTATGTGAGGGTAAACATCTAGACAATTTTAGGGCACAGTTTTTCCAGAAGAATTCCTGCAAAATATTGACTGTACAGGCTCAGGCTTAGATTTGAAGGAAGTTGCAGGCAGAAATTTCTACAGAATTACAGTCCGTATGCTGGTACAGTAAATTGGTATATCCGTACAGAAGTATAGTTTGTACAGTGGTAGTACCCAAGAATCTTTTGGTGTACACATGTGTGAGTTTGACTGTGTTTATTAAGTTCAGATTTCAATACAGATTTTCTAAATATTTTTTTGATGTTGTAAATGAAATTCTAAGGACAAAATTTATGAGTTATTATTCTCTTAATAAATTTCTTTCTCAAGGGTTTTCCTCTCTTGAGATTTTTGGCCCTCGGCATTGCCCTAAAAATCCTTGGTTACTTTCATCTTCATTCAATAAAGATTGATTGTATGGTATTTATGCTTAAACTATAAGAAATAATTCATAGTTCAGAAAATTCACAAATCAAAGTGTTTGATAAAAGTCCAAGAAGAAAGTTTTGTAATTTTTATAAAAAATATTCACCAAGTCGTTCTTAGTATATCTTGAACACATCAACCTGTTACAATGTAAATCATCACCAAGACTCTGAGTTAGTCTCTCGATTGTTAGTTTCCAAGAAAGAAAAGGGATGGCTATGCTCTATAAATTTTGCTAGAATTTCCAAGTTTCCAACACCCTTCAAAGGCCACTTGGAACTATCATTTGTATAGTCCCAACCCTTTTGGTACAAAGCAATCATCATATATGCAGTGTATTCTCATAATTGCTAGGAATTGTTTGCAATGTCTTTATATAAATATTTCCACAATAATTGAAATATCCATATATGTGAAAAGCTCAAAATTTGGAAATAGAGACAAGCAACCAAATGACATACCATTCATTTGAGATAACTCTCAAGGTGCTCAACATTGATATGTGAGAGTAATTTTAATAGAGAAGGACTGTATTTCCCATAACATATAATTCACCAATCCAATGATATCTATAGTCCATGAATTCGACACTTATGAGAAGGTATGAGGTTAACCATTCCAAAGTTGATTTGTATTTGATAGACTATACTAAGTATAGGAAGCACCGTACCCACGATGTCCTTAGGTGACCTATACTGGAAATTTCAATTCCCATGCAAGAGGACTCCCATGGGGAATATCATACAACCTCTATGTTGTCTTGGAGGAGAGATGGGAGCGCATATAAACTAAGGGATGTGTTTTACCTCTTATATAGCTTGAGTTTAGCTCAAATCCACCTATAAGGTAAGGATATGTTTAGATGAGAGCAGATCCAGCCCATCCATTGATATAATGCCCCAACTAATAAATTTTCTAGTTAGAGGAATAACTTACAACACTATTTTTACATAATTTATAATGTTAATTTTATATATTTTTTTAAATTAAGAAAGTCAGTGGAGCCTTCGAATGAGAATATGGAGTATTCAGGGTCCCCACCCCCCCCCTCTCTCTCTCTCCCCTACTCCTGCTACGAATAACCCCCTCCTCTATCACTCTTGTTCCTAGTCCCCCTAACCCTTACTAATCCCCTCTGACAATATATGTCTACCCTACTCCTTCACCCACCCCTAAGCCCCACCATTCCCTCTTTCTCCCGCAACCCCTCCCTCTCACCCTCGTTTCTCTCACCCCCTACTCCTCCTATTCTCTCTCTCTCTCTCTCTCTCTCTCTCTCCCCCCTAACACTTACTAAGCCTCTCTCTCAATCTCTTTCTCCCATATTCCTCCACCTAACCCTAACCCTCACCCCTCTCTCTCTCTCCCCCAATCCCTCTCTATCGCCCTCTTCTCTATATAACTCCCCTACTCCTCCTCCTACTCTCTCTCTCTCTCTCTACATTATCCATTACTAATCCCCTCTCTTAATCCCTCTCTCCCCTGCTCCTCTGCCTAACCCTAACCCCCACCCCCCTTCTCTCTCTATCCACCAAACTCTGACCCTCCCCGTGCTTTGTCTCTCACCCCCTTACTCCTTCCCTAACTCTAACTTCCCCTCTCCTCTCTCTCTGTCTCTCTCACCGCTTCTCTCCAGAACTCCTACTAACCCTCTCTCTCTCTCCTCTACTCCTCCACCTATACTTAAACCCCATGTGTCTCTTTGTTCCCTAACCCCATATAAACCCCCTCTCTCACTAACCCCTCTCCTACTTCCCCTACCACTAAACAACACCCCCCCCCTCTTGTTGACACTAGTATCCACCCTCCCTCTCCCTAAACCCCTAACTCCCTAATCTCTCTCTCTCTCTCTCTCTCTCTCTCTCCCCCCCTACTCCACATAACCCTAGCCATAAACATCACCTTTCTCTATCTTGTAATCCCCCTCCCCATCTCAAAACACTAACCACCCCCTTATCTCACCCCCTCTCTCCCCTGTACCCCCTTCTCTCTAACTTCCCTCCTCCTTCCTAAGCCCTTAAGCCCCATATCTCTCCCTTTTTCTCCCCAAAACCCCTGCCTCCCCCTACTCTTATCACCCCATAGTGTGATCTCTCTCCATATACCCCTTTCCCTCTAACTGCACCTCTCTTCCCCAAACCCCCCAACAATATGTATATGATATTACATTTGACTAACCACCTCATTTTATCAGCGAGTACTAACGTTCCCACCCAATATACTTTATTAGCCCTTACACTTATAGTTAAACAAGCCTCTGTTTGCCTAAAATAATTCAAGGCAAATGGAAATGCCATAAACTTATATATATGAAGTGAGAATAGTGAAAAAAAGGGGTTATTTTAATTTTAAAAAATGGCTAATGGCGTGTAAATGTTGCTAACGATAATTTGTAACGCGGTAAAGGATGTCATTGTGGGAGTCATTTGACAAATTAGTGTAAATGTTGCTAACGATAATTTGTAATGCGGTAAAGGATGTGATTGTGGGCATCATTTGACACACTATAGGTGGAGAAAACGTTTTATTTAAATTAGGGTGTCTTGACATATGCAAGAGGCTTACATTAGAAATGATGCGTTCACCATTAAAGTAAACACTGCAATACAATGTAAAACATAACTTAAAAATTATTAAAAAAACCTTAAAAGATAACAACTAACTTTGAAAAATTAATTTCAACTATTAAAAATAAAAATTATTTATAGTAATTTATATTTATATATAGTAATATACAATACCTAAATATAATATAACAAAATAATTCGTTAACCATTCAATATAATAGAACATCACAATTCCTTTAACTATTCATCTAAATATAATATAGCAACACAATTCCTTTAACCATTCATCTAAATAACAGCTGTTATGTTCATCTAGTTAATAGATTCCATTTATGCAAAATTTTAAAATTAGTTTTGCCAAAAATGTGCCAGATGCCATGATTTTTTTGATGCAATAGAGAAATCGTAAGTTGTAAAATTAAGAAAATTAATATCACATAGAATATACTTTATTGCCGAGATTAAAATGATAATATTACTCATACTTGAACTAGTAAAATCCTATTGAGTAATAATGCCCAATTTTTGATGTTTCTTTTGATTGAACTATCGATAACTTCCAATTTCTAATCTGAATTTTGATTTCTTGCTTAATATTTAGGATTAACTTAGCATTCATAGATAATGTAGAGTCAACACAATATATACTGGAAAACGAACTTGACAAGATATCCATTGGATAAAGGTTAGAAAGTAGATTCAAGAAAGAACTTCTATCTTGAACATATTGCAATTCCATCTTTTTTGAAATAATTTTGTCTTGTATTGGCATCTCTCAACTACAATGAAAAACATAGTAATTGTTGTGATCTAATTCCATCTTTTCTGAAATAATTTTGTCTTGTATTGGCATCTCTCAACTACAATGAAAAACATAGTAATTGTTGTGATCTAATTTCATTAGCTGACATACATGTTACAATCCTTTGAAAATGGAAAATTTAAAGACAAATTGTACCTATACCTCTTCTTGAACAGTGATCTTGACTCGATTTGCACTATCTCTATAAATCCCTGAGTAATCTTTATTCTAGTGGTGTTCGGAAGCAACAAATAACAACGTTGTTCCAAAAAAAATGTCAATCCCAACAGTAAAACTAAAAGTTATAGAGAACAAATAAGATCTAATATAAAGAAATAAATACAGATTTATCCACTACTACACCAAGGGGTCATTTAAGACATATATTTAAGACGAAACTACCGTTTTGTCTTAAATATATAAAATGCCTTAAAAGGAAACATATTTAATTAAAAGGAAAATAAAAAAGTCTTTTTCGAGGGAGACGTGCCTTGAATATTAATGGCCACCTTCATTAACCGGCATGCTGACCTCTTTCATCAATTTTTCACCTACTCTGTGATGGTGGGCATCATCAATCAGATGTTAATGCTTCTGCTTCAAGTTACCGCAGGCGCGAAGAGCGAATTTGGGGTTTATTGGATGAGCAGGAGGTGAAATTTTTCCAGGGATTGTTCATTTTGCAATAGCGTTGTTATCAATGTCGAGCCAATATTCTACGTCCAATTTTGGTTTATACTAGTTTAACCTGGGATGAGATGGGATATGCAGCTAGTGTAAATTGGGATGAGATGGGATATGTGGGTGGGACTCAGTCAGTGTAACTCTCTTGTCATTGCTTGAAAAGCATTTCCTTTCATAGGTAGTCTCATTGGCATGAAGGATGGATGCCGAGAAACAACCCTCATTCCAGTAACTATAAACCAATAGTCATACAAGAGGAGATCCAAGAGGCGATGCTTTTACTCAATATTAGTCATCCAATAGTCGATATCATCGCCAATAGGTCATTGAAAACCATTGGTCCATTGACAGAAGGTCATAACCGCCATAGCCATCATTTCCAGGGGGTCCAATTTTCCATCATTGCAGCTAGTCTTTGCCAGTTTCATTGCTAGAAGCTCAAGTCTAAAGAGAAAATTTGGGGTTTAGTTGATGAGTGGGAGGTGAAATTTTTCTAGAAGAGATTGGTATATTGAAGCTGGCGGGTTTCACCTCGCATTTTCTATTTTGCAGTCTTATAATCATGTGAGGTATTGTTTTCTTTTATGAGTTGGGTGATTTTTTTATGGGTTGTTTTTATCTACACCCACCTGTGGGTGATTTTTTATTGGGTTGTTTTTATACACCATCCTGTGATCTTTTCCTAGATACTCTACACTTTGAAATCACTGTCGTAGAGTCAAGGACAAGCTATGGTGATTCCAGCATTCACGTTCAACCAGGTAGGAGAGGCTTCAAAAATTGGTGTGGCCTTTTTCATTTAATTCTCTTTCTTATTTTAAGCAGCCCTCCTAGCCAAATATAATACATACTTCGCAGCTTGTATCTCTTTTCTACCTATTATTTTGAATTTCATTGTTGTAGATCTCAATTTAAAATATCTTGAATTTTTTATATTTTTTTAAGAAATAGAAGAACGAATCCAGCTTGTTCTTGAAGATTAACCTCCGCGTTCGATTGAGCACTAAGCATAGCAAGGGACATCATTTTTAGGGAGTAGTAACTTGCAGAGACTAGGAAATGTTTACACACTCATAGGCCTATAAGGAAATTAATAAATGTTAGAGGGGAATACACTCCAAGGAGGGGTTTTTCAACCATGGGGAGGACATTATCTGGTGTAGCGAGAGCATTATGGTCGTATTAAGTAAGCTGGTATATTTTGACAACTCATCCCTCATGGGGGAACATCATAAGGTGGAACACATATGAGGAAACAACCTTCATTGCGTACATGTAGATTTGTCCTAGGAGAAGGTTGTAGTTGAGCTATGCATTGATGAATTCGATGTCAATCAGGACAGTTTTTCCAGTTGATTGAACTGGAACATTGGTAAGAATGCCTTACGACTGAGCTACACGGTCATCATAGGCTTGAAGGGAGGTCGTGGATGGATACAGAGGAGGGTATCTAAGCTTCTTCCACACGAATGTGGACATGATGCATGTAGAGGAACCCTCATTGAAGATGCAGTGATGGATAAAAAGGTTCCTAATCGAAATTGAGATATGAAATGCGAGGGTCGAAGGCACACAAGGTTAAGATTGTTCTAAGTCGAATGTCGTCAATCCTGAGTCAGAGGGTCGATCACACCTATGGTAGACAACAGTGCTTTTCTTTGTGTTAGACAATTAATTAGAACTTCTAAGGTTGACATAGTAGTGGGGGACTAGGCTAAGTCATCCACGATATTGTACTTGGGGGAAGCACGAGGATTAGCGTTGTTATTTATGTGGAGCAGAGGGAATCTAGGAGATTTGGGGACCCTCTCTAGCAATGGAGGGGGTAGACGTAGTGATTAGTGGTAGCGACCTTTTTCTGCAGGAATGGTCTTGGTGGTCGAAGAATATTGGTTATAGCGTGTCTAAAGGTTGATATCGGATGAAGACATCATTAGAAGGTGGTGAGTTCCTGAGTCAATGGGTTGACTAATAAGAGAAGCGCAAGTAACTTGCTGTTGTGGTGCAGGAGTCCCTTTAGGGGGTGCCAAAGGTTGGGTGGCTATGACCCCTTGTGTGGGTAAGGGGTTCTGCAACACCATAGGTTGAGCATTAGGTTGCGAGGGGTTTGGTGATTATGGAGGTGCATCATGTCCTTGACGTTGGGAATCCTCACTTTAGAGTTGGCAATATCATGCCAAATGGGGACAATTGTGTGTGTAATGCACATAGACCCCGCAAATAGAACATGGGTGTTTTGTAAGTAATTTGGGGTTTTTACCTAGTCGAGGTGGCCGATCAGGATTGTTGTTAGCCGGAAAGACACCATTATTATTAGGGGGGTTCGGTGGTGGATCAACTCTGCTGAGAGGTTGGCTATTAACCTAGTTACATCTGCATATCCTAATTTATTGGCCTTATTGGTTCCTTTGGGAAGGTTGGTTCTATGACTGGTTCTATTGGGTATAAACTTTCCCTTGTGAATCGAAAGGATTTTGTGGTTCGGTGGGTGTTGGGGCAGCTGGCTGTGCATAATAAGCGGGAGGAGCTTATAGTTGTGCGGGCGTTGGTGTAGCCATTGCATGGTAGCAGGTAGGTGGTGTTGTAGCTGGGGAATATGTTGGTGGAACTTATGACCATAGCAATGCACTAGACAAGAAGGTCCATGTATGTGAGGGGCTTTGGCTGGTGGAACATATGAAGGTGTTTCTCTAGAATGGGACGTGGCATGTGAAAGGTTGGCGCCACCGTTCATGGCAGGTGGCATAGAAATAGGTGTAGGATTATCAGTAGGGGTGGAGGATAGAGGCATATGGACATATGGTCGACTCATAGATGCAACATGTCCAATGATTCCATCGAGAGTGTGAGATACCCCTGGTGCATCCATCCGAGAGAAATCACCGTGAGGAGCATTAGGTAGAATGGTGTAAGGTAGTCCGACTATGCGTAGATAAGGTCAAACTGTTGGGATTTAAGTATGGCTTCTTCCTCGGTTTCAAGCTATTTGGATGCCACATCCTTGGCAATAGATGGAATGAGAGACTTCAAAATCCAATCTAAAAATATAGGGTAGTATAACTTGATCTTGCACAAACTACGCCATCTATGCCACTCATGAATATGGTCAGTGATGTGGGTGTCCATACTCTTTCTACAAGATAGGAGAATCTGAACACCAACGCCGTAATGGACAGGTAACTGGAAGAAATGTAGGAAATTCAAAGCAAGGGAAGAAAAAATGGAATGCATCCCATGAGGGTGGTCAATATACCACTTGGATGCAGTGCCAGTGATTTTCCATTGTAAAAGGTGTAGGTGGATTGAATCATCCACTGTGGAGTTGGAGCAATACCATAAGTCAAAGGACATGATATGGTTATGGGCATCCTCACAACCCTTCCCCTCAAACTTGGGTATGTCTGGAGGGATTTTGGTGGCCATGGGAGGCCATGTGGGATCATGTCGGATCAGATCATTAGCTAATTAGGCCAGATAAGGGAGGTTGACACTGGAAATGAATGGAAAAATAGAAGGAGGATGCGACGTGGTTGAGGCAGCCTGTGTGCTAGCCATGGCGATGATCGTGGGACCACCTCTGATAAAAGGTGTTGCAGTGGTGTGAGTCATGATGAGGATCAGTGAAACAAATGGATTTGAAAGGAAGGGCTGGTGCACCCAAGGGTACCGCTAGTAACCAAAGGGATGGTGGTTGGAATAGATCCACTACTAATGGGTATGGAGGTAATAACTGGGTGCACTATAGTGTTGGGGGTAGGTCTTGTAGATGGCATAGTGGGAATAGATGTTGAAGTGGCAGTGGGGCTAGTGGTGGATCCACCACCAACAATCCCACCATAAAATAGGTTGGGATTCACGCCGACCATGGGGCTAGATGGAATTGTGTATGGGTGAATCTGTCTTAGAATCAGATGTGAAATAAGGAGCATCGGGATGAAGATTCAATGACGAATATGTGCATCTCAAAGGAGCATGACGAGTGGGGTCTAATGGACCATATTGTAGGGACTTCCCCCGTAAGCGAAGTGAGTGTCTAAGGGAAGAAATGGTGATAGGTGTGTAAGTGATAAAGGTTAGAATATCTACTACAATAGAAAGGGACCATGTGTGCAAAAGGAGAGCTCTCAAAGCACGGCACTCAGGACAACAACAAGCTCAAAAACATTTATCGCAACAGCATGCTACAATAGGTGGAGAAACAATAAAATGGTTAGAATATCATCAAGCAACACTTCTAGAAAGAAAAAGACTCACTAACCTATGGGATATAGAAGCATGCAAACACCTATCTAAAAGATATGGAAGCTCACTCAGATCATATCTCCTGCAGGGTGATGAAATCCAGAGTCAGGCAATACAAAATGGAGAACCAAAGGCATAAGGGATATCTCTCTACCAAGAGGGATCCTAGGTGAAAGAGCCCTAGAAGAATGGAAAATAAGCTACCCCATTCATGGCATATCCAGAAATGTGTCCTACACCTTCAGTTTTTTGGTCGTTGTGCACTCGGTATGAGGGTGAACATGCATGAAGATAAAAACAGGTTGGTGTCTTCAGTACAAAGTGGATAGCAGTATTCCACTTAGAATTCCAGAACCAATCTTTCCACTTTCTCTCCTAAGGGAGAGGACCTCCAACAAATCGGTGTCAACCATACCAATAAATAATAGGGTATTTGGCTCCCTAAAGGACAATAATTATGTCTCAAATGTGTATGATAGAGGGGGTGTTGCTTGGATGCCTAACCCCAATGTCCTACGTAGCTACAAAGTTGTTTTTGGGTCCCCAAGTGGGGTTAATGTGTGCTTAATTAAACCAATTTTAGTCTCACTTGGAAATTCGGGAGTGAGTGGGTGCACAAGTGGTTTAAACAACCCAAGATACGCCGAGCGTAAATGCTAAAAACAAATAACTGAAACTGAAATAAAAAATTTCATTTTCTTTTCAAATAAAAGTACTAACTTCTATGACATGTATGCAAATGATGCAGTAAATGAACTTGCTGAAATGTGATGCAAGGGATAGAAATGCACGTAGACAGGGGTCTATCAAGTGCTACAAAAAGCCAAAAGAAAACAAAATTTCTATGAGCAGGAAACAAAGTATGAGAGGGCCAACTACAATGGGTAGAGGCTGAAATGAAATGATTAATAATGATAAATAAAAAATTGGAGAAACTTCTATGAAAAATTTGTTAAATATAGATACATATTTGGATTCCTTGTTCGAAAAACCCAATTTGAAAAAAAAGTGTCCCAAATGGAGTTCGGGAGAGGGACATGTAAGCATTTGAAAGTTGAGTCATGCTATCAAATGACTAGAGTGCACTTTTGGTCTAAATAAGTGCGTTGGAGTGTGCTTAACAGGAAGATAAGAATTCTTGGAGTGCGCTTAATGGGAAGAAAGGAATGCTAGAGCGCACTTAATGGGAAGAAAGGTGCATTGGAGTGTGCTTTACGGGGTGAAATTCACACTCTGGAGCATGCTTCTAGGGATGAAAGTTGCAATTTGGTTGCAGAGAGCAGAGTGCGCTTTGTGAAGAAAAACCCACACTTCAAAGTGAGGAAACAACGCCAACAGCTGTAGCCCACGCCATAGAAATGAAAAAATAAAAATGTACTACAACGGCAAGGGCCAAACATGCAAGTACATGGTGCAAGGCAATGCCATAACTACCCAAAGGGGCGAGACGGCTATACAAACTATTGAAAACTAAAGAAAAAAAAAATTAATAAAAGTAAAATGCAAAAAAAAATCTACTGCTCTTACAAACCACAGATCGATGGAAATTGACCCAGTTGGAGTCACCAAAACCGTAGATAGTGTTTTCACACCAGCAAGTGCAAAAGGAAACCTACTAAGGGTTATGGAACCATTGGAAGCAGTTCATGAAAGGGTAGTGTGTGAGTGTAAATAAAATTAAAAACAACTAGACTAAATGGTTACTGTAGTAAAACAAGAAATAAATTGGAACCCATGAATCGAATGTTTATTTTGTATTATGCTATAAAATAATATTTACAATGGAGGATTAACTCGAAAGTTGAGTAGATGGGGGCCCTGGAAGTCGTACGAAGAGTGGTGCTCCGGGTATCCAAGGTTCCTTTCTCTTCTCCAAATGCTCCAGTGGTGGCTGAAACTCAACCAAAAATGCGAGAAACACAAGCTCAAACGGGAAGATAAGATTTCAATGCGAGTTTCGGCAGCATAAGGGTAGGGAAGAGTGAATATTTTCTGAAATGGGGGGACTCCACCACCTTTTTATATCAATTTTGGATGGTGGTGTATTTTCCTATGGTATTGGGTAGCCACTAGCATTGGCCAGTGGTATTTGATGGTTTCCCTCATTTTTCTTTTATTTTGACTATTTCCCCTTTTTCTTTTTCTCTTTTGGGGATTTTGACCCTTTTTTGGGATTTTAACTTTTGTTGAAGGAACTTAATTACTTTTTTGAGGGGAAATAATGATTTTTTCTCCATTTGCTTACCAACTTAGGGATTTTGAATTTTTGGAGGCCAAATATGAAGGGAAAATGGGATAAATGGGTTATGTGACTAAGGGGACGAGATAGGTGGTCAAATTTTGGTGTGAACACCAACCACATCACTTTAATCCCTCTATCACTACCCCTACCCCCAACTATTTCTCTCTATTTCCAACTACCTTTAATCCCCCCTTTTCTCTATATCTCTTAATCCCCCTCCCTACTACTACTAAAAAACCTCCAATCTCTCTCTCTCTCTCTCTCTCTCTCACACACACACACACACACACACACACACCTAATGCTCCCACTACCTCTAACACCCTCTTACCTCTCTCTATATTTCTCTCTCTCGTCTCTTATCTCTCTCTCTTCGCCCTCCTATCCCTAACCCTTATATCTCTCACTCTCCATTACTCCCCCTATAGTTAAAAATAACCCCCCCCTCTTCCTCAATCCCCTAACACTACCCACCTTCTCTCTCTCTCTCTCCCCTAACCCCCCTCTCTCTCTACCTAAAACCCCTCTTACTCCCCCTAGCACCCCCTTTCTCCTCTCTCTTTCTCCCCTAATCCCCCTACCCTTAACACCTCCTTTCTCCCTCCCCCCAAACAACTAAAACCCCCACCTTCCCTCTATCTCTACCACTAACCCTCATCTCTCTCTACCAAACACCCATCCTACTACCCCTATCCCTACTCCCCCATCCTATGTCTCTCTCTCCTACTCCCCAATCTCTCTCTCTCTCTCTCTATCCATACCATTACCTCTGACCCCCTCTCTTTCTCTATCTCCCATAATTCCCCTCCCTATTGTGAATATCCACCCTACCAACCCTCTCTCCCTCTCTTTCTATCTTTCACACACCCTCCTACTCCTCCCACTACCTCTAATCCCCCCTCTCTATCATTGTCTCTCCTCCCCTATTCCACATACACCTAACCCCCACCTCTCTCTCTCTCTCTCCCCCAACCCCCTAACACTCCCCACCCCCCCCCTCTATCTCTACCTCTACTCCCGCTGTCTCTACCTAACCCCCCATATGAATCCCCCTAGATGCATCCCCTACTTCTCTCTCTCTCTCTCTCTCCGACCCCCCATATCCCTAATCCCCCACCTCTCCCCCAACCCCGTAAAACCCCTCACCATCTCTCTCTCTCTCTCTCTCTCTCTCTTTCTCTCTCTCTTTCTCTCTCTTTCTCTACCCCTAACCCCCCCCTCTATACCAAACATGCCTCGTACTCCCCCTAGCGTTACAATCCCTAGCGTTACGATCCCTAGCATTACCACCCCTTCCTTTATCTACCTCTCCTACTCCCCCTACACCTAACCACCCATCTCTCTATGTCTCCTAATCTCGACCCCCCTATAACTAACCACCCCCCGATATCTCTCTTTTTGTCCTCCTCTCCTTACCCCCAACCACCTTACTCCTCACAAGTATACCGCTTCCCCTACCCATCAATCTCTCTCTCTCTCTCTCACACACACACAGACACACACACACACACACACACACACACACACAGACCTACTCATAGTCCTACAAATACCCCCCCTTGTGTCTCTCTTCCCTCCTCCCTCTAACCCTTACTATGGACCTCTTTCTATCTCTCTATCTTCGTTACTCCTCCAATTAACCCTAATATCCACCCCTCTTCTTCTCCTCCAACCTATTAACACCACCCTAACCCTACCACCCTTCTGTGTATCTCTCTTAATATCCATACACACTACCATTAACCATGTCCCCATATTAATCTTTATTTCCTCCTATCCTTACCACCAACGACCACACACCCCAACCCTCTACTGCTACCCCTGCCCCCCAAATCTTTATCTCTCCGAGTCTCACTATCCCTAACCCCCCTCTTTCTCTGTCTCTCCTAATCCCCCTCCTCATTACCACTAACCATGCCCCCATCTCTCTCTCTCTCTCTCTCTCTCTCACACACACACACACACACACACACACACACACTCCTACTCCCACTATCTATAACTGATATTTCTCTCACCTCCTCCCCATAACCATTACTAAGCAACCCCCCTATCTCTCTCTCCCCCTCTCCGCTTCTCCTACACCTACACCTAACCTCCACACCCCTCTCTCTCCCCGAACCACCAACCTCAAACATGCTCACACCACCCTCTCTCTCTCTCTCTACTCATAAACAACACTATCCATCTCCCTAACCCCCATCCTATTCTCCCTACTCCTACCACTAACCAAAACCCTCCCCCTCTCACATTCCCTCTTATTCCTACAACTATCTACCCCAACTCTCGCTCTCTCTCTCTAAACCCCTAACTCTTATCTCTCTCTCTCTCTCTCTCACACACACACACACACACACTACTACTCCTAACCCTACAAATAGTCCCCCCCTTTTCTCTGTCTCCTCCCTCTTCCCTCTAACCCTTACTGCACCCTTGTTTCACTCTCTCGCTCCCCTACTCCGCCACCTACCCCTAACCCCCACCTCTTTTTCTCTCCCCCAACCCCCTAGAACCCACATCTCTCTCTCTTAGCCCCCAAATCCTCCCCTTCCCCTCTAACTTTCACCCCCCTATTCATCCCCCTCCTCTCTCTCTCTCTCTCCCCTTTTCCCCATAACCCTTACTAACTCCCTCTCTCACTCTCTCTACACCACTAGTTCACCTATAACCCCCACCCCTCTCTATCTCCATCAATCACTAACACCCTCCTTCTCTGTCTCCCTACCCCCAACCCCCAAACTCCACTACCACTAACCACTCTCCTCTATCTCCCTCTTCCCTCCTCCCCTAACCCTTACTAAGCCCCTCTACCACTCTATCTCTCCCCTACTCCTCCACCTAGCCCTAAACCCCACCCCTCCCTCTATCATCCCCCTTCTCCAGCTACCACTAACCTCCCTCCTCTATCTCTCTCTTACCTCCTCCACCTAGCCCTTACTAAGCCCCTCTACCACTCTATCTCTCCCCTACTCCTACCTAGCCCTAAACCCCACCCCCCCCCTCTCTCTCTCTCCCCTACGCCTGCTACGAATAACCCCCTCCTCTATCACTCTTGTTCCTAGTCCCCCTAACCCTTACTACTCACCTCTGACACTATATATCTACCCTACTCCTTCACCTACCCTTAAGACCCACCATTCCCTCTTTCTCCCCCTACTCCTCCTATTTTCTATCTCTCTCTCTATCTCTCTCTCTCTCTCTCTCTCTCTCTCTCTCTCTCTCTCCCCCCTAACACTTACTAAGCCTCTCTCTCAATCTCTTTCTCTCATATTCCTCCACCTACCCCTAAGCCTCACCCCTCTCTCTCTCTCCCCCAAGCCCTCTCTATCGCCCTCCTCTCTATATAACTCCCCTACTCCTCCTCCTACTATCTCTCTCTCTCTCTCTACATTATCCCTTACTAATCCCCTCTCTTAATCCCTCTCTCCCCTGCTCCTCTGCCTAACCCTAACCCCCACCCCCCTTCTCTCTCTATCCACCAAACTCTGACCCTCCCCGTGCTTTGTCTCTCACCCCCTTACTCCTTCCCTAACTCTAACTTCCCCTCTCCTCTCTCTCTGTCTCTCTCACCGCTTCTCTCCAGAACTCCTACTAACCCTCTCTCTCTCTCCTCTACTCCTCAACCTATACTTAAACCCCATGTGTCTCTTTGTTCCCTAACCCCATATAAACCCCCTCTCTCACTAACCCCTCTCCTACTTCCCCTACCACTGAACAACACCCCCCCTCTTGTTCACACTAGTATCCACCCTCCCTCTCCCTAAATCCCTAACTCCCTAATCTCTCTCTCTCTCTCTCTCTCTCTCTCCCCCCCCCCCTACTCCACCTAACCCTAGCCATAAACATCACCTTTCTCTATCTTGTAATCCCCCTCCCCATCCCAAAACACTAACCACCCCTTATCTCCCCTATTTCCCCTTCTCTCTAACTTCCCTCCTCCTTCCTAAGCCCTTAAGCCCCATATCTCTCCCTTTTTCTCCCCAAAACCCCTGCCCCCCCCCTACTCTTATCACCCCATAGTGTGATCTCTCTCCATATACCCCTTTCCCTCTAACTGCACCTCTCTTCCCCAAACCCCCCAACAATATGTATATGATATTACATTTGACTAACCACCTCATTTTATCAGCGAGTGCTAACGTTCCCACCCAATATACTTTATTAGCCCTTACACTTATAGTTAAACAAGCCTTTGTTTGCCTAAAATAATTCAAGGCAAATGGAAATGCCATAAACTTATATATATGAAGTGAGAATAGTGAAAAAAAGGGGTTATTTTAATTTTAAAAAATGGCTAATGGCGTGTAAATGTTGCTAACGATAATTTGTAACGCGGTAAAGGATGTCATTGTGGGAGTCATTTGACAAACTAGTGTAAATGTTGCTAACGATAATTTGTAATGCGGTAAAGGATGTGATTGTGGGCATCATTTGACACACTATAGGTGGAGAAAACGTTTTATTTAAATTAGGGTGTCTTGACATATGCAAGAGGCTTACATTAGAAATGATGCGTTCACCATTAAAGTAAACACTGCAATACAATGTAAAACATAACTTAAAAATTATTAAAAAAACCTTAAAAGATAACAACTAACTTTGAAAAATTAATTTCAACTATTAAAAATAAAAATTATTTATAGTAATTTATATTTATATATAGTAATATACAATACCTAAATATAATATAACAAAATAATTCGTTAACCATTCAATATAATAGAACATCACAATTCCTTTAACTATTCATCTAAATATAATATAGCAACACAATTCCTTTAACCATTCATCTAAATAACAGCTGTTATGTTCATCTAGTTAATAGATTCCATTTATGCAAAATTTTAAAATTAGTTTTGCCAAAAATGTGCCAGATGCCATGATTTTTTTGATGCAATAGAGAAATCGCAAGTTGTAAAATTAAGAAAATTAATATCACATAGAATATACTTTATTGCTGAGATTAAAATGATAATATTACTCATACTTGAACTAGTAAAATCCTATTGAGTAATAATGCCCAATTTCTGATGTTTCTTTTGATTGAACTATCGATAACTTCCAATTTCTAATCTGAATTTTGATTTCTTGCTTAATATTTAGGATTAACTTAGCATTCATAGATAATGTAGAGTCAACACAATATATACTGGAAAACGAACTTGACAAGATATCCATTGGATAAAGGTTAGAAAGTAGATTCAAGAAAGAAATTCTATCTTGAACATATTGCAATTCCATCTTTTCTGAAATAATTTTGTCTTGTATTGGCATCTCTCAACTACAATGAAACACATAGTAATTGTTGTGATCTAATTTCATTAGCTAACATACATGTTACAATACTTTGACAATGGAAAATTTAAAGACAAATTGTATCTATACCTCTTCTTGAACAGTGATCTTGACTCGATTTGCACTATCTCTATAAATCCCTGAGTAATCTTTATTCTAGTGGTGTTCGGAAGCAACAAATAACAACGTTGTTCCAAAAAAAATGTCAGTTCCCAATAGTAAAACTAAAAGTTATAGAGAACAAATTAGATCTAATATAAACAAATAAATACAGATTTATCCACTACTACACCAAGGGGTCATTTAAGACATATATTTAAGACGAAACTACCGTTTTGTCTTAAATATATAAAATGCCTTAAAAGGAAACATATTTAATTAAAAGGAAAATAAAAAAGTCTTTTTCGAGGGAGACGTGCCTTGAATATTAATGGCCACCTTCATTAATCGGCATGCCGACCTCTTTCATCAATTTTTCACCTACTCTGTGATGGTGGGCATCATCAATCAGACGTTAATGCTTTTGCTTCAAGTTACCGCAGGCGCGAAGAACGAATTTGGGGTTTATTGGATGAGCAGGAGGTGAAATTTTTCCAGGGATTGTTCATTTTGCAATAGCGTTGTTATCAATGTCGAGCCAATATTCTACGTCCAATTTTGGTTTATACTAGTTTAACCTGGGATGAGATGGGATATGCAGCTAGTGTAAATTGGGATGAGATGGGATATGTGGGTGGGACTCAGTCAGTGTAACTCTCTTGTCATTGCTTGAAAAGCATTTCCTTTCATAGGTAGTCTCATTGGCATGAAGGATGGATGCCGAGAAACAACCCTCATTCCAGTAACTATAAACCAATAGTCATACAAGAGGAGATCCAAGAGGCGATGCTTTTACTCAATATTAGTCATCCAATAGTCGAGATCATCGCCAATAGGTCATTGAAAACCATTGGTCCATTGACAGAAGGTCATAACCTCGATAGCCATCATTTCCAGGGGGTCCAATTTTCTATCATTGCAGCTAGTCTTTGCCAGTTTCATTGCTAGAAGCTCTAGTCTAAAGAGAAAATTTGGGGTTTAGTTGATGAGTGGGAGGTGAAATTTTTCTAGAAGAGATTGGTATATTGAAGCTGGCGGGTTTCACCTCGCATTTTCTATTTTGCAGTCTTATAATCATGTGAGGTATTGTTTTCTTTTATGAGATGGGTGATTTTTTTATGGGTTGTTTTTATCTACACCCACCTGTGGGTGCTTTTTTATTGGGTTGTTTTTATACACCATCCTGTGATCTTTTCCTAGATACTCTACACTTTGAAATCACTGTCGTAGAGTCAAGGACAAGCTATGGTGATTCCAGCATTCACGTTCAACCAGGTAGGAGAGGCTTCAAAAATTGGTGTGGCCTTTTTCATTTAATTCTCTTTCTTATTTTAAGCATCCCTCCTAGCCAAATATAATACATACTTCGCAGCTTGTAGCTCTTTTCTACCTATTATTTTGAATTTCATTGTTGTAGATCTCAATTTAAAATATCTTGAATTTTTTATATTTTTTTAAGAAATAGAAGAACGAAGCCAGCTTGTTCTTGAAGATTAACCTCCGCGTTCGATTGAGCACTAAGCATAGCAAGGGCCATCATTTTTAGGGAGTAGTAACCTGCAGAGACTAGGAAATGTTTACACACTCATAGGCCTATAAGGAAATTAATAAATGTTTATTATTGCATATAGAAGTGATTGTATTTTCAATTAGATGGATGGAACTTCCTGGTTAAATGTTGAACTTTGTTTATACTCTATAGTAATGATTGTATTTACAACAGGTCGGATTTCCTCTTAACTCTATCTATATTATGTATATTGAATGAGTATTGCAAAAAGACGGATCATATTTCTTTTATTTTTATTTTTCAAATATCAAACTCTATGTATAGTATATACGAAACTCTATGTAGATTTTATAAATGTATCTATCACTGACCTATGGTATTTATTTTGAATGTTGACCTCTATGTAAAGTATATTGTGTGGATTACATAATGGATGTTTGCATAAATAGGCAGATTGGATTTCTTTTCAATATTTGACTCTATTTATAATGAATCTACCTACAATTACGCGAATCAAAACTATTTTCAATATTGAACCCTATGTTTACTATATAATGAACGTATCATAAATAGATGGATTGGATCTCCTTGTTGAACTCTGTCTACAAGTTATTGATTAAAGGATTGATCTTATGTTAAGCACATTTGCAATCCGTAGTCCTCATACTGAATAAATAAGTTGAAGGGCAGAGAGTATGTGAAAGATTTGTGTAAACCTATTGTATTGAGTGCATGTTATAAATTTAAAAGGATTGAATGTTTAAATCGTGGAATATCCCATAGTTTTAGTTATGTTTATCATTATAATCAGGGTAGCAATTTCCGATCGTTTGCCTAACTCTTGCCTAGCATTGTTATCTCGTGTTTAACTATCGTATCTCTGGTTAAACATCATAGTTATGTTCTCAACCACTCGATCTTCCAGTAGAATCCAACCTGTAGTTGAGAAGGGAAATTAACCCATGTTATGACAAGCTACATGCTACCCTGCAAGGTAGACAAATACATGTGTATGTTTGGAAGAGAGTGGGCTCTTCCATGCTACCTTAAATGGGATCGAATGGCAACTTAACAGTGCACCATCTCTCTGAGCTGAAATTCACCATATTTACACGTTTTTTTCATCCCTTTGAGTTGGAGAACAATGAAATTTCCTTTGCTTGAATAGTAGAATCATGAGGTGAGGAAAGTCATTATGGAACTTGTGCATCTTTGGGCTACTTTGAAGAAAGGCCTGGAGCCCTGGAGAAATAGGAAATCCATGAAAAAAAAAAGAGCACATGTAGAGGTCACAATGTACATGCTCACTGTCATTCTTCATTGTTTTAGCAAAGCCTTTAGAGTGACCCAAAGCTCTCTGCAAAATTCTATGATGAGCTTATATGCTCATTATGTGCTCCCCAAATTGGGCTGCACATGGGATAAGGCCACCACCCCAGTCTATATCGCTTTCAAGATGTTGTGGGCTCAGAATTACAAGCCCAGCTACAAACTCATCTGTGAGGGGTTCATCATGCCCTTATATGAGAAGTTATTCAAGGAGGAGCCCAACTGCCTGTCAGAGAACGCTGTGGAAGTCCTTGAGGATTACGGGGATTTTAACTTTTCAGAGCAAGGCACCTACCTCAGAATGTTTGGAGGGACTAAGCCCCCATACATTTTGCCACAGTATGCCATGGATTATGTGGTCCTCAAGGAGGCAGTAAGACAAATCTTCCTGGATGGAATTGGAGCACTGTGACAGGAAGGGAAAAGTTGCTGAGCACTGTAAGGAGATTTATGCTCACTTCGAGTACTCTCACTATCTTGATGCCGAGGAAGAGGCATTCAGAGGCATCAACAACATGGCTGAGCTACAGGTCTGTCGCCAAGGCACTGGAGAAAGCTCTAACTCAACCAAGGTCCAGAAGACCAGCCAACAGAAGGAGAAAGAAGCTGAGGATGCCCGAGCTCGGGAAGAGCTCAGATTAAGAGAAGAAGCAAGGTTACTCCAGGAAGCTGAGGAAGCCAGACTGCAGCGGGAGGCGGAGGAAGCCAGGTGGAAGCTAGAAGCTGAAGTGGCAAGATTGCAACAGGAAGCTGAAGTGGCAAGAATGCAACAGGAAGCTGAAAAAGAAAGCCTGCAGAAAGAGGCTGAGGAAGCCCAGAAGCAGAAAGAAGCTGAAGCTGAGCAAGCCGAGGCAGAAAGGAAGGCGAAAGAAGAGATGAAAGCAGGGGAAGATTCCCAAGAAAGTGGATCCGGTGTCCAAGACATGGAAATAGACGCATCTCAAGCAGGTGGCTCCGGTACCCAAAAGGCGGGAGTAGATCCAGCTCAGGAAGTCTGGACCCCACCTACTGAAGAAGACAAAGACATCATGAACCGCCCTATTGTCCCGTACACTCCATCGGGAAAACATACGGTGTCCAGGTGGAATGAGTTTGTCTATGACAAGAAAAGGAAAGCTATGGTCCTCAAATCGGAAGAGAGGATCAAAAGTCCCTTCCATGAAGACATCGTTACCCACCGAGAGGTCACCATAATGCAGAACACAGATCAAGATCCCTTTGCTATGGCATCCGCAGCTGTGGAAATAGCAAAAGCATCACTGGACAATGTGGGCGTTATAGTCAGAGAAAATGTATTGACAAAGAAGAGAGCTCGTACACTACAACAGACGGTGGCCAATGAGCAGGCTTAAAGGGATCTGGTAGTAAACAAGTATAATTGCCTATATGCCGAGCATAAAGAGCTATCAGGTAAGTATAACCAGCTGGAAGAGGAAAAGGACCAACTGACACTCCAAATGATGATTGTGGAGGCAGAGAAGATTAGAGCGGAAGATAAAGCATCCTAGCTAGAAGCAGACAAGCGGACATTAGCTGAGCAGTTAGAGCAAGATGAGAGCAGAACAATGGACATATCTCCCTTCCATGAGCTGTCCTGTAGCATCCTGAAGCAAATGCATGAAACTCAGGAGCTAATCACTGATGAGGTTTGCAAGCTCAAGGCCATGGTGGTCAGGTTAAAAGAAATTAATGCGGAGGCCCATAGGCTCAAAGCTAAGAATACCCGTGTCAAGGCAAATATCATCAGTCAGATGGCATGGAGAGAAGGAAAAGGGGGTTTCCCCACGCACCTCCCATTTAAATCTGTGGACGGTTTTAATGAGGACATATCCCTTTTGGAGTTCGGCAGGAACTGTGCCAGTAAGCTGATAGCCAGTGTGCAAAGAACAAGGGATAGGATCGACGGTCTGGATCAAAGAATCAAGGGAGTGCATGACAGGTGCAAGCTGAATTTCCCACAATCCCTCGATGACTTCTCGGATTCAGAACAGCGCTTGACTGAGCTCAAGGAAGAGCTGGGAATTCAAACCGAATACGTCAAGAAGATAGATGTCCTAGCAATTGATGAATTACAACATTATGTTGGAATGTCATCAGTCCACGATCATTTGCTCAAGGAAGTGCATCAAGCTGCAGTAGCAGAAGTTCAAAGCATTGGAGCAGAACTCGGGAAGAATGTGACTTCTCAGAAAATCTTGTTTCCTGCTGCAGCAAACATAGTCATAAGGGACACAAGTGTGTGGTATAACTACATAGCGGAAGAGGAAAAGAAAGTTGCAGCAGTAGCAGGAGCATCAGCAGATCCAGAATCTTCTCTCCCAGCAGCCATTGCAGCAACAGCAGTGGGCTCGATTCCCTCTTCCCCAGCAGTGGCAGAAAGTCTAGCCAGCTCAATCCCTTCTTCCCAAGTAGAAAAAGCAGCAACAATTGGTTCGAGTGTCTCCTCCCAGGCAGCATCAGCAGCATCAATTGACTTGGGTGATCCTCTCCCAGCTGAAGCTCACTCACAAGAATGACAGCACGATATTAGAACATTATTTCTGCTATGTGTATTTTGTTAAACTCTCAAATGTATACAACGTGAGCTAAGGGACAGCTGTCCATTCTCTTTTGTTAAATATTTTGTAAAAAAGTAGTCATTTTTTGGTCTGTTATAGAAGAAATTCCTGTAAGTGACAGGTGGAAGAGGCTAGGTGGCAGCCCAAAGGGTGATTTTGTAATTATAAATAGGAGCTATGAAGAAGAGGAGAGGACTTTTGGCAGGGAATGAAATTGAGAAACCTTTACGAGCTATCTTGTATCGTTTCTGTAAAATTGAATTTTCTAATAAAAGCCAAGGAGATGGACGTTTTGCATGGGAATGTTGGACGGATGTATGTTGGACTATTCTAATGACTTCCGTACTGTAATGTGAGATCATTCTTACTATCTGAACTATTTCTTTGTGTTAATGATTTTTGCTCCTTCCTGTGCATACAAATTTCTCTATTTTGTGAACAATGAATGCGTTTCATATTAAATCAGGAGCTAGCTACTGATATCTTTACCATTGCTGTAGAGTTCTCTTTTAGATTAAATGGCTAACTGTTCTTTCTTCAAGATAACTCATATAGCTCATTGTTCATGCCTTTAATTTGCTCCTTGCAGGGATCTTTAAATTTAATTTCAGTTTGTTTACATTTAGATTTGTTTCTTCGTTCTTTACGTTTAGATTAGATAATTTTGCTTCTTTCTCTGTTTCATGAGCAATAGATGCGTGTTACATTAAACTATAAGCTATCTTCTAAGATTTTTTTATCTTTCTGTAGCTTTACCTGTAAGAATTGACAGCTATCTGTTCTTTCTTTATGTTATCTGTTACAGATCATTGCTCATCCCTTAAACGTGCTCCCTGCAAGGATAGGTAGATTTACTTTGGTTTCTAGACTTAGATCTGTTTTAGTCGCATTTAGACCAAATATAAACTAGGCACTTGCATCTCATTAAAACACATAAAATCCAAAAGAAAGGTGGATCGGGCCATAACCGGTAGAATCGGATTTAAACTCCAAACCCACGGTTGCCGGAACCGCTAACCGGACGGATTCCCTATACCAAACGGGAGATAGTCTAATTGGGACCATCTCTCGGGGAGAATCCCTTTCTGATTGATGCTACGATATCCGAGGCATCAACACGACCAGAACGTGGAAAGCAGTTGGGAGTTGAAACTGGCGAAGACGGTTGGAAGACCGGAAGAGCAGTCAACAGTAGATGGTCAACAAGGATTGGTCGCGTTAGAGGCGAGGGAGAGTGACCGCAGGAGTCACATATAGAGGGTGATCATAAGTGAACAAGTCGAAGATGATCGACGTGAAAGGGGACGACCAGGGGGATTGTCGATGACCACTGGTAGGAAGGAATATTGGCTGTCAAAGTCAATGAGTCGAGCAGGAAACTATCGAAGTAGCGCGACAGGAAGAGGAGAAGCCAAAGGGAGAAACGACTTAGAGTTCAGTCTAGTCGAAGGGAATATAGATAGCTGTAAGGAGTTAAGGCCAGAGCCAAGGATTGCTGGAGGTTCGAGAGTAGTCCAGTCGATGAGAATTCCGATGGATGAAGATAAGGAACCAAAGGTGCAGGTTACACCGAGTTCAGTCTGATCGACAGGAATTTCGATGGATGGGCGAAATGTAATGAGCACTCTAGTCGAAGGGGATGCCGACAGAGGTGGTTGTGAAGAAGCTGCTGAGACTAGTGAGTTGAAGCCAGGTAGGAAAGTGGAAGCTGTCGAAGTAAAATCGACAGGAAAGGTCAAGGTACAGAAGCTGACAGATAGTATGGCCGACATGATGGATTACTGTAGCTTGACAGAAAGGACGTGTAGAAGTCAAGTGAAGTACTTAGTAGCCGTTCATGGTTGTTGAGGAATTTAAGGCAGTTATGAATGTGGTTGAAGACATGCCAGATGTTGCCACCAGGGAAGGTTGTGAAGCATGGCCTTAGGGCTCTGGCAGCTACAGAGTTGCAGGTCTGTGTGATCAGGGAAGATCGGCGGACAAAGAGGTGGAGTGTCTGGGGTGTTGGAGTGGACATCGGGATGCACAACGACAGGGTAGAAGAGAAGTGCGAAGGCACAGAGGAAGGGATCGCTCATCGCTCATAGCTCATTCGTTCATGCATTCGACAGAAGTCTGAGAGGAGGAGAGGATCACACACAGTGAGAAGAAACACACTGTAGATAGTTCATTTTGTATATTGTAACAGGCTAAGGCCGACTTGCTGGATAGTTTACTCTGTATTTGTACATTGTAATATTGATTCAGTTTAATAGAGGAAGCCGACTCCATGGCATTTCTAGTTCACATAATATCTATGTGAGCCCTTGTGTGTTTGCTTTGTGTGTTAACGGGTAAGCAAGAAACTCATTGAGGTGACTTGCGTCAGTTGGTATCAGAGCCCGGAAGTGAGTCTAGTCGAAGAAGACGACTATACCAACCTAACTTGCGTTAGTTGGTATTAGAGTCCGAAAGAAAGTCCGATTGGGAAGGAAACTATACCAACCTGACTTGTGTCAGTTGGTATCAGAGCCATAGCATCCCGAGAGCCGAAGGATATCTATACAAGAGTGGGAAGTGAGTCTTGTGCACAGAAGAGCGTCAGGCGGTTTTAAGCCTGCAAGTGTCTTAAACAACTCTAGCTGCGGTTGGGTAGAGTTGTGCACGATTGTGGAAGTTCGGTTGCGATTGGGTGAAGGATAACAGCTCCAACTGTGGTTGGGTAGAGCTGAAGATCAGTAAAAGATAAGTGAGGGGATAACTCTGACAGGAGGTCAGGTAGAGTTTCCTAAACGGGTTGCAGAGACAAACTGTCGAAGCACATGAACGTTGAAGCTCCATAGCTATTGTTGTGGGTAGAGTTGCAGACAGCATGGATGGACAGATGGAGTCCTCTAGGAGGTTGCGTAGAATGGTCAGATGTTGTTATACCTCTATGTTTCACAGTGTCGCATCTCCATCACAAAACGAGTTGACGACACTTTCCCTACTGTTTTAAACCATCCAGAAGAGACAGATGATGAGTCAACCTTGAAGGTGAATCTACCCTGACAAGTTTTGACCCACCTTAGAATTTATCTACACACACTACCGCGCCTTGCTAGTTTATCACAACGCGGTACTAGACACTACCGCGCTATGCTCTTTCCCCAAAACGCGGCAGTGCCGCACTCTGCAGTCTTTGCAGAACGCGATACTCTTTTAATAGCCTTTTTCCCTTGGCTTGTGGGATTTTGGATTTTCGAAGATAATGGAAGATTGGGGTCCCTGATTCGATCTCAACTCATCTCCTTCGATTAGAAGCCCTGATCCACTTATCTCTCCTTAGATCCACCCATCTCTCTTGTTGGTTAACCTCACCATTCACTATAAAAGAGAGGCATTCCATTGGGAAAGGGGAGGACTCTTGAGAGTACCAAACTTATGGTCTTGCAACATTGTAGAGATAGCTAGAGGAGAAGACACTTGGAGCTGGAGGATTGGCTTGGACATCAAGCACCTTTTGTAAGTATTCTTCAAGTTGTAATGGAATAACTTGTCTTGTTTTCCCAAATCATTTGTGTTAATCTTGTTTTAATGACATGATTTGTATCTTTCATAAGATTTAGATTCTAACTCATGTTTCAGGTTGCTAGAGAATAGTGCATTCTTGTGTCTTGGTTCCATTTTGACAGGTTCATTTGTGAGGGCTTCAAGACTGGAGCAAATACCAAAAACAAGCGTCTGGATAGAAGGTTAGTTAAACTTCTTCTACTCTTTCTAGCATTTTAATCTTGAGATGTTTGTTAGATCTAGGGATTCAAGGTAGCATTTGTTTTGACTTGTTTCTTGCTTTAAAGATTAGTTTAAAGTCTGCTTTAAAGTTAAGAGAACTTTGGCTTATCCGTAGGACAAAATTCTACATAACAAGAATGGCGACTCCGCTGGTTTTGATTACTGCTTGATTGATTCAATTCACAGTCATTTATCTTTGCATTGTGAGTTTTTTGTTACACTTCAAACCAGTTTGAATATTGGTCCTTTTTGACCTTTATTCACTCCTCCTCGCAGTATTTATCTCCCTGTTTGATCACTAAGTCCCCTGGGTTGGCAACAACCCTGAAAACTTCATTTCATTTTCTCAAGTTGCGCTTTTTCCTTACCTTGCCACAGTACCGCGCCCTCTGAACTGCCTCCAGCGTGGTAGTACCGTGTTCTATTCCTTAATACCAGAGCGGTACTGTCACAGTACCGCGCTCCAGTCAGACCATCACCCGCGGTAGTGTTTGCAAGCTTTTAATTTTTTTTATCTTTGCTTGGTTTCCAGAGTCTCTCTCTGCCTTAGATAATGTTTACTGTTGCCTGTTAGTACCCTGGTCAATTTCCAGTCTGTATGGTGTGTTTATTACCCAGTTTGTGAGCTTGATTGTTGATTGAATTAGTGACACTTTTGACATATGGCTCATTTTTCCAGTCTGATTGCATTGACTTGATTTTTTCACCACAACCAACTCAACACCACTGTTCTCTGTTACTGAATACTGTAATTTTTACAGTCATATTATCATTATCATTTTCAGTAAATTAAAAAGATCATTAGTTGAGAGCAATTTTGTTGTTTAAATTGAAAAAGTCTAGTGGTATTTTGCATAGGGAAATGAACCATTGATTTTACCACAGAAATTCTCATTGTAGAAGCATTGTAGATTGTAGAATCAGTGCATTGAAAAGAGTGTTTACTTCGGTTTGGCTTTGTTTATAAATCGAAAAGGAAAAATCTCTTGCTTTGATGTTTGCTTGTGAAAAATCTCATGCATATTTGATCGAAGAACCTCTATCTTTACCCTAGCTAGATTTCATCGAAGACAAAGGATTATTTGTGATTCATTCTCATTTGCATGGTTTGAGTCGTCATAACACCATCAAGTTTCACGTCCACTACCCAATTGAGTAAGACAACCACTAAAATTAATCACCCTAATTAAACCAACTTTAACCTCACTTGAGGAAATCAAAAGAATTTGGTAGTTAGGTAGGACACCGGGGATAGGCATCAAAATAATTCCCCCTTGTCGCTTTCATCTGAGACATAGTCGTTGTCTTTAGGGAACTAAAATCCTCTAGTACTTATTGACACGGTCACAGCTAGTTTGTGCAGGGGCCTCCTGACTGTTTCCAACTTTCAGGGGTTAAATGGCCGCGAGATTGAGAACCGGACGGACTCTGTGGAATACCGCACTCCACTTAGCCCTAAGGCAACATCGAACAAGTCAACACAAGGAGTGGGTCTGCGGAACGAGTTGTCACAATAGACAATTTCAACCACCAGGATGGAAAAGAATGAACAAGTTCTGGAAGAATTGGACATGAGCTCGACAGAGTCGAGAGGAGATGGGGATGGACGAACTTGTTTTTGGTACCAAGTCCAGCATTGAAGCCAATGCAAATGGAGAAAGGGGAAGTCGAGACAGGAGTTCAGAACTGAGGATGTAGTTCTTTTCGTACCCCGGGAGTTTGATGCAGGGGCATCCAAGCCCAAGAGAAGCAGTCAGGCATGATCGACAGAAGACGCCCAGAGGATAGTCGACGACCTCTAGGATAATGGTGATGACAGTCAACACAAGTAGTGAAGTTGCGAGGTTTCCGGTCTAGAGTCGACTGATGGCTGGTGGTCGACAAAGTGGGGAATGGTCGAAGGTGATACTAACCAGGACGTGGAAAGTAGTCGGGAGTTGACACCGATGAAGACGGTTGGAAGACTGAAAGAGAAGTCGACAGCAGATGGTCGATAAGGATTGGTCGCATTAGAGGCCAGGGAGAGTGACCGCAGGAGTCACATACAGAGGATGATCATAAGCAGACAAGTTGAAGATGATCGACGTGAAAGGGGACGACCAGGGGGATTGTCAACGACCACTGGTAGGAAGGAATATTGGCTGTCAAAGTCAATGAGTCAAGCAGCAAATTGTCGAAGTGGTGCGATAGGAAGAGGAGAATCCAAAGGGAGAAATGAATCATAGTTCAGTCTAGTCAAAGGGAATACTGACAGCTTCAAGGAGTCGAGGCCAGAGCTGAGGATTGTTGGAGGTTCAAGAGTAGTCTAGTCGATGAGAATTTTGATGGATGAAGATGAGGAATTCGAAGGCACAGGTTACACCGAGTTCAGTCCGATCGATAGGAATTCCGATGGATGGGCGAAATGTAATGAGCACTCTAGTCGAAGGGGATTCCAACAGAGGTGGTTGTGAAGAAGCTGCGGAGACTGCTGAGTTGAAGCCAAGTAGGTATGTGGAAGTTGTCGAAGTAAAATCGACAGGAAAGGTCAAGGTACAAAAGATGACAGACAGTATGGCCGACATGATGGATTACTGTAACTTGTTGGAAAGGACATGTAGAAGTCAAGTGAAGTACTTAGCAGTAGTTCATGGTTGTTTAGGAATTTAAGGTAGTTATGAAGGTCGTTGAAGACATGCCAGATGTCACCGCAAGGGAAGGTTGTGCAGCATGTTCTGAGGGCATTGACAGCCACAGAGTTGCAGGTCTGCATGATCAGGGAAGATCGGCGGACAAAGAGATGGAGTGTCTCGGGTGTTGGAGTGGACATCGGGATGCGCAACAGCAGGGTATAAGAGAAGTGTGAAGGCACAGAGGAAGGTATTGCTCATCGCTCATAGCTCATTTGTTCATGCATTCAGCAGAAGTCTGAGAGGAGGAGAGGATCACACACAGTGAGAAGAAACAGTCTGTAGATAGTTCATTTTGTATATTGTAACGGGCTAAGGCCGACTTGCTGGATAGTTTACTCTGTATTTGTACATTGTAATATTCATTCAGTTTAATAGAGGAAGCCGACTCCACGACATTTCCAGTTGACATAATATCTGTGTGAGCCCTTGTGTGTTTGCTTTGTGTGTTAACGAGTAAGCAAGAACCTTGTCGAGGAGACTTGTGTCAGTTACTGGATGGATCATTTTGGTAAATATTGAATACCGTAGTTTGATAATTATAGGATTTATCTTCTTGCAAAAGTAATCTAGTTCAATTTTATTCTTAGATTGATAACTGCTAGGTTGATTTTTGTAGGAAGGTAGTTGCACTTTGATTTCCTAGATGTATGAGTTAGATTAGTTTTCTTTATGGAATGAATTCGGCTGAGCAGATAGGTAGGATTATCATCTTTATTTATTCAATCAACTGCTAAATATGTTTATGCATAGATTGTGCTTATTACCATTGAAATAAATGACCTCCCTGGGTTTGAAAATTTATATTGAGTGTCATGTGTGTTAGTTTTAATTAATTGACATATAGGGCGACCAACATTTTTGCGTCGTTGCCGGGGATGGTAATAGATAGACACAGTTAGTAGTTGGTTTTTTATTTCATTTTAGTTTAATCATTTACAACATGCATGAATACAAGAAAAACAAATGAGGAACCCCCTTTGAATACTAACATTGTAGGTGGAAGAGGTCAAGGTCGTAATGCAGGTTAGGGAGGACACATGTACATTGATGAAATAATTGCTAGAGCTGATCCTTCCACTAGACCACCGTGGAAATCTACAGCAAAGGAAATTATGTTCCTCCCCATCTTGAGAATTCAACATCAATAGTGGAGAATACAACGGGACCTTCAACTCCTGTTCCAGAAAAAAAACCTCCTGAAGATAAGGGAAGCATTGTGGGTGTACCAGATAGAGAGGATATTTATGATATCAATGGAACCAGAGTTACTAAAGAAGTGTGGTTGGAGACTCACCGAATAGCAGAGGAAGATATGAGGCAAGAAGAAGAGAGGAGAAGAGAAGCATAAGCAAAAGCAGAAGAAGAATGCATAAAGGAAGCCATTGAATTTTGGACTAAATCCATGGCTGATAGAGAACAGGAAGGTGAGAATGAACATAGGGAGAACCGGAAAGAAGAAGTGGAAGATAATCACCCTGGTAATACTGTGGCTACATTAGAATTCCCTATCCTCCAGACACCTAGAGCAGCTCCCATGAAAAATATCTCACCATCAGTTCTCCTGAATTTCCAGGGTAAATCTTCTAAGGATCCTGATGAATTTCTTTTTGAGTTTGATATCATCTGTCGCAGCTATGATTACACCTCTAGTGCTTAGAAGCTAAAACTGTTCCCAACCACCTTGAAAGGAAATTCTCTGCGCTACTTCATGAGTCTAGGTCATGAGAGTATTACTACTTGGGACCAAATGAAAAACACCTTTCTCTCTAAATATCAAGAATATTGTAGAACCAAGGATAGAAAGGAAGAGTTTTTTAAAATGGTTCAGAAGGAAGAAGAGAGCTTGGAAGACTTTTTGGAAAGATTGATGTACAATTTACAAAGGTTTGGGCACATTGAGATTGGAAAAGATGTGCTTAAGATTATTTTTCTATGATGAATTAGAGAAGATTGCCTTGATATGTTGAATTTGTTGGGGAAAGGAGACATCTCAAAAGAACCTTTCGAGAAGATTGTTGAATTATGCCGAAGGTACTCAAGGGGATCTTCTAGAACTAACAAACGAGACTAGGACACGGAAGTCAGCTAGTGGAGGAGCCACTCGAGGAGAGATAGGCAACTTGTTGGAGAATTTTAAAATTGATATGATGATATCCATTTACTTAGAGTTAGATTTATTGAGATAAAAATAGAGGCACGTGGTAAAAGGCCTTACAATTGGTGTATTCTGTCCCAAATGTAGTAAAAGTCACCCACTGAAAGAATGCTCGCTAGGCAAAGCAGAAATGTGTAGAATATGTGAGTTGAAGCATGACACCAAGGAATGTCCGTCACTACCTAAGGTCAAGGAAGTTCTACAGGCATCCACTTCAGATGTGGAACAAGCTTACTTCATTGCACAGAAGAAACCATGGTGGCCTCACAATCAAGGTATGAATCAAGACCCATCATTTTTTCTGAATAATATGAATGGTATGAACAATATGAATAATATGAATACACAATTCCCTTCACATTATTCTGGTAATCTTTGGCATCCATCTCAGAATCAAATGAAAAATCCTAATTCGTGGACACCATGGTCACAGCAGTCAAACTTTCTGAATTGATAATGGGGAAGCCTCCTATGGCAAAATATGATGACCTTCAAAATCCTATTGTGACAATTCACATAGGAAACACACAAATCCCCAACATATTGGTAGACTTAGGCAAGGCTATTAACGTTATTACCATAGAAACTGTGAAGAAACTTGGAATCACTAACCTTTAGCCGACCCCTACTATTGGAACTTGGTGACAGATCAACAATCAAGCCTGAGGGGATCCTAGATGACCTCGTAATCTCAGTCGACTTGTGGGAATACCCTACGGATTTCTTGGTGTTACAGATGAAATCTCAGTTGGGGGACACCCAATGATCTTGGGAAGACCATGGTTGGCCACAGCAGATGCCTGCATCAGCTGTCGGTCAAGATCTATGACCATCTTAGACGGGACTGAGATCAAGAGCCTAAACTTGTACCCTCTAGCTTGACCAAGCACAGAAGCTGAAACTCCACTTTGGGAAGAATTGGAGGAGGAAGAAGGTGTTCAGCCGTTATTAACAATAGGGAGAGTCTTAACGTTTAAAGATGAAATAGAAGATGATGCTATTAATAGTTTCATCAGTGATCCCACGTCTGTCAACAAGCATGTTTACCAGATTCTTAACAGTACGTTAGATGAAGCAGAACAGGAAAATCTTACAGAAGAAACTCTAGTCAGTGATGCCAGTATAATTCCAGTACTTTAGAATTCGATGAGTGTAATAGTAGAAATTGAGCCAGGGAAAATGTTGAACGTCAATTCAAACCTTACGCCCAGTGAGTTGGAACAACTAGTCACCTTGCTGAAACAACGTAGAGGAGCTTTCACTTGGGAGTATACAGACATGAAAGGGATTCCTTCTAATATGTGTACCCATCACATTTATATTAAGAGCGACTCCAGGCCTGTGTGTCAACCACAACGAAGGATGAACCTGAACCTAAGAGACATGGTGAAAGAAGAGATCCAAAAAAATTTGGAAGCAGGATTTATATACCCAATCTCAAACAGTGAGTGGGTTTCTCCACTTGTGATTGTACCCAAAAAGAATGGGAAATCAAGGGTCTACGTGGACTACAAAGAATTAAACAAGGCAATGCAGAAGGACCACTTCCCCTTACCTTTTATCGATCAAGTCCTTGATACCTTGTCTAGGAAGAATTATTTTTCCTTTCTGGATGGCTTTAGTGGCTACAATCAAATCCAGATTGCTCCAGAAGATCAAGACAAAACCACTTTCACCTGTCCTTGGGGCACTTTTTCATACCGGGTACTCCCTTTTGGGTTGTGCAACGCACCAGCCACATTTCAGAGAGTAGTGATTGGAATAATTTCAGAGATGGTAAATGATTGAATGGAGATTTTTATCGATGACTTTACTCCATATGGTGATAGTTATGAAGAAGCACTGAAAAATTTAGAAAAGGTCTTGAAACGCTATGAACAAAGCCAACTCTCTTTAAGCACTGAAAAGTGCCATATGATGATGAGCAAGGGCATAGTGATGGGGCACTTCATCTCTTATGATGGTATTCAGGTAGATCCATCCAAAATCAAGCTAATTGAAAATACACCAACTCTTGGAACACAAAAGGATGTACGTAACTTCTTGGGGCATGCTGGCTATTACAGAAGATTCATAGAGAATTTTTCCAAACTAGCTTCTCCTTTGTTCACTATGTTGATGAAGGATGCACAATTTGTCTGGAATGATGCATGCCAAACAACGTTTACTGAGCTAAAGAAAAGGTTGTCTATAGCACCCATCTTACTAGGGCCCAACTGGGCTCTTCCTTTTCATATTTCTTCAAATGCTTCAGACACGGCCATTGGAGTAGTTTTGGTACAACATGAAGGTAATGCTCCTTATGCAATTTATTATATTAGTAAGAACTTATCTCTTGTTTAACTAAACTATACTGTCATAGAAAAGGAATTTCCTGTCATTGTTTATGCCATCAACAAATTTAGACATTATATTATTGGATATTCTACTTTTGTGCACACTGATCATTCTGCTATCAAATATTTAATGAATAAAGCAATCATGAATGCTAGAGTTACTAGATGGCTGTTACTATTACAAGAATTTGATATCACAATTATTGATAGACCAGGGAAGGAAAATGTTGTTGCAGATTTTTTTATCTCGACTTACTAATAGTGATGTCAGTTTACCAGTCGAATATTCCTTCCCTGATGAACATTTGTTTGCAGTATCAGCTCATTCCCCATGGCATGCAGATATTGCTAACTTTTTGGCTGCAGATAAGCTCCCAGCACATCTTTCGAAGAGAGAAAAAATAAAGATCATACAACAAAGTTCTAGTTATTGTTGGATTGATGGCCATCTTTTCTAGACAGGTCTTGATTTAGAGATCAAAAGATGTGTTAGAGAAGATGAGATCTTTAGTATTCTTAAAGCTTGCCATGATGAGCCCCGTGGGGGACTTTTTGCTGACAAAAGGACATGTCATAAGTTCTTGAGAATGGGTTATTTCTGGCCCACATTATTCAAGGACACAAAGAAGTATGTTCAGGCATGTTATAGATGCCAAAGGATGGGAAAACCCAACATATTAGATGAAATTCCTTTGCAGCCACAGCTTATGGTTGAACCATTTGACAGATGGGCTCTAGATTTTGTAGGACCTATCAACCCTCCCTCAAAACATAAAGTTCACATCTTGGTTTGCACAGATTACATGACCAAATGGTGTAGCCTTGGTTAAGGCTAATGATCAGGCTGTGATTGATTTCCTGTATGAAGAACAATTTTACTCAGTTTGGAGTACCCAAGGAAATCATTACAGATGGTGGACCGCAGTTTGTGTCTCACAAGATGGAAGCACTGTTACAAAAATTTCATATTCAGCACAGAATAACCTCGCCATATCATCCACAGGCCAATGGCCAAGTGGAGAGTTCAAACAAGGTTATTGAGGCTATTTTGACAAAGACAGTGAAAAGCCATTGAAAGATTAGGCTAAGATATTTCGAGAGGCACTATGGGCCTATTGCACTACATGGGATAGCACCACTAGTTTTTCCCCATATGAGTTAGTGTATGGTAAGAATGTTGTTTTCCCAATTGAATTTGAAATCAGGACTTTGAAAACAATTGTAGAAGAAAATCTGGATTTATCAGAAGCACATAGGAACCAACTGAATCAACTTAATGAATTGAATGAAAAGCACACAACATCAATAAATCATACAACTTTAATCCAACAACAGCGCTCTAAGTGGCATGACATATTCATAAAGAAGAAAGTCTTCCAGGAAGGAGACTGGGCTCTGTTATGTGATTCACGGTTTAAGAGGGATTTCAAAGGCAAGCTACGCACTCGTTGGTTGGGACCTTATCAAATAGATCGTGTATTTGAAAATGAAACAGTTCAGTTGATCACCATTGATGAAAACAAGACACCATTATTCGCAAATGGTCATCCGCTGCGACTGTATCACAAACCGATCTCAAAGGATGCTTTTGTTTCATAGGTTGCAGCAGATCCATATTATCGGTTAACGCCAGGGCAGGGAGTTTTCTCAACCCCTGTGAATTTTTAAGGACTGCAATATCCACATCATTTGTACATAAATAATTTATTTTTCATTCTGTATTTTATCTATTTTGCATTTTGCATTTGATCGGGTTTTGTTTTGAAGAACTGTGTGCAAGAATTAATTGGAGGAACGATAGTCGTGATTGGGCCAGACGATTGCAGGCACCTTACATTGTTTCCTGGTTTAATAAAGCTCTTTGAAGAAGATGGATGATTCGTTAGTTTTTCAGCAACCAGCTGAGAGTCTGCCTATTACTCATTTTTGCATAACAGTGACTCCTTAACTTGCTCATTCTTCCTATTTCCGCAACTATAACTCCGCCATTTTTCCATACTTCACTTTTTGCCAGTAGCTGCAACTACACCATTCTTTCCTATTTCTCTAAGTCTAGCAGCTGCGACTCCTCCATTTCCATTTCGTTTTCGCCTTTTTCCGTACGATTGCGACTCCACTACTTTTTCCTATTTTGCCAAGTTTTGCAGCTGTAAATCCACTATTTTTCATCTATTTCACTTTTTTCCATAAAGCTGCGACTCCACTACTTTTTCCTATTCTGCGAGTTCTGCAGCTTTGACTCCGCCATTGTAATTTCTATTTTGTTTTTTCCTGTATAGCTGTGACTCCGCTATGTTGACTATTCCAAGCGCTGTATGTCCATGTGATCTTCATCCCCACCGTCAACTTTGACTACGTTCGGTGCAAACAGTCACCTCCTTTACTGCCACCTGTGACTTGGAACCCTAGCATCAATGATATGGATCAGCTCAACATGTATAGATGCCTCTTGAAAGGTTTGTTCTTAATATGGAATGAAAATAGAGAAACAAATCATAGGAAATACTTAGATTTTACCTGGGTTTGCGGTGGAGCAACTGAAAATAGAGAAACAAATCACATACATCAAATTTACCAAGTTCACAGTAATTGTTCACCAGCGGGATATGCCTCGATATTGCTTCTATGCTTCTATATTTTCTGTTACCATATTTCCAGAACAATATTTCTGAATATTAACTATTACCATATTTTTGGAGCTTCTGTGGTGACGGTGAGAGGAAGGTTGAACTCAATTAACATGCACACAATTACAATTACAAGTTTTTCAAACGAGTTAGTATAACTATTATAAATTGAAAAAAAATTGCATCTGCAGCTCTTATGCTCAGTAATTCTTATGCCCTTCCACTCTACGAGTAAGGCGGAGAAACCCTTCTTTTTTTAACTTTTTGTGTTCTAGCAAAAAAAATTATAACCTTTCCACCAACTCTTTATCATCGCCTTCTGGCATGATATTTTGGATTTGGACATCTCTAGAATATTATGCAAAGACACAAAATTTCTGAGAATGTTTTTCTTTTCTAAATATCATAAAATACAATATATACTATGTTACTTTTTGTGTGCCTCTTCCTTTTTTAAGCATTGCAAGAACGGTCTGAGAAACACTCACACGCAAAGGAAGTGTTGTAGTTCTCAACATTTCTCAACAATGGGATCAATCAAGCTTGTGTGTATCTATCTTCTAAAAAAGTGTTTTATATCTCATATGGACCGTGCTATAAAGCATTTTTCTACTCTGGGTGCAACCTACATGCTTGACAGTATGTATAATTTTATGTTTCAGAGCTTATATTATCCATTCTAAATATCTTGTTTTTGGGGAGGGGGTTGGAAGCCTTCCATACAGTGAATATAAAAGTCTTTTGTGCAATGTAAATATGAAAACTCCAACACTTGCAGTATAAAGAGGAATACAATAAATATAAAAAAATTTGTGCATTGTAAAACCATGACAGTACAAGCTCATAGAAGCTTGTATTATTCGCTTTGTAGTCTTGTTATGCTACTGAGCCGCATCCTGGAAAATTTTAGGTATCTTAGCACTTTTTTCCAAAAACCATATGTAGATAACAATATCCAAAACAATCTCATGACCATTTTTAAGACAACCTCAATGGCGACCTAAATTATAATAGTGCATGCAATTAGTTTGCACATTGAAATTTCCAACTAATAGAATATCCCTAGGTGAAGAGAATTTTTTATACCTAATTATAAAATTGTAAAAGTAAACTATCTACATCAGAAATGCCATATTGTGATCATATTATGCAGGGAATCTCAACCATTCTTTGATTTAGAAACAACAATACCTCTTCATTGTTTGTCCTCGGAAGCTTATAGAGCTCAAAAGATTTTGTACTCTTATCAGACCAACTGATCTCTCTCTCATTTCCAAAACCAATGTCAAATGTAATGCGATTACACGCAGCGTCGTGGCCACTGCACTGAATGTTTGAAATGATTCTTGTCAAGATGCTGATCACAAATTAAGTATTTGCATGCGGGAGAGTACCCAACAATGATCACAAATTAGGTGGATGTTACAGTCAATGTCTCCTCCTCAGGATGGACACTAAATAACATATGCTTACTTCTTTGTTACTACATATAATATTCATCTACTGGATGCTAATTCTATGTACAATGTATTGAAAACCTGTTGATTATAACTAGAAGCATCAAGAGGAAAAGCAAAGTTAAAAAGGGTGCAAAGCACAAACCTGGTTGAAGCTATCCATTGTTGTTGTTGCTACTGCTATTGTTAAAATAAGGCAAATTACCCTTCAAATTTGTTCATATTGTTCTTGGATTTTGATTATGTTGTATGTTGTTTAATTAAATTCTACCTCGCACCTCTAAACATCAAGCCACCTCCAAACACCATGCCAGAATTGCTTATTACAATTGCTTTGGACTTCTGCAGGCTGCAGATCATCGTGAACAAATAATAGTTTATTGTGTCAAAGGATATGCAGAATAATACATATGTATTATTCAGTCCAGTTTTGATTTTCTATTTAGCAGAAGTTTGTTTATGCAGTTGTATTTCCAATGATTAAGTAGAAAATGTAAAATAGTAGGCCTTCCCCCCTTACACGATGAAGTTCCTCCTCATGACCCTTAGTGACCAAGGGACCAATTCAAGAGACTCTAAGAGAAACTGCTCCTAGGGCCATCGGAACCAGAGCTCCCTGAATCAGCTGAACACCTGCACACCTGAATCCACAAGATCAATTGATGAATCCATGCCTGGGGATAGATAAATGTAAACTAGCTATCGTTTAAATGCAATGGGTGTTGCTTTTGAACCTCCTCATAACGGTTTGCACTGTTCTTTGGACCCATTGTTTACCTACAAGTTAGCTGTAGAGGATGGAGGGAATGCGAACTAGTCAATCTCCCGTCTAGCATAGTAGCTTAGTGGTGAGAACAAGAAAGACAGTTTTTAGTTTTAGGCCACGTTCTTTCCATGCAAATGACAGATGACAAATGCGTTTCGCATGGAAACTTTTTACATTTCCATTTGCACTTTTGTCTGAAGTATTGAATGTGCATAGATTACAGATGTGCATGTGTGACAACTATAGTTGAATCTCCGTAGTCTGCTTGCCGACGTGTTATACATTGTTGTTGCGGTAATTTTAATATTGCATTGTTTGCATATTAATCGTTTACATGTTACATGGTTATTCGTTCGCATAGTAAGCGTAGTTCACATAGTGTTCTTTTTTGTTTTTTAGCTTTTCTTATTTCCTCCTTCCATCCAATTAGGTAATGGCAGGGAATGAAACGTGTATTGTTTGTTCTTTTTTACTTATTACTCAATTCAAAACGACGAGTCGATTAAAATAATAGTACAAAACAAAATTAGTTATTTGTTAATGGAATTTAATCTATTTGTTAATAGAACTAAAATAATGCTTAATAGATAGCAGGAAAGTCCATTGTCGAATGCCTGAGGTGTAATCAAGTGCATGAAATATTCAACATAAAGTCGGGATAAAGATTAAATGAAATCTAAACAAAGCAACCACTTGGTTTTTTTGCATGGACATCAGCCGCCAGTTGATGGACAAATTCCCTTGTCACGAGTGATGCTTTCTCGAATGTAGAGTACTAATGCTATAAACCGGTTTACACTCGTAATGTATGAAGCTAGCATGGGATAACAATTGCTTATATAAAAAAATTCTATGCAGTTCCTAAATGTTAGACTCCCTACTGTTAATACAACTGCTTTAACTCTATTTTCATCCATTCAACCGATCAAAGTTAAGTTTTCTAGGATTTGTCATTGCCTTGGAATGCTACTATGATAAGTAAAAAACTATAAATTGACAGGAATTTATTTTTATATTAATTTATTAATTATTATGATTATTTTTGAAGTTTTTAATCACCTTTGATGGTTAATAACTCGAAATTGTTGAAAAACAGAGGATCGTTACACTTGTGCTCATTTTGATATTACCCGTTTCTTTTTCCTTGTCCTCCTACGTTGAACAAGCTAAATTCTAACTTTTATACTTTAACCAAAGGTTATTTTCAAGAGTACAGTAATATGACTGGTGGGGCAAAGATAACAAAGATGTCAAATTGTTTACGTCGATTTAGTTTTAGTTTCCAACTTCAATTGAAATGGTTATGACACAAAAATCAGTGATACAAAAGTCCAAAAATTTCAAAGGGATTCATGGAAATTTTAATTAGTTTTTGGATATTACATAGAGTTTTGCCAGCCGAATTTGGGAATGACTTTGATAGAGTGAATGCAGTCCCAATACTTTATCTTTGAGCAATGTTTCCATCCCTTCCAAGAAACATGTTTTCGATATCAACATTCCTTTCCATATACAAAGACTGGAAACATCACAATTCCGTCAAAAAGTCAAACAAATATATCAAATATACGAGAAAAACAAATATTGTAATATATGCATATGTCATATTACAATATATTTAAAAAACAAATATAGTTTTTCAATTTAAACATATTATAGTTATTCAATTTTAATATCCATTGTGATGTAAATCTTATAGACAATTAAAAATATAAAAAATATAGTTATTCCAAAAAAAATGCATAGTTATTGAATTTAATAACTAGTGTGATGTAAATTTTAAATTATATTAATACAAGTATGATTACTTCATCCTTACTTCATCCCGACTAAAATCTATTCTCATTGGAGAAACATATATTAACAAGTGGCATAGAACTATGTTTCTTATTTTAGTTGTCTAGCTATGTTGTAAAGCTGGAAACACAATGCAATCCAAAGCAAATCGTCAGTTTTATGAGTTTTATGTTCAGTTTTTTTTATAGCATAGCCTTATACTGTAAACTCAAACACAATGCAATCCAAAGTAAATTACCTTCCATGAAAAATCCAAAGAGTTGATTTTATGTTAGACACGTCCTTTGGCGCAACTAATGAGTGTTAACGCATCACCATGCAATCTTGTTTATTTCTATGTTGCTCTGCCATTCATCGTTTCCAGATTGTCGCCTTAATTTTTATGTTCCTTTTCCATTTACTTGATGAGAGGCTCAAGTTCTGGTAAATCGTCGATGTGCAGTTGCGAAAATTCACGTAATGCTGGGAGTGCCAAGGCCTAGGATTATATACACATTACCAGTAATAAAAAAATTGTCTACACAAAATCTAGAAGGACATAATGCAAAGTATGCCTTAAAAAGAGAACTATAATAAGAAACAAAGAATGCATTCTCATTTGCACAATTTAATTGTATACGATAATGTTATTTGCCTTTCGCTATACATAATGCTTAATTTTATGTGGTAGCGGATACTTGAATTATTATGTGGAGATTTGTGTCAGAAATATATCTCCAATCTAAGAAATATACCCGCTAGATAAATTAGTACCTAAGGCACCTTAGTATTGGCATTATCCATGGAATTATGTAGACCAAATTTAATACTAAATCAAACATAACAACAACCCAATTTAATTATTTAACTTAGGCACGGACTGAGTTGCCCTGCAACACTTGTTAGTTTGAGTTTCAAAGTTATCTAATTCCAAACTAAAGCTTCATAGTTTAATATGACATTTTCTTTTATGTTTAGAATAGTTTACCCTAATTCGCCTTGCATTATAGGATGCATTTCGAGGTATAAAATTGTGATGTCATGAAACCATAACACACTAGGTTAAGTACACTAGGTTAAGTAAGTATAATATTTTATCGTTTGCATTTTATGATATTTTTTTTCTCACAAAGTTTGTACTAATTGCGTAATTTCGGTGAAACAAAACATTGTATTTCATATATATATTTTGTATTTATATTTAATGGATTTTTTCATTTTGTTTCATGAAGATACAAGCAAGAAGCTTATTAGAATATTTAATTATTATTTCTTTTTAATTATAATATATTATTTTAGTTTATATTTAAATAATTTATATAATAAGTTTTTTTTTAATTTATAAGAAAAAGTTGTAAGATTTAGTTTATAAAAATAAGATATCAGTTTATATTAATAATTAAATATTTATATTTTTTATTATTTGGTAAATTTAATTAATGTTGATATTAAAAATTATTAAATCTTAATATAGACAATTTTAGAAATATTTATTAATTGAGTCCAGCTTAATTGGTTATACAAAAGAAATTTGTTATTCTTCAAAGTTGAAATTAAATTTATTAAATTGTACATAGATATGGATGATAAAACAACATTTGGTGTTCAAATGTCATTAAGGTTTCTTTCAATAAAAAAGTGTGCCAAGAAGTGTTATTTAAACCTTTTAGGGAGCACATATGAAGTGTATGTAATGGGTATAGACCTCAATTAAATGAGTTTAGAAAGGAACCTTTACTTAAGTGTTTAAGTGTATTAGGGTAAGACTAATTATTCCAAATATTTAAGAAAAATAATTAGTTGATTACCAATATCAATGAGTTTACATCAAATCCCTTTAGATGAAACTTAATACCTTGTACATCAATGTGATTATTAAAAATACCATACATGAATATGGTATATGATATTATTAAAAATATAAATATAGTATTCATATTACATTATCTATAAAAAAAAATACAAAAAATACAAAAAATTAATTTTTTAAGAGGTCTTATTTTTCAAATATTTTTTATTAGAATTTTAAAATTATATTCATTATTATATGGTTAATGCAATTGATTATTTAAAATAAAATTATAATTAAAAAATTCTTTCATATTTAAAAAATATAATAATTTTATTATAATATTATAAATTATATATTAAATTAATAAGAAAATATGAAATAATCACTATGGTTGAAAAATTCCATCACTTTTAAAATAATGTTTAACCTTTTATATGAATGCAATGTAAATGGGTAAATTATTATAATATTGTAAAATATATATTAAATTAATAAAAAAAATCCAATAATCATAATGCTGAAAAACTTCCATCACTTTTAAAATAATGTTTAATGTTTTACCTTTTTTTATGAATGCAATGTAAATGAGTAATCACATTGCTTAAAAACTTCCATCACTTTTAAAATAATGTTTTACCATTTATATGAATGCAATGTAAATGAGTGTGATTATCTTTTAAATAAGTGGCAATCAACACTACAAAAAAAAGAAGCCAACATGGTGGTAGCTAATATGTGCCAAAACAGTGTTTTCTTTGCATGCATACTAGTTGTAGTGGTAGGGAGTCATTGTGATTATGGAGCATAAGGTGTGGGACAATATTATCATTAGGGACAATAAGGTCATATATTATTAAAGGTTTTATTTATTTATAATTATTTATAAGTAATGTAAATCCTCAATTATAAACTTTCAAGCAAATGACATGACAGTTTGAAGAGGTAGGATACTTAATACATTTAAGATATGTATTCACACTTTACCCAATGTATGATTAATTAGTATTGGTAGCTAATATATGATAATAGTGTGGGACAATATTATCATTAGTGAAGCATTCCAACTAGGTATAGGCATGTACATTATTTTGAATGTTGAAGTGGTCATAAGGTCATATATTATTAAAGGTTTTATTTATTTATAATTATTTATAAGTAATGTAAATCCTCAACTATAAACTTTCAAGCAAATGACATGACACTTTGAAGAGGTAGGATACTTAATACATTTAAGATATGTATTCACACTTTACCCAATGTATGATTAATTAGTATTGGTAGCTAATATATGATAATAGTGTGGGACAATATTATCATTAGTGAAGCATTCCAACTAGGTGTAGGCATGTACATTATTTTGAATGTTGAAGTGGTCATAAGGTCATATATTATTAAAGGTTTTATTTATTTATAATTATTTATAAGTAATGTAAATCCTCAACTATAAACTTTCAAGCAAATGACATGACCGTTTGAAGAGGTAGGATACTTAATACATTTAAGATATGTATTCACACTTTACCCAATGTATGATTAATTAGTATTGGTAGCTATATTTATGCAATTGATTCGAAGTATTTTATATTGGATAATTATGGGATAGATAATATCTATAAGATAACTTGCGTGGGATAAACCTCCAAAGAATGTATACTTTTTCTTTGAAATGATAAGATTACCATAATGTGGGGACAAATTTTTATCACGACATTTGATTTATAGAGAAAGAAACAATTTGGTAGATATGGCATAAATGGAAATTGGAAAATGATAGAGAGACAATTTTTTATCCTGGTAATTATTCTGGGTAAAAAAAAGGTTTTTTAGTGCTTTTAGATAGGTTTTAGCACGAGGAATAGTTTATTGATATGCAGTAGTGAAATACATATAGGTTTTTTTGTTATCGATTATGTTATAGTGAGAGACCTAAAGGATATGAATCTCTTATGGATGAAATATATTAGGGTGTGTGTAGAAGGTGGTTGACTTAATACAAAATAGACCACACATTTTTTTCAAAGGAAAACAAAATATGTCTAAGGATACTTCAGTAAGGGACAAATTAATCTCTATTGCATGAGTATGGTAAAAGACTCACCGCTCCTTTCCCACTTGATGTAATGATTCTCAATGTTAAAAAAATTTCAAATTCATAGGTAATCTCACTCGCACTCAATTACAGTTTGTGCTCACAAAACTAAGAGTTGGGCTTGACATGCACAACTAGGGATAAAAGTTGGTCTTTGTGTGTTGAATGTTGGGGTAGATGGGTAATTTGGTCTCAATGTCTTCTATGTGTTGAGCTTGGAATCTTATAATATGTATATCTTGGCATGGTTTGGTTTGGACTATGGTTTCCCTTGGGCGTGGTCACATGGTTCTATGTGCATGTGATGTTGAGGGTTTATCATTAGTGCATAACTGAAGCAAAAGCAATCAATCTTTATTCTTATGCCTGCCTAGGACATGCTCTGAAGGAAACTTGAATGGCATTGGATCAATATTTAATTCTTGACAAAGTGGGTAGCAAATCTATCATCTCAATGCTTGATAGGACTTGTCAATGATTTAATATATGCATTGTGACCATCTACCTATGTGATCTCTATTTAGATATCAACAATGGAAGTTAATTTGGCTCACTTTGTGTAAAAGAACATGTCTAACTACCAAGGATTCAATATATGCACATGAACAACGACCTATGTAATCTCTATTTAGATATCAACAACATAACATGACTAAGGTTGTGCAAAAGAACATGTGTAATGACCCAAGTGCTTTAAGAAGCACAACATTTATACGGTCAAATTAAATTCCTTCATTACTAAGTTACTATATATAGTGAATTTAAAATTCTATATTGGATAAATCCAACCACAAGAATATTATAAGGACCAAAAAAATTCATTACAATGTGTTGAGTTGATTAACATTTTGTCAAGTTTATACAATTTGTATAACAAATATATGTACATATAAACATGTTTATAGAAAAAAACTTAAATAAATAAATCAAGAGAGAACAAACGAATGTGTATAAAAATAAAAATAAAAACTATTTTAAAACTTTCTTAATATCAACTATTCTTATATCTACTATTTTGTATTATAAAAATGTATTTTTATATTATTAATAAATATTATATCATCAACAATAATATTATGTTAATACCACGTCTCAGAAATCCACATGAACATTATGAGATAATGCCAAAAAGGCTAAAGTAAATGGTAAAGTATGGTATAGATAATAAATTAACGGAATAAGCAACCGAAGAACAAGTGAAGACAAAAGGATATAAAGTAAATGGTAAGGTATGGTATAGAGAATAAATTAACGCAATAAGCAACCGAAGAACAAGTGAAGACATGAGAGATAAGACCCAATGAAGATGTTAAATATAATGAATTAAATGATTGTCCTTCACTAAACGATTCTCTTAGTCAATACATCACATGTGCTCAAGATTCTTGTCTTCCTTGAGTCCATGTAGATCACAGTTAATAGTGGGTAAATCTAACGCTTTATCGACCGTATATTGTGCTTAATAAGGTTATATTTACCAACGAGACTAGTTATTACCAGGGAGAAAATTGTATGCTTTGTTAACGTGGTAATTACACATTTTAAATATGGTTAAGATTGATATGTTTTCATTTTTAATGTGAACTTTTTAAAAACGTTCAAACCAACGGCTAGATGATTTCTCGCGAGGAGTTTTAAAAAGTAACCGTTAAAAAAGCTAAACATAAAAGAACGAAAACCCGTGGCATAAAAAGCAGAGCAAGTGCTAACGGTTAGTTGTACTTTCGTGCGCTTTCTATCACTCTCTCTGGCAATTTTTCGAATCAGCCTGAGCTTGGTCTTCAATGGTTGGATGAGCCAATATGAATCAGGGATGATCACCATCAACCTGCTTCCTTAGATCGATTGCGTCTGAGATCCATGGATTTTCTGATCAAAGTGAGTATTATCTGAGTTTATTTATTTATCTTATAAATCTGATCCGATCTCTGTAACTTTTATGCTTATTGTTTGGATTTACATTTTTTTTTAAATTATTTGTATTTTTTAGCCCAAATATTTTTTAGTTTGTATTTTGTTTTTTATATGTTTTTAACGTGATCACCACTTTTACCAATAGAAAAAATATAACCATTGCCACATGGAAATTAAATATTTTTAGTAATGTGTAATAAATTTGTTAGTCTCGTCGTCAACAATGTGCGGTGGTTTTGTCATTTAAAGTCTAAATCTTTGAGGGTTGCCTATAATTTTACCACGTGGATTTTAAAATCATTTATGAAACATGATTTCCCTTGAGATTTGGTATGCTCTTATCTCCCATAAAAATCCAAAGCGAGTGCCACTTGGAATTTGTTAAATTTGTTTTTCGTAAATTAGTTAAGCTAGAAACCTTAGTTTTCTATGGTTCCTTTTGAATGTTTCAAATTGGGGAATTTGTTAAGGTATGATAATATAACATGAATATTGAATATTTTAAATTATTTTAACGCCTTTCCTCCATTAACACTAAACTCTTGTTACTATTTCCATTGACACTAAACTCTTGTTCCTATTTGCTTACACATTTTAATTCCTTATTGCATTCTCTTTAAATTATTACATGAATATTGAATATTTTAAATTATTTTAACTCCTTACCTCCATTGACACTAAACTCTTGTTCTTATTTGCTTACACAGTTTAATTCCTTATTGCATTCTTTTTAATTTCTTATAACTTTATGTAATAAGGTATACCTTACTTTTTAATCTGTAATAAATTTACCTATTAAGGTATCTAAAAAATCATGATAAATACTCACTCTATAACTTTTAATTTTTAATAAATAAAAATTATATCCTCTTATCAATAAATATTAATCCTAATTCTTATTCTTATAATCGGTAACTTGAATCTCGTGTCCATTAACTTAACACTTCATATCCCTAATACCCTTATAACTCCTACTCATTGTAATCCTATAATCCCTAATAGTAACCTCCATAACTTTTCTAGTCTTAAACATCTCTAACTTTTATGATATTAAACATCTATAAGCTCAAATAAGATAGAATTGTTAACCCTTATATACTTAATTCTTATAACCCTTCTTCCCTCTAATTTCTAGTCATTCAACCTACAATATCATATAGATAAAATCCTTATAACATGTGATCATCGTAATCTTATAGATATTAATAAGTAAAATTTATAACTTTCCTAAAATTAAACATCTATAACTCATAGAAACTATAATTGCTAACCCTTATATACTTAATTCTTATAACCACTCACTCTAAAGTACTGTAACATTTAATACGTAGTCCCCTCTAACTCTTACCCTAATCTCAAGTCTTTATAGCCATCAAACCCCAATGTCTGAAGGTGAGAGAGGGGTGAAGGTTAGGGGTACGTGGAGGAGTAGAGGTGTGTGTGTGTGTGTGTGTGCGTGAGAGAGAGAGAGAGAGAGAGCGAGGGGGGGAGGGAATGGGTGATTGGGAGTAGGGGAGAGGAGCGAGGTTGGGGGAGAGAAAGAGATAAAGATTGGGGTAGGGAGAGTAGGAGGGGCGTTACGGTGAAAGAGGATGGATAGGGTAGTTAGAGAGAGGGGAGTACAAGGTTGGGGAAGAGAGAGAGAGAGAGAGAGAGAGAGAGAGAGAGAGAGAAGGTGGGGTGAGAGAGTGAGACCAAGGGGAGAGGGGAAGGGAAAGGGAGAGGGGGGAAGGGGGGGAGGAATACAGAGAGGGGAAGGGTGAGATGGGGAGGGAGGGTGAGGAGGAATATAGAGAGGGGAAGGGTGGAGGGGTGTATGGATAGGGAGAGTAGGAGGGGGGTTATGGTGAGAGAGGCTGGATAGGGTAGTTAGAGAGAGGGAAGTATAGGGATGGGTTAGAGAGAGAGAGAGAGAGAGAGGAGGGGAATGAGAAAGTGAGAGAAAGGGGAAAGGAGAAGGGGAAGGGAGAGGGGTGGAGGGAGAGGGGGAGGAATACAGAGGGGGTAAGGGTGATATTAGGAGGGAGGAGGGGGAGGGATACAGAGAGGGGAAGGGTGAGAGGGGGACGGGGGACGGGGAGGGGTAGTGGGGTGATAGGGATGGGGGTCTGGTAGAGTGACAAACATAGGAGGGATAGGGAGGGATGGGGAGAGGCGAAAGGGGAGGGAGAGCGAGTGAGAGGGAGAGGGAGATGAGGAGGTATGGGAAAGGAGAGTAGGTGGATGGTTAAGGAGGGAGAATGAGGGGTAGAGTTTTGTAAGGGTTACGGGGAATACGAGAGAGAGAGAGAGAGAGAGAGAGAGAGAGAGAGAGAGAGGTAGGGGTTTGTAAGTGTTAGGGGGAATATTCGAGAGAGAAAGAGAAGGGTAGGGGTTTGTGAGGGTTAGGGGGAATAGGGGGGAGGGAGAGAGAGAGAGAGAAAGAGAGAGATGGAGGGGAGGGGAATGGAGGCGAGGGGGAGTTGGAGGGATAGGGTGGGGAAGAGAGGGTATGGGAGAGAGGGGGATGATGGGGCAAGGAGGGTAGGGGAGACAGGGGAAGGGAGAGGGGGAGAGGGAAGGCAAGGCATAGAGAGAGGGAAAGGGAGAGGGGGAATCGGATGGGGAGGGAGGGAGAGATTGGTGGGATGGAAAAGGGGAGGGGTAGGGAGAGGGGAATGCTTGGAGGAAGAGGGTGTAGAGAATGTGGGAGGTGGAGATGGAGGGAGAGGGAGAGGGAGAGAGAGAGATAGAGGGGGGAGAGGGGAATAGGGGGGGGTGGAGGTGGAGGTGGAGGGGGAGGGTGGGACATAGAGGGTAGGGGATAAAGGGGGAGTGTGGGGAATAGAGGGTAGGGGAGATAGCGGAAGGGAGGAATTGATGGGGAAGGGAAGGGGGAGGGAGAGAGAGGGAGAGAGAGGGGGGTAAGTGGATGGGGGAGGGAGGGATTGGTTAGTATGAGGGAGAAGGGGAGGGAGAGGAGGAGGGTCAGGGAGAGAGAGGGAGGGGGATAGGGAGAGGGATTTTGGGAGAGGGGAGATGGGGATTTGGGGAGAAAGAGGGTGGGACTGAGAGGGGGAGGTGGATGTGGGGAGAGAGAGGGTAGGGGATGGAGGGGCAGGGGTAGGGAGAGGGGTTGATGGAGGGTTGGAGGGGAAGTAAAAGGGAGAGGAGTCTTAGGAAGAGGGAGAGGGAGAGGGGAAATGGTGGTGGAGAGATGGGGAGGGAGTGAGGGAGAGGATATTGGGTGGGTTGGGAGACTAGGAGCATCGTTATGGAGAGAGGGGAGGGTTAGGGGTAGCGAGAGTGTGAGAGAGAGGGGGAAGCATCAATGGGTTGGGGGAGAGAGGGAGGGATAGGGGTTAGTAATTATTAGAGTGAGAGAGCGAGAAAAGGGGGATACAGGGAGGGAGAGGGAAAGGGTTATGGAGAGAGAGGAGTGTTAGGGAAGTTAGAGAGAGGGGAGTATAGGGTTTTGGTAGAGAGAGAGAGAGAGAGAGATTACGTCGAGGGGGGAAAGTGGTGTATGGGCAGGGAGAGTAGGATGGGCGTTACGGTGAGAGAGGATGGAATTATGGTAGTTAGAGAGAGGGCAGTATAGGGTTGGGGCAGAGAGAGAGAGAGAGAGAGGAGGGGGGGTGCGACAGTTAGAGCAAGGGGAGAGCGGAATGGAAAGGGAGAGTGGGGAAGGGCAAAGGGAGGAATACAGAAAGGGGAAGGGGGGTGAGGAATATATAGAGGGGAAGGTTGGGGGTGTGTATGGCTAGGGAGAGTAGGAGAGGGGTTACGGTGAGAGAGAATGGATAGGGTAGTTAGAGAGAGGGGATATAGGGTTGGGGTAGAGAGAGAGAGAGAGGAGGGAATGAGAGAGTGAAAGCAAGGGGAAAGGGGAATGGGAAGGGAGAGGGGGGAGGGAGAGGGGGAGGAATACAGAGGGGGTAAGGGTGAGATGGGGAGGGGGGAGGTGGAGGAATACTGAGAGGCCAAGGGTGAGAGGGGGAGGGGTATTTGGGGGTTAGAGATTGGGGTCTGGTAGAGTGACCAACATGGGAGGGATAGGGAGAGATGGGGAGCAGGGAAAGGGGAGGGAGAGTGAGAGGAAGAGGGAGATGAGGAGGTATGGGAAAGGAGAGTAGGTGAATGGTTAAGGACAGAGAGGAGAGTTAAGGGCAGTGAGTGTATGAGAGAGGGTGGGGGAGCGCCAAGGGGTTGGGGGAGGGAGAGTGAGGGGTAGAGTTTTGTAAGGGTTGCGAGGAATACAAGAGAGAGAGAGAGAGAGAGAGAGAGAGAGAGAGAGAGAGAAGTAGGGGTTTGTAATTGTTAAGGGGAATATTGGAGAGAGAAAGAGAAGGCTAGGGGTTTTAGGGTTACGAAGAATAGGGTGGAGAGAGAGAGAGAGAGAGGGGGGAGGGGGAGTGGGAAGGATAGGGTGGGGTAGAGAGGGTATAAGAGAGAGGGGGTGGTGGGGAAAGGAGGGTAGGGGAGACAGGGGAAGGGAGAGGGGCAGGGGAAAGGTAGGCACAGGGAGAGGGGGAATTGGATGGGGATGGAGGGAGAGGGAGAGGGGAAGGGAGGGAGGAAGAGGTTGGTAGAGAATGCGGGAGGTGGAGGGGTAGGTAGAGGGAGAGAGAGGGACAGAGGGGGGTGAGGGGTATAGGGAGGGGTGGACGCAGAGGGAGAGGGGGAGGGGGAGGGGGATGGAGAGTGTGTATCAGAGAAGGTACTGGAGAGAGGGGGAGGGTGGGGCATAGAGGGTATGGGATAAAGGGGGAGGGTGGGTAATAGAGGGTAGGGGAGATAGTTGAAGGGTGGAATGGATGGGGAAGGGAACGGGGAGGGAGAGAGAGAGGGAAAGAGAGAGGAGGAAGGATGAAGTGCTTGTTCTTAGGGAGAAGACGATAGAGAGGAGGAGGGTGGGGGAGAGAGAGGGAGGGGATAGGGAGAGGGATAAAGGGAGGTAGAGGGTGGGGGAAGGAGGGAGAGGGGTAGGGAGAGGGATTGATGGAGGGTGGTAGGGAGAGTGAGAGGAAGAGGGAGATGAGGAGGTATGGGAAAGGAGAGTAGGTGGATGGTTAGGGAGGGAGAGAAGAGTTAGGGGTAGTGAGAGTATGAGAGAGGGTGGGGGAGTGCCAAGGGGTTGGGGGAGGGAGAATGAGGGGTAGATTTTTGTAAGGGTTATGAGGAATACAAGAGAGAGAGAGAGAGCCGTATGGGTTTGCAAGTGTGAAGGGGAATATTGGAGAGAGAAAGAGAAGGGTAGGGGTTTGTGAGGGTTAGGGGGAATAAGGGGAGAGAGAGAGAGAGAGATAGAGGGGAGGGGGATTAGGAGGGATAGGGTTGGGAGGAAAGGGTATGTGAGAGAGGGGGATTAGGGGATAAGGAGTGTAGGGGAGATAGGGGGATTATGGGACAAGGAGGGTAGGGGGGATAGAGGGATTGTGGGATAAGGAGGGTAGGGGAGATAGGGGAAGGGGGAGGGGTATGGAGAAGGCAAGGCGGAGGGAGAGGGAAAGGGAGAGGGGGAATTGGATGGGGAGGGAGAGGGAGAGGAGAAGGTGGGCAGGAAGAGGGTGGTAGAGAATGCAGGATGTGGAGGGGGAGAGACGGAGGGGGGAGAGGGGCATAGGGAGGTGTGGATGGAGAGGGAGAGTGGGAGGGAGAGGGGGAGGGTGAGGGGGACTGAGAGTGTGTATCCGAGAAGGTAGGGGAGAGAGGGGGAGGGTGGGGCATAAAGGGTAGATGATAAAGGGGGAGGGTAGGGGAGATAGCAGAAGGGATGAATGGATGGGGAAGGGAAGGGGTAGGGAGAGGGAGAGGGAGAGAGAGAGAAAGGGAAGTAGATGGGGGAGGGAGGGAGTGGTTGGTATGTGGGAGAAGGGGAGGGAGAGGAGGGGGGTTGGGGAGAGAGACGAAAGGGGATAGGGAGAGGGATTTTGGGAGAGGGGGAGGGGGATTTTGGGAGAGAGAGGGTGGGAGGGGAATGGGGATGTCAGGAGAGAGAATGTGAGAGGGGGAGAGGAGAGGGATTTAGGGAGAGGGGGGAGAGGGTGGGGGATAGAATGGGAGGGTAGGGAGAGGGGGTGATGGAGGGTGGGAGGGGAAGGAAAAGGGAGAGGAGGAGGCATAGGAAGAGGGGGAGGGAGAGGGAGAGGGAGAGGGAAGAGGGTGGGGGAGAGATGGGGATAGAGTGAGGGAGAGGATATTGGGTGGGTATGGGTTGGGAGAGTAGAAGCATCGTTATGGAGAGAGGGGAGGGTTAGGGGTAGCGAGAGTGTTAGAGAGGGGGGGAAGTATCAATGGGTTGGGAGGGAAAGGGAGGGATAGGGGTTAGTAATTATTAGATAAAGAGAGAGAGAGAAAAGAGGGAGAGGGGGATGGACAGGGGGAGGTAGAGGGAGAGGGTTATGGAGAGAGAGGAGTGTTAGGGAAGTTAGGGAGAGGGGGGGTATATAGTTTTTGTAGAGAGAGAGAGATTGCATCAAGTGGGGGGAGGGGTGTGTATGGGAAGGGAGAGTAAGATGGGCTTTACGGTGAGAGAGGATTGATATGGTAGTTAGAGAGAGGGGAGTATAGGGTTGGGGCAGAGAGAGAGAGAGAGAGAGAGGAGGGGGGGGTGAGAGAGTAAGAGCAAGCAGAGAGTGAAAGGGAAAGGTAAGGGGGGAAGGGGAGGGGGAGGAATACAGAAAGGAAAAGGGTGAGATTTGGAGGGGGGAGGAATATAGACAGGGGAAGGGTGGGGGTTTGTATTGCTAGGGAGAATAGGAGGGGGGTTACCATGAGAGAGGATGGAAAGGGTAGTTAGAGAGAGGGGAGTATAGGGTTGGGGTAGAGAGAGAGAGAGAGAGGAGGAGAATGAGAGAGTGAGAGAAAGTGGAAAGGGGAAGGGGAAGGGAGAGGGTGGAGGGAGAGGAGGAGGAATAAAGAGGGTGAGGAATACAGAGAGGGGAAGGGTGAGAGGGGGAGGTGGGATGGGGAGTAATAGTGGGGGGCTAGGGATGGGGGTCTAGTAGAGTGACGAACGTGGGAGCGATAGGGATAGATGGGGAGCGGGGAAAGGGGAGGGAAAGTGAGAGGAAGAGGGAGAAGAGGAGGTATGGGAAAGGAGAGTAGGTGGATGGTTAAAGAGGGAGAGAAGAGTTAGGAGTAGTGAGAGTATGAGAGAGGGTGGGCGAGCGCCAAGGGGTTGGGGGAGGGAGGGTGAGGGGTATAGTTTTGTAAGGGTTACCGAGAATACGAGAGAGAGAGAGAGAGAGAGAGAGAGAGAGAGAGAGAGAGGTAGGGGTTTGTAAGTGTTAAGGGGAATATTGGAGAGAGAAAGAGAAGGGTAGGGGTTCGTGATGATTTGGGGCAACACGGGGGAGAGAGAGAAAGAGAGATGAAGGGGAGGGGGAATGGGAGGGATAGGGTTGGGAAGAGAGGGTATCGAAGAGAGGGGGATAGTGGGGAAAGGAGGGTAGGGGAGACAATGGAAGGGAGAGGGGGAGGGGGAATGCAAGGCAGAGGGAGGGGGAAAGGGAGAGGGGGAATTGAATGGGGAGGGATGGAAAGGAAGAGGGGAATGTGGGGAGAAAGAGGTTGGTAGAGAATGCGGGAGGTGGAGGGGGAGGCAGAGGGAGAGGGAGAGACGAAGGGGGGAGAGGGACTTAGGGAGTGGTGGAGGGAGAGGCAGAGAGGGGCGGAGAGGGGGAGGGGGAGGGGGATGGAGAGTGTGTATTAGAGAAGGTAGGGCAGAGAGGGGGAGAGTGGGGCATAGAGGGTAGTGGATAAAGGGGGAGGGTGGGGAATAGAGGGTAGGGGAGATAGCAGAAGGGAGGAATGGATGGGGAAGGGAAGGGGGAGGGAGAGAGAGGGAGAGAGGGGGGGGAATGTTATGGGGAAGGGAGGGAGTGCTTGGTGATAGGGAGAAGGGGAGGGAGAGGAGGAGGGTGGGGGAGGGAGAGGAGGAGGGTGGGGGAGAGGGAAGGGTATATGTACAGGGATTTTGGGAGAGGGGGGAGGGGGGAGGGAGATGTGGGGAGAAAGAGGGTGGGAGGCAGAGGGGGATGTGGGGAGAGAGAAGGTGGGAGGGGGAGAGGGAGAGGGATTTGGGGAGAGAGAGGGTGGGGGATAGAGTGGGAGGGGTAGGGAGAGGGGGTGATGGAGGGTAGGAGAGGAAGGAAAAGGGATAGGAGTAGGCATAGGAAAAGGGGGAGGGAGAGGGAAAGTAACATCCCAAATTTTCATAAAAATTTAAAACTTTTTAAAATAGCATTAAATAAGATAATTATAGCTACGGATATAATAAATGTTTGATTACGACAACATTGATTAAGAAGTTGTTTCGCACTAATCATAATTTAATTTCTGAGTTACAAACATTTTGATAATGTCAACTTAACACACTCTTGACAAACGTGCTTATTGTAATAAATGCACTGAAAGGTTAGATAAATGATGCAATACTTTTCTTTTGACAAGACACTGACAGTTTGCTTTCTTGATGTCCAAGGGTGTCCTACAAGGTACCTTGGAGTTTACTTAGCTGCAACGCTAAGGCTTTTGAAATATTTCTATGTGTAGACGACAGGTAAGAAGTTCAATGACTACATAGTTTAAAAGTACGTGTGTAATTCAATTCAACATCGAAAATAAATAAATAAATGCTATGAAATCTATTGCGAAACAAAATCCTGCAGGTATGAAATACATGATTATGTTTATTGGTTTCAAAAACTGTCTTATAACTCAGCAATGTTAAAAACAATGTTGTCTAGAAAAATCATCATGTTGCTAAGTTCATTGTTATGACTATTGTCGTTATGATAGCTCTCTTTTTATCGTCGTCTTAAGGTAATTAATACTTGCATAGTACCGATGTAATAAATGTACCGCGAAAATCATTAAATGTTTGCAATACAAAAATATGGTAAGAAGTACATAGCATTAATATAGTTTTTATGCTAAAATATATAACATTGGATTAATTTGATTACCAAATGCAAATCCTATATTCTTGATATTTGCAATAGTAAGTATTATGAAGAATTATAAACAAATAACTAAAATTCACAATACTAACATTATCATTCTTTTGAATTACTAATCCTATGCTATAATTTGACAACGTTTAACTATATGATATGTACATAAGCCTTGTGGCTTATAATAATTAGCGTTCACAATGTAAACATACATATAACAAAACCTAATGCAATTACTTTGATTTTAAACATAATTTGGACTATAACGAATACTATATAAACCTTTAAATATTAATTAAACGTAACACAATTATTCTACATCGTAAACATAAGCTTGGATACTATATGGATCGATAAATATGTGATACTAACATGTAATAAATGTTGAAATGACAGGTTGCTAAATCTTAAAGCTCGGCATGTGCTTCGAGCTGGCGTGGAGATAGTGTATCGATCCTACAATTAATGGCCATCCCCTACTCCATAGCGACGAGGATTAAAAACACTCCACGTATTACAAGCAACACTTAGGGTGACTGCGAAGGTCACTGTGTAAATGCTTCTTGTTTTAAACTTCCTCCAAGCTGGCTATTGAACAATCCATCGTGAGCCAAGTTGGCAATGCCATGCATGTTAAATGAGTGAAGCAATAAATGTAGTTGTTGTTGTTCGACCCAAAGAACCTTGCTGGAACTTCTATGATTGTCAATTGTGATGAATCTGGAATGTTGGATACAACCCTAACAATTCGTCATTGTGTTGGTTGATAGAGAATTAATGTCTTTCTTATGTTCACTAGTTTCTGGCAGTAAGGCCGATAGGATGCTGAAAGTTAGGGTTTAGACGAGATGTGGAGAGGATTCGACCTCGTGATCTGTAGGTGTTTGAACTAGCAGCTTACAGGTTTCTGTTTCAGTACCCCCACGTTATGAGATAATGTAGTGTATTCTGAACTCGATTGGAATACTGTAAAGTTGATGGATTTGTAGTTTTTGTTTTTAGGTTTTTGGTGGAGAGAACACTTCCGCAAGAAGGAAGGGTATCCCGGTTTCGGTCTAACGTGGATCTCGTCATTTGCTAGTAGAAGGTGTGGAGCTTGGTCAAGGATACAAAGGGTAAGCGTTCAAAACCTACTCTTTTTTATTTTGAAAGTTCATCTTACAGTTTATACTTATACTTTTCACAAGCCTAACTCTTGAACATTTGTGTGGCAGGTGGAGGATTCGAAGATGGACTTGAGCCAGGTTTTGGAAATGGTTTGCGAGCCTCCATTCCTGGTAAGCTCCGGTGGTCTAAAACCCTTCGTAGATGCCCATTTGGACTTGGTTGATAATGAATCAATGCAGTTAGTCACAACGTCCACCAAGGTTTCGGCATTGTCTATCTTGAAGAACTTTTGTGTTGAAAAGAAAACTTGTACATAGAAATTAGACCCTCGTATGTTTAAATGATACTCGGCCTTTCTTTGAATGCCTAGCTTGTCAATGTTGACAGTTTTAATACTTGTTTAGATGCTAGATGTGGGGATAAACCCTGTGTAGTTTTCGTTTGAAAAAGTGTTGTAATTTCGTTTTGAGAAACGTTGGTGTCTCTTTCATGAAGGTGGAACTTGTAATGGTTTTTAAAACTTGAACTTCGAAATGTTGTGGTTAAGTTCGGTGGAATAAGAATGTAGAGCTAAGGCTCATCTAAATCTGAATACTACGTTTTCGGTTCTCTGCAAATGGAAGGTGTTGTTTTAAATATTCGTTTGGTTTCTGTGTAAATGATGGTGTCTGTTGAGCATGTAAAACTGTATGCAATTCCTTTAGTTGAACAACTCAGTGTGTAGGGAAACGATAGAGTAGTTTTTCTTCAATTGCAAGAGATGTTTTGTAACGTAGTTTAAACACGAATATGTAAAATCAGGTTCTGTCTAACTGTTGAAAATGATGATGAAATTTGGGAAATACTATCCAGGGTTTTATAAACAATACGATTTCATACTTTAAATAACATACACAATTTGTAATGTAAATAGAAAATAGGATAATTGTAAACATGATAGGGTTTACATTTCTTTAGTTTACAGTTCTGATAATAATGAAATAATTTATAAAAATATTCTAACTGGAAATTGTGAAGAAAACATAGTGTGTATGTGAAATATTAAGAATGTGTATTGATCATTATTGCACCTTAAATCCATCATTAACAATACTATTTATTTGTAGATATGATATATGGAAGTTTTGAATTACATTTATTCCAATGTAAATAATAGAGGTAAGAAAACACAATGTATTTGTACAGAGTTTAAACAACATTTGTTTTTCATGAAATAAATAAAATATCCTATATTATTATAGATACTATACAGTGAATGTCTACTATGTTTGGCTATAGGACAGAAAATAAAAAAAACATATCAATTACTGTACTTATACGTCTAATCAATGGCAATCTGCCTATCTCTTATCTTCATTTAATTTGCTTCTCTATACTAGAGTGCGATGCAAATAACAACATGTGGAAAAATGTAGAGATGAATTATCAAATTAGCTTATCATTCATACTTAGGAAAAAATTAAAAAAATCAATTCTTTTTCAAAACAAAAATTACTAATTTTTACTAAACAGAATTATTAATTGAAACATATTAGGAAATAATAAAACCTGGTTAATTTGTAGGGAAACAACAACCCAAGAAGACTGTTCCACCCAACCAATTCCTGAAGACAACCACGTACTTGACTTAGGTCCCCTAAGCCTGTTCATTGAACCACCAGGAGGAAGAAACTTAGGAGTTTAGGATCTCCACTTCCAGTATCAATAATTGTTCAATCTTTAAGAACTAGCAGTCCAAAGGACCTGTATCAGCACCTTGGTTCTCCTTATCAAAAATAGTTTGCAGACTTATGATTGCACTCACAACTAGCCTCCCTATTAGAATCTCTCAGTGATCACTTGATACACATGAGGAATATTTCTGCAGAAAATGTTATGTAAGAGCTACCTGCTCAATTCAAATTTTCCTTATGTAGGCTGCCTAGGCCTTTTAAGTTGTTACTTGGTCATTAAATGAGTTGCCTGCCCACTCCCACCACCTGGGGGATAATGCCACCTTATTAGGGGTAGTTATCCCATAACCAACAGCTAGTGGTGAAGTGGAATTGCTGCCATTTGTCCTATGCCTTCTAACAGCTTCCATTCCTCCTAGTGGGTCAGTGAACACTCATTTAACAGTTGCCTTGGGTGTTTGTCTCCTACTTAATTTATTTAAATAATAATGATCAGTAATTACATTCATCTTTGACCAAACTTGGTCATAATTGTTGATGTATATGTAACTTCGGAATATATTTCATCTGTGTATTTTATATATATATTTGTTGTACCCTTATAATAGATGTGTCATTCCTCTATAAGGAAGTGTCGTCATGTGGATTGACAAGTGTCGCAAGTGTGTGTACCTGCCGATGGGTTATTAGACCACCATGTGGGGTCGGCCCTGAATTATATATATTATAATGTGGATGTACCTAGCTAGACAAGTCGGCCCCATAAGGTCACTGGGAAAAAAGGTTAGTATAAATAGAGATCGAAGATCTCTATTTTATTCATTCGGAAAAGTAACTCACTCAGAAAGTGGCGGACTAGTGAGGAGGAGGATCATCTACTACTAGGAGACTATCTCAGTGTATTTTGGTTGTACTTTGGTTGAGCCATTGCTCTCTCTATCTCTGAGGAAGTTGTGCGGTTTTTCACCTTAGGGTTTTCCCACGGAAACTCTGTGTCTCTTGTCTCTCATGCTTTTCATTCTTGTGATGCTTGTCATGCTTATTGTGATTGTCATGCATTGATATACTGTATATGTTATTCTCTTAGTAAAGATCCTAGAGTATTGTGAATTAATGCTCAAAATTTAACATGGTATCAGAGCTAACCTGAGAAGAAGACATTTTGCAGTGACAGAAACTTGAGTTTCTTGTTTATTGGGTTTCTCTCCACAGATTTTTGAAAAGCAGTATAGTAGATTGACTCTACTCATCAAGACGCATCTATCTGTCCAGTTAGAATTCAATTCCGAGCATTTTCATATTTGGCCCTAAAAATTAGGGTTTCCACAAAAATAGGAATTTCTGAAATCTGAAGACATTGCTGGAAGCTCCTTGCAAAAATCAAAGTTTAGAGCTTTGGATCGAGATTTTTGGCTGGGTAGATCTCCGGGAAACTCAAACCCTAATTGAGGGCTCTCCCTAGTGAAACCAGAAGGACAAAAGGTCAAATCCAAAGGGTAAAGCTTTGCTGATCTCAAATTCTGAATGCACTAGGCTGATCAACTCATCAAGGTGCATCTTTCTATCCTTTCATAAATTTGAAATTCACATTTTGAATTTTTAGGGTTTTTTCGACAAACTCTAATCGAGGACCAGATCCAGTTTTCATCATTTCAAGTGGTAAGACCTAAATCTTTTCTATTTCCATTTGAAGTACTCTTTAAGATGTCTCACCACACCAAGCTTGAGGATAAGCTTGAAGGAGCTGATAACTTCCGAGCTTGGAAGTATAGGATTGGGTTAATCCTGGAAGAGAATGAGTTGGACTCATATGTGAAAGAAGACATCCCTATCCTAGAGGATGAAGAGGCCAAGGTATTGCATAAGAAGAACTTGGTTAAGGCAAAGAGAATCATTGTTGATTCCATTAAATATCATCTCATACTCCGTGTGTCCTCTCTAAAGACACCCAAGGAGATGTTTAACTCTTTGACCAAGCTATTTGAAGGGAAGAACATAAATTGAAAGATGACCCCGCAGAACCAATTGAAAGGAGTAAAGTTTCAGAATGGAGAAACCATTCAATCTTATTTTTCAAGGGTCTCCTATATCAAGGAACAACTACAAGCAGTGGATGAAATGGTGGAGAATGGTGAAATGGTGATGACCACACTAAATGGCCTACCCAGGTCATGGGATTCCTTCATTCAAGGAATTTGTGCAAGGAATAAGTTGATCTCCTTCAACAGATTGCGGGAAGAATGCTCTCAAGAAGAAGCTAGGATTGTGGCATGAGAAGAAAAGATGGGGAATGAAGATCAATATCTCACATCTCACACCAAGAAAGGGAAGTCCAAGAGAGAGCCATCTCACTCCAAGAAATCTTCACATCACTTCAAAGAAAGAAGAATATGCTTCACCTGTAATGAGAAAGGACATATTGCCATAAATTGTCCCAAGAAAAAGAAGGACAATAACAACTCCAAGAAGAAGAAGAAGGGTAGCAAAAGAAGGTTTCATGCTCATGCTGCCGAGGATGATGAACCCCCAAAGAAGAAATCTAGGGCAGAAAGTAATAGTGATGATGACTCATCAAGTGAAGAAGAATATGTTCTAATTTATACTCTCACAGGTACTATCTCCCATGATTGTAATGATTGGTTGATTGATAGTGGGGCTTCCAAACACATGACTGGGTTTAAGGAATCTTTTGTGAATCTATCTGAACATGAATCACCCCATAAGGTAAAACTTGGGGATGATTATCAATACCCAATCAAAGGAAGTGGTGAAGCCTCCTACAACCTAGATTCTGGAAAATCTTTGAAGATGAAAGAAGTCCTTTATGTACCTAGACTCAAGAATAACTTACTCTCCATCTCTGCATTGGATGCAAAAGGTATGAGGGTTGCATTTGTGGATGGACAAGTCCTAATGTGGCCAAAGGGAAAGAAGGGACAACCTGAACATGCCATGGTGCATGAATCCATGGAGCCAAGTGAACTTTGGCATATAAGACTTGCTCATATGCACTATAGGGCACTTCCAATTGCAAGCAAGGCTGTAGAGGGTCTTCCTGAAATAAAGACCAAACATGAAGGTGTTTGCAAAGGATGTGCAAAAGGTAAGAACATTAAGAAGGCTTTCCCAAGCAGTGAAAGCAAGGAACAAGATATCTTGGAAATCATCCACTCAGATGTATGTGGTCCTATGTCATCCAGTTCTCTAAGTGGGTATGTTTACTATGTCTCATTTATTGATGACTTCTCCAGGAAGACTTGGGTATACTTCTTGAAGAACAAAGATGAGGTGTTTGATAAGTTCAAGGAATTCAAAACCTTGATGGAGAATCAAACTGACAAGAAGATCAAAACATTCAGATCCGACAATGGTGGAGAATTCTCCTCAGGTGAATTCAAGAAGCTTTGTAGTGATTCAGGGATTAAGAGGGAGTTGATTGCTCCTTATAATCCTCAACAAAATGGAGTTGCAGAAAGGAAGAACAGAACTATCATGGAAGCAGCAAGGGAAATGTTGCATGACCAGGATATACCTATGCATCTATGGGCAGAAGCAGCTAGAACAGCTGTATATGTGCAGAACAGAACACCCCACAAGATATTGGACAACAAGACACCAGAAGAGGTCTTTTCTGGTAAGAAACCTGAAGTCAGCCATCTCATAATATTTGGTTGTCCAGTATACACTCATGTTCCAAAGGAAAAGAGGACTAAACTAGATCCTTCAGGAAAGAAGGGTATCTTTGTGGGTTACAGTGAAAGCTCGAAGGCTTACAGAATATACTTTCCAGGGTTCAAAAAGATTAATGTCAGCAGGGATGTAACATTTGATGAAAACTCAACATTCATCAAATCAAGGAAGGCACCTATCGAAGTTTATGAAGAACCTAAGGAAACTAGATTTCAAGACACTACCATGACTGAAGCAGTTCCAGAAGTTGTTCGTGAGTTTGAAGATCCGCAAGAACCTGTAAATACACCCTGCGAGGATAACTCTCACAAGAGGAAACCTGCATGGGCTAGAGAGCTCATTCAAGATGCAAAAAGATTTGGCATTCCAGAAGAAGAACACATAGCAAAGAAGAGAACCAGATCACATACCAGCTATGTTGCTTTACTCTGTGACATTATGAACAAAGAGCCATCCAGTTATGAAGAAGCAGCGGAAAAGAAAGAATGGAAGGATGCCATGGTTGAGGAATATCAATCAATAATGAAGAATGATGTTTGGGATGTTGTCCCAAGACCTAAAGAGAAGTCTGTTTTGACGTCCAAATTGATTTACAAAATCAAGCATGTTGCAGATGGCAGTGTGGAGAAATACAAGGCAAGATTCATAGCTCGTGGTTTCTCTCAGAAAGAGGGAATAGATTATGAAGAAACTTTTGCACCTGTAGCCAGGTATACTTCCATCAGAACAGTACTTTCCCTAGCTGTAGCAATGAAATGGAAAATACACCAGATGGATGTCAAGACTGCTTTCTTGAATGGTGTAGTTGAAGAGGAAGTATATGTGGAGAAACCACTCTGTTTTGAAATACATGACAGAGAGTCATATGTGTGCAGATTGAAGAAAGCCTTGTATGGCTTGAAGCAAGCTCCCAGAACTTGGTATGGTAGGATGGAAAGTTTCCTATCTAGTTTGGGCTTTACCAAGAGTAAAGCGGATTCCAACCTTTACTACAAGGTTGAGGAAGGGAATCCTGTGATTCTACTCCTGTATGTGGATGACTTATTTGTAACAGGAGATGACAGACTGATTGCAGATACTAAGAGAAAGCTTGCTGCTGAATTTGATGTGAAAGATTTGGGAATGATGCATTATTTCCTAGGTATGGAGGTGTGGCAAAGTGCAGGTGGGATTTTCCTTGGTCAAGGGAAGTACACAGTAGATATCTTGAAGAGATTCGAGATGATGTATTGCAAGGCCATGGCCACACCTATGGCATCGAATCTGAAGCTTCTATGTGATACTTCATCTGAGCCGGTTGATGTCTCTATGTATCGTCAGATGATTGGGTCCTTGATGTAACTGACAAACACGAGACCGGACATTTGCTTTGCTGTCAACACATTGAGACAGTTCCTGACGGATCCGAGGAGTGTTCACCTGGTTGTTGTAAAGCATGTTCTGAGGTACCTGAAGGGTACAGTGGATTATGGGCTCAAGTATGAAGCAAATGAAAAGTTTAACTTGCAGGGTTATGTTGATTCAGATTGGGTTGGCAGTGCTATAGATAGGAAGAGCACATCTGGGTGCTGCTTCAGTATGGGATCAGGTGTGATCTCTTGGTTTAGAAGGAAGCAGTCCTACGTAGCACTGAGTACAGCTGAGGCAGAGTATGTTGTAGCCTGTTCAACTAGTTGTGAGGCAGTATGGATACAGAAGCTACTGTCTGAGTTATTTGATCTCCCGTTGGATGCTACTGGTATCTTCTGTGATAACCAGAGTTGTGTGAAGCTGTCCAAGAATCCAGTGTTTCATGACAGGTCGAAACACATAGATATCAAATATCACTATATCATGGATATGGTGCAGAGAGGAGCTGTGAAGCTCCTATATGTTGTGACGGATGAGCAGATTGCAGATGTGCTGACGAAGCCACTAACCAGGGTAAAGTTTGAATACTTCAGGGAGAGGCTTGGTGTTCTTCAGATCGAGGACACTTCGAGGAAGAAGTGATGGACACATTTTCTAAATCCATTCCAAGCATGTTGGAAGGAGGATCCTTCACATGGCTGTGGATGTAAGCGCTGGATGATGTTCTGGTTTCTACTTTGTATGATCAATTGGATCATTTTTATGTATATATGTATGCATCATGTTGGATGCTGGATATGATCAGTTGGATCATTTTTATGTATGTATGTATGCATCATGTTGGATGCTGGATATGATCGGTTGGATCATTTGTATATATTTTGTATATGCATCATGTTGGATGCTTGGACCATGTATCTGTATATGTATCAGGTGGATACATTGTATGATCAGGTAAATCATGTATATTGATATGTATCAGGTATGATCAGGTAGATCATGTATGTTGATGGATACATTGTGTGGATCATGTATCTATGTATCGGGTGGATACACTGTGTATGATGATATGTATCAGGTAGATACTTGGTGTGCAGCAGATGGATGCATTGTATGATCAGGATGATCGTGGATGACGAGCTTCTCCAGATGACATGCAACAGGATGTTGCAGTGATGATGATCAGGGTGAACATGTGTACATCAGGATGATGTATGATGAGTATCAGATGATACTTTGTGGTAGTGGATTAGGTTGTGCAGGTAAGCATGTAATTTTTTCCCTGGGAGATTTGCAAATGGTCTTTTGAGGTTTTGCCTATGGCATGTAATTCGTACCCTGAGACATCTGGCAAATGCTCTTTCGAGGTTTTGCTTGGCAGGACATATAATTTGTTCCCTGGGAGATCTAGAGATAGTCTTTCGAGGTTTTGCCTATGGCATGTAATTCGTGCCCTGGGATATCTGGCAGATTCTCTTTCGAGGTTTTTTCGTATGGCATGTAATTTGTTCCTGGGAGATCTGTACAGGATAAAAAAGGCCTCAGATGCTTCAGCCAGGTTTTGCCATGACCACATGTAATTTTCTCCTGGGAGATCTGGACAGGATAAAAAAGGCCTCAGATGCTTCAGCAAGGTTTTGTGGTGAGATCACATGTAATGTGCTCCTAGGAGATCCGACAGGTAGAGCCGTGTGCTCGTAACAGCCTGGGATGCTTCAGCCAGGTTTTGTGATGGGTCACATGTAATGTGCTCCTGGGAGATCCTACAGGTAGAGCCGTGTGCTCGTAATAGCCTGGGATGCTGCAGCCAGGTTTTGTGACGCACGTAATAAGTCCTGAGAATTCCACAGTATGGCCAGTGATGATGAAGACCTGCAGGTGGTGGGCCTACATCCAATATGAAAAAGGACTGGCTCTGTAGAACTTCCTATGACGAGTAGAATCAGAGATTGGTTGAGATAGCAGCAACATTGACGATGATGATGACGATGCATCGATGACGATGATCCCGAGAAGAAGACTTGTCTAGCAGATCTGTGTCGAGAAATACCTTCCTAGTTAAGAGGGAGTGTTGATGTATATGTAACTTCGGAATGTATTTCATCTGTGTATTTTATATATATATATTTATTGTACCCTTATAAGAGACGTGTCATTCCTCTATAAGGAAGTGTCGTCATGTGGATTGACCAGTGTCGCAAGTGTGTGTACTTGCCGATGGGTTATTAGACCACCATGTGGGGTCGGCCCTGAATTATATATATTATAATGTGGATGTACCTAGCTAGACAAGTCAGCCCCATAAGGTCATTGGGAAAAAAGGTTAGTATAAATAGAGATTGGAGATCTCTATTTTATTCATTCAGAAAAGTAACTCACTCAGAAAGTGGCACACTAGTGAGGAGGAGGATCATCTGCTACTAGGAGACTATCTTAGTGTATTTTGGTTGTACTTTGGTTGAGTCATTGCTCTCTCTATCTCTGAGGAAGTTGTGGGGTTTTTCACCTTAGGGTTTTCCCCACGGAAACTCCGTGTCTCTTGTCTCTCATGCTTTTGATTCTTGTGATGCTTGTCATGCTTATTGTGATTGTCATGCATTGATATACTGTATATGTTATTCTCTTAGTAAAGAACCTAGAGTATTGTGAATTAATGCTAGAAATTTAACAATAATTTCAAAACTTTGAAATTAAAATTTAACGTAAAGTATTTTGCAAATAAAATAATATTTTTTCAGAATTTGGGTAGGTGACATACACCCCCCCTTAAGTCTCAACATCATCCTTGATGTTGGTTAATCACTCCTTGAGTGTTCCTGAAATAGAGTTGGGTATGCGGCCTGCATACTACTCTCCAACTCCCAGGTTTCCTCTTCCAGGCTAAGGTGTTTCCATTGCACTTTTACTTTCCCAATGGTGCGATTTCGGAGTAGAGTTTCCCTCCTTTCAAGGATACAGTTCGGTTCCACTTGAAAATCTCCGTCTTGTCCCACCTGTACATCATGCTAGTTTACAACATCAGTAGCATCGTGTACATATTTCTTTAAAAATTATATGTGAAAAACATTATGAATTTTCAAATATGGTGGAAAAGCTAGTTGGTATGCCACTGGTCCAACCCTGGACAATATTTCGAAAGGACCACAATACCTAGGTGCCAACTTGGCACAGATTCCCAATTTTAATTAACTCTTTTTTGGTCTTACTTTGAGAAACACATGTTCACCAACTTGGAACTCTTTATGAGTCCTTTTTAGATCAGCTTGACTCTTTTTCCTATCTTGGGCAGCTTTTAAATTTCCTTATACCTGTTTCACAATTAGTTCTAATTCCTGCAACAATTCAGGTCCTAAAATAACTCTATTTACTGGATCATTCCACGAAATAGGTGTATCACATTTCCTACCATAAAGAATTTCAAAAGGACTAAGTCTAGATGATGCATGATAATGATTATTATATGCAAGTTCTTCTAATTGCAAGTAGTCTTCCCACTTACCAGGCTGATCCTTAACATACATTCTCAATAAATCTTCCAAAACTTGATTCACCCTTTTGGTCTTTCCATCCATTTGTGGATGAAATGCTGTGCTGAAATTTAAGGTTGTATTCAACCCTTTAAACAATGACCTCCAAACGTTTCCGGTAAAAATAGAGTCATGATCTGAAATTATCACTTTTGGAATCCCATGTAGTCGAAAAATATGCTTCATGAAGATTTCTGCAATGTATGGACCTTTATGAGTAGTCTTTACAGGTATAAAATGTGCTGCTTTGCTGAGTTTGTCCACTACCACCATGATAGAGTCATTTTGTTTCTAGTTTTTGGGTAATCCAATAATAAAGTCTATGCTTATCACTTCCCATTTCCAACTCAGTCTAGGTAATGGTTGCAACAATTCGGCAGGATGTTGGTTTTCAATTTTCACTTTTTGACAATCCAAACATTTAGCTATGTACTCTGCTACTTCATCCTTCATTCTGGGCCAATAATACTCCTTCCTTAGCATAGTAATGGTCTTTTGATAACCTGGATGACCAGAATAATGACTTTTATGCATCTCGTTTAAAATCAGAATTTTTATTTCTGGTATGTCTGGTACATACAATTTGATTTTATACAGCAATAACCCATTTTCCTTCATGCTGTAATCTGCCATAAGATTTTCATAACTATTATTTGTAGTCTTTTCCTTTATTTTTTTGTATTCTTCATCTGTTTCACTCTTTTCAAGAATCTGATTTTCCAAATCTGTTGAATAAGTACTAATGGCTGAAATAAAATTCAGTTTTTCCTTACGACTCAAAGCATATGCAACCTTGTTCTCCTTCCCTTTAATATGTTGAATTTCGAAATCATACTCAAGAAAGTGAACCATCTAGCTTATCTAGCGTTCATATTTGTCTGATCTAATAAATATTTCAGACCGATGTTGTCTGTCAATAAGGTGAATTTTCTGCCAATAAGGTGGCGACGCCACATTTTTAAAGCATGAATTACAGCTAATAACTCTAAATCGTAAGTGGAGTAATTATTTTCATGTACTTTCAACTTTCTTGATTCGTATGTTACTGCATGCCCTTCTTGTGTTAGGACTCCACCGAGTCCATCATTACATGCATATTTGCAAACTATGAAATCTTTATTAGGATCTGCTATCCTCAGAATAGGTGTTATAGTCAACAATTCCTTTAACTTCTTAAAACTGTCTGAACATTTATGATCCCACACAAATTTCTTCCCTTTCTTCTGTAAAGAAGTTATGGGGTTGGAAATCCTTGAAAAACCCTCTATAAATTTTCTGTAATATCTATTAATGCCCATAAATGAACTTACATCCAACACACCCTTAGGAACCGGCCGATCATTAATGAACCTTATCTTATCGGGGTCAACTGAGATTCCTTCTTTAGAAATTATATGTCCTAGATACTGAGTTTTGTCCTTGTGGAAGTCACACTTACTAAACTTAGCGTATAGTTGATGATCTCTCAGAACTTGTAAGATAATCCGTAGATGTTCATCACGCTCTTCTTTACTTTAGAATACACTAAAATTTCGTCTATAAACACAACAACAAACTTGTCTAAGTATTTGTGCAGAATATTATTCATCAAACAAATAAATACAGCCGGGGCATTAGTCAAGCCAAATGGCATGACTACTAACTCGTAATGTCCATACCGAATTTCTGAAAGCTGTCTTGAAAATATCTTCATCCTTAACCCGCACTTGATGATATCCTGATCTTAGATAAATATTTGAAAATATCGTTGCTCCACACAGCTGATCAAATAGATCGTCTATACGGGGCACCGGATACCAATTCTTGATTGTCATCTTATTAAGCTGGCGATAATCTATGCACAGTCTTAGGGTTCCATCTTTCTTCTTAACAAAGATGACAGGTGCTCCCCAAGGAGACACACTGGGTCTTATATAATTCTTATCAATCGGTTCCTTCAACTGTGATTTCAATTCATTTAATTCCAGTACATTCATTTTGTATGGATCTTTGGAATTTGGTACTGCTCCTGGTATTAACTCGATGGTAAAATTTAAATCTCTTTTAGGAGGTAATCCTAGAATCTCCTCAGAAAATACATCCTTAAAATCCCTTAGGACATGTATGTCTTCTAATTTCAGTTTGTTCTCTTTACAGATAAACTCATCATTTACTACATTTACTGCAAACAACTGACATCTCTTCCTAACTGCCCTCTTAAATTGCATGGCTGAAATCTGTCTAAGGCTTACCTTTCTTGGGATACCTTTTATTTCTACAGTTTTTCCTTCTTCATTTAAACATGTAAAACGTTTTTCGTAACAGTTCAGAATGACATAATAGGCTTCTAACCAGTCCATCCCGATTATAATATCATAAGATCCTAAAGGTAAAATATTCAACTTGATTTGTGTCTGTAATTGATTCATGGATAAAGCACAACTTTCTATAAAATATGATACTTTCCTCTTTGTTCCAGTTGCTAGTCTAACTAACCAAGATTTACTGAACTTTTTTGTTTTTAATTTAAGACTTTCCACTATATCTGGTGATATATAACTTAAGCTAGCACTTGGGTCAATTAAAACAGTAACAGGATGATTTTGCAGCATACCTTCAATCTCTACCATGGAGATTTGATGATCTGCATTCCTATTGTCAAGTCCTGCATTGATTCTAGGAATTTCCCTCGCCACGTCTCTGATAGTAGGTTCAGTTTGAATAGAGTGAATGTTGTTAGCTTTCTGCTTCCTCAAGGGACATTCTGATGCATAGTGGGGACCTTGACACTCGAAACATTTGATGGGTGCCTTTTGCTCATTGGTCCTAGTATTATTAGGTGCATTTTTGGGTGCTGTAGAATTCTGTTGTTGATTGTTTCTGGAATTATTACCTTGATAATTCCGAACCTGAAATTTTTTCTTTCGGAAACTAGAATTTCCACTGAACCTGAATTTTTTCTTTTTCAGCTCAAAATTGCTAGGCTTATGACTTTTCCAGTTCGACATTCCTTCTCTTTTCCGATTTGTGTCATAACAGAAAAATACCTTTCTCATAGCCTCTTCCAAGGTCTTAGGACTGTCATACTCGATTTTATCCTTAATATTGAAAGTTAGGAAGCTCAAGTATCTTTGAAGTTTTGGTTTTTCTTCTATGAGGTATGGCACATATCTTAGTAAGTTCAGAAATTTACTATTCATTTCCTTCATGTTCATAGCTCCTAGCTTCAAGTCATAGAACTCTTTGGATTTTTCTTCATAGTACTGTTCAGATAAAAACTTCTTCTTAAAGTATCGTTTAAAAGTACTCTAGTTTACATCTTTATCCTTGATACCTTTTACTCTTTTGATGTCCTGCCACCAAATATCCGCTTTCCCGGTTAAGTTATATATAGCCATTTTTGCTTTCAAGGACTCTCAATAGTTATAAATTTGGAAATATTTCTTCATACCGGACAACCATGCTTCAGTTGTCTCGCCCTTCTCAGTTTCTCCATTGAAAGTTGGAGGTCTAATCTTTTTGAACTCCCCAGAAATCTGTTCATACTCCTTATAGATTTTCTTTCTGGGTTTGTAATCTCCCTTACTACTATCACTTGAATAGTTACGTTTCTTTTTACGTACTTCAATAGCCTCTCTTGATGATGTTGAACTGTTGCTCACATCATTAGTTTTTATTTTCTTACTTTTGTTACCATGAGGTAGATCCTCAACCTTGGAGATATCTTCATTATCTCTCTCCTACTCATCGATTGGGAACTGTTCAAACAGCGCTTGGTTTAACTGTTCTTGTGCTTGCAGAATTCTTTCATTGTCTTATTTCACAAATCTAATTTCTGCCTTTAATTCATGAAACACACGTAACAATTCTGATGAACTTTAATTCAATTCACCGTGGCCTTCTTCTGCATAGTGCTCTCCCTAGCTATGGCTGTTTGGTTGAAATCTGTCTTCTATATGTTCGGTTGCGTTCTCCATACCTATAACTTAAAATAATTCTGTATAATACCATAGTTAAAATTTTAATTAGTAAATTTTTTTGCTGTAATAAAATTTCTGTTGGGTGTTCTTAGACCCTTTTCAGGTTTAGAGTTTGAACATAAGCTCTCATACCACAAGTAACATCCCAAATTTTCATAAAAATTTAAAACTTTTTAAAATAGCATTAAATAAGATAATTATAGCTATGGAAATAATAAATGCTTGATTACGACAACATTGATTAAGAAGTTGTTTCGCACTAATCATAATTTAATTTCTGAGTTACAAACATTTTGATAATGTCAACTTAACACACTCTTGACAAACGTGCTTATTGTAATAAATGCACTGAAAGGTTAGATAAATGATGCAATACTTTTCTTTTGAGAAGACAGTGACAATTTGCTTTCTTGATGTCCAAGGGTGTCCTACTAGGTACCCTCGAGTTTACTTAGCTGCAACGCTAAGGCTTTTGAAATGTTTCTATGTGCAGATGACAGGTAAGAAGTTTAATGAATACATAGTTTAAAAGTACATGTGTAATTCAATTCAACGTCGAAAATAAATAAATAAATGCTATGAAGCCTATTGCGAAACAAAATGCTGCAGGTATGAATACATGATTATGTTTACTGGTTTCAAAAACTTTCTTATAACTCAGCAATGTTAAAAACAATGTCGTCTAGAAAAATCATCATGTTGCTAAGTTCATTGTTGTGACCATCATCGTTGTGATAGCTCACTTTTTGTCGTCGTCTTAAGATAATTAATACTTGCATAGTACCGATGTAGTAAATGTGACGCAAAAATCATTAAATGTTTGCAATACGAAAATATGGTAAGAAGTACATAGCATTAATACAGTTTTATGCTAAAATATATAACATTGGATTAATTTGATTACCAAATGCAAATCCTATATTCTTGATATTTGCAATAGTAAGTATTATGAAGAATTATAAACAAATAACTAAAATTCACAATACTAACATTATCATTCTTTTGAATTACTAATCCTATGCTATAATTTGACAATGTTTAACTATATGATATGTACATAAGCCTTGTGGCTTATAATAATTAATGTTCACAATGTAAACATACATAAAACAGAACCTAACGCAATTACTTTGATTTTAAACATAATTTGGACTATAACGAATACTATATAAACCATTAAATATTAATTAAACATAACACAATTATTCTACATCGTAAACATAAGCTTGGATACTATATGGATCGATAAATATGTGATACTAACATGTAATAAATGTTGAAATGACAAATTGCTAAATCTTAAAGCTCAGCATGTGCTTCGAGATGGCATGGAGATAGTGTATCGATCTTGCAATTAATGGCCATCCCCTAATCCATAGTGATGAGGATTAAAAACACTCCACGTATTACAAGCAATGCTTAAGGTGACTGTGAAGGTCACTGTGTAAATGCTTCCTATTTTAAACTTCCTCCGAGCTGGCTGTTGAACGATCCATCATGAGACAAGTTGGCAATGTCGTGCATGTGAAATGAGTGAAGCAATAAATGTAGTTGTTGTTGTTCAACCCAAAGAACCTTGCTGGCACTCCTATGATCATCGATTGTGATGAATCTGGAAGGTTGGATACAACCCTAACAATTCATCGTTGTGTTGGTTGATAGAGAATTAATGTCTTTCTTTTGTTCACTAGTTTCGGTCAGTAAGGCCAGCAGGCTGCTGAAAGTTAGGGTTTAGACGAGATGTGGAGAGGATTCAAACTCATGATCTGCAGGTGTTTGAACTAGCAGTTTGCAAGTTTTTGTTTCAGTACCCTCACGTTATGAGAGAATGCAGTGTATTCTGATCTCGGTTGGAATACTTTAGAGTTGATAGATTTGTAGTTTTCATTTTTAGGTTTTTAGTGGAGAGAACACTTGAGCAAGAAGGAAGGGTATCCTGGTTTCGGTCTAACGTGGAGCTCTTCGTTTGCTAGTAGAAGGTGTGGAGCTCAGTCACTGATACAAAGGGTAAGCGTTCGAAACCTACTTTTTTATTTATTTTGAAAGTTCATCTTACAGTTTATACTTATATTGTTCACAAGCCTAACTCTTGAACGTTTGTGTGGCAGGTGCAGGATTCGAAGATAGACTTGAGACAGGGTTTTGAAATGGTTTGCAAGCCTCCATTCCTGGTAAGATCCGGTGGTCTTAAAACCCTTCGTAGATTCCCATTTGGACTTGGTTGATAATTAATCAACGCAGTTAGTCACAATGTCCACTAGGGTTTCGACATTATCTATCTTGAATAACTTTTGTGTTGAAAAGAAAACTTGTACAGGGAAATTAGACCCTCATATGTTTAAATGATACTCGGCCCGTCTTTGAATGCCTAGCTCGTCAATGTTGAGAGTTTTAATACTCATTTAGATGCTAGATGTGGGGATAAACCATGTGTAGTTTTCATTTGAAAAAGTATTGTAATTTCATTATGAGAAACGTTGGTGTCTCTTTCGTGAAGCTAGAACTTGTAATGGTTTTTAAAACTTGAACTTAGACATGTTTTGGTTAAGTTCGGTGGAATAAGAATGTAGATTCGAGGCTCATCTAACTCTGAATACTACATTTTCTGTTCTCTGGAAATGGAGGGTGTTGTTTTAAACTATTTGTTTTGTTTCTGTGTAAATGATGGAGTCTGTTGAGCATGTAAAACTGCATGCAATTCCGTTAGTTGAATGACTCAGTGTGTAGGGAAATGATAGAGTAGTTTTTCTTCAATTGCAAGAGATGTTTTGTACTGTAGTTTAAACATGAATATATAAAATCGGGTTCTGTCTAACTGTTGAAAACAATGATGAAATCTGGGAAATACTACCTAGGGTTTTATAAACAATACGATTTCATACTTTAAATGATATACACAGTTTGTAATGTAAATAGAAAATACGATAATTGTAAACATGATAGGGTTTACATTTCTTTTGTTTACAGTTCTGATAATACTTAAATAATTTATAAAAATATTCTAACAGGAAATTGTGAAGAAAACATAGTGTGTATGTGAAATATGAAGACTGTGTATTGATCATTATTGCACCTTAAATCCATCATTAGCAATACTATTTATTTGCAGATATGATGTATGGAAGTTTTGAATTACATTTATTCCTATGTAAATAATAGAGGTAAGAAAACACAATGTATTTGTGCAGAGGTTAAACAATATTTATTTTTCATGAAACAAATAAAATATCTTATATTATTATAGATACTATACAGTGAATGTCTACTATGTTTGGCTATAGGACAGAAAATAAAAAAACACATCAATTACTATTCGTATCCATCTAATCAATGGCAATCTTCCTATCTCTCATCTTAATTTAATTTGCTTCTCTATACTAGAGTACGATGCAAATAATAGCATGTGGAAAAATGTAGAGATGAACTATCAAATTAGCTTATCATTCAGACTTAGGCAAAAAAAAAAAAAAATCAATTCTTTTTCAAAACAAAAATTACGAATTTTTACTAAACAAAATTATTAATTGAAACATATTAGGAAATAATAAAACCTGGTTAATTTGTAGGGAAACCAATAGCCCAAGAACACTGTTCCACCTAAGCAATTCCTGAAGACAGCCAAGTACTTGCCTTAGGACCCCCGAGCCTGTTCACTAAACCACCAAGAGGAAGAAACTTAGGAGTTTAGGATCTCCACTTGTAGTAGCAATAATTGTTCAATATTTAAGAACTAGCAATCCAAAGGACCTGTACCAGCACCTATGGTTCTCCTTATCAAAAATAGTTTGCAGACTTATGATTGCACTCACCACTAGCTGTTTTCCCATAACCAACAGCTAGTGGTGAAGTGCAATTGCTTCCATCTGTCCCATGCCTTCTAACAACTTCCATTCCTCCTAGTGGGTCAGTGAACACTCATTTAACAGTTCCCTTGGGTGTTTGTCTCCTACTTAATTTACTTAAATAATAATAATTAGTAATTACATTCATCTTTGACCAAACTTTGTCATAATTTCAATACTTTGAAATTAAAATTTAACATAAAGTATTTTGCAAATAAAATAATATTTTTCAGAATTTGGCTAGGTGACAGGGAGAGAGAGAGGGGAGAGGGTGGGGGAGAGATGGGGAGGGAGTGAGGGAGAGGATATTGGGTGGGTATGGGTTTGGAGAGTAGGAGCATCATTATGGAGAGAGGGGAGGGTTAGGGGTAGTGAGAGTTTGAGAGAAAGGGGGGGAAGCATTAATGGGTTGGCGGAGAGAGGGAGGGATAGGGTTAGTAATTATTAGAGAGAGAGCGAGAGAGAAAATGGGGAGAGGGGGAGGGAGAGGGAGAGGGTTATTGAGAGAGAGGAGTGTTAGGGAAGTTAGAGAGAGGGGAGTATAGGGTTTTGGTAGAGAGAGAGAGAGAGAGAGAGAGAGAGAGAGAGATTGCGTCGAGGGGGGGGAGGGGGGGTGTATGGCAAGGAAGAGTAGGAGGGGTGTTACGGTGAGAGAGGATGGATATGGTAGTTAGAGAGAGGGGAGTATAGGGTTGGGATAGAGAGAGAGAGTGTTTGAGAGAGAGAGAGGAGGGTGGGTGAGAGAGTGAGAGAAAGGGGAGAGCGGAAGGGAAAAGGGGGGAAGAGGAGGGGGGGGAATACAGAGAGGAGAAGTGTGAGATGGGGAGGGAGGAGGGAGAGGACTATAGAGAGGGGAAGGGTGGGGGGTGTATGTCTAGGGAGAGTAGGAGGGTCGTTATGAAGCGAGAGGATGTTTAGGATGTTAGAGAAAGGGGAGTATAGGTTTGGGGTAGAGAGAGAGAGAGCATCAAGGGGGGGAGGTGGGTGTATGGGTAGGGAGAGTAGGAGGGGGTTTATGGTGACTGAGGATGGATAGGGTAGTTAGAGAGAGGGGAGTATAGGATTGGTGTAGAGAGAGAGAGAGAGAGAGAGAGAGAGAGAGGAGGGGAATGAGAGAGTGAGAGCAAGGGGAAAGGGGAAGGAGAAAGGAGAGGCTGGAGGGAGAGGGGGGCGAATAGAGAGGGGGTGGGGGGTGATATGGGCAGGTAGTAGGGGGAGGGGGGAGTGGGGGGTTAGGGATGGGGGTCTTGGAGAGTGACGAACGGGGGAGGAATAGGGAGAGATGGGGAGTGGGGAAAGGGGAGGGGAGAGTGAGAGGAAGAGGGAGATGAGGGGGGTATGGGAAAGGAGAGTAGGTGGATGGTTAAGGAGGGAGAGGAGAGTTAGGGGTAGTTAGAGTATGAGAGAGAGTGGGGGAGTGTGAAGGGGTTGGGGGAGGGAGAGTGAGGGCTAGAGTTTTGTAAGGGTTATGGGGAATACTTGAGAGAGAGAGAGAGAGAGGGGTAGGGGTTTGTAATGGTTAAGGGGAATATTGGAGAGAGAAAGAGAAGGGTAGGGGTTTATGAGGGTCAGGGGGAATAGAGAGAGAGAGAGAGAGAGAGAGAGAGAGAGAGAGAGAGAGCTCAGAGAGAGAGAGGAGGGGGACATAGGGGAGGGGGAGTGGGATGGATAGGGTGGGGAAGAGAAGGTATGGTCGAGAGGGGGATGGTGGGGCAATGAGGGTAGGGGAGATAGGGGAAGGGAGAGGAAAAGGGAGAGGGGGAATTGGATGCAGAGGGAGGGAGAGAGAGAGGGGAAGTTAGAGAGGAAGAGGGTGGTAAAGAACGTTGGAGGTACAGTGGGAGGCACAGGAAGAGGGAGAGAGGGAGGGGGGGAGAGGGGCATAGGGAGGAGTGGACAGAGAGGGACAGGGGGAGGGAGAGTGTGTATCAGATAAGGTAAGGAAGAGAAGCGGAGGGTGGGGCATAGAGGGTAAGGGAGAAAGGGGGAGGGTGGGGAAGAGAGTGTAGGGGAGATAGTGGAAGGTAGGAATTAATGGGGAAGAGAAGGGGGAGGGAGAGAGAGAGGGATAGGGAGAGGGGGAAGTGGATGGGGGAGGGAGGGAGTGATTGGTCTGAGGGAGAATGGGAGGGAGAGGAGGAGGTTGGGGGAGGGAGAGGAGGAGGGGGGGGGGAGGGAGAGGAGGAGGGTGGGGGAGGGAGAGGAGGAGGAATATGGGGAGGGGAATGTGGGGAGAAAGAGGGTGGGAGGGGCAGGGTGATGTGGGGAGAAAGAGGATGGGAGGGGCAATGGGAGAGGGATTTGGGGAGAGGGGTGAGGGGGATATAGGGAGAGACAGGGTGGGGGAGAGAGGGGGGAGGGGTAGGGAGAGGGGCTGATGGAGGGTGTGGGGGAGGAAAAGGGAGAGGAGGAGGCATAGGAAGAGGACTAGGGAGAGGGAGAGGGAGAGGGGAGAGGGTGGGGAGGTATTGAGGGAGAGAATATTAGGTGGGTATGGGTTGGGATAGTAGGAGCATCGTTATGGAGAGAGGGAAGGGTTAGGGGTAGTGGGAGAGTGAGAGAGAGGGGGGGAAGAATCAAGGGGCTGGGGGGAGGGAGAGAAGGATAGGGGTTAGTAATTATTAGAGAGAGAGAGAGAGAAAGAGAAAAGAGGAGAGGAGGAGGGAGAGGGGGAGGGATAGGAAGACAGTGAGGGGAATGGGGCAGGAGAGGGAGGAAGGGGAGGGGGTGAGGATGATGGTGTGGGAGATACGGGTTGAGAGAGGGAGAGGGGTAAGTGTTGGAGGGAGAGTTAGAGGGGTGGGAGAGGGGGGTGAGAGGGGGAGGGGGGGCGAGGGGTGGGGTAGAGAGGGGAATGGGGTGGGGGAGGGGTAGGGGGAGGGGAGGTGTTGGAATATTTTCACCATCATTTTTATATTTTGCATGCATCTAGTCATCATGCATGCATCCAGTCATCAGTATGGTAGTGTCCCAACACCTAGTCCCCAGTTTTTTCAGGTCAAGGAGCCTATTTATGCTCAGTTCTAGCCCTCCTAGCCACATATGCACCCTTTTTTACATTACTGGAGTACAAGTGCACCCTCTTCCACCTATTTAGGAGATTCTTTAGTTAGTTCCATGATTAGTGGATCTATTCCTTGATTTGAGGACTGATTACTAGTTTAACTAACTGAACCACTTAGATAGACCTCCAAAGAGACTAGATCAGCTATACTGACTACTGGAAGCTCCTTGTTGTACCCACATATGGAGTCTCCTTCCCTACATTTCTAACCACATGCTCCAGTTACACCTAGTTAGACTCTTTTGATTGATGTTTGACCACTTATTACTAAATTGGATGATGTCTCGAATGTCATCCAAGACACACATTGAGGAGAATTCGAATGACCTTAGGAGGAATTCAAAATTCATTTGTTTGTATTCAATTATTATTCATTTTTCACATTGCCCAATCACTGTTGATGTATGATACAACAATTTTTGTCATTTCTTATTTATGAGTGATTATTGAATCTCCATTTCTTCTTCTTCTTTCTGCACTTCTTGAGTGAGTTTTAGTGAGGTCCTCATACAGTTTCAGTGATCCTACTTCTAAAATATCACATGGTATAAGAGCTAACAATAGCTATTCGAATTGCAGGAGTAAGCAGTTGCAACAACTCCTTGAGCAGCTGTCTTTAATTAAGCACCAGAAGCCTCTGGATTTCCACAACAAATCCTAGTGTTATTTCCTTGAATTCACTGGAGCAATCTAGTAAGGTCTAGCTAGGTGTGAAGGACCCAGTCACATGTGTTCATTGTCCTAAGGAATTGTTCAATTCGAATTGCAGCAGATCTCCATTTCATAATTCTCATTTGTTTTGCAGGACTATCCTCTCTTCAACTTCAAATCCTTCAGTATTATGGATCTCAAGTTGAATTCATTCAACTACTTCGAATGGAAGGAAAAGATGGACATATTATTGAAGTTTAAGATCCTTTCTAGAGTGGTGAATGGCTTTGCAGTTGATCCCAATGGTGTAGTGGAGAAATCCACTTAGTTAGACAATGTGATGAAGCGGTAGGACTACTGCTACTTAGCATTTATGAAGACCTACACTTTCATGTTATTGATTTGAAGACTCCAAATGAGGTTTGGGACAAGATTGAATCTCTTCTTGGTTAGAAGGATGACTTGAAGCACCATAAATTAGAAAATGAGCTCATCTCCTTGAGCCCAAGCAGTTTCGAAACTATCACTGAGTTTCTCAATAAATTCAAGAACTTGATTTCACAGTTGAAGAGGTGGGATTGAGAAGGTAGAAAAAAAACTCATCCTTTCCATCTTGTCGAAGCTAGGCCCTGATTATTCAGTGTTTATTTCGACCTTTCATTCAACAAAGTTTTCCATTCCAAGATGAAAATTCCCTTCGCCTGAAGACTTCATCCAATCTCTCACACTTGAGGAGGAGAATCTAGTGCACATGGGAGTGATAAAACCAAATTGGATTTATCTCTTGCATCTATTGAGTCAAGAAGATTGAATGGTAAAGGAAAACAAAAAAATTCTGATAGGAATTCGAATGACCAAAATAAGGAAGCTCCAAACCAATCAGATGGAGTTTTGAATACTAAGAAGGACAATAAATCTCTAAAGGGAAAATCCAAGTGCACATACTGTAACCGAGCATATAGCCCTGAGAGCTCATGTATGAAGAATACCATAGATCTTATGGCTTCACTTCTTGAAAAAATAATCTTCCAGTACCTACATGTGCTAGAAAGAAAGAGAGTGAACCATCTGGATATGAAACAAAGAGAGATCCCATGCCCTCATGGAAGGTGCATCAACTCAATCCTCCTTCATCATAGATTCTGGAGCATCAAGACACATGCCTTCCTCCAAGGATCTCTTCACTGGATACGAAGCTACTGTTGGACCATCCATCATGTTGGGGAATGATTCTGAGGTCTCCCTTGAGGGGATATGAAGAATCAAAATTGATCATGGTACTTCTTACATGTGCTCTATGTCCCCACTCTCACTGCAAATCTACTTTTAGTATATTAGATTAAGCATGTTGGAGATCCCAAGAGGGTGACCTTCTCTCCAAATGAGGTCAAAATTTAAGACATGGTATCAGGATCTATAATTCCAAAAGGTGGTTAGAAACCACAAAACAAAACTCTAAGAGTTCTCACACTTTATACCTCTCTCAAAGAAGTCTTCTCTTCACACTCATGCAAATGAAAAGACTAGGCTATGTTATCTCAACTACAAACATTCGCAGAGCATGCAAACTCAAAAGTTAGTTGAAGATCTATCCAATATCAGATTTTCCCAAGGCACCTGTAAAGGTTGCTTGAGTGGAAAAAAATACAACAAGGAAGGTTGAGAAAATGAATACTCAAAGAGTAGAGTGAAAGATGGATCTAGATCCACAAGAACCTAGAGATCTAACATCTATTTGTTCAACTCCTATTACAAAGTGGGCCACCACCACTGTTTGATACACCAGTGATCTTGTTGAAGATCCACTATCATCATATCATAGTTCATTTTGTAAAAATATCACCCATGTTGGTTCAAAGGAGATATCAAAGAACTACATGCACATTCATGGAGCTGATCCTACCTTAGTTGGTGTGGATCACATGTTTCAGAATGATATTCACATTTTTGGATTTGTTTCCACCATGTTTGGTCAAAAGAGCAAGTTTAGGAAGTCTCCAGATTCACTTGCTTCCACTGAAGGAGAAGTCAAGCACATGTTCTTGGAACATGAACCACCTTCAGATTCAGAGTTTGGAAGTGATGATGAGAAAGAGAGAAAAGCTTCATCACATGAGAGTTCAAATTCAGACTTTGGAAGTGATGATGAGCTCCAAGAGAGTGAACCTTCATCACATGACAGTTCAGATTCAGAGTATGAGAGGGAAGATGATGAAGAGCGAATGCTAGATCCAGATCCAAAAGAACCTGAAGATCTAGCACCTATTAGTGAAGATGAGAAAATGGAAGATCCAGATCCACAAGAACTTGATGATCTTGCAATTGATGATCCCCTTCTTCCTATATGGGTATCCAATACTCTTATATGTGACGAAGATCTTGTGGGAGATCCACTTGATCCAAGGAGAACTAGATCTGATTTTCAGAATGGAAGGCTTCATCCTTCTGACATTATTGATCCATTTCTTGATGATAGATCTTTCTTCGGTGGAGAAGTCCACTTACCATTTGGGGTGAGTGATGTACATGATTGATCATCCTACCATAGTCTATCTTGATGGGGGGATTTCTTCCCACTGGGTTTTTCCTCTTTCCTCACTTTATTTATTTAGAGTGTTGTACAGGGTGACCTTTGGTCTCAGTTACCAGAGCCCTACCATTTCAGTTGTTCCTCATAGTTTGGCTTGCGGGGGGGGTGTTGGAATATTCTCACCATAATTTTTATATTTTGCATGCCCGCATGTATTTTTCGTGCATCTAGTCATCATGCACGCATCTGTATGCATCAAGTCATTAGTATGGTAGTCTCCCAGCACCTAGTCCCTAGTTTTTCATCCCTAGGAGCCTGTTTCTCCTCCATTCTATCCCTCCTAGCCACATACGCGCCCTTGTTTTCATCACTAGAGTAAAAGTGCACCCTCTTCCACCTATTTAAGATATTCTTCAGTTAGTTCCATGATTAGTGGATTTGTTCCTTGATTTGAGGACTGATTACTAGTTTAATTGATTGAACCACTTAAATAGACCTCCAGAGAGACTAGATTAGCTATACTGACTACTGACAGCTCCTCGTGTACCCATATTGGAGTCTCTTTCCCTAAATTTGTGCCACATGCGAAAGTTAGACTCAATTAGACTCAATTAGACTCATTTGACTGATGTTTGACCACTTATGACCACTATTACTGATTGGATGATGTCTCCAATGTCAACCAAGCCACACATTGAGGATAATTAAAATGACCTTAGGAGGAATTCAAATTCATTTGAGTGTATTCAGTTATTATTCACTTTTCACAGTGCCAGCTCAGAGTTTATGTATGATACAATAGTTTTTGTCATTTCTTGTGTATGAGTGATTATTGAATATAAATTTCTTCTTCTTCTTTATGCACTTCTTGACTGATTTTTAGTGACATCTGATACAACTGAGTGATCCTACTTCTAAAATATCACATGGTATGAGAGATGAAAGCATCTATTCAAATTACAGTAGTAGCAGTTGCAGCAATTCCTTGAGCAGTTGTCTTTCATTGAGCACCAGAAGCCTCTAGGTTTCCACAACAAATCCTGGTGCTATTTCATAGAATTCACTGGAGCAATCCAGTGAGTTCTATCCAGGTGTGAAGGACCTAGTCACATGTGCTCAATGTCCTAACACAATGTTCAATTCGAATTGCAGCAGATCTCCATTTCATAATTCTCATTTTGTTTTGCAGGACTATCCTCTATTCAACTTTGAATTCTTCAGTGTCATGGATCTCAATTTGAATTCATTCAACTACTTCAAATGCACTTCAAATGGAAGTCAAATATGGACATCTTATTGAAGTCGGAGATCCTTTCTAGAGTGGTGAATGGCTCTGCAGTTGAGCCCACTAGTGCAGTAGAGAAATCCAAGTACTTAGACAACCTTGATGAAGCAGTAAGACTACTACTACTTAGAATTTATGAAGACCTACACTTTCATGTTATTGATTTGAAGAATCCAAAGGATTTTTGGGACAAGATCGAATATCTTATTGGTCAAAAGGATGACTTGAAGGGTCATAAATTAGAAAATGAGCTCATATCCTTGAGCCCAAGCAGTTGTGAAACTATCACTGAGTTACTCAATAAATTCAAGAACTTGATTTCACAGTTGAATAGGAATGGGATTGAGAAAGAAGAAAATAAACTCATCCTTACCATCCTGTCAAAGCTAGGCCCTGATTATTCAATGTTTGTTTCGACCTTCCATTCAACAAAGTTGTCCATTCCAAGATGGAAATTTCCTTCGCTTGAAGACTTCATCCAATATCTCACACTTGAGGAGGAGAAGCTAGTGCACATGGGAGTGATAAAAACCAAATTGGATTCATCTCTTGCATCTACTGAGTCGAGAAGAGGGAATGGTAAAGGAAAACAAAAGAAATCTGACCGGAAGTCAAATGACCAAAAGCACAAGGAGGCTCCATGTTGAGATATTGTAACTTCAAAGAATATTATATTTGTACTTTATTATTCTAGAGATGTTTCATTCCTCTGTGAAGATCTTATTGTATATCCGGAGATGTTTATTCCTCCGTCGGAATGTGGTAACTCGGGTTATTAGACTTCCCTAGTGGAGGTCGGCCCTGTATGTGTTATGTGGGTCAAAGGGTTATTAGACCACCCTAGAGGGGTCGGCCCAGTCTGTTGTAGTGGGGTATTTAACCCATTGGTTAAATACGAGCCTACGTGTACCTGTGCAAAATACATGTCAGTGTAGTGTATAAATAGAGGAGGTGTGTTCCTCATTATACACATTCACTCACTTGAGGATAGCGCACTTGTGGAGGAGAGGTCTGCAATTGTGGAGGAGGAGATCATGTCTCAGGGTTTTATCTTTGTATATTGCTGGTCATCTATATTGAGGAAGCTTTGCTGGGTTTTCTACCCCATGAGGGTTTCCCAGGATAAATCTCTGTCTCTTGTGTTTATGCTGTGCTTGTTGTTTCTTCAGTGATCCTGTATATGCTATTATTGTGAAATGGAATGTAATGCTGCTATTTTCTGTCTTAGCATATTGAATTTTAACATGGTATCAGAGCTAACCTGAAGGAAGACAAGGTATGGCACTAAAGACACTTGCTTTACTTACGACAATTTGAAGGTTAGGGTTTTACATAGCAAAAACCAGTCATCGTAGCACTTTCGCTATAAATCCGTTTTGGTGAATTTTTCGGATTTGAAATTGTTACAGGACGAAGCTAAAATCTCCAGGTACATTGTGTCCAAAGGACAACCTCTAATTCGTTGTAATTTGTGATTTATGATCTGTACAATATAGGGTTTCGGCCTCTTCCAGATCTGAGTCAAAATCAGGTGACCTTGGGAAAAAGGTCATAACTTGGACTAGGAAGCTCCAAATGAAATTTCGTGAAACGTGACAGGTAGTACACAGAATGTACTATCTCAGAAAACTTTTTCAGAGGCCGAAGTTGAACCAGTGACACGTGGCACGCCGTACAAGTTCGCTCTCCTGTATTATCTCATAAACAGGTCACGTTGCGACACTTGGCATAAATATCTCTCAGAGAATCCAATTGAGGTCAAACCTATCAGGATGGAAAGATAACAGGCCGAGATATCTCAGAAAACGTTTTCAGAGGCCGAAGGTCAAACAGTGACACGTGGCACGCCGTACAAGTTCGCTCTCCTGTATTTTCCCAAAACAGGTCACGTTGCGACATTTGGCATAACTCTCTCTCAGAACATCCAATTGAGGTCAGACCTGTCAGGATGGAAAGCTAACAGGTCAGGCTATCTCAGAAAACTTTTTCAGACCCTGTGGATCAAAAATTTCGGAGTTACACCAGAAACAATCAGGTACATATTTCTTTCAAAACAGAATTATTTTTTGGTACCTTCATTCATGGCTTCCGGAATTTAGGGCTTTGAAGAAAGTTGGAATTTTTGTAATCGGAGACCACGGCTGGATGCTACTCATCAAAATAGAAATTTAGAGACCCAGATCAGAATTTTTGGTTGGGCAGAAGGCCGGGCTTGATTAGACCCTAGTTCGGGACTTTGATCAGAAAAGCGGAAAATTAGGGCTTCTGTAAAAATGGGAATTTTTGAAATCTGTGACCACGGCTGGAAGCTCCTCAGAAAAATAGAAGCTTAGAGCTTTGGATCAAACTTTTTGATGGGGCAAAAGAGTGGGCTTCATCAAACCCCAGTTCAGGGTCACGTCCAGTGAATCCGAAAGTTTCAAAGGCAAAATTGAGGAGTAAAACTTTGCAGTTTTCAAATTCTAAATATATCAGTTTGATCAGCTCATCAAGGCGCATATTTCTATCCTTTCGGAAGTTTGAAATTCAAAGTTTGAATTTTTGGGGTTTCTCTGACAAACCCATATCCAGCTCCAGGTCCAGTTCTTGCAAATCAAGTGGATAGGGTTAATCCTAGAAGAAGATGGATTGGTCACCTGCATAAGTGAAGGAGTTCCTATTTCAGAGGGAGATGAGGCTAAGACTTTACATAAGGAGATTACAAGCGATCTCGAGACGTATGACTCATCGAGGTATGTTTTGATATTTGTTCATGATTAAGTTTATGATATGTTTGTCTTCATGTTATTACGGTTAGTACAATCTTGATTCTAGATTTGTTGTATCACCTTAACAAAATTATGAATGCATGATAGAAGATATTCATTGGTTAGGGTGTTGACACTTATGATTGTACTAATGCATTATGATGTTGTGTGAGGTTGATGTTGTCCGCTAACAAGATACAGGTACATCACAAAAGACAAATCAGGTTCCATGACCATGAAAACATGAAGACAAAGACTCATCCACAATCTTTGTTCTACTTACGAGGTATGTATGACTTTGTTATATTATGCTTAACCTATGAGACATGCAGGTTCTAGCTCAGGATCTCTAAATCATTGAAGAGATTGTTTAGGTATGTTGTACATAACCAAGTAGGTATACTAATCCAGGTATGTTTCCCATGAATCTTACCTTGTGTTAGGATCCCCTATATAAGTATACTTGGAATGATTGGTTATGCTTATTCATAAAGTTAGTAATCAAAGGATTATGCATATTATATCTTTTATCTTGATTGATGATATGCATGAGAAAAAGAAGACTTCCCTGAAATCTTGAATACTAATGTTTATTAACTATAATCATGACTATACATTTTCAAGATTATTTAGTACTATAATGTTTTGATAGCATTTAGAATATACTAATGAGTATATGTTTGTGTATGAGATCATGAGGATGACTCTTGAGCATGCACAGTGGTACAGAATGAATAGAAATTCAAAAGACATACAGAAGATCAAGCGGAAGGCAACCACACAAACACAAAAGATAAGTATTTGAGTTGTTATTTGAAATAGTAATAATATTGCCTATAATAGGTTGTATGCATATTTGTATTCCCATAATATATAATGCTGAGTGTAAACATTCATAGAGCATTGAACAGTATACTACTAATGTGCATATGATTGACAAGTTGGACAAACATTCCATTGTTGCTTGTCTAGAATGAAACCTCTTTGCTGACATGCCGAGAGCTGTGCACACTCTCGATAGTATGTTCTGGTAGAGATGGAAGGCATCTAGATAGCCACTGTATGCATACAGGATATGGGAAAGTGTTGTGCCAAAGTATTGGTCAAGATAGTTGCATAACTATGTAAATGATATCTGTATGCATAATAGGTTATCATGTCAATATGATTTGATGATTATGAAGTATTACTAATCCTGTACTTAATTTTGATTTGTAGGAAAGATCATGATGAATGATGAACACTGAACAAGCAATGGATGTTCAACAAAAGATTTAAAAATCAAATGATAGAAGGCTTGTGGCTAGAAGATTCTCTTAGAAAAGAGAAAGAGAATCATGATGAGATGTTTGTTCCAATTGGATAGATAAAACCATTCTCTTAATGGTGTAATCAAAGAAGAAGTGTGATTTAGGTTCTGTATGGGTACCCAGGATCGATAATCAATTGATGAGCTTAATGATCACCACGAGTGATGTGGATCTCAACCTTTGCTACAAGGTTGAATATGGTTTTTATACATAGATGACATGGATGCAAGAAGGAAATCACCACAGAGTTCGAATAATATTGAGGCTCATATCAGTAGACCCATCTATCGAGAGATGGCACAGATAGATATGCAGAAAATCATTCAATGCAGAGTGTGAATGATGTTCAGTCACAAAGGGAGAATTGACAGTTTCTTAATAAGCTTGGGCTTTACCAAAAGTAAAGTTGTTTCTAACCTTTACCTTAAGGCTATGGATCATACTTTTATTATAATATCTTTCTTATAGGGAATGAGAAATAGATCATGAAAAGAAAGAAGAAGATGGCTGCAGAAATGAAAAATGAAAGATCTCAGATTGATGCATTACTTCCTAAGTCTGGAAGTATGGCAAGGCTTAGAAGGAATCTTTCTCAACCAGGGAAAGTGTGCTGAGAAATATTAAAAAGAATTGATGTGTTGGAATGGCCACTCTCATGAATTCCAACTTGAAGTTCTTAGCAGATGACTCATTAGAGTTAGTGGATATAACTCTGAACAGACAAATTATTGGGTCTTTGATATATCTAACATATACTAGGTTAGATATATGCCTTGTTATGAACACCTTGAGTCAGTATCTAGTGGAAACTAGATGTGCTTACCTGATAGTTGCAAAGCATGTGATGAGGCACATAAAGGACACGATAGAATTTGATCTATGCTATATTGAAGATCATGACTTCAGATGGCTATTCAGATTCTGATTGGGCAGGAAGTGTTTCAGACAGGAAGAACACATCGAGAGGATGTTATTGTCTGGGATTAGCCATGATCTCGTGGTTTAGCTGGAAGCAGTCTAGTGTGGCTCTCAGCACAAACGGAATATATGGCTGTTTGCTTTGCTAGTTGTGAAGAAGTTTGGCTTCAGGATTGTTTGACTTAGAGATAGAACCAACTGTGATCCTATGTGACAAATAGAGTTGTATCAAGATGACATAGAATCTAGTGTTCCGTGATAAGTCAAAGAAGATAGGGATCTAACAAGATTTGACGCAGGAAGGAACTATAAAGTTTGAATTTGTAACAGGTTACCAATGTACTAACCAAACCTTTGTCTTGATTGAAATTTGAATACTTCTGAGACAAGCTTGGTGTAGTTCAAAAGGACCCTCCTCGAAAGGGGGAGTAGTATAGTCACTGATGATGAGATTGTCTCATCATACAACAAGGTCGATGTTGAGGTAACCTGTTCTCTACACCTAGATACTTAGAAATATTTAGATTTAGGACTCTTATACTTAGAATACTTAGTTTTACTTTTACATGCTTTTGATGTTAGATGTATTAGTAAGAATACATACTTTTGATGACACATGTATTGATTAATGTACTTGTATTGTTGAGGATACTTGTACTTGTATTGATGAGAATACATGTGGGGATTGTATCATCCTTGAACACATGTTCTAAAGTGAGCCGTAGACGTATGGTCTCCGAAAATGAAGTCCTTAGTGGACAGGTAGGGATTGGATCATCCCTGGACTTTCAGTCCTAAAGAGATCCGTAGACGTGAGGTCTCCGAGAATGAAGTCCTTAGAGGACAGTTGAGGGGATTGGATCATTCCTGGACTTTCAGTCCTAAAGAGAGCCGTAGACGTGAGGTCTCCGAGAATGAATTCCTTAGTGGACAGTTGAGGGGATTGGATCATCCCTGGACTTTCAGTCCTAAAGAGAGCCGTAGACGTGAGGTCTCCGAGAATGAAGTCCTTAGTGGACAGTTGAGGGGATTGGATCATCCCTGGACTTTCAGTCCTAAAGAGAGCCGTAGACGTGAGGTCTCCGAGAATGAAGTCCTTAGTGGACAGTTGAGGGGATTGGATCATCCCTGGACTTTCAGTCCTAAAGAGAGCCGTAGACGTGAGGTCTCCGAGAATGAAGTCCTTAGTGGACAGTTGAGGGGATTGGATCATCCATGGACTTTCAGTCCTAAAGAGAGCCGTAGACGTGAGGTCTCCGAGAATGAAGTCCTTAGAGGACAGTTGTGGGGATTGCATCATCCCGGAACTGCTAGTTCAAAATGTACGTGATGGGGATTGCATCATCCCGGAACTGCTAGTTCAAAATGTACGTGATGGGGATTGCATCATCCCGGAACTGCTAGTTCAAAATGTACGTGATGGGGATTGCATCATCCCGGAACTGCTAGTTCAAAATGTACGTGATGGGGATTGCATCATCCCGGAACTGCTAGTTCAAAATGTACGTGATGGGGATTGCATCATCCCGGAACTGCTAGTTCAAAATGTACGTGATGGGGATTGCATCATCCCGGAACTGCTAGTTCAAAATGTACGTGATGGGGATTGCATCATCCCGAAACTGCTAGTTCAAAATGTACGTGATGGGGATTGCATCATCCCGGAACTGCTAGTTCAAAATGTACGTGATGGGGATTGCATCATCCCGAAACTGCTAGTTCAAAATGTACGTGATGGGGATTGCATCATCCCGGAACTGCTAGTTCAAAATGTACGTGATGGGGATTGCATCATCCCGGAACTGCTAGTTCAAAATGTACGTGATGGGGATTGTATCATCCCCGGACTTTGGTCCCTGAACTGATCCGTAGACGAATGGTCTCCGAGAAAGTGATTTTATTGATGATGTGGTTACTTGTATCGGTAGGATACTTGTATTGATGATGTGGTATTGATGATGTGGTTACTCGTATCGGTAGGATACTTGTATTGATGATGTGGTTACTTGTATCGGTAGGATACTTGTATTGCTGATCATGTGATGACGATGCTGCTGATCGTGAGATGACGATGCTGCTGATCGTGTGATGACGATGCTGATGATCGTGTGATGACGATGCTGATGATCGTGTGATGACGATGCTGATGATCGTGTGATGACGATGCTAATGATCGTGTGATGACGATGCTGATGATCGTGTGAGGACGATGCTGATGATCGTGTGATGACGATGCTAATGATTGTGAGATGACGATACTGATGATCGTGAGGATCCAGATGTTGATTTTGTTGTAGCTATTCGAGTGCTGCAGAAGATAAAGACTCAGTACTGAAGATGTTGATGTTCCAGTATTGAAGATGTTCCAGTAACTGCTTGAGTTACTGATGATGTTGAGAAAGCTTCCAATGATTTATAGATGTATCATGTATGATGTTGATGACTCCTTGCTCATGCAGATGTTGTTATAATATCATTCTCGTTAAGGGGGAGTGTTGAGATATTGTAACTTCAAAGAATATTATATTTGTACTTTATTATTCCAGAGATGTTTCATTCCTCTATGAAGATCTTATTGTATATCCGGAGATGTTTATTCCTCCGTCGGAATGTGGTAACTCGGGTTATTAGACTTCCCTAGTGGAGGTCGGCCCTGTATGTGTTATGTGGGTCAAAGGGTTATTAGACCACCCTAGAGGGGTCGGCCCAGTTTGTTGTAGTGGGGTATTTAACCCATTGGTTAAATACGAGCCTACGTGTACCTGTGTAAAATACATGTCAGTGTAGTGTATAAATAGAGGAGGTGTGTTCCTCATTATACACATTCACTCACTTGAGGATAGTGCACTTGTGGAGGAGAGGTCTGCAATTGTGGAGGAGGAGATCATGTCTCAGGGTTTTATCTTTGTATATTGCTGGTCATCTATATTGAGGAAGCTTTGCTGGGTTTTCTACCCCATGAGGGTTTCCCAGGATAAATCTCTGTCTCTTGTGTTTATGCTGTGCTTGTTGTTTCTTCAGTGATCCTGTATATGCTATTATTGTGAAATGGAATGTAATGCTGCTATTTTCTGTCTTAGCATATTGAATTTTAACACTCCAAACTAGTTAGATGGAGTTTCGAATCCTAATAAGGAAAAGACATCTCAAAAGGGAAAATACAAGTGCACATACTGCAACTGAGGATATCACCCTGAGAGCTCATGTATGAAGAATACCATAGATATCATGGCTTCACTTCTTGAAAAAAATAATCTTTCAGTACCTACATGTGCTAGAAAGAAAGAGAGTGAACCATCTAGATATGAGAACAAAGAGAGATGCCATGCCCTCATGCCAGGTGCATCAACTCAATCCTCCTTCATCATAGATTATGGAGCATCAAGACACATGTGTTCCTCCAACGATCTCTTCATTGGATTCAAAGCTACTGTTGGACCATCCATCATGTTGGGGAATGATTATGAGGTCTCCCCTGAGGGGATTGGAAGAATCAAACTTGATCATGGGTACTTCTCAGATGTGCTCAATGTCCCCACTCTCACTAAAAATATAGTTTCATTATATCATATGATCCATATTGGAGATCCCAAGAGGGTGAACTTCTCTCCAAATGAGGTCAAAATTCAAGACATGGTATCAGGATCTACCATTGCAAAAGGTATTGCAAACCACAAAACAAAACTCTATGAGTTCTCAGACTTTCCACCTCTCTCAAAGCAATCTTCTCTTCACACTCATGCAAATGAAGAGAGTAGGCTATGTCATCTCAGCTACAAACAGTTGCAGAGCATGCAAACTCAAAAGTTAGTTGAAGATCCATCCAAACTCATATTTTCCCAAGGCACCTGTAAAAGTTGCTTGAATGGAAAAAATACAACAAGGATGGTTGAGAAAATGAAGACTCAGAAAGTAGAGCGAAAGCTAGATCCATATCCACAATACCCTAGAGATCTACATCTATTTTTCAAATCCTATTGCAAAGTGGGCCACCATCACTGTTGGATACACCAGTGATCTGGTTGAAGATCCACCATCATCGTATCATAGTTCATTTGGTAAAAATCTCACCCATTTTGGTTGAAAGGAGATATCAAAGAACTACATGGACATTCATGGAGCTAATCCTATCTCAGTTGGTGTGGATCACATGTTTCAGAATGATATTCCCATTTTTGGATTTGTTTCCACCATGTTTGGTCAAAAGAGAAAGTTCAGGAAGTCTATAGATTCACTTGCTTCCACTGAAGGAGAAGTCAAGCACATGTTCTCAATAGATCTCAATTCAATTCTAAAATTGTCCAAAAGATGAGAAAGTGGTGCACAATCCTTCTTTTATATACTTGAGGTGACTTGTTGAGAAATTCATCTAGGCTAATGCACCCTCATGGAGTGGATAAGGATAAATTGATTTCAAGCTTTTCTTTTTGCTTCCCTTTCTTCCTTTGCTTTATCATGCTTTTTTGTTTTTTGAATGCTTATTTCCTACTTTTCTACCTTGTCCTGCTTTTCTTCCTTATCCTTGTTTTTCATGTTTTTCTGCCTGATATTTCTTTCTACTTTTCCTGAGTTTTATTGCTTTTCTTCCTTGTGCCATATTTTCCTTTCTTTCTCCTACTTTCCCATCATTAAATGGTTTCATATTTTCTTCTTTTTCAATCTATCTCTTGGTCAAATATGTTAGGATATTCCTATACTCCATCCTAGTCCTTCTAGCATTTCTGCCATTTTCATTTTCAGTCATGCATGCAAAATTAGGGTTTGCATGCAATTAGGGTTTGCATGCATACTAGTCATTAGTACCAGCACCTAGCCCTCAGTAAACTATCCCATTGAGCTTCATTCAGATCAGTTTTAGCTCTCCTAGAGCTTAGTGCGCCCTCCTCTCACCTACTGCATGAGAAGGGCGCCTTTCTTCACCTACCAGTCCAGTTTAGTCCAGTTATCTTCAGTTCTTTCCCTGATTTAAGGATTAACTGACTCCTAACTGACCTTATCACTCCAATGGACCTCCAGTGTGACTAGATAGCCTATTCTAACTCCAGTTAGCTCCATCTATGCCCTCCACTGAGCCTCCTTCACTACATTAGTGCTTCCATGTGCCAGTTACACCAACCACACTCAGTTAGACTCCGTTTGACTCCCAGTTGACCATTACTTGTGCATTGAAAACTTCATTGATGAGAAGGTGGACTCCTAGTTATGCTTTGATGACTCTCCACTGATTATGGATCTATGCACGAAGGTAATTCAAATTACACCTAGTGAATTCGAATCCTCACCCTCAGCATTGTATATTTACAAGTTTACTATTCAGATTTATGTAACATGTGTAATTATTCTGCCTCTATCACACCTCCTTTGGATCTATGTTCTATTGCTTCTCTCTTCTTCTATTATTCCTAAATTCTTTCATTGTGAGGTTTACATAATCTCTTTGGATCTTATGTGGACATTTTTTCTTCATTAGAAGAGGATTCACTGTGATCTTCATTAGAATCTGAAGGAATAGTTGGAGAGAAAGGCATGAAGTGTGAGATCATAGTTCAAGAAGATTCAGATCTAGAACCAACACCTATTCTCAGTCCAGATTCAAGGTCAATATGGGCTCACACGGTCCCTGCTACCACTGAGAACACAGTTGATGATTTATCTGTTCACATAACTACTAGACTTCAACATCATGCCAACCTTGCATTATGCCATCCACCTCTCCATGAGAGATGCAACATGATGATGGGGCTTTCTCTTCCATCTCTTGGAAAGAATCCCCATGTTCCATTCGCTCTAGTTACAGAAAGAGTTCCTGAAAGACTTGCTTCGTCCAACACATTCTCTACATAGTGGGAGGCATATAAAGAGACTAGATCCAGATCTAGCTCCTACTTTGGCTTCTTACAGGGGATCATCTTGCCAAGGCATTTGCAAATGTTTTCACTGATGAAAGCTTCTTTCTTTTCTGCATAGTATGATGGTTCTTTGAGTTATTAACTGTTCTTTTGAGGGGGGGTATTTTTCCCACGAGGTTTTCCCCATTTCCTTGGTTTATGGATAGTTCTTTATTTCTTCTATCATTTCTTTGATTGTATGGGTGACCTTTGGTCCTAGTTACCAGGTCCCAGGATGGATTAAGGGGGGGGTGTTAGGATATTCCTATACTCCATCCTAGTCCTTCTAGCATTTCTGTCATTTTCATTTTCAATCATGCATGCAAAATTAGGGTTTGCATGCAACTAGGATTTGCATGCATCCTAGTCATCAGTACCAGCTCCTAGCCCTCAGTAAACTAGCCCCCGGAGCTTCCTTCAGATCAATTTTATCTCTACTAGAGCTTAGTGCACCCTCCTTTAACCTATTGCATGAGAAGGGCACCTTTCTTCACCTACCAGTCCAGTTTACTTTAGTTATCTTCAGTTCTTTCCTTGATTTAATGATTAACTGACTCCTAACTGACCTTATCACTCCGATGGACCTCCAGTGTGACTAGATATCCTATTATGACTCTAGTTAGCTCCATCTATGCCCTCCATTGAGCCTCCTTCACTACATTAGTGCTTCCATGTACCAGTTACACCAACCACACTAAGTTAGACCTAGTTTCACTCCCGGTTGACCATTACTTGTGCAGTGATGAATTCACTGATGAGAAGGTGGACTCCTAGTTATGCTTTGATCACTCTCCACTGATTATGGATCTGTGCATGAAGGCTAATTAAAACTACACCTAGTGAATTCGAATCCTCATCCTCAGCATTGTATATTTACCATTTTACTATTCAGATTTATGTAACATGTGTAATTATTCTGCCTCTATTAGAGCTCCTTTGGATCTATGTTCTATTGCTTCTCTTTTGTTCTATTATTCCTAAATTCTTTCATTGTTAGGTTTACATCATCTCTTTGGATCTTATGTGGGCATTTTTTCTTCATTAGAAGAGGAGTCACTGTGATCTTCATCAGAATCTGAAGGAATAGTCGGAGAGAAAGGCATGAAGTGTGAGATCATAGTTCAAGAAGATTTAGATCTAGAACCAACACCTATTCTCAGTCCAGATTCAAGGTCAATATGGGATCACACAGTCCTTGCTACCACTGAGAACAAAGTTGATGATTTATCTATTCACAGAACTACTAGTCTTCAACATCATGCCAACCTTACATTATGCCATCCACCTCTCCATGAGAGATGCAGCATGATGATGGGGTTCTCTCTTCCATATCTTGGAAAGAATCCTCATGTTCAATTTGGTCCAGTTGCAGAACGAGTTCCTGAAAGACTTGCTTCATCCAACACATTCTCTACATAGTGGGAGGCATATCAAGAGACCGGATCCAGATCTAGCTCCTACTTTGGCTTCCTACAGGGGATCAGCTTGCCAAGCCTTTTGCAAAAGTTTTCACTGATGAAAGCTTCTTTATTTTCTGCATAGTATGATGGTTCTTTGAGTTATTAACTGTTCTTTTGAGGGGCGGTATTTTCCCCATGAGTTTTTCCCCATTTCCTTGGTTTATGGATAGTTCTTTATTTCTTCTATCATTTCTTTGATTGTATGGGTGACCTTTGGTCCTAGTTACCAGGGCACAAGTTGGATTGAGGGGGGGTGTTAGGATATTCCTATACTCCATCCTAGTCCTTCTAGCATTTCTGTTAGTTTCATTTTCAATCATGCATGCAAAATTAGGGTTTGCATGCACTTTGCATGCATCCTAGTCATCAGTACAAGCACCTAGCCCTCAGTAAACTAGCCCTCGGAGCTTCCTTCATTTCAGTTTTAGCTCTCCTAGAGATTAGTGCACCCTCCTTTCACCTACTGCATGAGAAGGGCGCCTTTCTTCACCTACCAATCCAGTTTTGTTTAGTTATCTTCAGTTCTTTCCTTGATTTAAGGATTAACTGACTCCTAACTGACCTTATCACTCCGATGGACCTCCAGTGTGACTAGATAGCCTATTATGACTCCAGTTAGCTCCATCTGCACCCTCCATTGAGCCTCCTTCACTACATTAGTGCTTCCATGTGCCAGTTACACCAACCACACTCAGTTAGACCTAGTTTGACTCCCAGTTGACCATTGATTGTGCATTGATCACTTCAGTATGAGAAGGTGGACTCCTAGTTATGCTTTGATGAATCTCCACTTATTGTGGATCTGTGGATGAAGGCTAATTCGAACTACACCTAGTGAATTCAAATCCTCATCCTCAACATTGTATATTTACTAGTTTACTATTCAGATCTATGTAGCATGTGTAATTATTCTGCCTCTATCAAAGCTCCTTTGGATCTATGTTCTATTGCTTCTCTCTTCTTCTATTATTCCTAAATTCTTTCATTGTGAGGTTTACATCATCTTTTTGGATCTTATGTGGGAATTTTTTCTTCATTAGAAGAGGAGTCACTGTGATCTTCATCAGAATCTGAAGGAATAGTCGCAGAGAAAGGCGTAAAGAGTGAGATCATAGTTCAGGAAGATTTAGATCTAGAACCAACACCTATTCCGAGTCCAAATTCAAGGTCAATATGGGCTCACACAGTCCTTTCTACCACTAAGAACAAAGTTGATGATTTATCTGTTCACAGAACTACTAGACTTCAACATCATGCCAACCTTGCATTATGCCATCCACCTCTCCAAGAGAGATGCAGCATGATGATGGGGTTCTCTCTTCCATATCTTGGAAAGAATCCTCATGTTCAATTCGGTCCAGTTACAGAAAGAGTTCCTGAAAGACTTGCTTCATCCAAGACATTCTCTACAAAGTGGGAGGCATATCAAGAGACTAGATCCAGATCTAGCTCCTACTTTGGCTTCCTACAGGGGATCAGCTTGCTAAGCCTTTTGCAAAAGTTTTCACTGATGAAAGCTTCATTATTTTCTGCATAATATGATGGTTATTTGAGTTATTAACTGTTCTTTTGAGGGGCAGTATTTTTCCCATGAGGTTTTCCCCATTTCCTCGGTTTATGGACAGTTCTTTATTTCTTCTATCATTTCTTTGATTGTATGGGTGACCTTTGGTCCTAGTTACCAGGGCCCAAGATGGATTGAGGGGGGGTGTTAGGATATTCCTATACTCCATCCTAGTCCTTCTAGCATTTCTGTTAGTTTCATTTTCAGTCATGCATGCAAAATTAGGGTTTGCATGCACTTTGCATGCATCCTAGTCATCAGTACCAGCACTTAGCCCTCAGTAAACTAGCCCCCAGAGCTTCCTTCATATCATTTTTATCTCTCCTAGAGATTAGTGCACCTTCCTTTCACCTACTGCATGAGAAGGGCACCTTTCTTCGCCTACCAGTCTATTTTAGTTTAGTTATCTTCATTTCTTTCCTTGGTTTAAGGATTAACTGACTCCTAACTGACCTTATCACTCCGATGGATCTCCAGTGTGACTAGATAGCCTATTATGACTCCAGTTAGCTCCATCTATGCCATCCATTGAGCCTCCTTCATTACATTAGTGATTCCATGTGCCAGTTACTCCAACCACACTCACTTAGACCTAGTTTGACTCCCAGTTGACCATTGCTTGTGCATTGATCTCTTCAGTATGAGAAGGTGGACTCCTAGTTATGCTTTGATGAATCTCCACTTATTATGGATCTATGGATGAAGGCTAATTCGAACTACACCTAGTGAATTCAAATCCTCATCCTCAGCATTGTATATTTGCCAGTTTACTATTCAGATTTATGTAACATGTGTAATTTTTTTGCCTCTATCAAAGCTCCTTTGGATCTATGTTCTATTGCTTCTCTCTTCTTCTATTATTCCTAAATTCTTTCATTGTGAGGTTTACATCATCTCTTTGGATCTTATGTGGGAATTTTTTCTTCATTAGAAGAGGAGTGACTATGATCTTCATAAGAATCTGAAGGAATAGTCGAAGAGAAAGGCATGAACCGTGAGATCATAGTTCAGGAAGATTCAGATCCAGAACCAGCACCTATTCTCAGTCCAGATTCAAGGTCAATATGGGCTCACACAATCCTTTCTACCACTGAGAACACAGTTGATGATTTATCTGTTCACAAAACTACTAGACTTCAACATCATGCCAACCTTGCATTATGCCATCCACCTATCCATGAGAGATGCAACATGATGATGGGGTTCTCTCTTCCATATCTTGGAAAGACTCGTCATGTTCCATTCGCTCCAGTTACAGAAAGAGTTCCTGAAATACTTGCTTCATCCAACACATTCTCTACACAGTGGGAGGCATATCAAGAGACCAGATCCAGATCTAGCTCCTACTTTGGCTTCCTACAGGGGATCAACTTGCCAAGTCTTTTGCAAAATTTTTCACTGATGAAAGGTTCTTTCTTTTCTACATAGTATGATGGTTCTTTGAGTTATTAACTAATATTTTGAGCGGGGGTATTTTTCCCATGAGGTTTTCCCCATTTCCTCAGTTTATGGACAGTTCTTTATTTCTTCTATCATTTCTTTGATTGTATGGGTGACCTTTGGTCCTAGTTACTAGGGCCCAGGATGGATTAAGGGGGGGTGTTAGGATATTCCTATACTCCATTCTAGTCGTTATAGCATTTCTGTCATTTTCATTTTCAGTCATGCATGCAAAATTAGGGTTTGCATGCATGCTAGTCATTAGTAGCAGCACCTAGCCCTCAGTAAACTAGCCCCTGGAGTTTCCTTCAAATAAGTTTTAGCTCTCTTAGAGACTAGTGCACCTTCCTTTCACCTACTGCATGAGAAGGGTGCCTTTCTTCACCTACCAGTCCAGTTTAGTTCCGTTATCTTCAGTTCTTTCCCTTATTTAAGGATTAACTGACTCCTAACTGACCTTATCACTCCAATGGTCCTCCAGTGTGACTAGATAGCCTATTATGACTCCAGTTAGCTCCATCTACGCCCTTCATTGAGCCTCCTTCACTACATTAGTGCTTCCATGTGCCAGTTAAAACAACCACACTTAGTTAGACTCAGTTTGACTCCCCGTTGACCATTACTTGTGCATTGATGACTTCACTGATGAGAAGGTGGACTCCTAGTTATGCTTTGATGACTCTCCACTGATTATGGATCTGTCCATGAAGGCTAATTTGAAATACACCTAGTGAATTAAAATCCTCATCCTCAGCACTGTATATTTACAAGTTTACTATTCAGATTTATGTAACATGTGTAATTATTTTGCCTCTATCAGAGCTCCTTTGGATCTATGTTCTATTGCTTCTCTCTTCTTCTATTATTCCTAAATTCTTTCATTGTGAGGTTTACATCATCTCTTTAGATATTATGTGGGCATTTTTTCTTCATTAGAAGAGGAGTCACTGTGATCTTCATAAGAATCTGAAGGAATATTTGGAGAGAAAAGCATGAAGTGTGAGATCATAGTTCAAGAAGATTCAGATCCAGAACCAACACCTATTCTCAGTCCAGATTCAAGGTCAATATGGGCTCACACAATCATTGCTACCACTAAGAACACTGGTGATGATTTATCTGTTCAAAGAACTACTAGACTTCAACATCATGCCAACCTTGCATTATGCCATCTAACTCTCCATGAGAGATACATCATGACGATGGGATTCTCTCTTCCATATCTTGGAAAGACTCCTCATGTTCCATTCGCTCCAGTTACAGAAAGAGTTCCTGAAAGACTTGCTTCATCCAACACATTCTCTACATAGTTGGAGGCATATCAAGAGACCAGATCCAGATCTAGCTTGTACTTTTGCTTCCTACAGGGGATTAGCTTGCCAATTCGTTTGCAAAAGTTTTCACTGATGAAAGTTTCTTTCTTTTCTGCATAGTATGATGGTTCATTGAGTTATTAATTGTTCTTTTGAGGGGGGGTATTTTTCCCACGAGGTTTTCCCCATTTCCTCGGTTTATGGACAGTTCTTTATTTCTTCTATCATTTCTTTTATTGTATGGGTGACCTTTGGTCCTAGTTACCAGGGCCCAGGATGGATTAAGGGGGGGTGTTAGGATATTCCTATACTGCATCCTAGTCCTTCTAGAATTTCTGTCATTTTCATTTTCTATCATGCATGCAAAATTAGGGTTTGCATGCATTTTTCATGCATCCTAGTCATCAGTACCAGCACCTGGACCTCATTAAAATAGCCCCCGGAGCTTCCTTCAGATCAATTTTAGCTCTCCTAGAGCTTAGTGCACCCTTCTTTCACCTACTGCACGAGAAGGGCACCTTTCTTCACCTACCAGTCCATTTTAGTTCGGGTTTCTTCAGTTCTTTCCTTGATTTAAGTATTAACTGACTCCTAACTGACGTTGTCACTCCGACGGACCTCCAGTGTCAATAGATAGCCTATTATGACTCCAGTTAGCTCCATCTACGCCCTCCATTGAGCATCCTTCACTACATTAGTGCTTCCATGTGCTAGTTGCACCAACCACACTCACTTAGACTCAGTTTGACTCCCGGTTGACCATTACTTGTGCATTGATGACTTCACTGATGAGAAGGTGGATTCCTAGTTATGCTTTGATGACTCTCCACTGATTATGGATCTGTGCATGAAGGCTAATTCGAATTACACCTAGTGAATTCGAAGCCTCATCCTCAGCATTGTATATTTACCAGTTTACTATTCAGATTTATGTAACATGTGTAATTATTCTACCTCTATCAAAGCTCCTTTGGATCTATGTTCTATTGCTTCTCTCTTCTTCTATTATTCCTAAATTCTTTCATTGTGAGGTTTACATAATCTCTTTGGATCTTATGTGGGCATTTTTTCTTCATTAGAACAGGAGTCACTGTGATCTTCATCAGAATCTGAAGGAATAGTCGGAGAGAAAGGCATGAAGTGTGAGATCATAGTTCAAGAAGATTCAGATACAGAACCAACACCTATTCTCAGTCCAGATTCAAGGTCAATATGGGCTCACACAGTCCTTGCTACCACTGAGAACAAAGTTTATGACTTATCTGTTCACAGAACTACTAGACTTCAACATCATGCCAACCTTGCATTATGCCATCCACCTCTCCATGAGAGATGCAACATGATCATGGGGTTCTCTCTTCCATAAATTGGAAAGACTCCTCATGTTCCATTCACTCCAGTTACAGAAAGAGTTCCTGAAAGACTTGCTTCATCCAACTGTTTGGTAGAATTTTTCCCTACGGATAAGTGAAAATTCTCTTAACTTAAAGCAGATTCCTAACTGACTCTAAGATAAGAACAAAATGAAACAAATGCTACCTTGAAATTCGTGAACTAACTTTCAAAACAAGATTATATGCATTCAGAAACAATGAGAGATATGACTCACCTTTCAATTTGGCGTTTGTCCCGCTTCTAGCTCTTGATCCAAAAGCTCCAATGTAGAACCTGTTAAGATCAACCAAAGAACAAACATACAAGCTTCCAAATACCTTGAATGTAAAGATTAGATTCAAATCTAGATTAGATACATTCCATGCTAAGAAATTATGCTATACACATGAAATAAGAAAAACAAGACAAGTTATCTTATTACAAACTTGAAGAATGCTTACAAAGGTTGCTTGATGCCCAAGCCAATCCTCCAGCTCCAAGTACTTCCTCCTCTAGCTATCTCCACAAGGCTGCAAGATCATAAGTTTGATACTACTAAGAGTCCTCCCCCTTTCCCATGGAATGCCTCTCTTTTATAGTGTATGGTAGGGTTAACCAACAAGAGAGATGGGTGGATCTAGGGAGAGGTAAGTGGATCAAGGTTTCTAATCACAGAAAATGAGTTGGGATCGAATCAGGGATCCCAATCCTCCAATATCTCTTGAAAATCCAAAATCCCAAAAGCCATGGAAAAAATACTATAAAAAGAGTACCGCGCCCTGTGGTCTGAGCATAAGGCGGTAGTACCGCGTGTCTAGGAAAAAGCATAGCGCGGTAGCGTGGACTACTGGGCACCTATAACTGAGCAAGGCGCGGTAGTGTGGGTAAATAAAGTCTCAGCTGGGTGAAAACTTGTCAGTGTAAGTTTACCTTCGAGGTTCACTCATCATATTTTCCTTCTGACTGGTTTAAAGCAGTAGGGGAAGTGTTGTCAGCTCTTTTCGTAGTGGAGATGCGACACTATGGAATATGGAGGTATAACAGATGCCCCCTAAAGTGTGAGGTTAGAAGGGACTAATGGCTGAAAGACTTTACGAATATTTTGCAGAGATATCATCGAGGAGAACGGCAAGGAGCTGAAACAGAAACAAAGTGTTAGATATACCACTGAGGCGGGCATCCCCATGCTTGGAAATAAATGACTCAAAGCATGGCTGCTGACCAATACATCGCAGATCCATGAGTACTAAGATGATATAGACTGCGGACAGATCATGGCTACTATGAACAAGCGTAGATCCATGAGACAATAATGACACAGCCACGACCAATACAATAAGTGGATCTATGTGACAATACAAAGGACATCTCCATCGCAACCTGGACGCAATCAAGATACCGAGGTGCTCCCAAGGTCTTCTACCCGATCGCAAAAGATACGAATCGAGCCATGTGATTACAAGGTGTTGAAGTCGAACATGGTAGAAACCATTTGATTACCGGTCAATGATGTGAACCATTAAAAAATGCAAGGGAAATCACCTATGATGACGATGATCCCCAAAGTATCTGAAGTACATCTCAACGAAATGTGAATAGATGAGTTGATGTCGAGCATTCGAGAGATCGTTCGATCAGAGGTCAATGATGTAAACCTACTATCGAACACGAGGAAACCTGCCATTGAGGCATGTAGGTACCAAGGTACTAATAGTTGATCTCTAAGTCCATTTCACGGATAGTGATTTGGCGTCGACGGGAATAGACCCGTCGAAGGTGGGCCATAATGATTCCCACATCATCGACACGAAATCAGAACGAATGATAAGATGATTAAACAATGGAGTATGTACTGACACAGCGGAGGCCTGACACAATGAACGACTCTGAACAATGCAACCCTTTGAACATATAACGGCATGTAACAGGACTTGGCAGCAGGGATTATTGATAGCAGAGGATAGACACCGGATGAGTAGGCTCGTGGCTAGGGAGACGACTCAGGATGACGACCATAACTCAGTGGAAAGTGGATACCCAATATAGACAAGAGACAGACACATGCCATGTTCAAAGGTAACGACTGACAAGCTGCCATAAACAAACTCGACTTGTTCCCCATATTCCCTCGACATGATAGACGAGTACCTCTTTGTTGTTTTTCAAGCTTGAAGAGGATAACAGATGCTCGGTGTAGCTCATCTCATAGATGAGTCCAATCTCACATGTTTTACGAACCTGAGAAAGGAGGGGTTCACCCCAAAGTGGGTCCTTCGATGTTAAATTTTAACGAGTCCAAGGAAGGAAAACTCGGTAGTTTTTCATATTTAGAGAGCCTGAAAAACTTAAAGGAAGCTCCGCAATGTACTTTTTCGTAAATTTAGTCCCTCGATCCTGAAAAAGTGTAAAACAATTCCCGAGAGAACTCTCCCAGCCGAAATTGACTGAGGTATACCTTTCTCGTAAATAGTCTAGACGGGCCGAAAAAGGGGTAACCTATCACCGAATAGACGACCTTTCAAATACTTTTACAAGTGTGAAAGAGTCAAGATCACTTGGCAATCTTTTCAATTTTAGGGAGTCTGAAAAGAGCTTAACTATGGACTCCAATGGTCTTTTTCGTAATTTTTAATTATTCTGGTCCGAAAAAAGAATAAAATACAACCAGGATAATACTTTCCTCATTGTTTAACGAGTATGAGTAAAGCTGACCGAACTCGACACCATTTACTTGGGTTTGACAAGCACGAGATGAGTGTGAAAGCGCTTGGAATCTTTTTCAAGTTTTAAATCCAGAGCACGAAAAAGATAAAGTAGGCTCAAAATGAAGGTTAAACAATGAATAAACACCAGTGTGAATATATCGCTTTTTAAAGGAGGTCCTGTCAATAAATGCTCATAAAACCAGATATTAGCAATGTGAAATGAGTTTTATCCCAGCTAGATAAAATAATAATAAAAAATAGGTGAAAAAGTTATAAAAGGAATAGGTAAAAGGAGAAAGTTACCATTTCACTTGTTTTTTTACCAAAAGAGGAGATTTTACCCACTTGAGGAGCAAAACTTCAAGGATCCATATATGGAGTTTCAGGGCACCGTTTCAACAACCGTTTGCGGCAGGTAAGAGCTCTCAAGCTCCTCTTTCATTTTATGTAGGAATCATTTGCTTTCAGTAAGAAAAAATGATTTTTTGGGCAAGCCCCAATGGGAAAAACTCACCCTTCAGAGTACCGCGTGGGCTCCATATCGGGAAACACAGTATTGTTCAACAGTACCGCGCTGTGGCGTTAGACCCAAACGCAGTACTGTGCAGTACCGCACGTCAATAATTTCCCCAGGCACGATGAAAGAAAAATTTAAGATGAAAAAATCAAATTTTCTCAAATTTTTTGCTGAAACCAAGTTGTTAAATGATTACTAAATGTTTTCCTTGACCTTTTGCAGGAGTTTGCAATTTGTTTGGATCAAAATGGTCAGTTGGAAAGAAAGAGAGCATGAAGTAGATTATTTGGCAGCCGAAAATGACTTACCGACTGTGACCACATTGCGAGAATGTGGTTTGTTGAAGTTCTTTAAGACCAAAGGGATTCGTCAGCAACCCAAGCTTCTCACCCATCTTATTCAATTGTGGGACCTTGACATTCAAGCTTTCCGAGTAGGAGAGCATGTTCTCGAAATAAAACTCGAGGACATTTACTTTCTCACAGGCCTCTCAAAAAGAGGAGCCCGGATGAATTTTTCCGAATACACAGCCTCAGAAACGAGCACAGATGATTTGATTGCTCGGTATTGCCGTCAGGGTTCGAGTAAGAAAAGCGGGAAGGTGGTCATAAAAGATGTTATAGAACTTCCTGTAAAAATTGTTTTGTTCACCATTACACGTGTAGCAGGGAGTACGGGTCCCCATTAGGCGTCCCGTACACAAATGAATCTCGCAGCGGAGTGTATGGCAGGAACAATATTTAATTGGTGTGAGGCGGTGTTGGCCAATCTCAAAGAACAAGTGCACAAGTGTAGGGTTGGAGCGAATTCTCAATTTGGCTATGGGAGCATCCTGGTCACCTTATTTTTAGCGAGGGTCCCACTATTGCACTAACAGATATATATGCCCCCCCGTCCACCGACCGAGCCATGGATGGATCGATGGAGTGATTATGCAAGATGTCTCCAGGGGCCTCAGCGCTTAGCCTTTGGTGAGGATTTCTTCTCCTGGATCGAGGAGCAGATAGTTATGATCGATGACTACCCCTATGTAGGGGTGGACTTCCGCGAGGACATCGACTTGGCACTGCTAGAGGATGATGATTGGGACAACTCAGGTATAACCTTCATGGATATATATATATTTTTTTGAATATATAATTTTTATTGTTTTTCAGAATGTGTAAAAGACTTCTAATGTATGTTCGTATGCATGTCGCAGACCGTGGGCCATAGAGACCAACTGGGTACTCGCCATTACGTCGCGGTGGTGTTGATCGCCAAGCCGCTCCAGAAGAGGAGGAGGATGAAGATGAAGCAAGAGGATTCCGGGATATAGAGAGGAACCTATAGGGCTTGACTCATGGTATCCCTGCTATGAGGATGGATGACGTCCCCTTGCATCTCCAGCGGCATACTGTAGGTGTGCCTAGTCGTATTGGCCGACTTCTTCGTAGGGTGGCTCGAGCTGTAGTGTGTTATCACCATCAGCGCAAGGAATCTGACGAGGGACATGATAGATCTCCCAGATATCCATAGATGGTCTTTTTGTCTTTTGCGGCATGTATACGATATGTAGGCTTTGAGAGCCAAATTTTGTATGGGATTTGGTCCCAAATTTTGTCTTTGACACAAACTCTTATGTATTTGGAAAAACACTCTTATATACAGTGATATGGACCTATTTTCATGATCTATTTATTTACAGTGACTTGCGCATTTTATTTTTATGATGTATTCTTATGTATGGGCAAGATGCCAATCCAAAATGTAATTAGCCAATGAATCAGCTACACAATTGAATTCTCTCGGTACGTGTTGATATGAAATGAAATTAAATGATCGTTCCAAGAGGCGTACTCTCCGAAATAAACGAAGTAGGATAGGATCGCGAACTATGTAAACACGATTCAGATGCAAAACCACGAGTTGGGAGTCTAAAAAGACTGATAGGGAGTCAATTCCGAGTGAAGCAACCTCCGTCAAGAGACCGATGACTGCATGGTACTCTGTGATATTGTTGGTTGCAAGACCCAAACAATTGGCTCCTAAAGAAATCAACTCGCCAGTGGGAGAATAGACTACCCATGCTGCGGAAGCGAGATTCCGAGTATGTCGGCTTGCACTGTCGGCGAATCCAAAGTAGGCAGACATCTGCGCATAAAATTACGAGTCAAAGTAAGAGTGGATACATGACGTCCACGCGCACACCAAAAATAAGAGTAAAAGCAAACTAAGTACACTATGTACAAAAAGTAACCCGCGTAGGGAAACCTTATGCGTAGAAGCATTTGAGGTATAGCCCATTGCGGGGCCGTGCCAATGGCGTACCATCACAATCGATTAGTTCATAGGCTCCTTTTTCCAAGACACGTTTTACAACAAAGGGGCCGTACCACATAGATTCTAATTTTCCTTTTCCAAGCTTATCGTGCATTTGATCATATGTAAGTACGAGGTCACCTTCATTGAAGATCCGAGGTTGAACGGATTTGTCATATTGAGCTTTGACGCATTTTTTATGGGCTTCATTAGCTAAAGCGGCATCGCGGCGAGTTTCATCTAGCTTGGATAGGTATAAAAACCGTTCCTCTTCGGAGGTGGTGTGTGGAAGTAGCTCTATGGCTATCTTAAGTGATGGAATTTCACATTCAATCGGCAAAATGGCTTCTAGGCCATACACCAGTTGGAATGGTGTAAACCCAGTAGCACTTTTCACTGAGGTTCGGTATGCCCATAGTGCTGAGAATAGAGCTGAGTGCCAGTTAGATTTCTGGGTACCCACGATACGCTGAATCATTCGTTTCAGGACTTTGTTAATGGCTTCAACTTGGCCATTAGCTTGTGGGTAATACGGGGTTGAGTTTTCATGGCGAAAACCCAGCTTGGCACTTAGTTCTTCGATCATATGGTTCCTGAAATGGGAGCCATGATCGGTCACAATAGATTGTGGGACACCAAATCTAGCTATAATATGATTGAATATGAATTGCATTGTTGTTTTGCCGTCCTCAGCATATGTAGGCATCGCTTCATCCCATTTTGTGAAATAGTCGACAGCTACTATGACATAGCTATGCCCCCCGGCTGAAGTGGGCTTACAGTGCATGAAATCTATGCCCCATTTGGAAAAAGGGCTGATGACAATAACAGGATGGAGTGGATTAGGGTGCGAGCGTGCTTTACTATGAAAGAATTGACATGGCGGACACTTCTTGACTGTTTCAATGCAGTCTTTGAAAATTGAGGGCCAGAAGTATCCTGCTCGCAGTATTTTCTGGGCCGTAGCCATCCCAGAGAGATGACCACCACATGCTCCTGCGTGGCGGTCATTAAGAATGCGTTCCTCCTCATCTAAGGTCAAACAACGTCGAAGAACAGTGTCGACACCATGTCGATAAAGAGTATCTTTGACTATGAGGTAGTATTTTGCGTGATGTCGGATGCGTCGCCGTTCATCGCGAGTGAGGTCGGGACGGAAGCGTTGGGTTTGGAGATATAAAAGAATATCCCCGTACCATGGATCAGACATGCTAATGAGGAACAACGATTCATCAGGAAGAGAATCGATGGGCTCGGGTTTCTCAGTAGCACGGGGCAAGTTACAAATCAACTCCGCGAAGACTAGAGACTTCTTGGACTTGGATTTAACAAATTCCAAGTCAAACTCGTGAAGGATGACGATCCAACAAGAATATTTTCCCCCAAGAACTTGGCGCGTGAGGATATAATACATTGGATTGAAGTCAGCTATAACAGTGGTCCGGCGGAGTAAGATGTAGTGACGGAATCTCTGCACAGCAAATACTGTTTCCAGAGCCAGTTTGTCAACATGTGAATAACGAGTTTCGGAGTCGAGAAGACTCTTACTAAGATAGTATACCACATGTTCTATGCCATTTTGGTCTTCCTGGACTAGCACCATATCGATGGTGGAAGTCGAGGCTGGGAGATAAAGAATGTAGTCCCGTGTGTAATCGGGGGGTTGGATCACAGGATCTTTGGTTAAGGCTTCCTTTAGATTGTCAAAGGAGCGTTGGGCTTCGTCATCCCAGATAAAGGGAACATTCTTCTTGAGAAGCCGCATGTAGCCTTTTGTTATCTTGGACAGATTACAGATGAAACGACGTAGAAAGTTTGCATGCCCTTGCAAACATTGAAGTTCTGGAATGTTGGTGGGTGAAGGCAGCGCTAAGATAGCTGCTGCCTTTGCAGGATCTAAATGTATCCCACTTTTGGATACTATGAAGCCCAACATTTTTCCGGCTTCTACACAAAAGACGCACTTATACGAGTTCAAACGTATATTGTAGCGACGACACCTTTCGAAAATGACACTTAAGTGGTCTGGATGGTCTTCCCGGGTCCGAGAGTGAGTGGGAAGGTCATCAAGATATGGTTCTACAATATGTTTGATGTTGTGGAATGCGTATGACATCGCCCGTTGGAAAGTTGCCCCGGCATTTTTAAGTCCAAAAGGTAACTTTCGATATGCGAAAATCCCCCAAGGGCAGATAAAGGTTGTTTTGTGCTGGTCGGCTGGGAGAATATCGATCTAATTATAGCCAGAGAAGCCATCCATAAATGAAAAGATGACACTCCCGGCACAGTTATCGATGATCTGGTCGATAAACGGAGTTGGGTAGTTTTCCTTTGGACAGGCCTTGTTCAAATCACGGTAATCAACATAGACCCTAATCGTTCCCTGTTTCTTGGCTACGGGAACGATGTTGGATACCCATTTTTTCAACGGGACAGGATAGATGAAACCAGTACGCAAAATTTTTTCAACTTCTGCTTTAATGGCGGCTGCCTTACGAGGATGGACGGGTCGAAGGTTTTTCCGAACAGGTCAGGTGCCAGGGAAAGTTGGAATTTTGTGGACCACAATCGAGGGGTCTATTCCTGGCATTTATTCATAACTCCAAGAAAAAACATCGCGAAAAGTTTTGAAGTAGGCATTATAAAACTCCATTTCGAGGGGAGTACATGTTTTGCTGATATGAATGTTTTCCACGATACCAGGCTTCATTGAAATATCAATGGGAGTGGTTTCCATAAGGTTATCCAAGTTTCCTTCGGAAAATACCTCGTCGAGGGAAGTGGGGAACTTGGTTTGAACCATCCCAAGTGAATTACTGGGTTTTGTATCAGGCTCAAGTGGCTGAATGGTGGGGAATGAAGATCGATGATGAAAATCTCCCCATGGTGGCTCATCACTGCACATAACCTCCATAATTGATTCGTCAGTGGGAAAAATCAAATTGAGAGGATAAAAAAGTTGTGGGTGTGGATGAGTTTCAGCCGAGAGCTGTGCCATGGTGTGATCATTAGAACAGTCGACCCAATCGGTGGCAGATTGGATCGCTTCATAAGCTGCGAGGTTTCTGTTTAAAGGCATGGAGTTGCCGTAGCCTTCAATCTGAGTGGGAATCGGAATCACCCATGAATCATCGGAAAGGGGTGATATTCGATGAAATCATGTTGACTGGTTGAAGATGGGTTCCCAGCTCTGGAAAAAATCCAATGAGGGAAGAATCCTTCATGAGACCAACACCTATGTCTTGGAACCAGTACCGAGGTTGATCCAATAACGGGACAGTGTTGGCGGAGTTCGGATGGGAGTTTGGAATACAGTAATCCAGATGATCAATGGTGACAATTTTCCCTTCATGAGGAAATTGCACAATCCGGAAGACTGTAGATGCTATGGCGGTCATGGCATAAAACCAGTTCTGTCCAAGTAGGAGATTGTAATCCAATGGTGCATCTACGACTTCAATGTGTACGGATACTTTTTTTCCCCCCAGTTCAACACCAATTGAGGGAATGAGTCCATACGGTTGAAAGCTGTGTCCATCAAATGCCCTGAGAGTAGTGGGAGAAGTTGTGACCTCGGGTGAGCCTAGGGCTCTCCATCAATTCAAAGACATAATCGACGTGGAAGCACCTTCATCTAACACAGTGCTGTGGAGGATATTTCCATGGATTTTTGTGTGAAACTGGAAGGCTAACTGGTGAGAAAGCCTAGGTTTGGCGTGTTCCAAGTTAAACATGATAGAGTTTGAAGTATCTGGGTCCATTGGCCCCAGTGTTGAAAGTAAGGTTCTACGCTGCGTGGGGCAGTGTTGAAGAACCTCGAGAGTCGACATGGCTCAAGGTGCTTGAGCTAAATCCTCAACAATGTTGTAGTTCTGGGCAGCTCACGCATTAGGATTAAATGTCGCCTTTCGTATGGTGCCCTTGGGTGGGCGTAGCACTGTGTCCGTAAGCGGTCTCTCGATATGGAGATGGTCGGTAGGGGGGGGAATAGGAATCGGATATTTAATAGGAGATTTGCCTTTGGCTATCTCAGGTTGTTTGTTGAACTTGGAGGGTTGTCATACGTCTTTGAATGAGTGGTGATATGAACCTCTTCATTACTTGTCATTAGGATTTTGCGGTTTGGACGTCTCTCCGCGGGTTGGATTGGTTGGGTTGCCCCCTTGTGGGGTTTCTTGGGCAACCATCTGTTGTTGCTGTTGAGGGAAAGGGTCAGTTAACACTGTCGGGCGAGAGGATCCTTTAACAAATTTGTTGACTTTGTCCTTGTAGGGACAGTCATGTGTGTAGTGATGGTCTTGACAAATTAGGTAGGGAAACTTAGCCTTTTGGCGTGGTTTCTGGTCATTTTGGGTGGGTTGTGGCTTGGGGTTCTCCTGTTGATTCTTCTTGGTTTTACCACGATTGTTTTTCTTCTTTCCCTCGGATGGTTGACGTAGATTGGACTGCGTTCACTTCGGAGGAAAGGGCAGGAGAAGTAGTTGTTTTTGAAGCAGCCTAGGGTAGAGCGGGGGAAGCAGAAGCTTGTTGTCCCGTCGAGTTGGTAGTAGGTTGGGCCTTGACTGAACCGAAAATACCATCAATGGGGGGTTCAGTGGTAAGATTCATTGGATCAGTGTTAACGCGAGAGGCATGTGGAAGAAGTTCATGTAAAGTACCGGATTGAGTGTATACCAAATCCATGTACTGGGCTGCCAAGATGGCTTGTTCTCTGGCTATGGGAGGCAAAAAGGATTTTGTGAACCAATCAGCGAGTAGCTGATCTGGAATGGGTGCCTTAATCAGCCTACGACGTCGTCGCCACTCATGGATGTGATCCGAAATATGTGTAGAAGTGGTTTGACGCAGTGAGGTTAACAGTTCTGTTCCAGTCTCATACCGGATGGGGAGCTGGAAATGAGTCAGAAAATGCATAGCCAAGGTGTTGAAATCACGGAAAGAGTGTTGTGGCAGCTCGATGTACCAATTTGCTACCGTGCCGGTAAGCGTACGTTGGAAGAGCCGAAGTCGAATGGAATCATCCATCAAGGAGTTGGATGAACACCAAAGATGGAAGGTCATCACGTGGTTCTTGGGGTCTTCCCCGAGCTTAGCATCGAACTTAGGAATGTCCGATGCTAGTTTGGCTGGAATAGGTGGCCAGTGAGGTTCATGCCATATAGGATCGTTAATAAGCCTCGACAAATCAGGTAAGTAGAGTGTGGCCAAAAAAGGAAGTTGACGGTTAGTCTGCGGGTATGAGTAATAACCATGTGGTGCAGAGAAACCTGGAGGGCCCTGTATAGCATACTGCTGCGTGTTATACCCATATGTGTTTCCCGGGGGGTACTGCTGGAAATTCTGTGGATAGTAAGCCATCTGGTTAACCGGTTGAGTGTAGGGAACCGGTTGGTGTATGTTCTGCTGAGTGGGTATGGTACCCTGGGGTTACTGAAACCCAGGAATGGTTGCTGCTCCTGGTTGGGAATAAGTTCCTTGGAATTATTGTGTTCCAGGAATGTTACCACTGTATTGAGTACGTGGAGGATTTCCCATAGCAGTGTTGGGGGGTGGCTGCGACTGTGGTGTCCATGGAAGGCTCGTTCCTCCTTGGGGAGCAAGTGGAAATTGAAGTGATGGGTTCCATGGAGTTGTAGCAGCTGAAGGGTACAGGAAGCCAGAATTCAATTTGGGGGGAATCTGAGATTGCCCCCCAGCTTGGTTTCAGTTTCCAAAAAGTGAGTACCCCCCACTCTATGGGATTTGATATTCCCAAGAAGGAAGCATACCTAACGGGGGAGGTTGAGAGTGAGGCCCGGTTGGAATAATGGAATAAGGTTTCCCACTACCAAGTGTGTTGTACATACCATACTGAGCAGATGCTGCTGGTTGGGAGGGTTGTTGGATGGAGCCAAAAGGTTGTCCGCCAGCAGATGGGTTGGATGGCCCTATAGGAGGAGGCTGTTGACTAGGAACGGGGTTCCCAACAAAAGGTTGTCCTCCGACTAGTTGGGTTGATGGCCCTGTAGGAGGAGTTTGGTTGTTAGAGTTGGGGACCACTGCAGTCGGTTGTCTACCTCCTGAGATAGTATAAATAGTGGCCAAAGGTGATCCTCTGGTCCAACCGGAAGATCCAGCAGTATGACTAGGTGTTCTTCCACCGCTAGCCAAATATGATAGCGTGGATTGGACAACAGCGCCAAAAGTACCGATTTGCGGAGGGGGTCTTCCATATTTGACAGGAGAGGACGGAGAAAAAACTGGGTTATCTCTCATAGAATGCGCACCAAAAATAGGTGATGGCAGCAAATGTGGGGAGTTTAACCCAGGGGTATCGGCGTCGTCCATAGCGTGTTCAATGATAGGAGGACCATCGAAAACTGGGTCCGAGTTCATATCCTGGAAATGGTTTTCGGGATCCGACGGGGACCTAGGTATAGTAACGTTTGAAGCTATGGAACCATCTACATAGGAGTGATGGAACTCTGTGCTAGATGGGATGTTGGGATCCTGAAAGTCAGAAGGACGAGTAACAGGGGGATATCTAGAAGCTGTCGAGGGCATTTGCTCTGTGCTGCGTTTTAACCATGCCGATATCAATGGGGAATTTGCTAGATTAACCATACTAGACTGGATGGAAGCCATGATCTCATGTCCCGGAGGAAGGTTGGGGAGAGATATAGTACTAGGTACATTGCTAGAAGACCTTGTTTCCTGCGGATGAACGCTGGGTGACGTAGTGATAACAGGAGGAATTTTCGCCTGGGAAGTGATGAAGCCATAATCAGGTTCAAAAGGTGTGTCAGGAAGTCGAGTATCTTCAACGATTTCAACGTACCCGCCTGGGACTTAAATTAAGCCAGGTATATCCTGGTCGGACCCTTCGGTGGTGCCAACAGATCCGTCTATGTCATCGTGAAAAGTGTCTGATGGACGGGAGGTGTTGACATCAGGTAGGAGGATGACCTCTGGTCTAGTAATTTGGGTTGTACTAGATTCAGCCACTGTAATGGTGTCCACTGTGACAAATAAATCTGGAATAACAGTGGGTGAAGTGACAGTGGAAGTCTCAAATATTCTAGTGGTTGCAGAAGCTGCAATAGATTCTGGGACTGTGCTGTGAGTAGTAATTACAGGCGGAACTGATGATATGGTATGTATCGGCGGTGGAATGTTCCCTCGACCAGCACCGCGGCCAGGAGGAGCAGGAATGCGTGATGCAGTTGGACCAGAGGTTCGTGGCAGGGGTGGTGGTGGAGGGCTCTTGCCCTGTACTCGTCGTGATATTCATGGTTGTTCTGACATGATGACAGGAAAATGAAAATCGGGGGCAGTATCATAAAGAAAGAACTCAAAAACTCTAATGCAACCGAGTGTGCAGAAGAGGAGATAGAAAAAGCAAGGCTCGCAGGCCAAAAAAGCAAGCTCTAAAATCTATACTGAGACCGGTGTCTCAATAAGCAATCTGATAAAAAGAATGGACAGAATGCCAACAAGCAGTCCCTAAAAAGAGAAAATGACCCTCTACAAAGATGAGATAACAAGCAAACTCCTAACTAAGAGCGGGAGACCTCAACAAGCTGTATCCTTCGCAAGGTGATGAAATCCAAGTCGAACAATACAACATGAGAGACCGATATAAGAAGGATATCCCTCTACCGAAAGGGATCCTAGGTAAAAGAGCCCTAGTAGAATAGTTACTAAGCTACCTCGTTCATGACACGTTGGAAAAGGTTTTGGGCACTTCAGCCTTCCGAAGAAGACAATGATCGATGTTGCCTTAGGGCTAAGTGGAGTGCGACATTCCATAGAGTCTGTCCGGTTCTCAATCTCGCGGACGTTTAACCCCTGAAAGTTAGAAACAGTCAGGAGGCCCCTCCACAAACTAGCTGTGACCGTGTCAATAAATACTAGAGGATTTTAGTTCCCTAGAAGACAACAACTATGTTTCAGATGAAAATGACAAGGGGTAATTATTTTGATGCCTATCCCCGGTGTCCTACCTAACGACCAAATTCTTTTGATTTCCTTAAGTGAGGTTAATGTTGGTTTAATTAGGGAGATTAATTTTAGTGGTTGTCTTACTCAATCAGGTAGTGGACGTGAAACTTGATGGTGTTATGACGAATCAAACCATGCAAATGAGAATGAATAAAAAATAAGACTTTGTCTTCGATGAAATCTAGCTAAGGAAGAGAGAGAGTTCTTCGATCAAACATGCATGAAATTTTTCACAAGCAAAAATCAAAGCAAAAGATTTTTTCTTTTCTTTTTGTAAACAGAGCCAAATTGAAATAAAAACTCTTTTTAATGCACTGATCCTACAACTAAGATGCTTCAAATATAAGAATTTCTGTGGCAAATTCAATGGTTCATTTCCTAATGCAAAATAATGCTACTAGACTTTTTCAATTCAAACAACAGAATTGCTCTCAAATGATAATTTTTTAATTACTGAAAATGATGAACACAATGTGACTGTAAAATTTACAGAGTTTAGTAAAAGAGAACAGTGGTGTTGGGTTGGTTGTGGTGAAAAAATCAAGTCAATGCAATCAAACTGGAAAAATGACCCAATATGTCAAAAATGCCACTAATTCAAACAAATCAAGCTCACAACAAGGAAATAATCAGACCACACAGACTGTAAAATGACTAGGATGATAACAGGCAACAGCAAACACTACCTAAGGTAGAGAAAGACACAGGAAACCAAGCAAGGATAAAAAATTTAAAAAGATGCAGACACTACCACGGGGCAGAATGAGGCTAAAACGCGGTACTGCTAAACTACCGCTCTGGTAATAACTCCAGGAACGCGGTACTACCGCGCTGTAATCAATTCAGAGGGTGCGGTACTGTGGCAAGGTAAGAAAAAGCGCAACTTGAGAAAAGAAAATGGAGTTTTCAGGGTTGTTTCTAACCCAGGGGACTCAGTGATCGTACAGGGAGACAAAATACAGCGAGGAGGGGTGAATAAAGGTAAAAAAAGACCAAGATTCAAACTGGTTTGAAGTGCAACAAAAAATCACAATCAAAAGATGAATGACAGTGAACTGAATCAATCAAGCAGAAATCAAAACCAGCGGAGTCGCCATTCTTGTTTGGTATAATTTTTCCCTACGGATAAGTCAAAATTCTCTTAACTTAAAGCAGATTCCTAACTGACTCTAAGATAAGAACAAAACGAAACAAATGCTACCTTGAAATTCCTGAACTAACTTTCACAACAAGATTATATGCATTCAGAAACAATGAGAGATATGACTCACCTTTCAATTTGGCGTTTGTCCCGCTTCTAGCTCTTGATCCAAAAGCTCCAATGTAGAACCTGTTAAGATCAACCAAAGAACAAACACACAAGCTTCCAAATACCTTGAATGTAAAGATTAGATTCAAATCTAGATTAGATACATTCCATGCTAAGAACTTATGCTATACACATGAAATGGGAAAAACAAGACAAGTTATCTTATTACAAACTTTAAGAATGCTTACAAAGGTTGCTTGATGCCCAAGCCAATCCTCCAGCTCTAAGTACTTCCTCCTCTAGCTATCTCCACAAGGATGCAAGATCATAAGTTTGATACTACTAAGAGTGCTCCCCCTTTCCCATGGAATGCCTCTCTTTTATAGTGTATGGTAGGGTTAACCAACAAGAGAGATGGGTGGATCTAGGGAGAGGTAAGTGGATCAAGGTTTCTAATCAAAGAAAATGAGTTGGGATTGAATCACGGATCCCAATCCTCCAATATCTCTCGAAAATCCAAAATCCCAAAAGCCATGGAAAAAAGACTATAAAAAGAGTACCGCGCCCTGTGGTGTGAGCATAATGCGGTAGTACCGCGTGTCTAGGACAAAGCATAGCGCGGTAGTGTGGAATACCGCGCACCTATAACTAAGCAAGGCGCGGTAGTGTGGGTAAATAAAGTCTCAGCTGGGTGAAAACATGTCAGGGTAAGTTTACCTTCGAGGTTCACTCATCATATTTTCCTTCTGAGTGGTTTAAAGCAGTAGGGGAAGTGTCATCAGCTCTTTTCGTAGTGGAGATGCGACATTGTGGAATATGGAGGTATAACACCAACACATTCTCTACACAGTGGGAGGCATATCAAGAGACCAGATCCAGATCTAGCTCCTACTTTGGCTTCCTACAGGGGATCAGCTTGCCAAGTCTTTTGCAAAAGTTTTCACTGATGAAAGCTTCTTTCTTTTCTGCATTGTATGATGGTTCTTTGAGTTATTAACTGTTCTTTTGATGGGGGGTATTTTTCCCATGAGGTTTTCCCCATTTCCTCAGTTTATGGACAGTTCTTTATTTCTTCTATCATTTCTTTGATTGTATGGGTGACCTTTGGTCCTAGTTACGAGGGCCCAGGATGGATTAAGGGGGGGTGTTAGGATATTCCTATACTCCATCCTAGTCCTTCTAGCATTTCTGTCATTTTCATTTTCAGTCATGCATGCAAAATTAGGATTTGCATGCATCCTAGTCATCAGTACCAGCACCTAGGCCTCAGTAAACTAGCCCCCAGAGCTTCCTTTAGATCAGTGTTAGCTCTCCTAGAGCTTAGTGTGCCCTCCTTTCACCTACTGCATGAGAATGGTGCCTTTCTTCACCTACTAGTCCAGTTTAGTTCAGTTATCTTCAGTTCTTTCCTTAATTTAAGGATTAACTGACTCCTAACTAACCTTATCACTCCGATGGACCTACAATGTGACTTGATAGCCTATTCTGACTCCATTTAGCTCTAGCTAAACCCTCCACTGAGCCTCCTTCACTACATTAGTGCTTCCATGTGCCAGTTACACCAACCACACTCACTTAGAGTCAGTTTTACTCTCGGTTGACCATTACTTATGCATTGATGACTTCACTGATGAGAAGGTGGACTCCTAGTTATGCTTTGATGACTCTCCACTGATTATGGATCTCTGCATGAAGGCTAATTTGAATTACACCTAGTGAATTTGAATCCTCATCCTCAACATTGTATATTTACTAGTTTACTATTCAGATTTATGTAACATGTGTAATTATTCTGCCTCTATCAGAGCTCCTTTGGATCTATGTTCTATTGCTTCTCTCTTCTTCTATTATTCCTAAATTCTTTCATTGTGAGGTTTACATCATCTCTTTGGATCTTATGTGGGTATTTTCATAAAATATTATCCTCTATTGCACTCTTGAGAATCATTATCCACTTTATTTCATTAAAATAAATATTTATTAATGAAAAATAACTTCTATTAAGTGCATCTCAAACTTAAGGAAATAAAATTAACACCTCCTAATTAATTAATGCCTTACCTTTCAAAATTAATCCCAGGTACTCTTATGGTGCAATGGTTAGGATTTATCGGGAACCATTTTATGATGGTCATCTTGAGAGCTTCGAGGATGGTGTTAGAAATTCTTATGGTCAGGGAGAATTGCTTCTTGATGGCATATTTATGGTCACGAGTAGTCAAGAAGAGGATACGCATAGTAATGAAAGAGGAGATTTGGAGGTCTTTTAGACATTCTGACTTAGAAGAAGAGAATGATAGAGATGAACTTGCCAGAGAGATAAATCATGAGATGCACTGTGGTGAGGTGTCGGAAGAAATTGAAGACATAAATCAGTCCAGTGAATCTAATCCTTCCACTGGGGCAAATGACTTTGATAACAATTTGGAACAGGTACAACGAATTGAACGTGTTCCTAGAACATTAAGGGAATTTCTTGCATTGATTAACAACAATTTGGAAAGGGAAAGAGAGGGGCTTCCTCATATCCTTCTATGGGAAAACAACAATGAAGGGACACATCCTTCTCCTAATGGAGGTAGTGATGACGAAGCAAATCATTCTCATTATTATGATGTCCTTAATCATCTATCGCACCAGTTGGCAAGAGCATGTCTCTGTAAATGATGCCCCTGAAGGAGAGTTCTCACTAAACAGCCCTGCCATATTTCAAGAACCTTTTTCCGTCGTTAACACAACCAATGAAACTGAGCCTTTGTCGTTATATCCTCACTTAACAAATGTTTCGAGCTTTTTGCTACCAATGAGTTACGTAGTGGTGAGGAAGATATACCTCACGATGATGCATCTCATATTCCTACTTCCTCTTGAACTTTCTTAGAGTTTGAACCTCAAAGATTCAGAGACATGGCTTTGAATCCTCGTAGCACCCACGTTCGTAGCCGCAATGCTGGAAGGTATGGTTTTTCTGATCCCATCTTGGGAAGGCAGTAGCCGAAGCAATGAAAATCCTGTTATGCCATCCCCATTGGAAGAAGAGATTGAGGAGTTTGTGTGTGGTTTATCTCTTGCCAGAATGCTACCTTTCTAATGGAAGAACACGCCCTTTTTGCTGAGCTAGGGCACCCACTTTAAGGAATATTCACGCTAAGAGGGAGGGAGAGTTGTTGCTCTCTATGTTTTGCTATAACTCGTGACTGTTGACTGCCTTGTTTCCAAGTATAAATCGTGACTGTTATGAAGTAGATCGTAGCCCTCTTTAGAAGCTAGGGCACACGCATTAAACTCAATAGAGGGATGCTTTAGGAAGCAAATGGGGACCCTCTTTTAGGAGCTAGGGCACACATATAAAGATTCCTTGAATGCTTGAGAAAGATGAAGCATGGATAGTCTAGATAATTGTGCCCTTAAAGCTCTTATGGTTGCGCCCTCTCTTCTTTGTAATTATTTGATGATAGGTTCGAATCATGTTGTCGGATGGTGGAAGAAGATGTACGAATGAACAATAATGTTGAACCTGTATGATCCAACTCTGAAAGTGACTAGGGTAGATAGATTTCACTGCCGAAATACACTTGTTGGCTTGGGCAGTGTGCCCTAAACCCTAAATGGCTCTCAGAGCTCTTAACACGAATCTCAACGATCAATAATAACGATAGATACCTAGTAACTCACTTTATCCTTCTTTTATAGCTTTGACATTGCATGCCCTAACTTTTGTATACCTAAGTTACTTTTCTCTTCTATTTTCCAGTTGAGTTGCATGCATGTCACTTTTGCATGCATGCATGGTTGCATGCGTCTCACTTTTGCATCCATGCATGGTTGCATGCATCTCACTTCTGCATGCATGCATGATTGCATGCATTTCACTTTTTGCATGCATGCATCTCACTTTTGCATGGATGCATGCTTGCACGCTCTTGACTTATGGCTCACATGCTCTGCATGTCATTTGTTCCAGTTTATCAAAATGGAACATTACAAGTCACCCCTGGACCGACATCTGTCACCTAAGGACAGGAACTCTATTAGTCGGCAAATACTGATCTTCAGTCATCCCTCGATCGGCATCCATCACCTAAGGATAGGAACTCTATCAGTCGGCAAGTACTGATCTTCAATCATCCCTCGACCAGCATCCGTCACCTAAGGACAGGAACTCTATCAGTTGGAAAGTACTGATCTTTAGTCATCCCTCGACCGACATCCGTCACCTAAGGACATGAACTCTATCAGTCGGCAAGTACTGATCTTCAGTCATCCCTTGATCGACATACGTCACCTAAAGATAGGAACTCTATCAGTCGACAAGTACTGATCTGCAGTCATCCCTTGATCATCAACCGTCACCTAAGGACAGGAACTCTATCAGTCGGCAAGTACTGATCTTCAGTCATCCCTCGACCGACATCCGTCATCTAAGGACAAGAACTCTATCAGTCAACATGTAGTGATCTTCAGTCATCCCTCGACCGGCATTAGTCACCCTTGGACTGGCATCAGTAATCCTTCGACCGTCATCAGTCATCCTTTGACCGACATCATTTCCCTGGGAACTAGAACTATCATTCTCTCTTTCAAGAGAGGTCCCTCTAGACCACACCAAGCTTTTCTCGAAAGTATTCAAACTTTATGCTAGACAGAGGCTTAGTCAACACATCGACAACTTGTTCCTCTGTAGGAGCATACTCGAGCTTCACAACTCCCTTCTGCACCATATCCTGGATATAGTGGAACTTGATCTCGATGTGCTTTGATCTATCATGGAACACAAGATTCTCTGTCATCTTGATGCAACTCTGGTTGTCACAAAGTATATCCGTAGCATCAATCTCTGCATCGAACAATCTTGCCAACATCTTGCGAAACCACACTGCTTCGCTAAAATCTGAACAAGCTGCTACATATTCAGCTTCCACTGTACTGAGTGCAACACATGGCTGCTTTCTACTGAGCCATGGGATCATGCCTGATCCCAAACTAAAGCAACATCCTGAAGTGCTTTTCCTATATTCTGCACTTCCAGCCCAATCTGAGTCTGTGTACTCGTACAACCCGAAATCACTATCTGAAGCATATCTAAGTCCATAATCCAATGTACCCTTTAGGCTCCTCATCACATGTTTTTCTGCAATCAAGTGAACATATCTGGGCTCCACCATATACTGGCTCAATGTGTTCACAACAAAACATATATTTGGTCTAGTATTGGTCAAGTACATCAATGAACCAATAATCTGTCTATACATGGTGAAATCTACTATCTCTGATGAAGCATCATTCAAGAGCTTCAAGTTTGTCACCATCGAAGTAGTCTTGTCCTTACAATCTATCATCCTAAATCTCTTCAGGATCTCAACTGTCTATTTTCCTTGACTCGAGAAAATCTCATCTGCAAATTGCCATACTTCAAGACCTAGAAAATAATGCATCATACCAAGGTTTTTCATCTCAAATTCTGCTGCAAGCCTTCTCTTGCATTCAGTGATGGGCTTGTCTTCTCCTGTTAGGAACAAATCATCCACATACAACAGTAATATCATAGGTTCACCATCCATAATCTTATAATAAAGATTAGAATCTGCTTTACTCTTGGTAAAGCCCAAGCTCATCACGAAGTTATCAATTCTTCCATACCATGCTCTGGGTGCTTGCTTCAACCCGTACAATGCTTTCTTCAGTTTGCATATGTGTGACTTTCTATCTTCTGTTTCAAATACTTCTGGATGCTAGATATACTTCTTCTTCTATCTTCCCATTTAGGAACGTCGTCTTTACATCCATCTGATGTAACTTCCATTTCATCTTGGCTGCCAAGGCAAGGATGGTTCTAATTGAAGTATATCTGGCCACAGGAGCAAAAGTCTCCTCATAATCAATTCGTTCCTTCTGGGAGAACCCTCGGGCTACAAATCTTGCCATGTACTTTTCAATGCTTCCGTCTGCTGAGTGTTTTGTTTTGAAAATCCATTTTGATGAAACAACTGACTTGTCCTTTGGTCTTGGTACCACATCCCAAACATCTTTCTTGATGATGGAATGGTATTCTTCATTTATAGCATCCAGCCATTCCTTCTTCTTTACTGCATCTTCAAAACATGTCGGTTCTTCCTCAACAAGGTTACACATCAAGGCTACATAATTGGAGTATGGCCTTGGTCTCTTGCTTTCTCTACTGGTTCCTTCTGGGGCACCATACCTTCCTGCATCTTGTATTAATTCTTGCGCTCAAGCTGGTCTTCACTTTCGTGGATTTTCCTCATGAGCTGTCTCCTCAGGTCTCTGAGGTTCTGCCATGTCATGATCCTCTGGAATAGGTTCTTATTCAACATTTCTTTCTGGTACACTATTTGTTTTTGTATCTCTAGGAGCTTCATGCTCCTCTTCATCCTCATGAGTCTTCTTAGATTTCTTGAAAGCTGTGTCTTCATCAAAAGTAACATATACTACGGTTCTAGCTGCTTCTGCCCATAGATGCATGGGTGAGTCTTGATCATGGATCATGGCCTTCACTGCTTCTATTATAGTTATGTTCTTCCTTTCAGCTACACCATTCTGTTGTGGATTATAGGGAATAGTAAGCTCCATCTTAATCCCTGCTTGTTTACAGAAATCTTTGAAATCGCTTGAAGTGTATTCCCCTCCATTATCTGTCCTTAGTATCTCTATCTTCTTTTCATAGAGGTTTTCTACAAGAGCCTTGAACTCTTTAAACTTTTCAAAGACTTCATTCTTATTCTTCAGAAAATAAATCCATGTTTTGCGGGAGTAATCATCAATAAAAGAAACATAGTAAACATACCCGCTTAATGAAGTGGTGGACACATGTCCACAAATGTCTGAGTGAATAATATCCAAAATACCTTTCGCTTTGCTGTCGCTTTTTGGAAATGGATTCTTCGTACTCTTTCCTTGAGTATATCCTTTGCATAGTCCTTCATGATCAACTTGGATTTCTGGTAGTCCAATCACCACCTTACTTACTATTGGTAAGGCTTTGTAGTGTACATGAGCTAGTCTTCTATGCCAAAGCTCACAAGGGCTCATGGTATTGGTCATTAATGTTGTATCTGCATTACCCTTCAGTTTGTAAAGTCTTTCTACTCCAATGACTACTACATCATTGATAGTCTTCCCCTTTGGCCACATAAGAACTTCACCATCTATAAATGCAATTTGAAGACCTTTCTTATCTAATGCAGAAATAGATAGAAGGTTCTTCTTTAAATATGGTACATAAAGTACATCCTTCATGTTCATGGACTTTCCAGAATCCAATTTGTAAGAGGCTTTTCCCATTCCTTTGATGGGATATTGATAATCATCTCCAAGCTTTACCTTGTGTGGAGATTCCTTCTAGATGAGATTTGAGAGGGATTCTTTGTATCCCGTCATATGTTTTGAAGCTCCACTATCTACTAGCCAAGTATATGAGATATTGAACCAATGAGGGCTGATATTAGAATAGATTCTTCACTGGAGTCTGTTAGACACAATGCTCACTGAGAGGGGGGGGTGAATTAGTGAGCTAAGGCTAAATTCAAATTTCAACTTTTTCTACCAATCTTGTATCATTATTTCATACACTTCAGCATCATATTCATCAATGAATTATATATCAATAATCAACCAATCACATATCATTCATCAAGTAAACACATTGACCTCAACACATTGCAAGAGACACAAAATATAGTTTTTGTAATCTTTTTGTATTTGGTTCAATGACTACAACCGTGAGGCAATTCAGCACCAACTGAAACAAAAGAGCACCAATTCTTTATCCAGGACCCTGCCTAGTTTTTCTTAGATCCTACTAAGAAAGGGATACAAGACCCTGCTTGTAAGTACATTTCAGTACAAGACACTACTTGTTCATATTACATCACAATAATGACATCTTCACAATCTTGTCAATACTGTCATATCAGCACTTGTATTTCTCACATGAATTTCGTCATCTAGCACCAGCATCTTAGTTGGTACACCAGCAACACATTCACAATCATTAAACTGTCCAGCATAGCATCATTCCATCATCCAAAACATCAAGTCTTCATCAAGTTGTCCATACATATTTGGCTGCCCTAGATCATCAATCTGATCATCTTTGTCAATTCATCTTCTGCGCATTAGCCTGTCACATCCTTCAACTTATATGTTACTGTTTTATGTCATCAGACTGTCCACACATATCATCAGCATTGTCCAGCATATTAAAATTCTGTCCATGATTTATGACTTCATCATTATCATACACATATCAGCATCATCAAATCTTTGTTGTCACATCAACAGTTTCATCACAAGTTTTTGGATCAGCATATCATCATCTCAGTATCATCACCATATCAACATCTTCATGTCATAAAAAATTCTTCTATCATCTTTCTGTAGCCCTAGATCATCATTTCCCTAGTATAAGTATTTATTGTCCATAGCCACATATACTGTCCATATATATCTGACTGCTCAGCATCATATCTAGAAATCATCAGCATGCATCCATCATACTTCTACTGCCAGCACACACATTATCACCCAGTGCTCCAGCTGCTATGTCATCAAGTCTTCATCTCTTCATCAACCAGCAATCACAGTAAATAAAAGATAAACAAGAAATAGTTTACTGTTGCTTATGTTCTCATTGACCTGCTGCCCTAGTCAAACCCAAATATCAAAGAAAAATAAGTTTTACTGTTGCTCCTGCTGCTGCCCACGAACTGTCCACACTGTCCAACCCGAAATATCTGCAGAGCTGGCCGAATTTTTCACCACCAAAATGAAAATTTTTAAAGTGTATTTATACACATAAAGAAAACAATACTTACTGGGCCAACTTGTCAAGATTTAGTATTTTTATTTTAATTTTATTTATTTTTATTGATTGAGCCGACTTGTCCAACTTCAAATAATACTTTATCTCTTCTTTTTCATAATACATGGAGGCTGACTTGTTAATTGATATTTTTGTTTCCATAAATTCATCATCGATTATATATTTATATTTTTGGATTCCATAGAAACCTCATCAAAGTATATATACATATATTATTAATTTTCTTTCCATGCATGCAAGGTCTTTCATATCAGCATTTGTCTTGGTCATTTGGCCCATTGTCTTCTTTGCTTGTTTTCCATTTGCACCTTGCTTGTCCACTTGGTCATTTGGTCCATTGTCTTCTTTTCCATGTCATCTTTTATGCTTTATGCTTTGCTTTGTCATTGTCTTTGCTTCTTGACCTTGTCATATTTAACAAATGGCCACAGTATGGGTCATTTGTCATCAAGCCATCTGCTTTGTCATAACTTCAATACGATGTGTATTCTTCATTCATTGGGCTTGCTTGCAATCATGTCCTTGCCATTGTCCATGTCTTTGTCATCATAAATGCTTGCTTACTTGTCCACAAGCTACTCATCATTTTCATTTAGGTTCATCTCCAAATGACCACAGCATGGGTCATTTGGCTCATTAGGTGTGCCAAGGGCTCCAATGCCCACATCCAATGTCCTTTGTCCATCACCTTGCCACATCCAATGTCCTTTGTCCATCACCTTAACCTTTGTCATTAATGTTGTCATCAATGACAATCATATTCATCAGAGTTTTCATCTTCTCTGGCTTTGACTTCTTCATCATACTCACTGTCTTTTGCTGCATGATAATGAAATCTCTTCTTCTGCTTCTTATGATGTCCATTTTTGAGTGGACAATATCTCGCAATGTGTCCTATTTTGTGACAGGAATAGCATTCAACTGAAGATAGGTCTCTCTTGAACTTCTTTTTCTTCTGAGGTCTTTGAGATCTTCTTGGAGAGTCCTCACGGGAATGTACATCGTTCTTTCTTTTTCTTCGAACTTTGGCATCGATTGCCAAAGCTTGATCTTCCTTGTCATTAATTTCTCCTCTCTTACCGCTATTCTCTCTTCTTCTCGCACACACTCTTCCCATAGCTGTCTGAATTGGATCAATTTCTTTCTAGCGCATATGCCACGAACAAATGGTTCCCAATCTCTGGGGAGACCATTCAGAGTAGTCATCACAACTTCAACATCTTCTACCATGTCTCCAATAGCTTCTAATTGTTCTTTGATCCGGGAGACTCTAGAGAAGTATGAGTGCATAGTCTCACACTTCTGGATCTTCACACCCTTGAGTTGATTTCTCAAGGTCATCTTCCTATTAGTGTTCTTCCCTTCAAATAGGTTGGTCAAGGCATCGAACATTTCTTTTGGAGTCTTCTTTGATCAAGTGATCTTTTATAGAATCAACTATGATCTTCTTTGCCTTGACCATATTCTTCTTATGCCTTGCTTTGGCTTCATATCCCTCTGGTTCTGTAAGTCCTTCCTTTATAAAGCCTTCTAGGTCATGTTCTTCAAGAATGAGCATGACTCTATATTTCCATGCCCTGAAGTTCTCAGCTCCCTCAAGATTCTTATCAAGCTTGGTATTGTTTGTCATCTTGATATAATGAGTATTTCAAACGGGAATAGAATAGATTTGAGGCTTACCAGAAAAGTTGTCCTTCTGAAAACTGCTTCTACCTTGACTTAGGGTTTGTTAGAGAAACCCTAATTTTCCAACTTCAGTATTTTGGAAAACTAATTGGATGAGCAAATTCGCCTCCTCAAGGCGTGTTGAGCAAAGTACTCTTTCTCCCAATTCTGTGAGCAGATGATCCAAAAACTTGACACCCTAGTTCTCCCAGGCTGTAGTGGGGGACCCAAAAATGAAAATTCTCGTAATTGAATTCTGCTTCTATAGAAAGATGCTCCCTAGTGAGGCGAGTTAGATGCACCTCCTTTTTCAGCTAATTTGTGGAGGGAGGTCCCAAAATAAGAATCCCTAGTTTCTGCAGTTGCGGAGGCTGCACAATGTTTTCTTTCAGGCCTGCTCTGATACCATGTTAGTTTTTACTTGTTAGCATAATAACATTAAACAATCTATCACTGAAAGAAATGCAAACACAATGAACACAATATTTCTCTCGTGGAAACCACAAGGGAGAAAACCCCGGCAAAATCTTCCTCATTATAGAATTCACAAAGTACAAAGATAGACCCCAAGACAAAATCAACTTCTCCTTCACTTGTGCGAACATCTCTCTCTCTCCTATGTGAACTTGTGTGAGTGAGATGAGTGATTACAAATGAGAGACTCATCCTCTATTTATATTCTTCCGTTGGGGTGACTATTCGCCAATTGGGCCGACTTGTCAAATACATAATATAATAATCTTTTCTGGGTTCTTCTAGGCCGACAAAAGACCTAGGGTTTACATTGACTCTTTCAATGACTCTTACATTATCAATTACATCAATGACATCTCCTGAAGGAGGAATACAATAATACAATAGACAAGTGTAAATAGAATATCTTCCGCAGTTAGATTTCTTTAACATCCTAGAACATGCCTACGTCTACCATATACTTGTCCACCCAATCCATGGATGCATATATTTCCTTGCGGCTTGGTCCACAAGGAATGTGCTCAACTATCCTCTTCGTAGCTAAGCCTTGAGCTTTTAGTGGCCTCTCCAATAGACGCAGCTTGTGATCCCCATAATGCGAAAGAGGTGCATGGTTAAAACTCTTTGTGTTAGACCTCTCCTCAAGCACGTGCAACTCTGAATGCTCCTCGTGTGGAATCATCATGAGAGACTCCTCCCTCAAACCATGAGTGCCAGTCATGCCCTAATGTGTCACGGTTGCCAAAGATGATGGATTCTCTGCTGCTGTCAATGATGATGAACATGCCAAACTCAGTTGGTAACAAAGTTCCTCAATCTCCCTTTTCTTGTCTTCAACGAACTTAAGTGCAAGGTCTCGATCCATGAACAATTGGATTTCATTTGCTCTAGTGCTTCTTTGACGATGCGCAATTGGGTACTAGTGACTCCTATAACTCCCTTTTGTCTCTCCTCCAACTGGGTTTTCCACATAAGGTCTTCGATAAACTTATGAGCGCCATCTTCCCTCGTCAACACCTGCACAATTTGCTCCTCTATGACCAATAGTCGGTTCTCCAAATCACGCAATGTTATTTCATCAACATGGCGTCAAATGTCACACAAGGGACCAACTGACTCACTAGCTAATACCGTGTAGTGATTTGACTCATGTGGATTATCATCCTTATACAAGTTCTCATCCACCAATTCATCCCCTTTGTTGTCTTCCTCCAGACATGGCTCCCAACCTTTATGATGTTCTGGTACAATCATGCCTGTATCACCATAAATGTCATAAATAGGATGAGGTGATGAATCCACGTCATAGTTTGCTTGAAATATCAACATCATACACAAGGAAAGATGCTGGAGCCTCAACAATGATTGGTTGGAACATTTCCACAGAGCCATCATAAGTAGGACAAGATGTTGCGTCCTCATCTTTTGCTGATTCAAAAACTTCATCATAGTTATACCCATCTGATACACTGGTGCCATTGGCCTCATCGGTTAGCTTTGATGATGCCTCTTATGCTGTTGTTTGGCCTTCCTTTATGCAAAAATCCTCAATATGGCTAGTTGTATGCTCCTTCACCTGTCCTTCATGCTCATCTCTCTTCAATTTTTGCTCGGTGCCTATAAAGCAATCCTCGTCCAAATCCTTCGGCCATCTTCCGTGCTCGATGGTGTAATAGTCTCGAAAGGACAATGCTACACAGATTTCCTCACCCAATGCTAGATATTCCTGGTAGTAAGGCATGTATAGATTCTTAAAAATTTTAACCAAGAGCTCAAGATCCTTCTTATTTTTTTAAAGGATTTGCAAAGTCTCATCCATGAGTTCCTGTGTTTCCTTGATCTTCCTTAAGTCCACTGAGTGCAAGCTTGATACCACATACCACTGTTGAAACTAAGAGAAATAAGTGCAGATCACTTAATTTGAAGCAATCTGGAATAATCCTCCCACTGAATGCCCCACAAGATGGCAAGATATATGGCTCTGATACCACTGAAATATCCCCAATGCAATTATAGGAAAAATTGATGTTTTGGTTGTATGATTTCATCAAACAATTAGCATGTGCATTCATTTAGGACTTTCTTCAAGCATTTTGTAGAAGTTCTCAAATAGACATTTCGTCAAACATCTAGCAGGTAACTAGATACACAAAATGAGAGAGAGAGAGAGAGAGCTTGAAATCTTTATTATGGATGGAACAACATAATTCACTATGGTTCTATAGCAGACACAACATCAATACACAAAAAAATGCAAATATCGAGATTATCCCCGCGGCTCCCCTACTACTGGTTTGTCACTCCCTCAAGCCATTGAATTTTTGCTACAACTAATAATGTCCTGCTTTCAGAAAAGTCCCCTTGTAGTGACTCTTGACTGCTTCCATGCCCCACGACCTCTACCCAAAATATTACTGGTTGCTCAAAATGGTGAGACGGCCTCGAAAGGCCCCACAATCCTCACGACTCAGATCCAAGCTTCAAGGTCTCCTCTTGCGGCTTGCGTCCTCTCCACATCCCTTTGGCCTTACCCAAAAGAGAGTGCGTCTGCTTGCTAGGCTCTTGGCCTCTCTCAAACTGTCACAGATCAGCGATGAAGAGGGTTGCCCCTTGGTGCCTTCTCCACGAATCCACAAGTTGGAGGGTCGGATCCCTCCCAACTCCACGTCACAATCAAAGAAGGTTTGCCCCCCTTTCCTCTCCACAGTGCTGCCAAGAGGGATCAGCCCAAACAAAACCACGATCCTCACTTCACCACACACGACCCTGTTCAATAATGAGTTCGGCCTCCTCCTTGGCGCCCACGAACTTTTTAAGTGTCGTGATTTCTCTTAGTGCCCATGGCCATGCCAAGAGAGCTCGGTCCTCTATGAAACTTGCTTTATCAATTTGCTCCAATGCAATTTTGAAGATGAAATGCAAAGATGAAGATCAATGGAAACCCCAAGTAGGTTTCCCCTTGTTTAGCTAGGGTGGGTATTTCACCACCGAAACCAAACCACAATGGAAGAGGTTTTGCCAAAACCCCTTACGAAAAACCTTGGCTCACAAGAGCACCAATCAAGAGATCAAATCAAAACATATGTCCAAGTGAGACGTTGCCTCTTCTTTTATACTCCTCCACAGCTCATGTTTCCTCATTGACATAAGCCCATGGAATTGGTTGTCCCATGGTATTTCCCATGGTATTTCCCATGGTATTGACAACAAGTGAATGCTATAAAAGAGTTTATGAAGGGTTGTATAGGACAAACTGTGCACTGGTTTTCCCCGATGTTGAAAGATGGTCAATGGACTAGACTGGGCCTCATATAACTCTTCCAACTTTTCTGGGCTCACTGATAACATAACCTCACCCTCCTGTCTACGCTGACATAACCCTCGGAAGTTATCCCCAACTACAGAGCAGGGGAATCCAAAAATGGGGACATTACATATGAGAAAGTTCTTCATCATTTTCCAATTTGTTAAATTTATGTTTCTGATTTTCTAGCTACTCATCTTTTAATATTTTGATTTGTTCAAACAACCTCTGATTTAGATTCCTTAGTCTAGAACCCTTTTCGTCTTTTTCTGATAATTTCTTCCCAAGCTCTTGATTCTTTCATTCCAACTTCTGAATGCAATGCTTCTTATCCTTTGGCTCCTTGATTTTTGCAAGTAGTTGATGATTATGGTTTTTCAGGCAAGAAATCTCTTTTTTTTTCAGCAATAGCCTTGTCACATTCGTTTGACTGAGCCTGCAACTTTTGTATTGACTCTTGGCTATCTTGAAGGATCACTTCTGACACTTTATTCAGGTCTTCTGAAGAGGGCACTTCTAAGCATGTCTTGATTTTAACATCCTGGAATCTTAGTTTCTTCTTTTCCTCCATGTTTAGGATGAAAGTACCTAGTGTTTCTACCGAGGGTGAACCTAGAATTACATCAATGTCTTTATAAAACATGGATGTGACATTGAATTTGGATATGAAGGTATAATCCTTAACTATCAATAATATATATTTATTTCGTGTTGTTTTTCTTTCCTGAATTTTAACGTTTCCTTTATGCTCATCTTAGGAATCTAAAATTGATTGGCCACATCAACATTGATATGATTCATCTTATTGCTGAAGATCATTGTTTACTATTGATTCTGTTGAGTTCATGTGTTATACTAGCTTTATTGTCAAACGAGGATGAGTAAATAGCAAGGGACTCCCACAATGCTCCCCTAGAATATCAAATTGTCACAGTTGAGTTTCAAATAAGATTAAGTCTATTCCCATGGTTATTATCAGATAAATAAATTCAATCTGAAATTTTAGATAGGCATTAAAACTTCATTCATAACCTCTTGAACCTCCATCTTTCTTGATTGACATATGCACGACTTTTTTCACTCCCCACATGGATATATTACACAGTGCTAATTAACACCACTTACTGACAAGCTCGCTCCAACACTAGGAAAATAGAGAGTGTTTTTGCTTTCCGTCTTGTGAAAGAGTTAGTTATTAATTGGTTTAACATAAACCTGATAATATCATACAATTTTTCCATCACTTTAGTATCTGTCATGCTGTCACATCTGTTAGATTCTTTATTTATTTTTCTCATATTTTTATGGTTTAAAAAAAAGAGAATAAGTATTTAAAGTAGAAATTTTCTTACCAACTTGCTTGATTTATTACTCACATTTCAATTTTCTATCGTAAAGCAAATTTGTTTGCTGGAAGTTGCGATCTAACTTTTGGGTTTGAATGATTAGCGTTTTACATATTTTACTGCAAACTTTCATGATGGGAAGAAACTTATTATGTATGTTAATTTCGGGAGCTTTTTAGTACCAGGAACTGAATTGTTTGTGCTGTCTTTGCCTCTGATTTGATTTTTCAGTTTTTGCCAATTGCAATTTGACATGTTTCTTATTTTCTCAGTAATACTGATATTTTGCAATCCCTGTGTGCATCAGTGTCTCTTCTTCAGAAGAGACATGCTACAGAAACTGATGTCTCAATCATATCGGACCTGTCTTCTGAAACACAAGCAAATCCATACGGAAATGGAGTAGTTAGTCCCTCTGCAATAAATACTTTTGGATCTTCTTTATCTTCGGTCCGAGGCTCTCCCACAGAATTTTCTGAAGGCAGGCAAGGGTGTCAAGTTTTAAAGAAGCATTTAGTGTCTGTGTTAGAGGAAACATCCCTGAAAAATACATGGTTTGAATGCAATAAATTAATGGGAAAGCAGATTCCTTTGACTCAAAATAGCCAAACAGTCCAGAACCCAAGAAACAAGCAAAAAAAATCTGTTCAGTGCAGCTTGCGGTCTTTTTTTAAAGTTAACTCACCAGAGTTATCAAGATATTTACCTGATACAGCTGTAATCGAAAATACTAGTCACAAGATATCCGAACCATCGAGTAAGTCAGATGCTTGTTACAACATTGGGGAAGACAGCCATACTTCTGAAATAAAGGGAGTTGAGTTGAAAGAACTCAATCCTCCAACAGATCGGAGTTGCATTGAATACTCCCAACTTAATACTAGCTGTTATCAAGATAATCAGAAGGATGACATTCGTTTCACAAATAGTACATGGGGAGAAGAAAAGTCCTTTGAGAATCTGGAACCAGATATCTCTGGTCAAAAGGAAAAGGTTAAAATTGCAGCATTGGAATGGCGGAAAATTCAAGACTTGATGAAGAGTGTACCAGTTTGTGAAGGTCATGGTGAACCTTGTGTTGCTCGAGTAGTGAAGAAAGGAGGACCAAACATTGGTCGTGGATTTTATGTGTGTGCTCGTGCTAAGGTTTGAAGTATTTTCTCATTCATTTGCGTTGCTACCTTCTGAATTGCAAGTGGCTTTCTTTTGTAAAATTCTTGTCTTCATATTTTTATTTTCTGCTTATCCTTCATATTATAAACAATGTAAATGAGGTGAACTTGAGAATATATGCTTTCTGTTTGTAATGATCCGCAGCCTTAACTTTTAAATTCAAGTTTTTGCTGTTAGCTTGTTAACTCTCTGGATATTTCCTTGTAAATGGCACAACGAGACTCTACCCACTCTAGGCAAACATTTAGAAATTATCCGTGAGATGTTTGGTTGTTTGGGACTACGGACATTCTGATGTCTTCTGACAGAAGAATTGATCTGGTGTCATGCTGCGGATTGAAAACACTTCATTGATTCTGCTACAATTCTGCATGTTGAGCACATTTTATTCCAAGCGATGGAACAAATTTTCCAATTCTGCACTTCCCTTTTTCCAGCCATATCTCTTGTTTCTAACTCAGCAGATCCTTCACCGCCAAAACTCTGGAACTCATTGAATGAGAAGACAAACAGATAAGAAAAACAAAATGGACAAAAATGCAAGAATGTCATTTCACATGTAGTCCCTGATGGACCAGATGATTTTCTCATGTGCATTTTATAAACCAGACTCTATGGCATGCAAGGCTGCAGAGATATATGGAATCACAAATTTGAAATTGGTGTAGACCTAGAAATTGCTATTGACTTAACCGAAACTCTACAGCAGGAAATCAACAATCCCTAGGAATGGCCTCCTCCATGTCCAGCATACACTTTGAAAATTTAAGACCAAATATAGCAAGCCTAATGCATGTTTGCTTTTGATGCTCACTCATGATCCCTTTGGGTATGGATTCAAAAGACTCCTGTGTGTTTTTGTTGATGTTTGCTAGTTTCCCTCTATCCTCTGTTTTTGTCTGTGCTGATGGGGATAAGATAAGATAATTTTATTAATTTGCAACAAGTGACCATAAATAGGGCAAAGGGACTGCTAGGTACATCCGAAACAATACATAGTGGGAGTGCCAGTGCAACTACTATAGAATCATATCTAACATCTGAGGTCAAAGATCGGCAATCTAAACTCTAAAGTCTGCGATCTAAGAAATAAAAAGATACAGAACTAGGATTCCCAAAGAAGAAAGGATCCCTCTCAAGAACTCTAAAAACCGAGAGAAATGTCTCGACTGGAGGTGTCTAGAGCATGTGCTCAAGGTCTGGAGGAGTCATTGCCTGTTGACAATGAGGAAGAAAAGCTGCTAGCCCCCGAATCTATACTAGAAGTAGGTGGAACTTGAGATCTAGATGAGTGGGAAGGAGAGTGTTAGGAATGAAAGAACTATCTTGGGCCCAGACCCTACACTATTGCAAGGGTCTCATAGGTGGAGGTCGAGGGTCTCTTTGAGATCTCATGATTCTAGAAGCCAACATGGAATTGCTCTTTTCCTGCCTCTTGGTCCCTCTATCTAGGCACCGGGAAGAGGTGATTTTCTCGGTAGTGTTCGATGGTGGGGGTGGTCTAGGCATAGATGATTGAAGCCCAAAAGTCTCCGACATGTATGCTGTCAAACATTGTTGCTTTGGACATTTGAGGAAGATAAAGAAGGAATTCTGGGATTTTCTAAAAGGGAAGTGGTATTGATCTTAGATATCATAATAGATGGGGCATCGGAAAATGAAATGCTTCTCCATCTCAATCTCCTATATTATGTTATGCTCAAATGCGGAAGCTTGAATATTAAATATACAAAAGTGTATAAATATAAATATATATGATATTGAATAAAAAAATGATGATATTACAATGAAAGACCCCCTCATATATATAAAGGCTTCATTGTGACTTCCCACATAAGGTCACGACCTTATGGACACACCCTTTTGATAACAATAATCTCCTAAACACTAATTAAAATATCTATAACATATTAGATGTCAAAGTTGACAAGCCTTGTTTGCTCATGGTATATGGTGATTGACTTCCACTTGAAGCCGATGAGAATTAACTTGGAGCTGGCCGAGAGGGATCCTAAGGGCATGATCCAATGGCGAAGTGTCAAGTTGGTTTGTGTAATGTCCTCTTCTGCTTAGGCACTGAGGACCATCCCGCTAACTTATATGATTCCCATAGGTTCGAGCGGGCATTGACATCCAGACATCCAAGAATCCTTTGAGAAAATAAAAATTGACATCAATAATCAAAATCGAGATCAATCCATTCGCCAAATCGATGAATTTAATAAGGTCATCAATGAAATTGAAGTTCAAACCATTACTTGAGAAAATAAGTTGAAGTTTTGGTCTCATCTTCACAAATTGATGACGATTCCCAAAGGATCAAAAAGACCTTTTTATGAGGACCATAGCAATGATAAAATCTTTGTTCAAATGATTACATTAGAAGATAAATCAGCAAGCAAGGAGGAAGCATCAGTCACTCCATGTACATGACAATTTAAAAAAAATAGTACAATCTTCATTGGAGTTCCAACATCGCTAGTTGAATTCTAGCATCGAGACTTATGTTGTATCATTTTGATTGTAATCTCTTCCACTCATTATTAATCAAATCATTGTCATATGAGCGGTGTTCTTTTGAGGGACAAAATTGGCAATATTAAACAAACACCTTCATTCACCAGATGATGAGTATGGTCTTTGTTGATTCATGGTAGAAGTTGAATGTTGACATCCATTTTTATTACCTCTTTAAGGACAAAGCATCTCAAGGGAGGATGACTTGTAATATACTTAATTTGGTATATTACAATATTAAATATACTAACGAATATTATTGTTAATCAGTAGACTAATATGTTAGGGGCTCAACACTTCATTGTGATTGCTCCTCTTCAACAATATATAAAGCCCAAACCATTCATTCATTGTAATAATTCCCTTCATATCAATATATAATATTTTATCTTTTATGGATTATTTGGATGTCTTCGTTCCTATAATTTAGTGATGGCTACTTTTGATTATTGTTAGCGACATCATACGTGAGCTTAGGGCCCTTGGATAAAAATAGTGGCCTCTAAGGTTTACAAACACAAATTAGGATAAGGTTTGCACACATCAAAAGGAACTAACACATGGGAAAGGGTAATAAAGAACAACAACAAAAAATTGTGCTTCTAGACCCTTGAAGAGTTATATCTAGTATTGGTTATGTTTCTCCTAGCATTTTATCAATGTTAGGGTGGGTCCTAAATAGTCAAGCATCATTCATATAACATGCATGCACTTTCACAAAATGACAAATGATGCATTATTACTCTCATAACCATTGAACCACCACACTACAACTGCAAGACAACTTATGCCACCATGCATATTTAATGATTGAAAGAAATACATCCAAACAAGCTATAATCAATTAAGCTATTTCAAGTTTTATAAAAAAACCAGCGTTTACATAACCTTGAATAGAATCAGAAGTTGAAAGCTTAATCTAATGGGCATCATGAGTAGGTAGTTTGTCGATCGAGCAATTCATTTCTAACCCTTACGAGCAACTCAATTTCCTCGATCTCCATAGGCTCTGCTCAATCAATTGCCAAAGGCTATCCTCTATCCCCTTCTGTTGATTGAGCAATAAATCGATGGCTTCCCTTTATTAAAGAATCAAGCGGCTCTACACTCATTTCTAATATTTAAGAAACAAACAGAAATAGTTTGTTATGGAAACATTTCTCTATTATTTATACTTGCGAAATTTCAATATATAGATAAGAGTAAATAGATTGTTATAGAAACATTGATCTACTATTTACCTAATACCCTTGCGAGCAACTCAATTTGCACCTTGATCTCCCTATGGTTGATTGAACAATTAATGTTCCTTTCATCGAGCAACTAAACTTGTCTCTCCTGGAATAAAGTCACTTTGTTTCTCGATGTCCTTATGGTCGATTGATCTCCCTATGGTCAATTGATTGTCTTTGTTCCTCTCTCATTGTTTATGTGTGCTTCAAATCACCTGATTGTTGTACACTTCATAATTCATTACATAAGTCATGGGAAGGCTTTCCCACCCATTCAGAAAAGGATATTTCAAGCCTGGCTTAGCATTCATATAAAAAGAACCATTGAAATACTTTCCTCTCCTGAGGTACATTTGTTCTCAGTGTACACTTTGTTACATAAGTCATGGGAAGCCCCCCCCCCCACCCCACCCCACCCCACCCCACCCATTTAGGAAAGCCTATTTTCCCTCAAATTTTATATCGTGGGTGTTACCAAAAGAACTAGCATCATAAGATTGAAGCCCTAAAATCAATGCTAGCTCATCGATAACTTAGAGGGAGGCCAATGCCACCACACCTAGCCTTCTTATGCTCTTCAGACTAGCTATCTCTCCTCTAACTCAAGGGAGGATTCCCTAGGATAGGATTACTAGAGTTTAACAATGGAGCACAAGGTGAAATTGAAAAGTAACTCTAGCAAAACAAAGTGTTTTTGTAAATGAGAAATATGAGTGATGAAGGGATTGGAGACCAGTATCTTATCCAATGGGCAAATGGGTTTAACGAAGGATCGCATGGGCATTTCTAGGAATGGTTAGAAAGAGCTAGGTTGTAGTGCACAAACCTAGATGCTCTCTAACAGCTGGGCTGATTTGAAAATCAAACAAACGGAAAGTTCTCAAGTAGAAATTTCAAATGAACGTGAAGGAGGAAAACTATCATGGAAGGCATTGAAAAACACAAGATCTAGAGCAAAAAAGGTGCACCTAAACTACACTTCCAATTGGTAACAGTCCATAAAAGATAGAGAGGCTAGTCTTTTATTACCACAAATCCATTGACAATTTGTAGATCCATCCACCATCCCAACATAAGAAATAGGAGAACCCTTCAATGTAGCGCTAGCATTAACCATCCATAAGAACCAAGAGAAATTTCTTTAGGTCTAGTGGGGTTTCACCTTAATCGAAACATGAAAATAGGAGAGGAAGGGCTACTCTTTATGTAGAGAGTGTAGCTCAACCTCCTTTACAATAAAATAATAATTTCCCTCTCTAGATCCACTATTTGCTCAACTAATTTTTCTAGAAATTGCAAACTAGTAGTTAGATCCAGTTTTTTCTCTAAGAGAAATAATACAATAATTTCTCTCATCTAACCAAGCCTTTGAGAAGAGTTAAACAATAATAAACAAATGGAGTTGGTTAGATCCACTTGCTATAAGTAACTAACTTCATGAGAAGTTTCAACAATGAATAAACAATGTAAATAGTTACCAACCATCTTCAAAATGGCTCAAGGAAAGAGGGAACACCCCTCCTTTGAGTGATTGACCAAGCATTTTTCACCATGAGCATGTATTAATGATGCTCCCTCGAAATCATCAAAACGCTCAAGCATCCAATGTTGGGCACTCCTTAAATCAAGTGGTCAAAGAAAAACAACAGGTGCTTTAAGTTGGCAGTTTTGACATTACCAGTTTCCTCAACATTTATTGGATTTTCTATTATAACCAGTTTTTGGAAATCCCACTGCAACTCTGCTTCTAACACTGTTGAGATGGAAAAATTCTGGGCACTCTATCAAAACATAACTGCTCCCAAAGTTAGGATTCCCCTCCAAAAGTGTAACAACTTCCCATGTGTCAAGTGCCTTGAAATCCCCTAGGACGTTCCATGTAGGAGCCCCTCAAACTTAATAATCATCAATTTAGTTGCATGAGAGGTTATTGTGCTTCGCATTCCCCTCTTAAGTGATTTTTAAATTAATCCTAAGTGCAAAGCTTAGGTAATTTGGTTAATTAATGTGATTAGTTATATTTATTCATTGACTTTAATTAATCACACTAAAATTTTAAAAAACCCAAAGTTAGACACTTTAATTTATTCATCACTTAAAAAGTACAATTATTAACACTTCAAAACTTAGGGCAACCCTAAGTTGATGGGTTCCCTTTCCATTAAATACTTAAATGTTAATTAATTTCCTTATTACCTTAGCCAATGATCCTTTTAATCATCAATAAGAGGAAGTGCATCACCTTATGAGTATTTTCATTTGTTATGCACATGATGCTTCATCAATAATCACCATGAAGGCATGAGAACACATCACACCACACCTCCTAGCCAAACACCATGGCCATCACTCAACCATGCAGAAGCAGCATCTCTAAGTCAAGAACATAGGTGTAGCTCCTACGCATCCAAATGTCTAGCCATGAAAAACTGCAAGCTCAAACCATGTGAACAATTTCACAAGTTATGTGATGAAAATCACTTGTGATCCTCATACAATATGAGGGGTAACAGCGGGCCCACTTGAACTTTACTTATGTGGTGTGGGAGACCTTGGACAACATCCAAACTCTAACGGTGGCCCTCTCCATTCATGAACCTTCTATTTATATGCCTAGGAGTTGATTCAAGTAGTTAGAGGTTGAGATTTGGGCTATACCAATGTACTTCATCCGCTTCCTCTGCTTAAAGCCCATATTTTCTGTACATTTCACATAATATTTTTAGGCCATTTTGAGGGTGCTTGCATGTTGCTATCTAGCAACTAGCGAGTGCTTGCAGCTTGCTTCAAGCCAAGGCACAAGCACAAGGAAGGATACTCTAGATCATACTCAGGAAGAATCTAAAATGCTGATATAGGAAATGGTAATGGGCCAATTATGTTAGGACAGGAATGACCAAAATAATATATAAAATAATAAAATATATAGCCGTACATATTGAAGGTCTTCAACTGGGTCCAGAATGCTATGACCGTCAATGCATACAAATCTCTATAATGCAAAAATGTATTGAGGTTGAACATGGGAGAAACCAGCTAGTCAGAGATCAATAATGAAAATCCTTGCCAAATACAAGGTCACCCATTGAGAATGATAATAGGTACTAAGGCACTGAAGCCTCTAAATCAGACCCCTAGGGTAAATGAGTTGGCATCAGTAGTGGAAGATTCACTGGAAACAGGGTTCCTTTATCTAGAGATATTGTCAGCTCTTTCCAAATTTGCAAGGTAAATTGCCTGCTAATCTGTTAGTTTTCAACTTGCTTACCTATTTCCGTCTGGTATCTGTCTTTATTCTTCTTGCTCACTCAAAAGTGTATTAATATTTTGCTTTATCTTTTGTATTATCAAGAACAGGCCACTTGAGTTAGTACATTTTCCAACATAGTCAAAACTGTTGAATATAAACAATGTTCCCCCAAGGTTCCGAGACGGCGGGACGCGGGTGCGGGGAGACGCACATTCGGGACGTGTGGAGACCACCCCCAAATTTTAGAGAAATTCGGGGGGGCGGCGGGACGCGAGAGTTATAAATTTTTTTAAAAATATTAAAAATATGCAAAATATAAATCCCAACAATAACAAACCATCCCATGCAAATTAGTGAATTACTAAACACTACATTCATCATTGTGCAATCATTGTGCAATCATGCAATGTAAATGCAAAGTTCAAACAAATTACACGATTCATCATAATTATATTAATATATGAATCTATGATTAACATGAACATCATATTTCATGTTTGTCACTTTTGAGTCTTTGTCATTTGATATTTCAGTTTTGAGTCTCGCCGGAGTTTCTGAGTTTCGGGTGGGACGCCCACAAGTCTCGCCGAAGTTTCGGAGTTTCGGGCGGGACGCCCACAAGTCTCGCCGCCCACCGAAACGTTTCGCTGTGCGTTTCTCCAAGTTTCGCCCAAAGCGGGACGTCCCGAAACGTTTTGCATGGAGTTTCGGAGTCCCCGGGACGCAAGAAACGCCGAAACGTGTCCCCGACCCTTCGGGACGCGTCCCCGTGGAACACTGAATATAACCCATTTGATGAATAATTTCTCCATAGTAACACCACTAGGGCAATACTCGTGGAAACTGGACAATGTCAGCTCAGCTCAGCAAAAGAATGAGTACAAAGCTTACCTGAACTCACCAGTTAATGTCAAACTTCATCAAGTCTTGACTGAATGGATGAGTAAAGGCAAGTACTTGCCGAATCTCAGGAAATTTGTCAAGTCTATCAGATATAAGTTGGCTGCATCACGAACTTAAAAAATCAAACTTTTGGACCTCAAAAGAGTCATTATTTCTATCTTATCTTTCTGCTGTTTGAGTAGAGCTTGTGAGAGACAACTGGGTGCTGTAGGGAGTCGGGACTATTTAAATCATCAAAATCATCTGCACATCTACTTGATACTATGTTTGATTCCATCAAGCTAATTGAAATTTTGATGTTCACTGTTCGTCTATTCAAATCTTGGTGCACATTTCCATTTGATTATGCAGTATTGACATTGATTTCTGTCTATACTGTGGTCTGTACAATCTACTTTGATGTGTAAACTCTGAATGGTTGAATTTTCATAGAAAGGAGAATCCCTGTTTTTTCCTTGTGAAGTTATAAATATTTTTATTTTTTAATGGCCCAAGTCATTACGGAGTTACCTAACTGACTCTCCATTTTGGTTTTCCCAGAACTTGTTACTTCTAATTATTCCCATAGACCCTTTTGAAATTTCCATATTGGGCTTAAAAGAGCATTGAGTCTAGTAGTTCCTATTTTGAGGTCTCACATTTTAAACATTCAGCTTTGCCTTTCGATTTTATTTATACTTTGACATAACCTCTTGAGGCCACTGTATAACTTATAACTGTATGTTTCATTGGCAATAAAAATTGAGATTAGTTTCGGATCCAGTGTCTTCTTATTTGCACTTATAAAAAGGTGGAAAGAATGGGTAAATATATTTAAAGGAGATAAGATTAAAGTGAGAGATGATAGTTTAATCATGCTTATTAATTCAGGAGTATTGCCTGTTTTATATTTTGGTTGCATTTGAGCTTAGGTGTTAAAACTAATATTAATACCCTATTTTCTGACCTCAGGGTCCTGCATCAAATCGAGAACCATGCTGCAGTCACTTTGAGTGGTCCTCCTCAAATGGAAAGGGTAGAGGTAAATGAGCTTGTACGACAGCACAGCATGGTGGATTTCATGAGAATGGTGTCACTTCTAGCTGGATCACATGATGTATATTTTCAGTAAGGTTGTATCATGTGATTGATTGTAATGTGTCTCAAGTATTACCATGACGCTTCACTTATGCAAGTTTTTTCATGAAGATACTGCTAATGATAGTAAAAGACTACTTGACAAAGAAATATTTGCTGTTGGATTTTTCTTTGGTCATTCAGTAGAGGATGCAAAATTTGTTTACCTTGGCAAAAGTGCTGATTAGCCTTTTTCTGTCAGATTTTGATAGCATCCATAGTTAATTACACTAAAGGGATTTCTAGTTCCTTTGCAGTGTCATTATCCTTTTCTCAGTCTAGCTGAGGTTATTTATAATGGGATTGATGAACAGTGAACATCAAAACCAGTGTTTTAAAAACCCATGGCTTGGACTCGGAACTGGCCAGTTTGACCGAGTTGCTAGGTGAGGGTTCTGAACCGGCCACCAAACCAGCTCAGCTGATCAATTTGGTACCGGACCAGACGAATCAGGCTAAAGGGATTTCTATTTCCTCTTCAGTGTCATTCTCCTTTTTTCAGTCTGGCTGAGGTTATTTATAATTGGATTGATGAACAATGTGTTAATTTTCTTAGAGCTTATAATCTGATTGCAACTTCCAACCAATTAACACAGATGCATGCACAGAATAAAATTCCTAAATCTGTTTTTATGAACAGCAATACATAAGCTCAGTAACACTGATAGAATATGCAGTGGAACAAGAAACCAAACACACCATAAACACAGTATTTTTTACCTTGGAAACCCAATTGGGAAAAACCAGCAAAATGGAGCTTTCTTGAAAATCATGCCAGCAAAAATTAGAGGAAATTATTACAGCAGAATTCTTCACAGATAAAGGAACTTGATGCCTTGGAATGCGTACCAAATCTCGTACATCTCGTCATTATAAGAAAGGTCTCTTCTGATCAAGTCCTTCTGACTAGAACAACTGTTCCCATTGGAAATGTTATCAGACAACTTGTAATTGCCCCAAAAGATAATCCTATACAGGACGGTAGAGGAGATATGCAACTAAAGAGGTGACAACCTAAGAGGGCCTCGATCCCTAGATGGATTGGTTGTTACACCAATCAAGGCACTCTTTTCTTTATGCTATCCAAGCCTCAAATAGCAAAGGGGGAGACCCTGATCTACTCCCGACAGGAGAGATCTAATCCAATCACCAAATCAGACTATACACAAGAATATGTAAGGTGAAAGATGTGAAACCCTAGATCTAAGGGATAGAGTCACTGCAGAGGCTTATGGAAGATAAGATATTGAATTAGATTGATTCAATTACAGTAACTCATGAATTGGTAATGAATCTAGGATGTAAGTGCTAGGACAAATGATCAAATATAACTACCTTGGGAAACGTGAACTTATATTATTGGGAAATGGTCCAATGAAGCAAATCTGAAGAGATCAATGCTTACTAGCACTACTTGGCGATAGATCTGATAGTATCAAGGTTCACAAGCAAAGATCGGGCATCAAACGACTCAAAAAGGGGCATACTCAGAGAGGGTGCAAGAGAGAAAGATCAGTGCCTAGAGATTTGGGCAAGATGGAGTCCATTGAGGGTGACGCCTCAGTAAACCCACTTTGGGCTAGGCCTAAAAGTAAAAACCCAGAAATCGTTCGCCATGATTTGAAGTTGTTTGGGCTAGAGAATTTTTATAAATTTTAGCAGATTAGGGTTTGTAGAAGAAGTAACAACATCCTAATGGAATATATAAATAACTCAAGAAAAACAATGGTACTTACCTCTTGTGACTTGCAGATGCTAAGTGCAATGATTTTCTGACCCCCTTGAAGCAATTCAAAGTTGATTTGACAGTCTCCAAGATGAAATCGATTTTCCTCCAACAGCCAGTGCCCCCCCCTTCCTGCATATGACAATCTCAATGAGAATTGATCTACGGGAAGAGAAATTAAATGGTGCAAGAAGGATCAGATAGCATAAATATTGATCAAAGATACAATAAAGACTACTCCCTGATTATTTTACTCATCTAGTGAAGAGATTTGTAGAAAACCCCACGAAATCCTCCAATGAAGTCGCCCTCCTGCAAAGCACACATTAAGCCAAAACGTCTAGCATGGTTATCTCATCAAACAACAAGGATGTGGCAAGCTATCAGAGCTACAATCAAGCACAAGAACAATCTATAACAAAGGCACAAGATTTTTCCCAAAATAATTCTTTATTGCCAGAAATCTAGAGCCAAAAGTCCCTTTACAATGAGGGGGGTCTCTTCCTTAAATAGGAATGAGAGAGACCAAAACCCTAACCACTTTTTGAATGAGTGGTTGAGATTAAAAGATACATCAATGATAATCAATCGCTAAGATGAGCCCGAATACAATATACATGGATCACTCAAAAATAGAGGGGGCGCACTCACTAAGATGCCCTAGGGGGACGCACCACATGAAAAGTGACTAAGATACATGACATAAGCACATGGTGGGGTTAGGAGGTGTAATATATCCTTTTCTAGCATGACCCCATGGCACAATAACATATAATAACTCAAGATAATATTATAATGTGACCAAATGACCAAATCGTGGCCCCTCAATGACATAATAAAAATTCCCAAAATAATAGCCCGTAGTGTATGTGGACCCCACTGAATGCTGCAAGCTGTGTCGGAAGGTGTGGGATGCATCACAAAAATTCTCTGAACCAACCTTATGCCAATTCCTTGCCTTAATTGCCCAAATCGATTTCTGCAGTGACCATTTCTTCCATTTTTTATTCTCAGAATATCACCTGTAAAATAATAAAATGCCTATATCTCTTTTCTTGGTCCCCCGGGCACAAATATGACTGCACCAAAATGTCTGGGAGAATGGTATAATTGTAATAACGAGTGGTTGGACCCCATACTCCCTCTGTAGCGCCTTAGGTGAACCAAAATAATCTCAAAATGTGCTAACATGCCATTTTATATGGCAAATATGCCATAAAGTGATAAATTGACCATAACCCCAATTGAAAGTGCTTGAAACTATTATCTGAGTGTATCAATGGGCTCAAAAAGCCCAAATGTAGTAGAGATGAGTACTCATACATCATGTGACCACTTGGATAATCATCTGTAAGCTCAACCATGTCCGGACAATAAAATTAATGGTCTGTAAATAACAATAATAATAAAAATCCATCAAACCATCACATGAAACCTATGTTTGATGCATGGAACCATCAAATGGGCACCATATGACCACAAATAATCAATCTTGAACATCATTGGTCCAACTCATCCTGGACCCTGTGGTTGACTTGGTCAAATTGGGTTGACTAGGTCAAAACTGATCAAAGTAATGACCTAGGCTCAAATTGACTGATGCTGCAAGTACAAATGGATAAGACATGCTCCTCTAATTATTTTAATAGCAAGACTAAAGTATAAAATGGCATTTATTGGCGACTAAGCAAATAAATCATTAAATATAAATCTATATTAAAGCAATTAATTACTAAGAAAAAAACCCTCAAGTGCACTCATTTTATGGACGTGACCATTTTGCTAGAAATGGGTGAAAGTGGAAAAGACAAGGCTAGGATAAGGGGATAACTTTGCAACTTCAACACTATGACACTTTGGATAAAGGGAAAACCACCTAAGCATATGTTGAACAGAAAACACATAAGGAATGGCGGTGTCTCACAAATGGAATAAGTTGATTTGAGGAGTGCCTATTCAACTTTAGCAAATGTCTACATCTCACATCCAAGCTTGAATCAATCCCTGTGAGGATCTTTTCTAGAACCACTGTGACTAGGTGCACAGTTAACCGTAACTTGAGGTTCTAGGGGACACTTAGAATTAGTTGTCCCTTACTCCATCTCACATCCCAACCCATAGGCTCTGTGGGGAATTAATCATTACATTTCGATCATGGCCAACAATCTTTAGATTTAGCATACATTTAACCACTGCTCTTTAGGCCTTATGACCCTTAGGATTTTGCATGTGCTTAGAAGCACAACTAGTTGCAGTTTTCATCCAGGGTGCTTTGCATTTCATTTTATAGCCCTCTTTCATTGTGCTTAAAAGCACAGTTTTACTTTATAACCATGGGCTTGCATAGGATAAATAAAATATGAGTCACATATGCATGTAATGATGGTAGTACAATTTGCTTCAAGTCTAGCTGACACAACTTAGGAAACTAGGGGGATCATCCACAATTAGGACCACACATCGGGGGCAATCGACTAAAGAGATTAAGGCTTCAAATCCAACACACCTAAGCTCAGGAACCAAGACCAGCCCAGAAGGATCTGTTACCCCCCACTTTGACAAGGGTGTCCACATGAAAAAAAATTTCACAGCTTGTCAAGGGGCTGACACCTTCAAGAAATCTACAGGAGGTTGGTTGAATATTTTCTCAGTTATTGGTCACTTTCCATCCCAAGCTTGTGTATAGGGAGGTCCTCATCTGATGCCCTAAGGAGCAGATCAAAAGCAGCAGTTAAGGTTTTTACATACGAAGAAATTTGATTTTTCAAAAGAAATATGGGAAGACATGTTGCAGTGGCTATCTTGGTGTTGACAAAGATGGGAGACAAAATTCAGCAATTCCCTTGTCAGTAGAAAGGCCTCGGTCAGAATTACAAGTTCAGCTTTGGACATAAAGGTTCACGAAGGAAAAGATCTTCAATGGAGGACTTCCTTGAGACAGATACTTTTGGATAGATAATTGGCTTGTTTGGAGTATTCGATGGCCATGGCAGTGCTCAAAGAGAAGAGCTGGAAGCCTTTTGCATTTTTTGAAAGGACAAAGCCTGCAGAAGTACAGTCCTCTGAGACCTGCAGACATGCACAAATCAAGCATCATTAGTAAAAGCTTAAAACTGATATCTGGGTTACATTTTTAGCTTTGTTCATCACTTAGTTGGGAGCCAGATCAACATTTGCAGCGGTTAGTATCTATTTTCGACTGACTAAAGAAGCATAGGGTTAAGATCAACATCAAACATGAGAACAAATATTATTTATGAGATAATGATAGCATTAGAGGAGTTTTCTTTGGATATTACATCCGCGAGCTTATGCATAAATCTGAGGGGCCTCATAGCATGTCCTCGGCAACGTTCTGATCAGCGTTTCAGTACACAGTTGAACCTGTCCCTCGATTTTTTCTTGACAGTTCGACAAAGTTTCATTCATCAATGAGACACATCAATGAGACAGACACTCGAGTTTTGGAAAATTCTGAGATGGACCCGCCATTTTTCGGAGGTCTGCCAGTTACCCCACAGGGTACTCATGCACAGCCGAATACCAAATTGGGTCCCGCGTGCATTCGTCCATACCGAACTTGGAGCACTACATCGTTTTCATTTACGCAGCCAACATGATTTTTCTTTTATCAGAAAAGAGAGGAAGAAAATTGAAAGATCTAGCATATTAGAAATAGTCGTGATTTCTAAGTAAGTGACAGAGCATGTCAAGTTATCAGAGCCCCGAGCCGAAAAACCATTCCAGCACAAATCTTTCGTTTTTACTGAAGATCATTATGTCGTGATTTAAGGAGCCTTTGCAGTCAGCCCGTGAGTCGAATTGGCGTGGAAACATCGATCAACGCTGGGTATGAAGATTCAACCATTTGGCAAAAAGGACGTATCCACTAAAAAATAAAAATATATATAAAAAGCCAGATGTTGATATGAAGCCGTCGGTCTTGAAGTTGTCTGGCAGTTATGCATTGCTAAAATCCAAATCTTAGCAGCCAGATTAATACAAATCTTTCACGTGGAGGATTTTCATAAAAAAGGGAGATCTTTACGATTACAACGCGTAGCTGGGACTTCGGTTACATTGGCAGACGAATTTATTAACTGCCCTAGCCACTGATAGGTTTTCACGCGCAGCCAATTTCCTTTGATATCGCGACAGCTAGCACAACAGATTGACACCGGTTGTCTTTAAAACAACCAGCTGGGCGTATTTTCATGATTATGTGGAGCATTCGAAGTGTCTCATGTGGCTGTAAAATGCGCTATCGTTTGTGAGATCCATCCACATGGAAACTCCAAACAAAGTCTTAAAAGTCCGTTTGCGTTGGTAGTCATCAGGTGGCAGTAAGTCGAGCCTGGATCCCTCGTCTTCTCTCGGCTGCCAATGCATAAAAGATTAATATTGGATGAAGCAAATTCATGGTTTGGACCTGCAATTAGTTCATGCAAGCACACGTGGCGGCCAGCAAAATCTCAGTTAATTGGTAACAATGGCAGCCAAGTCCTGAGTCAACCAATACACCTGAAATTTGGCACAGTTAGCTCCATTTTTCCGGCGACAACAACTCTGAGTGGTAGTTCATTCGCACATATGTCATTTTTCTGGCACTCTTGCAAGCCCTAATCAAGGCGACATATTGTATCTCTTGCTCTATTTAAGCTGGCAGACTTTCATTTGTAAGGATGGAAATTTTTTGGGAGTTCTTTCCCTTGGAGCTTAATAGAAAAAATACCTGTTGGTCAATTTTAATGTTGCTTAATTAACCTCAATTTAATTATCAACCGGGCAATCGTAAACTTTGAGCTGCTACACTATATGTGCAGGCAAGATAGTGTTAAAACAACCCTAATCTTTCATAGAAATTCCACCTACAGCAATCTTTCAGAAGAACAATCTACGGATAAAACAAACCCTACAACAATCCCTTAAACATTCCACAATCCACACTCAGCTACAGTGCTCATAATCTATTCTAAAACTGAAAGAGTTTAATAAATAACTTTGATCTGAAAACTCCACTATAATCCTATGAGAATTAATGCTTCACTTCACACAAATACTGCTAAAATTATTGCCAGAATAACACCTGTAATCTCTTGATTTTAAATAGTTAACACACAACCTGTTATAATGAGTCTTGGCTGGTTATTATTATTCAAATATACTCTGTTTGATTTATGCACATTAATGCACACCGGAAAAAGGCCAAGGTTATCCAAGCAATGTTCATTAATCAATAATAGGACTGTATGAAAAATATTCAACAGTGCTGGTTTGCATGTGCATGCTGTGAAGCTGGTGTTAATTCAGGAGAGCAATATTATAGACTAGGGTCTTCTCCAAACTCAAACAGCCTGATTACTCACTTGTTTAAAAGATTATTAAAGCTCTAGGTGCTCTATAAATTCCAATTTTCAATCCTTTTACAAACTATCACAAGTGCTGTGCTACCTTACAGCTCTGCAAATTTAAAAGTGAAAGAATGAGCTGTTATTAACTACTTTCAACAGCTAGAGGCAACCAAATTGCCAATACTGCATTGCATACCGGAAATCAAAGAAAACATTAACTCACGCCATTCCTTAATCTACTTATACAGTCTACCTGCTGGCAATAAAAGGAAAAAGCTATGGCTATTTTGCTATAGGAAGAGTGAATAAAAAGAAGTCTAGCGCTGTCCACTATACGCTGGCAAATAGAAACAATAAAAACTCAGTTTACTTATAACCTTTCAAACAGCAAAAATGTGAATCGAACCATCACACAATTCATAAAAAAAACCAATAACCCTAAGCAATATTCATGTCCATTAACACAGTCCACGCTGAAACCAAAAAGGGTATCAAATGAAAACTGTTTCTGAATTATTCAACAGAATAAATCAATTGCATTTAACTAATAATCTGCAGTCATTCATATGAGGGACATTATCAGCACTCTCTATCTAACAATATCAAAAAAATAGAGACATTAACTAGTGATTGCAAAACACACAGGACAAAATACCAAGGTTGGTGCTGAAGGGGGCCCTCCCTCAACGCCTTCCAGATCTAGATCGAAACCTTAAAAAGAATACACGCTGATTGTATTAACAAAATGGAGCATTACAATCGTTTCTCAACATTCTCCCTTCTTAGGGTTTCAAAAGCCCTTTTATACTAAAAATACAGACTAGAATCAATCATGTGATAGAAATTGATCCTCAAACAACTCTACAGGGAACTCGGCACACCTGAGCCAAGTAGGGCAACTCGAATCCCTTACAAATCTACTAGAACAAGAAAACACATCTTCATATTCAACGGCCATCCAAAAACAGAACCTGAAAAGCCTGCGTGAGCGTGTTGGAAGGCGTTGGAAGCTCATTGTTGCCGGTGGATCGAAAACCCCCAAAGTGTGGATCGAAACCCCCATTGCTGGTGCAGCCGTTGTGCCATCGCGAGCCTTCCATGGAGTGCCGGAGAAAAACCCTGCATAGAAGAATAACGAGCTATCAATTCGCCGGACATATATATATGAGATTTGAAAAGCCAAATATATACACAAAACAATATAAAATACCCACAAATATCATTCACCAAGGTTTTTATTCACGTGGGTCTCCAACCATAAATAAACAGGAATAAAACTAATATATTACATAGTTTACCAAGTATTAGGCTAGAAAACTAAGTATTAAACAACTAAAAATAGAGGACCAACATCTCCCCCAACCCAAAGATCTTGCAGGTCCCTCTGCAAGAAAGTCTCATACAACCAGATTTGGAACTTCAAAGGAAAGTCTGATAGAACTAAAGTCTGATTTTGCAGACTTTACTCATCATTCCCGCATATAGCAGGTCAGATATGCTGATGAACATCGGTGGTGATCAACAATCAAGTGTTCCAGGAGCAAAACTTGCCAGCAGAAGGACTTAATCCAAAACAAATCACTGGAAAAATAGATAAAGTTGATGGCACAAAGATGAGAAACTCAGCATCTAAAATAGAGTAAAGTAGCCCTCAGTAATGGCCTTGCCATCCAAAACTCAAAGAAGTAATCATGGCCCAAATCCAAATTCAGGGCCTTCTTGGAAAGTCCAGCTACTAGAGAATTATGCTCCCGGAAAACGTGGTTGAAGATCACCTGAGGAGCCATGTGAATCAAAATATCTTATATCTTTGCACCAAGGCATCAAAGAACATCAAATGCCAACAGTTGGTTGCCATGAAATAACTATCAAGGAGTCTTCGTAAATTAGCTGAACTGGAACAGCTAACTGCATCATACTAGAAAAAAAACCAATTGCCAGAAAACAAGGTTATGATTTTTTTATTACAGGCTGCCAATCAATAATAAAGAATGAACATAAAAGAAAAACTGTGATATATCAATAATATGAATGCCAAAATTATCATAACAATTCACAGCTCATCGAATTTTAGTAATGGCAAAAAAAAAACATTGAATTATAACCATAAACCTCAATACATAGCAAGTAAAACTTACCAAATTATGCCATGTGCATTACCTGTACCAGCATTTTTACCCTTGTCATATCGATTTGCAAATTTTTTTATATTCATGTACCTCATCCAGCATTTGATCCAATACTTCAGCCAATGTAAACACAGCAGTGTTTTCATGTTAACCAAGGTAAACAAGAGTTATCAGCATCTCGAGCAGCAGCTGTGCTATTCAAATAAAAGCTCCCACACAATAATGTTAAACCACAAATTTTCCAAACATGCAATATTTAAATGAGTTAATAAACAAATAAACTGAATTAAAATTTATTTAACCAAAACAGTTTATAGTTTTAAATCAGAACAGTTTATAGTTTAAGTACCTCATTTTCAACTTACTGCTGCTCATAATCACACAAGAAACCAAACTAAGACATGAAACCTATTTTATACAAAACAATCAATCAGAATGCAAATCTCAATCAAGCACCCTTATTCCTATGTAATTCCAATGCTCAAACACTCATAAATGCAAACTTGATTCTTGCCATTCATACAGAACTATTTCCACCAAGACATAAGCCACAGGACAAAAGAAATGCTAATAGAAGCTAATGGATTAGTAGTCCTCTTTGACCCAGCTTCACACAGGATAGTTTGAGTAGTGCCAAAAACTGTGTTATGTTCAGAGAATACCAGGCATAAACTTCTTCTTTTTTTTTTTTTTTTACAAGAATCAGGTAACCCAAAATGCAGAACAGCTAGAGATGATTATCAATTGGCTAACAATTAACTTGTTCAAGTAGTTTATTAAATTTTATTTAACCACCCTAATGACCTCTCTTTTACCTTTACGCAGGTACATTGTTCATATGGACAAGTATAGATGAGGCTGTGAAAGGAGACATTAGAGTCAGAACCCACTGCCAGCAAGCCCGTTCAGTACTCCGGTGGGGTAACTGTAACATCTAAGAAGCTTCTTCCCCAGGCAGATGCCCCATTGCCAACAGGCCTGTTCAGCACCCTGATGGGTTTGCCTGTTCATACCACAGGTCGGTACCCGCTGCCAGCGGACCTGTTCAGCATCCCGGCGGGTTAACCTCTTGCACCCTTTTTCTATCAGAGGCTCTGGTCCCAATTTCACCTTAAAGATAAAATTTATGATTTGCTCAAGCATAGATGAGTGGGGGAGCAGCTCTGAAAACCATCTAGGAGTGGGATGGTACCAGAATTGGAAGAGTATTCTTTGTACATGCCTGGAAAAATTTGCCCGGATGAACAACTAACCTTTGCAACTGTAAAAAGTGAAAATCACAAAGTGGCTTTACAACAATATATATATATGTATTAAGTAATATATCAGCCAATAGATAATAACCCCCGAACTGCCCAGCTTTAGATACCTTTTCCAAAAATGCTGCCGGTCTTAAAAATAATTAATGCTCATAGCTGTTACTAAAGACAATTTCCTCGCTCCGTCTAGTGTGAAACTAGGTCAAAGAGTCGTAGCAAACCATAAGTTCATAAGCAGAAAACATTGGGGAAGCTAAAAGCAGTAATGTAGACATTGCCTGGTGGTTAAGTACTCATATGAATAGCCAGAACAGTTCTGAAAAATATGACAGCACTCATACATTTACCTGATACAGACATTCTGATTACTAATACTGCCCAGAAATTACACAATTAATACAGTCTTTTGCCAAAAAAAAACAATCATGGCTGAAAAATAAAAAATAATAACAAAAGACTTCTCTGTTATATTCAAAACATCCTGAGCCTAAAAGAATATCTGCACCTTTCAAAAGAAACTTAATAAAAACAAAAACAACTTCCTGTACATATATACAAAAACAATTTTATCAAATGTTCTTATGAGGAAGTGGGAGATGAGGAAGTCATTCCTTCTCCTACCAGTTCTAGGCCCGATTGTTGACTCATGGTATGAATGAACTCTTGCTTAGAAATGGGTTTGTGGTATACCTTTAACCTATGCCCATTCACCACAAAAGCAGTCTGTTCTTCATTAATTGTCTTTATTTTGACAGAACCATTATCAAAAACAGTCACAATCTCATAGGGTCCCATCCATCTGGTAGTAAGTTTACCTTTAAAATGTTTGAACCGTGAGTCAAACAGCAGTGCCCAATCCCCTTCCTCAAAAGTCTTCTTCTTCAGGAATTTATCATGCCACTTGGTCCGCTGATTCTGTATCAAAACAGTTCTTTGGACAGCATCTTGTCGGATTTCATCCAGCTCATTTAATTGCATCAGTCTCTGCTTCTGAGCTTCATCTAAGTTCAGGCTCAATTGTGCAGCAGTGCGAAAAGTTTTTACCTGAAATTCTATAGGAAGCAGAACCTGTTTCCCATAAACAAGCTGATACGGGGTATACCCTGTAGTATTTCTCCATGTGGTCCTATATGCCCACAGTGCCTCTGGTAACCTGTCTGCCCAGTCTTTGTGATGCAGCTGTACAGTCTTAGTTAGAATGGATTCTAACACCTTATTTGTCGATTCCACCTGCCCGTTTGCTTGGGGGTGGTAAGGAGAAGATTTGTAGTGCTTAATCCCATACTGTTCTGTAAGTGCTTTCATGGACTTAGAAACAAACTGTGCCCCATTGTCAGTCACAATTTCACGAGGAATGCCAAAACGAGTAAAAATTTCTTCGTAAATAAATTCAATGACTGATTTCTCAGTGGCCCTCAATAGAGCTTTTGCCTCAACCCATTTAGTTACATAATCAGTGCAAACTAAAATATACCTTTTTTTTCTTGACATTGGCGAAATTGGGCCAACAAAGTCCAATCCCCACTTCTCGAAAGGTTCAATTTGTACCTGGGCCTGTAAAGGCATTTGATCTGCAGCAGTGGGTCTCCCCATTCTTTGACAGCTGTCACAGCTCTGTACATATTTTTCAGCGTCTTTAAAGAGTGTAGGCCAATAATACCCCTGATGCAACACCTTATATGCTGTTCTCTTGTCCGAAAAATGCCCCCACAGGGGCCATCATGACAAGCTTGAAGGATGTCATACATCTCATCCTCCCTCACACACCTCCTGATAATCAGATCTGGACCGGTTCGAAAAAGGTCATTACCTACCCATGAGTAATTAGCACTCTGCTGAATAATTCTTCGTTTTTCGTAAGCTGACATATGAGCAGGTAGTTTCCCTGTAACCAAATAATTGGCTAAATCTACAAACCAGGGTGTTTTAATAGAAACAGCAAATAAATGTTCATCAGGGAATGTATCATCTACAGGAACATTATCATCAGCATGAGTTAATCTGGAGAGGAAATCCGCAACCAGATTTTCCTTCCCTGGTTTGTCAACTATGGTAATGTTAAATTCCTGCAGCAAAAGCAACCATCTGGTAATTCTGCCACTAGTGATAGGTTTATTCATTAAAAATTTAATAGCAGAATGATCGGTATGAACAAATACCTCGTAACCTGTAATATAATGCCGGAATTTATTGATGGCATGAACTACTGCTAGAAACTCTTTTTCAGTCACTGTATAGTTCAGTTCTGCAGGTGTTAAATTTTTACTGATGAAATAAATAGCATAGGAGGACTGATCTTCTTTCTGTCCGAGCACTCCCCCCAAGGCAGTGTCTGAAGCATCAGTTTGTATATGGAAGGGCAAAGACCAATTTGGCCCCCGCAGAACTGGTGTTGAAGACAATTCTGACTTTAATGTGTCAAAGGCTGTCTGACAGTGTTGATCCCAATCAAAACCACTGTCTTTGGCCAACAATTTGAACAGTGGGGCTGCTATCTTTGTAAAATTAGCAATAAACCTACGATAGTACCCTGCGTGTCCCAGAAAACTTCTGACTTCTTTTTGTGTAGTTGGTGAAGATAGACTAGTAATGATTTCAATTTTTGCTGGGTCAACCTTAATACCTTCTGATGAAACATGGTGCCCTAAAACAATACCCTCAGTTAACATCATCTTACACTTTTCATGGCTTAAAGCAAGATTTGTTTCTTGGCACCTAATTAAAACTTTCTCCAGGTTGTCTAAGGCTTCCTTGAAATCATTACCATAGACCGTAAAGTCATCCATATATATTTCCACGCAATCATGTACTAAATCAGCCAAAATACCTAACATTGCCCTCTGGAAAGTGGCAGGAGCGTTACACAGCCCAAATGGTAACACCTTGTAAGCATAAGTTCCCCATGGGCAGGTAAAAGTGGTTTTTTCTTGATCCTCTGGGGCTATTCTTATCTGGTTATATCCACTGTATCCATCCAGAAAAGAAAAATATTTCTTTCCAGACAATGTATCCAAAACCTGGTCTATGAAAGGAAGAGGGAAGTAATCTCTGAGAGTTGCTTTATTTAACTCACGAAAATCAACACATATTCTCCACTTACCTCCCTTCTTTGGAACAATCACTAACGGAGATACCCATTTGCTATCAGAAATGGGATAGATGAAATCTGCATCCAACAATTTTTGTAATTCCTCCTTCACAATGTCTTTAAGCGCAGGATTCATTCTTCTCTGTGGCTGCCTTACTGGTCTAATATTTTCCTGCGTATAGATGTGATGCATGCATGTGTCAGGGTGAATGCCTTTCATGTCTGTATAAACCCAAGCAAATGCCCCAGACTGTGCTTTGAGTAAATTAACTACCTGATCTTGCTGGCTTTGAGACATATTCCCATTAATAAACAAAGATCTCCCTGGACTAATCTCCATTGGTATAGTTGCAGCTTCAACCTTCTCATCTATGAATAAAACTACTGATGATGAGGTGGCTGAAGGGTAATAGTGTTCCTGAAAATCTTCTGTGAAAACATTGTCTAAGTCAGAGAAGGACTGAGGGTACTCAATACTAGTGGTGGCTGAAATAAATTGATCTAGGATATCATCCTCAGTCTGGTGTTCCAGCCCCCTAGTTTGACTGATGGACAGTAAGGGTTGTCCCACATCCTCATCCCCATAAGGATTCTCTAACCATAACATGTTTTCCGATACAGGCTGTGCTGGAGGGTAAATAATTAGGTTTTGTAGAGAAGTGCCATTTGATATAGTTAAAATACCTTCTCTGCATCCTATAAAGGCATTGGCAGTGGCTAACCAAGGCCTGCCTAATATAACAGGATGTTCCCCCATTGGGTGTTTGGTTTGGAGTACCAGAAAATCCACTGGATACTCCCAAGAAGCTACTGTGACAGTAATGTCATCTAAGGCCCCCACAGGTTTGACTGTGCTCCTATCAGCCAACTCCAAAATAGTAGGAGTAGATCTGAGGAGATTATGCAACTGAAGTCTCTGCATGGTGGTCATAGACATGACATTAATGGCAGCCCCCAGGTCAACTAGAGTGTTTCCTATTGGAACCTCATTGATGTAAATGGTCACCACTGGATTCCCAGGATTTGCAAATTTTGGGGGTAAGGGGCAGTCTGAAATATAATTGGACAGCTGGCCTAAAACATTTATCTTGGGTGGGTCTTTCTGTTTTCGACCAGGTTTCTTTAAGCACAGTTCCCTTACCAATTTTGCATAAATAGGGACATCTCTAATAGCCTGAAGTAATGGAATTTTGATGCAAACATTTCTCAACTCACTTTCCAAATCAAACTGTGGACGCATCACAGGCTTCTCTATTAATAACCTCTCTGGATAAGGGGGGTTGTTATTTACCTGTGGATGAGCAGGTGGTTGGAAATGAGTTCCCAGTGCTTGAGTATTTTCTGAGGCAATCTGCACTTCTTCTTCCTCTGTAATCTCTTTTTCATCACTTTCTTCTCCAGTCTCTTCATGAATAATCACTGCTGGAGGGGTTTTATTTAATGTTTTCCCAGACCTTAATTGTATTTCCTGTAAAGGAGCTGAATGAATTACATAAGTTGGAGCCATCTGAATTTCAGCATTATTAAGAGGCTGGGGAGGTCGGTTATTAGGGTTTGGGATAGGTTGGGCTGGCAACAACGTGGGTCTAGGTGGATTTGGATTTTGATATTGTTGTGGAACTGGGGGTATAGGAGGAAGGGCAGGTGGTGTAAAGCCTGGTAATAGCTGATGTATATTTGGTGGCATTGGACAGTAACTAGGAGGGGTGGCTGATTGTGTTCCTCCATAGGGTTGTCCTTGTGGTCCTCCATATGACTGTCCCCGCCAGCCTTGCTGCCAAGGCTGGGTCTGAGTAGGTTGAGAGGGCCAATTCTGCCACATTTGTGGACTCCATGGCTGCTGAGATTGCTGCATGGGATAATAATATGCAGGGTTCTGGAAAACAGGCTCTGGGTACATGTTTTGAGGTCTAGGCTGCCAAGGTCTTCTTGATGCATCGGTAGGTTCAGCATTAAGCTTGTAAAAAGCTTGTAGTTCTGGTAAAGAAGGGCAATTGTCAGTTGGATGTTGAGCAGAGCAAAGAGCACAGACTAAAATGGTATTTAGAGGGCACTCTTTCAAAGGGTGTCTTTTTCTGCATTTGGGGCAGAATATGTGTAATGCTGCTATGTCCTCTTCCTCTTGCCGTTTATTTCTCTTCAACGCATCAAATTGGGAGCTTAAGGTGCCTAAAATGTCAGTTTTGAAATTTTCTAACAGGTTTCCCAATTCAACTCTTGTGATCCCACTAGTTCCTGTTGTTCTAGAAATACGGGAAGGACCTTCCCTTGTGCTTTTTCCTGCCTTGGCTCTACTCCTCGAATACTTTCTGCATAGTTCAGTAATCTCCTCAAAGGATTTATGAGATACATCACCTGATGCCATCAAGTTGAGGATTTCCACATATTCATCCAGGATCCCTTTTAGAAAAAGAGTTCTGACTGCATCCTCCTGTAAGGTATTATACTTAGACTTCTGCAATACAAAGCAGAATCGTTCTAAGAAGTCCTCCAGACTCTCTTCTTCATGCTGTTGCATTTTAAAGATATCATTTTGGGAGTCTCGAGGCCCACAGTAGTCTCGGTATTTTCTGAGGAAAGCACTCTTCATTTGTTCCCAAGTTCGGATGGTGGATTCCCCCAAGCTCATAAACCATCTAAGTGCAGAATCCTTAAGGGTGGCTGGAAATAGTTTTAACTTTTGAGCATCCTGTAGATAATTATAACTCCTACATAAGATGTCAAACTCAAATACAAAGGTATCCGGATCTTCAGTACTTTTCCCATAGAAGGTAGGTAATGAAGATGCTGGGATATTTTTCATACTGACATCCCGTGTAAGATCCAGAATGGGGAAGCCAAAAGTTGTTTCAGTTCGGCCCTCATGTTCTCCTTCTCCTTCCATCTGGTGTCCAGTTTCCTGATCACTCATGACAAGAGGGTTTCTAAACCAGTTGACACCTAACCTGTCTCTTCTTGGGGATAGAATAAAATCCCAATGGTCTGGCCTAGGCCAAGTTTGAAAATTGAAAGGTAAATCTGTAGTGGTTTCTAATTGAGAAACCACCGGATTCTGGTTATGTTCAAGAAGGAAGTTCACTTTTTCTATGTTCACTGTGTCAACCAAATTAGGATCTTCCTTTAAAGGTGAAGTATGTTGGGTCTGTGGGGTTTCTACTGAATGTAGTTGTTCACTGAATATACCCTCAGTTCTTGCTGGTCTGATCCCTAACTCCACTGAATTTTGTGTGTTATTGTTTTCAATTTCGTTGTTGGTATTCCTATCCCTAGGGTTAGTGAGGGGGGGGTTTCTGTTTCCAACAAGATCAGAATGAACCTTAATAAATCTTCCCCTACTATCTCTGGGTCTCATCAAAACAATTGCTGAAAATAACAAAACTTTTTAATCAAAATAAATTAAAATACCTGTGCCCCAATTGGGGTTGAAGGAACCTGATATGAAATGCGCAAGTTTGCCTTACCAACCCTTCTCCTCCAATCTACAACACTGGTCACACCTAAAAGCTGTTGTAAAATTAAATTACTGAAATTAAACACACCCAACTTGCAAAAAGGACAACACACTTTGCATGAAATTAAACTACGAAAAATAAATATTCTTTTACAGGAAAGATAAACACACCCTTTGCAGTAAAATAAATCAATCATGCGAAGAAAAACAATCACTCTTACCAAAAGAAAACAACAAGAATTTGGGGCAACCCACTAAAGTGGATGCGGTAGGCTGTTACACCATGGGAATCCCATCGTGAATTCGTCTTTGCGTCTTAATGTTTCCCCTCCACCTTGTTGTGTACTGTAAAAGATCTTATTACCTGAACTTTTCAGTCTAACAAAATAGAAATGAGCCACCTTACCTTGGAGCAACTCCCCGGCAACGGCGCCAAAATGTTGGTCAATTTTAATGTTGCTTAATTAACCTCAATTTAATTATCAACCGGGCAATCGTAAACTTTGAGCTGCTACACTATATGTGCAGGCAAGATAGTGTTAAAACAACCCTAATCTTTCATAGAAATTCCACCTACAGCAATCTTTCAGAAGAACAATCTACGGATAAAACAAACCCTACAACAATCCCTTAAACATTCCACAATCCACACTCAGCTATAGTGCTCATAATCTATTCTAAAACTGAAAGAGTTTAATAAATAACTTTGATCTGAAAACTCCACTATAATCCTATGAGAATTAATGCTTCACTTCACACAAATACTGCTAAAATTATTGCCAGAATAACACCTGTAATCTCTTGATTTTAAATAGTCAACACACAACCTGTTATAATGAGTCTTGGCTGGTTATTATTATTCAAATATACTCTGTTTGATTTATGCACATTAATGCACACCGGAAAAAGGCCAAGGTTATACAAGCAATGTTCATTAATCAATAATAGGACTGTATGAAAAATATTCAATAGTGCTGGTTTGCATGTGCATGCTGTGAAGCTGGTGTTAATTCAGGAGAGCAATATTATAGACTAGGGTCTTCTCCAAACTCAAACAGCCTGATTACTCACTTGTTTAAAAGATTATTAAAGCTCTAGGTGCTCTATAAATTCCAATTTTCAATCCTTTTACAAACTATCACAAGTGCTGTGCTACCTTACAGCTCTGCAAATTTAAAAGTGAAAGAATGAGCTGTTATTAACTACTTTCAACATCTAGAGGCAACCAAATTGCCAATACTGCATTGCATACCGGAAATCAAAGAAAACATTAACTCACGCCATTCCTTAATCTACTTATACAGTCTACCTGCTGGCAATAAAAGGAAAAATCTATGGCTATTTTGCTATAGGAAGAGTGAATAAAAAGAAGTCTAGCGCTGTCCACTATACGCTGGCAAATAGAAACAATAAAAACTCAGTTTACTTATAACCTTTCAAACAGCAAAAATGTGAATCGAACCATCACACAATTCATAAAAAAAACCAATAACCCTAAGCAATATTCATGTCCATTAACACAGTCCACGCTGAAACCAAAAAGGGTATCAAATGAAAACTGTTCCTGAATTATTCAACAGAATAAATCAATTGCATTTAACTAATAATCTGCAGTCATTCATATGAGGGACATTATCAGCACTCTCTATCTAACAATATCAAAAAAATAGAGACATTAACTAGTGATTGCAAAACACACAGGACAAAATACCAAGGTTGGTGCTGAAGGGGGCCCTCCCTCAACGCCTTCCAGATCTAGATCGAAACCTTAAAAAGAATACACGCTGATTGTATTAACAAAATGGAGCATTACAATCGTTTCTCAACATTCTCCCTTCTTAGGGTTTCAAAAGCCCTTTTATACTAAAAATACAGACTATAATCAATCATGTGATAGAAATTGATCCTCAAACAACTCTACAGGGAACTCGGCACACCTGAGCCAAGTAGGGCAACTCGAATCCCTTACAAATCTACTAGAACAAGAAAACACATCTTCATATTCAACGGCCATCCAAAAACAGAACCTGAAAAGCCTGCGTGAGCGTGTTGGAAGGCGTTGGAAGCTCATTGTTGCCGGTGGATCGAAAACCCCCAAAGTGTGGATCGAAACCCCCATTGCTGGTGCAGCCGTTGTGCCATCGCGAGCCTTCCATGGAGTGCCGGAGAAAAACCCTGCATAGAAGAATAACGAGCTATCAATTCGCCGGACATATATATATGAGATTTGAAAAGCCAAATATATACACAAAACAATATAAAATACCCACAAATATCATTCACCAAGGTTTTTATTCACGTGGGTCTCCAACCATAAATAAACAGGAATAAAACTAATATATTACATAGTTTACCAAGTATTAGGCTAGAAAACTAAGTATTAAACAACTAAAAATAGAGGACCAACAATACCATGCTGGGTTTTTAGGACAGATTGAGCATCTCTTTCATAGCTGCGGGTTTCATTATAAGCTGTAGAGCAAATCTAGCTTGTGAAGGCTCTTGAAGCACAATAGATTAGCCATTTACAGTTGTTAAGTTGGTTAATTATGCTTAAATGATTAATATTTGGATGGACATTAGTATTCAGTTGTACGAAATGTTGATTTAGATCTGATTGTTTGAGCATTCTAGCATTTCTCACTTGTATGAAGCACAAGGCTCCCTTGAGTCCTCTTTTGACTCCATTCTCCTTTCTAGTACTTACACTGGTCTTTCCCCGAGGATTGATCCTCCCTTCTTTCCCATCGCTTATTCAAAATACCTTTTTCTGTTACAACTGTTTCTCTAAGGCAGCCTCTTCGATTCACCCCGCCCTCCGTTGCACCTGCCTTAGCGATCCTACCTTAAGGATACCCCCCTTGAGTTGGAGAAGAGCCAACCTGAAGCGAGAGGAGAGGAGTGTGGTGACATTGGCTTCTCTCTTGAGAGTTGTCATCGAGCTGGTGTGTTCATTTTTGGGCTTCAACACACGCATGTCAGTTTTGGGTGACAACAGGATCAAGGCTTCGGTAAGTTTTGTTGCACAACTCAGTGCCGAGACACAAAACAATGGGGAGTCTATCCAACATAGAGGCATAAGTGGGGGAGTCCTCCATAAAACAGGCTGAAGTGTAAGTCAGGATAAAACCAAACACAGAAGATATCGGATGGATGGGGAAAGGTGATAGGTGATGCCATAACTAGAGAGCCATAAATGGTGGGAATGACCAATTCCATACTACTTAAGAGGGTAAGACCAACGTGTATAAACAAGAAATTTTGATTCCAAGTAATTAGACCACTTTAATTCTAAACAATCAACCAATAACCATATATATATCACCAGATCATGACCACTAAATACCTAGTCAAGCTACTAAGATAAGTAAAATAACATAATATAGGTATCCAATGCACAACCATATACCTGCTGGGTCATTAACCTGTAGCCATCATTTGAACCATCACCTGTCATTGGAACACTACTGCTGCATAACTCTGGGCACTGTCATATCATGTCTCTGGATGGAAGACAATGGCCACCTCAATCATCAAATATGGGGTCATGAGGCTCAGTCATGGCATAAGGATGAAAATATTTGCTCCGGTTCTGCTGAAAATTCTTAAAGAAATGTAACTACGGAAGATATTCTAGATGTACTTATCTATCGTATTATTGTATTCATCCTTTGGGAGATGTCATTGATGTAATTAATAATGTAAGAGTCATTGAAAGAGTCAATGTAAACCCTAACTGTTAGGTCGGCCTAGAAAGAACTAGAAAAGAATATTTTATTGTAAAGTGGACAAATCGGCCCAGTTAGGTGAGTTAAAGCCGACCTAATTAGTAAAAAGGTCAAGTCATTTGTAAAGTATAAATAGGGGATTGAGTTGCTCATTTGCAACACTCATCTCACTCACTCAAGTTCGCATAGGAGAGAGAGAAGTTCGCACAAGTGAAGGAGAGGAGCTAATTTTGTCTTGGGGTTTTATCTTGTACTTGTGAATTCTATATTGAGGAAATTTTGCCGGGGTTTTCTCCCTTGTGGTTTCCCCGAGAGAAATATTGTGTTCTTTGTGTTTGTTGTGCTTGTATTTCTTTCAGTGGTTAGATTGTTTAATGTTATTATGCTAAACAAGTGAAAAACTAACATGGTATCAGAGCAGGCCTGAAAGAAAACATTGTGCAGCCTCCGCAACTGCAGAAACTAGGGATTCTTATTCTAGAATCTCTCTCCACAGATCAACTGAAAAAGAGGGTGCATCTAACTCGCCTCACTAGGGTGCATCTAAGCTTGATGAGAAGCTTGAAGGAGCTGAGAACTTCAGGGCATGGAAATATAGAGTCATGCTCATTCTTGAAGAACATAACCTAGAAAGTTTTATAAAAGAGGGACTTACAGAACCAAAAGGGGATGAAGCCAAAGCAAAGCACAAGAAGGATATGATCAAGGCTAAGAGGATCATAGTTGATTCTATCAAAGATCACTTGATTCCTCAAGTGTCCTCTAAGAAGACTCCAAAAGAGATGTTCGATGCCTTGACCAAACTGTTTGAAGGAAAGAACATCAATAGGAAGATGACCTTGAGAAATCAACTGAAGGGTGTGAAGATCGTGAAGGTTGAGACTATGCACTCATACTTCTCTAGAGTGTCCCAGATCAAAGAACAATTAGAAGCTATTGGAGACATGGTAGAAGATGTTGAAGTTGTGATGACTACTCTAAATGGTCTTCCTAGAGATTGGGAACCCTTTGTCCGTGGCATATGTGCTAGGAAGAAATTAATCCAGTTCAGACAACTATTGGAAGAGTGTGTGCAGGAGGAAGAAAGAATAGCAATAAGAGAGGAGAAATTAAATGACAATGAAGATCAACCTTTGGCAACTCATGCCAAAGGTGGAAGGAAAAGAAATCATGATGTATGTTCCCGTGACCACTCTCCTAGAAAATCTCAAAGATCTCAAAGGAGCAAGAGGTTCAAGAAAGACCTATCCTCAATTGAATGTTACTCTTGTCACAAGACAAGACACATTGCAAGAAATTGTCCATTCAAATATGGACAATCCAAGAAGCAAAAGAAAAGATTTCATGCTCATGAAGCTGAAGATAGTGAATATGATGATGAAGTCAAAACCAGAGAAGACGAAGAAGAATATGTACTTTAATCCAAACCAGGAAGATGGAAGAACCCCTTATCTATATTAGCATTGGATAAGGAGGGATGCAGTCGTGATTGGAATTGAAGAAGGAGGACTCTATAAACTCAATGGTTCAGAAGGTGAAGCTAGAGATGACTTTCAGTATTACATGAAAGGAGTAGGAAAATCTCCTACAAAGTTGGATTCCGGAAAACAAATAAATATCAATGCTCTATGAAAGAACCTCTCATCCATTTTAGCATTGGTTAAGATGTAGAAGGAGGGACACATAAAGTCTACTCAAAGAACAAGTGTCTACGATGTAGAATACTTGCTCAACATTTCCGATCATGAGCAGGAAAGCACAAGTCCTCAAAATCAAACGATGAAGTAAACACACTGTTAGAGACTCCAGTAGTTCCTGCAAGGAAGCAAAAATCAAGAGGGAGTCCACCCAACAACTAAACAAAGATAAGTATTTTGAATTGTCATTTTATGTATTGTCCAGCTGTGTACATATTTATATTCCTAGATTTAGAATGTGTACTATGCATGTTAGAATGTATGCATTGATGAACATAATACTACTAATATGCATGTGATGGGTAAATAGCCTATGGTGTTGTACAACATTCCATTGCTACTTATCTAGAATGAAACGTCTTTGTTGACATATTGGGAGTAGTGCACACTCTTATTAATGTTCTGGTAGAGATGGAAGGCATCTAGAAAGTTACCGTATGAATACGGGATATGGATGAATGTTGCATGACTGTGTGACCTATGCATAAGAATTTGTTATTATTAATATGTTTTGGAAACTATGAAATGTTTCTAACCATGCAACTGAATTTGACTTGTAGGAAATATCGTGTACGATCACCTACAAACGAAGAATGATGATACTTGTTTCGATTTATGAAATCAAGCATACTACAGAAGCACAAAGCAAGGGTTCTCTCAGAAAGAGGGAGTCGACTATGACGATATGTTGCTCTAGTGGCCAGACACACTTCCTCAATGGAGGATATTACATTAGATAGATGGTGTAATCAAAGTAGAATAAGATATCGAGCAACCTCCAGGACTCCAAACTCTATAGAGAACCACATGTGTGCAGATTGATGAAGACTTTGTACGGGCTCAAAAGGTACCCATGGGATAGGATGATCACCTAGAGTGATGAGATATCAACCTTTGCTACAAGTTTGAAGATGAGGAGCTCATGGATGGGTGCAAGAGAGAACTTGCAACAGAGTTCGAGATCTGTGTATCCAATGACCTAGAGGGATGACATAGATGGATACCCGGATACCCAAAAGATTAACAGAGGAGAAGATTTTCTACCTCAGTATCTCAGGATCTGCTCAGAGTAATACCGGATGCCTCCCCTCACAAAGAAGAAGCTTGCTGTAGAATTTTGAAAGACCTTGGGATGATGCACTATTTTCTAGGTCTTAAAGTATGGCAGTTCCCAGATGAGATTTTCCCGAGTCAAGGAAAATATACTGTTGAGATCTTAAAGAGATTTGGGATGTTGGATTGTAAGCCTATGACTACTCCGATGGTGACGAACTTGAAGCTCTTGAATGATGCTTCATCAGAAATAGTAGATGTCACGTTGTACAGACAGATTATTTGCTCATTGATATATTTGACCAATACTAGACCAGATATATGTTTTGCTGTGAACACCTTGAGCCAGTATATGGTGGAGACTAGTCATGTTCACCTAATTGCAGCAAAACATGTGATGAGGTACCTAAAAGGTACATTGGACTATGGACTCATATATGCTTCAGATAATGAGTTCAGACTGTACGGATATACAGACTCGGATTGGGCTGGAAGTGCTGAAGATAGAAAAAGCACTTCAGGATGTTGCTTTAGTTTATGATCAGGTATGATCTCATGGCTTAGTAGAAAGTAGCCATGTGTTGATCTCGGAAGCTGAATACGTCACAACATGTTCAGCTTGTAGCGAAGCAGTTTGGATTCGCAAGATGTTGGCATGATTGTTCGATGTAGAGATGGATGTGACCGATATTCTTTGTGAAAATGAGAGTTGTATCAAGATGACAAAGAATCCAGTGTTCCATGATAGATCAAAGCATATCGAGATCAAGTTTCACTATATCCGAGATATGGTGCAAAAGGGAGTTGTAAAGCTCAAGTATGTTCCCACAGAGGAACAAGTTGCTGATGTGTTGACTAAGCCGCTGTCTCACATAAAGTTTGAATACTTTCGAGACAAGCTTGTTGTGGTCTGAAAGACCTCCCTCGAAAGAGTGACTGATAGTGATTCCAGTCCTTGCCGACTGAAGATTAGTACTTGTCGTCTGATAGTGATTCCAGTCCTTATCGACTAAAGATCAGTACTTGCCAATTGATAGTGATTCCAGTCCTTGTCGACTGAAGATTAGTACTTGCCGACTGATAGAGATGTCAGTCCTTGTCAACTAAAGATCAGTACTTGTCGACTGATAGAGATTCCAGTCCTTGCCGACTGAAGATCAGTACTTGCCGACTAATAGAGATGTCAATCCTTGTCGACTGAAGATCAGTACTTGCCGATTGATAGAGATTCTAGTCCTTGCCGATTGAAGATCAGTACTTGCCGACTGATAGAGATTCCAGTCCTTGTCGATTGAAGATCATTACTTGCCGACTGATAGAGATGTCAGTCCTTTCCGACTGAAGATTAGTCCTTGCCGACTGATAGAGATGCCACTCCTTGCCAACTGAAGATCAATACTTGTCGACTGATAGAGTTGCCAGTCCTTTCCGATTGATAGATTTGCCAGTCCTTGCCGATTAATAGAGATTCCAGTACTTGCCGACTGAAGATCAGTACTTTCCAACTGATAGAGATGCCAGTCCTTGCCGACTAAAGATCAGTACTTGGCGACTGATAAAGATGCTCGTCCTTGCCAACTGAAGATCAATACTTTCCAACTGATAGAGATTCCAGTCCTTTCCGACTGATAGAGATGCCGGTCCTTTTCAACTGAAGATCAGTACTTGCCGACTGATATAGATTCCAGCCCTTGCCGACTGAAGATTAGTACTTGACAACTGATAGAGATGCCAATCATTGTCGACTGAAGATTAGTACTTGCTAATTGATAGAGATTCTAGTCCTTGCCAACTGAAGATCAGTACTTGCCGACTGATATAGATTCCAGTCCTTGCCGACTGAAGATTAGTACTTGCCCACTGATAGAGATGTCAGTCCGTGCCGACTGAAGCATTAGGAGAATTTTGAGGTCTAAAATGGGCCTCATAAGAGATATAATAAAATATTATGATTTAGTCATTTTTTAGGGAAGGTATATCTACAACTCACCTCTTGCACTACAATCTATGTAACTATGGTTGAGTTAAATTGAAAAGATGTCTAGAAATAAAATTAATAAAAAATTATCTTTGATATGACTATAAATAAAGTAGTTATAGTACATAAATGTACTAAAGTAAAGTACTACTAAATAAAATAAAGTAAAATACTTTAGATTTGAATTGTAAACTTAAGTTAAACTTATATATATATATATATATATATAACTCCATCTAACTTATATATAGAGAGAGAGACCCAATCTAACTTATATTTATTAAATAAATTTTAAAATTATATTTATATTTATAATTATAAGTTAAAATTTTTAAAAATAAATATTAAATCAAATTAGATATAATTAATATTAGTTTAGTTTAATTCAACTAGAAGTTAAAATTATATATATTTAAAATTTAAAATTTAAATTTATACAAATATTTAGTTATCATAAAAATATATCATAATAAGTTAATTTTTTATAATAATATTATATTCTATGATATTATAACAAATTTAATATAATATATATAAAATAACCACCTATATTCATTAAATCAAATACGTATGCATGAATTAAAGTTTGAATTAGTTTTACTTTTTATATAACATATTATATCATTTATATAATATGTTATATAAGTTTAAAATTACCATATATTGATGTTATGAAGTACACACGTTAATGGAAGTTTAATCATATTCATTAGATCAAGTACGGGAATGAATTGAAGTTCGAATGGATTTTTTTTATATAATATATTATGTAAGTTTAATATTATCACATATCCATCATAGAAAGTACGCATTTATGAATGAAGTTTGAATTTGAGTTTTACTTTTTTTTTTAATAATATATTTTATATTAAAATATTTATTATATATGAAAGTACTTTGAAGTACTTTACTTTATAAGTATTTACAAGTACTAAGTATATAAATATTATATTTAAAAGTAATGTATGATTATTTTTTCTTTTACGAGTATGGTGAACTATGGGTTTGTATCCATCATTTGGAATTGGACACGTAAATATCTTTAACTCAAGCAATGCCACCTCCGCTATAAGGGATGATGTCATTCTCTAGAATGTGATTGGTTATTTTAAAGTTGATTTTGATAGTACATTTTTTGTTTTGAGGCCCATTTAAGACCTCAAAATTCCCCTAATGATCAGTCATTGCCGACTGATAGAGATGCCAGTCCTTGCCGATTGAAGATCACTACTTGCCGACTGATAGAGATGCCAGTCCTTGCCGACTGATAAAGATTCCAGTACTTGCCGACTAAAGATCAGTACTTGCCAACTAATAGAGATGCCAGTCCTTGCCGACTAAAGATCAATACTTGGCGACTGATAGAGATGCATGTCCTTGTCGACTGAAGATCAGTACTTTCCAACTGATAGAGATTCCAGTCCTTGCCGACTGAAGATTAGTACTTGCCAATTGGTGATGTTATCTCAGTACTTGCCGATTGATGATGTTATTGTTCTAGTACTTTTTTACTGATGATTGTTGTTATTGTTCCAGTATTTACTTACTGATGATTGTTGTTGTTGTTGTTCCAGTATTTACTTACTAATGTTTGTTATTCCAGTACTTGTCGACTGATGATTGATGTTGTTCCAGTGTTCATACACTAATGATGATGATGATGGTGATATAACATCAAACGACGATGATGATGGTGATGGTGATATTCCAACAGACGACGATGATGATGGTGATGGTGATATTCCAGCAGACGACGACGATGATGGTGATGGTGATATTCCAACAGACGATGATGATGATGTTGATGGTGATATTCCAGCAGATGATGATGATGTTGATGGTGATGTTCCAGCAGACGATGATGATGATGCTGATGGTGATGTTCCAGTAGACGATGATGTTGATGCCAATGATTATGTTCCAGCAGATGATGTTGATGATACCTCGGATATATGATGATGTTCCAAAAACTTCCTACGATATATAGAGATTCACAAGTCAGTTGGCAGTTGTTGGTGTTGTTGATGTTGCTCGCAGAGTATCTTCCTAGTTAAGAGGGAGTGTTAAAGAAATGTAACTGCAGAAGATATTCTAGATGTACTTGTCTATTTTATTATTGTATTCCTCCTTTGGGAGATGTCATTGATGTAATTAAGGATGTAAGAGTCATTGAAAGAGTCAACGTAAACCCTATCTATTAGGTCAACCTGGAAAGAACTAGAAAAAAATATTTTATTGTGAAGTGTACAAGTCGGCCCAGTTAGGTGAGTTAAAGACGACCTAATTAGTAAAAAGCTCAAGTCATTTGTAAAGTATAAATAGGGGATTGAGTTGTTAATTTGCAACACTCATCTCACTCACTCAAGTTTGCTTAGGAGAGAGAGAAGTTCGCACAAGTGAAGGAGAGGAGTTGATTTTGTCTTGGGGTTTTATCTTGTACTTGTGAATTCTATATTGAGGAAATTTTACCGAGGTTTTCTCCCTTGTGATTTCCCTTAGAGAAATATTGTGTTCTTTGTGTTTGCTATGCTTGTATTTCTTTCAGTGATTAGATTGTTTAATGTTATTATGCTAAACAAGTGAAAAACTAACAAAAATATGAGTGATCATAGAATAGTTGCTCATCATCTGTCAATTCATGCATCTCATAGTAAAGGAATGGCTTAGAAAAGTACTGGAATCTGGTCTGAAGACATGGTAGCCCCAACTACTATGAATGTGACAACAGGAACATTGTTCCCCATTGGAACCACATCATCTTTCCAAAGATAATATATGATCTGCTTGATCAACTTAGTCATCCTAGACCAAAGAGGATTAATTTCTCATGCACTTTATCAGTTTAAAATTGAAGGAAGGCCACACTCCCCAAGAAGACACTTCTTCCAAGCACTTTATCGATCTCAAATCAAAGGGAGGCTATACTCCCTCGGAAGACACTTCTTCCAAGCACTTTATCGATCTCAAATCAAAGGGAGGCAATACTCCCCAAGAAGACACTTCTTCCAATTTACCAATCATTACAATTGGAAGCCGATGATGACTACAACTAGTCCACCCCTTTGGGCCCATACTCCACACAGGAGCACTCTCCACATAGGAGAACATTCCACACAGGGATCCACTCCACAAGGAGTCCTCTCCACATAGGAGAACGTTCCACACATGGATACACTCCACAAAGGAGTCATGTCCACATAGGAGAACGTTCCACACAGAGATACCCTCCACAAAGGAGTCTTGTCCACACAGAAGAACATTCCATACAGGGACCATCCCACACAGTGATACACTCCACAAAGGATTCCTCTCCACACAGGAAAACGTTCCACAGGAACCATCCCACACAGGGATACACTCCACAAAGGAGTCATCTCCACATAAGAGAACATTCCACACAGGAACCATCCCACACATGGATCCACTCCACAAAGGAGTCCTCTCCACACAGGAGAACGTTCCACACAGAACTCAGAAGTTCACACAAAACTCATATTGGTCCACACAAAACCAAGGTACACAGAGGAGAAGGAGTCCACAACGAACTCAAGAGTTCACGCAGAACTCATATTAGTCCACACAGAACCACAATCCACACAAGACAAGGAGTCCACACATAATTCATATTGGTCCACACATAACCACAGTCTACACAGGACAAGGAATCCACACAGAACTCAGGAGTTCACACAAAACTCATATTGGTCCACATAGAACCACAGTCCACACATGACAAGGAGTCCACACAGAACTCAGGAGAAGCAACTCCATCTCCCTCTTAAGGAGGGACACATCATTCACTTGTCCTCTTGTTGAACGACTATAACAAATCTCTTGTAGGTCACAACACATGATCTTTCCTACAAGTCAAGTTCAGTCAATTAGTTACCAACATTGCATAATCATGAAATTCAATCAAATCATATTAACATTTCAATGCAATAGTTCACACAGTTATGTAAGCATCTTAGCCAATGCTTCAACACAACATCCATTCATATCCCAAATACACGAGGTGACTATTTGGATGCCTTCCATCTCCACCAGAACATACTAGCAAGAGTGTGCACTGCACCGAGTATGTCGGTAAAGAGGTTTCATCCTAGACTAGTTTCAACAAGGGTTCATGGGTTGTTGTGCAACACTATAGGCTACTTACCCAACATCTAGATGCACTACATAAGCCTACTACTCGTCAATCTCAGTTATATATAAATGCATAAAAGAAAATTATATCACATGTCTACATATAACTATTGTGAACATTATCCTTTAAACCAAACATTCAAAGATTTAAAGAATAACTCAAATAATAGTACAAATACTTATCTTTTATTGTTTTGTTGGCTCCCTCTTGATCTCTACCTCCTTGCATAAATCACAAGTGTCCTTAGATCTTCATCTTCTTTCTGCAACCTGGATCTTCATATATCACCAATGGCAATCACATCATCTTGATACTGCAATCATTGGTGCACTCATAGAGTGTACTAGAGGAAGTACTCCTTTCGACGATCTTTTGCAATTTCCTCAAGATCATCTTATGCATTCCTTGACCTCTTTTGGAGAGAATCTTCATCAACATCAGCAGTTGAGGCATGGTGCTTTCTCTTCTTTGAGGTACATTGTTTTGCATAGTGGCCATACTTTCTACAGTTGAAACATTGAATGTGAGAAAGATCCTTCTTGATCTTTGGATTCTGGATTGACTTGATGCCTTTCTTGCCCTTGTTCCACTTTCCTGTCCTCTTTCCAATTTTCGCTGCAAGAACTAGTTCTTCTTCCTTTTCCTTTGAGGTAAAGGCAAGCTCCATTGTTTCCTCTTGGATACATTCTGACCAAAATTGATCAAAACTTGGTAACTAACCATGAGCACATATTCCTTTCACAAATGACTTCCATTCTGGAGGAAGTCAACCCATAGATGTCAACACAAGATCTCTATCGGGGACACTTCATTAACAGCTGCTAGTTGATCTTGGATTTGAACAATCTTCAAAAAATAAGAAGAAATTGAATCATTGTTGGTGAACTTCACTTGACAAAGTTGGTCTTTTAGGGCCAAAATTTTGCTAGGATTCTCATTCTCATAAAGTTTCTTCGAGGCATCATACATCTTCTTCGCAGTGTTTTGACTTGCAATAAGTGGCACAAGATGATCTTTCACTGAATCCATCAAAATCCTCATGGCTATGGCTTCATTCTTCTTGTGTCTTGCTTTCTCTCGGGCTCCCTCTGGCTTTAGAATATCTTTGAGTATATGATCCTTGAGATCATGTTCATTTAGGAGTGTGAACATCCTACTCTTCCAAGATCGGAAGTTTGAAACTCCCCCCAATCTATCTTCTACTCTGAGTCCAACAACCATCTTGAATATGGTTCAAAAATTAGTTAATAAGCGGCACAAGATGATCTTTCATTGAGTCCATCAAAATACTCATGGCTATGGCTTCATTCTTCTTGTGTCTTGCTTTCTCTCGGGCTCCCTCTGGCTTGAGAATATCTTTGAGTATATGATCCTTAAGATCATGTTCATTTAGGAGTGTGAGCATCCTACTCTTCCAAGATCGGAAGTTTGAAACTCCCTCCAATCTATCTTCTACTCTGACTCCAAAAACCATCTAGACTTTGGTTCAAAAATAGGTCAACAACTAAAACTTTTTGGATCTGAAATCTACTACATAAACCCTAGCAGGAGCTAGGTCAAAAATGAAAATTGGAATTTGGAAAATCGGTTTCCACGGGTGGATGCGCCCTCCTAGGGCGAGTTGAGTAGCTCTTCTTTTCTTCTGGATCTGTGGATATAAGACCTCGCAAATTGAAACTCTAATTTTTGCAGTTTCTACAGAATTTAGGTCAAAGCTAAAACTTCAGATCTGCAATTTCTCTACCCTAAATTTTCGCACCTGAAATTTTTGGCCCCTAATTTTTGGACCCTAATTTTTGGATCGTAAATTTAAGACCCTTGATTTTCAGACCTTGACTTTTTGACCTTAAATTTTCGGCCCCTAATTTTTTGACTCTTAAATTTTCGGCCCTTGATTATCGAACACTAAATTTTCGGCCACTGATTTTCGGACCCTGATTTTTGGGCCTAATTTTTCTACAATGGCATCTTCAGCACTACTATGATCCCATGTTAGATTTTAATGAGCCATCTTTAGTTTCGTAGTAGAAACGTGGAGTGGGCCCATAACCTGTTAGATTTTTAATTATATAGCGGTATAATTTTTATCTCTTTCAACTTTAACTACACATAAGGATCATGCAAAAAAACACAAGAGAGACAATAGTTTACTGTGGGAAAAACCCAACCAACCTTTCTTATTCAGAGATTCAGTACAAAATATAAGTACATCATATATAGAATACCAGTACAACATATATAGAAGTGATCTAGCACAAGAGAGATCACATGAAAAGATGATGCCAAATAAAGAACCCCAAAAATAGCAGTCTTCTACAACCCTTGAGCAAATTTCTCCTTGCTTGAGTGAACTTGCTTGATTGGTGCAAATGAGGAGGTTGTCACCCTTATTTATACTGGTTTTCTGGCTAACTTTTTCACTAGGGCCGACTTGTCATCTTCAATAATAAATTACAATTTATTTAATGTTTCTTGTTGGGCCGACTTGTCTTTATGCAATTATTTATTTGCTTTCTTTTTGGGCCGACTTAGCTAGTGAGGATACTGTTATCACCTAAACTGTAGTTACCCCTATGGATGTATCCACTGATGGATGGCAATAGGGAAGGGCAACTCAAAGGTGCAACCACGATCACCTCGACCTCCAATATATGGTTGTCACGACAGTCGAGGCAACCTTCACTTTATGTTATCTAGCCCAGACAACAAAGGGGGAGACCCGATCTACTCCCGACAGGAGAGATCAAAACCAAGACACCAAATCAGGGTATTTCTAAGTGAAGTTAGGTGTATGGTTTATCCTAGACCTTAGGATGAAGTCACAAGCCAAGTGAGGGGTTCAATGAGTATAGCTTTGGTCCATAGTTGATGTGAGAGTGACTTATAATGTTTGAAATGAGATCTAGGATTAGAGTACTAGTTCAATGTTGGAAAATCCACCGCCTTGGGAACTGTGTCCAATGCAGGGTAGTTTAGGGATTGTATTGGGGCTAACTAGTACAAGTGACAAGCTTGATCATGATACATGATGGCTTCAAAGGTTTAGTTCACCATGCAAAGGTCAAACCACAAGTTAATCCAACAATCTATGAAATTCGAATTGACTTGGAGAACAACCAGTGCCTTGGGAATTGGGATAATGGAGTCAAAGTGGGGTTGACTTGTGGTTAAGGACTCCTATATCATGAGACAAGTGGGCAATTAAGGTCTTGATGGATGAATAGGTCTAGATCTGGGTTTGACCAAAGTGGACCACAATCCCTTAAAATAAGGAATGTTGTCCCCAAGGCAAGATTTAACAAGATGACACCCTAGACCTAGGTTTTGAATTACTCCCGTTCCAAATCTCCAAAAATCTCAAGTACCCATGTCCTAGAAGTGAGTTAACTCACTTCTCCAAGGTGGTGCGACTTTACCCAAGGAGGCCAAAAATGTGGATTAGGTGGGTCAAGACAAGTCCGATGGCATCCAAACTTTAGATCCGGGTAGGTTAGTCAAGTAGGAGTGTGGATCTATAATTTTACGGCAATCCGACGATTAGATCTTACTAGATCTGAGTTTGAATGTACCAAGTGGTCCAAAAATGGGGATTAAATCCCTTAAAATGTGGAATAGGGCCCACAAGGTGAAAATCAAGAAAGTGACAATCTGGGGGTAGGATATTTGATGTGTAGGTTAAGGATCAAGTGGAATCTCAACTACCCACGTACTAGATCTAGGTCAACCCACCCAAACTAGGAAGTGCGCCCTTGCTTGGAGAAGGCTAAATGCCTTGGGAAGAGGGTTAAATGGCGGCCAATCCTCACCAAACTATAGATCCGGGATGCCGTGGATGCTATAGAGGTGGGTTTTAAATATCTTACCCAAAAAGCCACTAGATCTTAGTAGATCTGAAAAAATGTAAAAATGGGGGTTTTGATTAATTAGGGTTTTAATTGTTTTAGACAATTGGATAGATCATGGAGATAGAAATTACCTTGAGATTGTACCTGAGTGATGTGAATGAGATGTCTTGATGTTGAGGAAGATTCCCGCAGAGATCAAATGAGAAATTGTTGATTTTGCTTGCCGAAGTGATGCCCTAGTCCACACGTGCGACCTCCTCTACCTGTCAAACCAAGGAATAGCGATTCAATCAGTAAGATCAAGCATGGAGGAAATACAAGAGAAATGCAACAGTAACATGAAATAGAAGGTCCTAGAACAGTAATACTCCCTGTTACCAACGAAGAGATCCAAAGAAGAAGTAGGGAGAGTCTTCCCCTACCAATACTTCCTCCTCAAAGCAAATCGGCCTCCACCTGTAGATGCAAAAATCATGGTACAAAATATATGGCAAGCAAGATGTCCAATAACTCAGTGCAAAGGAAGAACCAACGAACGAACACCAAAAACATTCACCACAACACTGGAGATAGATGCAATAATAATTTTCTATTCCAATAATCCAGAGCCAAAAGTCCCCTTTACAATGAGAGGCTCTCTCCTTTAAATAGGAAGGAGAGGCACCAAAACCCTAACCACTTTTTGAATGAGTGGCTAAGATTAAAAGATACAAATGTCTAATCAATGGTTGAGATGAGCTCAACAATAAAATACATGGATCACTAATAAAATATTATGTGAGTGGACAAAATCGCCCTAGAAGAGGGGAATCCCACCAAATAATGATGACAAAATATAATAAGAGGCTTATGGTGGGTCCAAGGGGTAATTTTATCCCTCCTTGGTCAATCCCCATAGCACAATAATCATAAAATAATCCTCAATGTACCAAATCATGCCTCCATAGTCAAATCGTAGGCCTCAAAAAGACCTCAGAAATCCTCAGAAAGTGCCATAAGTGATGGATGCGGGCCCCGATGAAGCTGAAACTGCTGGAGAAGGTGTGGAGGACCCCGATCTATCATCACTGATCATCCCATGCCATAACATTGCCTCAGTATCCCAAATCGATTTCCTCAATAGCCATTTCTACCAATCCTGAAATGCCTCGGGAAGCGTGAAACTGCCCCAAAGTGCCTCCTGGAGTGCCTGCGCTGTCAAGGTGAGGGCACCAGTGTGTCCGGGAGGGGGGTAATATGGTAAAAACAAGTGGCTGGACCACCCCCTCCATCATCAGCGCCCTAGGTCAACGGGATAAAAATCACATCTACTCTGACAGGGCCTCCGACAGGCCAAAACTACACTAGGACAGCCTACTGAGGCTCAATCATCACTATAAGTGCCCGGAACTGAAAAAAAATTGTCTCATTGGACTCAGAAGGTCCAAATCCATCCAAGATGTGTACTCATACACCATATGAGTCTCTGCATGATCAAAATATATATCCAATATACCGGAACAGGGCCAATAATAATAATCTGTAAATAACCAAACACTGTTGTAAACCAAGAATCATCATCATAACCCTGTAGCTGCTGCATAGAATCATCATGTATGTATACATAGACCATATATCATCTATCCATGTCATCATAAGGTCCAACCATCTCATGTCCTCTGGTTGACCATGGTCAGACTAGGCCTAACCAAGTCAACATGACCCAATATAACTCAGACCATCATCATAAGCTGCTGCAAAGTGTCCAAGGTTAATGCATGCTCTACAACTTATTCAAATAACAATTATAGCGCAAAGTAATCATTACTGGCGATCTAAATCCAAATATATAATGTCATTAATTATTATTATTACTCAGACTAGACTTTCAAGATCATACTCACTTCATAGCTGTGATCAATTTGCTAGTGAAGGGTGAAGGCTAAAATAACTGGCTAGGCTAAGGGATGACTTGACTGACTTAACTTTGTGACACTTTGGCAAAGGGAAAGGGAATACACACCATAGTATATACTGAATGAGCAATAACACAGGGAATGACGGTGTCGCACAAATGGATGAGTTGTTCAAAGAGGGTTTATTCACCTTCACAGATGCGCACAATCCATAATACAAATAAGGCCAGCAATTGTTTAGATATAGCATTTAAGTTCCATTGCTTTTGGGGCTTGAAGTTTCCATAGCCTTGATCTATGTGTGTTTATGAACACATTGCATAGATTTACATTTATTTTAGGCTTTCTGCTGCAGGTATGTTTTTAAGGCACTTGTTTACCTGAGTACTTCTAGGTGTGTCATGGACAGCTTGTTTACCTAGGTATTTATTTTTCCAAAAGATATAACATTTTATTTTCATAGCCATTTTCATTTGGCATGCCTTTCATTCATGTGTGTTTAGAAACACATTGCATGAATGGGCTTTTCATACAAGATAGAGCATTTCATTTTTCCAGATTTTGTATTCATGGCAGCACTAAAAGTTTCAGGTTTAGCCAACACAACTTTAGTGACTAGGGGGAATTCACAAGGAACTCCAACTCACCATAGGCAAGTTTTGTCACCAACTCAGAGCCGAGACACAATAAACAGGGAAGCTCATCCAATACAGAGGCTACAGTGGGGAAAAGATCCTCCATGTCACTAGTCAAGAAGTAAGTCAGGGTGATAAACTAAAAGGTAGGCAAGGGATGGAGGAAGACAATGAATAATGGAGCCGACACTAGCGAGCCAAGGTATGGTGGAATGATCACCTCTATTCTCCCTAAGGAGGGTAAAACCAATGAGTATGAATAGTGAACTTCTAAGTCTGAGTAGGGACAATATAATATATATAATAAGATCAACCAGGTCCACATATCTATATGATCGCCAGATCATGAAACTAAGTGCTAAGACATGTTATAAGAATAAATATAAAAGCAATATAACCATGACACAATGATATACCTGCTGAGTCATATACCTGAATGCTCATCAATCTGTACCATCATCTGTCCTTTGAAACTGCTGCTATAACTCTGGGCACTACTGACTGCTCTGTACCAATGGTATAATGGCTACATCGGTCATCTCTCTGAGTGTCCTGAGACTCAATCATGGCATGGGGAATACATACTGTTGTCCACAATCTGATAGTGATCCAATGTAGATGCTCATCTCAGCATCTCAAATGTAAGGGAACTGGCTGAATAGTGTACTAGAATCAGAAAATAATGTATGGTAGCCCGGCTACTATAAATGTGATAACAGATACCTCACTAAGCTACAAACATCAACAACTAGCAAGAGGGGGCGCATTAGCTAACATATTAGTGCCAAAACTAGATGGAACATAGAGTGAAAAGAGAACAATAATCAACATTTAGAGGTTTTAGAACATGTAGGAAAATACCCAAATGCTAGTTTCTTAAGATTCCAAATAAATAGCTTGTAGAATTTTTCCAAGGGGTTTTAACTAGTGACTAAATTTTAATTGACTATTGGAATGGAAATGAAACAAAGAGAAGTAATGAAATACTTACCCAGTTCCTGAAGAAAATGTTGATTTAGTGACAATTTGTTCATACGGAGATCAATGAAGAGGATTTTGGTGAACATTGAAGTCCCGCTTCAAATGAATTTTCCCCAAGTGAGAAGTGTGCCCTCCTCTTGCCAAGAAAACAACTAGAAGTTAGTTTGAGTTCAAGAAAACAGAACACTCACATACATGAAATTCATGGAGAAATAATGATGCTCAGATAGGAAATAACTCCCTGAGTTTCAACTAAATGAGAGAGAGAGAGAGAGAGAGAGAGAGAGAGAGAGAGAGATGGGGTTCATCCCACAAATGCGCCCTCCTCCACTTATTTGCCACTGTATGCAAATGAAATCCACCACGAAAATGCTAGGAATAACAAAAAAAATCCCCTAGTGCAAGGGATAAACAACATGCAATCACTATTTCAGTCATTCACCATGAAAGAACACAAGTTTTTAGAGCTGCAAATTTCTCTCTATTATGCAATCCAAGAGTCAAAAGTCCATAACAATGAGCAACTCCTCCCTTTTATAGAATTGGGGGAGCAAAATCCCTAACCTCTTCAAAATGGAGGGCTGAGATTATATATACAAATCTAATCCAATGAATGAGACTTAAACTTAGCCGATACATGTGACAAGAAGGGGGGCGATTTTCCCCTTGGGCGCTCAAGTACAATGTGTAATGATAAAATATGAAAGTACAATGATAATGTGTCACCTAGGGGGTGTCTAGGGGTTGTTTTATCCTTCTAGGTACACAACATAATATATGGAATGGTTGCCCGACCAAGTGCGTCCTCCTTGGTCCATTTGACCAAGAGAGCCAAAAACATGAAGTGGGGCCCAAAACATGCAAGATAATGTCCAATGTGCCTCAATAACATAATAGAAATCAGCCTAAGTCACCTTGATCCAAACATTTCACCCTTTGATAAGTTTCTTAAATCATGGTCACTTAATTTATTTAATTAAAATGCTGATAATGCCTGTAAATGCACAAATTTGTCCATAAAATGCCCTTCCTTTTCTCAGTAATCTGATTTGAATGCATAAGTGAACTAAAAGGCCAAAATCCACTAGGAACAAGTACTCATACGGCCTGAATCCATCTATGATGTGATCTATGAAAAAATCCATGTTCAATACTTAAAATATATGGCATGTAAAATAATAATAAATGTGTATCTAGTCCAAAATCCACTGAATAAACCAAGCGATTGTCCAATGGATGTCCATAGGCATAATCAAACTTGAAATGAGTGTTTCTAGCCATACCCATTGCTGGGCCCCACTGGGTGACCAAGTCAACGGTTGACAAAGTCAAACTTGGTCAAAAGTGGTCAAAATAGCCAAAATTGATGAGTGATCCAAAAAATGAGTGTCTCTGCATGCACAAGGTGTTAGAAGTACTTTCCAAATTATATTAGTAGTGGACATAAATCATAAATTTCCTATAGCAGTGGTGATCATAACAAAAACCATAAAACATAGACCAAGCAATTGACAGTCTTACAACAAAAAATGAAGTCCTAATCATATGCTCAAGTTCACATTCTCTCCCATGTACAAGTTAGGCCATCGCTCACTCTGGGTGAAGTGGAAACAGTGAAAGGCTAGGCTAAGTGTAGGTTGACTTATGTGGACAAGACTTAAGATCTCTCAGAGTAGAGGGGAGGAAAAAGGAAACCACAATGACATATGTTGGACATAAAACACTAGGGGAGGGAGGTGTCTAACAAATAGTTGGATTGCTTAGAAGGTCTCTAGTAGGTGTTATCACATCTATGTTAGTTGGAGCTACCATACTGCAGACTGTGTGGCCAAGGACCACACAGTACCTTTTTTTCCAGATCAGAGATCCGATGCCTTTAGAGGAGGCATGCAGTTTTGTTCAAATTGCCCATAGCAGATGTATCAGAGGGGACAGATGGTTGTACAGTGGTCCAGACATGTTACTTAGCATTTACTGCAGGGTCACCCTTCCATGCCAGGCTTTGATATGAGCCCATTGAGACAGTTGCCTAGTCTTGCTTTGATTGAGACTATCACAGAGTATTGTTGGTTTACTATTTGTGCCCGGATTCAGCAGAGATCCAATTCAGAGACAGCCTCAGCAGCAAGTATATGGTGCGGCAGGTATTGCATTTGATGTATATTGCTCATGATTGTTGCTTAGACTTGTTTATACACGATAGTACACTAACTCTACATATGATGATTGATTTGGTGATCTAGCTATTGTTATGATATATGATTGGGCCCTTGGTGATGTCAGTCCACCACTTCCTAGTAAGCCCCTGTATATGCACACCGGGTCACACCCCTACTCTTGGTATAGACTTGGTCACTTAGTCCCCCTTAGGCAGCTGGCTTTGGATCCACCTTCACGATCTCCATCCATCCGACTCATCCATGATAGTCTTTCTCGACTTGGATTCCGATTTGTGACCTTGAGGATCCCTTTCCACACTGATCTCTGAGTATGCCATGATTCCCTGTCTATTGTGCCTCGGCTCTGTAGTGTGTGAGATGCACTCTCAAACCTTGGATTTGCTCCTGTCGGTTTCCCCCAATGTTGCAATGCAGTTAGGATTGTGTAGCCTCACCGGGTGTTCCTCATTGGTCATCGAAGCATGTATTGCTCACCCCCATTACTTTGCAGTATGAGCACCATGATTATATCTATTGAGATATGTATGTAGCCCAAAAGGGCCTTGATGTAAATTGAAGAAATGAAGAAATGTAAAGCAAGCCAAAAAAGGCTTTTTGTAAATGTAAAATCTAGCCAAAAGAGGGCTAAGTATGAAATTCATTGTAAAATCCATGCAATGTGTTTGTAAACACACATGGACACAAGTCAACCATACATGTCAGCATTTGTAGTGGTTATTTCCTCACCTAGTCCTGCGGGGCAAGGAGGTGAGAGGGAGCAAGGGACAAGCTCAAGATTGTCCCCTAGAGTCTCAAGTTACGGTTTGTCGGACATCCAGTTTGGCAGCTCTAGAAAAGAACCTCACGGAGTCTTCGGGCACGGATGTGAGTTGTGAGATACTTGTTAGATGACCAGTGGCGGTTTCTCTGCACTATACCCATTTGTGAGGCAACGCCCTTCCCCGTGTCTTGTCATGGTATGCTTATCTCAGTGGACCCCACTTTCCTGAGTTATCCGAAAGGTCACATGGTCTTTATCTTTATCATCCCTCATCCTTCACCGTGTATTCCACATCACCCAAAATCAGCTAGGTGGTCAAGTCTATAGGTTGTGCATAGCAGTTGAGTCGTTTGGATGTGGTGGGCCCACCTCACATGGGGCCTTGTATTTTTCCGAGATTTAATGCAATTTTTTATCACCATATTATTGTCATATTGTTTAGTAATGTACTAGCTTGTATAAGGAAGCCTTTCACTTCATGATTGGATACAGGTATTCAGCTAGCACCAATGTTGACCAGATTTGACTTGGTCAAACTAGGTTGACCATGCAAAAAATGGGCCCGAAAAAATGTTGCGACCGGAATTTCGATTTTGGTCAATTATTATCTACAGGGGACCCATATGAGCTTCCAAGTGACAGAATGCAAAAAGATCGAAGCGTTTGTGAGATTTTTAATTATCATTGGTCATTAATGACCTGTTTTAATTAAAAATCATGGATTTGGGGAAAATTATGCCTAAGTGATGGATCAAGGTCGTTCGACTGGTCATTCATACTATTTTTGGTGTCTACGATCGCATTGCAAGTAGACGGTTCGGCAATTCGAGCACTCTAGGTGGGTCAAAAGCCCAAATTACATCTTCAGCAATAAAAACCAGCAATAAAATACATGGAAAATCAAAAATTGACAAAGGCAACTATAGCAAAGGGCGAAAATCAATGGCTGGCAAATAAAAGGGAAATTATTAAGGTAAATTGGTAATGTTTGACATGGTATTTGTGCATTGTGGGGCCCTCTCTTGCCCATCTCACTATGTTGGACGAATTGCCCATGGGGGCATTTTTCTCCACTTGGGCAATTTGATTTTGATGTAACATTGTATGTGGGGGCCATGATGTATTAGCTAGTGGGGTAAAACACCATATAGACACCCCCTAGCATGTTGTTTGATATTTGTATGGGCCCTACAAGGGATACCCCTCCACTAGTGCGCTTCACTTGGGCAATTCGCACCCCCATGAGGAGAGATCTCCACCATTCATTTTGGCTGATTGGGGAGTTGATCTCAGCCCTCCATTTTGGAGGGAATAGGTTTTGGAGAGTGACCTTTCTCTATAAGAGAAGGCACTCACTCCATTGTTGAGTCTCTTGGCATTTTTGTAAACTTGTGACTTGTGAATAGAGAAGCATTTCTTTCGATCTTCTTGTGTACATGGTGATCGAGTGTTTAGATGATGACTCTTAGCTTGTTGCTGATGCATTGTTGAGTGTTTGTGCGCTATTTCCATCCATTTCCTTGGCTAAACTGCAGGTGAACTGACCACTTGAAGGGGGACGCAGCCATTGAACCTGGCAGCTCCACGTTGCTCTTTCTCTCCAGGGTTTCAACAAAAGGGAGTAAAACATACTTTGTTATATTATTTTCTTTCATTATTTGTCATTTATTTGTTGATTTCCCCTTGTTATTTGCCATTGTTTCTGACTTAGCTCTCTCTCTAGCAGGTACAGGGGTACACTTGGTCAACTGGCTGCTCCAAACGTTGAAGGAAAGCGCTCAGCTACTCGATAATTGGACTTCTGAATTTGTGTTCATCATCAAGCTCTTCTTCTCCATTGCTTCAGGTAGGCAATCTCCACTTGTTTCTCTAGTTTCCATTTCCATTGTGAATGCTAGGCTGCAAAACATTAAAGAAAACCCTAAAAACTGATAACTAAAGTTCTCACCGTTAAAACCTTATTTTTATTGCAAACCCGCTTGTTATTTGTTCCTAAAGGCCCATATCTCAAGTTTGGTACAATTCCGACTCCATCTACCCATAGTTTAGGCACTGGTCTATTAGCAAAAACGCCCACCTGAGGCGTTTTTCTCTTCTGCTTGCTTGGGTCAGTTAGGGGTTCTGGGTAGTCTTGATTTTGGTTCTAATTGTCTTTTCATCACTAGACATCGAGCTTTTCATTGCTGGAAGCACTTTAAAGCGAGTATTTGTTGATGCCCTAGTTCCACCATTTCACTTTTTAATTGTTTTCCTTGGGTAACTTCATTTTATTCCTTCACTTCGAGCTAAACTAAGTGTCCCTTGCTTATTTCCATCCACAAACACTAATCTAATCTCATTTTACTCACCTTATTTGATCGCTGGTCACATTACATTATGTTACACTTATTTCATACCTGTGTCTAGCCCGTGGCTGAGATTAAGCTTAAGACCTAGTTACACTCATTTCTTGTCTTTACTTCTTTCTATCTGTTGGATTTGGGTGTGTTTTGTCTCTCGACCATTACCTGGTTGAGCGGGGTCTCCCCCTTGACCTGGCTACGTGCCTCTTCTGAAGCGACAGTAGCCTTGTCCGGTGTGACTTTCGTTCCCTGAACGGAGGACCTGGCTATTGCAGGTTACACCTTCCTAGTTGTTCACCTCTACCATCCCTGTTGTGACACCTACTACCAAACAGCTAGAGTTTGTGTGATAACAATTTTGGCACCGCTGCTGGGGAGGTAGAGGCCTACCCGTGTTTTTGATTGAGTTTTGAGTCTGTCTGTTTGTTTTCTCTTCCATCGTCACATCAGAACTTAAAACTCTATTGGATGATTTCTATTTACATAATTATTGTAGCCAACACATTTTTGTCTCATTCACCACTTCCCCCAACGACGACATTCCACCTTCGTTGAACAAGGTATTCAGTTCACCTGGCAACTCCACCCCGCGGCTCCACTGGAGGCCGAACCCACCCATATAACCTTCGCAGCCTTGATCGATCCGATACATTGCATAGTACCCCTATCACATACATCAGACGAAACCTTAGTGAGCACTCCCCCACTTCATTCTGGCAGGCAGTCCACTCTGCTTCTGCACCTAGCATAGTAGTGCACAACCCTCCACAACTCTAAACACCAACCAGATGGCTAACGCCAACCCTGGTCTGCGTGCTTTTGGCCACATGGCTAGAGCCTCACCCCTAAACTTCGCTCAGGTTCTAGGTGCTCCCCATGACATGCCTGAAAAGTACTTTGAAAAGATCCCAAAGTTTAGTGGGAGCACAACTATCACCATTGAAGATCATGTTGAATCTGTGTGGCAACACATGGAAGCTTATGGGGCCACCCAGGAAGATGTCTTCATGAGAGGTTTATTTATGTCACTTGAGGGCGATCCCCGCAAGTGGTTTGATCGACTACCTGCCAGATCAGTCACTGGTTATGATGACTTCGTAACCAAACTCAACAAACAGTGGTCGATCAAGCTGGATGGCAAGTATTTACTTAGCCAGCTATCAGGAATTAAGAAGACAGAGAACAAGTCTACTCATGAATTCGATAAGGTGGTAGCACAGATACCTGAGACGATCCGCCCCAAAGATCCTGCCATCTTGATCCATTACTTAGATGCCTTTGAGGGATGGCTTGGTTACCACCTTAAAGACAAAGAGCCAGTCACCCTTAAGACTGCCCAAGATAATGCGCGAAAAGCTGAGCCCAACGCTGCATCCATGGGTAAACATAACTTCTTTGAACACCATGCTCCGTCAACCTCCCGCACTGAGTCCCGTGCCCGCAAGGGCAAAGAGCCTGAAAAAGAAGAGATAGAGTTAGGGACAAATGAAAATAGGAAAGAGATGATTAAAACCTTAACTCTCCTCACTAGGGACTTAGCCAAGAATAGGGAACCAGATAGGTACAAGGCCCCATACGCCCCCAAACCTTACTGGAACCAAAATAGGAGGCCTAACACTGAAGACAACAAGAAGCCTCCCGTTGCCCCTAAGATCCAGGACACAAGGGCTGTATATTGGTGTGACAGATGTGAGTTTGAGCATCTTGAAGCCGAATGCCATTTTGTTGAACCTGAACAGATCGAAAACATAAACTTTATCGAATACTTACCTTTCGATCTAGACTTCGGCCGGATCCTCATCGTGGAGGAGGAAGAAGAAGAAGTAGAAGAAGAAGTTGGCACCTCTTGTCTGTCGGTCCATCCCGTGACTGCTGAGCCTCAACGTATCAAGATCTATAGGGGGCATGGGGAGGAGCCGAGGCCTACACCTTTCATGGAGAGGCGTGAGGTTCCCCATCTGGACCTCGATACCAGCCTCCACTCTGCTGATGAGGTCTTTGGGCAAGGCATCGAGTTGGAAAAAGAACTAGCCAAAATCATGCAAAGCGTCCCCTTATCTGAGTTGGCGCAGCTCCCTTCAGTCTGGGACCAGATATCTGAGTTCCTTTACAGCATTCCCACTGAGAGGGAGTCGTTCACCGCCTCCACTGATGACCCTAGTACCTCTACCATAACCCCTGAGGACGAGAGAGAGACAGAGGATTCCCCCGGTCATGATACACACTGTTATATACGAGCGGAAGAATGGAGAGCACCAGCCCTTCTATCTCACCCTTCATATTCAAGACATGCTACTTCACAACTGCATGCTTGACTCGGGAGCCTCGATGAATGTCATTCCTTTGAGCATCATGAAGGCCTTAGGCCTGGAAGTGACGTGACCTTATGGAAATGTCTGTGGTATAGATTCTAGACAAGTACCAGCTCACGGCCTGATCAAGAACATGAAGGCCGATCTTTTCTTGTGTCTAGACATCTCCACACTAATGGATGTAGTGGTCATCGACCTTCCCCCAGTTTATGGCATGCTCCTGTCCAGGAAATGTGCAGCCGAATTAGGAGGGCACCTACAGATGGATTTATCCTTTGCCTCTATTCCGGACCCAAATGGGGTCTTGGTGAGAATTTACCGGGAGCCTTTCTATGAGGGGCATATTGAGGGCATGGAGGATGCCATGTGCAGAACCTACGGGGGATGTGAACCTGGCCACGACGGGATGTTGATGGCCTTTGGGGACGATAGAGAGGACTTTAACGATCACGCTAGACCTGGGCACCAGTTTGAGCGGTGGCTTTCCAGCCCCAGATTGCAATCAATCGAAGGTAGCTCCGAGAAGGAATGCCCACACCAACCCGACCTCAGTGACCAGACGAGTAGGCCTACCACACCTCTCGAGGGGCATGAGCCCATGGAGACATATGAGGGGTCCCCCACGGGTCACCCTCATCTATGACCCCCCTCAGATCGGCTCGCTCTGCTGTACACGGACGACTACATTACCACTGCGGTTGAGCAGATAGAGCCTAGTCTGCCTGCTGAGCTCCGGGCGCTCATGCATTGGTAACCGGCTCCGGGCGCTGCTGAGCTCCAGGCGCTCATTACAAAAAGTTTTTTTGGCTTGCTTTACATTTCTTCATTTCTTCAATTTACATCAAGGCCCTTTTGGGCTACATACATATCTCAATAGATATAATCATGGTGCTCATACTGCAAAGTAATGGGGGTGAGCAATACATGCTTCGATGACCAATGGGGAACACTCGGTGAGGCTACACAATCCTAACTGCATTGCAACATCAGGGGCAACCGACAAGAGCAATCACCTGGAGTACACATATGATCCTTTCTTTCGGAACTAGGATGCTCCAGGTGATTCTCCTATCGGTTGCCCCCGATGTTGCAATGCAGTTAGGATTGTGTAGCCTCACTAGGTGTTCCCCATTGGTCATCGAAGCATGTATTGCTCACCCCCATTACTTTGCAGTATGAGCACCATGATTATATCCATTGAGATATGTATGTAGCCCGAAAGGATCATATGTGTACTGCAGGTGATGCTCCTGATGATATTCCAAAACTGTAGATGAGGATGCTCCAGTGCTGCAGATGATGAGATGTCAGGATGCTCTAGTGCTGCAGATGTTGATGTTCCAGTGCTGAAGATGAGGATGCTCCAATGATGATGTTGAAGAACTTCCAATGATTTATAGATGTATCAATGTTGATGTTGATGCCCTCCTTTCTTCGATGATGCTGTGTAGAGTTACACATGCAGATGTTGTTGTCAGTAGAATACCCTTCTTGTTAAGGGGGAGTGTTAAATTAATGTAACTTCAAAGTATATTCTACTTGTACTTTATTATTGTAACTCCGTCGGGGATGTTTTACCTCCGTTCGGGGATGTCATTATTACATTTGGTCATGTAAAGGTCATGAGGTTAAACCTCCATTGTAAGTCGGGTCATTAGCACCCAAGTAAATGTAATATAAGTGATAATTGAGTCTCTCTAGAGAAGACGACCCAGTTAGGATTACTAGGGATGACATAATTGAGTTAAAGATTAGGTCAAAAGTAATGTATAAATAAAAGGAGAGACTCCTTCATTTATTCATTCACTCACTTGTGCAATTCACATTAGTAGAGAGAGAGATATCTGCGAAGGAGGAGTGGCTAGAGTCCATAGTTTGGTCTTCTTGTCTCTCTTATTTGTGAGACATATTTTTGGGGCATTATACTTGATCATCTATATTGAGGAAGTTCTTACTGGGTTTTCTTCCCTTAGAGGGTTTCCCGGAGTATATTCGTTTTGTGCTTTGTGATTGTGTTTCTTTCAGAGATCCTACTTATGTTGCTATTGTGAATAATGTATTGAATGCTAATGAATATGCAATCTAGTCTATGGTAGCATATATAATCTTAACACTATGGATAGGTAGTTGTCATACCAAACAAAACACTCTTCTCTTTAGGCCAAGCTGGAAGCTTAGCCAAGGGAGAGACCTTAGTCAACTGTTATCACATTACATTGTAGCCGCGACTACCATGGTGCAGTCTTGATTTTTTCAGTCTTTTGAGCCAGTCATGTGGTTGAGATGAGCCTATTTTTCAGCAGTGGTCTATATTTTGAGCCAATAGCAGCAATTTGCCCCCTTGTCATGGATGAGCTTACATGACACCATTGAGATGATTCTAGTACAACCATGGTCCATACAGTGCACAACAGTCAGTTGGTGATGATGAGCATATGCAGATGTTCCAATGACAGGAATATGCTTGAGTAGAGGTATATATTGGTTGCATCCAGATGTTCTTGTTGCTCTATAGTTTATGTTATTTACTGTGACTATGCATCTTTACTGACAATGGCACTCTGAGCTTCATGGTTTACAACTGTTAGAAAGTGACAATAAGCAAGGTCTTCCTGCATTGCATGTGTCCTTGCATGCAAAAGACTTAAATGAAGAAGCCAAATTGTATTTAATGTATTTTTCCTAAGTTTTACTTTGGAAAATATATTAAAGTGATCTAATTATTAATTGACTTAATGGAACATTTTTTATAAAGTGAAAGTGAAAAATATTTAAGTGGTGGCTAATCTAATCTTGGCCATTGATCTCACTGGAGGATCTCATCCATTGATCCATAGTGAGATTAGGTTTTTCACTTAGCCAATGAGTTAAAAGGAGGATCAATTCGTGGAGAGGACACACATTCCAACAGAGACGAAGAGAGAAGTCTGAAAGAGAGTTTTGCAGAGAAGACAGAGAAGCAGAGATTCAAAGATCGACAGAGCATCCAAGCAGAAGATCAGGACCGTGCAGATTTGCAGAGGAGGAGGCCGGTTTGGTTTGTAGAGGCCGTTGGTACAGCAGCAAGCCGTACAGGTCGTACAGTAACCCGCACGTGTGGGTCGTACGGATTTCATACAGCAGCAGCAGGCCGTACAGACCAACAAGGTTTTCTTAGTGAGTTGTAGAAGTTCGATTTTGCCAGGTTGGGCATAATTCAATTTTCTGAATTGTATTGTTCCATATTTTCTTAATAAAATATCTTCTCAGACTGCTGCATCGGTTTTCCCATCTTGGGTTTTGTCCAAAGGTTTATACCCAAAAATATTTGTGTTGTCTCTATTGGTGTGATTGGTATTTTCTCTCAGTGTTTTATTTTTGCCGCATTTTATTTTGGTGAAGAAATCCATGTGTGGTTAACAGTAATAATTTGGGTTTATTAATTAATCCAACATACTCTAGCCCTAGAGTGGATTTTAAGGAAATTTACAACAACCTATGTAATGAGTGGTCAATGAGTCCATAGTGTAAGGTCATTACCTATGCTTGCTTGTATCCCCTGCTTCACATAGACTTAGCCTTATTTGCTTGGATGGCATCACCTATCACTTTCTCCGTTCATTCGTCTCTTTTGTTTACTGGTTTATCTCGACTTGTACTTTGACTAGTGAGATCAAGGATCCCCCCACTTAGATCTCTTTGCTAGATATGATTCCATGTTTATCTTGTGTCTCGGCTCTGGAGTGTGTGGCCTTTTGGTCACCGGATCATTCTCATGTAGTCCTCGAAAGCAAGCACTCTTAAGAATAGTGTTGCTAAACACTAAAGCATCAGAGCTTAAATGCTATTATCTAAAAGGATGCAAAAGTCAGCAAAAAACAGTGTTGCTAAACACTATGTACAAATAAACTGTCTTCTGTAGCTAGTAAGTTGTCAAAGGACAAGCACTCATCCTTTGTATGATGTAAGGTCGTTTGCCTCTACAAGGAAACAAGGTGGTCACTCCATCGCACCTATGGACGGTGGCGGGCAATGGAGGTCATACCGAGTCATTATCCGAGGCCCACAAGGCTATTTAGGGCACCTTCCTTTGGATGATGGCTAGCAAAAGATGATCTTATATGAAATGTTAAATGCAAATGTTGAATGTTAAAGTGCAAAGCTGACAAACAAATTAAATTCAAAGGTTGCTTGCCTAGAGTCTATAGGAAGTAGTCCAAGCACTCTACCCATTTGTGAGGCACCGCCATTCCCTGAGTGTTCTCTCTCTGACATACGTTTGAGTGGTTTCCCCTTTTCCCTTATATCTGATATATCACAGTGTTCGAGTTACAAGTCCTTCCTGTTATCTTAAGCCTTTTTTTCCGCCTCACCCATCCTAGCAATCTGTCTAAGTCTGTGAGCGAGCATATGTGGGGAAATTCATGAAAGACTTAATGGTTTCTCTCACACGGGTATCTTTTATTGGATGTATTTTAGCCGTTGTCATGTATTTCATGTTATAGTTTGGTTTCTGACATAAACTTGTAAGCATTGTCCATCTTACATGCATATAGGATCTTCTAGAGTATTGCTCTACCTTTAGTTTGGATGCTTTGACTTGGTCAACACGGTTCCTAAGGCAGTGACTACAGAGCTCCATGATGATTATTTATGTTCCAGACAATCCATCATACCTCCAGTAGTTTTAGTTTGCAGCAGCTGGTCATAGTTTATGAGATACAATGATTATTATCACTTTTTATTGCAGTGACCATTTTTATTACACGACAGAGATGTGCCTTTTTCACCTAGGGTGCTACAGGCTTGGTAAGGGGCATGTGTAGTCAACATTACCATATTCCTATGTTCCTGGATTCATCTGTGCAGTTAGTTTTGTGCACCAGGCACCTGGCAGTGAGTTATGGACAATTTTATCTCTCCAAGATGATTTTGCCGACAATTTTTATTGCCATGGCTTGTACTGGGAAAATCAATTTGGCTAGTGTGGGCAAGGAAATGGCACGGGGATGATTAGTCATGATATATTATGGCTCCAGATGCATTTTACACGGCTTGGCTTCATTCGGATGATTTTTCATGATGATATCTTGTCCTAGAGAGGATGTCTTCCTCCCATAGGGCACACTTCTTATGTTGATCATTTGTACTATCATGTTATATTATTGTATTAATGTAAAAGGTTGAGTCCTAGGGTGATTTACGCCCCTAGTGACTCCTTTACAATGTTAGCCCATGATGTATCACTTTGTTATATTATTTTGGCCCCCTAGGGCATCCTTGGGTAAAAGCGTGCCCCCCTCTTTTGACTTAGTCATTGATCCATGCAATAAAAATTAAAAATATCTCCATCGTTGATGATATCTATTATATCTTTTAATATCAACCATTCATTCAAAAAGTGGTTAGGGTTTTGGTCACTCTTGATTATATTTAAGAGAGATGACCCCCTCAATGTAAAAGGGACTTTTGGTTCTAGATTATTGGAAATAAAGAAAGCTTTTTGTGATCAAACTCTTGTGTCTATAACTAAGTTGCACTGAAACGGATACGGGGGAGCACAGATACGACAAATTTTTCAAAAATATGGATACGATACGGTAGGGAAATGGCATATATATATACTAAAATTTAACATTCAATATAATAACTTATATAATATAATTTATTTATAATTAATAATTAAAATTTAAAGTATAACACATTAAAAAATCATTAACTATACTAATACACTATAACCTATTCATTTGAAATATATACATTTTAACTTTACACAAATTATTAAATGATGAATAATTAATTTTACACTGTAAATATTAATAAATGTGGATAGGATACGGTAGGGAAACATCATATTTTATTTATAATTAATAATTAAAATTTAAAGTATAACACATTAAAAAATCATTAACTATATTAATACACTATAACCTATTCATTTGATATATATACATTTTAACTTTACACAAATTATTAAATGATGAATAATTAACTTTACACCGTAATATTAATAGCCATTAAATATTAACTTTACACTATAAATGATGAATATAAATATTAACTTTACACTAAAAATGATGAATATAAATAAAATTATTAACTTTACACTATAATGAATATAAATATTAATTATTAAATATTAACTTTACACTATATACATTTTATTAACTAGCATTTGCCCCTTGGGGTGCAAAAATGAATGCCAATAGGGAAGGAGGAACAAAACAAGGCAACTTAGTCGAACCCCGACCACTTAGTCAAACCCCGACCACAACTTTTACTTTACCAATATTAAGGCTCGACCACTTTACAATATCAACCATAAAATGAATATATAAGAGACCGACCCAATAATTATCGAACACTCTTATAGGTCGACCATATTATTCATCGACTCATAACAAGATCGACCACATACATCGACCATAATAGTATGACTTCATTGACAACATCGACCAAATATTACTAACCATATGGTGGGTTGCAACTACCATGTTATGAGTTTTTTTTTTTTAAAGACAACGACCCAATATCAACTATAACTTTCATCGACTTCATAGCATGTGGATTAAGTCATGTTACCGACTACACTTATATCTCGATGTTGATTCCTCAAACATGCGCGATCAGTCGATTCCTGTCCGCTCAATAGAGTGTATCCTCTCAAAGAGATGACTTGGTCGACTAGTTTTTTTTTTTTTCATGATCGACGAGGACTGCTAGCTGACAAGTGCTCATGGTCGATTCGCTGTGATGTGGTCGGCAAGTAGTTAGGGATCTTGTGGTCAATACTGTCGAGCAGGTGAAAAATAACGCTTCTCGGACAATAACAAATACCCTACAATAGCCAATAGGATCAACAAAGTTTTGATTGAGCGACAAATTTTCAAGTCAACTACGTCCATCAAACAAATTGTTTCCTCAGTCGACAGGTTCTTGATATCAATGAATGGCGAAAGTAGCTCTTTCCATGTGGTCGATACATCCATAGTCGATAGCCAACTTCACTAGTCGATATGCTTATTGACCAACACTTTACCACTATTACATGACTTTTGTAATGCAAATTAATGTCGATGATGCTTTTAGCAGATGAAGGTTGGTGGTCAATAAAGGTCGAGGACTGGCTCGGTCGACAAAATAACATGTTTCAAATTAATAATCATTCCTTCAACCATAATAACCGATGTTGCAGCAATGTTCCACCAGTTGATACGATATTGTAATGGCTGATCCGCTCCTTCTCCAATCGATTCGAATGGCAGACAAACTCTTTTCTTGATATATGCATAGTCGTTGATTGAAGGAAAGGGTTAGTGGTCAACCCTTCATAATGTCATGCTGACTACATAGAATAATTGACGGCATCATTGGTCCATCGGTCGTCATATTGTCAAGAATGCGTTGACTTCCTCAAACACGCAAAACATTATACCAGCCGATGGTCAAGCTTTTAGATTGATGAAAAGCGCCATGCTTGTCAGGTTTACCAAGTTGCAGTCGAAACCTCTGTAATCCAACTGTTATGGATGTCACACGACACACACACACCTTCAATTCCATACTTAAACAAACAATTCCTTCAATACCCATCGTACCTCTCTGTTGTAGCACCCTGCCAGCTTATTTTTTTGTGGAAAAATCTATGGATAAGGAAGCCTTTTGTCTGCCCACGACTATGGTGTCTTCGTCAACAGACACAGAAGTAAGCAACGAATTTGCATCTTCAGTTCAGGGTGGGGTCAAGAGGATTCGAACGCAAGACGAGGTTGCCCCTTTGAACCTCCCACTGTGGGAAATCGCAAAGCTCCTTCATTCCACAACAATCTGCCAGATCAATAGCTAAAACTTCTAAGTGCAGCAGATGCCAACCCCTAACAGGGTCATCTCGACATGTTCATACTTAAACACACAATTCCTTCAATACCCATCGTACCCCTCTGTTGTAGCACCCTGCCAACTTATTTTTTTGTGAAAAAATCTATGGATAAGGAAGCCTTTTGTCTGCCCACGACTATGGTGTCTTCGTCAACAGACACAGAAGTAAGCAGCAAATCTGCATCTTCAGTTCAGGGTGGGGTCAAGAGGATTCGAACGCAAGACGAGGTTGCCCCTTTGAACCTCCCACTGTGGGAAATCGCAGAGCTTCCTGTCGAACCGCGACAGACTATGGAGACATTTTCTATCATCCAGTCGACTACCAGATCAAATATTATACGTCTGGGCTAAAGTTGCATTAGTCGAAGAATGACAACTTAAAATGTATTAGATTTCCCCAACTCGTAATGATAATAAAAACTTTTTGATGGCTAACAGTTGTCACTGAATGGAGATGATGAATGAAGGTATTAAATTAGTGATTGGAGCTTATCAATGTCTCTCAACTGTCCTTATGACATGCTGCACATGCCCATGTTCCTAATAATGAATGCGTCGTAAACGACAAACGCAAACGCAACTTCAATTTTGTTCATAGCAGGGAACTTGTAAATGGAAGCAACGCTGAAGCTCACGAAGGAATGTTCGATAGAATCTACTGATCGTCAAAATAGTTGTCACTGAATTGAGATGATGAATGAAGGTGATTTAACTATTCAATTATTGATTAAAGCTGATCAATGTCTCCCAACTGTCCTCTCACATCCTGCACATCCCCTCCTTCGTAAATATTTGGTTGCATTTTTGACAATTTAATATAGATATATATATATATATATAAAAGGAAATAGCCACCTATAAAATATTTTTAGCAATTTCATATCCATGCAATGCCTTACACCGTCGAGTATGTTCAATTTATCAAAAAAGTTAAATCGCAGCTTACATTATTCTATTTTTGGGATGTGATGTTATTCAGAGTTATTGATTTGTTTTTATTATCATTACAAGTTGGGGAAATCTAATACATTTTATGTTGTCATTCTTCCACTAATGTAGCTTCAACCCAGACTATTAGTCGAAGAATCATTGATAGAACAAATTATTAAAGGAAAGTATCAGTGGTTCAATTCATTTAAAGGAATATTCGACCTCAATCGACATATTGGCCAAGAAGCTGCAGATGGTCGACTCGTAGATCTCCTCGTCACCTGTCGAAGTGCAGAGAAGCCGTCGAGGTCATGTCGAACCCAAAACCTGTTGGGGTTCAGTTGTTGAAGTCGAGCCGCGACTAGTCGAAGAAGAACTTGTCAAGTTTGTTGGATTGTCGAAGTTGAATCGAGACTTGTCAAAGGTGAACCTGTCGAGTTTTGCAAGTTGTCGGAACCAGAAACGATCGTGAAGAACCGAGATAGATCTTGTCGAAGATCGACGGTAACAAATCCATATCGTAGTGTGCTGATGGGCAGACTGGTGTTTCCAATGGCTTGTCGGAGCTTCTGTTTAGTATAACTGATATGGCATGCCGAGAATTTACAGAATCACGTCGTGGTAATGAAGCATTTTCAGAGTATTTGCAGGTAACGTTAGTTCAGGAAATTTATGCCTGGATATCGACCATTGAAAGATTCGACCAATTTACAAATGTTATTCGACCAACTTCCTTAGCAGCCGAATTTACAAATGTTATCGACCATTTAAAGATTCAACCAATTTACACTATCAACTTCTACCAACGTAACAAATAAACTTCTACAACCCACTTGTTGCACACTAACATGCTCTCCTCGACGGTGGTCAATGCACGTGGCTAAGGGTTCAACGTCCATGATAGTCAACATAAGTTAATGGTTCACGGAGTCGGCTGCCCTATAGTCGACTGTTGGGCGAGATTACATGCTGTGGGATGTTGATCAAAACGAAAAGATATATATGGGAAACGATGAAAACCCTACCAGGATTCACGAAGCAACACGTCGGTGAATTAAAATTCAAAGGAATTCATACACACGATGATTAAAAATTTAAAGAAACCCAAATACACATGGTGATTTAGATTTAAAATAATCAATGGACGGTCCACAATATCGACAAGTCGCCAATTCAAATTTCAAAATTTAAGGAAATATGCACAGCGATAAGTGTGTGATGCAAAATTTGAAGTAATTCATACAAGTGACAAGTTGGTCATGTAAAATTTGAAGTAACCTGTGCAAATTTCGATGCAAATTCTCAAACGGGTGTTCCAATTTGAAGCTCCATTGTCGGCCTCATTCCGTCCCCCGTGAAAATGATCTGCTAGAGTGCCATTTGGAACATATTCAAAAACAAGAAGCAGTTCGCGGTCCTTTGGAGAAGTACAGCCATAAAGACAAACCAGGTTCGGATGATAGGAGGTCGAAAGAATCTGCATCTCATTGATGAACTATTGAACTCGTTGATAATTATGATGATACAGTTTCTTTACTGCTACAGCACGACCATCGGGTAGTTTGCCCAGATACACCGAACCATGCCCCCCATCTCTGAGTTGGTTTTTGTCGTCGAAGTCATTAGTCGCTTCTTTCAGTACTCTGTAGGAGAAAATGGGCAGAGTTCCTATCTTGCCTTGTATAGGTGCTTCCATATCTTTGTATTCATCGTATGTAAAGATGCTAACCACAAAACTATTGCTAAACATACGACGCTTCCTTCTCCTATGCACAGTTATAAACACTAATAATCCTATTACTATCAACACAGCCAGTCCAAGGTAAACACCTGAAGTAAATAAAACGATTGATTAGTAATCAATAAGACCAACCATATCTATCCATCAACAAATATTCAACGAAACTACTTCCTGGGTTTTAACAATTAAATCGAAGAAATGGAAAAAGGTCGGAGGTCGGCGAAGGTCAGAGGAGGTCGAGGAGGTCGGAGGAGGTAGAGGAGGTCCTCGTGTAGAGAGGAGGACAACAGTTATAATTGATAGCTAAGAAGGTAAATAAGCACGAAGCCTCCTTCCCTCTGAAGCGTCACCATTATGTGCAGAAAAACAACCATTTTCTCCAGCAGCTTCAATTTTTCTCAGTAACTCGTCAATTGAACTCCCTTACAGCTCTACGACAACAATCTTTTGAGCCAAACTCTCGAGAACGTTGGGGGAATTGTCGTTTTTGGAAGGCTTGTCGCTCTACCAGAACAATCTTATAGCCCAATTACCACAGAAACTCGACAGCCTGTCCAAAACAACATGTTGGACACGTCGCAAAATCGGCTCAAAGCTTTGGTTGGTTGAGATTCTGCCGTGGTCTTTCATCAGTTCCTGAGCTTCCATTTAGTATAACTGATCTAGCATGCCTAGAATTTACAGAATCACGTCGTGGTAATGAGGCATTTTCAGACTATTTGCAGGTAACATTAGTTCATAAAATTTATGTTTCCGTCAATTTTTCACATAAATGCTGAATACTTTTCATTAAAGCCCCTGCTTTCGGCTGAATTTCAAGTTTCGCCATTGTCGGAAATCACGGCAGCGGGGATTCTAGCGTCCTGGAAGCTTTGGTTGGTCAAGATTCTGCCGTGGTTGGAAATCAGAGCACCGAGAAATATATTGTCTTGGAAGATCTGGTTGTAGGGATCGAATATAGAAATGGTAAGAAATCCTGGCCGATACAATTGAACGGCGGATAGTCACTGGTAACGGCAACAACAAAACGAGAAAATCTAACGGCGTACAACCAAAAAATTCGGTACAGAACCTTCATGACGGTACCATCCAAGTGGCAGGATTCCATTCGCTCTATAAGCAAGGAATCTAGCAGACGTGGATGGTCATGCTTCTCGTTGTGAAAACGCCTTCGACATAAATATTAATTATAAACATTAACTTTACACTTTACACTATATACATTTTATTAAATATTAATTATTAAATATCAATTATAAACATTAACTTTACACTTTACACTATATACATTTTATTAAATATTAATTATTAAATATTAACTTTACACTTTACACTTTACACTTCACACTATATTACTAAATATTAACTTACTGTCGATTCAACCCCCTCGACCGACTGCCAAAAATCAACCAGAAAACCCCACGACCACGACATGCTAGGGATGGGATGATGGGAATTGGAATCGGTTCATGAGCCCTTACCCTTACACCTAGAATCGTTGGGATTCAAGGTAAGGTCGAGAAAAATGAGAGAAGATCGTTTATATTACGATATGATCATTGCATATATAATTGAACTAGCAAGCACCTTCTGCTTGCGTTTATTTGGCATAAAAACCCTATACTTGTGACATTCTGGTATCTGATCAAGAACGGAGTAATAAGTCTACCAGCTACGGGTCTCTCTGCCTGCCTTTTCACACAGACCGGAAATCGACCACAACCTGCCAGAAATATACCAGAAATCGACCACGACCTGCCAGGAATATACCGGAAATCGACCACGACCTACCGTGGGCTCTCACTATAGAAAAACAGTCCAGAAAAGTTGAAAACTCGAGTAACGAATTCATGGTCGGTGGGGTAGGGCTTACACGCAGGTTCTAGATCCGTTTCCAAGCCGAATCAAACACGAATCAAATCTGTATCCGTTTTTGAAGCGGCGAACAACGTTTCAGGGAGATGGGAGTGCCGTTTCCGGTAACTTAGGTATATGGTTGAATGTGAGATGTGGTGACTAAATGCTAGTCTTCTCTTGCACTGTTAAATCTATGATGCACCTTTCGTATATTTCGTGGATCCATTTTTTATTTGCAGCAGGGAGGCCGATTTGAAGAGGTGCGCACTTGCAGAGGGAGATCGCCTTGCTTCTCTCTTTCAAATCAGGGGTTTTAACAGGGAGTGAATTGGTCTATGACCATTTACTCATCATTTATTTTATCTCTCGTTTTTCATCCATCTTATTTGTATTACTGATTGATCTTTCCTCGGTTGTGCAGGTTAGGTGGGACACACTTGGGTCCTTAGGCATTTTTGTGGACATGGATACTCAAAATCTTCATTTGATCTTGTTGGGGCTAGTCTTCACCATAAAACATTTATCTACGAGCATCAAGTAAGTGATTGCATTTGATTTTCTTTAGTTTTATTAATTTATCCATTGGTCTTGGCATAAACTACATTAAAACCCTAACTGCAAAAAAAATAAAAATTATTTGGGTCTAATAACTTAGAATTTCGGCGAACCATTTCTAGGTTTTTACCTTACGGCTTAGCCCTAGGTGGGTTCCCTAGGGCGTTACCCCTAGACGACTCCATCTTCTCATTCCCTAGGCACTGATCTCCCATGATATTCACCCTCCTTGGTTTTGCAATCTTTTGGGTTGTTTCGGGATCCAATTGTTGGCTTATGTGTGTCAATATTGTCATATCATTCGCCAAGTTGTGCTAGAAAGCCCTAATTGCCTCAAATCTACTACTTTGATTCTTTTTCCTAAGTTTTAATTCATGTTTCCCAAGGCAGTTAGATTTGATCATTTATAATAGCACCTAGATCCTAGATCTATGATCTAAATCTTAAAGTCACTCTAATTGACAAACATTGGGTTGATATTTTATCTCTTTAAATCATCTCAACTCAAGCATAACCTACCTAGTGACTTCATCCTTATATCTAGGGTTTAAGATATCCATCACCTTACGTACTCTATTGCTTCATAGTTTGATCTAGTGGTTGGGTCTAGATCTATCCTATCGAGATAGATCAGGGTCTCCCCCTTTGCTACCTTGGGCTTGGGTAGCATAAAATGAATAGTGCCTCAATTGGCGTGACAACCAATCTATCTGGGGATAGAGGCCCTCTTAGGTCACCTCTTTAGTTTCCTGGCTCCTCTACGATCCTTGATAGGATCATGGGGGTCTAACGGTACCAAAAACACAAAATCGAACCTCTAGATCCAAGTTCACCTCAAGACTTATTTATTGGCCTAGTCAAACTAGGTTGACCAGGTAGCATATGCATATACATCAATGTCCTTGCATGCATGGGGTTAGAAACTCGGCTTTTAAATATATTAGTAGAAATGGCTATATACACTAGTGATCAAATTGCCAAGGTAAGCATAAATAAATGTCAAAATGAGAACATTATGATAATGTCAATGCAATCCTAATTGCATACCTGCTTTCACATTCACCCCTTTGAACACTAGAGGCCACCCCTCACTATCCTCGGGTGAGGTGGAAAATACTAGCACAACCACCTAACTTGTGGCCGATGAACACCGATAGGTTACAAGTTAAGTGCCATGAACAAGCTATATGTTACTTATTCTTCATGCTTAGTTGTAATCACCTATTTTCTATGTCTTAGCTATCTGTTACTTTCTTTAGTTAAATGGGTTGTCTTTCACTACCCGTTATCCATGGATCAACTACCAGTTATTTTCTATATTTCTTTTTTTATAGTTGTTTATTTCGTATTTTAAACAACGACCATAAAATCAATCTGGACAGTACACTTGTCCTGTCCTCCTTCAATCTAGGAAAGGCATAGATGGTAGTCCACCCCAAATTCTAAGATGGCAACACCTATCGGTGTAACTAAGGCTCGGTTAAGGGATGTGACTAGTGAACAGACTTAGTGCTCTCTTAGAGAGGCGTTATCGCATCCACAATAGCTGGGGCTACCATGTCTTCAAACTAGTTTTGACCACATTTCTGAGCCAGTCCTTTACTATGATATTCAAAGATCAGCCATTGATTAGAAGTTCATTGGTGATCACTCCTATCTTAAGCAGACCCAGAGCATACATTTTTATTCAGTCCCATGTCAGGACTGAGCCTCGTGACCCCAGATTTGATGACTGAGTTAGCTATTTTCTTCCATTCATAGTAGATATGATGACAGTGTGCATGGTTTATACAGCAAATGTTCCAGTGTCATTGAGTGGTTTAGATTGTTGATACATGTATATGACCCAGCAGGTATATGGTTTGTGCATTTGGATATTTCATGTTGTGCTTGTTTACTTATCTTGGTAGCTTGACTGGGTATAGGGTTGTCATGATTGTGATGATATTGTATATGGTTGTTGTTGATTGTTTAGAATAGAGGTGATTCAGTTGCTTTGAATTAGAAATTCTTGTGTATACTTGTTGTTCATGCCCTCATAGTAGTATGGACTTGGTCATTTCCCTCATAGGGTCTTTGCTAGTCATGGCTTCATGTTGTCACTTTCCCCGTCCATCTGTTATCATCCATTTTTGTTGTATCCTAACTTACACCTTAGCTAGTGATATCGAGGACTACCCCCACCTATGCCTTTGTGTTGGATAGAATCCATGTTTACCTTGTGTTTCGGCTCTGGAGTGTGTGATTCCAGTCATAGTGATTGTTTTCCCTTAGTCCTCGAAACCAAGTATGCCTAACAAAAGTGTTGCTAAACACTAAATCATCGGAACTTAAGTGTGTCGTATTCTAAATGGATGTTAAGTCAGCAAAAACAGTGTTGTTAAACGCTATAATAAATTAAATATCTATAATAGCTAGTCAGTGGCCAAGGGACGAGCACTCATCCTTTGTATGATGTAAGGTCGCTTGCCTCTACAGCGCAACAGGGTGGTCACTCCATCGTACCTATGGACGATGGTGGGCAATGGAGGTCATAACGAGTCATTATCTGAGGCTCAAAAGGCTATTCAGGGCACCTGCTCTTGGAGACTGATTAGTGAAAATATTTATAAATGAAACCAATGATAAATCTCAAAATGTATAAAGTTGAGAATAAATCAAATTGCTATAAAGGTTGCTTGTCTAGAGTCTACTGGAAGCAGTCTCACCACTCTACCCATTTGTGAGACCGCCATCCCCTTTGTGTTTCTTTATCCAACATATGTGCAAGTGGTCTTCCCTTATTCTTTTATCCGAGAGGGCACAGTGTTGAGGTTGTTAAGTCATATCCTTTAGCCTAGCCTCGTTTTATTAACCTTCACTCGTTTCTAGCAAAATGACCACGACCATAAATGAGTATACACTTGAGGTTCTTCTTTTAAGTAACTGGTTACTTTGATCTAGATTTATTATTGATGATTTTTATGTATAATCGCTAGTTAAATGCCACTTTATATTTTAGTCTCGCTATCAATATATTTACGGGAGCATATCTTATCCATTTCTACTTGCAGCATCAGCTATTTCTAGCCTGGGTCATCATTTTGATCAGTTTTGACCTGGTCAACTCAGTTTGACCAAGTCAACAGCAGGTTCGAGGATGACTTGGGCCAATGATGTTCAAGATTGATTATTCATTGTCCTTTGGTGCCCATTAGATGGTTCCATGCATCAGACAACTATTTCATGTGATGCTTTATGAAATTTTTATTATTATCAGCAGTTACAAACTATTATTTTTATTATATGGGCATGGATGAGCTTACAGATGATTATCCTGATGGTCACATGGTGTATGAGTACTCATTCCTACTTGATTTGAACCTTCTGAGTACATTGGGACAATCAGTTTTCAATTTTGGGCACTTACAGTTGATGATATTGCCAGTTTATCACTTTGCAGCAGTTTGCCATATGAAAATGGCATGTAGAGGACTTACAGAGATTATTTATGTTCTCCTAAAGCACTACAAAGAGGATATGGGGTCTAGCCACTTGTTATTACCATACTCCCCTATCCCCAAACATTTTGGTGCACAGAGCACTTGGCAGTGAGTTACGGGCATTTTTATATTTTCCAGGTGATGTTCTGACAGTTCAAAATGGAAGAAATGGCTAGCAAAGAAATCGATTTGGCTTAGTGTGGCAAGGAAATGGCACGAGATTTGGTCAGAAACTTGTTGTGATGCATTCTACACCTTCTGGCACAATCTTCATCTTCAGTGGGATCCACACATCCTCCCAGTCATCTCATGAGGCTGTCTTCTTATGTATTGGGGACACACGTCTTAGTGACTTTAGTCACTTTATGATGTATCTTCTACTTATTGTATATGAGACTTGGTCTAGTGAAGATGTTATTACCTCCTAGCCACCCCAACATGATGTTATATTGTTGTTCTTAGTCACATGTTATGTCATACGTCCCCCTAGGGCGTCATTGAGGGAACATGTCCCCCTTCTTTTGAGTGATCCATGTATATTGTTTTTGGCTCATATTAGTCGTTGATCTCATTGTATTATCTTTTGATCTCAACCACTCATCTCAAAAGTAGTTGGGGTTTTGGTCTCTCTCGATTCTATTTAAGAGAAAGAACCCCCTCATTGTAAAGGGACTTTTGGCTTTGGATTTTTGGAAATAAAGAAATATTATGGGAGAAAATATTGTGTCTTTGTTATAGATAGTTCTTGTGCTTGATTGTAGCTCTGATAGCCTGTCAAATCCATGTTATTTGATGAGATATCCATGCTATACGTATTAGTCTAGTGTGTGCACTACAGGAGGGCGACTTCAATGGAGGATTTTGTGGGGCTTCTCCGGATCCATATGTTGGATGAGTAAAATAATCAGGGAGTACTTTGCATTGTATTTTTTATCAATGTTCATGCTTTTTTATTCTTCTTGCACCACTTACTTTCTTTTTCTGTAAATCAAGTCTCATAGAGCCTGTCATCTTGGAGTTCATCATCTCAATTTGGAATTGCTTCGAGGGGGTTGGAACATCATTGCATTTGGCATCTACAAGCCACAAGAGGTAAGTCCCATTGTTTTTTCTTGAGTTATTGATCTATTCCATTAGTCTACAACTATTTTTACTTCAAACCCTAAATTGCTAAAACTTATAAAGTTCTCTAGCTCAAACAACTTAAAATCTTGGCAAAAGATTTATGGGTTTTCACCTTAAGGCCTAGCCCTAAGAGGGTCTCCTAGGGCATCACCCCTAGGGGACTCATTCTTTCCCAATTCCCTAGGAACTGATCTCTTACCCATGCGCCCTCCTTGATTTTGCCCATTTTCTGAGTTGTTCGATGCCATGTTCTTGCTTTTGAGCTTTGATATTGTCAAATCTGTCATCAAGCTATGCTAGAAAGCCCTGATCTATCCATATCTATCACCTTGGACCATTTTCCATAAGTTTTAATTCACGTTTCCCAAGTTAGTTAGATTTGATCATTTGTCTTAGCACCTATATCCTATATCCACTTCTAATCTATGATTTACTGTAAGTGAAACACCTCAAGTCAATATCTCATCTCCTTTAAGCCTTCGTAGTGAATTCACTTCTTAGATCTAGGGTTACATCCTTCACCCTACGTATTCTAGCTATTAGTTTGATCTGGTGATTGCATTAGATCTCTCCTATCAGTACTAGATCAGGGTCTCCCCCTTTGTTATTTTGGGCTTTGATAGCATAAAGCGAAGAGTTCCTCGGTTGGCGTGACAACCAACCTATCTGGGGATCGATGCCCTCTTAGGTCACCTCTTTAGTTGCCCAACTCCTCTACCATCCTTGATAGGATCATCCTTTTGGGGAAACTACAAGTTGTGTGATAACAAGAGGAAGGGAAAAAAGGGAGACCAAAGTGACATGTGAAAGATAGGAAACTGCTACAGGATGGAGGTGTCTCACAAATGGGTAGAATGCTTAGGATATCCCCATTAGATTCTAGCAAGCACCTGTAACTCACATCCAAGCCTAAGTTAGGCTCCGTGAGGATATTTTCTAGAAACATTGTGCTGAGTGTACAACTGATTGTAACTTTGATTCCAGGGTTCTATGGGACTCTTAGAATTAGTAGTCCCTTACTCCATCTCACATCCACGCCCTTTTGTGCTCCATGAGGAATAATCATTACATTTTGTTTTTACAATGTGGCCAGCAGTCATTTTCATTTTGCATTTGTTCTTCATTTGCTTTTATTTTGGCCTTTTTCTTTTCATTTCATTTTAGCCTTTTGGTTTGATTTTTCATTTTCTTTAGCCTCTGTGGCCCTTTTCTTTGGACATAGCATAAGTCAATTGATACATGTAATGATGACATGATGACTTGCTTGTAGGACTAATGGGGACATGTTCACACTTTAGAACCGAGACACAAGTAAACATGGGGGCCTATCAATACACATAGGTCACGATGGGGGAACTCTTTGATCACACCAGTCAAGTCCACATGCACATGGTATCCTACTGCATGGATGATATGGATGAATGGAAGGACAAGTGGTAAGGTGGTGCCAACAATTAGTGGAGGATGAGCTCTACTGACAAAGGATAATCCTACTGGCAACCATACATCCAAACACAACACGAACACTAGCCTATTGTTCCCATTGACATTCAAGAGGATAATGATCACCAATGATATCACCATAGTAGCTAAGTCTAATCTACTAATATAATTAAAAGAAAACCATAATGTAACACCCACATGCATATACTTGTTGCATATGTCTCTAATAATATTGGCAAGGAAAGGAAGTCTCATCAGCCACATGAACTGCCACTGCTCTGCTCAGAATAAACCATGACATAGCAAGTCTCCCTTTGGGATCAACAAGAGGGTTCATCAGTCAAAGGGGAAAGGGAACACTGCTCTGGAATAATGGATGTACTCAACCACCGATCACTGTTGTAAAATATGCTCATCTCAAATGTAGGATTGGCTTCGGGACAAAAACTATAGTTCGTTGCGTCATGGTAGCCCGGCTACTATGGATGTGATAACAATGCCCTTCATAAAAGGGCTCTCTGTATATCCCCACTAAAACACCATCTAAATTGGGAATGGAAGCATAAGATAAGTCCATCTACAAGTGTCCACCCAACCCTACATCCCACTTTCATGATAGCAACATTCGATACACCGAGGACAAGTCAATGACAACCACGCCCATCAGTGTGGAAATATATGGGTAGGCAAACAGATCGGCCTTTAGGTTTTTTATGAATCCATTGGCTTGCACCTACCTGGAATCTATTCCACACACATTTCCATATGGGTGAGTCACTTCGAGTCCCATCGCCTTCATAACTCGCAAAGGCATGATATTCATGGACGCCCCTTAGTCAAGCATACAGTTGTGTAGAAGTCTTAAATGTGCAACGTCAGATAGAATGGTTCGTGCCTTCCATTTTTCCTGTCATAAATAGCATTCTACAAATTGATAGGAGGATCATCAACATCCTTGTCCCCCTCACTAGTATCTCAAATCTGGTTGGGGAGGGGTTGGGATGCTGCACTAACTCTGCCACCCACAGGAATACTCTCAAAGAATTCGACCACTTGATCCCTTATTTAGGGGACTTTCAACAACTCAATCATGGGAACGTTTTGCACAAGCTTGCTCAACTCCTCTTTGTCAATATTCAGATCAAGGTCTAACAAAGTGGCGAGTTGTTCATTTCCTTCATCCCTTTGAATGCTCTTGCACCTTTCAATGCAAGGACTTTGCTTGGGCTCACCCCTATTTCGTTGGTATATCTTTATTTGAGCTCGGCCCTTAAGTGATGGGTGAACCGAAGTGTAGCATGGGATAGCTTCCTCGGGGACTTCTTCAAGGGATCCTTCCTCTTCTTCCTCCCAAAGGATTTTCCCAAAGTCCTCGTTATGAGATAGCTCATCAATGAAATTGATTTTCTCAGGGAGATCCTCCGAGTTCGAGTAGCTGCAACGGGTTTCGCCATGCTCTTCATCACACTTGTTGTACTAGTTAACAGCTTTGGTATCAGGTGAGTTTTGAGTCATAGAAGGTATTTTATTTTCTTATATCCTGAGCCTTTTATGTGGGTTTTAGTAAGGTTTAGACCCATAAGAGTTTATGTGATGTTTAGACTCTCGGTTCTTGACCATGTCCCTTGTCAAGAGAGTCAAGTTGTGCACCATTTTGTGCATATTATCTAACGTTTCAGTTTGTTCCTTGACAAGTTCTTTGGTTTTTCGAGCATGAGGTTCACTACGGGACGAGGAAGGGGTGTAAGAGTCGAAGAAGTTCTGCTTGCCCATGGAGGCAACATTCGCTTCAGGTGTTCATGCATTGCTTTGGGAAGCCTTGAGGTCAATAGGATTCTTGTACTTCAAGTGATATCCTAGCCATCCACCAAAGGAGTTCAGGTAGTGAATTAAGACTACTTGATCTTTGGGTCTAATATTTTCAGGAATGTTTGCAACAATCTTGTCAAATCTAAGGTTGAACTCATGAATGGTCTCGTTTTCTTTTCTTTTTATTCCAAATAACCGGTTCAGAAGCTATTTTTCGTCTAATTTAACCGACCATTCTTCAATCAGTTTTGTGACTAAGTTCTCATACTCGTCAATGGATGAAGCAAGTAATCAGTCAAACCATTTACGAGCGTCACCCTCCAAAGACACAAACAACCCCCTCATGTAAACATCTTCGTCACTAGCACCATATGCTTCCATATGTTGCGAGATTGCTTTGATATGGTCCTCAATAGGGGTTGCACAATTTCCGTTGAATTTAGAGACCTTGTCAAGATACTTGTCCGACATGTCATGCGGCGCCCCTTGGATCAAGGAGAAGCACGCGCTCTGTTACTAAAGGCCCTAGGAGGTGGATTTGCATTAGCCATTGAATTGGTTTGAGTTTGGAGTTGAGAATTGGAGGAAGACCCAACAAGATGTCCCAATGACCCTGATGAATTAACAATTTTCCAAAATAGGCGAGAAGATTGAGCTTTAGGATCTTTTTGACTCGAGTTTCGGGTATAAGTTAATGGGATTCCCTTAGGAGTGTTGGTACATTCCAAACTTGGAAGGTTGTAAGGATGGGTTCGACCCTCAGTGGAGTCTCGAGGTAAACTTGAGACTTTGTTCACCAAAAAGGTAATGTCGTGAGGGAAATAGGATAACGAGTGACCAAAAAATGATGATTGTTATAAATTTAAGCAAATACATAATACAGTCAACAAAATTAAACCAGATGCGATGTGCAAGATGGATGCATGCAAAAGGTTCACTCGCAGACACCTGCGGTAAGCCTCTATTGATACAAACTGTTAAACCAAAACCCCGAGGTGTTAGTGAAGGCCGCCCACTAGGAACTTAACATCCCACCACGCTCCGCAGTCCAAACTCTGGGCTGGATGTGCGCCCGTACGGTGGCGTCCCCTTTGAGCCGTACGAGCCTCGAACGAACACTGCAATGCCAACGTTTCCACCCACTCTGTGACTCGAACCTGGTTGGAGGCTCTGATACCAAATGATACGAACCGTTACACCAAAACCCCGAGGTGTTAGTGAAGGCCGCCCACTAGGATCTTAACATCTACCTCCCCGGCAACGGCGCCAAAGATGTTATCACACATATTGTAGTTTCCATGAAAAGGTATCCTATCCACCACAGATAGAATGGTAGAGGGCAGGGGAAACTGAACTGATAACACTTCAAGGACCCTATCCACCACAGATAGAATGGTTGTCACATCGGATAGGATTCTTGTCATTTTATGCTACTAGATAACAAAGGGGGAGACCCTTGTCTTTCCTTGCAGAAAGACTCAAAAGACCAAGACACCTATAAAGATAACAATCCCAAGAAAAACAAAGATATCTCAGTGACTTGACCCTAGACCATGATATATGCTACTGAGTGATGACTATAATGTTCAATCGGAATATGATGGATATGACAGTATAAAACCAGATTTATAATTCTCAATAACTATTGAATTAACCAATGATCTAGGTGAAAACAAGTGCTTATGTGTTGATGAGTATAATACCACCCTAGGGGGGTTTGACTTTGCAAAATAGAAATGTGCAAGGGGTGGTTTAAATCAGCAAAGAAAGGCTGTCCTAGCACTTCAAAAATATTGCTTGGGTAAGAGATGAGTGTAATGTTAAAGGACACAAGCAAAACAAGTTATGAACTAGAAGCCCTAGGTCACTAGCAAGAGTGGCACATTAGCTAATAGATCAGTGCCAAAACTAGAGGGAACATGGAATCAAAAGAGAACAATATTCAGTCTCTAGAGGTTTTAGAACATGTACCCAAATGCTAGTTTCTTAAGATTCCAAATAAATAACTTGCCGAATTTTTCCAAGCGGTTTTAACTAGTGAGTAAATTTTAATTGACTATTGGAATGGAAATGAAACAAAGAGAAGTAGTGAAATATTTACATGGTTCTTGAAGAAAATGTTGATTTAATGATAATTTGTTCACACTGAGATCAATAGAGAAGATTTTGGTGAAGTCTCGCTTCAAACAAATTTTCCCCAAGTGAGAAGTGTGCCCTCCTCCTGCCAAGCAAACAACAAGAAGTTAGTTTGATTTCAAGAAAAGAGAACAATCACATACATGAAATTCATGGAGAAAATAATGATGCTAAGATACAAAATAACTTCCTGAGTTTCAATCGAATGAAAGAGAGAGAGAGAGATGGGGTTCCTATGACAAATGCGCCCTCCTTCACTTAGGTGCCATTATATGCAAATGAAATCCACCACAAAAATGCTAGGAATAACACCAAAAATCCTCTAGTGCAAGGGATAAACAACATGCAATTACTATTTCGGTCATTCACCATGAAATAACATAAGTTTTTAGAGCTGCAAATTTCTCTTTATTATGCAATCCAAGAGCCAAAAGTCCATAACAATGAGCAGCTCCTCCCTTTTATAGAATTGGGGGAGAAAAATCCTTAGCCTCTTCAAAATGGAGGGCTAAGATTATGAGATACAAATCTGATCCAATGGATGAGATTTAAACTCTGTTGATAATGAGACAACAAGGAGGGGATATTTTCCCCTAGGGCACCCAAGTACAATATGTAATGATAAAATATAAAAGTACAATGATAATTTGTCACCTAGGGGGTGTCTAGGGGTTTGTTTATACCCCTAGGTACACAACATAACAGCCCAAAGCAATAGCAGCATAAGATATGAAGTGGTTGCCCCACCAGGTGTGCCCTCCTCCATGGGTCGATTTGCCCAAGAGAGCCAAAAACATGAAGTGGGGCCCAAAACATGCAAGATAATGTCCAATGTGCCTCAATAAGATAATAGAAATCAGCCTAAGTCACCTTGAGCCAAACATTTCACCCTTTGATAAGTTTCATAAACCATGGTCACTTAATTTATTATTAAAATGTTGATAATGCTTGTAATACACGATTATGTCCATAAAGTGCCATTCTTTTTCCCACAAATCTGATTTAAATGCATAAGTGAACTTAGAAGGCCCAAATCCACTAGGGACAAGTACTCATACGGCCTGTATCCATTTGTGATGTGATCTATGAAGAAATCCATGCTAAATAATTAAAATCATATGGCCTGCAAAATAATAATAAATGTGTATCCAAGCCAAAATCCACTGAATAAGCCATGTGATGGTCCAGTGGATGTCCATAGGCATAATCGAACATGAAATGAGTGCCTATAGCTATACTCGCTCTTGTGCCCTGTCGGGTGACCAATTCAAGGGTTGACCAAGTGAAACTTGGTCAAACATGGTCAAAATCGCCAAAAGTGATGACTAATCCAAAAATTGAGTATCTCTGCATGCACAAAGTGTTAGAAGTACTTTCCAAATTATATTAGTGGTGGACATAAATCATAAATGGCCTATAGCAGTGGTGATCATCACAAAAACCATAAAACATAGACCAAGTAATTGACAGTCTTACAACAAAAAATGAAGTCCTAATCATATGCTCAATTTCACATTCTTTCCCATGTACAAGTTAGGCCATCCCATCTACTCAAGATCTCTCAGAGTAGATGGGAGGAAAAATGAAACCACGGTGACATATGTTGGATAGAAGACACTAGGGGAGCGAGGTGTCCCACAAATGGTTGGAGTGCCTAGAAGATCTCTAGTAGGTTCTAACAAGCATTTTTTATAACATTTAATTAACATGGTTCACAACATTTCACTTTCAACAATTAATATTTTCTTCATTAGCCATCCTCCAAGAGAAGATGCACTAGAAAGCCTTGTGGGCCTTGTTATCACACCCATGTTAGCTAAGGTTACCATGATGCAGAGTTATTGTCAGAGACATTTTTGAGCTAGAACAGATATGAGCTGAGTGAGTTGAGCTAGAGCTATAATCAGAGATGGCGTAGTTGCATTTTGCATGCCTAGATCATCACAAAGTAGTATTCCAGACCCCCTTGTCCTAGTTTCTCTTACATGAGCCCACTGAAATGGGTTTCTTAGCCATGATTTTATTGGAGCAACGGAGATCGATGTTGGTTTGCCACTCCCTTGCCCACATATGTTAGAGTTTAGTCTTCAGATCCACTCATCAAATCATGGATATGGTTTATGGTTTATGCTCATAGGTGTACTTTTGGCTCGTTTATTTATACTAGTACTTCAACTTAACATATGGTGATTTGTTGGGTGATCCACTTGGTTGATTTGATACTTATTGGTGGCATTTGGTAAGGGTAGGTTACCACTTTGGTTGGAAGCTCCAGTTTATGCATGTTGGTTCTTCTCCACATTTTGGTATAGATTTGGCCATTTGTCACATGTTGCTAGCCTTGGCTCAACTTGTCACTTTCCCCACTCGTCTGACCCATTCATGATTGACTCTTTCCCTTACTGATACCAAGATAGGTGGTCTTGAGGACCTACCCCCTTTGACCTCTGTGTACACCATGACTCCATGTTTTATTGTGCCTCGACTCTAGAGTGTGTGATTTGCACCTTCAAACCTGGGATTCACTTCTGGTCAGTTGCCCTCGATGTTGTGATGCAGTATAGGATTGTGTAGACTCGCAGGGTGTTCCCCACTTGTCGTTGAACCATACAGCCTTGCCACCATTACATGCAACCTGAGAACTATTGTCCTACCCAAAAAAAAATGCAATAAAGCCAAAAAGGCTAAATGAAAGTTAAATCAAGCCACAAAGGCTAAAGTGAAAGTAAATGATGAAAGGGCCAAGCAAATGAGGAACACATGTCATATCAAAATGAATGCTTGGACACATGAATGAAAATGAAATGTAATGGTTAAATTTCTCACTAAGTCCCAATGAAGGATTTGGAGGTGAGATGGAGCAAGGGACATCTAATTCTAAGTGTCCCCTAGAACCTCAAATTACGGTTGCTTGTGCACCCAGCACGATGGTTCTAGCAAAGATCCTCCTGGAGCCTGATACAGGCTTGGATGTGAGCTGCAAGGTATATGTTAAAGGCTAGTGGTGGTTTTTCAAGTACTATATCCATTTGTGAGGCACCTCCCTTCCCTAGTGTTTCTCTAGTGTACTTATGTCACTATGGTCCCATGCTTCCCATGTTTATCCAAAGGGTCACACAGTCATGGTCTTAGTAATTCTTTTTTTGTCTTTCAAGCCTTATTCTCCACCTCATCCATAGCTAGCAAGATGGCCAAATCTATAAATGTGCATAATTGTGGAAAATTCATAAGAGGTGGTGGGCCCACCTTAACTTAGGCTTATTTTTTAGAAATTGCTTGTAGTGATCACCTTGGATTTGTCACTAGATGTTTATAGTTGATGTACTAACATAAATAAGGAAGCCATGGCATCTTATGTTGCATGCAGGAGCACACAATTCAATCCATGCCATCATTTGACCAGTTTTGACTTTGTCAACCTTGTTTGACCAAGCCAAAATACGGTCCCGGGCAACTTTGAATTCAAGGTTGTGATTTTGGTTATTTGTCATCCATTGGGGTCCCATACGGTTGATGTATATGTAACTTTGGAATGTATTTCACTTGTATATTTTATATTGTATGACATGGTACTTCCGACGGAGAGGTTTCATTCCTCCGATCGGGAAGGTTATCATTATTATTTGATGGGCTATTAGACTCCTCTTGTGGGGTAGGCCCAGAGTTAGGGGTTAAAGGGTAATTAGACTCTCTTAGGAGAAGTCGGCCCTGTTGTGTAAAAAGGCAAGTGAAGTAAAGTATAAATAGATAGTGAGACTCTCATTTATTCATTCACTCACTTACTCATTGCACATGAGAGAGAGAGAGAGAGAGACAAGTTCGCACAAGTGGAGGAGGAGAAGCTACTGGAGTCTATCTCTTTGTTTTGGGGTTTTGTACTATTGCTCATTCTATCTCTGAGGAAGTTGCAGGGTTTTTCACCTTCTTGGTTTTCCCCGATGAAATGCTTTGTGTCCATTGTCTCTTGTGATTGTTATGTTGTGATTGTTATTCTCTTAGTGATCCTAGATAATATTGAATGAAATTATTGAAAAACTAACATGGTATCAGAGCGGTACTAAGAAGAAGACACTGTGCCGCTATGGAAGCTAGGGCTTCTTAATTTTTAGGTTTCTCTCCACAGTTCATCAAAGGAAGAAGGCTAGACTGACTATCCTTGCAAGGGCGCATCTTTCTGTCGAGACAGAATTCAATTCTGAGCATTTTCAATTTTGGCCTGTCACTACTGCAGAAAATTAGGGTTTCAGAGAAAGTTGGAATTTTTGGAATCTGAGACCACGACTGGATGTTGCTCAAGAAAATCAAAATTTAGAGACCAAGATCGAACTTTTTTGTTGGGCAGAACCCCGGGCTCCATCAAACCTTAGTTCAGGATTTTGATCGGAAAGGTGGAAAATTAGGGTTTTTGCAAAAGTGGGAATTTTTGGAATCTGAGACCACGGTTGGATGCTCCTCGGAAAAATCGAAGTTTAGAGACCAATATCGAACTTTTTGGTTGGGCAGAACCCCGGACATTATCAAACCCTAGTTCGGGATTTTGATCAGAAAACCAGAAACTGCAGATCCGAAAGTTTCAAAGTCAATTTTGAGGGGTCAAATTTTGCAGATTTCAAAATTGAAGTATACTAGCTTGATCAGCTCAGCAAGGCGCATCTTTCCATCCAATCAGAAGTTTGAATTTTTAGGGTTTCTCTGTCAAACCCTAGCCAGCTCCAGATCCAGTTTCAGCAAATCAAAGTGGATTGGGTTAATCCTATAAGAGAATGATTTGGACACCTACATAAGTGAAGAAGTTTCAGTTCCAGAGGGAGATGAGGCTAAGGCCTTACAAAAGAAGACTACAAGCAATCCCGACAGGTATGACTTGAGGAGATACAGGTATGTGTCGAAATTTGTTTAATTTATCTGATGATTAAGTTCATGATATGTTTGTCTTCATATTATTGAGGCTAGTACAATCTTGATTAATTTTAGATTGTCTAATCACCTTAGTAAAAGTATGAATGCATGTGAATGATAGAAGACATTCATTGATTAGGGTTATGACACTTGTGATTGTACTAATGCACTGTGGTGTTGTATGAGGATGATGTTGTCCGCTAACATGAAAGGTACATCAAAAAAGACAAATCAATTTCTAGATAGACAACATATGACCATGGTGACATCAAGACAAAGACTCATCTATAGCCATTGATCACATAGAGGTATGTATAATTTGGTTCTACAATGCTTAACTTATTATATATGCAGGTTACTAAGACAAGCTCTCTAAATCATTGAAGAGAACAAAGAAAACATTAAGTGGGTATGTTAGACATAATTAGAGAGCATGATAATCTAGGTATGTTTTCCTATATCAAGTTAGAATCCTACCTTGTGATAGGATCTCATATAAGTATACTTTCGTATGATTGATAATGATTATTCATGAAGTTATAGGTTTGAATAATCATGGGTTTATGCATATTATGCTTCTTACTTTGATTAATAATATAACAAACCAGAAGAGTCCTATGGTCAAATAAGAATATGCATGAGTAAAAGAAGTCCTCCCTGAAACCTTGAATAATAACGCTTGTGATAAATAACCTGTGTATGAAATGACCATAACCATACATGTTTAAGATTATTTAGAATCACAATGTTTTGATAGTATTGAGATTATACTAATGAATGTATGATTATGTATGAGATCTTGAGGATGACACAATGATGACACTAGGGCACACTTAAGCATGCGATATAAATTCAAAGACAGATAATCCGAATCATAATGTTTTGATAGTATTGAGATTATATTAATGAATGTATGATTATGTATGAGATCTTGAGGATGACACAATGATGACAGTAGGGCACACTTAAGCATGCGTAGTGGTTCAGGATGGATATAAATTCAAAGACAGATAATCCAGGAAGCAAAGATCAAGAGGGATCACACTCCAGTAGTTCCTGCAAGGAAGCAAAGATTGAGAGGGAGTCCACCCAACAACCAAACAAAGATAAGTATTTAAATTGTTGTTTCTTGTATATATGATTACTTAAATGATGTTGTCCAGTCATGTACATACTTATGTTCCTAGAGTTAGGATGTATATTATGCATTTTAGAAAAGTTGTATTAATGAACAAGATACTACTAATATGCAACCTCTTTGGCCAAGATACTACTAAAGTGGCGTATGGTACTGTACAACATTCCATTGCTACTTATGTAGAATGAAACCTCTTTGCTAACATGTTGGAGTAGTGCACACTCTTAACAATGTTCTGGTAGAGATGGAAGGCATATAGAAAGTTACGGGATATGGATAAATGTTATATTGAGGCATTGGCTAAGATAATTGCATGACTGTATGAGATATATCTTTATGTGTAAGAATTTGTTCTAAAATCTATGAGATGTTTCTAAATCATGCAATTGAAATTGTCTTGTAGGAAAGATCGTGTACAATCACCTACAAAAGGAGGACAATGACATTTGTTCCAAAGAACAAGCGACGAACTTCAAGAAAACTACCTATTGAAGATATTGAAGAATCTGAAGTTCCAAAGATCCGGGATGCAGTAATGGAATGATGCCATGATCGAGGAGTACCAGTCGATTATGAAGAATGATGTCTGGGATGTGGTCCCGAGACTAGAAGGGAAGTCTATTGTGACTTCCAAGTGGATCTACAAGATCAAGCATGCTGCAGATAGTAGCATAGAGAAATACAAGGCAAGGTTTATGGCTCATGGCTTCTCCTAGAAAGAAGGGATAAATTATGAAGAAACTTTTGCACCTGTAGCTAGATACACTTCCATCGAAACAATACTTTCTCTGGCTGCAGTAACGAAGTGGAAGATACACCAGATGGATGTCAAGACAGCTTTCTTGAATGGTGTAATCGAAGAGGAAGTGTATGTGGAGCAGCCACTGGGACTTGAGACACATGACAGGGAGTCATATGTATGCAAATTGAAGAAAGCCTTGTATGGTTTGAAACAAGCACCCAGGACATGGTACGGCAGAATAGACAGCTTCCTGACCAGTTTGGGCTTTACCAAGAGTAAAGCAGACTCCAACCTTTACTACAAGGTTGAGGAAGGAAATCCAGTGATACTCCTACTGTATGTAGATGACCTGTTTGTGACAGGTGAGATTGGGTTGATTGCTGATACGAAGAGGAAGCTTGCTGCCGAGTTCAAGATGAAGGAAGTGGGTATGATACATTACTTTCTAGGTATGGATGTGTGGCAGAGTGCAGATAGAATCTTCCTTGGACAAGGGAAGTATGCAGTAGAGCTCCTGAAGCGGTTCGGGATGATGGACTGCAAAGCCATGGCCACACCTATGGCATCTAACATGAAGCTATTGAGTGATGCTTCATCAGAGTCAATTGATGCCATGATGTATCGTCAGATGATTGGGTCCTTGATGTACCTGACGAATACAAGACTAGATATTTGCTTTGCTGTGAACACATTGAGCCAGTTCCTGATGGATCCTAGACATGTTCACTTGATTGTTGTAAAGCATATTCTGAGGTACCTGAATGGTACGGTTGATTATGGTCTCAAGTATGATGCGAATCAAAAGTTTAAACCTGGAGGGTTATGTTGATTCAGATTGGGCAAACAGTGCTGCAGATAGGAAGAGCACTTCCGGGTGTTTCTTCAGTATGGGATCAGGGGCGATCCCTTGGTTTAGCAGGAAGTAGTCCTGCATGGCACTGAGTACAGCCGAAGCTGAATATGTAGCAGTTTGTTCAACTTGTGGTGAAGCAGTGTGGCTTCGCAAGATGTTGACAGGATTGTTCGATGCAGAGATTGATGCTACAGAGATACTCTGTGATAACCAGAGTTGCATCAAGTTGACAGAAAATCCTGTGTTTCAGGATAGATGCCTGTCCAGGAGGGACGGAAGATCAGTACTTGCTGAATGATAGAGATCCTATCCGAAAGGATAGATGCTTGTCTAGGAGATACGGAAGATCAGTACTGGTTGACTGATGGTTCTAGCTCTCACGACCTGATGCCTGTCCGTAGGGATGGATGCCTCTCCAAGGTTGAGGGAAGATCAGTATTGGTTGACTGATGGTTCCAGCTCTCACGAGCTGATGCCTGTCCGTAGGGATGGATGCTTCTCCAAGGGTGAGGGAAGATCAGTACTGGCTTACTGATGGTTCCAGCTCTCACAAGTTGATGCCTGTCCGTAGGGATGGATGCCTCTCCAAGAGTGAGGGAAGATCAGTACTTGCTGACTGATGGTTCTAGCTCTCACGAGCTTATGCCTGTCCGTATGGATGGATGCCTCTCCAAGGGTGAGGGAAGATCAGTACTAGCTGATTGATGGTTCCAGCTCTCACGAGTTGATGCCTGTCCATAGGGATGGATGCCTCTCCAAGGGTGAGGGAAGATCAGTACTGGTTGACTAATAGTATCAGTATTTAGTTACTGATGTTTGTTTCAAGTGTTCCAGCTGATGGTGCTACTGATGAGGATGTTCCAGCTGACAATGATGTTGTTCCAGCTGATGGTGCTGCTGATGAGGATGTTCCAGCAGATGGTGTTCCAGCTGACGAGGTTGCTGACAGCAGAAGATGTTCCAACTGATGATGTTGCTGATGAGGATGTTCCAGCAGAAGAAGTTCCAGTTGACGAAGATGTTGTTCTAGTAGATGATGTTCCAGCAAGAGGATGATCCCTTATGATGATAGTATGGTACACATGTTTTGCATAAGCATATAACAAGTCATGATATGTACCTACTAGATGGCTCGCTCCCAGAGATGATGAAAACCTACAGGAGGCTAGGCCTACATCCAGCATGAAAAAGGGATGACTCTGTAGAACTTCCTATGACGAGAAGAATTGAGAGATAGCACCAATGATCGAGATGACGAGTACAACAGCAGTGACGATGATGCTTCGTGATCCAATGACGATGATCCAGCTCCAGTATTCAAGACTTGTGCCTATATGTATTGATGACATGTGTCAACAAAATACCTTCCTAGTTAAGAGGGAGTGTTGATGTATATGTAACTTCGGAATGTATTTCACTTGTATATTTTATATTGTATGACATTGTACTTCCGAAGGAGAGGTTTCATTCCTCTGATCGAGAAGGTCTTCATTATTATTTGATGGGTTATTAGACTCCTCTTGTGGGGTCGACCCAGAGTTAGGGGTTAAAGGGTTATTAGACTCTCCTAGGAGAAGTCGGCCCTATAGGGTAAAAAGGAAAGTGAAGTAAAGTATAAATAGAGAGTGAGACTCTCTTATTTATTCATTCACTCACTTACTCATTGCACATGAGAGAGAGAGACAAGTTCGCACAAGTGGAGGAGGAGAAGCTGTTGGAGTCTATCTCTTTGTTTTGGGGTTTTGTACTATTGCTCATTCTATCTCTGAGGAAGTTGCGGGGTTTTTCACTTTCTTGGTTTTCCTCGGTGAAATGGTTTGTGTCCATTGTCTCTTGTGATTGTTATGATGTGCTTGTTATTCTCTTAGTGATCCTAGATAATATTGAATGAAATTATCGAAAAACTAACACATACAAGCCCCCAAGCATCAGTTTGCAAAAATATGGTGGCATTTGTGAGATTTTAATTTATTAATGGCCAGTAGGGCCCTGTTTTAATTGAAAAAGCTTGGATTGGGCCAAATTGCACATACTTGATGGATTATGGTCGTTCAAGTGACCATTATTAGTGGATTTGGGGTCTACGATCTCGATGGAGTGGGTGGTTCGTGATTCCGGGAAAATGAAGTGGCTTAAATTTGCATTTTTCATGTTCAACCACATATAGCAGCAACAATTAAATGAGAAAATCAAATTTTGGCTAAGTAAAACATTGAAATGGTAAGTGTATGGGAAACTACAGGCAAGGGGATGATATTTTATGCTTTGGACTATAATTTGCACATTATTTACTTGATGTGGGGCCCTCTAATGGCCCAGCTCCACTAGGGGGGCGAATGGGCTCCAAGAGGGGTGTTTTTTTCCATGGAAACACTTCAATTTTGATGCAAATCAATGATAAACTTCAATGTAAGGGGCCAAGGGGGCTAAAACAATCCAAAGGCACTCCATTGGGGTCCCCACAACTCATTTTCCTAGCATTTCATTGTCCCCTTCTCCATGCAAGGCGCACTTGGGAAAAATCGTCCACCTTATGTAACTGTGTAAAAATGTAACTGATGAAAAACTCAATCTCAGCCATTGGTCTCATGTTTGGAGATCTAATCCTAGCCATTCATCATCTTGGGCTAGGGATTTTTTATTGAAGTTCTCTATTTAAGTGAGAGCTCACACATTGTAACTTCTTCTTGGAGAATTTGACTCTTGAACTTGTGAATAGAGAAATGAATTTGTAGCTCTACTCTTGTGTCTTGATATTGAATGTGTTGAATAGTGATTGCATGTTATTCTTCCTTTGCACTTGGAGAAATTTGTGATTGTCCATAGCAAAAATTTTGTAGTGTTTGGTTGCATGCAAGAGCAACAAATTGAGGAGGGCGCATTAGTGGGGAAACTTCTTTTTCACTCTTCTCAAATTGTTGAGAAAATTAGGGAGTGATTATTGTATCATGATATCAATCATCTTCTCCTTGAAATCTCTTGTTTTTTATGGTTGTATTGCTTGTGAATTTTACAACTGTTGGTTGTTGGTTTTGCAGAAAAGAGGGCGCACTTGGCCACTTGGGAAAATTTTGAAAGAGCTGGGATTTTGCAAAAGCACTCCAAAGTTGATCTTTGTGGGAGTAAATTGTTGTTATTGGGCACTTTTTACTCAGACCAAGTAAGTATCTTCAGTCATTATTATGTTTCATGTTCAAAGCACATATTAATAAAAGAAAATTTCATAGGTTTAAAACCCCCAAAACTTACATCTCAAAATTTATTCATAGTTTTAAATTTTATGTTTTAAACCCAAGTTAGTTTTGATAAAAAAAACCCTGAATACGAAGTTTCATACATTTTAAACTCCATTTATCCATCCTTATGCACTGGTTTTCTTGCTGGTCTACGCCCTCCTTGGGCATTTTTAGACATTTTCCAGCCAAATTTTGGTTTTGGGAACTTCGGTGAACTTAGTTTTTGTTTATCTTGAATATTTATCCTCATTAAAAACTAAGTTTGAATGTGTTAGGAAAGACATAAATCACTTGTTTTATTTCTGTTATAAACACTTGAATAAATTACAATCAATTTCCCCTTAGGCAGAAATCAAATGTTCACACCTAGCACATAATTTTTCCCTACACTAATTTACAACCATCTAATTAGTAAAAATTTGTTATTTTAATTCACATATCAAATCTGAAACAAAATATTTAAGTGTACTCATCATAAGCAAGTTTCAGTCATTATTGGTTGGGTATAGTCTTGGGACACTTAGGCACTTTGTCCATATCCTTAATTGTTTATTTTTGGGGTGTATGTGTCTTGTTTTTGCGTGTCAACCATTGTTGGTTAACAAAGGTCTCCCCCTTGACTTGGCCTTGTACCTTGTCTAAAGCAACAAATACCTTGTCTGGTGTGACGACCCCTCATTGGAGTGGTGGACTTGGTTCTTGAAGTGTCACCAACCTTATTGCCCTCTCCTCTACCGTCCTGGATGGGATACTATTAGAGGCAGCTAGAGTTTCGGTGATAACATTCCCCAAATAATGACTCGGTCTTGTTGAAGTAATGTAAATTCGAAGAATATTCTACTTGTACTTTATTATTGTAACTTCGTCGGAGATGTTTTACCTTCGTTCGGGTATGTCATTATTATATTTGGTCATGTAAAAGTCATGAGGTAAAACCTCCATTGTAAGTCAGTTTGTTAGTACCCAAAAGAATGTAATATAAATATTAATTGAGTCTTCCTAGATAGGTTGGCCCAGTTAAGTTAGTGAGGTCGACCTAGTTGAGTTAAAAGTCAAGTGAAAAGTAAAGTATAAATAGAGAGTATCTTCCTCTCATTTGTACCATTCATTCACTCAAGCATTGCGCACTAGAGGAGAGAGGAAGATTGCGAAGGAGGAGGAGGATTGTTCTTGGCTAGTTTGGGGACAAATCTTTTGGAATCTTTGCTCTTGTTTCTTTGCTAAGGTGATTGCTAAGAGTTGTTTGCTTGACACATGCACAAAAAGGTATATAAGTCTTTCTCTTGATGTCTTTTTGTTTAATGTTAGATGTATGCGTGTCTAAGGTTAAATGGTAGCCATTGTTGTTGCATTTTTCCCTAGCATAAGTTATTTTCTAGCCTTTAGTCACCCTAGCATTGACAACTTGAGTTTTAGGTCTCCAAAGTTTGTCTTAGCTAGGGCATCATCAACCAACTCTTGTAATTGTTCAAGAAGCCCTAATTTTCCAAACTTGGCAAGCACCATCTCAAGAGGAGGGCCATTATCTTTGATGCTCTAGGGTTAGGTGGTTGTCATTAATAAAACCCTAAGTTGTTCATCTACTTTTTAACCTAATTTTCAAAGTTTTGCATTTGTATATATTATGTTGGATTAGGATAATTTCTTTATTTTTTGAGTTAGTGGTTAATTTTAAATGTTAAAAACCTAAATTCTAAGTGTTAGAACCTAATTATAAACCCTAATTTCTGATTCTTTCCCCTAATCACATAATTTGCAAACCTAAAAGACCCTACGACCTACCCTTCCTCCTCTATCCTACCTTCACCCTCCTTTCCTAGGGACTCGGTCTCCCTTTTTACCCTATCCAGCACCCTCAGACCCCTCTTCCCAAGGCTCGTTGGCCTCTTTCACAACTCGGTCTGTTGTTGATGTGCTCCTTCTCCTCTACCCGCAACTCCCTTTTCTTTGCTCATATAAATTCTCCTCCATTTCTTTCAATCGTGCCCTCTCCCTTTCCTTTTCCCCTCCTTTCTTTCTATTTTCGGGCGTGCCTTCCCTTTCCCATTCCTCTGCTGCCATGCTCCTTCTTTGCCCTATACTCCACCACAGTCCGTGTCTCCCTTTCTTCTCCACCACTCGGCCTTCTCTTCGCTTCCCTACCACCCCACATTTGCTTCCCCTCTCCTTGTTATCCCTTCTCCGTTCCACTTCTCCCTCTTTCCTCGCTATCCTCTCCTTCCCCTTTTGATACCCTATCTGAGCCTCCTTTCCTACCTTATTACCTCAGCCACAGGTCTGCAATAAAATTGCAGACCCTGTGTGCTTCCTTGTGCACCCTTTCCTTTTCTACGTTATCCTTTTCCCTTCATCAGCACACAATACAAAACACAGATTAGAAGTTAATGTGGACTAGTTTGTAATCAGTATAATAATTCTTATGTTCATAATTGCTAATATTGGTTTTGGACGCACAGTAATCAAAAGCTAATTTTGTGTTCTATAAATATTCAAAAGCTTGAAAGTAACTATGTTCACTTACGTAGATATGAAAGTATTGGGATTAGATCACATTTATTTATTTATTTTAATAGTTAATGTCGATTATTGATAATTTGGTCATTATTGCATTTGACACTTATTTGCATTGGTGGATGGTTGTAATATCTCTGAGCTGCATTTGATTACAATTTGCCTTGTTTATGATCTTTGCATACTAAAGTGTTGTTACGTAACTTTTTTATGATACATACTGGTTATCGATGATTAGTGATAAATGATACCTTGTTGAATGACTTTGAATACTACATATTTGGTTAATCTGGCAAATGGTAGTTATATTTTGAAGTGTGTGCTCAATACAGTCTTTTGATCCAGCATTGATTGGTATAATACATGTGTACACCTTCTTACATTTCAATTGAATGATTTCGATGTGATGTGCTTGATGATGATGTTACCATAGTAAATATTAAGTGATTCAGATAACTCTAACCCTATTTAACCATGTTAATGAATGCCTTCTTGCTATGCTAAATGATATCTCATGTACAACGTTCTTACATTAAAACATAGATTCCACTGAGTGATTATCATTGGTTGAAGTTGAGTTGAATAGCACTTGACTCCATTTAGGCACTGGTCTAACTATAAATTGCATAGAGAATATAATCAGTGTTCTACAGGGTTCCATAATGATACTTCTCCTTGGAGGTTATTCACTTCCGAAGAAGTAAGAACTGTGACTGAGGTGACATTGGGTCACTGTTCTTATTTTTGCTTACTGGGAATTAGCCCTGCTAATTTGCTCGATAACAGGAAGGATCACTAGAGTTGATGGACTGGGTCCTATAATTCCGAAAGGAAGGACTGTCCATGATCTCGTAATTCCGAAAGGAAAGATCACCGGTGATGTTGGACTAGAATCTCGTAATTCTGAAAGGAAGGATTGTCCATGATCCCATAATTCTGAACGGAAGGATCACCAATGTTGTTGGACTGAGTCCCGTAATTCCGAAAGGAAGGATTGTCCATGATCTCGTAATTCTGAAAGGAAGGATCACCTGTGTTGAACTTGATCTCGAAATTCCGAAAGGAATGATCATATTGGTTGTTAATGCAACTGTTTCCAGAGATGATGTTGCTCCAGCCTTGATATGTTGACGATGATGATGTTATTCCAGCTTTATGTTGATGAGCTAGCCTCATGTTGTCGTTGTTGTTGATGTTTCAGTATTTACTTACTGATGATTGATGATGTTGATGTTTTAGTATTTACTTACTGATGATTGATGATGTTGTTTCAGTATTTACTTATTGATGATTGTGTTGGAATATTCACACCATCATTTTTGTATTTTGCATGCTTGCATGCAAATCTGCATGTTGCATGCATCCAGTCATCATCATGGTAGTCTTCCCAGCACCTAGAGCTTGCTTCTAGCTCTCCAAAGCCTGTCTTTAGCCCCCATTCAGCCTCCTACCTACCGGATGCGCCCTTCTTGACTGTTCTGCATGGCAAGTGCACCTTTCTCACCTACCACACTTAGTTAGTGCGCCTTTACTCACCTACCTTCAGTTATCACTCAGTTAGAGCGCCCTTCTTCACCTACCAGGAGTTATCACTTAGTTAGTGCATGGATTGAGTAGTTCTTCCACTGATTTCTCATGCTAACTTCTTGTAGCTTCTAGTTAGCTAGTTCTGGAGTTCCACTTGACTATTTGACAGCCTCATGCGCCCCCCTTGGAGTCTCCATTCCCTGATTTATGCCTAGATGGTTCTGTTAGACTCAGTTGGACACACTTGACTGACTCTTACCATTTATGACTGATACTACTGACTGGATGATGTCTCCATAGTTATCCATGCTAGACTTTGAGCTCAGATTCGAATGCCCTGCTTGGCTAATTCGAATCCTATATGATGCTTCATCATAGATTATTGTATTACATTCTTTATATTCATTATTCATTGTATGATAATGTTATTGTTCATTATTCTGTGTTTATGAGTGATTATTGAGTGCATGCTTCTCTTCTTCTTTGCAACATTCTTGAGAGTTTGATTGTGAGTTTGTTACAGTTGCTAGATCCCTTGCAGATTATCACATGGTATCAAAGCAAGAAGCAGTTATTCGAATTGCAACCATTGCAGCAGTTGCAGCATTTCTTTGAGCAGCTATCTGTCACTTGAGCACCAGAAGCCTCTAAGTTTCCACAGCAAATCCTGGTGCTATTACTTGAATTCATTGGAGAAATCCAGTGAGGTCTAGCCAGGTGTGAAGGACTTAGTCTATGTGCTTAGTGTTCAAAAGGTAGTGTTCAGTCAAAGTGTAGCATTCTCCGTCAGCAAAAACTTCTCTTGTTTTGCAGGTTTATTCACCCGTTCGAATTCTTCTTCAACTATTCGACTTTCTCTATTCAAATGGATCTAAAGCTCACATCTTCCAACTATGTTGAGTGGAAAGCCAAGATAGCTCTCTGCATGAGAACCAAGAGCTTCACCCGAATACTCAACGGAACGATGGTAGAACCTCTTAGTGCAGTTGAAAAGTCCAAGTACTTGGATAGGCTTGATGAAGCAGTTGGTCTCCTCCTCCTCTCAATTTCTGAAGATATTCACTTCCATGTCATCGATCTTACATCTCCTAAAGAGGTTTGGGACAAGCTCGAATCCCTTTTTGGATAGAAAGATGATATGAAAGGACACAAATTGGAGAATGAACTCATATTTTTTAGTCCTGACAGCTTCGAATCTATCAATGCCTTCCTCGCCAAGTTCAAAAGCTTGATATCATAGTTGAAAAGATGTGAGATAGTGAAAGAAGACAAGCAGCTTATTCTTGCCATTCTCACAAAGTTGGGGCCAAACTTCTCAGTTTTTGTCTCTACTTTCCAGTCAGCTAAGATGTTCATTCCAAAATGGAAGTTTCCAATCTCTTACTCAAGAGGAAGAGAAGTTAATCTCCATGGGAATGATCAAACCCAAGTTGGATTCGGCCCTTACAGCTACTGAGGCCAAAAGGGTGAATGGTAAAGACAAGCAAAATATTTCTGATAAGAGATCGAAATATCAGTCATATGGGGCTTCGAACTCAAGGAAGACCAAGCATTCTCAGAAGAAAAGATCCAAGTGCACATATTGTCTTAGAGGTTTTCATCCTGAGAGTACTTGCATGAAGAAGACTATAGATTTGATGGCTCAGTTACTTGAGAAGAACAATCTTCATGTACCTACATGTACAAGGAAGAAAGATCTTGATACTGAACCTTCTAGATCTGAAGACAAAGAAAGATGTCATGCCTTCATGGCAAGTGCATCAACAAATTCTTCCTTCACCATAGATTCAGGAGCATCAAGACACATGTCTTCCTCTAAAGATCTCTTCTCCAGTTTCGAAAGCTCAGTTGGCCCTTCCATCAGATTGAGCAATAATTCAGAAATGTCCTGTCAAGGGATTGGAAGAATCAATCTTGACTATGGTTACTTTTCTGATGTGCTTTATGTTCCTTTTCTTGCAACAAATTTACTTTCAGTGTATCAAATGACTCATATTGGAGAGCCCAAAAGAGTGATCTTTTCTCCAAATGAAGTTGAGGTACAACACATGGTTTCAGGGGAAATCATTGCAAAAGGAGTTGCAAATCATGAGACAAAACTCTATGAGTTTTCCCACTTCTTACCTCTCTCAAAGGAGTCTGCTCTTTGTTCTGATACCCATGAAGAGAGTAGACTATCTCATCTCAACTACAAGCTAGCTCGAAATGTGGTTGATGGTCTTCCAAATAGCAAGATTGCTTGTGGCACCTGCAAAGGTTGCTTGAAAGGAGATCTAAGAAGATTGAGAAAAAGAGGACTCTTGAAGAAGTGCAAATGCTAGATCCAGATCCACAAGAACCTGAAGATCTAGCACCTATTGGTTCAACTCATATGGCCAAAAGGGCCATCACTACTACATCCACTAGTGATCTTGTTGAAGATCCATCATCATCAGATTCTAGTTCTTTTGGAAATGATCTCACATATGATGGCTTAAGGGAGATATCAGAGATCTACATGCACCTTCAGAAGCAGTTTCATGATGTTCACATTTCTGATTCTGTTCCCACTTCATCAAATTCAGAGTTTGGAAGTGATGATAGCCAGTTTCACTTGCTTCTTCACATGAGTTTTCAGATTCAGAGTTTGAGAGTGATGATGAGTTTCAAAAGAGCGAATCTCCATCACATGATAGTTCAGATTCGGAGTATGAGACATCAGCTTCACATGCTTCTTCATATGAGATTTCAGATTCAGAGCTTGGAAATGTTGATGAGCTCCAAGAGAGTGAACCTTCACCTCATAAGATTTCAGATTCAAAGTTTGTATGTGATGATGAGCCAGTTCTACTTGCTTCTCCTCATGAGATTTCAGATTCAGAGTTTGGATGTGATGATGAGCCGGTTGTACTTGCTTCTTCACATGATACTTCAGATTCAGAATCTGAAGATGGAGATGATGATGATGGAATGCTAGATCCAGATCCACAAGAACCTGAAGGTCTAGCAACTAATGATGAAGATGAGTGAATGGGAGATCTAGATCCACAAGAACCTGAAGATCTCTCACCTGATATTCCTCCTCTTTCTCGATGGGCAGCCACTACACTCCGATCTGTCGGTGATTTGGTTGGTGATCCACATGATCATAGAAGAACCAGATCAGATTTTCAGAATGGAAGGTTTCATCATTCTCACATTGCTGATCCACATCAGATCGATCGAGCCTTCTTCGGAAAAGAAGGACACTTACCTCCTGCAGGGGCGAGTGATGATATGCTACATCAGCATCCTTCAGTCTATTTTGAGGGAGGGCTTTCTTCCCATTGGGTTTTCCCTCTTTCCTCACTTAGTTTATTTAGATTGATTGTACGAGGTGACCTTTGGTCTTAGACACCAGGGCCCTATTTTTCAGATTTCAGTTATTATCTCATAGTATAGCTTGCGGGGGGGGTGTTGGAATATTCACACCATCATTTTTGTATTTTGCATGCCTGCATGCAAATCTGCATGCTGCATGCATCCAATCATCATCATGGTAGTCTCCCCAGCACCTAGAGCTTGCTTCTACCTCTCCAGAGCCTGTCTTTAGCCCCCATTTGGCCTCCTACCTACCTGATGCGCCCTTCTTGATTGTTCTGCATGGCAAGTGCACCTTTCTCACCTACCACACTCAGCTAGTGCGCCTTTACTCACCTACCTTTAGTTATCACTCAGTTAGAGCGCCCTTCTTCACCTACCAAGAGTTATCACTTAGTTAGTGCATGGATTGAGTAGTTCTTCCACGGATTGCCCATGCTGACTACTTGTAGCTTCTAGTTAGCTAGTTCTGGAGTTCCACTTGACTATTTGACAGCCTCATGTGCCCCCCTTGGAGTCTCCATTCTTTGATTTATGCCTAGATGGTTCTGTTAGACTCAGTTGGACATACTTGACTGACTCTTACCATTTATGACTGATACTACTGACTGGATGATGTCTCCATAGTTATCCAAGCTAGACTTTGAGCTCAAATTCGAATGCCCTACTTGGCTAATTCGAATCCTATATGATGCTTCATCATAGATTATTGTATTACATTCTTTACATTCATTATTCATTGCATAATACTGTTATTGTTCGTTATTCTGTGTTTATGAGTGATTATTGAGTGCATGCTTCTCTTCTTCTTTGCAACATTCTTGAGAGTTTGATTGTGAGTTTGTTACAGTTGCTAGATCCCTTGCAGATTATCACAAATTGATGATGTTGTTTCAATATTTACTTACTGATGATTGATGTTGTTGTTCCAGTATTCATATATTGATGATGATGTTGTTCTAGCAAATTCTTGCTGCAGATGATGATATTTCAGATGATGTACTGAAGATGACGATGATGATATTTCAGCTTTGTACTAAAGATGATGATGATGATACTTCAACTATGTACTGAAGATGATGATACTTCAGATGATGATGATGATGTTACTTCAGCTCCATACTAAAGATGATGATGATAATACTTCAGCTCTGTACTGAAGATGATGATGTTCCAGCCTCGTGCTGTAGATGATGATTTTCCAGCTCTATGTTGTTGTTGATGATGTTCCATCCTCGTGCTGCAAATGATGATTTTCCAGCTCTATGTTGTTGCTGATGATGCTCCAACTCTATGCTGCAGATTATGATGTTCCAAGACGATGATGATGATGTTCCAACAATTGGTTCCAGTTGTTGATATTGATGTTGTTGAAGAACTTCCAATGATTTATAGATGTACCAACCAATGTTCCAGATGATGTTGTTGATGATGCCTCCTCCTCCCTCCTTTCGATGATGTTGTGTAGAGCCACACCTGTTGGTGTTGTTGTCAATAGAATGCCCTCCTTGTTAAGGGGGTGTTGAATTAATGTAACTTCGAAGAATATTCTACTTGTACTTTATTATTGTAACTCCATCGGAGGTGTTTTACCTTCTTTCGGGGATGTCATTATTATATTTGATCATGTAAAAGTCAAGAGGTAAAACCTTCATTGTAAGTCGGGTCGTTAGTACCCAAGAGAATGTAATATAAATATTAATTGAGTCTTCCTAGAGAGGTCGGCCCAGTTAAGTTGGTGAGGCCGACCTAGTTAGGTTAAAAGTCAAGTGAAAAGTAAAGTATAAATAGAGAGTGTCTTCCTCTCATTTGTACCATTCACTCACTCAAGCATTGTGCACTAGAGGAGAGAGGAAGATTGCGAAGGAGGAGAAGAATTGTTCTTGGCTCTTGTTTTTGGGTTTTGTCTCTATTCTTTATGAGACTCATTTCTTTGGGCATTGTACTTTGGTAATCTATATTGAGGAAGTTCTTGCTGGGTTTTCTTCCCCTTGAGGGTTTCTCAGGATAAATTGTTGTGTACCTTATGATTGTGTGTCTTTCAGAGATCCTATTCATGTTGTTGTTATTGTGAAAATGTATTAAATTCTAATGAAGTAGGAATCTAAGTTATTGTAGCATATAAACTTAACAGGTCTAACCTCCACTTCCCACCACCGTCCATAGGTGCAATGGAGTTACCACCCTATTTCCTTTTATAGTCAAATGGTCTTAGATAATACGAAGGATGAGTGCTCATCCCTTGGCCACTAACTAGTTACAAAAATATTTATTTGATTTCATTTCATTTAGGCCTAGTGTTTAAAAATGTAACTAATCGCATCTAGGCATGCATCCTTTAGATATAACATGTGTCCTTTCGATGCATTTTAAGAGGATAATTTGCATAGAAGACTAAGGGAGACAATCCAGTGGACACACAATGTGCAACCACACACTCTAGAACCGAGAGACAAGTAAACATGGGGTCTATCCAACAAAGATGTCAAGGTGGGGGGAAGCTCATTGATCTCAAGAGTCTCATCCAAGTGAAAAGGTGGTGCCATAAGTAGACAGGGAATGGGCTAATTTGTACAAGGGGTAAGTCTACTACTAAGCATATGGATAAGTCTTGACATTGTGTTACTTAGCCATTCAATTATTAGTCCAAAAGAAACTATTAGATCATCATTATACTGTTACCACATATGACTAGTCATGTCTACTAATATAATCAAGAAAGACACAATATACAAGCAAACCTTATGTTATATACCTCCTCATTCAACTATGCATTTGGATATGGATTTGTAATGGCTCTCACTATCTAGAAGGGAAAGGAAGGTGCATATTAGTTAACTGCTCTGTTGTAATGCTCAAGTGAACCATGGTCTAATAAACCTCTCTTAGGGATCATGTATGCCCAAAATGACAATGTAAGTTGGAAATGTTGCTATGGGGCTTTAGTTGTCTCTGAAAGTACTCAGCCGTTGATCATCTCTAACAAAAATAGGATCATCTCAGTGTAGTACTGGCTCTCATCTGGAACAAAATTGATCTGCAACATCATGGTAGCCCAGCTACTATGGATGTGATAATAGGTACCTGGGCACATGTTTTGTTGCAACCCAATGCACTCTCTTTGGTTCCACCATGAACTGATTTAGAGTGTTGACCGCAAAATAGATATTTGGCTTGGTGTTGACCAAATACATCAAGGACCCAATCAACCAATGATACAACATAGGATCAACCAACTCTGATTCAGAAGCATCAAGCTTCTTCAAGTTGGTCGTCATAGGCATAGCCATAGGCTTGCACTTTTTCATTTCGAATCTCCTGAAGATATCCATCATCCTTACAACATCCTTAACCTTCCATATAGATTTGGTAAATGGGAGGGTGCAATCTATAACTAAATGTATGTAAATGTGGCATTTGTTGTATCGATAGGGAATGTTGATATAGTCCAATATCTGAGTAATAGAAGCAGTTCCTTTAGAAATAACCATATGATCAGGAAGACCATCCCTGAGGTCAATGTGCACAAGGATTTTTGCAACCAACATAATGCATGTTGCAAGTAGGATAGGTCTACCAATAAAAATACCCCCAAAGAGTTTCCAATTCTTTCGAAAATATTATATGTCCATAGCTCCAGCGAAAAACCTGGCATCTTGACCCAGGTGGGGTGAATAAAGACCCGATGAAGGCAAGCATCAAAATATGGATTCCATCTGCACAGATTTAAGACCGCATGGTCTAACATCCATACCTCTTCCAATAGAGTAGTTGCATCTTCAGGAGAACACATAATGATCCCCAACCATCCTTTAGCGAGCACAAGGATTTTGGGAAAATATCCCAGCAACTTACTCCAAATTTCCTCCATTCAGAGTCATAAAATGGACAGAGAATTTTTACACCCTCTAAAACGACCAACTATGAAATATTCAAATAATGTACATACTTCGTACATATCCACGTCATCCCCGAGTGCAAGATTGATCGGATCAGGCTTCCTTTTGATGCAATTGATAGCTCTATTTTTGTGTATATGCTCGGTGATCTTAGACAACGTATCTTCTCTAGGAGAGATACCCTTCACAATGGGGCTGTCAGGTCTCCCAACTTCATCACACCCTTGGCTATGAGAAGGACTATCCCACTGCTTATAGGAGGGACCTAAGTGACGTCCTCTGGCACCAAAGAGCACATCCCTGTAATCTCTCAGGTTACCTCCTGAGTGATGCATCGAACAAATGCCTTTAGGGTATTGATAAGGGATAGATGATTCACCAGAGCCGTATGTAACTTTAGACTTTCCACAAAGAGAGCGCCTTGGGGAGCGTTTGACTATGGATTTATCCATCAGAAGGAATGGTTGTTCCGGAGTACAACCATCAGAATGCTAGACGGCATGGCTTACGGAGACCATCCAGATAAAATCCCAGGTTTTAATAAAAATAGCAATAAATGACCTCAATTGATATCAATAACGAGGTAAACTCTAGTGAGAGGCTAGAATGCGAACTGACATAAGCCGATAAAAACAAGGTATAAAGAAAAGGTGGTAGATGGAAAAAATCCAACTAGAGGAGAAGAGTATCCTCTATGACAACAAAGCAAATCCATCTAAGTCCATCATTTTACCTCTGATGATCTCCATTGCTCAAAAACCCATGGCTTCCAAGACCATCCAGCATAAATCTCGGGTCCCAATAAAAAGAGCAATAAATGACCTTAATCAAAGTCAATAACAAGGTAAACTCTAGTGGGATGCTATAATGCATGCTGACATAAGCCGCTAAAAACGAGGAATAAAAATAATGATGATAGTTGGGATAAATCCAACTAGAGGAGAAGAGTATCCTCTATGTCAACAAATAAAATCTGTCTAAGTCCATCATCTTTACCTTTGATCATATCCATTTGATCATATCCATTGCTCGGATACCCTCACATTCATGAGGAGCATAATTCCATAGGCGAGCTTTTCAGCTCCCATACCCTTTTGAAATTCCTATTACAACCACCAATTTTGTTTTAATACTTTTATGAGATGATAGTTATATTATTTAATTATCGTGTAGATTCCAACACGCCCTTCACATTATTAGTTAATTAGCTTGTATTACAGTCCCTTTCTAAGCAATTAACAATTGATTGTTGTCTAATACGTTGGGAAGAAAATTATTTAGATTATGAGACTACTCTAGTGGATGTTGGGAATAAATTACATGTCAATCTCCAAGCTACTTGTCTCTTTAATAATGCCATTTGGAGTGTTGTCTTTGTTTGAATAAATACTTTGTCCATTTCCTCATTAAGGGACATTTAAATTGTTTTTCGTGTGTGTAATGTTGAGGAAGAAGAAAAGTGTTTATGTTTTCTATTAAACTAGGATTTTTATATTTCTTTATTATTGGAGTGTTGAGGAAAAGTAATAGATTGTATTGCATTCAAGAGTAGTTTTGATGGTTGGAAAACAAAAGCTAGAGAAAGCATTGCCTTGGAGAAGAATGTTGGTTGACATCTTTGTTGTCTATTGAATAGGTGTTCATTCAATTTATTAAGGAGCATTACGTTATTGGGAATTATTTGGCATGAAACCACCTTATTAGCATTTGCAAACCAAAGTAATATGAATTGGATTTATTGAATAATTGGCTCAAACACCACCATACCTAATATGAATGGTCATAACATAACAAGCACAGAAACACAAGATGGTGTTGAATCATTTATGGGCTTTGATATAATTTCAATCTTATAATCAATTGTAGGGACAAGTTAAATTATTAATTCCACAAAGGTTTCATGTTGGTGAAATGGACAGTCCGTGGGCCCATTGTTTATGGATTTTTATTTTTTATTAATCGTATAAATAATGTTGAAGATTATGTAACTTTGAAAGATATTCTTGTATTGCATAAACCCTAAAATATTAATACTAAAGACATACTCCCAAAGAAACCAAGTGAAAATAGACAAGTCAGACCCACAAAAAACAATGGGTAGTCTGCCCCAAACATGGGAAACATTGCCCCACTGAAGTCGGCCCTATAGTAAAAAAGTCATCCAAAGAAGAGTATAAATAAGAGGGTCGCATTCCTCATTTGGAACACACACAAGTTTGCTCAAGCAAGAGAGTAGCAGCAATTGTGGAAGATATGTTCTTTGGGTTATCTTATCTTTTATTCTTGTGTATTTTTATGTGAGAGAGCTTATGTCCTTCATTGTATTGACATTGTACTTGTTGGCAGAATCTATATTGAAGAAGTTATATTGGGTTTTCTTCCCCTAGAGGGTTTCCCGAGATAAACTCTTGTGTATGTTGTGCTTGTTTATCTTTTAGTGATCCTATTGCTTATGTTTATTGTGATATAGTAGAAGTTGTTTAAAGATCTAACATAACTACTATTCAAGTCTAAATTCTAACATGGTATCAGAGCCATACTGAAAGAAGTCATTGTACAGTTGAAATTGACGGAAGTTGAAAACTAGGGCTTCCTGTTTCAGACGCTTCCATTCACATATCAACTTGAAAAGGAGGTCAAACCAATTTTCCCTGGGAAGGTGCATCTTTCTGTGGAGGCAGAATTCAAGTCTGACAAATTTCATTTTTGAGCTAATCCTTGAAGCTTAGGAAAACTAGGGCATCAAATTTTTGGCAGTTTTGTCCACAAATACAGAAGAAAAGAAACTTTTGCTCAACTCGCCTTAGGGAAGCGCATATTTTCCCAAGATCATAAGTACAAGATCCTCAAGTTGAAAAAATAGTGTTTCTCTATCAAACCCTAGGTCAACAGATTTCAGAAGGACCTTAAAACCAGCACTTGACTTGAGCATCTCAATTGGTAAGTTCTATAATCTTTATTTCCATTTGAGGTTCTCATATTATCGAAATTGTCAAGATCTTAAACAACACCAAGCTTGGTGATAAGCTTGAAGGAGATGATAACTTATGAGCATGGAAGTATAGAATGTCTCTCATTCTAGAAGAAAATGATTTAGAGAAATATGTTAAGGAAGAGGTTGCAGAGCCAGAGGGGGAGGAAGATAAAGCAAGACATAAGAAGAACATGATTAGGGCTAATAAGAGGATCATTGTTGATTCCATCAAAGATCACGCAATCCCTCATGTTTCATCCTTGAAGACTCCCAAGGAAATGTTTGATGCACTAACCAAGTTATATGAAGGGAAGAACATCAACCGAAAGATGACCTTGAGAACTCAACTTAAGAATGTGAAGATGCATAACTCAAAAACAATCTAGTCCGATTTCACAAGGGTATCTCAAATCAAAGAACAACTTGAAGTCACTGGAGATACTGTTGAAGAAGCTGAAGTAGTAATGGCTACATTAAATGGTCTCCCAAGGTCTTGGGAATCATTATTCAAGGAATTTGTTCTAGAAGAAAGCTAACAAAGTTTAGCAGGTTATGGGAAGAATGCACTCAAGAAGAAGTTAGATTGGTAGTAAGAGAAGAAAAATTGGGTGAGGATGATAACCAAGCATTAGCAACACATACGAAGAAAGAGAAGTTCAAGAAGGAAGATCACTCTCACAAGAAACCCAAGAATTATCATAAGTCTCACAAGTCCCAGAAAAATTATTCAATAGTTAGATGCTACTCTTGTCAGGAGATGAGACAGATTGCAAGGAATTGTCCCCGTGCAAAACATCAAGTCAAGAAAGGAAATAATAAGAGGTATCATGCTCATGCCACAGAAGACGATGAACATGTTCAGAAGAAGTCAAGAGAAGATTGTTCAAGTGAAGAAGAATATGTTTTGATTTTTGCTCTTATAGGTACTGTCACTCATGGGAGTGATACTTGGCTTGTTGATAGTGGTGCTTCAAAGCACATGATAGGTTTCAAAGACTCCTCACCAGTTTGACTAAGAAAGACTTACCTCATAAGGTGAAGCTTGGAGATTATTATCAGTATCCTATTAAAGGTGTACTAGAGAAACCTCCTACAGGTTGGATTTCAGAAAGCCTATAAATATGAAGGATGTGTTATATGTACCTGGTTTGAAGAATAACCTTCTATCCATTTCAGCATTGGATAAGAAAGGATTGAGAGTTTCCTTTGTTGATGGAAAAGTTCTTATGTGGCCAAGAGGAAATATTATTGATGATGCAGTTGTAATTGGAGAACAAGATGGAAGCTTGTACAAATTGAACAAGCCATGATACATAACACCGTAAACCCAGGTAGATCATAATGGTATATGCAAGGGATGTGCACAAGGCAAGAACCTGGAGTCTATTTCCAAGCAATAACAACAAAGCAAAAGGAGATATTGGATCCAGTGCATGAGGACCAAAGATGAAGACTTCAGCAAGTTCCATACCATACGAAGATGAAGATCAAGGTCTTCAAAAATCAGACAATGGAGCAAAGTACGCTTCCAGAAACTCTAGTGACTTCTACAAGGATGCAAAAAACAAGAGGGAGCCTACAAAACACATGAAAGATAAGTATTTAAACCATCATTTGAGTTATTTCTTAAATCTCTAAGTATTATTAGCAACAATTGTATCAAGAAGTGTATGTTATAGTAAATGCATTGATATGGCTAGGATTAATGAACAGTATACTCTTAATGTGCACGTGATGGATAAGTAGCCTATGGTGCTACACAACATTCCATGAGCCATTGTTTCTTGTTTAGGATGAAACCTCTTTGCTAACATATTAAGAATAGTATAGTTACCATGTGTGTTTAGGAAATGGATGGGTGTTGTGTTGAAGCATTGGCTAAGATGAAAGATCGTGTGCTATGACCTACAAGAGAAGGATGATAAGACTTGTTCCGAAGAAAAAGTGATGATTGTTCAATAGTGATCTTCAAGTAGATTTACAAAATCAAGCATACTACAGAAGTACAAATCAAGGTTCTTGGTTTCTCTCAGAAAGAGGGAGTCGATTATGATGAGACGTGTGCTCTTGTAGCAAGATACACTTAGATTAGAGCTATACTTGTGATAGTTGCAGTGATGAAGTGGAAGGTACTCCAGATGGACATGAAGACAACTTTCCTTAATGATGTAGTAGAAGAAGTGTATGAGCAGCCACTGGGATTCGAGACACGGGACAGGAAGACACATGCATGCAAGTTGAAGAAGGCCTTGTACGGATTGAAGTAGGAACCCAGGACGTGGTACGGAGGGATTGATGGTTTTTTTACGAGCTTGGGTTTTACCAAGAGTAAAGCAGACTACAACCTTTACTACAAGGTTGAGGATGGGAAACCAGTGATATTGCTACTATATGTAGATGACTTGTTTCTAACAGGAGATGAGAAGCTCATTGCAAACACCAAGAGGAATCTTGTCGCAAAGTTCGAGATGAAATACCTAGGTATGATGCACTATTTCTTAGGTCTAAAGCTGTGGCAGAGTCCATATGAGATTTTCCTTAGCCAAGGAAAATATGTTGGGGAAATCTTGAAGAGATTTGGGATGTTGGACTGTATGTCCATGGCTACACCAATGGCATCAAATTTGAAGTTGTTGTGTGATACTTCTTCAGAGACAGTGGATGCCACATTATACAGACAGATGATTGGTTCGTACACTAGACCAGATATATGCTTTGTGGTGAATACTTTGAGTCAGTACATGGTTGAGCCGAGACGTGTTCACTTGATTGTGGAAAAACATGTGATGAGGTATCTAAAGGGTACACTTGATTATGGACTTAGGTATGTGTCAGATCAAAAGGTTAGCCTGCAAGGCTATGTTGATTTAGATTGGGCCGGTAGTGTCACAAACATGAAGAGCACTTTAGGATGTTGCTTCAGTTTGGGATCGGGCATGATTTCCTGTTTTAGTACAAAGCGGACTACTGTGGCACTCGGCACAGCCGATGCAGAGTATATTGCAACGTGTTCATCTAGCAGTGAAGCAGTGTGGCTTCGAAAGTTACTTGCAGGGATGTTTGATCTCGAGTTAGAGGAGACTTGTATTTTCTGTGACAACCAAAGTTGTGTGAAGTTGTTTGAGAACCCAGTGTTTCATGAGAAGTCCAAGGATATCGAGATCAGGTACCATTATATTAGAGATATGGTACAAAAGGGAACAGTGAAGCTCCTGTATATTACAACGAATGAGCAAACAACCAATGTGTTAACTAAGCCTCTATCGAGAGTGAAGTTTGATTACTTTAGGGGCAGGCTTGGCGTGATGCAGAGAGATGTCCCTCGTAAGAAGGATGGATGAGTCACATATGTGATTCAGGGGGTAGTAGTTGTATAGTGTGACAGCAGCAGTTGGTCATTTGCGGGCATGTACTCTAAGAGAATTGGAGAGAGTGACTAGCTCATGAGGACTAGAGAGCGTGAACATACTTTTTATGTGTATCCAGTCGAGTTGCATATCTAGTTAGAGATAGTATGTATGTGTGGACTGGAGAGCGTGACTAGCTCAGGAGGATTGGAGAGTGTGACCATACTTGCGAAGGTTGGAGAGCGTGACCATACTTGCAAGGGCTGGAGAAAGTGACCATACTCATAAGGACTAGAGAGCATGACCATACTTAGTATGTGTATCCAGTCGAGTATGTGTATCCAACTGAGTATGTGTATCCAGTTGGATGTGTGTGTTTGGATTCTGTGTGAGCTAGACGAAGTCCCATAATGACAAAATGTGCACTCATGACTCGCTAATGTGTTGCCCATGAATGTATGATCGCGACTAATGCATGATTGAGATGATGGCTTGCTCGTACAGAAATTCTAATGATGTATAGATTCGTGAGATGTCACAAGTAAATGCTGAAAGTACAGAGTTCCAACATCAATGATGATGTTCGCGTCAGAAAAATACCTTCCTTGTTAAGATGGAATGTTGAAGATTATGTAATTTCGGAAGATATCCTTGTATTGCATAAACCCTAAAAGAATATACTAAAGACATACTCTCAAATAAACCAAGTGAAAATAGACAAGTTGGCCCCACAAAAAACAATGGGCAACACTTCCCTAGTGAATTTGGCCCTATAGTAAAAAAGTTAGCCAAAGAAAAGTATAAATAAGAGGGTCGCATTCCTCATTTAGAACACACACAAGTTCACTCAAGCAAGAGAGAGACAAGCGCACAAGAGGGAGAGAGTAGCAGTAGTTGTGGAAGATATCTTCTTGGGGTTATCTTATCTTTGCTTCTTGTGTATTTTTCCATGAGAGAGCTTACGATCTTCATTGTATTGACATTGTACTTGTTGACATAATCTATATTGAAGAAATTATGTTGGGATTTCTTCCACTAGAGGGTTTCCCAGGATAAATTCTTGTGTATGTTGTGCTTGTCTATCTATCAGTGATCCTATTGCTTATGTTTATTGTGATATAGTAGAAATTGTTTAAAGATATAACATAACCACTATTCAAGTCTGAATTCTAACAAATAATGACTAATAATCTGAAGGGGTTGGCTCAAATGGTCGCCAGTGATGTTGTTAGACATTTTTTAGTTTTGTGCCAACAAGTGCCCTATTCAAATCCCCCTAGGTTACTTGCAATATTCTATATCGACAAGTTTACTAGCGATTCCATCCATGAATGTGGGAAAGCGTCCCTTTGGTTTCCCTGCAATTCTTTCCTTGAAAAAATAAAAATAATGACTATATTAAATTTTCAAGTTTTAGTAATCAGAGTATTTTATGATGAGTTTTTCAAAGAAACACAAAATATGACCTTGTCTCATATCTCTAAATTTTGTTGTTGTTGTTGTTGTTGTTGTTGTTGTTGTCGTTGTTATTATTATTATTAATTTTTTTCCAAGGAAAAGGTCACGGTATCCCCCTCTTCTTTGGAATATTTGGATGGAGCGTGACTCAAATATCAACCACAATAGTTGTTGGTAACCCCAAAGGGCTCAATCGGATTTGAACTTGTGGCCCAAGGCCTTTCCATTAGCAAGATGCATTGGGTAGATGGTTGAACTAATTGACCTAAATTTGACTGATGTGACCCCTTCCATATTGTTAGGAAATAGAGAAAAATAAAATCAAACATAACAATACAAGGTGGGAGATAAAAAAAGTCTTATATATTGTCGAAAAGAACACCAACATTCAATATTGGATGGTGATACACTTAACACAAAAGAATGAGACCTAATAAATAAATGTAAGGTTCTCAGTTGCCCCAAAAACCAATATAACAACTAATTTTGTGTTAAAATAAAATTGTATTACTAATTATTTATGAAGATATAAGACCTTTTATATTATTATTTCTAATAACACCCCCCTTGATAAAAAAAAGTATCTAACAAAGGTGTTGAAGAAAGTGAAGCACTGTTGAAGATCCTCACATGTCATGTGCACTAATGTGATGATGCATGAGTGTAAATCCCTCTCACTATACATCTAGTCAAGCATGCATTGCCTCCTTTGAAATAAAACCAACCTTGAAAAGAAGTGTTTGGAATATATGCAACAATTTTCAAATTATGTCAATTACTGCATGAAGCAACCTATCAACACCAAAATTGTAATATGACTATCGTTTTCCATAACCTTCCATCCAAAACTCTATACAATCCTAGAGAGCTTGAGAACCATCCAAAAAATATGATCTAGGTAAGACAACAAGAAAAGTTCAACAACCTAAAAAATCACCAACTTGAAAGTTGAAATATATATTCCTTTCTCTTATGCCCCTATTAGATGAGAACTGGTGAAAGCATCACCTTTGAAATGGAATAGAGTAATCCAAAACACCATTGTTTTTTAGCAATGAAATACTCACAAAACAACCCATCTCAAAAGAAAAACAAGATCAAAACTAGGCCCTGTAACTAATATGTTGGAAACAATTAGAAATTTATCAACAAATTCCTATGGACCAAAACAACAAATTAGACTCCTCTATCCCCTTATTCAATTTAGCAAAGTTGAGATTATAAAAAAACTCCTTATAACACCTTATTGCAATTCCAAAAATGCATCCTCCATGGAATTTGAACACTTGATTGCACATCAACTTACAAACGTTTTAAGCCATTTGTTTTAACCAACTAACCTACAACACTTTGTTTCCATTTCTTCTATTTTAAATTTATCCATTTGCAAACATTACCAAAGTTACTTACCTTCTATTTTTAATGCATGATGCATATTCTAATTATATCCAAAAGGTCCCTCTTCTAAACACTTGAGCTAGATGACCTCCAAACTATTAGCAATAATATTTTAACTAAATAGAGTACAAGAACTTGTTGGTAGGTAAAACATCACCATAAATAAAAAGACTTAAATCAAATTTTTAAGCATCTCTAGTTCTCTTATGCACCACTATAACTAATAAGAACTAATAAGTTGTAGCCGCCAAGCAACAAATAGCTATCCAAACCACAGTCACAATTTATATTGTCGAAGAGTAAGATTTACGATCATGTTGTGTTATTTTTTAACACGCCTTTGAAACATAAATCCACCTATCTTCTTTACATCATCAATTAATTTTCGCTATAGGTAGTAACACTAATTCTCACACAACAATATACATCTTGGGACTTGTAAATCGAAGAGGCAACTAATCAACTTATGAAGCATAAATGTAGTACTAACAAATAAATATATATACCTTGATTCCCCTTCAAAGCAATGTTCAACAATGAAAATAGCATAGGCATCTTCACAAGTTATTTGATATTATCCCAAGGGGTTAGTTCAACTAGTTGTTACCAATGTTGCTAGGTATTTGGATAGTTTCATACCAACAAGTACCGAATTTGAATCTCCCTAGATAAATCCCATCAGTCCACACTGACAAGCTTACTAGGGATGTCATCCACAAATGTGGGAAAGCATCCCTTGGGTTTCCCTATGAGGTTTTCCTTAGAAAAAAAAAGTTCTTTGATGTAGCATTGTTAAAAATCATCTGAGTTTCTACATGTTTAATGCATTGATTTTGTCTAAATGTAATATTTTTTCATTCCAAACTAGTGTCACACACATGGTTATCGACTCAATATATAATGGTTTGAACACTCACCATAAATATATTTGTTCTCTATGAAAGACCCACCAAGAGACAGAAAGCTTGTTGAACATTTTATTCTCATCTCTCAAAATAAGCTCCACAACATGCCATGTTATGTACACAATACAAAAAATGTGATTGTACAATGCCCCAAACTCTACATATATTTTTCTTGTTTTTTAAGCACTTATACTCTAATATTAATTTATCATCCCAATTGTTTGTTTGGATAGAAAATTATTGGTAAGGCAATGTTGTTTATATTGAGTGTGAATATCAAACTATATTTGACCTCAAGAAGTTCATTGCCACATATTTATCATTCATAAGAAAGGAGCAAACTTGAAATTCAAGTGTTGACAACAACTAGAATATCAATCTTATAACAATGAATATCTCACTAAGCTAATCATTGTTCATAATGACACCTTCACTACAAGGAAAACAAGGTTTGGTGAAGGTTTTAGCGAAGTCCCTTCTCCCTAATATTCTCTAGCAAAGGTTTGCAGTAGAGTTGATAGGTGAAGTGCATTGGTGCATTATACGAAATATTGCGTCAGTTCTTTAAACTCAAAGATGCATTGTGATTAGGGTATATTAAAAATACTGTTATCACCTAAACTGTAGTTACCCCTATGGATGTATCCACTCATGGATGGCAATAGAGAAGGGCAACTCAAAAGGTGCAACCACGATCACCTCGACCTCCAATATATGGTTGTCACTCCAGTCGAGGCAACCTTCACTTTATGTTATCGAGCCCAGACAACAAAGGGGGAGACCCGATCTACTCCTGACAGGAGAGATCAAAACCAAGACACCAAATCAAGTTAATTCTAAGTGAAGTAAGGTGTATGGTTTATCCTAGACCTTAGGATGAAGTCACAAGACAAGTAAGGGGTTCAATGAGTATAGCTTTGGTTCATTATTGATGTGAAAGTGACTTATGATTTGTGAAATAGGATCCAGGATTTATGTACTAGTTCAATGTGACAAAATCCACTGCCTTGGGAACCGTGTCCAATGCAGGGTAGTTTAAGGGTTGAATTTGGGCTAACTAGTACAAGTGACAAGCTTGATCATGATACATGATGACATCAAAGGGTTTAGTTCACCACACAAGGGTCAAACCACAAGTTAATCCAACAATCTAGGAAAGTCGAATTGACTTGGAGAGAGACCAGTGCCTTGGGAATTGGGATAATGGAGTCAAAGTGTAATTTAACTTGTGATTGATAACTCCTATTGTATGAGACAAGTGGGAAATTAAAGTCTTGATGGATGAATAGGTCTAGATCTACAGATTCAAGGTTTGACCTAAGTGGACCACAATCCCTTAAAACAAGGAATGCTATTCCCAAGGCAAGATTTGATGAAGTGACCAACTAGACCTAGGTTTTGAATTATGCCCATTCCAAATCCACTAAAATCTCATGTACCCATGTCCTAGAAGTGGGTTAACTCAATTCTCCAAGGTGGTGCGACTTTACCCAAGGAGGCTAAAAAGTGGGATAAATGAATCAAGACAAGCCTAATGGCATCCAAAATTTAGATCCAAGTAGGTTGATCAGGTGAGGATATGGATCTATAGTTTCAAGGCAATCCGATGGCTAGATCTTACTAGATCTGAGTTTAAAGATACCAAGTGGTCAAAAAAATGGGATTAAATCCCTTAAAACATGGAATAGGGCCCACAAGGTAGAAATCAGAAAAGTGACAATCTGGGGTAAGGTTATTGGATGTGTAGATCACGAATCAAGTGGAATCTCAACTACCCACGTACTAGATCTAGGTCAACCCACCCAAACTAGGAAGTGCGCCCTTGCTTGGAGAGGCTAAATGCCTTGGGAAGAGGGTCAAATGGAGGCCAATCCTCACCAAACTATAGATCCAGGATGTCGTGGATACTATAGAGGTGGGTTTTAAATTTCTTGCCCAAGAAGCCACTAGATCTTAGTAGATTTGAAAAAATGTAAAAATGGGGGTTTTGATTAATTAAGGTTTGAAATATTTTAGACAAGTGGATAGATCATGGAGATGGAAATTACCTTGAGATCATACCTGAGTGATGAAGAGAGATGTCTTGATGTTGAGGAAGATTCCAGCATAGATCAAATGAGAGATTGTTGATTTTGCTTGCCAAATTGATGCCCTAGCCCCCAAGTGCGCCCTCCTCTACCTGTCAATCCAAGGAAAATCGATTTCAATCAGAGAGGTCAAGTATGGAGGAAATACAAGTAAAATGCAATGATAACATGAAATAGAAGGTCCTGGGACAGTAATACTCCCTGTTACCAACGAAGAGATCCAAAGAAGAAGTAGGGAGAGTCTTCCCCTACCAATACTTCCTCCTCAAAGCAAATCGGCCTCCACCTGTAGATGCAAAAAACATGGTACAAAAGATATGGCAAAACAAGATCTCCAATAACTCAGTGCAAAGGAAAAACCAACGAACGAACACCAAAAACATTCACCACAACACTGGAGATAGATGCAATAATAATTTTCTATTCCAATAATCCAGAGCCACAAGTCCCCTTTACAATGAGAAGCTCTCTCCTTTAAATAGGAAGGAGAGGCATCAAAATCCTAACCACTTTTTGAATGAGTGGCTAAGATTAAAAGGTACAAATGTCTAATCAATGGTTGAGATGAGCTCAACGATAAAATACATGGATCACTCATAAAATATAACATAAGTGGACAAAATCGCCCTAGAAGAGGGGAATCCCACCAATTCATGATGGCAAAATATAATAAGAAGTTTATGGTGGGTCCAAGGGGTAATTTTAGCCACCCTTGGTCAATCCTCATAGCACAATAATAATAAAATAGTCATCAATATACCAAATTGTGCTTCTATGGACAAATAGTAGGCCTCAAAAGACCTCAGAAAGTGCCATAAGTGATGGATGCGGGTCCCGATGAAGCTGAAACTACTGGAGGAGGTGTGGAAGACATCAATCCATCATCACTGATCATCCCATGCCAAAACATTGCCTCAGTAGCCCAAATCGAATTCCTCAATAGCCATTTCTACCAATCCTGAAATGCCTCGAGAAGCGTGAAACTGCCCCAAACTGCCTCCTGGAGTGCCTGCGCTGTCAAGGTGAGGGCACCAGTGTGTCCATGATGGGGGTAATATGGTAAAAACAAGTGGCTGGACCACCCCCTCCAAGCACAGCGCCCTAGGTCAACCGAATAAAAATCACCTCTGCTCTGACAGGGTCTTCGACAGACCAAAACTACACTGGGTTAGCCTACTGAGGCTCAATCATCATTGTAAGTGCCCGGAACTGAAAACAGACTGTTTCATTGGACTCAGAAGGTCCAAATCCATGCAAGATGTATACTCATACACCATATGAGTCTCTGCATGATCATATAATATATCCAATATACCGGATCAGGTGAAATAATAATAATCTGTAAATGATCAAATAATGTTGTAAACCATGAATCATCATCATAAACCTGTATCTGATGCATAGAATCATCATGTACATGTACATAGACCATATATCATCTATCCATATCATCACAAGGTCCAACCATCTCATGTCCTATGGTTGACCTTGGTCAAACTAGGTTTGACCAAGTCAACATGACCAAATATAACTCAGACCATCATCAGAAGCTGCTGCAAAGTGTCAAAGGTTAATGCATGCTCTACAAATTATTCAAATAACAATTATAACATAGAGTAATCATTATTGGCGATCTAAATCCAAATATATAATGTCATTAATTATTATTATTACTCAGATTAGACTTTCAAGATCATACTCACTTCATAGCTATGATCAATTTGCTAGTGAAGGGTGAAGGCTAAAATAACTGGCTAAGCTAAGGGATGACTTGACTGACTTAACTTTGTGACACTTTGGCAAAGGGAAAGGGAATACACACCATAGTATACACTAAATGAGCAACAACACAGGGAATGGAGGTGTCTCACAAATGGCTGAGTTGTTCAAAGAGGGTTTATTCACCTTTAACAAATGCGCACAATCCATAATACAAATAAGGCCAGCAATTGCTTTGATATAGCATTTAAGTTCCATTGCTTTTTGGGCTTGAAGTTTCCATAGCCTTGATCTATGTGTGTTTATAAACACATTGCATAGATTGACATTTATTTAGGCTTTCTGCTGCAGGTGTGTTTTTAAGGCACTTGTTTACCTGAGCACTTATAGGTGTGTCACAAACAGCTTGTTTACTTAGGTATTTACATTTCCAAAAGATATAACATTTTATTTTCATGGCCATTTTCATTTGGCATGCCTTTCATTTATGTGTGTTTAGAAACACATTGCATGAATGGGCTTTTCATACAAGATATAGCATTTCACTTTTTCCAGATTTTGTATTCATGGCAACACTAAAAGTTTCAGGTTTAGTCAACACAACTTTAGTGACTAGGGGGAATTCCAAGGAACTCCAACTCACCATAGGTAAGTTTTGTCACCAACTCAGAGCCAAGACACAATAAACATGGAAGCTCATCCAATACAGAGGCTACAGTGGGGAAAAGTCCTCCATGCCACTAGTCAAGTAGTAAGTCAGGGTGATAAACTAAAAGGTAGGTAATGGATGGATGAAGAGAATGAATAATGGTGCCAACACTAGCAAGTTAAGGTATGGTGGAATGATCACCTCTATTCTCCCTAAGGAGGGTAAAACCAATGAGTATGAATAGTGAACTTCTAAGTCTGAGTAGGGACAATATAATATATATATAATATGATCAACCAGATCCACATATCTATATGATCGCCAGATCATGACACTAGGTGCTAAGACATTCTATAAGAATAAATATAAAAGCAATATAACCATAACATAATGATATACCTGCTGAGTCATATACCTGAATGCTCATCACCTGTACCATCATCTGTCCTTTGAAATTGCTGTTGTAACTCTGGGCACTACTGACTGCTCTGTACAACTGGTATAATGGCTACATCAGTTATCTCTCTGAGTGTCCTGAGACTCAGTCATGGCATGGGGAATACATACTGCTGTCCAAAATCTGATAGTGATCCAATATAGATGCTCATCTCAGCATCTCAATGTAAGGGAACTGGCTGAATAGTGTACTGGAATCAGAAAAATAATGTATGGTAGCCCAGCTACTATATATGTGATAACAAATACCCTAATCGATTTTCCTATTTTTACCATATGTTCCAATCTAAGGGATTACAAATGTAATTTAGTATTCTCATGTAGTTGTACAAACTAAAGAAATAATCATATACACATCTATCTAATACAACGTACAAGATAATATATACAACTAAGACATTCATAGATGAAGGGAGAGACATGTTCATAGAGCCAACAATAAGGTATTCTTTATTACCCCAATATAATTCCCTCAATCTCCAACCTTCCAATAGTGTATTTTATGTGTTTATGTACATATTAGGTAGACATAGGTAATTATAATTGTTTAAATTGCCTTCTGTTGGTCAGTTGACTACCTAATTCGATTAACCAACCCAATTCTTCAACTAACCAATATATACATCACTTTGACTCATAATGAACCAAATGAATTCAAGAATTTATAAAAGGGTGTATTTATCTCTCTAGCATCCCCCATACTCAAAACCTTCATCTTGAATAAGCAAGAGAAAATTCCAATCTATACAAAAATATCAAACTAGAGCAAAAAATAAAAAATAAAAAATAAAATGCCATATGATCGTGTCTCTATGAGTGGTGAAGCATCCACTTGTACTTAAATAGTTGCTTCCATACAAGTGTGTTGTATGGTCAATAATAAAATGCTTATTCTATTTTCAAACTCTCCCCAATATGTTAATGCATGTTTAGTCACCACCTTAGTATTCTACAATTGTGCCGAGTGTTGTGATTGTTTCAATTAATGGAACTTCCTTTATCTTCTGTAATGAATTTTCTTTTTGAATAGTAATGACACCAATCACGCTATGTGCATCCCAAATTCGTGTTATTGGTTTCTATATCTTGTCAAATAATATGTTCCTCCTATAGCCACTATCGTTCTTGTCAAGTGACTTGACACATCTTGTAATTCATTTTCACTCTAATTGATTCTCGATGGTATTCTTAGCTTGTTCATTTGTCATATCTTGCATTTTTTGTTCTAACTATTTCAATTTCAATTTGAGTTGTTTCTTCTTCTGTTCATTGTAAATTTCGATATAATATGAAGGCCATGCTTCCTAAATTGTCTTTATTTGGCCCGAAACTATTTCAATATGTTTTGGGGACTCATGAATATTTTCTAATCATGCATATTTTTGTTGTAAAATCTTTGTTGTCTTATCTTGATCACTACTCTTTTTCTTCTATGTTAATTATTCATACCTCTTCAATTTTTTGTAATGAAACTCTTTAAATTTTCAAGGAAATTTGTTTCTTTGTCAAATATAGGTAAATCTAGGATGTCCTTAGATTTCTCTTTTCATTCTTGAAATATTACCTCATCTTTTCTTTCTTATAACCCTTTAGTATTCTTGTGCCATCTTTGGCCAGTTTCTTTATTGATTAACTTTTTCCCAAGTTCTTAAGTTCCAAGTTTGATGCTTTCTGGATGTAAATGTAAACATTAATTGTCTTTTTTTTGTAGAATACTTCTTATATTTACAATGGCATGTTTACAACTACACCCACAGAGGACTTTGAACATGTTGACGACCAAGCTAAACTAGGTGGGAAACCATGTACCATGTATCTTGTACCTTGAACCTTGAACACGAGAAAGATGTACCTAGCAAAGTTTTTCAAGTGAGAATTTTTTTCTCTTTCTCTTCTTAACTCTTCTCTATGAAATTTCCGCACCCCTGTAGGGGATTTTGTAATGATATGTCAGCATGAGGGTCAATTTTTGCAAAACTTAGTTTCCTAGGACTTAATAATTAGGGAAGTCCTTTCATTGAGTGTTTTTTTTTCATGGATAATTAAAATTCATTTTTAGTGATTTTAATTATCTGAGTTTTTTACTCAAAAATTCCTCTAGAGTGGTGAAAGACGTTCTAATGATTGAGTCCTGGAATAATTAAGGCCTATGAATATTCTATATTACCATGCTAGACATTATCCAGAGTCTTGCAAAATTTCATTAAGTTTTACTTATGATTTTTTAATTTTTTGTAATTAAAAAATGTCCAACATAAAAATGTTGTAATGTAAAGAGGGTTAAGTGGCACCTAATGCCCATAAATAGGGGTATGGGTACTCAAAATCAGTGGCATGAGACCCCCTACACCCTTGTGGACCAAGTTTTGAGTCAAGTTGTTAAGTTTTGATGAGGTTTTGGACATATTTTCCTAAGTCAATCAAGAAAATCAAGAAAATTGGCCATTAATTAATAGAATGGCAAATTTGTGTAAAGTGTCTAAAGTCACTTGGAAAGAGGAAATTAAGTTTCCTAAAGTCATATTATGTACCTAAAGTGGTATCAAAGGCAAAAAGGGTCCCCCCATGCAAAAGTTTCAAGAGTTTGAAGTTGTCTCCCTAAAGGGGGCACCCTCTCTCACCATGGGAAATGAGAAAAAATAAAATAAGCCAAAATGAGGGGTCTCACCTTCATGATTCCCTCCCCTTGGCCTAGCAATGAAATATAAACTTGGGTGAGGGGTTTATTCCCCCCCATTGTTTGTTTTTTTAATCCAAGGAAGTGCACCCCCCTTCATGGGCCCCTTTCTCTCCATGTGACAAGCGTCTCTCGTGCAAAGGGGCTCCCTCCTCCCTCTTTTCCTTTAAAAGGAGGTCTCTCCTCCTCATTTTGGTTACAGTCTTTCATTCTCTTGCTTGCTCTTCTTGCTCTTGCTTCCATTTGCTCTCATTTTGGGCCATTGTAATTTTCATCCATTTGACTTTGTTAATAAAATTCTTTGGAAGAAATCTTGTGTCTTTTGGTGCTCTATGGTGATTTGCTTCCATGTTTCATAGATATTATGAGTTTTCATTTTTGTAGTTAAGAACTTCATATTTTTCTCGGTTGAAGTTTATGATTTCTTGGCTCATCATATGAATATCACCTTCTTTTTAGTTGTGTAGCAAAGATCTCTCAAGTTGCAGGTTGCTTAAATTGGAGAGTGAGATTCTTCAGTTGGATACCCCACTTTTTCAAACTTTGAAGAGCAAAGGGTATCTTTTTCCATTTGTATAATTGATTTTTTTTCTTATAACTTTATTTGGTTTGTCTGTCATTGAATATTTTGCATATTGCATGATTGCTTGTTATTGAACTTAACCTAATTAAGTTTAAACTCCTAAAACTAAACCCCTTTAAAACTTGGTGAAAAGGGTCTACCTCCCTTGACCTTTCGGAGTTGGGGTCTAAACAGAAGAGTTAGGAATTTAGGTGATAGTGGGTCCTAAACTCATAGTTGCCCCTCAAGAACACACCTAGTGGTTAGGTGTGTTTCACGGACAATCTACCGAGAGCGGACTCAAGGCCTGATCTCCCTAGCTTAACGTAAGTCTAGAACAAATAGGACAGAACATAAAATACTTTCCTAGATCTTGTAGAAGTACAAATGTAAGGGTAGATCGCTTACCTTAGATTCGTAGATCCCTTTCTCCTTCGTTGATCCAATGCTTCAGCGCTGCCAGATTGCGAGTAGCTAAACCTTGTTGAACATGTAACAGACCACGAGAAGTGAAAGCATATATCTCACATGACAGATCTAAGTTAACAGTTAAGGAGGAAAACTCTAAACATTATCGAAGAGACAACATTTATGGAAAGAAATTATACTAACTGTATTAAAGAGTGGAGAAGTACAATAGAGAAGAATATTACAACCATTGCCTTAATGCTGCAAGCTACTTCCGACAAGCCATGCCAAAGCTCCTTGAGAGAAGTGAAGGTTCCCCAAGCTAGAATGTTAGATCTATTGGGCTTGATTTCACCAGCATAAGAATACCATAGACTTCCTCCCCTTAGAATGGGAGTGAGCTTCATTTAAATAGGATTAAGTGGATAAGATGTGGATAGGGTAGGTTGAGAGATGATAGGAGAGACTTAAGGGATCTTTCCAAGGTGTTAGGAATCGAGTGCCAACTCTCCCAAGAGCTCAGGGATAAGGTTCCAAGTCAACAAGCTTCGAGAAGGAGCTCGAAGAAGCTATTTTTTCCTTCTAACTGACTTCATCGCACCTTGTAATGGAGCAAGGTGTGACGTCGCATGTTGCAGGAAACCTACGATGACCTCTCAAAACCTAGTATAAAATAGGTACAAATCCTTCCAGGTCAATCACTCAATCAAGGTAACTCCAGAGGTGTATACACTGAATCTTATGATGGGAAGATTTTAGGTGTAACAGAATGCCCCCCAAAGCATGAAGTTGTTGAAAGATAAACAGGTGAAATGCTTTGACAGAAGGAATGGCAATGGACTTGTCGGACGAAGGACGCTCCTTCAGTACAACTGATTATGAGTACATAGTCTCAAATGACTCATAACATGGCTGCCGATCAATACAATGCAGATCCATGGTAGTAATGACTGACTGAACACAATCATGGCTACTAGACACAAGCGTAGATCCATAATAAGATGATAACACAGCCACGACCAATACAAATGTGGATCCGTGTGATATAACTCAATACAAACTCCATCGCAACCTGGATAGAACATGACTCCCCAGGGTCTTCAAGCTGAACCCGCAATGATACGAATCTATCCATGTGATTACAAATGTCTTGATGTTGAACATGGTAGAGACCACTTGATTACCGATCATTGATGAAAACTGTTAAAAAGCGCGAGGGAGATCATCATGAATGTCAATGATTCCCAAGGTATCACAGTACATATCATCAAGAGTGAATAAGTGAGTTGAAGTCGAATGCAAGATGAAATCTTTCAATCAAGAGTCAATGATGCAAACTCATGTTGAAAGCGAGGTAACCTGCCATTGAGGCATGCAGGGCTAAGGTACTTGGTTGGTTTCTAGATTCAATCATCGGATGATGAGTTGATAGTCGACAAGGATGAATCCGTCGAAGGAGGGGCATGATGAATCCCCCATCAATCGACACGAAACACGACAAAAGATGTGTAGAGTAGGTCGGATGGTATAGTAACATGCAAGACTGACTCAGAGTAGACCGAGTCGACTGGCGGGTGTACTGACTATAGATGACAAATGATAGACGTGTTCTTGAACATGGGCATGGCATGACTTGGCAGTATTGACATGACGAGTACAACACAAATTCCTAATGCGATTGATGACGAAAGCTTTCTTTGAATGACTCAAAGGAGTAACAAGACTCAGGAGGTAAGTGGAATTCGAGGACAAACAGATGATCCAAGTGCTGTATGCAAATGCAGATGAGTGCCATGTTCAAGAACGACTACGTACTGGCACTAACAAAGTGTGTAACATAAAGGCTTTTTTTTTTCCCCATCATGAACGATGAGTGCCTCATGTGTTTTTTTCGAGCTTGATGAGGGTAACCAGATGCTCGGTATAGCTCATCTCATAGATGAGTCCAATCCCAAATATTTTCCGAACTTGGGATAGGAGGGGTTCGTCCCATGGTGGGCCCTTCAATGTAAAAGTTTAACGAGTCCATAAAAGGTAAACTCGGTCGTCATTTCATGTTTAGAGAGTCTGAAAAGAACTAAAGAAAACTCCGACGGTCCTTTTTCGTAAAGTTAACCTCATCGCCCGAAAAAGGGTAAAACAATGCGGAAGAGAACTCTTCCAGTCATGATTGGCTGGAGTATACCCTTTTCGTAATTAGTGCCCCCTAGTCCAAAAAAGGGGTAAATTATTGCCAGGGAGACGACAATTCAAATTCTTTAACAAGCGTGAACGCGACAAGTTCGCTTGGCAATCTTTTCGTTTTTCGAGAGCCTGAAAAGAGCTTAACGGTAGACTCCGGGGGATGTCCTTTTCCGTGGGAGTTTAACGAGCCCAGAAAAGTGATAAATCGCAACTCAGTACTTATTCTCATAATTTCAAGAGCACGAGAACAAACGAAGAGTGAGCTCATCGTCACGCAATAACTATAATCTAACCGTTGTAAAAATAATGACAAAACATTCAAAGGAGTGTTCATACCTGAAATGGTCGTTGTGACGCGGGGAACGGCATGAAAGACCACTTACAACTCCTGCATACTCGGAAACTATGTCAAATAGCCAAATAATATCTCAAATATGATAAAAAATAATTAAAACTATGGCAACTGACCCTAAAGCATCAAATATTTGAAAAAGGAATAATCTTTTTCATTTATAAATAGAAAAATGGGTCAAAAATAGTCACCATTGTTTCATTTGCCAATTTGGGAGCAGAAGTGCCATTTTGGAGCCAAAAATACCTTTGCCGATTCTGGGAGCTACGAGCCACCATTTCACCCACCATCTAGAGCGGGTAAGCCTAAACTTCATCCAGCAACTTTCTAGTGGATTAGATTTTGATTTTAGGTTCAATTTTTGGGTTTTTTGATGAATTCATGGAAGGCTATTGTGCCTTCGGCTCGTCGCAGTTTGCCCTTTCGGGAACTGCGACGAGACCGACTCAGCGCAAATCCCGAATTCATGGGGTGCGACGTCATCGCACTGTGTGCAAAATCACAGTGCGACAACGGAGATGCATTTCCCAAACATCAAATTAAACCCAAAAAAGGAACTTGATGTGGTTGAAGTAGGATCTAACAGTGTTTAAATGCCCATTTTGGTAGGTTGCTTAGCAAGAAAACATGGTTTTAGAGTGGCGGGAAAGACAACACGAGGCAGAAGACGTACAAACTGCCAATGATCCAGAGTGCGTGAATGCTTTGAGAAACTGCGGTTTGCTCAAGTTCTTTGAGATTCAGGGGATGAGGTCCCAAATCCCTCTACTGTCACACATGCTCCGGTGTTGGGATGTGGCCCAACAATACTTTGTGATCGGTGAGCACATTCTCATTATAGATGTTGAGGATATCTATTTTCTTACTGGTTTGTCCCGGAGAGGGGACCCTATAGCTCTCACTGGAACACGGGCTAGTGACCGCACTGTCGATGACATGGTGTCACAGCATTGTACTGCTCTTGCTCGATCTTCCAGTGGGAATATTCCTATTAGGGATGTTGTGGACCGCAAACTGCGTACCATATTGTTCACGATTACTAGAGTGGCGGGGAGCCAAGCCCCACACGTGGCCACTCGGACTCAGATGCTTTATGCGGAGGACTGTATGTCCCTCAGGATCTTCAACTGGTGCGAGGGTCTCCTCGCAAACGTTCGAGCTCACCTGACCAAGTGTCGGCGGGGAGATCTCAAGCAGTTTGGATATGGATCGATCGTGGTATCGTTCCTCTTGGAGCAGATCCCCCTCTTGCGCCCACAGGTATGACTAAATGACAGGGAGCCTAGAGATCCCCACATGCTCAAATGGGCAGAGGTGATGGCCCGCCATGGCGAGGGTCCTATCATCAGCTTTGGTGGCGAGTTCTTCAGCTAGCTGGAAGGCCAGTTACTCATGGTTGAGGACTACCCATACGGTGGTACGGATTACAGAGAGGATCCTGACTTGGTGCTACCCGAGGGTGAAGCATTGGAAGACATGCACTATTACATATGGGCGGATTGTTCCACAAAATATTTCCACGTTTTCAACATTTGTGGGTTAAAAAAATTATTTTTATATTTTTTGTTTTTCAAGGCGGAAAAACCATGGCAATATCCACGCTTTGTAATGTTCCACGAACTTTCGTCAATAGAGGGATGAACTATTTAGGTTTCACTATTTGTAAGTCCCCTTTATTTTTCATATTCTTTTTCTCTTCATTATTATCCTATATACTTTGCTACCATAGGAAACACCTCATCACCATCATCTCTAACTCTTTTACCACCTTCAACATCTTTGCAATATGCTTCCATTCTCTCCCAATGGAGCTTACATCCCAAAATGTGCTTGTTAAATGGAACATATTTCCTCAAGCTACTTCCACTCAATGGTATTCAGAACTTCCCCATCCTCTCTCCTCTACACCATCACCACTATCTCAATGAACACAACTAATGCTCACCACTTGAAAACTTATCATCATTATACTTTACTTTCATTGCAACCACTCCTCTATTGCAATATTGATCTTCAAATTGTTTCTCCTATTCTTCATATTTTCTATTTATTGGCATAAACTCTTCTTACTAGAGAAATTTCTACTTCTCCATGATGAACACATCATGTATTCCTTCATCATCTTCATCTTCAATATTTATAGTTATCTACTTTGCATTTTCACTTAAACATCGTATTCCATGACAAACATGCATGTGTATTCCTTCATCATCTTCCTATTCAAGATTTCTCTACTACTTTGCATTTTCATCTCAACAACTTATTCACTTTGGCAACATCATTGTTTCGTGTTTTATTTGGTCCATTCCACTTTCTTTTCTTTTGTTGCACATTCCACTTGACCTACAACAAAATCAACACAAAATATTATGGGATATTCATATTATATTATAAGTTATGGTTATTTATGTATCTATAATACTAATAACACCAATGTTTGTAACGTTTGGGGGTTGTCAACTTGAAATGCTTTGTTGGAAGTTAAAGTCCTTATTGAGTTTTCAAAGCATGTTGAAGCTGCCATTACTTGTTGCCTTTACACACTACTTGGGGTCCTTATAATACTCCTTGCATTTTTTCAATTACTTCATTTGTGGTGAGTGCTCCACTACTATAGGGATATATATACCATAGGTAGCTCCATAGTGGTGGTGAAATAATGAAATACCAAAGCATATTGCCACAAAGCTCGTATGGGATCATGACTTGTATCTAAAATTTGGGTTAATGGTGAGGACATTAAAAGTAACTCTATGATAGCACATGGGTTCTTGGTTTCTACACCATCGTCGAGGGTTTTGATGTCATAATTCGTTTGTTGGAGTCTGTATGTTGGATGCGCCTGAGGGTTTCGTGGTCTGACCTAAGCTTGGCTCATGGTCGTCATCCCACCATGAAGGTTGCATATGCAAGAATGGTGACACCTACACACGCAGGTAACTCTACGATAGCACATGGGTTCTTGGTTTCTACACCATCGTCAAGGGTTTCGATGTCATAGTTCGTTTGTTGGAGTCTGTATGTTGGATGCGCCTGAGGGTTTCGAGGTCTGGCCTGAGCTTGGCTCATGGCCATCAGCCCACCATGAAGGTTGCATATGCAAGAATGGTGACAACTACACACGCAGGTAACACTACGATAGCACATGGGTTCTTGGTTTCTACACTATCGTCGAGGGTTTTGGTGTCATAGTTCGTTTGTTGGAGTCTGTATGTTGGATGCGCCTGAGGGTTTCGTGGTCTGACCTGAGCTTGGCTCATGGCCGTCATCCCACCACGAAGGTTGCATATGCAGGAATGGTGACAACTACACACGCAGGTAACACTACAATAGCACATGGGTTCTTGGTTTCTACACCATCGTCGAGGGTTTCGATGTCATAGTTCGTTTGTTGGAGTCTGTATGTTGGATGCACCTGAGGGTTTCGTGGTCTGACCTAAGCTTGGCTCATGGCCGTCAGCCCACCACGAAGGTTGCATATGCAGGAATGGTGACAACTACACACGCAGGTAATACCCTTATTGTCTTTCTTGTTAATTTGAATTGATACGAATACAAACTCAAGTTCTAACCGGTATATTTTTACTTACTTGGCAGGTAATAGTTTGGCCCTCTCCATTTGTGTGGTTACTGGTTGATGGTACAGGTTTAGACTTGGAGGCGTTTGCAATTGGTAAGCTCAGAGTCCACATTTCATTACCTCTTCCTCTCGCCTCTGTGGAGTGTTCATCGAGGGTTTCGATGTCATAGTTCGTTTGAATGTTTGGTTCTCTATTTAATCTCTGCGTTTTCCTATGTATAAGATCCAAGTGTATGCGTAGAAGAAATGGGGTTTAAGAAGGTCGCCCTGTTTTCCTGTAGCATGAGAATCTATAAATGGTAACTGTTGATAGATATTCCATACTGAATAAAATCGTTTTGTTCTTCTGTGTAGGCGATTTAGTTTAAACGTTTCTGTTTCCCAAGATACTTTTGCCTCATTTCTAAATTATTTTCATGGGACCTGGGCTTTTGGAATTCTACCTAGGGTTTCGATACCTGACCTGGGCGTCTATCATTTTGTTGGTGTCAATGTGGGATTCGATCCTTGGATTTCGTCAGGTTTCTAGAGTTGCAATATAAACCTTAGAGTCTGCGTCCATAGGGTTTGAGCAGTAATAATCCTTGAAGTAACTGTTGTGTTCTAATATGGTTTCGATAAATCGTGTTTACTGTGTAATGTTCCCATAATTGATTTCCTGAGTGATTTAAATTATGAGTTTTGGTTCTTTCTTTACTACTGCGTTTCTGGAATTTCATAAATAGAGATACAAAAGAGTTTAAATGGGTGGAATGTTAAAGGGATTCGATCTCAGTTCTTGCGTTTGAAACCCAACGCTTGTTTGTATTTAATGTATGCGGTTTTGATGAAAGATGGTTGTGGTGCTAATGATTGTTAATTCATTTGATTGAAAGATGACTATGTAAAAGCCTCTTGCGTTTTCATTAAAGTTGTAAAAGTAATGGAATGCCTGAGTCTACGTTTGCAAATTGTAATTTCCTTGATATGGTTGAAGCACTAGATCTAGCTACAGGATAAGACTATAACAGCGCATACATCCTCATAAATTAAGCCATAGGAAAGAAATACGCACGACAAAGCCATGGTATGTATCACATTTAATGTTTGGTGTTTCCTGTCTACTTTATATGTGTATAGAAGATTGTGTAGTCATGCAATGGTTATCTGTGTAAGCAACTTACATCTCGAGGACCAACTTCAGCACAGGGACCACACAGGAGTGCTGAAGTTGATAGAGATCAAAATTATGTTATAAATTATTTTACTGTTGTTTTAGCGCTAGTTAGAAATTTCGATGGTAATTGTGAGGAAATTTTGCTTCTGTAGACCATATTGCTAAATTGAAAGGTAACACAGGTGGCTTTTATTTTCTATAGTACAAGGTACTATATTTGTACCCACACTTCAGATCTAATTTTTGGTTTAATGTTGACGTGTAGATTTTCAACGGCACCTCTCTTATTGTTATTTGATCAATAGAGAGAAATGAGGGATATTTTTATTTGGCATCCCACCACCCTTCCTTATACTGTGATGATGAACTTTCAGGCTATATTGGACGGTTGTACATTTGAGAGAGATATGACTGGTTGTACCTTCCCCACCTTGATTGAGATATGATTGGTCTTGTGGTACCTTATCTTTCACTTGTGTTTAATGGGGTCATTTACCCTCCTTGAGTAACTTTTTTAAAACCACATTGTTGAAGTTTTGCTCTTATAGAGTACTACGGTTGTTTGGCCACATTTGGAGCATACCCTTGGTTCTAAGGGTCATGGGTCCCAAGGCTACCACCTTCAGGCTCGAAGTGCAGCTGACAATGGAAGACACAAGTGTAGTTTATTACCACCATGCAAATTTAATTTGACCTTTCAATTACCATCACCATTTCCTCTCATACGACGTCCCACAACCGTTTCTCTTGACACCCACTCTTAATTCATTCATTCTGTATGCATTTCACTATGCAACCGTCTCAGATTCTCACTGCGTTTTCCCTCAATTAGTTTATCAATTCAATATGACCCACGCCCGCCGTCCGAGGAGTGTTGCCAACGGTCGTGGGTCATACTGAATTGATAAACTAATTGAGGGAAAACGCAGTGAGAATCTGAAACGGTTGCATAGTGAAATGCATACAGAATGAATGAAGAGTGGGTGTCAAGAGAAATGGTTGTGGGACGTCGTATCAATGTGATTGTAAGGCACTCTTTGAAGGTGAAGTCCACAATTTTAAGTTTTTTCCCCATTTTCATGCCTTTTTGTAAGACAATAAGGAGGGTAGTGGCATCAACATTGAAAATGGTTTCCATCCAAACCTATCAAGTGTACTTTTAGTCTGTAGTATTCTTTTCTCCGAATTGTAGCTACAGTTCGGAGAAAAGAATACTGCTGACCTAAAAGTACACTTGATAGGTTTGGATGGAACAGATTATCGTGGACATCTATGTTGTCGTATTTTTGGTTTAATGTTGACATGGAGATCTTCAACTATACCTCTCTTACTGTTATATGATCAATATGTTTATTTTATTACCTATTACTGATTGAATAATTAAATACTTGTTGTACCTTCCCCACCTTGATTGAGTTATTATTGGACTTCTGGTACCTTGTCTTTGACTTGTGGTTAATGTGAACATTTACCCTCCATTTTTTTTATACCACCTTGTTGAATTTTTGGTCTTATAGAGTACTTAACTTTGATCACCTGTGATCAGTTGTGGTGTGCTGATAATCACTTCTTTTATGTTGAGACTTGGTTGAAGTTTATAATTTTTGTGACTTTATTTATGTTGAGTTATGTACTGTGCTTGACTGTCATTGACCTAATTAACTCCAGTCATTTCTCTCTCTCTGGTTTGTACACACCCTCTTGTAGGGTCAGCTGGTTCCTAGAGAAGACTAGCCTCTCCGAGGCACAAACAGTCTTTTCTGAAAGTAACACTTCTAAGTATATTTTCAAGAATAGTTTCACACCCAGGTTGGCATCTTAAACTATATCTCTATTTTTGTTATATGATATATATGTTTATTTTATTACATGTTACTGAATATTAATAGTTTATCATTTTAGTTTGCTTGTTAGTGTAACTCATTATAACAGTTTTGAATATACCAAAGAGCCTGTGTTAAGAACTTATGGGTTGTACATTTGGAGTTCTTGGTTTCAAGAGGTAAGTATTTAGACTGACTAATGTATATCCATGGAATACTTTTTTCTGGAAATTTGTTTTTATTGTTCCTATTGGCATTTGTGCTGTGGAACTAATGTGAATTGTGTTAACTATTATTAGCTGATACAGGGGCACATACTACCTTAAAGGTGTTTGATTGTTATGGCATTCTTGTTTTTTATTAAATGTTCTTTTGCACATTGACTTTTTGCTCACATCATTCAAGAAACGTTTATAACCCTGCACTGTAATCACAGCATCTAACTGCATGAAATTTGGGACACTGTTACTTTATCACATGTGCATGTGCTCTCTGTTTTCTACCTTTGAATGCAAATGACACAAAAACCTATCTCGGTGGTTACAAATATGCATTTGGATATTTGTATACTGGGGTAAATTGTGAGGCGCAACATGTAGTCATGTCCTTCAAGGCACTGTTCATGCTATGTATTGATATTCAACATGGTGCTTAATAATTATGTATTTGCTTGTTTTAAACATATAAGCTCGCAACTAAATTAGTGAGGTTTATATCTATAATGATCTAAAAACATCTGAAGGCTCACTATTGTCCAGGGTCTCAAACACCACCTTTCACAAAAAATTAGCATTTCTTTAGTTCATTGTGCTGTCAGTTGACCATAAAAATATTATATATGTCCTGGAAGGGCAAGGCAGAATCAGTTGATATTCCTCACTCGACACCCAATTGATTACCTGGTCTTTTCCATTGACAAGAAATTAGGATCATCTCCATTTAGGGAATCTTATAGCAGTGAGTCCCCTGAGGGGGGCTGCAAGTGATGTACCCACTGGTAATGAACCAGATCTTTGCTTCCAATTGAGGGAAGATGGTCCCTTTGAAGATAGAAGGCTTCCTCTAATTGTATCATGCCTTGGCCTTAAGACAGGAAATTCAATGAAATTGGGAGTCCTTGATTGAGACTAAACCATTTTAGTGGAGAGATTTCATCCAAAACTGATCATAGAATGAGATATAGACACTGTGGGAAAACACATGATGATGTTGATTTGTGTATGATTGCATATGCAGCTAGAAAATATATAGAAGGTGGCATGAAATCAAATGAAATTCTGGGTAACAGCAAGTGCAGAGAAGTTTCATGTGTCACATAAGAAGACGGCAATAGATTATGGAGAAAATCCCATCTCCATGAAGTGTTGTATGGAGTCAGAAATATTTGCATGGGAGATGTAAACATGGTTGTGATACATGTAAAATTGTGTGATTTGTCTTTGTTTGAAGTTGTTTGGTCTTAAGTGAATACATCTTCCCATTTGAGTGCATGGTAATTGCATTGTTTGCATGTGGTGCCTATATAGTTCTATGGTATTTTTGGCAAATCCTCTTACATAAAGGGCATTTGATAGTGAAAATTTATGCAGCTCATCAAAATTTGCAATTGGGATCTTTATTTGTTTTGGTTTTTATTGGGTTGATGCATTCATTGGATCAGGTGGCCTCTAACATGGAAGCTAAGTTGGGCTCTTCTATTCTGCCCTACAAAGAGTTGCTTGTTCAAAAATGCAGTGAGTGTTGAGAATTGAAAACCGTAGCAGACCGTGCTCATACATTGCAAAAAGTTGTTTAAGCCTTATGATTATTCAAAGGACACAAGGATGTGAAATCTGAGCTTGAAGAAGAACAATTTGCAAAGCATTGAAACATATTGATAGCATATTTGAAGGACTTGTGTTATAACTTGAAGACTGAGCATATTCTTTGTGACCAAATTGAAGTTGAGCTTGAATAGTGTTATGGGAGAACATCAGTTATATCTTCATGAAGACCGAGCCTATTCTTTGTGACCAAATTGAGTTTGAGTTTGAATATTTGTGCCATTAAAAGACAAAACTTGAAGTTGAAGAATTGATTGTTGAAAAGGGATAAGTATGAAAACTACTTGAACAAATTTTATTTCTGTTACTGCTTATCATAAAGACTTATGGTAACTACTTTAAGGAATACAATGCAAGATTATTTGTTTGATGAAGTTTGATAGAATTGGAAACCATCATTAAGCAGACTTGTTTACAGATCTGAAAGGAATCATTGAGATGTAAGAGATGGTTCATGAAAAGTGCTTTCAGTCTATTTGAAGCCAATCTATGATTGTATCGTTGCATTCAATTTTTTTTTTAACTCCCAGGTATCGTCTCTATATCGACGAACATCAATGTAGGCTATACAAAATGTTTCGATGCAGTTGTTGAACCTACCACGAACGTTTGGGAATGCAACCGTGGATATTGCGACAATGATTCGTGGAACTATAAAAGTATCTTCCACGCAGGTGTTGAATCTGCCACGAAAGATTGTGAATGGATTTGTGTATTTTACGACAAATATTCGTGGAAGGTTCAACACATTCGTGGAAATTTATAGGAGTTGTGCGTCTATATAGAGACGAAATTGCGTGGAAGGATTCATTTTCCGTGGATATGAGAAGTGTTGTGTTGTTGACACGTGGCATCAACGAAACGTTGCTATTGCCACGAAGTGGAAGTTTCGTCTCTATATCCACGAATTTCTTTCCACGAAAAAAACAAACCCGAATCGTTGAAACAAGGACGAAAATTCGTGGTTATTACAACGAACTTTCGTGGCAAATTAGACCATATGTAGTAGTGATGGGTAAGAACAAAAACCTTTGTATTTTTTAGTTTTGTATATTTATGATTTTTTTAATGCAGTGCTGACAAGTATATAACATGTGTGTGCAGACGTGGGCATCGTATGGCCCGTGGGAGCCTCTCTTCTGGCAAGGAGAGATAGAGGTGGGGAAGCAGTTGTGCCCCAAGGTGTTCATGCTGCCATCGTGGAGATGGAGGAGGTGTAGAGGAACTTGTCCCAGCTAACAGTAGATGTTCCTGAGCCAGCAGTGGATGACTTACCGAGACCTATGCAGAGGTTTGGAGTTGGGGCGTCGGTACGCTTCAACGCCTTACTCCGCAAGGTAGCGAGGACTGTGGATTGCTTCCTCACCCAACGACAGAGAGATGTTCGTCGTAGGGGTGTACGAGCCAGGCGTCAGGCCTGATGACGTCAGTATACTTGTACTGAGAGCTTAGAGGCCTCAAATTTTGTACTACTGAAAGCTACAAGGCTTCAGATTTTTGTAGAGACTCACTGAAAGCCTTCGTGCTTCAGATTTTTGTACTAGCACTACTTTTGATGATATATATATACAGACATTCTCAGCGATTTATACATTATGTGTTTTAAAAATGATGAATAATGTGATCTTGTTCATATGTTTGCTTTTATACAGTACATTATTTACAAGTCGTGAATGCTTTTACATATTATGAGTATTATGTGTGTGTGATGTACCAATCTAGAATGAAGTTGGCCATCGAGTCAGCAACTGTGTTTAACTCTCGTGGAATGTGTAGGTATTGAATGGATTCAAATGACCTTTCCAGGAGACGTACTCGTCTAAAGAGACGGAGCAAGGTAGGATCACGGATAGCGTAGACCCGGTTAAGGTAGGAAACCACTAATTGATAATCCATGTGGATGACAATGTGGTTCATACCCAAGGAAGTAGCATCGGTTAGGGTTCCAATTATCGCCTGATACTCTGCGGCATTGTTGGTTGCAAATCCGAGGCAACTTCCTCCTGAGTTGATGAGCTCTCCTGTTGGGGAATATAGTACCCAGGCTGTCGAGGCATGGTTACGAGTATGCCAGTTGGCACCGTCCGCGAATCCATAGCACGTTGCCATTTGCACATGCAGACAGAACATGGTATAAGAAGCGGAAACAAGATCTAAAGACACTAAAAAATAAACGCGTCACACCACACAAAAACACACCATGTATAGTATATACAAGGAAATCTATGCATGACAGGTTCAGGCATAGTACCTCTTTAGGTAAAGCCCATTACGGGGTTCACCCAAAGAGATTCCATCATAGTCTTCAAGCTCGTAAGCTCCCTTTTCCAAAACATGTTTGACAATGTAAGGTCCATGCCACATGGACTCGAACTTTCCTGCTCCTAGTTTATCATGCTTCTAGTCGTATGTGAGGACCAGGTCACCCTCGTTGAAGACACGAGGTTCAACAGACTTGTCGTATTGAACTTTGAGGTGTTTCTTGTGTGCTTCATTGGCAAGGGAAGCATCTCGGCGGGACTCGTCAAGTTTTGCTAAGTACAGGAAACGTTCTTCCTCGGTAGTAGTGTTAGGAAGAAGTTCGACAGCAAGTTGTAGAGACGGAATTTCGCACTCTATAGGAAGGATAACCTCCAATCCATACACCAATTGGAAAGGAGTAAAACCTGTGGCGGTTTTAACGGAAGTTCTGTAGGCCCATAATGTTGAAAAGAGCATGTTATGCCAGTTGGACTTATGCGTACCTACCATCCTTTGGACCATAGTTTTCAAGACCTTGTTAATGGCCTTGACCTGTCCATTGGACTGCGAGTAGTAGGGTGTTGAGTTTTCATGGCAAAAACCCAATCTATCACTCAGTTCATCAACCATATGGTTCTGAAATTGAGAACCATGGTTGGTCACTATCGCCTGCGGAACTCCAAACCGCGTTATTACATGATTGAACATGAAGAGTGCGGTGATTTTGCCGTCGTTTTGGTATGTAGGAATTGTCTCGACCCACTTTGTAAACTAATCCATAGCTATTATGATGTAACTATGCCCCCCGGCCGAGGTAGGCTTACAGTGCATAAAATAGATGCCCCATTTTGCGAAGGGGCCTACGACAATAACCGGGTGTAACGAGGCGAGATGGGTGCGCTTCTTCGTATGGAAGTGTTGGCATGGAGGACATTTTTTTACGGCCTCAATACAATCTTTGAAGATAGTAGGCCAGTAATATCCTGCGCCTAAAATATTCTGGGTTGTAGGCATCCCAGAGAGGTGACCGCCACATGCCCCAGCGTGACAGTCATTCAGAATGCGTTCAGCCTCATCGTGAGTTAGACAACGTCAAAGAATTGAATCGACGCCACGGCGGTACAAAGTATCACTTATGATCAGATAATACTTCGCATGGTGACGTATTCTACGACGGTTGTCGCAAGACAGTTGAGGATTGAAGCATTGAGTTTGAAGATATAATGAAATATCTCCATACCACGGATCATTCATACTGATGAGAAACAATGATTCGTCCGGAAAAGAATCATTGTGCTCAACTTCTACATCAAGACGGGGAAGGTCACAAATAAGCTCAGCAAACACCAAAGACTTTTTAGACTTGGCTTTCTCGAAAAGAAGGTCGAATTCTTGCAATATCACAATCCAACATGAATACTTGCCCCCAAGCACCTGACGTGTCAGTATTTGGTACATGGGGTTCAAGTCTCCGATAATGGTGGTGGTGCAGAGAAAGATATAGTGCTGGAACTTTTGGATGGCGATGACCGCCGCGAAAGCAACTTTTTCGACATGTGAATATCTAGTTTCAGTTTCAGTGAGACCCTTACTTGCATAGTATATTACATGTTCCTGAGCGTTTTGATCCTCCTATACCAAAACCATGGCGATAGTGGTAGCAGAAGCAGCAAGATATAAGATGTAATCTCGGAAATAGTTTGGCGGTTGGATGACGGGGGCATGCGTGATGGCATGTTTGATGCTGTTGAAAGATTTTTGAGCTTGGTCGTCCCAAATGAACAGGACATCTTTCTTAAGCAGCTTCATATACCCTTGAGTCTTCTCCGCGAAGTTACAAACAAAACGCCTTAAATAAGTCGCCTTCCCTTGGAGACTTTAAAGTTTCGTCACGTTAGTCGGAGGTGGTAGGTTGTCAATGGCCTCCATCTTTAAGGGATCGATACGGATCCCATCCTTCGAGACAATAAACCCTAAGAGGCGTCCAGACTCTATGCAGAAGATACACTTATGAGGATTCAGACGGATATTGTACCGTCTGCATCTGAGGAAAATGGCCGTCAGATGATCCATGTGGAACTCACGCTGCTTTGAATGAGCAGGGAGATCGTCCAGGTAAGGTTCCACAAAGTCCTTAATGTCATGGAAGGCATATGACATGGCTCGGTGGAACGTGGCGCCAGCGTTTTTAAGGCCAAACGAGAGTTTGCGATATGCAAACGTCCCCCAAGGACAGATGAAAGTCGTCTTATGTTGGTCGGCTGGGTTGATCTCAATCTGGTTGTAACCAGAAAAGCCATCCATGAATGAAAAGATGACGCTCCCGACACAATTGTCGATGATCTGGTCAATGAACGGGGTTGGGTAGTTGTCCTTTGGACAAGCCTTGTTAAGGTCCCGATAATCGACACAGACGCGAATGGTGCCCTTCTTTTTGTTCACAGGGACAACGTTTGAGACCCAATCTGTCAACGGGACAGGATAGATGAAGCCAGCCTTTAAGAGATTTTCAATCTCTGCCTTAATCGCTGCAGTCTTCCGGGGGTGTACCGGTCGCAACTTTTGACGTACAGGTTTGATGTCGGGATAGGTTTTTATTTCGTGAGAAACAATCGCAGGGTCTATCCCAGGCATCTCCTCATAGGACCAAGCGAACACTTCTTGCAATCGCTTGAATAAGGCCGTACCAATAGCTATTTCTTCAGGGGAACACTTCTGGCCTATGCGAATTTGTTCCACTACACCAGGTTTTAGCGAAATGTCTACCAGGGTGGTAGGCTCAATGTTGTCCACGTTGCCCTCAGAGTTTGAAAGACATGTAAGTATGGGAGAATGAGGGAACGGGTAGGGATCCGGTGAAAAGATGGCGCTAATGTTGTCCTCTATGTACTCCCAAGGTGGAAGAAAAGATGACCTATGGTGGAGGTCATCCCACAGACCATCATCAACATTCATGACTTCCATGATGGTCTCGTCTGAATGAAAAGTCCGAAGTAAGAGATCAGGGAGAGATGATGCCCGTTGTAGAGAACAGGGTAGGGAGGCCAAAGTTAAGTGGTCCTCCGGTGCTGATTGGATAGCCTCGTAAATACGTTCAGCGAGAGAAAGAGGCATCGTGTCTCCAATCAGGTGTGTTGTGGCTTCGTCTGGTACAAGCCAAGTATCAGTGGAGTAACATGAAATCTCTGCGGAGATCATGTTCACCGAGGCAACATGATTAGGGGGGTCCGAAGTGGGAAAAATGCCCATGAGAGATGAATCTTTCAAGAGGCCAACCCCTATACTCTCATACTGTTTTGACGTTTGTCCAATGGAAGGAACATGGTCACCAGGATGAGTAGTAGTGTCTGGTGTGCAAAAATCTAACTGGTTGACAGTAACAATTCGTCCTTGATGGGGGAATTGTACTACGCGGAAGACTGAAGAGGCTACCGCTTGCATGGCATAAAACCAGTTGCGACCAAGCAAGAGATTATAATCTATTGGGGCGGAGACCACTTCCACATTGATGGTCACGGTCTTTCCGCCTAGCTCAACTGCGAGAGCTTGTAATAGCCCATGAGGTTGAAAGCCACATCCGTCGAATGCTTTCAACGTGGTAGGAGAACGATTTAATTCGAGAGAGTCGATGGCTCTCCAACAGGCGATCGACATGACAGAAGTAGAGGCGCCTTCGTCCAAAAGAGTACGATGGACAATTTTCCCAGTAATGTTTGCAGCTACTTTGAATGCGAGTTGATGGGAAAGCCTCGGCTTGAAGTAGTCAAGTCGGAACATGATGGTATTCGAAGAATGAGGGTCAACCGCACCGATTGCTGCAAGGAGAGTTTTGCGTTGATTAGGACAATTCTGCAAAACTCCCAGCGTGGACATGGCGCAAGGGGCTTGCGCCAAGTCTTCTACGATATTGTAGTTCTGTGCTTCCCGGGCATTAGGATTGAAAACAACTTTTCTAATCGTTCTCTTAGGAGGACTTCTCAATGGTGAGAGAAGTTGACGGTACAGTGACATCAGGTATAGAGTTGGAATTTTTTTCAGTATTACTTCCAATAGGTTCTTTCGAAGAGATCGGGTCGTATGATCGCGAGCAATTGTTCAAATTGATCGTCTCGTTACGTACCATGAGAACATGCGCGGTATTGGATGGTTCCCCCTGGGCGAAGGGATTTTGAGCAATCATCTGCTGGTTTTAAGCAAGAAACGGGTCGTTGAGGACTGCGGGAGTGGGTTTACCCCTAAGAAACTTTTGGACTTCGTCTCTATGGGGACACTCTTTGGAGAAGTGATCATCTCCACACAGTAAACAAGGATACTTTAGCTTCCTCTTTTGTTTGGTGTCCTCGGGAGTGCTCTTTTGTTCCTGCTGGGTAGAAGATTTCTTAGGTTTTCCCTTGTTTTTCTTCTTATTCCGGACTTCTGAGGTGAAGCTGATGAGACAAAATTCACTTCTTCAGTAGCAGCAGGAGCGGATGACTTGGTGGTGCTGAGACCAGCCTACATTGGTGATGGGGACGAACCCTGGGGGTGCGAAGAACCAACAGTTTGATGGGGAGGCTGGGTGTGAAGGGATCCAATGATGCCATCGGATTTAGGGTCCCTTAAGCGATTTCGCGGGGTCGTTAGCGTCACAGGGTGCGTCGGGAAGAATATCAAACAATGTGCCAAATTGAGTATAAACTAAGTCTAGCACATGGGCACGCACGATGGCTTGTTCTTCAGTGACAGCACCTCCCATGGCAACATCTCGTGCTATGACAGGAATGAGGGAATTCGTAAACCAGTCTGATAGGAGTTGGTCTGGGATAGGAGCTTTAATGAGACGATGTCTCCTTCGCCACTCATGAATATGATCAGAAATGTGAGTGGCGGTATTCTGACGGAGCGAGGTTAAAAGCTCGGTACCAGTTTCATACCGCATAGGCAGTTGGAAATGAGTCAAAAAGTTCATGGCAAGAGAACCAAAATTAGGAAAAGAGTGGGGTGGTAGTTCGATATACCATTTGGCAGCCGAACCAGTGAGAGTCCTTTGAAACAATCTAAGACGGATCGAGTTGTCTATTAAGGAATTAGATGAACACCATAAATGGTATGTCATCACGTGGTTTTTAGGATCTTCACCCGGCTTACCATCAAATTTTGGGATATCAGATGGAAGTTTCACCGGAATAGGTGACCAATTAGTTCCGTGGTAAATGGGGTCGTTGGTTAAACGAGATAGGTCAGGTAGGTCCAAGGTAGCCAAAAAGGACAGTTGTGGATTAGGTTGCGCGTATTGATAGTATGAATAAGGCGTGTAAGGACCAGTATGACCGTAGGGTGTACCAGGAGGAAACTAGTCGTAGGGGGGTGTGCCGCCCGGACCGTAAGGGGGTCCGCCATCATAAGGTGGTCCATTCCAATAAGGTGGGGGTCCACCTCCACCATCGGGAGGAGGTGGGGGTCCACCGCCACCACCGGGAGGAGGTGGGGGTCCACCGCCACCACCGGGAGGAGGTGGAGGTCCTCCGCCACCGCTGAGAGGAGGTGGGGGTCCATAACCATAATACGGTGGCTCGCCACCTCCTCCGCCTGGAGGGGGTGGTGGACCACCGCCGCCGCTAGAAGGATGGGGGGCCCCACCACCTCCGCCGCCGAAAGGATGAGGGTCTCCACCACCACTACCGCAACCATGATAATTAGATCTGCCACCGCCTCCTCCTGGAGGGGGTGGTGGACCACCTCCACCGCCTGAAGGGAAATGTCCTCCTCCACCATAATAGGGTGGTCCTCCGCCGCCTCCGCCTGGGGGGGGTGGTGGACCATTCTCGCCACCGCCGGAAGGGTGGGGGCCGTTGTTGGTAAAATGAGTTGGACCTCCGCCATAAGGGAGAGGTATGCCCCCTCCTAAGTTAGGTGGGTGCCCGCCGCCTCCACCAGGAGGTGGGGGGGGACCGATCGGGGGTGGTGGCGCTTGAGGGATAGTTGGCTGGGGTCCATATTGTAAAATGGGTTGTTGCCCCCATAGAGTGTAAGTATTTCCAGGATAAGGTATCCCGTATGGTGTGTTTTCGGGATTGGGTTGGCCCGACACAGGGTTAACAGAACCTGGATACGCTTGACTCCATGAGGGTAGAGTTACATTGGATGGCCCCCCAACATGAGATAATCCCATGGTGGATGGTCTAGCGGGTTGGGGAGGTCCGTTGGGGATTCCACCGCCTACGTTCTGGTTAGGAAATGGGGGTTTCCCCCCAGCCACAATAGGCTGACCACTATTCAAAGATTGAACCAACATAGATTGTTAATTAGCTACAGTAGTAACAATGTTACCAATGAGATCATCTGGGGGAATGGAGTATCCTCCCCTCGAATTTTGAGGTGGGGGAGGAGCTGGTAAAGTAACTGCGGTAGTAACGGGTGTGTTGGATTGTTGTTGTTCAACCGATTGGGAAGTAGGAAGTACCGAACTGGTCTCCTACCTGGGAGATACATGTGCAGGGATGGATGGTTGACCAGTTTCAGCGGTGGTCGCATGCTGTGTGGATGATTCTTGGGACTCGAAAGATAAAGAGCGACCTGGGATCGGTCGGACGTCGAATCTTATTTGAAAGTTCCGACTTCGAAACTCCTCACCCATGGAATGTAAACAAGCCAATCGCTCGCAATAAGGTGTCAAGCGGTCGTTGGGACTAGCCTGACTGGGTGGGGGTGCAACGGCAAAATGAGCCACTAGGTGGCTGGTAGAAGATGTCCAATAAGCTGTTGAAGGACCAACAACTACTGCGGGGTTGTCCTGCGGTTGATTTATCCATTCCAACGATCCAGGTTCTCCTGGCATAGCAGGAGAGAGGTCTTGCGAAGTGGGAATTTGTGCTTCTTCATCCTGCGAGGGATGAGAGGCAGGGGAATCCGGAGGAGTATGTGGAAACAAATGTCCTCCAATATTCAAAGCGGGGTTTTCCACTTCTTGTGACCCAACCCTGGCATGAGGATCCATCCTCACCCTCGAAATTACCTCCTAATTAAGGGGATATTCGGGTGGCAAGTTTTGGATTCCGCGAGACCTTCTCCAAGGAAAGTCAGCCAGAGTGACTGAAACAAAAAGTTTCTGCTGAGGGTATTCTACAAAAGAAAAGCAGTCCAGAAAAACCTACTCAAACTAAGGCAAAAAGCAGACTTATGTGACAGAGTGGATTCAAAGTATGGAACCTCACGGGATTATCAAGGCATCGCAAACCGCTATATACTGCAGGGTCCAACAATATGACGCGACAAGGAGGATTGGGACCGTACCCTTACCTGCATACCCGATTACCTGGACAATACGTGCATGCTAATCTCCCTGAGTGTTTTTATCGGTGTATTGCTTTGCCAAGACGGCCAAATGGTTAACTCAGTTGGTTTCAGGAATCCTAGTGGTGTCTCCCGATATACTCAAGGTACGTGGGAGCTCAAATCCATAGTGGTGTTGTCTAATGCACAACCGTTTGGCAAGAGACCTTCCGATATACTACCGAGTACGTGATACACCCTTCAATATACGCCAAGTACAGATTATGGTACTTGGTGGGTACGTGAAGGAGCTCGATATACCGATAAGTACGTGGAAGACTACAATACCCCCGGGATACAGTGCTGGCAAATAACGACAGCTACCACGCTTATTGACGTCGGAACACGTCTCTAACTTACACACAAGTTTCTAAATATTTTACCATAGTTCTACCGTTAATTTTATCTTGGACGGTTAGGTGAATGCATGAGGTGAGTACATAATCGGAAACATAATGCAAGCCCTAGCTACATGCAAAAAGTATGTTTTTCTTCCGATGAGTGCTACCTATAGGATGGAGAAATATTCTTTGTCTTTCCAACAATTTTGCCAAAGTCATGCAATGCAACCCAATCCCAACTCTACGAAAAATTATAATGAAACATTCTTTTCCTTTTTCAACAAAACAAAAAATCACAACACTACTAATCCAAATCACAACAGTTTTTCCTTTTCTCTTTATTTTCAAAGCAAAATGACACTAGGTAATGAAAAGAGAGGATTCTAAGATAGAGTATGCACGCTTTTCAATTTCACTTTCAATGGTCTAAAAGCGATAAGAATTAAAAATGCATCTATCTTTCCTTAGCATGGAACTAACTTTGCAACAACTGAAACATGCTTCGAGTCTTTCAAGAAGATGAACGATTCATAATTCAAGAAAAACGCAACTGATCACACATTCATTCAATTTTTTCCAAAAAATGCATGAGCAAAACATTCCAATGCACGAATTTTCTTCAACAATGCTCGAGAAATGACGGGAAAGAAATACTTTTAATTATTCAATGGATGCATCACAAGATTAGCTTGATAGCAACTACACTTATAGATGTAAATGACTGAAAAGAAAACACTACTTGCAGCACTCAGTACACTCAGAAAATTCAAGAAAAGACAAGCACTCAGTTAGACTGGAAGACACACAAAACTCAAAATCAGACAGTAGCAAGCAAACCAAGCAAGCCAAGCTCAAAAGAATAATGCAAATGAGGTCTGGGAGTTGATCTAATGTAGTAACCAAATTAGTTAATGGAGAGGAGGGAATGCAAGGGTGAGCGGATGAAGGTGGAGGAGACAAAAGTATCCACCACTACTGGTTCTCAGACTTGTCCAAGACGGAACCCAAAACCAATCCAAACCAAGCCAAACACTCAACACACAAATCAAAGATGGGATCTTTGGCTGGATCTTGCAGCACAGAGGGAGTTCATACAGCAAACCAAAGCTCAGATCAAAAGATGGAGAGGGGATGCCTGCATGTCAAATTCGACAAATCGGCGCACCCTGTGTTTGTACACAGTACGACGTCGTAGTTCACCAATGCGGGAAGTGCAACGGTGTCACGGTCTGCCAATGAAAAGACTGCGATGAGTGACCAACAGACAAAGAACAGAGACCAGGAAAGACACAGTGTCGCTCTGTTTTCACTAACCAAGTGCGACAAGCGAGATCTAAGTTCTGAAATGGATCAGATCTCCAAGCAATGAACCATGAAATGGTTTGGAAATGAGTAGTATAAACTCAGAGGAAGTAGATCAGAGTCTTCGATGTGAAGATCTAATGGTGAATATCGAATCAAGAAGCAAGTGACAAATAAAAGGCTTGTGTCAAGCAATCAACTGAAAATGACTCCCAGATTGACAACTATTAAGACAAAATGAACTTTCCCCGGTATGGTCGCCATATTTGTTTCACGGACAATCTACCGAGAGCAGACTCAAGGCCTGATCTCCCTAGCTTAACGTAAGTCTAGAACAAATAGGACATAACATAAAATACTTTCCTAGATCTTGCAGAAGTACAAATGTAAGGGTAGATCGCTTACCTTAGATTTGTAGATCCCTTTCTCCTTCGTTGGTCCAATGCTCCAGCGCTGCCAGATTATGGATAGCTAAACCATGTTGAACATGTAACAGACCACGAGAAGTGAAAGCATATATCTCACATGACAGATCTAAGTTAACAGTTAAGAAGGAAAACTCTAAACATTATCGAAGAGACAACATTTATGGAAAGCAATTATACTAACTGTATTAAAGAGTGGAGAAGTACAATAGATAAGAAGATTACAACCATTGCCTTAACGCTACAAGCTACTTCCGACAAGCCATGCCAAAGCTCCTTGAGAGAAGTGAAGGTTTCCCTAGCTAGAATGTTATATCTATTGGGCTTGATTTCACCAGCATAAGAATACCATAGACTTCCTCCCCTTAGAATGGGAATGAGCTTCATTTAAATAGGATTAAGTGGATAGGATGTGGATAGGGTAGTCTGAAAGATGATAGGAGAGACTTAAGGGATCTTTCCAAGGTGTTAGGAATCGAGTGCCAACTCTCCCAAGAGCTCAGGGATAAGGTTCCAAGTCAGCAAGCTTCGAGAAGGAGCTCGAAGAAGCTATTTTTTCCTTCTAACTGACTTCGTCGCACCCTGTAATGGAGCAAGGTGCGACATCACATGTTGCGGGAGTGCAACCTACGACAACCTCTCAAAACCTAGTATAAAATAGGTACAAATCCTTCCAGGTCAATCACTCAATCAAGGTAACTCCAGAGGTGTATACACTGAATCTTATGATGGGAAGATTTTAGGTGTAACAAGGAGACTTTTATACGGTTAAGTGTGTTTTAGGCAACAACATTTTTTACGTCGTTGCTGAGGACAAGTCTTTTTATTCTCGGAGTACGACTTTTGTTTTTTCTTTATTTGATGAATGTTTAGAGTTGATCTTTATTTTTCATCTGGCGACTGCACTGAACTTTTGTATTTTGTAATTTACAAAGGAAAGCAAAAAATAGTTTTTAATGAGAGATTTATAATGCATATTTTTCTTCTCACATGGCGATTCCATTGAAGGGATAAAACCTCGTATATCATAAAATTGTTGAGATTGATTGTGTGTAGATGAGCTCATGCACCATAGTAAAGTCTTTAATGCTTATTGTTTGATAGCTCCAGTTCAGCACAAAATGCATGATTGCTTCAGATATGTGCTACTGATAACCATTATGGATGATGAAGAGTCCAGAGCTCAAATTTCAAATGCATATCCTCCCATTGCTTCTTAGGCATCCTAGGCTTTCCCAACTATGAACAATTATGAACAATTTGCACTTTCAACACACACTAATTCCCTAAGCTAAACTGAGACCTAAAACCATTTAAAATTTACAGGACCACTTGCAAAACATTTTGATCACTTGACAATTTACAAAGCATTTTATTTCAAGTTCTTCATTTCAAGCCAAGTTATTATACAAGCAAGTTTCTATTCATCATATACTTATCTTGCAGAAAATCCTTTTCAATAATTTGAATGTGAATATTGATTACTTTGGAATGTGAATTGTTTAATTTTATATGTATATCTAGTAATTCTACTTCCTTGGTTATCAAGTATTATTTCTTAAATTTGTGACTCCATAGCCCAACTAGAATAGGCACTGGTTTAGTGAATAATTGATTATTTCTTTATTATAACTTTATTTGGTTAAGTTTCAAAGCAAGTTTTGTTTGGCATTGAATATTTTGCATATTGCATGATTGCTTGTCATTGAAGTTAAATAAGCCTAATTGAATTTAAACTCCTAAAACTAAACCCTTTTAAAACTTGGTGAATAGGGACTACCCCCCTTGGCCTTTGGGAGTTGGGTCTAAACGGAGGAGTTAGAATTGAGGTGACAGTGGGTCCTAAACTCACAGTTGCCCCTCAAGAACACACCTAGTGGTTAGGAGACTTTTCTGCGGTTAAGTGTGTTTTAGGCGGCAACGGAACCCAAGTCTCCATGTTAATACAATCCTAATCACCTCACTGCTTTCCATTAGACCACAATCTGGTGGCCTCTGAATGTCCTTCTTAGTTGAGTCGGTGTTGAAAACCTTTGTAGATGATTTTATTTATAGTCCTTTTGTTATTTCATATTATAGGTTGTAGATAGTTATTATGGTTTAAAAGACCAATCCAATGTTGTGTATTGGTCAATTTGTGGATATTTTCATATCTATATTTTGAGCTATGCAAGTGCCTTTTAGTCTATTTTTTAAGGGCTAAGTTTTTCCAATTGGCTACTTTTTGGCCATTTAAAAAAAAATCACCAATTGGCTTTAAAAGTTTGCCTATTTTTTACATAAGATATGATTAAATTAATAAAATTTGCCAAAAATGACAAGTTTTAATATTATATTATATGTTTTTTATTGAATATTTGTCTACACACACACACACACACATATATATATATATATGAATTTTAATACAAATAGTTTCCTAGAATACTGTTATTGGACAATCTACTCGAGCGAACGCGAGACAGATCTCCCTAGTTCAATGTGAATATAGAACAAATAAGACAGAACATAGGACTACTTTCCTAAATCTAGTTAGAGATCGAGTAATTAGACATCTTACCTTCCAGATTGTAGATCTTTTTCCTTGTTGTTGCTCCAAGTTATACGGTCATCAAATCCGTAGCTGCAAGACCTGTCAAAACATGTGGAAACAATGCAATCAGTAAAACATGTCTAAACAATAACTTATATAAGTAAACAGTTAAGGAAGTAAACTACAAACATTACCAACACAATAACATTTGTGGAAAGAGTTTATATTATTGTATAAAAAGAGGGAAATACAAAGTAGAGAGATGATTACAACCCAAGCCTTAACGCTGCAATCCTCCTCCAACAAGCCAAGCCAATGCCTCCAAAGGAAATGTAAGCCTCCCAAGAGATGAATAGGGATCACCTAGGCTAATTCCACCAGCATGTAAGTGCTATAGACTTCCTCTCTTTGGAATGGAGAGGAGTCTTGTATTTATAGGACCAAGTGGATAGAGTAGGTTGAGGATCATGGGGAAAGGGCTAAGGGATCCTCCCTTGAGGTTAGGGAACCGTAGGACAGCTCACTTAGGAGTTAGGGATAGGGATCCACCTCACCCAACTTCTAGAAATTGCTCGAAAGCTACATTTATCCCATTTAACCAACTCCGACACAAGCTGCATGAGGGCAACCTGCGCCTGATAGGGAAAATGCGGGTTGTACAAAGATACTCTGTACCGCCGGCGCAGGCTGGAAAAATACACTCTGCGCCGGCCCTAGTTGGGCGCTTCTTGCTCAAAGACAACATGTGCCGACCCAACTAGGAATGTGGACAAAGGGAATCAACTTGCTCTAACTGGCGTGCTTGATCATGGGAACTTCAGGGATTGAGGCACTGAGTTAACAAGGGACTCATGATGACGAGATTTAGGTGTAACAAAATGCCCCCCAAAGCATGAAGCTGGCAAAACAAGACAGGTGTAGTGCTTTGAAAGAGAGATGGCAAGGACTTGCTGGCTGGAGGATGCTGCTACAGTACAACTGACTTTGAGATACGAATCTCACATGACTCACAACATGGTTGCCGACCAATGCATTGCAGATCCATGGTAGTAAAGACCGTGAACACAATCATGGCTACTAGACACAATCGTAGATCCATGATGAGATGATAACACAGCCACAACCAATACAAAATTGGATCCGTGTAATATGACTCAAACAATCTCCATCGCAACCTGGGTAGAATATGACTTCCCCGAGGTCTTCAAGCTGAACCCGCAATGATACGAATCTATCTATGTGGTTACAATGTTTTGGAGTCGAACATGGTAGAAACCACTTGATTACCGGTCATTGATGTATACCGTTAACAAGTGCGAGGGAAATCGCCATTACTATCAATGATCCCCAAGGTATCATAGTACATATCACCGGGCGTGAATAAATGATTTGAGGTCGAATGCCCAATGAAATCTTTCAATCAAGAGTCAATGATGTAAACTCATGTTGAAAGCAAGGTAACCTGCCATTGAGGCATGCAAGCCCAAGGTACTCGATTGGTTTCTAGATTCAATCCCTGGATGATGTGTTGAAGTCGACAAGGATGAATCCGTCAAAGGAGGGCCATGATGAATCCCCCATCAACGACATGAAACTCGATAACAGATGTTTGGAGTAGATCGGACGGTAGAGTAATGTGCAAGACGGACTCAAGGTAGACCGACATGATGGAAGGTGTACTGACTGCAGGTGATGAGCAATGAACATCTCTTGAACATGGGCATGGCATGACTTGGTAGTATTGATACAACGAGAACGATGTTGATCCCTAATGCAACTGATGGTGGAAGCATTCTTTGGATGACCCAAAGGAGTGACATGACTCATGAAATCAGTATTACTCGAAGACAAACGGATGACCCAAGTATTTAATGCAAATGCAAATGAGTGCCATGTTCAAGAGCGACGATATACTTCCGTAAATAAAGTGTAACACAAAATATTTCATTTTTCCCCGTCATGACTGATGAGTGCCTCATGTGTTTTTAACGAGCTTGAGGAGGGTAACAAGATGCTCAGTATAGCTCATCTCATAGATGAGTCCAATCCCAAACATTTTACGAACCTAGGAAAGGAGGGGTTCGTCCCATGATGGGCCCTTCAATGTTGAATTTTAACGAGTCCATAGAAGGTAAACTCGGCATCATTTTCATGTTTAGAGAGTCTGAAAAGAACTAAAGAAGACTCCAAGGGTCCTTTTTCATAAAGTTAGCCTCTTCGCCCGGAAAAGGGTAAAACAACGCGAGGGAGGACTGTTCCAGTCATAATTGGCTGGAGTATTCCTTTTTCATAAGTAGTGCCCCCTGGTCTGAAAAAGAGGTAAACTATCACCAGGAAGACGATCATTCAAATACTTTTACAAGTGTGAACGCATCAAGTTCGCTTGGCGATATTTTCATATTTAGAGAGCCTGAAAAGAGCTTAAAGAAAAGACTCTGGGGGGTTCCTTTTTCGTAGGAGTTTAACGAGCCCGAAAAAAGTGATAAACTATAACTTGGTAACTTATCCTCATCGTTTTACGAGCACGAGAAAGAACAAAGAGTTAGCTCGGTGTCATTAATAATTGAATTTAATGAGCGAAATAATGACAAAAAGACACTCTACGAGTTGTTAATACCTGAGAATACGCGTCAAAAGACCAAAATGATTAATCGAGTATAAATGATTCCAACTATAGCAAAATAACCCACAATGGAGTAAATTAAAAAAGGAATATGCTCTTTTTCAATATAAATAGGGGTAAATAGTAAAAAGAATTACTATTTGTTTTTTACCAAATAGGGGAGGTGAGAAGTATCATTTGGAGTCGCTTTTCTTTTGCTAATTCTAGGAGCTCAGATCCATCATTTTGGACGTCGTCAGCGACAGGTAACCCTAAACTTGACCCTTTAACTTTTCAGTGGATTAGAATTTGTTTTTTCTTCCATTTAGGTAAGTTTTGAGCTTGTTGAGTTGGGGGATTTGCGCTCACGGGCCGGCGCAGGTCGCCCTTTCAGGATCTGCGCCGACACAGAACCCGAAAGGGTGTTCTGCATCGGTGGCACACTGTCCGAAAGGACAATTTGTGTCGGCACAAACCACCAACTCAAACTCAAAACCTACCCAAAGGAAACCTCTTTTGATGGTTGGGCAAAGTTCTAATGGTGTTAAAATTCCCTTTTTGACAGGTTTGGAGTGAGAACAATAGTTCTTGAGTGGCGAGAACGTGAGCATGAGCTCGATGATGCACAAGCGGAAAATGATCCGCAATGTATTGCCGCGTTGAGAAACTGTGAGTTCCTCAAGTATTTTCGAGTGTCAGGGATGAGGTCCTAAGGACCTTTGTTGACACACCTAGTCCAATGTTGGGACCCAATACAACAACATTTCCAGATTGGTGAGCACACGCTAACCATAGATGTCGAGGACATTTATTTTTTGACTGGTTTGTCCTAGCGAGGAAACCTTGTTTCCTTGACCGAATCACGAGGTGGTGATCGCTCGGTAGAGGACATGATCGAGCAGTGGTGTACTCCAGGTACGTCGATGATTGGTGGCAAGATTCCCATCAAGGATGTACGGGACTGGGCCGCTCGGACGGTACTCTTTACCATTGTGCGAGTAGCTGGCAGCCGATATGCTCATCTAGCAAGCAAATCGCAAATGATGTACGCCGAGGAATGCATGGCTCCCACTGTGTTCAACTGGTGTGAGGGCCTCCTCACCAGTCTTCGTGATCAGTTGACCAAATGCCAGCCCGGGGCGCTGAAGCAGTTTGGTTATGGTTTGATGATGGTGTCCTTCATGCTAGAGCGGGTGCCACACTTGCGCACACAGGTGGACCTTGAGGACCGGGATGTACAAGATCCCCACATGACCAAGTGGGCAGAGGTGATGGCTTGCCATGGTGGCGGAGGTCCCATCATCAATTTTGGCACAGGTTTCTTCATGTGGTTGCAGGGATAGATCCTCATGGTGGAGGACTACCCATACCATGGTACAGACTTCCGAGGAGACCCTAACTTGGTGCTTCCCGAGGGAGCGCAGTGGGGCAATATCGGTAAGAACAAGTGCTTGTGTTTTTTTTTCATTTTATGCATTTATGATTTTTTTGGAGTAGTGTTGATGACTTTTACATGTTTCTTGCAGACGTGGGTCCAAGGCGACCGCTTGGAGTCTCTCGCCTTGCGCGAAGAGGGGCAGTACCGGAGGTGGTCCCCGCAGTCTGTGATGCTCTCGAGGAGCTAGAGGAGGTCGAGGAAAACCTCTAGAACATTCCAGACCCGGGTGTCCATGACCTACCCTGTCGCTACCAGAAGCTAACAATCGGAGTATCAGTACGTTTCGGCACGCTGCTCCGGAAAGTGGCAAGGGTCTTAGTCTGCTACCATGCACAGCCTAGGGTTTAGGTGCATGTTTTATATATGTATATACTGAAAGCTTATGAGCTTCAGATTTTGTAGAGATGACTCTTATTGAAAGCTAGCATGCTTCAGACTTTCGTATCAACACTACCATTTTTGTATCTTGTACCGATTTATATATATACAGACACTATTGGAAGTTTTATACATCTTGTGTTCTATTGGTGATTAATGAGATCTTGTTTACATGTTTTGCTTATACAATGGATAATTTACATGTTATGTCTGTCTTTATATTTTATGAATATGTTATGTGTGTGCAATGTACCAATCTAGAATGAAGTTGGCCATCGAGTCAGCAACTGCATTCATGTCTCGTGGAATGTGCAAGTATTGAATAGACTCAAAGGACCTTTCCAGAAGACAAACTCGTCGGAAGAGACGGAGTAGAGTAGGGTCGTGGATAGCGTAGATCTGGTTAAGATGAGAAACCACTAGTTGTGAATCCAGATGGATGACAATGTGGCTCATACCCAAGGAAAGAGCATTGATTAGGGTTCCAATCACCGCCTGGTATTCTGCGGCATTATTGGTTGCGTATCCTAGACAACTTCTTCCTGAGCTGATAAGCTCACCGGTGGGAGAATAAAGTACCCAGGCTGTCGAAGCAAGGTTACGGGTATGTCGGCTAGCGCCGTCCGCAAATCCATAACCGATTGCCATCTGCACATGCAAACAAAACATGGTATAAGTAGCGAAACAAGATCTAGACACACTAAAACAAAGCGTCACACCACACAAAACACACACCATGTACAGTATATACAAAGTACTCATGCGTGAAAAACTTAGACATAGTACCTCTTTAGGTAGAGCCCATTGCAGGGCTCTCCCAAAGGTATCCCATCATAATCCTCTAGCTCGTAGGCTCCCTTCTCCAGAACACACTTCACTATGTACGGTCCATGCCAGATGGACTCAAACTTACCTGCCCCCAGCTTATCATGTTTTTGGTCATATGTGAGGACCAAATCAACCTCGTTGAAGAAACGAGGTTTAACAGATCTATCATACTATGCTTTGATGCGTTTCTTGTGTGCCTTGTTGGCAAGAGCAGCATCGCGGCGGGTCTCGTTGAGTTTCGCTAGGTAAAGGAAGCGTTCTTCCTCGGCAGTGGTGTTCGGAAGAAGTTCAACTACGAGTTTGAGAGATGGAATCTCGCACTATATTGGTAGGACTACCTCCAATCCATAAGCTAATTGGAATGGTGTAAATCCGGTGGCAGTCTTGACGGAGGTCCGGTATGCCCATAATGCGGAAAAGAGCATGTTATGCCAGTTTGACTTGTGTGTACCCACCATGCATTGGATCGTGGTTTTCAAGACCTTGTTGATGGCCTCTACTTGTCCGTTGGACTGTGGGTAGTAAGGGGTTGAGTTTTCGTGACGAAAACCCAGTCTGGCGCTCAATTCGTCTACCATATGGTTCTGGAAGTGAGATCCATGATCAGTGACTATGGCTTGTGGAACTTTGAATCGTTCAATGACATGGTTGAACATGAAGAGTTCGGTGGTTTTGTCATCTTCGTTGTATGTAGGCATAGCCACGACCCATTTAGTAAAATAATCCACGGCTACTATGACGTAACCATGCCCCCCGGCCGAGGTAGGCTTACATTACAGTGCATGAAATCTATGCCCCATTTTGCAAAGGGGCCCACGACAATAACCGAGTGTAGAGGGGTTGGGTGGGAGCGCTTTTGCGTTTGAAAATGCTGGCATGGGGGACATTTCTTAACGGCCTCAATGCAATCTTTAAAGATGGATGGCCAGTAATATCCCGCGCGTAGTATCTTCGGGGTTGTAGCCATCCCAGAGAGATGACTGCCACAAGCCCCAGCATGGCAGTCATTCAAGACGTGTTCAGCCTCTTCATGTGTCAGACAACGTCGAAGAACAGAGTCAACACCACAACGATACAAGGTATCGCTAATGATCAAGTAATACTTGGCGTGGTGGCGGATACTGCAACGATCGTCACGAGACAGTTGGGGGTTGAACTGTTGGGTCTGAAGATATAAGGTAACATCTCCATACCATGGGTTTGACGCAGAAAATACACTTGTGAGGGTTCAGAAGGATGTTATACTGCTTGCATCTGAGGAACACGGCCGTTAGATGATCGATGTGGAATTCATGTTGCTGCGAATGAGCAAGGAGATCGTCAAGATAGGGTTCCACAAAGTCCTTCACATCATGAAAAGCGTACGACATGGCCCACTGGAAAGTGGCACCAGCATTTTTAAGATCAAAAGGGAGTTTATGATACACAAACATACCCCAAGAGAAAATGAAAGCAGTCTTATGTTGGTCGGTCGGGTGGATCTCAATCTGGTCGTAACTGGAAAAGCCATCCATGAACGAGAAGATGACTTTTCTGGCACAATTGTCTATGATCTGATCGATGAAGGGAGTGGGGTAGTTGCCCTTAGGACAAGCCTTGTTCAGATCCCGATAATCAACACAGACTTGGATGGTGCCCTGCTTCTTAGCCAAAGGGACGACATTTGAAACCCATTCTGTTAATGGAACGGGGTAGATGAAGCCGGCCTTCAAGAGATTTTCAATTTCTGCCTTAATCGCCGCAGTTTTTCGAGGGTGTACCGGTCGTAACTTTTGACGGACTGGTTCAGCATCGAGATAGGTTTTAATCTCATGCAAAACGATAGCAGGATCTATCCTGGGCATTTCCTCGTAGGTCCAAGCAAATACGTCGCAGAATTGCTTGAATAAGGCTATGAAAATAGTGATCTCTTCGGGAGAACAGTTCTGGCCTAAACGAATATGGTCCACGACACCAAGGGTAACCGAGATGTCAACCGGAATGGTGGGCTCGATGTTCGCCAAGTTGCCCTCGGTGACCATATGACACGTAAGTATCGGTGACTGGGGGCATGGATAGACATCCGGTGTGAAAATGGTGGTGATACTGTTCTCCACATAATCCAATGAGGGTAGGAAAGACGATCGGTGGTGGAGGTCTTCCCATGGAGGGTCATCTGCACTCATAATCTCCATAATGGACTTGTCAGAATGAAAAGTCCGGAGCAGAGGATCTGGTAGGGATGACGTCCCCTGTAGAGAACAAGATGTAGAGGCCACAGCCAAGTGGTCCTTGGGTGCTGACTGGATAGCCTCGTAAATGATTTCAGCAGGTGAAAGAGGCATTCTGTCTCCAATCAAATGCATGGTGGCTTCGTCGAGTACGAGCCATTGATCGATGGAGTTGGGGAAAGATGATATCATGTTCACTGTGGCAACATGGTTAGGGGGATCTGAGGTTGGAAAGACACCCATAAGAGATGAGTCTTTTATGAGGCCGAACCCCACGCTCTCATATGGCTGCGAAGATTGCCCGAGTAACGGAACATTATCGCCAAGATGAGTAGCGGTGTCCGGTGTACAGAAGTCCAGTTGGTCGATAGTGACAATTCGACCTTGGTGGGGGAATTACACAATGCGGAAGACGAATGACGCGACTGCAGTCATGCTATAAAACCAAATACGACCAAGTAAGAGATTATAATCCAAAGGGGTTGCGACTACTTCCACGTTGATGGTTGCAGTCTTACCCCCCAACTCTACTGCTAAGGCTTGTAACAGCCCATGGGGTTGAAAGCCACGATCGTCGAATGCTTTCAGGGTAGTGGGAGAACAGTTTAACTCGAGAGAACCAATGGATCTCCAACACGATATTGACATGACCGAGGTAGAAGCGCCTGCGTCTAGTACAGTACGATGGATCATCTTCCCAGCAATATTCGTGGCAACTTGATTAAACAATCTAAAGAAAATGTTATAATAAAGTACATGTGCATTAAATTAGACAATAAAATGCGACTAGATTAATCAAAACATAATGCTAATATTACCTTTGTGATATGGTGGCTCATCCTAGGTAAATAGGATGTTGGTACATCATTGTCAATCCATCCCTACGTATGGGTATGGCACAAGATCCATGGTGTGACCGTCCTCACTAGCAAGCAACTCCAATGTCTCTGTAGTGATCCTACCTGGGAACTCTACCTAACCCCTCTTGGGGAACATATTCCCCCACATGTGCATCCACACCTTGGTCATCGGCTTAGGAGGGTGGCAATCAAATGAAGGTTCAGTGACCGAAAACCTCTCAAAAAATAAACAAAACAACTCAAAATAAAATGGGAAGCCTTTCATCCCATCATACACGGTGCGACAACAATCCAGAGGAAAACAAAATTGTCACAAAAAAAATGGCAAATCACCTACTGCATTGGGGACTCTACACAAAAGAATAAACATAATATAATAATGGGAAACTAATGCATTACCCATCAGTAGTGTAGTGGGCCACTTTCATAAGCAAAATCAAGAGGAACATAACCTTCTCTACACCCAAAGAAGCTATGTGCAATTGGCCATTAGCTACCTAGAATTCATCAGGATTAGTGGCATCCCCACTAACATATCTATGAACATATGCTAGTTGAATGCCTGCTGGAATGCCATACAGGACATCAGGGAAATGGCGAAAATCCTCCCCTCTTGGATAGCCCGAGAATAAAATAAATGTCCTCCTTTATGGGTTGGAACCACATATCCAAACCAACCCTGAATTCATGTCGAAGTTGATCCCAACGACAAATCAACAACCTTGGTAGTCATGAGTGCCCCCTCAACGATGCAATCTCCTCATAAAAATTGAGGAGGCACCAATCCATAAGAAGGCATGCATCTATGGTGTAATATGGCGAGGGAGAAAATCCCTCTCCCTCTCCCAGGCATCCCACTCTCATAGCACATTGTATGAGTCGAGGAATTGTTATTGGCCCTATTGATGCTCTCATTCTCCTATCTCTGATTCACATATAAGTTTCGTCAGAAACATAGACACATACACATATATGCATGCATAAAACATTTTAAAAAAATGATTAAAGTACATTTTTATTTATCGAAACTAGAAAATAATTATTTTTCTTAGAACAAATCACAAGCATAATAGGTTCTCCTTAACAACCGTAATGCACCAAGCGTGGTGTGTTGGAATTGGTTTAATACTGAGAGGGGGGGTGAATCAGTATTAGCGCAGTTATCAACAGTTTTTACCTTCTTTAAAATATTATTCTTTACTTAATCTTGATCTTTAGTTATGCATCCAATATAAACAAAATCATTCATCCATATATGCACCAAGACAAAGAACACAGAACACACAGGATTTTTGACATGGAAACCCAATAGGGATAAAACCATGGAATTCTCTTTTGTAATGAAAAGAATACATTCAAGGAAGCACCAACTTCCTGTATTTACCAGCACCAACTGGAAGGAGGCATCGACCCCCTGGTTTTATAGGCACCGACCTGAAGGAAGCTCCAACTCCTTGTGTTCTCCAGCACCAACTGGAAGGAGGCTACAACCCCCTACTCCTTGCCTCGTCCTCTCGCCCAAATATCCAATATATGATTTTGACTTGCTGAAATTGCAACTCGCGCACTCTTCTGATCTTCTGATATTAGTTATGTTGTGCGCTACCTTTGTATGCAGACGATTCATTGTCACTGTGTTGCATACATCACGTGCCTTCTCATTCCTCTCAATTCTACAATTTTGTTGATGTCTTACTTCATGTACTATGTGCTTATTGGTTCTGCAGTCTGCCCTAAGGTATGCTCTGTCGATCTGTTACTGCACAACTGCATTCACCAACTGATAGTGTGCTTTCAATTGATGGTTTCTTGTTCTGAAATAATGCACTAGTAACAAATGGAACTGCACACTTACTGAAGTGTATGTTATGTTTAAGTGCCACAGTATTCTAGACGATTTGCGACATGTCGTGCATCAATTGATTCGTCCTTTCAGTTTAACGCAATTGTCTCATATCATCCTCGTCATGATGCGCTTACTAGATCCTACTACTACTCTGTCGTTGTGCATCAGATGGACTTCTCAACTTCGCACACTTCACTTCAGTCTTCGTGCATCAACCTAACATCTACACATCTTCTGATATACTTCGGTTATGTTTCTACACTACTTCCTTACTTACAACATCTGTGACAATTTGCATGTTGTCTGCAATCCTACCATTCAATCTTCACGCAGTTGCACACACTTTTGTAGTTCTGCCTTTTAGTATTTGCGCATATGTCACAGATCTACAGCATCATTCTGTGCACCATCAATTGCATCATTCCTTTATATGTGCGCACTCGGCTCCTCGCTTAGATCATGTTATTATGTCCTCGAGCCCTTAATGCCTCGAATATAAATTTGTATCTTCCACTTGAAGCTCTATAATCTTGCCATCAAACTTACTTCAAATCTCCAACTTGCATCTCTATTTATACATGTCCTACACATATAGTATGTCCACAACTTGGTTGTGGCATCCCTTCTTCCATACTTCACGGATTGTTCTTTTGCCACATGTCATCTTCTGCGTTGTTGATGTGTCATCTTTTGTGGGTCTTGCGCATCCATGGTCCACGACTTAGTGGTACTTACACCTTAGTGGTGTACTCTTACACTCTTGAAGTACCATTGCTTTGAGTTATGTGTGCATCCTTGCTCTTAAACTTGATGAGTCTTTGACCCTTGTTGTACCATCCCTTGTGGGTATTGTGCACCTAATGTATGAATGCTTTACGGAATCTGTGCATAAACTAACTTCTACTTGGTGGGACTTTGACCCTTCTCTGTCATCACGTGTGGGACTTGCGCACCTATTGTATCATCTGCTTGTGGGATTTGTGCATAAACAAACTTCAATTGTTGCACCCTACTAGGAACTTTTGCGCCCTTTACTAACTGAAAGCATCTCCTAATTGGCAAGACTTGCACGCTTTCAAGACTGTTCAACCATTTATTGTTTGCGCACTCCTGATATTTGAACAAGCAATGCTTGCGCAATCATGTTAGAGTCATCTTTCAACATGCTTGCACACTTGTAACTTTGCTTAACCAACTCCGTGGCTGACTTGCGCGCTTTCAAAACTGTTCAACCATTTATTGTTTGTGCACTCCCGATCTTTGACCAAGCAATGATTGATCATGCCAGAGTCTTCTTTCAACATGCTTGCACACTTGTACCTTTGCTTAACCAACTCATTGGCCGCTTGTGCACATGTACCTTTGTCCAACCAGTTGTTTGACTACTTCCTTGAGAGAGTATGACTTGGTGGACTTCACATCTACGTTGGTACCACATGTAGTAGGATACATTACTTATGTGCTTCTTTGAAATGGATCTGCATGATGTGCCTTCCTTATGTGCTTCTACATACTGATCATGCATGATGTATCCTTGGACACACATCTTCAGACTGGATGCAACTTCTAGATATACTTCTTCAAACTAGCATCCATGTTCTTCACCATATTGCGCATATACTTCTTCAAAGTGGCTTCCATATACTTCTTTAGGCTAACATAGGAATGTTGTATCCACTTTGAAATCAGTTGACATCAGTTGACATCAATGACTCAAACTGAATCAATTGACATCCGCTTTGGCATTAGTTTCAACATCAATGACATCCAAAGTTCAACATGGTGCTTTTGAAACATAATCGCACCACTAATGGTGCTTTGAAAAACAATGCACACTGCTTGCGATGATTTAACATAAGCACACCATTATCGATGCTCTAACATTATTGTTTTTTTTTATTTGTATAGTGTCTGTGTGTTGTATATAACCATATGCACCACTGTGGTGTGTCAAGATATATAGAACACCGATATCTTCTAACACTAAGTTTATTATTTTGTGAGTGTGATGAACATATATATGAACCAATCGCAATGCACCAGTATATATACAAAGCACCGACAATGTTGGAAAAAAAACAATTATTTTTGTTCACTATGTGGTGCTCTTTATACATATCGACGCATCGGCTCCGATGCATCAATATATTTAAAGAGTACCGCTTTGTTAAAAACTAATAGTTGTATGGTTTTAGTGGTGGTGCATTAGTCCACTAAAACACATCATGGACCCAAAGTTTATGTTCCGTATACATTGTTCTTTATATATACGGGAACACTGACATCGGTGCATCTATATATTTAGAGAGTATCACGTTTTAAAAAACATTGGTTTATGGTTTCAAGGCGATGCATTTAGTTTACTAAAATGCACCATGGGCCTTAAAAAATTTGTTTACTAACAATGCTCTTTATATATCCTAACGCACCATTACTGGTGCAATAATATATTTACAAAGCACTACTTTGTTTAAATAATTAATTTTACGGTTACAATGGTAGTGCATTTTGTTTCCTCCAGTGCATTGTTCACTTAATTTTTGTGTGCCTTATATGGTGCTCTTTATATATACCAACGCACCAGTAGTTGTGTGTCAATATATTTATAGAGCATTGTGTTTTTTTAAATTTGTTTTATGGTTGCGAGGCGATGCGTTTAGGTTATTAAAATGTATTGTGACTCTAAAAAAAATTGTGAACTAAACGATGCTCTTTATATATACCAATGCACCATTTGCGGTGCGTCAAATTTATAGAGCCCTGCATGTTTTAAAAACTTGTTTTTATGGTTTCAATGTTGGTGTGTTATGTTTTCTATAACACACCAACCATAATGCGTGATTTGGCCCCTATTAACGGTGTGCTCCGTGTTTACATATAGTGCACCAATAATAATGATGCGAGCCGAACTTATGACATGCATCACCATATTTTTATTTTTTATTTTTAAATGGAAATTTTAAGTTAAATTTTAATTTTTAATCTACTCAAACGATAAATGAGAAGGTAATAAAGACAATACTTGGACTCTTGCCCATCTGGGAGGCATGGTTTCCACATACACAACAAATGATGTTTTCCACTAGTTTGAAAAAATTCCAACTCCACCAACAAACCAAACCACGAGAGAAATATGAGAACTAAGGAGCATTGTGTGCAGCGGGCGTCAGCAATAAAGCATGGCACAGGTGCATAGATGGGCCTGCCTAGATGGGCCTAGGCAGTCTACAGTACTAACAGATGAGTCAAATGAGTTATTCAATGTTGTAATTTTTTTCTATTTTACCATATTCTGGTGTGCCCAAGTTAGTGGCACACCAATACACATTTATATGAGGTGCACCAATGTGCTTCTCATTATAGAGAGCACCGTTAGGTATTTTTATTTTTACAAAATGAAAAGAGATTATGTTTTTATTATAATTCGGTGCGTTATATTATTAAGTGCAACGATGCATCTTAGAATTTATAACGCACCAAGGAGCCCTATTGGAAAAATTAAAAATAGTTGTTTTTTTCAATCGAGGGCAGCCTCATTTTGACATAAAGCGGTGTGTTGTATTGTTAAATGCACTGGTGTGTTTGTAGCTTTGATTCATTAGGTGGATCAGTGCCTTCATATCTTTGTTTCTTTAGGTGCATCAATGTGTTGTTGATGTTAGTACACCAATGCCACTAGGTAGATCGGGAGCACAGGGTTTTTTCTTTTAAAAATAATTAGAAGTTATGTCATTATGTCTTTTAAACTGTATTTTACTCCATCATGCACCGGTGCATCTTTGTCCTTAACACACTTTGCCGAATTTTTCCAAGAAATAAAAATTATATGTTTTTTTTTAATTGCATTGAGCTATTTTGACTTCGATGCACGTCCTAATTAGGTGCATTGGTTTATCGATGCTTTTACTATTTTGGTGCACCGGTATGTCATGTTATTAAGTGCACTGGTACAGTTGATATGTTTACGTGCACTAATTAAAAATAAAAACCTTCGCTAAAAGCTCCACCCGCCCACCTCTACTAGCAGCCTCCACTATAAACTGATAAATGCGATCTTTTTCGTGAAGGGTCCGCAAAAACCTCCGCTAGAAGGTGTTTTCCCTATAGTGAAGTGTGAAAGAAAGCCTAAGGTTGGGAGTAACATTCATCATTTGTAGCCTTGGACTCTTTGTCATACTTAATATTTCTATGGCAAAATCTACCACCAAGACCTAAGGCTAGGAGGAACATCATTTCTTAGGAAAGATAAGTATTTTGCATGTGTTATCGAATCCCTTCTTTTATATTTTTGTATTGCATTTATTTATGCAATTGTGTGTGTATTAAATTAATTATCATGGTTAAGGACAAAAGCATGTTTAGAATTATAATTAAATAATTGGGTTGATATTGTTTTGCTTCTGCTACTAAATTCTACAACTAGTTAGTGAAATTCGAAATTAGGTATCAAAGGACAAATTTCACGATAAACTTGAGTACCCTATAGACTAGGGAATGTCAGGAGGTTGCTAAGTACATGACAAATTCCTTATTAGGACATTTTATGAAAGTGGTGAATGGAAATTTTTTGAAAGGGCTCGATGGTCTATCAAGCAAATAATTTGAAAGTGGCCTATTATGTGCATTTTTTAAAGAAGCTCGGCAACATACTTTGGAATGGTTGAATGGCCTTGAGGCATTCAACTGTTTGTTTATTTGAATTGTCTTTATGGAAATTATTCCACATAAATTTGAATTTTGGTGTTCGAAGTATGGTTCATGGGCCATCTTGCAATTTGGTTTGGCATCCTCCACTTGATTCTTTTATTTGAAGTATGGGAGTTGATATTTTAAAGAGGCTCAATGGTTCATTAGGGCATTTAGAAATACGTTATTTCAAAGAGGTTAAATATTTCATCATGGTATTTCAAAATATGTTATTTCAAATGGGCATGATGGTCTATTTGAGCCTTTTGAAAGATGTTCTTTTAAGGAGGTAGGATGGTTCATCAATGTTCTTCAATACATGTTTTTTCGAAGAGACCTAAAAGTTCATCTAGGCCTTTTAGAAAAAGTTCTTTGAAAGAGGCTCAATGGTCTATTTGGGATTCTCGTAAAATGGTCTTTCAAGGAATCCAAATGGCTTATCGAGGGTATGTGAGGGTTGTTCTTCTAAAATAGCCTGCTAGCCTATCGGGGGAAATTAAAACATGGTATTTCGAGTTGGCCCAATGGCCTATTAGGGACAATCAAAAGATAACCTTTCAAGTTTTCTCAATTGCCTATTGAGGGAATTTTAAATATCTTCTTTCAAAGAGGGTCAATGGTCTATCAAGTGGATCTTCGAAAACTGGCTAGTGACCATTTTTTGAAAAAGTTCAATGGCTTCCCATTGAGGAGAATCTTTGAAAGAGAGGATATCTTTTGAATAATGTCAATAGCTTGTGTGTATTGTGTTCAAATATATGCATTAGGATTATTGCCAAGAAGGTTCGATGGTTTGTTTGTGTTCATCTTTCAATTAGGCTTGTAGGACTATTTGAAAGGCGGCCCAATGGATATGAGTGTTTCTTTTGAACAATACAAGTAATAACCTTTAACCAAGTTTGATGAAGCTTGAAGAAGAATTAAGCCTTAAACAAAAGGGTTGCCCGAGGGACTATTCAACATAGAAGGTGATATCAAATCCCAAAAGGGTTAAATCTAAAAGAAAAGATTAATAAAAGTGTCCCTCCTCCTTGAATGTATTACAAAGGGACATGGGTATGTTACAAAGATTCCATGGTAGCTATTGTAAAGCAATGAAACATTTACTTGGCGCTTCATTGTACTAATATAAACAGGTTCGTCATCCCTTCATACAACATATCTATTTTTTCATAAGTATAAGCATTTTGTAATTCCATTTATGACTTTGAGTTCAAGCTCAAATGTATCTCTACTTGGAAATGTTATGTTATAAATAATTGTCATGATTTCCAACATAATTCTAATTAAGATAAGTTGAAATGATACCATTTTGTGTGTTTTTCAATTGCATTTGTACCTTATTTTAATGTGGAATAAAGCTTTATTGATTGAATCTAGTAGATCAATGCATGCATAGAAAACACAAACCATGCATTTGAAGCATGTCTGGAATTTGAAGATCCTTCAAAACGTTGATAGTGGGATACCATTTATCCTCGTCATTGATTTTCAAATATATGTTTTTAAAGCAGATGCTTTAATGTTGAACATATGTTTTCGTCCTCTTAAATAAAACTTGTTATATTTTCAAACAAGTAGGCAAACTTTAGGCACAAGCACTATAAGCCATTGAATTGAAGCATGTTAAAAATATGAGTTTATGAGCATATTCAACTTCAACTTTTGTCATTCAAAAAATTTGAGTGAGTGATTTCAAGGGAAAATGCATATAGATTGAATAAGATTGTAACGTCGGATAGGATTCACCATAATGTCATGTTCAAGATCGATGCCATTGCCTTGAATGCATTTTAGGGAATTTTCCCTATATATGATAACAATCATTTGATGTCAGTTCCATGGAATTGTGATAATGAATGACTTATCGGAAGAGCTCCATAAATGAGGAGCAATATAGAGATCTATCATTGACATTTGAGGTTTAGTAATTTGAGTTGACACACTGCAACGTATTACAAGTTCCTAGTACTAAAATTGTCCTTACTAATGTGTCCACTTTAGTGTATGGATTTCACATTTAAGACTCACCTACACCTATTCACTAAAGATGTTGTGATTCAAGTGCTAAGAGGTGCTCTATAACCTAGTGCAACATAGATATTTTCAAGTAACATAATGTTGGTAATGCTAGCACATTTTGTCTCATTAAAAAACAAAAATAAATGATAATAACTACAAAACAAACAAACTACATGTCAACCATATTTAAAGAAAATATAAAATATTACAATGCATACATACAATGCACTTCTCCGCATTTTGAGGATGGTACCTAGGGTAAATCGGATTTTGCAAAAGCTCATCAATATTATATGCATTTAAGAGCTCAACATGTCACTAGGAGGAATTGAACCTAAATGGGGAAGATAACACTTCTTTTTAAACACTCGAGCAAGACCCAATTGACATGTATGTGTGCGCACACATACACACACAAAAAAAAACAAATTCAATATTGTCAAACAATTTACATGAGCACAATAGTGCAATGAACCAAAATTGAAATTGGAACTAGGCCCTTCAATCAAATAAATTAGGTACATTATATTATGTTTTGTTTAACTATAATTGATTTGCCTCAATTAAATAAAAGATAGTTCTAAGTTACATGTGATCGATTGTATGTCCATTTTGATTAGAGTAATAACCAGTGCACATATATATAATCCATTTTTTAATTTAAATATGATCCATTATGCATATAATTATAATCAACTATTGAATTAAATATAATCCACTATGCACATTGGTATAGTGTGCATAATTATACTAGTGCATATAGTTGTACATGAATAATTATACTGATTACTATGAATTTGTGGATATATAAAGTAATTACATTGCTTGTGGATCTAGGCTTTGAATTTGAATTTGTGGATCTAGAGTTAGTTGCAGTGAATTTACCTTACCTTTACCAATGTGCATAGTTGTACTAGTGGGAATAGGCATAATCCATTTTGAATCAAAATATTATCCATCATGCTCATAGGCACAATGGCCATAGGCATAGATGTTTTGCCTTGATATAATGTTTGAATATTCTCTACCTGTAATGACTATCCATTCTGCCATGTGAATTTATTTGTACATCAATAATTAAATAGACAAAAAAAATTATGGAGTGATGGAACATGGTTCTAAGTTATTTTAGTTGATGGAGAAGATCATCCATTATCTGTTACAGAATACAACGACAATACATCATGTACTATGGATTTTTGTATATATCAACATTTAAATAGACAAAATTTCATTATAAAATTTATAAATAGGCTAATCCATTATACATGGTTGTAATCATCGAAATCCATATTGGGCACTAACATATAGGCATAACTATATCTAAGTAATTGTTGCTTATCCATTACTATTAAAGTAATAACCAGTGTGTTGATGGGAAATACTTGACCAGAAAAAAGTAATTTAATATCCAAATATGTATTATATTAAACCATTTCTGCACCGAGTGAACTTCTACAATAAAACCCTTCCATGAACATGGCTTAGGTATGCATCATGCTTTTCACCTCTCATGGCGATAATATATGCAAAGAAGTTGTTGAGACAGGGGTTCTCTTCTTGACTAAAAAAGCATGAATGGCCCAATAGATTTTTGGGTAGCGGTACCTCTAAAATCCCAAGCACACCCTCTACTTCAACTTCTTGTGACATGTTTAATGTCTTGCAAAGTGTTCAACGTCTTGTATGATAGCAACCCTAAAAGTATATGCTTTAAAAATAGTCATCCAAACTTCTATATAGACGCCCAAGGTTAATTTGTATTTAAAAATTCTTCCTATTAATAGCCAAAGTTTGCTCACCTATTGTGTCAACAATTTAATCACCATTATGCATCATTACCAATAGTATTAGCACCATCCACCCCATATCATTCATTTAAATTGTGTAAATGACCAAAAACTAAAAGTCAAACTCCAAATTTGAACCTAACAAAAAGGTCGTGCTTTTTCCTTTGAAAAGCGCAACTTAGGTCGCATATTTTTCCCAAAAACCCACAACCTTGTCAAAAAATCATATTTTTGGTTATTATTCCTCATTTCATGCTTTCCTTATTGAAGTGGTGGCTAAAAATGGACACATACAATTGAAAAGATCAAAATTAACAACAAATCTGGTCCTCCAAACCCCTAACCTCTCCACTAAGTCATCAATGGAATGGAGAGCATACACATTGGATCTAGACCTTATTTTTTACCACTATTGTTCCTATAAAAGAAACCCTCATGGTCATTATTTCATATCCATTCATCTCTGTATGCTAAAAGTGTTGTTGTGCTACCAAAATTTCATTAGAGAGAACAACGAAGCCTACTCTTCCATTCTACTTTAGTAAAGTCTCGTTCTTTTACATGGTGCATGTTCCTTTTGATGGCTAGTTTTTAGATTTATCTTGCATGCATGTTTAAGATTTAACGACTTTAGTTTTGTTTAGTTTATATTAATTTCCTTTCAATTTGATCCATTAATAAGGATTGCACAACCCCTTAGTAGGTGTATTTTACACCTATGTTTGAGAAATCATGCACAACAAATCTGGTGACTCCACTAGAGATGGATCCATTTTTCATCCTTGGTTGTGTTTAGGCCATTATTTCCAACCTCATTCTTAGGTGCTTAGGGTAGTGTTTGGCTACATTTTCTTGTTCTTTGTTGTCCTTTGTTTGTTGGTAAGAATCATGGGTGGAAACCCTTATCTTTTGTCACAGGTGTGCACATTTTTCCCAACTCGGTGAAGACTTTCCCTAAGAAATCAATGACTAGGGTCACACATTTTCCCTTGAAAAGCATGAATCATTTTAAAAACTAAGTTTTTTCAATCAATTCAGTCGGTTCCATAATCACTCTTTTTCTATTTGGTTTTATTTTTTGTTTTTGGCTTGCTTTCAGTTTCACTTTTGTTATTTGTGGCCTATTGCTTGATGTATTAGTCGATTTATGTTTCCTTGTAAACAATGCAGGTGGAGAAAGGACTGAAAAATATAAGTCTCTACTACCATTAGGTATCTACTTTGGTTTACTTTTCAAATTTCATTTCAATTCAACAAGTTGATTTATGAATCAAGTTTTAGTTCACTTCTTGGATTTGCTTAAAACAATTAGCATAGTTGGTTGAGAGGCAATTTTCTCTTCTTTGCAAGTTAATTACTAGTTAGCTAGCCTTTTTACATGTGAGCTTGAGATTATTGTTTGCTTGTTGGTAGTGGTCCATTACATCATAGAGAAAGTACAAATTTTGTTTCAAGAAAGAGCATCATTAATTTATAGTATTGAACATTATCTTGTTTGTCTTTACACTTCATTTATTCACAAACATTTACAATTTCTTGCAATTCATTCACTTGTTGTACACACCACTTACGCACACACCCTCACACTCTAAATCAAACATCACTTGGTTCATGACCCCAAGTGGAGCCGTAAAACTATCCCTTGATCTAACACATTATATTCCCTCACTCGAGGGCCAAAACAATATTGTGGTTAAGTCAGAACTTTGGGGATAGGCATCCAAATAATGCCCCCTAGTCACTATACATACGAGACATAAATATTGACTTTCAGGGAACTAAAACTCGATTGTAATAGACATGGTCAAGGCCAGTATATCAGTAGGCCCATTCTTTTCTGATGGTATGTGTCAAGATCGAAACCAAAGGTATGATTAGGACACGCTACCCTTTTAGTACCAAATATCATTCAAATCATGGATTTTAGCTGAAGGTGTGGGAAGCCTATTGGACATGTCTATGAATGAGGTAGCCTAGTAGCCATTATATTATAAATATTACCTAAAGGTGGCTCTCATAGGTGGGAGGGAACTTTGGGAAGATAGCAATAGGATGATTGGATTTTCTCCCACCTACTCTCTATAATTGTCCCATTTGTACCTTCACTCGCTTATTTGGTGGGATCGAGGACCCATTTGGTGTACTGTTTGGAAATCCCTTTTTCATCTTTCTACTTTCTTAGCAGAGGATTTAATCTTCATCTGTTTGACAAAGATTTGAGAAAGTTTTATTTCTCACATCATTTTCTTTTTGGTAGTTCTCGTTTTAGGGATAGTGAGCCTTTTCCTTTGTGGGTATTTATTTCATCTATATTCAGTGTTTGCAGAGATTATATCACTTGTTTCACTTAATATTTGATTTAGCATTCTATGTAGATTTGGTATTGTTAACTTGAGAATTTCTTTCATTAGTCTTATTTCAAATGTATCTTGTTGGATTAGTAGTCTTATATGTGCCATCATTGCTCCTTTGAGGTACTCTCATATCCTTCAAGGACGTCTCCCCCTCTACAAGATTTACATCTGAACCATTATTCCACCTCAACGTATGATAATTGAAAAACATCCATCCCCTCTTGGTTCCCCTTCACGATCCTTGGATTCAAGCTCCTCACAACATAGATCGCCACCCTTTTCTCGCACTGCTAGTCCATTTTGTAGCCTAGTATCCAATATGTCTGGTGCTATTCCTACGTCTAGTTGAGGTCCTACAAGTGGGGGTAACCCCAACCAACCCATCACTAAGAACAACAACTAAAATGTAGGTGGGATGACCTCCCTTACAGCTATGCCTACTGCGAGCCTCTTGTTCATGGTTATTCTCAACCTCCTTGACTTAGCGAGACTAACCAATGATCCTATTAGACATGACACTACATGGCCTCAAATGCTAACCAAGTTACCTTCGGACATCCCAAAGCTTGAGGGAAAGGCACGCAAGGATCCCCAAAACCATATCATGTCCTTTCATCTTTGGTGCTCTTCTAATAGCATCATCGATGATTCCATTTGGTTTCATTCATTCCATAGGACTCTTATTGGAGTGGCCGCTATGTGGTATATTGAGCATCCATCCAGAATACATCCCAATTTCTTGTCCCTGCCTTCCACTTTCTTGACTTTATTCCAATTACCTATCTATTATAATGAGGGAGTGTGGAGGGAGTAAAGATCCTTCCATCACGTCAATATAACTAATCCACTCATTTAAAGACCACATCCATAAGTGGCAACAAAGAAGAAGTATTTGCAAGACCAAGCTCGATGATCGAATTTTATGAGGTTGGTTCTAGAAGTCCTTTCTCCCTGCTCTAGCTAAGTATGCGACTTCTAACGGTCCCAAACCAAAGAAGAAGACATCCTTAAAGCTCAACAGCATGACCTCATATATTCCCAATCTAGGTACCTTTACACAATCATCCTTGATGATCCCTATAGTGACTCTACTCATTGAGATTACCTAGGGGCATCCCATTCAGGGGATGGTGTGATTGATGTCATAGCCTCCTATTCAAATCCATACCCTAAATTGTTGAAATTTGGTTGAGCTTTGATATTTAATTCTTTTAGATGCAAAGACTTGAAGCAATGAGATAATTCAATCCATGAAATTCATACAACCATAACACAAGATATACCCTAGGGAAAATACTCAAAATTATGAGAACAAAAACCCCAACAATTATTCTTAGTATAATATAATGGATAGTAGAGAATTATTTCTTTTACAACATAGCAGATTGCTTTCGGAAGAAAAGAGATCACCAAACTTCTTAGTGAATATACGGAAGCAATAGAGAAGAGAGATCAATCGGATGTGTGTCCAACACAACAATAACAAGCACGAACAATACCCTGCACAAAGAGAAGTGCCTTGCCTTCAATGGAGAAGAGAATTTGCTTCACACTGGATTCAACAATCATGTATAACATATTTATACATTCTTCTCTTATATTTTTAACTTCTAACTTTAGGATAAACTCTCCCTCAAACTGGATGTAATAATCATGCATGGAGTGGTGCGCCCCACTTCTCATGCAGTGCTTCATCTCACTGAGTTGTCACTTAGGATGAACTCGCCTCTTAACTGAAAGCTTGCCCACTTAGTTAGGTGGCTAACTTAAGTGTCGACATGCAAGTGTCACAACTCACATGTCATCTTTTAGTTTAACATAAGTGTCTTCATGCAATGACACTTAGTTGATTAGATCTTCTCTTTAACTGAAGTGTTGCCTTTTAGTTTAACTAAAGCGTAAATACTTTAGTTAACTAGTCCATTTTATTTAACACTTAGTTAATTGAAATCATGTTGATTGATTTACTTGAAGTGACCACTGTGAGTTCTTTAGTTAACTAAGACATAACTTTAACCGATGCTTTAACTGAAGCATTGATACTTAACTGAAGCTTTAATAATTCGAGTTCTCTTTAATTAGCTGAAGTGTCTACATGGGAAATTTTGAATTCTCTTGATCTCTATGCTTTATATTTTATTTATTTATGTCTTACTACATGGTCAATATGTGCTAACTTTATTTATCCATCACATTACAGTATACTAAGAAGAATTATTGGATGATGTGATCATATTATATTATTCCGGACCAAATGATCATATGCTAAAGTAATTCACTTTAGAGGTGATCAATCTCTAAAGGAGACTTAACAGCAATCCGGTGATCATGGTTAATAATATATCACACAGCATTAAATGCTTTTAACAATTAAAGCGTGACCTTTATACGGAAGGTACACCTCTATACGAGAGGTCCATCTCATGGATACCTTTATACAAAAGGTTCACATGATAACCATGACTTGATACACACAAGTTCGGAGCCTTGTCCAACAAGACTTTACAACATCATTACTTTGATCAATTACCTCTATACGGGAGGAATAACCTTTACACGAAAGGAAATCAAAGTGCTCACCTCTATATGGGAGGATCAATCTTGTCTACACAAGATTGGTTTGGAGAATGTCTCCTAATGTTGTATATTTAACACTCCCTCTAAGCGAGGGAGGCATTCTCTGCCATACCAAGCTTGTATCGAAAGTACCTGAACTTCGTTACTGACAGAGACTTTGTTAACACATCTGCAATCTGCTCATCAATAGCAATGTACTGAAGTTTCACTGTACCTTTCTGGACCATGTCTCGGATGAAGTGAGACTTCATTTCAATGTGCTTCGACGTGTCATGAAACACTGGGTTTTCAGAAAGCTTGATGCAACTTTGATTGTCACACCTAATAACGGTAGGCTCAAGATTTTCACCGAACAACCCTGCAAGTAGCTTTCTGAGCCACACTACTTCTCGACATGAAACACTAGTAACTATGTATTCTTCTTCGGTGGTGCTCTGATCTACGGAGTCCTGCTTCCTGTTGGACCAAGATATCATAGCTGATCCTAGGCTATAATAGTAGTCGGATGTGCTCTTACGGTCCACAATGCTTCCTCCCCAGTCTGAGTCTGTATAACCAAGTAACATGACTCCTCCAATGGAGGCATATCTGAGTCCATATGAAATTGTACCTCGAAGGTACCTAAGCACATGCTTAGCAGCTGTCCAGTGTCTATGTCTCGGATTAGACATAAATTGACTCAGAATGCTAACAACATAATGTATATCAGGCCTCGAATGTATCGATTACATTAGCGAGACTATAAGATGTGTATACAAAGTGGGCTCTATTGGATCTGATCTAGAGCCTGACTCATGAAGTTTCCTCAAATTGGAAACCATCAGTGTAGTCATAGATTTGCAATATATCATGCCAAACCTGTGCAATATATCCACACTGTACTTCCCTTGAGATAGAAAAATTTCATCTTTTCTTTGCCAGATCTCAAGGCCAAGAAAGTAGTGCATTAGACCTAAGTCTTTCATCTTGAACTCTGAGGTGATATCCCTCTTGCACCAAGCAATCATATGTTCCTCTCCAATGAGAAACAAATCATCAACATACAAAACCAATATCAACGGTTGGTTCTTCACTACTTTGAAGTACAAATTTGAATCAGCTTCACTCTTACAGAAACCCAGTTTATGAAGGTAGCTATCAATTCTGGAGTACCAATCCCTGGGGGCTTGCTTAAGCCCATATAGAGCTTTCTTTAGCTTGCAAACATGGGACTCCTTCCCATGCACCAAAAATCCTTCAGGCTACTGAATATAAACCTCTTCCTCAACCTCACCATTGAGAAAGGCTATCTTCACATCCATTTGGTGAAGTTTTCATCCTAGAACAGATGCAAGTGCAATCATTGCTCGGATTGTGGTGTACCTTGCCACAAGGGAAAAGGTCTCATCATAATCAATGCCTTCTTTCTGAGAGAAACCTCTGGCAACGTATCTAGCTTTATACTTCTCAATGCTACCATCCGCAACATGCTTTATCTTGTAAAGCCATCTGGAAGTCACAATGGACTTCCCATCAGGTTTTGGAACAACCTCCCAAACATTCATTATAGAGTTGTACTCTTATGTCATTGCATCTTTCCAAACTTGATTCTTTGCAACTTCTTCATATGAGGATGGTTCTGAATCACTGATGTGACTCATTAGTGCAATATACCTTGAATATCTGTCAGGCTGCTTGCGCTCTCTAGATGAGCCTGTTGGTGCTCCATGTTTCTCTACATTTTGTAAGATGTCTCGGCACCAAGCGGATCTTCTTTTAGCGGTAGGTTCATCAGGTGACCTCTCAACTAGTTCTACTAGTTCTTCAGGAGCTAGCGAATCTGAGGCATATTCTGGTTTCTCCCTCTCTAACTCTGAAGGGGGATAATCAGACTCGGGATCCTCCATCTCTGAATCACATTAAATCTCTTTCAATCTTTTGAAAGCAGCTTCCTCATGGAAGGTAACATCTCGGTTGACTTCAATGTGTCTCTCACCAGATACATATATTCGATATGATTTGGATGAATCATTATAACCCACAAAGGTGCCTTTGTTTCCAGAAGGCTCCATCTTTGTTCTCTTTTCTTTCGGTACATGAATGTATACTGGGCTCCCGAAGATCCTCAAGTGTGAGATGTCTGGCTTCTCACTGGTAAACACTTCTGCTGGTGTCTTCTCATGTAGAATGGCATGCGGGCTTCTATTATGGATGTACACAGTTGTACGGGTGGCTTCTTCCCATAATGAGGTAGACATATATTGATCATGCATCATGGCTTTTGCAGCCTCACATATGGTTCTATTCTTTCTTTCGACAACCCCATTTTGTTGAGGGTTGTATGGTACTGTTAACTGTCTACATATTCCTGCATCACTACATAGCTCATTAAATGCATGTGAATCAAATTCACCTCCATTATCATACCTTAATGCACGGATGTGATTTTCTTTCTGATTTTCAACTAGGCCTTCAAACTCTTTAAATTTTATAAGAGTTTCACTTTTAGCCTTCATGAAATAAATCCATGATTTCCTAGAAAAATCATCTATGAACAGTACATAATATAAGAATCCACTCAGGGAGGGGGATGACATGGGACCACATACATCAGAATGTATTAAATCTAAAATCCCTTTAGATCTAGTAGAACTGCTAGAAAAACTTTTCTTAACATTCTTCCCAAGTGCACAACCCCGACATACACTATCATGCTCAAAATCAAATATGGGCATACCTTTTACCATCTTTTGAAGTCATGGTAGTGCTTTGTAGTGTAGATGTCCAAGCCTTCGGTTCCATAGCTCGCATGGACTGATAAAGTGGTGAATCATAGCTTGAATGTACTTCCCAGGTACCTTGTATAGTCCTCCCTCTCAAACTCCAATCACAACAGCAGATTCTAGGCTTTTTTTCTTCAGCCATAAAAGTGCTTTGTTATCCATGAAGATAACTCGGAAGCCTTTGTCTTCAAGAACCGAAACTGAGAGGAGGTTCTTCTTCAATCCTGGAACATATAGAATGTCCTCCACATGTAGAATATCACCGGTGCTCAGTTGGAATGAGCTGGATCCAACTCCTTGGATTGAATAAGTTGAGTTGTCCTCCAACTCTACCATGCATGTGAATTCTTTCTATTTTAGATCGGTGATGCTAATCTTGTAACCGACCATATGTTTGGATGCACCACTATCAATCAACCATGTGTCTTCATTTGTGACGACGGATCCCGAAAGGGATGAGACAAGATAATACTCCCTTCTTGTCTCATTTTCTTCGAATGCATTCTTTTGAGTGGTTTCATCCTCTATGGTGGTAGAAGCATAAAACTTTCCTTTCCGCTTTTCTCTACAGTCTCTTGAGAAATGGCCTTTCTTGTTGCAATTGAAGCATCTAGATTTTAACTTGTCAAACCCTTTGTTGAACTCCTTCTTCTTTGAATGAGAGAACTTCTTTTGGAAGAAGGGTTTCTTTCCTTTCTTCATTCTTACCATGAGGGCAAGATTTTCTTCTTTGATGCACACCTACTTGCTCTATATTCGCCCCTCCTCTTGGAGGAATTCATGCCACAAACTTTTGAAGTTAGGTTGTACCTCTCGGCCATTTACCACAACCAAGAATGTCTCCCATGAGGATGGGAGACCATCAATAGCGGTTTGGAGAAGATCATCTTCATCCACCACTACTCCAACACTAGCAAGTTTATCTCTTACCTGAGAGATCTTGGAGAAGAAGGAGGCCATTGTCTTATCCATCTCCATATTTAAGTTCCGAAGCTTATTCTTCAATGCCCTCTTTTGACTCGAGGCCTTCTTCTCATATAGATTCGTCAATGTATCATAACATTCTTTCGCGGTCTTCAACGGTGTGATCACGGGCATCAAGTTATCTTTTATTGAATCATAGATGATCTGTTTAGCCTTAGCTTGATTCTTCTTAAAGTTGATGCGCCCTACATTAGATGTAGGCTCCTCCACCACAGTGGATACATAGCCATCCAAGTCATGTTCCTCTAGGATGTTGAGAATCCTATCCTTCCAAGTGTTGAAGTTTGAGGTGCCCTCAAGACAGTCTTCTAGTCGTACAGAGACTGATGCCATAGTCTTCAAATCTTGTGCTCAACTTCTTAGGATCAACGTAGGCTCTAGCTGGCATGCAAAACTAAGCTCATTCACGCCCTAAGCTCTGATATCATGTTGAAATTTGGTTGAGCTTTGAACTTTAATTATTTTAGATGCAGAGACTTGAAGCAATGAGATAATTCAATCCATGAAATTCATACAACCATAACACAAGATATACCCTGGGGAAAATCCTCAAAATTATGAGAACAAAAACCCCAGCAATTCTTCTCAGTATAATATAATGGATAACAAAGAATGCTTTCTTTTACAACATAGCAGATTGCTTTCGGAAGATAAGAGATAACCAAACTTCTTGGTGAATATACGGAAGCAATAGAGAAGAGAGATCAATCGGATGTGTGCCCAACACAACAATAACAAGCACGAACAATACCATGCACAAAGAGAAACGCCTTGCCTTCAATGGAGAAGAGAATTCGCTTCACACTAGATTCAACAATCTTGTATAATATATTTATACATTCTTCTCTTCTATTTTTAAATTCTAACTTCACAATAAACTCACCCTCAAACTGGATGTATTAATATTGCATGGAGTGGTGTGCCCCACTTCTCATGCAGTGCTTCATCTCACTAAGTTGTTCACTTAGGATGAAATCGCCTCTTAACTGAAAGCTTTCCCACTTAGTTAGGTGGCTAACTTAAGTGTCGACATGCAAGTGTCACAAATCACGTGTCATCTTTTAGTTTAACATAAGTGTCGTCATGCAATAACACTTAGTTAATTAGATCTTCTCTTTAACTGAAGTGTCGTCTTTTAGTTTAACTAATGTGTAAATACTTTAGTTAACTAGTCCCTTTTATTTAACACTTAGTTAACTGAAATCATGCTGATTGATTTACTTGAAGTGACCACTGTGAGTTCTTTAGTTAATTGAGACACATCTTTAACTGATGCTTTAACTGAAGCATTGATACTTAACTGAAGCTTTAATAATTCGAGTTCTCTTTAATTAGTTGAAGTGTCTGCATGGGCAATTTCAAATTCTCTTGATCTCTATGCTTTATCTTGTATTTCTTTATCTCTTACTACATGCTCAATATGTGCTAACTTTATTTATCCATCACATTACATTATACTAAGAAGAATTATCGGATGATGTGATCATATTATATTATTCCGGACCAAATGATCATATGCTAAAGTAATTCACTTTAGAGGTGATCAATCTCACACAACATTAAATGCTTTTAACAAGTAAAGCATGACCTATATACAGAAGGTCCACCTCTATACGAGAGGTCCATCTCATGGATGCCTTTATATGGAAGGTTCACATGATAATCATGACTTGATACACACAATTTTGGAGCCTTGTCCAACAAGTCTTTACAACATCATTACTTTCATTAATTACCTCTATACGGGAGGAATAACCTTTACATGGAAGGCAATCAATGTGCTCACCTCTATACGGGAGGATCAATCTTGGCTACATAAGATTGGTTTGGAGAATGTCTCCTGATGCTATATACTTAACATAAATTGCCTCATGTTATAAGAAGTTATTCATATGGTAATCCCTCGAGTGTTGAGTGCCATAATACAATACCACCTTAGGCACCTTATTATCCCTCAAACTCTTCGTGCTCATCCTCTCATATAAGAACAAGTACATCTTACTCAACTCATCCTTCATCCCCCCATGTTCATGGTCCCTCATGTAGTGGCATTGTGTGCGATGATGCTTCTACTAGATATGTGGATACTGTGACCATCAACCCTTATTACCCATTCCTAGGCCCTCTATCAACCCCTCCAGTGCAGCTACACCCTACAATTCCCCCTTTCTTTCATGGGAAAGTCTATGCTCAACAAAATATTCCTACCTATTTTTCACCCAATAGCCAACAAGCACAACCCAACCAAAATAACAAGAAGAATAAGGGAAAGAAGAAAGGGGAAAACCAATACTAAGAAGGTGTAGGTTGACTCCCCAATCCTATTGCTAACACTAGAGGTAATCCAAACCTCACAAATCAAGATTTAGGATCTAAAAAAACCCCCCAAGCAGGGTAAGAACCCCCATTATGGAATAACCATTTGTTTTCCTTTTGTGGAGTCTATGGACATTACACTCATCATTTCACATGCCTTGCCAAGGCTCGCCAATTGTGGGATGAGGCCAACAAATGTGAATCCAGGGAAAAACTAGCACTCCAACCCCTCATTTTGCCACACCTTAATTGATGGTTCTACAAAACCTATTCCCATATCAAGGGGTGGTTATATCCTAACCCATGATGCATTACCTTTCTCAATCATTTACGTCAGGTTACCCTAATGATCCTTCTTTCTAGAACATCTACATGAACTATGCCGATGTCATCCTTCAAACATGGCATAATCAATATGGTCCGTCAACTGAAACTCATAATATCGATAAGGACTAGGATCCTCCCTTGTTGAATGGACCATTACATCTACCGTGCCATAATGTGGACCCTCTTCCAAAGATCCCCAGGGTCCCATAACCCCGACATTAGGGGTGCTCATAACTATAGTGTTGTGAATGACTTAGCCTAGTCCCTTGTTGCCATGTCTACTTTGGAGGTTCTCCAAAATTGTTGGGTGTAGCACAAAGCTCTTTTATCTATCTTAGGCATAATCGACCCCTCAAACACTAATTTAATGACCTTTGATTTGGATTGGGTGGAGGCCCATACACCTTATTTGGCTCCATTTCACATATCGATTATTGTCAAGAATTTGGTTATTCATCGATGCATCATCTATGAGGGTGCTACCACCTATGTCATGTTCACTCATGTTTGTAAGAATCTCAATTTGCATGAATTAGTGTCATCCATCATTAAACTATGCACGTATGGTTGGCACACTTCCTAGCTGCAAGGTCTCCTTCAAAACATCCCCATCCAACTTAACAGGAAGATGGTTTTGATAGAAATCAAGGTTGTCAACACCTAGTTAGATTACAACCTCCTACTTAGTCGTATGTACATATACGCTATGAAATAGGTCACCTCAATGATGTTTAGACTTATGATGTTCCCCCATGAAGGGAGAATATTGAGCAACTTACTATGATCCTAAGTCACCATCTTGTCTAGACCATGTCTTACCAACAATTGAAGGCAACCTTTTTATACCTTCATTCACGAGTGTAGGTACCAGGGTTTTCCTTAATGCCTCCCTTATTGGAACCTTTTTATTCCCTCCTCCTCGTACCTCCAAAGAAGAGAGATCAAAGTTGTACGCTTTTACTTATGAGAAACCTCAACTAAAAAACAGCCATCTCCTAGTCCTACCCATTCAATGGTACACCCATAGGTGAGAGATCCTATACATCAAGTCACGTTCTTCTTTCCTCCTCCTGGAATTGTGGGAACCCCTATGATGGCTACCCTTAACCTTTCATCGTTGACTCTAGGTATCTCTGTTTGGTATCTAACTGCACCAACCACCCCACTTCTCTAGCCATTTTAACACCTATCAAACCAGTTGGTAGTTCCAATGCCTCATCACCCATGGTTACAAAGGAGCCATCCCCTCCACTTAACCTTCTTTCAAAAATAATGTTGGGGGCAACACCAAAAATGTGGTAGAACAATCTAACCCAAATGAGATCGTGACACCTCCTACCCTTGCATCTATTTGAGTCCCTACATCGTGTGCTATGTGTGATGTCCTCGGTCACACCACCACCCATCAATGTTTGGATTTGTTGGTTTTGCATAGTATTTTCCACACTCATGAAGAGAAAAATTAAATGACTACTCATGTGGTTCAAATTACTCTCCCTAACGCTTCTAAGCAATACAACAAGGTATTACATACCAACTACCCATGTGCATTGTGTAGCATCTATGGTTATTACTCACATGATTGCACTAATCTCCAAAAGTTTCATGCAACTTTGGTTGGCCTACATCTTAGGTCTTATGAATATCAAGTCACCTTCATCGAGGCGGTACCTCCCCCTACTCCACCATATGAAGGAATGATATTCATCTATTACATTTCTTCATCCATAGAGGCTTCCTCTTCTACCCCTTCTCCATCCACATCCACCCTTGTGAATGAGGACCCCCTCGATCTATCAACCACCACCTTTCGAAGTGACAAATTAAATCCTTGATGCCCTTAATATCCCTAAGTTTCCATGGGATGATATGCATCACTACATATATTTCCTCCCTTGGGAACCCTCATTAGAAGGCACGTATTTAGACCAATTCACCATCGAGTTGAAAGAATTTATCCTCCTAAGGAATATTTATTGGTTCAAGAACCCTATCCCTACTCTAGATGGATTTGAAGAGGGAAACATGGCCAATATCTCTCACGCCATCTAGTCAGATATTTCAGTTAATCCTAGTGTCACCAATAATATATTGTCGGGTGCTTCTTGTATTCCTGAAGAAGTTTCTGCCTACAGGATCTTTTTCAAGAATTTCATGACAGCTTCACTTGGTCCTATGTTGAGATGTTGGGTCTCAACCCCAATATTGTTGAAAACCACATTAATACTTGGCCCGATGTTGAACTTGTGCAACAAAAGCACAGACCCATACACCCATCCAAAGCTCTAACCGTCAAAGCAAAAATTGAAAATCTATGGAGTGTAAGATTCATTTATCCGATTACATATACTACATGAGTATTCAATCCAGTATAGTACCAGTCAACAAGAATCAAGGCACCATTCATGTTTTCATTAACTTCCATGATATAAATAAAGCTTGTCCAAAAACAAAATTCCACATGGTATTAATCGACCAAATTATAGATGCATGTGTCCAACATTAGGTTCTATCATTCATGGACGATTTATCGTGGTTTAACCAGATCCAAATCTATCGTCTAGATTTATATAAAACCACCTTCACCACCCACTAGGGAACATTTTCCTTTCGATTCATGCCTTTCAGACTCAAGACCGCCAAAGCCACTTTTCAACACAACATATCATATTGCTTTCATGATATGGTTGGTCCTAGCATACTTGGATGACCTCACAACTCATTCCAAGAAACACTCGCAGCACCTATAGGATCTCCATAAGGTGTTCCTTCGATTTCCCAATTACAACATTTGCGTCAACCCACTCAAGTGCGCATTTTTCATTCATGCTAGTTGATTGTTAGGATTTATCATTTCCAAGAAAGGGATCATTATTAACCCTCTAAAGGCTCAAGCCATCCTTGGCCTATTCCCTCCTATTACTTTACACCAACTGTAAACCCTTAAAGGCAAGGATAAATTCTTACATTGATTTATTCCATATTATGCCACAATCATTCATGGAGTTTTGCATTTGCTTCATTATAATATTCCCTTTGTATTGGATAAGCAATCTCAAGCTTCTTGTGACACCCTTGAGCATTATCTTACTCCTACACCCTTGATAATCCCCCCAGATCTATGAAAGATCTCATCCTTTATATTTTAACATCCACCTTTTTTCTCACTGCAGTGCTTGTTCAAGAAGATGCCAATTGTCAGGAACATGCCATTTACTATGTTAGTAAGAACCTATCTAAACCCTTTGTATTATATGACCAAGAAGAGAATCTAGCCTTAGTTATCGTTTTCTCAATTCGAAAATTTTGCCATTACATCCTTATGAACAAAACCAAAGTCGTCGTGAACATAAACCCCATGTTGTGTCTCTTAAGCTAACACCTCATTATGGACAAGGTCACTAAGTGGATCATTTTCCTTCAAGAATTTGACCTCAACTTCATGACCCCCAAGAGTAAAAAGTCTTTGGACTTGATGGATTTCATCTTAGACTTACCCTTCGATACCACGTACCCCTTATTAATGATGATCTTCTGGATGAACATATGTTCACCATTTTGTCAAACGATCCTTGGTATGGGAATATCCTTTTTTGGACACTTAGAAGTTCAAACCCCATCTATCCCATGACAATCGTCATTAGATGCATCACCAATCCCCTCGATACCTTCTATCAACGATGTTTTACATCAATGAGGATTTAACGCTATCTTACATTGATTCCTCACCTTTGATGAGGTTGAATGAGTCTTGAATGACTGCCATAGTGGTTCTTGTGGTGGCCATCTCTTTAGAATGGCTATTGCCTAAAAGATCGTCTGTGCCAATTATTTTTTATCTACATTATTTTTCGATATCATAAAGGCAATCAAGCATTGTAAAAACTTTCAGCTCTTCACCCCAAATGCAAGGACTCCTCCTGCCCCTCTACATCCATTCATCACCATCAATCCATTTTGTAAATGGGCCATTGACTTCATAGAATGTAAACATGTGTTAGTTGGTGGCCATAAGTACATCGTAGTGGTTGTCAACTATTTCAATAAATGGGTTGAAGCTATGCTAACATACAACAACACCGCAACGATCACAACACTCTTTTTCTTTAACCACATCATCACTCAATTTAGTATCCCAAAACAATTAGTGTCGAATCATAGTACTCACTTCAAATACACTATGTGGAAGGAATTATGTTATCGTATGAAATTTGAGCACTAGTTTTCCTCTGCTTATGACCCTTAAGGAAATAGTCAAGTTAAGGTCATCAACAAGATCCTCAAAACCATTCTCCAACAAATGGTGGATATGCTCATGTCAGCTGGCATCATATTCTCTTTCCTTCCCTCTAGGTGTATCGAATGTCCACCAAAATTGCGATTGGATTTACTCCATTCCATCTCGTCCATGGGGTGGAGTCTGTCTTACCCATTGAATTTCAAATCCCCTCCTTACACTTCGTCATCAAAAATTTTCTATATACCTCAGCTCTAGAACATTACTTGATCACTTTGGAACAAGTGGATGAAACTATCATGCTACTTTGTAGAACATAAAAGTTGTCAAACAACATTTGAAATCCCATCACGATAGTCACATCCATTCGCACTTGTTCCATGAAGGCGATCTCATTCTTGTTTACGACCATGCACATGATAAACTTGGGATCAAATAGAACTTCCCTACTTCTTATACCATCCATTAATATATGTCTCGGTACATATAGATTGAAAAAAAATCGTGGTGAAACAAACCAAGCTACAAACAAAAAACACCTACCAAAATCCCATTAAGAAGTTGCAGGATGAGAAAAATTAGTTATTAGGCCATCTCATTCCTCCCATATCTACCAATAACCTGGTGTTAGTGCTAAACATTCTTAAGACAACTCGTCAACTTGTGTATTCCTTTCTCTATAAATATGCTAGAAATAAATGGATTTTTTTTTTGAGTCACAATATCATCGAAGACATGTCATAATATAATATTTTCACATGTATATTCACCCTAAATCCATTTGATAACAGCTTGTGAATCACCAAATACTTGAACCCTCCAAGTACCATGATCCCATGGAAGATTGAGAGTGAGCTACATAGCCATCAACTCAACTAAATTATTGGATCCTCTACCTATCCCCACTTTAAATGTTAGCCAATGATAGTCTGATGAGTGAATTATTCATCCAAATCCACATAATAATAGGTCGCTTGGGCGGCTTCATCAAAATATACCCAAGCCCCAAACTTGTCTATCACCTCTTCCATGGGGTTTCTTGGAATATTTATTGGATTGAATTGAATGAGGTTATTGAGAATATTCATTGACCGTAAAGAACATTGCAATGGAGGTATATGTTGATCCTCGAATAAGCTTAGATTTCTAGATAACCATACTCCCCAAGCTACAATGAGAGGAAGTGCATGATACATTTTCACAACAAATTTCTAGTCCCAAGTTTTAATAAATTCTTCTACTGTGCCTCCATTCCAAAAATTATTTGAACCTATTAATGCATCTAATTCCTTCCAAACTTGTGTAGTGCAAGAACAAAAAATGATTAGGTGATTAATATTTTCATCATTTTCTTTGCAGAGCGAACACCATCTAGGCCCATTTTTGTTTCTCTTTTGCAAGTTATCCCATGTAAGAACCTTGAATTTAGTGATATCCATACAAAATTTATGTCTTTTAATGGGCATTTGTACTTTCATATCTTTCTCGGCTCTTCCCTAATACCTTCTTCCAATAAAACCTTGTAGCCCAATTTAGGGGGAATAAATGTCTCTATTTCGATTCTTTGACTAGATTATCCCATGCCCCGCTTCACTAATCCTAACCTGGATAGACTTCAAATTTGCTATGCACTCCTCCCATCACAAAGATTCATCACTTAGCATCCCAATACTTTATACATTCCTCTATTCCTGACTCCAAATTGTGGACAAGTTAGCACCAACTACCTGAGACAAAGTAAGGATGCCTCTCTCTAAGATTACCAATTAAGTTTCTTGATAGCCTAAAGGATTTGCCATATTTGATCCATGGTATTTTCCTAGTTTAACCATGTGTCCATCCCCCACCTTCCATACAAACCAATTACCTACAAGGGGAAAGGCCTTTACAAAATCCTTCCAAATGATTTATCCATTTTGAAAATATTTAAGGGAGCTCTGATCCATTCTTCCATTAAGTCAAAATAAATATGCTTTTGAACTATCACCTAACACCATAGACCTTTCCCTAATATAAGCATCCAAACACTTTTAGCAAATAGAGAAATAGAAAAATTAAAATATTTTGCAGCCACTAGCCCCTAAACTCCTTTAGGATTGCTAATGTTTTCCATTTGAAAAGTGTAATGCCTCTTTTATCCATACTATTAGACCATAGAAATATATAGCATAACCTTCTCAATTTATCCAAAATTCCTTTTAGAATAAAGGTAAGGGTTATCCAATGCATAGGGATGGCTTCATCCACCAATTTTACCAATATCAACCTTCCTCCCGAGAAACCAATGATTACACCAAATTGATAGTCTATTCTCAACTTTTGAGATAAGCCATCCCCAATCCCTTTTCCAATAGTCATTGGGATTTATGATAAAAACTAGGTATTTTAATCCATTATGTAGATCTAATTGTTGATAGAGGGATAATTTTGCAAAATATCTCTCCTCCTCTTCCTTCATCCTAGCCAAAGAGATGGCTTATTTCCTTAACCAGAATCCCAGTAGTAATACAATAGAGACAATCACTTCTTTTAACTTAGTAGCACCATGTCTTGAGCCATCACAAAACCATAAAAGGTCACCTATAAATAACAAATGTGTTAGATTAACTGATCTAATTTTGATACCCTTTAAAACTCCAATCCTTTTTACATTCATCAAATCCCTACTTAAACCTTCTTACATAACAAGAAATAGTAGAGGCGAAAGGGGACACCCCTGTAGCAGTCCTTTTGTTGGTTTAAAAAATATCGTAGTTGAACCATTAATCTTTATAAAGAAAAAAATTGTGGATATGTAATTCATTACCCAAGTTACAAACTGTACACATAACGCCAAGTGAGTTGACATAAGCCTTGTGAGATTTTGTGAGGTCTATTTTTAGTACTGTAGCAGACATCTTCTTGGTTATAATCGAATGCAATCCCTACTATGCGACACTAATCACCTTGTGGATCTGTCAACCCGGTAGGAAACTAAATTTCTCATCTCTATAGAATTTGAGAGAATGTATTTTACCCTTATCACTATTACCATAGCAATTATTTTGTATATACAATTGCATAAGGAGATAGATTTGTATTCATCAAAAGACAGATGGTTATCATATTTTGGGTTTAGTGCAATAAAGGTTGATTCGAAGGTTGCCAATGTCCTTCCATTGGCTCTTGATTCATCAATGACCCTCGATAAGCCTTCACCAATGATCTCATTAAACCAAGGAAGAATTTAACCAACTATCTATTCAGCTTATGAATTTTACCATTTTTTAAACTATGAAGAACTTCCTCTAATTCAACCTTCGAAACCTCATCCATCATCCTTCTATTATCCTCATTTGAAACAAAACTTGGGAGTGGGAAGTCATGTGAACTATTTATGCTATGTTCACCCTATTGTTGTCCTTATAAATCCCTTCAAAATATTTTATTTCAATTCTGGCTAAATTCTCAGAATTGGAGATATCCTCACCATCTTTATTCCTTATCTTCCAAATAGTATTGACATTTTTCCAATGGTTAGCATACTGGTGAAAAAACTTGGTAGTTTCATCAACCTTTTCATCCAAATGGATCTACCTTTTAACTTCCATGCTACCTCTATATCCTGTAACATTTTCCTCTTTTTTCCTCCAGGGAATTAATCTTCTTTTTAATATCATCAAAAGAAAAAGCAACCAAATCCTAGCTATGCATAAACTCTAATTGTATCTCCACATCCTTCAAACTCTTTATCATCCTTCATGTTTTTCTCATGCTCCCAAGAGACAACTACTTGTTTTGTTTTTTTTAACATTTTCTACAAACTATAGTGAGGTTGATTCAATTCTAGTCTCATAAAAGGGATACCAATTCTCCTTTCTCAAGGTAACAGAATATTATTCTTCTACCCAAGAGGGGTTGTATTCAAAGGCACTAAGAGGATTATTCCCCACCTTGGACATTTCTAAAAAATATGGGAAAATGATTTAATTCTCTACTTAAGTCAACCCATTGCCTAATCCTGATATTGTCATCAAGCAGTCCTTTCGATTAAGTCTCTTTACAGTTCTATCAACACCTACCCATTTGTTCTTCCACATCATCCAATGTTTAATAGGCTCTACATCAAGTAGACCGTTATCCTCTGGTCTTTGAATAAATAAATTTGTTAGGGAATCAACCTGGGCAGCTTGGTCGTAGATGTCTACTCTCCATGTTGAGAAAATTAAGCCACCTCCTAAAATAACATCATTTTTTTTCCAAAAGATCCATCCTAAATAGCTTTAGTATGCCACCCTCTCAACATAAGGCCCATACAAATTCAACATTGTGAACTCCTTACCCAACTACTATGAATAAAGTATACTATCTAGACTTGCAACCACAAACAAAGAATTAGTGCTACATAAAGAAATTGTATAACACCTCATGATTAAACCTAAATTTTCCACCATCCCCCATTATCTTCTGTAACATGATAATTCTAGGTTTATGAACTTTAGCAAGTCTCTTCAAATCAATTTTTTTTAAGAGCTTCACAAACCCTTATAGTCAAGGGATAAGCATATCATCATGGGAAAACATATTTGACAGGGCCATTTTCTCAAAGTACTCTAAACAATGTAGATTGTTTACTAGACCAAACCTCTAATGTTGCCTTATCTTATTCATGAGATATAAAATACTTCCTCCCTTGTCCAAACCCTTTTATCTCTCTCCTTGGGTTTATAGCAAGGCCCCAAGATATGCACATCCTCCCGAAGGCTTACAACCAATTATAGGTTTGTACCCACACTTAGAGATAAACCTGTAGTACTAATCTTGTCTTCACTCTTCTTAGTAGCATTCCCATGCATGAATTAGATGTAGGAATATCTTGGGCTATTTGGACGAGTTTGCCTAATCTTTAATTATTTATTATGTAACTCATATCCCTTGTCTATCTTGGAGTTGTTCTTCGCATTCACATTTTTGTACATGGTTTGTATTGTGTTATATTATGTTATCTTAGGGATTGGTTCATAACATTCAATACAAGAGCCATTTTTGCTATAACTTTTTTTCAAAGAAATATTAGATAACAAAATTTTTAGGAGATTCAAAAGACATAGTGAAGTGCCCGTGGTAAAAAATCCAAGTTTTGGTTCATTATAAGTTCATTGGTATAGTCTATGTAAGGTAGGGGTTTTACAAGTCCAAAAATTAGTCTCAAACAAGTGTTATAGGTAAAATTGTTATCTTTGATGCTTAAGAGATCCAAATTGAGTGCCACCTATTGCATATGATCCAAAATGTATTAATATATGATTTTATCATCTATTTTGGTGTTTTTCTGTGGGAAGATTGGATGAATCGGCTTGTAGGGCCCATTTCACGACAGGTCTTACTTTGTATATTTGGGGTCCATAACTTTTTAAGGCCTATTTAAGGTCTTAAATGATGTTTTTTGGGGTCAAAAGTTAATGAACATAGTTCATGTTCCCTTGACGCTATTATACACTTTGAGAGTTTTCCAACATTGCAAAGATCACCTCAATCGGAGTTCGTATGAGGAAGTTATGCCTCCCGCAAGTTGAACTATCATGTCGACCACCATGGTGCCAAGTGGATTCCACATTAGCTCCCATTAACCACACATGTGGAGCTAGTCACCTATGGACTATCAAGAAAATTCTATAGGGTCTAAAATCCTAACCCTAATTAGGAGTTGAGGCATGCAAAATTCTAAAAACTAACCATATATGGCTATCAGGACATTGTTAAATACTGGGCCACTAGAAGAATAAGGGGTTCCATTCTTATGGTATTATTGTATTGTTACTTAGCTGAGCAAGAGTCAATGAGTGGATATTAGAGCATAAAAGAGGAAGTAGGAGATCCTATGGGAGCCATACATGCCACGATGTCATATGTAACTCCATAGAGAGTACCAATTTCTTTGTATTTGCATTTTATATTAAAGAATAAAAGAGCAAGGCATAGTCCTCACTCCTTGTTGGTTTTTTCATGATAGTGGGTTTTCCCAAGGTATGTCTCGTGTTATTTGTTTGGATGTGTGGATTATTATTTTTCTCTATCTATTTTCTTTTCATTTTTACTTCAGTCTAATATTTTGTGGAATTAAGCTAACACAATAAATCTTAAATCTTTATTGTGTTAATTTTTTGTAGAGCTTATAATCTGATTACTACTTCCAATAAAATAACCCATGTTATCACACTATCTCTAGCTGTTTGTGGTAGGTATCCCAATAGGGACGGTAGAGGGGACAGCTAGGAAGGTGTAACCAGCAATAGCCAGGTCCTCCACTCAAATTAACGGAAGTCACACCGGACAAGGCTACTGTCACTTTAGATGAAGCACTTGGCCAAGTCAGGGGGGAGACCCCGCTCAACCAGTGATGGTTGAGAGACAACAAATACACCCAAACCCAAAAGAGTAAGAGATGAAAACCTAGAATGAGTGTAGATGAGCTCCTATGTTCAACTTCAGCCAATTGATGGACACGAGCAATGAAATGACAGTGATGTGATAAGTGACTAGCAATAACTTATGATGAATATAATAGATTTATGCAGCTGAAAATCAACTAGGATAGTGAATGATGCAAGGAGTGATTGATGGAAGAAAAACTGCCCAAGGGAGAGACTGATTCTGATGCTGGTGGACCTAGGGCAGAGTAAAATTAAGGCTTTTAATCACTTCTAGCTATTGATACTTGATATCCTAAGGTAAAAAGACGTTTTAAACACAAAGAACAACTACCCAGAACCCCAAAACACACCCAACGGGCTGAAAGAGAAAAACGCCCCTAGGGGGCGTTTTTGCCAGGTGGACTAGTGCCTAAACTATGGGTAAATGGAGTCGGAATCTAACCAAACTTGAGATATAAGCTTTTAAGGACAAACAATAAGCGGGTTTGGAAAGAAAATTGAATTCCTACGGTTAAATTTGTAGATTTTAATTTTTAGGGTTTATTTAGTGTTTTGCAGCTAAGCATTCACAATGGAATTGGAAATGAGAGAAACAAGCATGGATTGCCTACCTGAAGCAATGGAGAAGAAGAGTTTGATGATGAAAACAAATGCTGAAGTCCAAGTGTTGAGCAGCCAAGCGTTTTCCCTTAGCGTTTAGAGCAGCCAGATGACCAAGTGCGCCCGTGTACCTGCCAGAGAGAGAGATGAATCAGAAACTATGGCAAATGGCAAGGTAATATCAACAAATAAACGACAAATGATGAAGAAAATTGAGATAATAAGTATAAGTTCACTTCCCTTTGTTGAAACACAGAGAGAGAGCCCAACGTGGAGATGCTGGCTCAAGAGCTGCGCCCCCCTCTGATGGTCGTTTTCACCTGCAGATTCGTTTTGGCCAAGGATAGATAGAGACACTGCATAAACACTCAACAATACACCAGCAATATGCTAATAATCAACATCTAAACACTCAATCACCATGCACAAGAAGATCGAAGGAAATGCTTCTCTATTCACAAGTCACAAGTTTACAAAATGCCAAGAGGATCACAATGGGGTGAGTGCCTTCTCTTATAGAGAATGGCCACTCCCAAAATAGGTTTCCCCCCAAAAAGGAGGGTTTAGATCACTCCCCAATTCACAAATCGAATGGTGGAGAGAGATGCTAAGAGAGGGGTGCGAACTGCCCCAAGAGAAGCGCACATGTGGAGGAGAGGGGCCCATTATGGGCCATACAATACATAAGGTGGAGTTGGGGGGTGTCTATGGGATGTTTTATCCCCCCAACATAATACATCAAGGACCCACACTAATACATCAACCAAATCGAATTCCCCTAGGTGGAAAAAATGCCCCTATGGGCAAATTCAACCTCTAATGTTGAGCTGCCATGGAGAGGGCCCCACAATGTGCCAATAATATATCAAACATTACCATTTTACCTTTAGAAATTACCTTTACCTTTGCCAACAATTGATTTTGCCATTTTCCTATAGTTGCCTTAGTCAAATTCTGATTTTCCATGTAATTTTTGCTGGTTTATATGGCTGAAGCTGAAAATTGGGCTTTTGACCCACTTTTATTGGCCGGATTGTCGAACCGTCTGCTGCAATGCGATCGTGGACCCCAAAAGTAGTAGGTATGACCACTCGAACGACCTCGATCCATCACTTAGGCATTATTTGCCCAAAATCCATAATTTTTAATTAAAACAGGTCAAAATTGACCAATAATAATTAAAAATTTCTCAAATGCTTCGGTCTTTAGCGATTCTGACATCTGCATGCTCATATGGGATCCCTGTAGATAATAATTGACCGAAATCGAAATTCCGATCGCAACATTTTTTCGGGCCCATTTTTGGCCTAGTCAACTCAGTTTGACCAAGTCAAATCTGGTCAACAATAGTGCTAGCTGAATACCTGTATGCAATCATGGAGTGACAAGGCTCAATTATACAAGTTAGTACATTACTAAGCAATACAATGATAACATGGTGATAAAAAATACATTAAATCCCGAGATAATACAAGGCCCCGGTGAGGTGGGCCCACCACCTCCAAAAGACTAAAATGCTATGCACATCTTATAAGATTGACCACTTTGCTGACTTTAGGTGATGTGGACAACAAGGCAAAGGACACGGGAAGACAAGGATGAAGATCATGTGACCCTTCGGACAACTCGGGAAAGCGGGGTCCACTGAGGTAAGTATGCCATGACAGATCACGGGGAAGGGAGGTGCCTCGCAAATGGGTATAGTGCAGGGAAACCACCACTAGTCATCTAACAAGTATCTCACAACTCACATCCGTATCCGAAGACTCCGTGAGGTTCTTTTCTAGAGCCGCCAAACTGGGTGTTCGGCAAACCGTAACTTGAGACTCTAGGGGGCAATCTTGAGCTTGTCCCTTGCTCCCTCTCACCTCCTTGCCCCGCAGGACTAGGTGAGGAATAACCACTACAAATGCTGACATGTATGGCTGACCTGAATCCATGTGTGTTCATAAACACATTGCATGGATTTTACAATGAGTTTCATACTTAGCCCTTTTTTGGCTAGATTTTACATTTACAACATAATGGCCCTTTTGGCCTGATTTACATTTATTCATTTCTTCATCAAGGCCCTCTTGGGCTACATACATATCTCAAAAGATATAAACATGGTGCTCATACTGCAAAGGTAATGGGGTTGAGCAATACATGCTTTGATGACCAATGGGGAACACCTGGTGAGGCTACACAATCCTAACTGCATTGCAACATCGGGGGCAACCGACAAGAGCAAATCCCAGGTCTAAAAGTGTATCTCACACACTAAAGAGCCGAGGCACAATAAACAGGGAGTCATGGAAAACTAAGAGATCAGTGGGGAAGGGGTCCTCGGGATCACAAATCAGAATCCAAGTCGGGAACAAGTATCATGGATGAGTCGGATGGATGGAGAAAGTGATAGTGGAGCTAAAGTCAGCTACCGAGAGGGACTAAGTGACCAAGTCTATGCCAAGTGTAGGGGACATGACTCAACGTGCATATACATAAGTCTGACAGGAGGGGTGGACTGACATCATCAAGGGTCCAATCACATCATACAATAGCTAGATCACCAAATATATCATCACATGCAAAGTTAGTGTACTAACAAGTATAAAGAAGTCTAATCTACAACATGAGCAATAATCATCAAACATAATACCTGTTGCACCATATACCTGCTGCTACTGAAGCTATCTCTGAGCTGGATCTCTATTGAATCCAAGCACATAGTAAACCAGTAATATACTGTGATAGTCTCGATCAGAACAAGACTAGGCAACTATCTCAAATGGGCTTATGTCAAAGCCTGGCAAGGGAAAGGTGACCCTGTGGTAGATGGTAAGTGACAATGTGTGTGACACTGTCCAACTATATGTCCCCTCTGATATGTCTACTAGGGGCAATCTGAACAAAAATGCCTCGTCTGATGGCGGCTGATCTCCGATCTGGAAAAAAAAAAAAGTATTGTGCGGTCCTCGGCCACACAGTCTGCAGTATGGTAGCTCCAGCTAACATAGATGTGATAATAACCCAGATGAATGCATATAATTAAATTCTCAGATCTAATGTTATGAACAACAATACATAAGCTCATTAACTGATAATACTACGCAGTAGAACAAGAAACCAATCACACAACAATGATCATGGTATTTTTATCATGGAAACCCAATGGGGAAAAACCAACAACTAGGGCTTTCTTGAATCTTGAGCCAGAGAAAGAATAATAGAATGTTTACAATCATATATTTCACAAGTAGATGAAATTGATGCCTTGAGAGGTGTGCCATATCTGTAGGTCAAACCTACACTTGCAACAACTGCAACTATTGCTCGGTAGGAATGTGCTCCTGTTCACATGTGTTTCCAAGCAGTCTTCTTGAGAAAAGTGCGCCCTCTGCTCTACTCTGAAATATATGATGGAATGCTCCCTTTGCCAATCTCTAGAAGAAGTGTGCTCCCTCTGACTCCTTGAAGAAGTGCACCCCTGCTTCTACTGTCCTCCCAACTGTAGAAGTGTACCTCTCTTACTTCTCTCTTTGACTACTCAAGAATTTGCTCCCTATCAATTAGTCACTAAATGAGACAATGTGATGATCTCTCACACTCACTGTATAATGCACCCCCCTCTCAGTCTCTAAAGGAAGTGCACCTCTACTTCTATTTGCCCTCTTGGATGAAGAAGTACACCCCTCTCTCTCTCTATGAAGTGCACCCTTGCTCCCTCAATCAATATCTGATTCTTGGATGTTGAACCTTTTACCCTCTACCTCTCTTTTATAATCCTATGTCCTTTAGGGTTCCAAAACCCTAATTTCACTTCATTCAAAATTTTCACTTTTGCATTCAAAAATTACACTTCTGCATTCAAAAAATTACATTTCTGCATTAAAACATCTCTTGCATGTAAAGGTAAAGTCTCAGACCTCTTCGCATGCTTCCAACATTGAAGCCATGGAGACTAGTCATGCGTTTCTCACACAATATATGAATTCCCACCCTCTCTAAAAACCCTTTCTAGAGAGATGGTTAATGTCTCTTCATACTACGCATCATCACATGAAGGACATCCCGAGCTATAAATATCAACATATTGAACACTGCATAACAAAGAGTTTGCAAAGAGTTGTAAGATTTGTTGTGACGAACTATTCCAATGGAATATCCATGATGGTTAAATATCAACATCAGAAGGAAGATAGACCATATTATTTATGGTAAAAATTGCAAAATCAAAATAGGAAAATTAGGCACATGTCAGTCCATACAAGTTTGCACTCCTAAAAGGGGCAAAAACACAAGTTTTGGGAAAGTTACCATAACTATATTTTGGCGCATTAGAATTGGGTAAAACCTGTGGCATTGCAGAGAAGATATACAAGGCTACTACATGATGACATTTTAGACTCAGAGGGCTCAAAATTTAAGAGATAATTTAAGAGCATGGTTGGTTAGTAAGATAGCCTACAAACCAGAGTTTTTAAAGATATTTTAACTTAAAACTTGCATAACTTTTGATAGGAGGTTTAATTTAGGTGATTCAAAAGCCATTGAAAAGAGGGAACGATAATATAATATGTTGGAAAAATCATATTATACAATTTTGATATTATTGTCGATATATTGAAATTGAAAGTTGAGGATTTTGGGTTAGACCTCAATTGAGAACAATGGAAAATACCTTTGTTTAGTGGAGATGAAGGTAAGGATGAAAACAAGCCCATGGAGTGGTTGAGGGTGATAAAGAAAAGTGGTATGAGTCATTTTGTTGTAGGTGTTTATTTTAGAGGTGAAGATTCTAAGTGGTGGGAGATTTTTTATGAAGATACTAGATTATATTCCAAGTGAGAAGAATTTGAAACACTCTTCTCAAATAAATGGATCAAGGATACCAAATTGGAGGAGATACATAAAATTCAAGATGAATTGAAAGAAGCAAAAGTGGAGCTCAAGAATAAATTGAGGATTTGTCCAAGATACAAGTCCTTAATGAAGCACCGAAGCACTCAGTAAGGAGGTTCATGAATTGAAGAAAGAAAAGAATAACAAAGGAAAGTGGGAAAATTATGAGCCAAGAGAAGAATTAAAAAGAAGGATAAAGAAATATGCACATTAAGAAACCATAATAAAAAGTTATTGGATGAGTTCAAGAGATTGGAAGAAGAAAGAAGCATGATCAAAATCAAGAAAAAACAAAGATCTTGGATGAAGAGACTCAAAAGACTCAAAGAAGAAATTTGCAAGAAGGTCTAAAAAACTCTAAATGTGGATGAGGTAAAATTAGAAATGGAATCTATAATTGAAGAAGGACATAAGGAAGTGATGGATGGCATCACATTTCAACTTCAAAAGGAGAAGGAAGACAATATTTGAGAAGGTCACCATAAAATATTTGAAGAAGTTGAGATTTAGCTTGAAGATGTACATGTCAAATATGAGGGTATTATCTCAAAAGTGAGAGTAATCAAACACCAAGCATAAAGGATAGAGGACACCATTATCTCCAAAAAGAAGATTGATCATATGGGTGTGAAGAAGTAAGGGAAACCGTCAAATGTGAACCATATCAACATCCATTACCAAGAAAGCTTCTGGGAATGGAAAGAAGATCTACATTGACACTACTAAGGAAGAAGATGGAATAATCAACAATATTCATCAAACAAGGAATCAGAAAAGCATTACCCAATAAGATATTATCAAACACTAGAATCTACATCAAAGTGGAGAAGTCACAACAACAGATGGATTCAACAAAAAGAATATTATGGAACAACTAACTATAAAGAATCAAGGCTGAAAAGAATCACATTTGGATGGATGGATCATCATCAATAAAAACAAGAAAGGAGAAACATAAGGAAATCCTATTACTTGGTTTCATCACATGTGAATCCCTTGACTACAAAGCTTTGAGGACAAATTTATGAAGGACGGTGCTATGATATGACCCCAAGGAGGGCATATATGGGGTTAAATATATATGTAATGAAGTAAATGTATATGTAATAATGATCGGCGTAATGAAGGGACCACATGTGCAAACAGTGAATAGATATATATAAAGGTCATGCAGTCATTGTTGAGGGAAGATGGGAATTAGATGTAGGAATGTATGGGGTATTTGGAGGAGGTTCTCATATTCTTTAAGGAGTTAATGTGTAACTCATATCTCTTACCTAAATTGGAGTTGTTCTCAACATTCACATTTTTGTAGATGCTTTGTATTATGTTATATTATGTTATCTCAAGGATCTAGTTCATAAGACTTCACCTAAAAAGAATTGTATCCAATCTTTTTGAAGGTGCACGAACAGAGGGTGACCACCTTTTTAACATGAGAGAGGTATGATCCAAACAACAAAACTTTCTCTATGTCCAATGTCGATCTGAAGGAGAAGGCCAACCAGTTTCTTGCAAGAAAAATTACCCTCAAAACATATCCAATTAAGGGATCCCACAACTTTCTCATCTAGTCACAAATGCTTGCACCATTAAACCACCTACCAAATATTCTCTCACCAAAGGTTTGAGCAACCATATTGACAACTTCAATAAATTTAATATAATCTCCTAGCACTAACTTTACAAGTTTACACTTCTACTTGACACATTTCTTCCTCTTTCGCTTTTTGGCACCTAGCCCATTCAAACTACCAAGACTAGGCTCAGTCATGAGAGTCTTTTCCATTGTCTTGGTCCCTATCTTTCAATCATTTCTCCTTCTTATGAATTGAATTACTAGGGTGTGATAAGCAAATCTCTAAAGTATCAACATATTTTGACCCACTTGCCTAGATGTCAATGCTCTTATGCAATTCTTTTCTGGAGCACCTTCCCCTCTTCTCTAACAAATCATTGGCAGACACCATGCTAGGATCCTTAACCAACAGATCAACCTGAACAAAAGCACTACCCCTAGCTTCTAGATTAGCCAAACAATTATTTGCATTTTCCCCTTTCAATTATGGACCTGCAAAGATATGGAAATTACCAATCCATGCACTACCAGATCCATACACCAAATGTTCAAATGAAGAATAGAAGGGTTATAAAGAGCCTCATTGATATGAACCAAGGGGGGGAATATATGAGGCTAAACATATATGATATGAACCCAAGGGGCACATATATGGGATTAAATGTATATGTAATCAAGTAAATGTATATACAATAGTGTCGGCCTAATGAAGGGGCCGCATGTGCAATAAGTGAATAGGTATATATAGAGGTAATGTTATTGTTGATGGGACATATGAATGGTATGCATGGATGTCTTGTGGTATTTGGAGGAGGTTTTCCTATTATTTAAGAAGTTATTGTATAACTCATCTATCTTTTCTATAATGGAGTTGTGCTCCATGTTTACATTGTTGTACATGGTGTGTACTATGATTTATTATGCTAACTTAAGTACTAGGTTCATAATATTTGGTATCAGATCATACGGTCCCTGGCTTGGGATATTTCAAAACAAGTCATATTGGAATTTTCATTATATTTTTTGTTGGGAATTTTCAAACAACGAATTTTTTAGGGATTTGAGAAAACATAGTGAAGTATCTGTAGTAATTTTTTTAGGTTTTGGTTCACTGTAACTACAGAGTTATTGTATGTGGAATTTAGGGTTTTTACTAGTAAAAAAACTAGTCTCAAACAAGTGTTTAGGGTAAAATTGTCATAGCTGAGGCTTGCGATCTCCAAATTGAGTGCCACCTATAGCATAAAAAAAAGACAAACCATAGTAATTATAGTAAATATTTTAGAAATATAACATAAAAATCAAAGACGTTTCAATCTATACAAGTTCACTCTTTTGAAAGGGAAAAATTCAACAAGTTTTGGGAAAGTTACCATAAATTTCTTTGGGGTCTTTGGAATTTGGTCTTGTGGCATTGTAGAAAAAACATGTCATAATACTACAATGAAATTTCGTACTAGGGGGAGCGAAATTACAGAGTTATCTTTGGGTGGAAGGTTGGCTATAAAGTTAGTCTCCAATTTAGGGTTTTAAAAGGTATGTTAACTTAAATTTAACATAACTTTTGACCGGAAGGTCATATTATAAATTTAGGTGATTCAAAAGCCATTAGCAAGAAGAAAGACGATATAATACGTTGGAAAAGTCATATTTTAATTTGTTTGTATTATTGTCAATATATTGAGGTTGGAACTTGAGGGTTTTGGTTAAATCTCAATTAAGAAAAAATGGCAATACCTACATTTAGTGGAAATGAAGATAAAGATGAGACCAATCTTGTGGAATTGTTTGAAATATTAAAAGAAAAAATTTCTTAGAATAAATCATTGATGAATCAAGTCAATATTTTAAGAAAAGAAGAGGATGAATAAGGTGAAGGATTGAAAAAGAAGGATGAAGGGATACGCAGATTACACAACCATAATAAAAAAACAACTTGATAAGGTCAAATGATTGAAAGAATAAAAGAAGAATGGTCAAAATCAAGAAAAAGGATGTAAGAGTTTGATGGATGACATGACATTGTAGCTTCAAAAGGAGAAGGAAGATACGATTCTAGAAGGTCACCATAAAGTACTTGAAGAAGTTAAGCTATAGCTTGAAGATGTACATGTTAAATGATGAGGGTATTATCTCAAAGGTGAGAGTAATCAAAGACCAAACACAGAGGATAAAAGATGTCATTATCTATGACAAGGAGATTGATGACATGGGTGTGTAGAAGGAAGCAAAATCATCAAATGTGAAACCATACTAACATCCTCATTTCCAAGAAAGCTTCCAAGAAAGATAAGAAGATATGCATTAACACTATCAAGAAAGAAGATGAAATAATCAACAATATTAGTAGAATATACAACAAATTGGAGAAGTTGTAACAACAACACATGGAATCAAAGGAAATAAAACGATGTGGCAACCAAATATCAAGGATTGAGACTGAAAAGAATTGAGTTTGGATGGATGGATCATCATCAATGGCAACAACAAATCTATAATATAAGGAAATCTTATTACTTGGTTTCATCACAAGTAGGGCCATTAATTGCAAAGCTTTGGGGACAAAGCTTTTCAAAGGAGGGTACTATGATATGACCCAAGGGGGGAATATGTGGGGTTAAGTGTATATGACATGGACCCAAGGGTGGCATATATGGGGATAAATGTAAATGTAATCAAGTAAATGTATATGTAATAGCATCGACCTAATGAAGGAGACACGTGTGGAATGAGTGAATAGGTATATATAGAGGTAACATAGTCATTGTTGGGGGGCATGTGAATAGTATGTATAAATGTATTTGGGTATTTGGAGGAGGTTCTCCTATTCTTTAAGGATTTATTGTACAACTCGTCTCTCTTATCTATCTTGGAGTTGTGCTCCACGTTTACATTGTTGTACATGGTGTTTACTTTGATTTATTATGTTATCTTCAGGCTTAAGTTCATAACACTGATTGTGTTATTGGGATGTGGTTAAATCTTCATAATTTCCATAATGAGCCCCGATACTTGAAATCCGACAAAGATCCTCCTTGATCAAGGCATACACATCCTCCATAATCATTTTTTGCTTATAGTCTAATAGGAGGGCCTCTAGCCCACCTAAAGACTAACATTCCCCTATGTGAGTACAATCGATACTTGGTTGGAAATAGATTTCAACCCACATATACAATCTCCAAATATTATCTGGATGCTTGAGCGGGATCTCCAAGGTCCCCATTCTCATGCTGATGTCATCACCTAGTAAATGACTAGTATCTTGTCCATCTGCATCATCACCTAGTAAATGACTAGTATCTTGTCCCTCTGCCACGTATCTAGTATAAAACCTGACATTCATAAAGGTTAAAAAATTGTCTAATGCTTCTTTCCAAACATTTGTGTAGTCCAAAACTTCATCAAATCGATCCATTCATGGATCCTTGCAAACGAGAGTGTCGCACTATAGATTTGAATGAGCCCCGATAATGTAGTGAATGAATCTTGTGACCAATAGTGGATTCTTGGGATTGGTGAAATCCTATGAAGGGATGTCAGTTGAGAATAAAAGTGTGGTGATTGATAGAAGGTGACTATGGTGGCTATGCAAGAGAGTTGTTAACCAAAGCTCCTATAGACGGAGAAAACACACTACTTCTATATGGGCACTCCCCCCTCTTATCACCTTCCTTATGTCGATGTTCTTTTTTGCACCCCTTTAAAATTTTGCAAAGCGTTGCAAATGTTCCAACATCTTATTCATTTTATAGACTCCTTTGAGCACTACTGCTTGAATTTGAATCTGATCCTATTATGCGTTTGTCCTTTAAGCAAAAGAATCGATATAAGCAAGAGCAAATCCATTCTAGTTATAAAAGGGGGGACCTACTAAATGAAGGAGTTAAAGGAATGTTGTTTCGAATATATAAAAAATGGTTCATATGGGTAAAACATATTATTTTCTTCTTTCACCCTTGGGAATAACATTTGCTGTCATTAAATTGGATATAAGTTCTCCTGGGTCAAGTATTGAATAAATGTCATATGGTATGACTTGCACTTTGAAAATGATAATGTAATGGTGAGCAATGTTAAGATAGAGATGCAATGAAGGTTTAAAGGATAGCGATTATCGTGGTGATAGTATATTCAATTCATTATATATGTCCATATTGGTGATAATCTTGTGTTATTTTATTCCTAATGTAACCTATCGGGACTTTGACACCTTTGTTTTGTTTTTTTTTTAACTGAAACAAGTATTGTATATTAAAAAAAAAAAGAGTTACATGAACCGTAGCTCGAGCCAAAATCAGCTGATCATCAACAAATTCTTCTCTAAGATCTAAGATTTAGTCATTTTCATATAGAAAAAGATCTCATGTATGCAAGTTTCTCCAAACCCCGCTAAGATCCTTTGAGAATGATCTACCCAAAAATGCATGAATTAGTCAATTAGATATACTGTATGGTCATCAGGCTCTCTTTTAGGCTTGATACTTTTAATTCACAAACTGGTCCTATAATCCAACCTTCTCTATAATGCCACGTTCTCTGTACTCCAACCTTCTCTATATTGCCACGTTCTTGGGCATGCCACGTTCTCTGTAATCCAATCTTCTCTATATTGCCTTCAAATACTGCATCAATTGCTTCCTATCATTTTACACTTCTTATCCTGCAACGATCTCTGTATACTTTATAGTTTTAAAAGCAGCTTTTCCAGTCACTATATACTTCGATTTGTATTGTGCTTCTGATGAGTCTAGCTATTCATATGACTGTGTTCTTACCAATTCCATTTACAGCAGAGAATTCGTGGTTGTTTCCAGAACAATAGATGGGAAGCCAAGAATATGAACCATTTCAGCAGTTCGATTTCTAAGTACTGGGTATATGCCAGGTCACATGCCAGACAACCGTATTTCAATGCTCTTTTATTTTGCAGAATGATGCTAATTGTCAATCAAATACCGAATAGGAGGGCACTTTAAACTGAGAGTTGGAACAGAATCAAGGAATTTGGTGAAATTCAGTATCCTTGTTAGAAATTCTAAGGATGCCCTATCTGAGATTGGATCCAGCATCAGCTTCTGTGTCCGCTTCATTATTTAAATTTCTTAAGATATGATATGCCCTGAACTCAGTGAAAGTACTCGAAATGCTCTGAATTCCGGGGATGATTCGATTTAGAGGAAGATTGCTGAGATTGTTTTTAGCGTTGATAGATCTGATAATTAACATAGAATCTCCAAACACTTTTATTTTATCGATTTTGTGCTCTTTGGCGATCTGACAGCCTTTCAACAAAGCTAATGCTTACGCTATGTTGTTAGAGCAGATACCTAAACCCCATCTATACTTCAGTCTCAAAGTTCCTCCACTTAGCCACATGACTCCTCCAGCTCCTGCTACACCAGGATTTCTCTTGGAGGCACCATCAAATTGAAGACTGTCCATTGCTTGGTTGTTTCTCCATGCAAGAAATTCTGAATTTGTTAGTCTAATTTTCCATTCTGGTGGTTGACGCTGATAGATGTTGGTACTTGGATTAGGAAGAGTGACTCCAATCCAATTCTTTTCGTCCCTGCTGAGGTTAGCATCTGGCTTGTAATTGGAATTGATGAGAGTCTCGATCAACAAACCTTTGGCTTTTCCTGCAATTTGCATTGGAGTGTAATGCTTGTCCTGGAAGATAATGTTGTTTCTTGAGATCCAGACTTTCCAACAAATGAATTTGGGAATTGAGATCCAAATGTGTTGCCAGGTTTTCTTTTTGGACAGGGGAAAGGGGTATAGTGATTTCCAATCTTTAAAAAGGTGGGTGATAGAAGAGAAAGACGGTATGGAAAGATTGAGATCATGGAGCGTGTATTTCCATACGAGCTTGGTGTACTTACATTCTATAAAGAGATGAATGAGAGTTTCGTTACTATTTCTGCAGAAGGGACACCAGAAATGCCCATGGAAACCTCTCTTAGTTAGATTTTCTCCTGTGAGGACTTTGCAATGGATTAGAGTCCAAATAAAAAAATTGATTTTAGGGAGTCCGAGAGGGTCCCATACTATTTTCCAAATATCTTTTCTTTCATTCTCATGAGTTTGCAGAGCTTTGTATCTAAGAGTAGAGGTATAGGAACCAATTGGGCCCCAGCCCCGATCATCTTTGTCCAGCAGATGTATGGGGGCGCAACCCTTCAGTTTATCGATGATGATGTTTTTAGCCATCTCATGCTATGGGGGAATGAGTCTACTGTTCCAGCTATGCCAGTTGCCTTGCCTGTCCCATACACTGAAATCCTTCAGAGTTGTGATCCCATTCTACTTAAACCAGTCTGCAATATTATCTAGCTCATGGGTGCTATGTAATGGTTCGTTGTTCATGATCTTGTCCATGAAAGTATTTATTTTGCTGCCATTACCCAGTATCCAGTATAGATTTTTTTAGAAGAAATTCCATGCTGACTTACATAATGTCCAGGTACTGGAGCCTTTGGAAGTTGGCTAATGGTCGAGGCATCTTAGCCTGTTACCCTGCAAGTATTTCTTTATGAGAACAAGACTGACTTAATGGTCTTTGTTGTGCATAAGCTTCCATAAAAGCTTGCCACCAAGTGCTAAATTGGCTTGGTATGGATCCCAAATTTGAAGGCCTCCTGAAGATTTCGGTTGCTTTATAATCTCCCACTTCACTAAATGAATTTTTTTTTCATTATTTTTTCCACCGGACCAAAGGAAGTCTCTCAGTAATTTACTAATCAATTATGTCACTCCTTTTGGAGCTAGAAGAATGGAAAATTGATATATAGGCATCGTGGAGAGAACTGAGTTTATAAGAGTTAGTTTTCCATCCTTGTTGAGCCAGTATCCTCCCAATCTTCTAATTCTGTTTTTTATTTTGTTTATCGTATCTTCCCAATTCCCAGTTTTTGAGAGGCCTTGTGTGATTGGGAGGCTGAGATACAAGAATTTGTCCCAATGGTTATAAACCTTGATTCCAAGTATTCTACTGATTTTGACTGCAACGTTATCTTTTAAATTCCAACAATAGACCGCACTTTTATGCATGTTAATCTTGCCTCCAGATGCATTGCAATACCCTTTCAGGATTCGAATGAATTTCTGAGCTATAATGGAAGAGGCACCGCCCAATAAAAGTGAATAATCGGAGAAAAGGGTATGGTTGAGTGGATGAGAGTCAGAGGTTAATTGTAGACTAGGGAGAGAGCCAGAATTCAAGTCATGATTCAGCTTTTGACTAAGGGAATCTGCAATGATGATGTACAGGAAGGGGGATTGGGGTTTGCCTTGTCTAATGCCCCGCATGGCTTGAAAAAAATCAGTAGGACGTCCATTAATGAGGGGAGCTATCCAGGGATTGCTTATGCAAGCTGAGATCCAGTTGATGAGTGTGTCTTCGAAACCAAAGCATTTCAAGATTTTAAAAAGAAATGAATGATTGACGCGATCAAATGCATTTGCCATGTCTAGCTTGATTAACATACCTTTTTCTTTTCGAGCCTTGCTGGAGTGAATTGCTTCTTGCACGAGAATAACATTGTCAAGAATTTGCCTTCCTTTCAGGAAGCCTCCTTGATTGTCAGATATAATATTATTGAGTAAAGGCTTCAGTCGAATTCCTAACAACTTGGAGATGATTTTGTATGAGGAGTTACATAATGAGATCCGTCTAAATCTGTTGAATGAGTTGGGATTAGTTTCTTTCGGTATGAATGACAGGAACGTTGAGTTTGTGCAGCCTCCAATTTTTGCTTTTGAGTGAAAGTTCCTAATCATTCTCATGAAATCTTTTTAAATGTATTTCCAGTAGGCTTTGTAGAAGTGAATTGAGTGAATAACTTGGAGAAGTGTATATGAGCTGCATTTTTAATATTCGAGTTTCCTTTTACTGTCATGCCATTTTCAAGTTTGATTTCAGACATGTAATTGAAGCTTTGTCTGATTTTGAACTGCTTATGAAAATACGTAGAGTTCTTATCGCCAGATGCTTCGCGACTTGAGCCTCCAATACTCTTCTTCACATCGGAATGCTTGAAAGACCTTGGTTTGGCGTTTGACTTCTCCGTGCAGTGTGGAAGATTCAATGGCCTAATCCTCCATTTCGAATTGGAATTCTTCCAGAGCGCCTACTGCAGTATTTATGGGATTTGCAGGAGCTGAGCAACTAGATTTGGCCCATGACTTAAGAGCGTTTTTAGTATTGGAGAGTTTCTTTTCCCATACATAGCAAGGGGATCCGGTAACTAGTATTTTCCACACATTTTCCAAGATGCTCCAAAAGCTGTCATGCGTGAGCCATTGGGGGCTGAACCTGAAAGGGATTGGACCTAAATCCTCGTTCTCTTGAAAAAGGAGTTGAATGGGTTTATGATCGGAGGCTAGATTGGCCAGAATGTTGGAGGAAATGGTTTGGTTATCTGACAGAAGGTTGCTATGGACTAGGAACCTATTCCAATCTCACCATAATAATTCCTTTGCCAATTCGCTTGTTGGACCATGTATATTTCCCTTTTTTGGGTTTGATGTGAATGAGATCCCACGTTTGGAGAAGAGCTTCAACCTGAGTTTGGAAGTGATCTGTTCCACTGTTTCCACCCTTTTTTTTGTTCTTGGATAGAGTAATATTCATATCACTGGCAAGAATAATATTCTGAGGTGCATATGCCTGCAGGAAGTCTTCAAGTAAATTCCAGCAGTCTTGCTTCTCTGAGTAAAGATTGGGTGCATATATGTTGAAAAGAGTGAATTGCTTGTTGCTTTGAATATAAGTAAGATCCGTATAAATCCAGTGCTACGTAGCGAAGGAGTTATGGAGATGGAATTTGTCGGAAGACCATAACGTTGCCAGGCCACTAGAGGCACCTCTAGCGCTCACTGCATATTCGATATTTTTCTTCCACTTTTCTTTTTCGATAGCTAAGACAGAATTTTCATCGAGCTTGGTCTCTTGGAGTAGTAAGAGATCTGGCATATCAATTCTTTGAAGATATTTTACTGCTTCTAGCTTGCTAGGGCTGCCAAGACCTATGGAATTCCAGGAGACCATCTTCATCATTTAGAATTATAGATGGAGGACGGGGTTCCTCCTAGTAGGTCTCCGTTTTTCTTTCCCGCTTTCCTGGCTCTAGTATTTCTGCTGAAAACCATATCAATAGTGGCTTGGGATCCTTGGACTTTCTCTCGCTCAACCTCTTCTTCTCTCAGTTCTTTGGTTGATTTCCGACCATGATTTTTGGCAGATTTGTCTATGAGATCTTCCGAGGAGGATGGGGAGTTCGAGGGTTTAGATTTTGTGATTTCAACATATGAGGGAGCGTCTTTGATCGAAGTAGATCTGGTGGGGCTAGATGTGTTTTGAAGCAGATCCAAAGCTTCTAAGACGAGAGGAATAGCTTGAGAGTCTTCTTGTTCGTGTATTTCTCCTTCTTCGATCTCGGGATTTTCTTGATTCTCAACACTTTCTAAGACTCTGAAACAATTCCTGTTATTCGATGACGTCGGATCTTGTTGTTGATGATCTGTTTTCTTGCTATTCGATGACGTCGGATCTTGTTGTTGATGATCTGTTTTCTTGCTATTTAGACTTTTTGAGGGGGATTTCGGTCCAAATTTGTTGTTTTTTCTGAATGGCAGTCCAATGTTCTTTCTTCCCTTTTGACTCTGAATCCGCTGGCTTCTTTTTGCAGGATCGGGCAAAGTGACCATACTCGTCGCAGAATCTACATTTAAAAGGGATTTGTTCGTAATCAAGCTCTTGAATATGGGTCCAATCTGCCACGGTAAGATTTATTGCTTCCGGAAGTCTGTGTTCCAAGTCCACTTCAACGCAGATTCTCGCACATGCATACTGATGTTTTCGATCAGCTTTGTCGATGTCTTTACCCAGGGCATTTCCGATAGCTTATAGGGATTCAGTATTCCAACAGTGTAGGGGTAAATGAGGGAGCCTCACCTAGACATGGACAACAGAGGGGATATCGAGGGTGGGGTCAAAGTTTGGAGTCCATTTATTCATATAGAGTCCCTGTGGTCCCATAAAGTACGGTCCATTTCTGAATATGAGCTCGCGATCCTGTTTGCTTTCGAACACGAATGCAAAATATCATTTTCCTAGAAAGAAAGAATTCACGTCTTCCGTGATTAGAGGTCTCCAATTCTTTTGCACCCAGTGTTCGGTGGACTTTGGAGAGGGCCACAGGCCTGTGAACTGGCCGATCAAACCCCGATCCAATAGATTGAGGGTTTTCCTGCAAGGTAGGTCAACCGGTAACGCTACCGTCGGGATCTCATTTAATTTCTTCACGAACTTCTGCTGGGAAGAGGAAAGAGGCTTCTTTCCTTGGGCTGCAATCAGATTCAGGAAATTAGTAAGATCAGAAGGAGGGCAGTCAGCTCCCACAGCCATTGGATGGGGGCTTAGGAGTCAAAAGCGAAGGAGATCCAGGAGGGATCCCTTCAGGTAATCTTGCGCGGCCAGAAGGGCAGGAAACCTTCTGCTCTACGACCAGTCCATCATCAAACCAGAACTCAATCAATACCGCAGCTCTGATCAGCGAGGTGGAGATCCGATTGAGGCAGGAACATGGCAGTTCATCCCTCAGATCAAGAAGCCCGCCTAAACCCTTGCTCGCTCCTTCAAAAATCGGGATCGGGATTGTTACTATTGATGAGAGTGTTGATAAAACTTAGAAAAGCACTAAAGAGTTTGTTCCATAATTTTGAATGAGATTATAGAATCAATCCTAAATTCCTTTGTTCAGGAATTTGGTGATGAACAAAAAGAAGCCAAAAATCTCCACACCTTTGTTGTTCAATGTAACAAAGTTTGATTAATTTTCCTGCTTGAGTTTGAATGTTCCAATGAAATTGATGCGCTCGATGCTAGAAATGGAAAAGGAGGTTGTTTGAGATATATGCATTGCCAACTCAAAAAGGTGGCACATTTATCACTTTGATCGCAAATTATATGATCCACAATTGAGAGAAGCGCATTTAATGTGTCATTTATACACCAACGATTTGGAAAGTAGCAAACAGGATGCATGGCAAGGATTGTTAGCCTGTTTTTCTAGCTTTCCACTATCTTGTTCAGTTCATATGGCATTCAATGTTTTTACCATGACTCTGGCTTAATTACTGCATTAAACTTAACGAGAAGATATCGAGGATTTTTATTTTGTGCTTGTTTTACCACATTAAAGGTCTTGTTGTTTTCCACAACTTTACAGAAGCAAAGATTCCAGTGTGCTTGAAGAATTGGTTTGGTTAGCTTGGTAAATTGATGCAGTAAATCCTCCTTGGCAGGTATGTAAGGTTAGCGCAGTAAATTGACGCATTTTGATAGAAATTGATTGCTAATGTTGTAACTTGCATTTGTGTGTCCTTTTTTTTGGTTCATATCCCTTACCTGTCAAAATTTAAGTAACTTGTTTATTTTGCATTCATGACAAGTCTTAGCTTGGGCATTGTTACGCTTAACCCCTTTCTTGTTATCTTAGATTTTGTGGCATTCTAAAACCTTAAAGCTTGAACCCTATCCCTTTATTCTCGTCATTTATTGTTCTCTGGAGGCCATGGCCTCAAGTAGAGGAGTGATAAGTTTTGAACACAATACAAGCATTATCAAACAAGAAATTTCGTTGCAGGAACAAGTTTTGAATTATATATATATATATATATATATATTCATTCATTCATTAACATGAGCTCAGGGTTTTCAATTTTCAAACATTTCACGCGCTCAGTCGAGCTTTGAATGACTCCAGTCTAAAAACCCTGAATGTGAAATAAGTGTCGTTGGAAATATATTTTGGCCATAAAGAAGGTTATGTTGGTTATGATGTAAATACTAAATTGATAGAAGGTGATTGTTTCAACGATGGAATGATGTTGGATGAGGCCGTCTTCAACTGGTCCTAAGCTATCGTGTCTTATTTCTGTCTTTCCCCCTTCTTATTATGGCTTTTCTTGTTTGCTATGATGGCACCGCTGATCTTAGTCCTTATGCTCATGTTGCTTTTGCTTGTATGTCATAGCAATTAGCTTATGAGTAGTAGTGATGCGCCATAGTCCTAGTTACCAGTATGGTCAGACCTTTTAGATGTATGGTGCTGAATTGCATAGTATACTCTTATGTATTCTCCGATGTAACTTTGATTCACTAACGAATAACAAGTTATTTTTTTTTGCCTGAAAAAAAAAAAGGTGATTGTCAACTTATTCGTGAGCAAGGGTTTTAGTGAAGGACTTTCAACATCTCGTGCTTAGACTATGGTGAATCCAAAGGGCAAGCTGACATTGATGATTAATCCAACAACTCACAGTTTTGAGAATTCTCTTAGTACTCTATTTGTCCATAATACGGTCACATGGGTTGGAGTCTTCCCTCTCTCATGTGTTTAACCTCCATTTCATTTTACATGATTTAAACGTCATTTTTTTGTTGGTCGTCCCATTTTCAATCTATGATCCCACTCTCCCAAATCCAAAGTCACTATCTTCCCATCTTCATTTCGAAAGATCCCCTCTCACATGTTTAACCAACCCCCTCTCACATTATTTCGATATCAATCCCTCTCATCCATCTTCCAAACTATTATTTGATATCGATACTTTGAAGACAATTATACTCATGATTTTAATCCTTCCTACTACCTCTGCTCTGTCCCAGGATCCTCCATATTCGAACTAATCTTAAGTCAAAAATTTAGTGAAGACTTTACAGTTTGATTGAAGCGAATATAGAGAAGAGTGATCTATGTAATGTGCTATCATCCTGAAGTTTTTATTCCAGAGAACCTTGAAGATGTTTCGTGCTTGATTCAATCGATTTCATGAATACTTATGATACGAGTTAGAATAATTGCTCACAAGGGCAACTCGCAATCCGATATTGGCTGATCATAAAGGATGAATGAAAAATAACTTTGTTGGGTTATTATGACAAAGGGAAATGAAGAATAGTGCATGTTCAATGTTACAACGAAGGGATCTTAGCTTGATGTGAATGAATTATCACTTGTAATAATCAATTTTAATCTACAGCTTGAGTTTTACGTGATAATGTAATGGATTCGATCTCATGGGATCTCAAACTTGCAGTCAAATAATAGTGATTTATTCACAGGCCTATGCTGATGGTGATTCATGGTTAAATAGAGATTGTCATATTGCAGAGATTATCCAGGATGAGAATCATGTTTTAAAGTTGTAACAATACATTTTTCATCTCAGTCAACGTTTTACATGTTATACCATTTCTTAGCTCCTCATTTGTCACCATCTCAAGACCTTACCTATGCAATGAAATTACAGTACCTTCATGAAATAATAGCGAATTTGCACTGATAGGTATAAAAAGGAATGGAGTAGTTGATTGCCACTGTTACATAATGTTTTCTTTACAAAATTCTTGTATATAAGATGCTTGTTCACTAATTATGTGTTTCCAGCTATGAGTTTCCAGAACAGGGGTTCAAGAAGGTCAATGAGAGGAAGAGGTGGCAGAGGGTAATACTTATGGCAACATGGAGGATACATGAAGATGAGATTTTCGAGTGCATTTTGATGCAAATTCAAATGAGTTTACTCAGTTAGCAAGGAATGGTCACCTTTACCTTAGACCTCAACATACTCCACCTTCACATATTTCAGTCCCCCAACATGTATCACAAGCTCCTTTACCCTTTCCCAATGCAGCATAGTTACCTAATCACTACTTAGTTCATAACTCAGGTTGGGATGTTCTTCCTCCTTCTCCTCGAGCTAAAACTACAGGATGGGGGAACCTTGAGCCTAATCGACCTATGCCCTCAGGAGCTAGCTCTGCATCCTCTGGTCATCATGAAAAAGACCCTCATGCTACTGAAGATCCACCAAAGTCTACTGATCAACCTACTAAATTAGAGTCTACAGTCAATGACATCCCTCCTCCTCCTTCAGTCCTTCCTCCAGAGCAACCCAAAGAAGGAGAATCTAAAGTTTCAGTCAATGCAGAAAGTAAGGAGGTGAATGAAGTTCCAGCCTCATCCTCAAGGTTTACAGGGTTTCGTCTCCCATTTAGGCACTTTATATCTAAGTTATTTGGAAAAAGGCCTTAAATGATGTTACAGGGACTATAATTTTGATGCTTTAGACTTGATGGACTTATGAAATTTTGATGAACAAGGTTTGTAATACAATTTTGTAATGGATTAATTTACACAGAGATGAAACACTTTCAAACATCTTTTTATTTAAAGCAAGTCTATGTGAAAATGTATGGGTTGGTGGTTTACAGGTGGCATTTTGTGATGTCACATCTGTATTAAATTATAATATAAATAGGCTATATTTTAGGCAATGCACAGGTTTTGGGAGACACAAGGATTATGAAATGTTTGTATATTTAGGTTGGATGATTAGTGGGTCCCCCCTTTAAATAACTATTCCTTATATTGCTACACTCTTTAAAGTCATAAAGTCCAAAATGACTTAACTTTCCCTTCCTTTCGATGGTTTCCTTAGACTAAAGTTTCATTATATGCGTCTCATTCTTTGTTTAAGAGTTATTCTAAGCGTTTTAAAATAATCAGTTACATAACTATTTCTTGGAAAGGAAGCTATAAAGATTGGAACCATCGAAGAGAGCAAACTATTCATCCCTATGCTATGGTATACTAAGAGTATGATTTTCTGTGTTCTTTAATTCTGCATTTTGATTATGCTATGTCTATAACATTTGATATTTTTGTGATAGTAGGAGTCTTTGCTAAGTGTTAAATTGGTGATTTTGAATTGATGAATGTTGTAAAAGGTATCTCCCCTGCCACTTGCTGATGATATTTTAAAAAAGGTTTTCTTGTGATTTGCTATTAATTGATAGCTTTGGTTGCAGTGAATCATTCCAGTTGTGGTCGTTATTGATAGATTCTGCCGGGTAGCTTTATCGGTCTCTATTGTATATTATGTTTATCACTGCACACTGATTGAGTGGTTTGGATACATTCATCTGTTGTGAGAAGGCATATTCCTAGCCCAGGAATGCATATAATTATTTAAGTATAATTTCAAGCAGTCATTAATAAAGGAAAACTCTTGGGTGCCATATTTTTCTTTTGGTGTTTGTCATATATCAATCTTGTTACTATGAAATTGATCTTCTTTGTTTTACTTATTATGTATTGTATAAATGACTGTATTCACAATCTCTGTAATATGTATACGTGTATGTTTATTAGATTAACTGTAAGTATTTGTTACTAATCACAAACCTTATCTTAGTTAGCGTGATTTTCTTGCTATTTGTATATATATTTTGTTTTATCGTTTCTTTAAAAAATAATAAATAAAATTTGCATACCACAACTCCCCTGAGACCTACATGAGGGTGGAGACTTGTGTACGTTTTGAAGGCTATAAACTTAGGGTGTTAATCCCCTCTCTTCATAGTTTAGCCAATTGTGAGGCCTGGAATATTTGATTTGGAACACATAATTTCCAGCATCAACACCTTACTTTTGTCTTGGATTCTAAAGCATGAATGTAGTATTGTCCAATTCTCTTTTGACGTTTGCAGACCTAGTATTGAGTAGACAATAAGAATCTTAAAAATAACAATCAAATACTCATAAACAAACCATATATTGAATCCTTGGATGGTCCCTGACATATTTAAAACTTAAAATTTATGCATAACAAGATTTGGTTCCCTTAAAAAAGGTGATTGGAAATTATTTATGCAATGTTTTTTTAGCCATTGCTTCATTCAAAGGTTGTTTGGTAATAAATCAAAAGATCAAATGGATTTCAGTGGAGAGAGACTAAAAAAGGCAACTGGTACCTAGTGTCGATGATAGAGTCATGGGATGTTTTGTCAAGACAATCCTATGAAGAAATATAATATTGAAATTTAAACACCGAACATCCTCTTCTTGTTGTTTGATATATCTGCTTGTATTCCAAAACTCAATTCCTAAGTGCATAACTATTGAACTTTGGAGGGTAACCCTAATCCCCTTCAATAGATCTATTATGGCTCAAGTTGTTAATTTTATATGAGATGATCAATGTATCTATTATGGCTCAATTTTTTCTTTACTTAGGAGATGTTCAACAGATCTATTATTGTGCAACTCCAAACCTAGGTGCATGACCACTTATTGTATAACCAAAATCATGGCCCCACTTATGCTAAGTAAAATATCGACCCCCTTAAAACGTATCGGTGATTTCTTGCAACATCTATTTTTTATTTGTTATGTGCATCCTCTTATTTTGTCACTATTCACCTTCTTCATCATTTAACATTGTTACTTTATTATTAGTCACCTTATTCCTCACGTAACTTTGAAAATGGCCTTCATGATACTACACTCCAATTATAAATGTTACTTAATGAATTTCAAGTGATCAAATTTATCTAAAATGTATACATATACATAATGCCGATGATTTAAAATTTTGACGTGGCCATCTGAGATTGGAAACGACTTAGATGCATATCAACTCCAAATCTATCAAGCACCGAGAGGGATTAAATCTATCAAGGTGCAAACCTTTCCTCATTTTTTTCATCTAAAAAAGGTTTGCACCTCGAGGGATTTGATCCCTCTTGACACTTGATAGATCCAAAGTTAAGATAGATCTAGGTTGGTGTAATCTACTATTTTGTCTTGTCCACACATGGCCCATCCCCTCGGTTTCCAATTTGGTTTACTTTGACCCTTTAAGGCACTTGTTTGGGGTATTTCCTTACTCTATGTGTCCAATCTCGTGTGCAAGATCCTAATTGGGTCCATAGTTACCCGGAATTCTTCATTATGGGTTCATGACAACCCAAATCCATTCGAGCTTGCTATCAATGGGGCCAAATGAGTCAAATATTCTTTAATCTTTCTTGGTTGTATCATGACTATTTCTTGTGGCACACGAAACACATAGCTTGTATTTGGGGAAAAACTCGTGGTATGATCTTAGACATTCACAGTATGAGGTCAAATCACACAGTGACTTTTTCTATACATGTTGTGATCAATGTATCATTCCCTTGCACCTTGAGGTCATTCCCTTACCATTTATATCAATTAATTTGTCAATGTAAACTCTCTTGAACAATTTGATTCCCATCTCTATATTTCATTATCTTGTAGTTGCACACTTGTATCAGTGTCAAATTTTGATTTAGCTTTCCAATCCAAATTCCAAATTGTTGGGCTACTTGTACTTGTCCTCTCTAGCCCCTTAACAAGATCTCTTGATGTTAGTTTGGATCCAACCTCGTAGGCTTGTTATTTCATCCTAGGGTATCTTCAAAGGCTTAGTCCTCTTTCTTACTAGCTTGGATGATTAAATCCGAACACCTCAAGGGAGGTTCCAACACAAGTGGGGCAAGGGAGATATCAAACCCTTACAAGGGCACTCTGGGTTACTATTCATTACCTCATTACTGCATTGATCCAAGTGGATATTGGTGTCCACCCACCTCTTCCACTAACCCACAATGGTTCTACATCTTGGTTCTTCCACTATAGTTTGACTCTTAGTGTAGATTTGGGCTAAGGCAGTTGATCCATTATAGTTTGCAAGTCTTTACACAATGTTGTAGACCTTTACAGAAAAATACATTCATGTATAAAATAAAAACTCCAAGAATCAACATTTGTACCCCTTTTCCTTGATTTGAGATCTATGGTTTGGCTTTGTCATTCTTGTCTCTCTCTCTTGATCTCTTTGTCTATTTTAACCAATGCAACAACAAGGACTCTTCTCATGTTTGAGTCCTTGCAAGCCTATATTCTTAAACGCTTCTCTATGCTCATTCGTGAGAAAAGCAATATTTACTTTTTGTTGTTGTTTGAAACGCTTTGGTCGACACAATAAGGAGTGCACACAATGGACTTGTGAAGGAAAATCTCAACTAAGCAATGATCATTGGGTGGAAACTATTTCGCCAAAGTCCGTTAGAAATTGCGCTTATGCCCATCCACATGAAATGACTCCTTGCAGAGGCAAATTGATCCATGGTGGCCAAGCATGTCATTACCAGGAATCCAAACTGGTTGGGGGGGATAAAAACACCCTGCTTTTACCACCTAGGCTAGACCCCATCGATAAAACACATATACTTTATTCTTTGGAAAAGTGTATTTATTTATTTGTTATGACATGGTTAAAATTCAAATGAAGGATTGATGGCCATGCCACCATAAGCATTGTTGTTATACCCAATGTCGTCCTCTCATTTGAGATATTCTTTGGTACATTTTTGTAGGAAGAAGGTTTAGCAAGATCATAGAAGCAATGATGAAAGACGATGAATGATGTGGAAATGCACTAAATTGACAAATTGAGTCAACCAATATGTGCAAGTTGACATAATTAGCATAGTTGGTGATATCAACAAAAAGTTGATTAATAAAAAGTTGGATAGGTTGATGCCTTCACTAAAAGTTCCCCAAAAAATGTCATTGCTATAACCTAATCGATGCCACTTATAAGCACTTGTAAAGATATGTTGTTCCAAATTATGAGTTATATGTAAAATCCATACAACAAAAAATCAATCCATCCCAATACTTACACCATATTTAACCAAAAATCTCAACCCATCCCATGGCACATGGACATTGTGATTTGAACCCTTCAAAAATTAAAATATATTTCTTCACATCACTATTCATTTAAAGACAAAGTTAGTAACAACTATGCACATACTTTTGGTGTTCATATGTTTACTATTTCACTTTGTTTTTAGAGAAATTATTAAAAATATTAAATAAACAGCAATTTTGATTTTTCCAACCGGCCATACTTCAAACATGACCAACCTGACATTGTAAACGTGGCAAATGGATTTAGAAGCATAAAAAGACCCCAAGCTACATGCAATGTTAAATCTCAAACACATCTCTTCCCGTGATGCAAAACCGAACTTTCCCTAATTCAAATGACAAAGAGGGCCCAAAACTGTTGGCGTTTTATCCTACTTTACTAATAAATACTCGGTGCAAGGTTCAGGGTATATGCCCAACACGGTCAATGTCGGGGGAGCGCACAAGTTGGCTTCAGCAAAGCAATAGAACCAAGAAAATTAAAAATGAGTAATCGTTGGGATTCACACGTGAGAACTGCCACGTGTGACTGTGAAGTGCTCCAATTTCTATCCAATATTGAGCATTAGAAATTGCAGATGTACCACGTATAACACGTACATGAAATGAGATGAGTTCAATTTCAAAATATTGGTGCGTGTATGCACGTAGTTAAGCGATGAGACGTTGGTTGCTCCCGATTCCGTTGCCAATGGAGGGACGCTGCAAAACTGACCCAACTCAATGAAGGGACGCTTTAATCTGACCCAACTCAAAAATACTGCGGGCGGCCGCCGGCGCCGGGCATGCAAATTGCCCTCAACTATAGCTTAAAGAGATTTTACTACCACATTCCATTGGGCCAGCTGCCTGTCGATGTTGGACCCACTTATCGGGAAACTTCGCGTGTGCGGTGGGCCCAAGACGCAACGACGAAGAACCGGGCGAGCCGGTTTGGGAGCGTTCGGCGGAGATGCTGCGGCGAATCCGAGATTGGGCGGGGAGCGTCGATCTCGATCTGATTATGATTATGATTATGATTCTGAGGAGGAAAGATATGAATAATAAGTAGAAAAGCGTATACTTGGTGGGGTAAATCATAGGGGTCTGGAAATGTTTTCATATTAGTGGTAGGCAATGGAGGAGGCCGGGGACGCTATGGAAGCGGATGTGTTGATCAAGGATAGACAGAAACAGAAAGAGACACAGATAACATTTTTATTCAAATCCACAGATTCTTCTTTTCTGCCGATCCGCCTCGGTGTCGGTCTTCTTCCATTCCTGGGAAGGTAACAAAGAAATTAAAAAGTCCCTAGTTTTCATGTTTATGTGAGCGTTTCTAGGGTTCTCGGGTTTGTTCGAGCTCTGATCCGAGGGGATCAAGCTACTAAGACTTCAAAATTATATCTTTCCTTTTCTTAAGAAGCCTCGTAAACGCGGACAGTGCCACATGATCTTGAAAATATTTGGTGTTTTACGTTGGATTTCGATCGATTGAAAGGTAATTCTCACCCCCCCCTGCCTTTGTAACCTGCCCCTCTGTTATAATTCCAATTTGGATTTGAAATCGTGACATTTGATTGGCAGAAAATTAGAAATCTAATGGTTTTATTACTTTATTTTCTTATGGTTTTTATTGCCAGCAGCATCATCTTCCACAGTTTCTGTTGCCTAATGGCTTTGTTTTTTTGTTGTCTACCGTTGCCTATGTCTTGTATCACTTTGAATTCATTTTCTGTGAAAGTTGGATGATTTATTTATTCGTGCTCAATCTGTATGCCTTACTTGATGATTTATTCGTCAATAAAATCTACCTTGTTGTAACGATCGCCTCTATTGGACCATTCTATATTATTTTAGGCCCATTTTCATCAGATTCACGAGTAAACCTTTTAATTCTCATGTATTTTGGACGCCAGACTGCTTATTTTCTTCTCTTAGAACAATGGCTGAGCGGTGTTTGGATTTTCGAGAGCATTCATGAAAAATACTTGCTTGATTTTGATAATCTAATGGTTTGTTTCATGTCTGCTAAAGAATTTCGTCTTCACGAAAACTCTATTTATTTTCATGTTTTTACTTTTCTTATTATTAGGCATTTTACTAGTTTTATTTTTCGATGGATGGTATGGATGCAGTTGGTTTTACTTTACATACTATTTTGGTTTTACTTTACATACTATTTTGGCAGATCACCCCAATTCAAACTTTTCTGCCAGGAACAGATTTTGTTGGAAATTTGGTAATATTGTCAATGGAGCAGGATGAAGTGCCAACATTTTGCCCCTTTTTTTATTTACTCTCATCAGAATCCAGTGATCAATCTTTGCTGGAATTGTGCATGAAATCCACTGAAATTGAAAATTCTGATTGCACAGATGGATTCAGTAATCTGAGAAACCTCTATTGCAGTTGGATTATGCAACCCATGGATCTCATATGTGGTTTCACCAAATGAAAATAAATTTGGTCAGGTTTCAGTATTTTATTTTTATTTTGTCTACCATTATTTTGGCTGGACAGAAAAGGGGCAAACCATTGGGCTTTTGTCCTACTGTTTTTTTGAACTAGAAGGCTTAGGTAGTAGGCAGGAAGAGATTGTGTAGGATTTTTGATGTTGTTGTGGCCATGAGCTATTTTGGTTATATTTACTAGACGTGAGATTTGCTTGTAGACAAAGCTCTAATTTCCCTTTCTTAATCCAGAATGCACTGTAAATGTGAATGGCTTGCATCTATATTAAAGTTGGCTGTTTTCGCTGCATTTTGAGATTAAACTGTATCCCCACCTTAACTTTGAGGACAGTTTGTATCAGTGTGTTTCTCAAGCCACTTCATCCAGCCTGAAGATTTGTGTTTATTTTGTGGTTTCTGAATACATATCCGTTATTTAAGTCAACAAGGTCAAATGCTGAACTGTTTTTATATTTTAAATTTATAACTCCATATATTAAGGTTTTTGGCATTAACTCCATATATTAAGGTTTTTGGCATTAACTCCATATATTAGTTAATTGCATGTGTTTTGACAAAATTGTCTTCAAGATTGCTAAACTAGTTCCTTTCATGCGTTTTGGCACAGTAGTATTGGTTAATGGTAAATTAGTTCATTGCATGGGTTAAGATTCACTCTGTTTCTAAGGTTCTTGTTATAATTGCAGGCTATAATAGAATAGGAGGCATCCTTGTAGGAGGGAGTATTCTGTGACTATCTAAATGCTTTTGTGGTAATGAAACATCGAGAGGTGATTTTCAGTGTGGTGTGCAATGAAGCAGGGTCATTTATAGTGGAAGTTGGGGTTAAATGGAGCAGAGAATCAGAACTCCAAATGTTTTTCCGACAGTGAAACGTGTAAATTGGTGACCTTTAGTCTGTCATTCAGTGAAGAAGGGATATACAGTGTAAGTTGGGTCGTGTGTCTAAAATGGAGCAGAGGACATTAAAGAGGCACACGGGAGGATTAACAACAATAGGATTGTTGTATCTTTTTTCTCTACTTTCAGGGGGGTCGTCTGCAAATGTGGTCCTGATTGGCAGCAACATATCTCAATCATTTGATGGTATTGAAGCAAACTTTGGTAAGGCTATGCCTCGTCTCCATTAATTTTTTATTACTATATCATTCATAAGATAGACATGCAATTTTATATTGTGCCTATGTTTTTATCATGATTTATTGGCGAATTTTGAATGGTTTAATGATCTTTTCCTTTATGTTCCCTGGAAATTGTATAATGGTATTACTGCTTTTTTGTCAATGGTGGTCAATTACAACTTTAATGCATGCTTTGGGGTCGATGCAGATTTGAAATATGCCCTTATATGGTTTCTTGATAAATTGAGATAGTCCTGCAACTATTTGTAGGCACCTACAGTGAGTTTTTTTTATGCTTTTGCAATCTGTGTGCTCAACAAGTGTGAACATTTACCCTAGAAATTGTGATTGAAAAAACATGACAGTCTCACTGGTGTGGTGTCAATCATGGTCAAAAGCAATTCACAATACATTCTTTGGAGTTAATGCAGGTATGCAATCTTCCCTCATATGTTTTCTAGATAAAAGCTTCTTTTTGGCCACAGTCCTGCAAAATTTGCAGGTACATACCATATTTTTGAGTTTCTGCAATCCACACATGCTGATTAAGAGTGAGTTTTCCCTCAATCAGAGCACACATGTCCTAAATTTGAGTATATAATCTCATGTTCCTCAATTGTTCAAAAACTGCCTGTGCCACAAACACAAGTAAAACAGCTATTAAAAATCTCCAACCACTATTTAGACCAATTGGCAATGACGAATGAAAATAGCTACATGATTAGGATAAGAATTTCAGCTCCAAAGAGCTACATGGTACATACAATTTCTAGAACCTCAGAAACTTTATATCGGTAAGTGGATTGCTTTCCAAATCCATTCTCATGTGGATGAAATGCAATAGAGCAGCAGTGCATTTCGAGAAAATCAATTTCAAGAAAATCAAATTCAAGAAAATCAAATTCAAGAAAATCATTTTTTTTAATTCATACATATTGCCCTGAGTAGAACCGAACCTTGAATATATAGAGGTGCATTTCGGAATCTGAGAGATAGCAATTGTAAAATCTAAGGTTGCGACTGTTCGAATTTTAACAGTTATCATGATTCATGAAAGCTTTAAGAACCATGTATTTTGCAAAGACATTCCAAAAGTGGGACATAATCTTTCTGAGAGTGATTCTTTAACATGCAAAATGCATTCTGACTAAAACTTTCTTCACTCTAATCTTTGGACAGACTTGAATGTAAACCAACTTAAATTGCCATACCATATTCCTAAGAGTGAAGCAAAATGTGCACTAATCCCCAACTCCACTATTTTGTCCTCCTTGCTAAACCTTTGGAAGGGTTACGGCAAATACTTCCCCCTACCATATGCTTTGGGAGAGCAATCTTAGGAAAGGAAAGGTAAAATATATCATCATTTCCCAAGTTGACATCCTCAATTGATAGATTTTTTTTATTTTATCCTCAATTGATAGATTTTTTGATTTGGTTAAAGATTCTGTTACTTATTTACTTTTATGATTCCTAAAAATAACCCGCTTCGGTGTTAGTTATTGGTATTCTATGTGGGTGACTAGAATTTTTATAGTCATTTATAATTTTCTGTTTTTTGACAGACTTTATATTAAGATGAAGTTTATGTCAGTCAGTTGTACTTTCATGTTAGTTAATGGACTTTTATGTAAAGTCTAGTCATCCTACATGCAAAAGACAGAGAAGCTAAGGGGCGGGCCATTAGCTATAAATAGGCTATTAGGTATCGGAGTAGTGCATTTTAGGACTGTGTTATTATAAGTAGTCTGTAAGAGACTATTCTTGGCCAAGTGCAATCCTGAGTTGGTGACTATTCAAAAAACCACGGCTGAATCTGTTCAGTGATATCTGCTATCAGCTGTACTGCTGAAATATTGTTGCAAGCTGATATTATTACTGAACTTATTGCCTATTAGTGCTGAATTTACTGCTGTTGCTGCTGATTTTCCCTGTTGCTTACTACTATTAGTGCCCTATTAGTTTCAGATTATGTATTAGTTTCAAGTTCTAGATCTCTGCGAGTCTGCTGCAAGTTTTTTCAGTTTTAAGAATCAGATTTCAAATTAGGCTCAAATATGCTTTGGGAGAACATTTTTAGTAGAACGACTGAATTGCAGAAATATCTTCCCACTTTCCAAGTTGACATCCTCAATTGATAGATTTTATGATTTGATTAAGAATTCTGTTACTTATTTACTTTCATGTTGGTTCCTTTGATGGCAATATGGCTTGCTTACTACTATTATTGCCCTATTAGTTTCAGATTATGTATTAGTTTCAAGTTCTAGATCTCTGCGAGTCTGCTGCAAGTTTTTTCAGTTTTAAAAATCAGATTTCAAATTAGGCTCAAATACGCTTTGGGAGAACGTTTTTAGTAGAACAACTGAATTGCAGAAATATCTTCCCATTTTCCAATTTGACATCCTCAATTGATAGATTTTATGATTTGATTTAGAATTCTGTTGCTTATTTACTTTCATGTTGGTTCCTTTGATGGCAATATGGCTTTTGGTTTCAAATGTTACCTTCCTTGTTGAAGGAAAAGTTGCTTCCATTTGATCTACATTATGGCTTCAAGTTCTAAAACTTACATTTGTTGTTCAATTAGAAGGTGGTTGCCTTTGTACCCTATGGCTTTGAGTTCCAAAACTAGTTTATGTTTATTTCAAAAGAGGCCAATTCCGTTTCAGGATTGACATATTGATCAACATTCTTCCTCAAACATGATAGGGAAAGGACATTATAAATTTTGAAATAAGGGGGCAAGGATAAAGCATAAGAACTTGTCCAACTTTCCTTAGTACTTGGTATGGGCTATGCAACATGGGAGATATTTTTTCCTTACTTCTCTTCTTAGATGAAGTTGTTTGTAGGGTTGGAGCTGCACAAAGATCCAATCACCAGACCTCAAACTGTCTCAGAGAATGCTGTTGATTGGTTTGAAGTTTGGTACAACTTTTGAACATCAGCAACTTTTTCTTGGAGGTTTGAAGAACATTATTGACTATTCTCATCTATGAACGATTCCTCCATTGTAGGCACAATCCTTCTTCAAGCACTCAACACATTAGGAGGATAGTACCCATTTAGAAATTGGAAAGGGTTTATTTAACAGAGGTATGAAAAAAGTATTACACTGGTGCTTCACTAAAGGGATATGCTTTATTCATTCAATTTGCCTGTCACCCTAGAAGTTCATCAAGTCACTCTTTAAATCTTTTGGTGAGCTTCATTTAGTTGTTCGCTCAATGATGGTAGCCATGACCCTTTCCAGTCTCCTTTGACATTATATGTTCCTCAACAATTTTTTTCTTTCTTTTTACATTCTAGACAAATTGAGAGATTATCTTGCGTGCATGTCTTAGAGACTGTAATGTCCCAAGCCAAAGTAGACTAAAATTTTCCCCAAACGACTTAGTAAATTTGGCCAAGGACTTCTTAAGCACTTATGAACTCTATAACTTCTCTCACCGCCCTTGTGAATACAGTAATACACTCTTGCAGATTATAGGTCTAACCCAAACTGATTGAAATGCTATTAGTGAGAATCTTGGTTCAGCACTTTTAACAAACACTTGGTATATGAATCAGACCCAAGAAGTACTGATTTGATTGGGATATTTTATCAAACACTTGTGATGACGTTGCCTGTAGCTTACTGTCGAAATTTCAGATCTTTGGTGATAGTGTTTGAGTCTTGGACTATTGGTTTTAATGTTGACTTTTCAAGTGAGAATGTATGATATTATCAAATATAAAAATATTACATAACAGTAGCAATTCACACAATACTTTAGACTTCAAAAAGGGCATTTAGATCTGCATTTTTTATTGAAAGAGAAAGTCTACATGCCTGGAAGCATCGATGGCAGAGATATTCAGAGTTATAGGCTGATATAAGATGGAACAATGGACAATAAGCTTTCTGTAGCAGCTGATATATTCTTATTTTGGTAGACTTTGATATTAGATCCATGTAGCAGCAGATACAATCTTCCCTGACAGACTTTAATTGGACAATGCACAATGGACAAGAATGCTGAATGGACTTCCTGTAGCTTCCAGTTCTGTGGTACAGAGTGCAAACTGCAAACCTCCTCCAAGTAGCACAATTTGTGCCAAAGACCACAGTCATGATACGGAACTGTCCAATGGTTGTAAATATTTATATTACTGCTCCTGTAGATGTCCACTCGATTTGTAGACATGGGAATTACTATGACAGTGCCTCCTCCTTCTTGTTCAATGTAGAGCAGAGTTACAATAATGGAGATGGCATATAATGTGAATCCCAGCAGTGAAGCATTCACCCACAATCCTTTTCGTGAAATCTGCAATTTCCTTCAATGATACAGAGGCTACTCGACCCAGTGTAGATATAACTGTCCAGTGGTCCTTAAGACTGTGATAATGCGCCCCCTTTGGGTAGTCTCAGCCTCTAACAAATGCGCCCTCTATAGATGCCAGTCACCAATTAATGGGTGCACCCTCCTTGGAAAACACTGGAAACACTGGAAACACTGAAATATATGCTTTTCTCCTCAGATCTGAAAGTGTAAAGACCAAAGAAATTCATGGCGTTGAAGCACAAAAGAAAGATCTGGATGATCTCTCTCTCCCACTAGCTAGGGAGGAATCTTTCACCTCCGAAACCAGTCAACAAGCAAGGGTTTCAAACCCTCAAGAAGCTCCAAGAGCTCTCCAAGCTAAAAATGAGAATAATATCCAACAACCACCAAATGAGCTCTAAAAACCCCTTTTATACTTTTTTTCTCAAACTCTCCAGAAGCTTCCTTTTTATTTTTATATAAAGAGGCACTTTTTAATTTAAACACTCTTTTTACTCCGAAAATGACCTTTTTAAATATTTAAGCAACCTTAGTAGTTTAATTAAAATATGATCATTAATATACTTATTTTTATGGAACTGTCGGAATTGGAAACTAATTGCACTGGAGTGATCCTGATGAAGAATAAAGATGAACGGAACCATCCGGTTGACTTTCAAGTTTCTATAAATAGAAACTCCCTCCAAGAATCGTGGAGCCCTAACTAGAAGCCAGAAATAACATCCAAAAGCAGCAAATATCTCCTCTAAGCCATCTGAACTCACTGGTAACATCGAATCACCTGTTCGATCAAGCAGATACAAAACCAGAAAACCATCGCCATCTGCAAAGAATGAGAACCCTAAAATGGGGACATTACAGAGACTCTGAATGACCTTCGAGAAGTGAGGAATGGTTCTCCTTCAACACCCCAAGCTTAAGATTGTTTGCCCTTGTGCCATATGGTTCAAGGATGTATCACTTGTAAAATTGTACTATATCCATTTTGGATATGGATCCATGATGGATATTTCACAGTTGGGAATCGAAAACAGATTAATTGAGTATGGAAGCGGGTGCAGAATACTATAACATAGGATCTTATTCAAGTGGGGAGCAAGAATTTGGTTCCTTGCACATTGGAAGGTGGTCGAGGCATTGATTAGAAACTTCCTTGTGTTATATTGTTCAACTTGGTTTTCATGAATCCTTCTATGCTAATTGATTTTACAAAAGAAGGGAAAGTCATGAAACTTGTCCATCGCATGTCATTTCCCAAAATAGTAAATCTATCCTTCATAGTTGCCTGATTCATCACTTGATAATCATCATACTTACTAAAAGACCATCTTTCTTTCTCCCTTTAAAGCACACTATGCTAGCAAATGGACTTTTACTTGTACTGATGTATCCCATTTCCTAAATTTCTTCAATATTCTCAGTGATCTCCACTTTCTAATGATGTACGTGCTTGCGAAATTCATAATGTGCTTGTCATTTGGTTGAAGCTCCATAATGTGCTTTGTTTGCCTATTGAGAGGTAAATCTTTTGGTAGGAAAGAAAATATGTATCATTATATTCGTACAAAATACCGTTTATCTTTTTATTGGATGATGACCAGTTATTTTTGCCTATTGAACCTGCTTGCAACAAAATACGTGTGAGCAGTCCCAACACTCCTTTTCTCAGAGACCTCTCCATTCGAATTAAATTGATCATACGAGGATTAAACATTTTGATGCCTTGGTTCTTTCACCCTGCTGTTGTTTTCTTTGAATTTTATGTTTTACATGTCGATATTTATGGTAAATTTCAAGCAAAGTCCTCAATGACAGGGCATTAAATACACCATTGTTGGCTTACACCCACTGTGAAGAAATCAGACTTCAATTTGTAAGCTCAAAGTATAACACTTTTTTTTAAAATACATTTATAAATTCCTTCGATCTGGGCAGAAATCAAAGATACTAGACAAAAAAGGTTCTCTTTCTCATTATTGGTCTTGACCAAAGCATATGATATTATGTTCTAATGGGTTGGGACTCGGGAGTTGATTTTGGATATGCTCTTATGGTTTGATTTTGGGAGCTTGTTTATAAAGGAAGCTATAACTCTTTTTTCAAATGCTTCTTCTAGGATTTGTGTCAATTGAGAGGTGAACTTTCACTTACCTAGTCCATTTGAGAAGGTTTTCCCTTGGCCCCTTATCTATATGTTATTTCCATTGATGCTCTAGGATATTTGTTATAACTTGCTAGAGTATGAGGACAAATGTGAGGGAGGCAAGACTACAATACAATGTTTTTAGTTTTTTAATCAAAATCCTTATAGGCTTATTGCAACACTGGCAATGATAATAGTCAAGTTGACCTTTCTAGTCTAGTTGGATGTTTTCAAAAAGAATAAACAAATATTAATTACTGCATAATTAGGATCTTAAAATTACGCTTGAAAATTTTAAGCTCATTCTGCATAGTTATCCTAAAACTGTTTTAAGCTTGCCGAGGTACAGAGTTTATCTTATGCCTTTCTAAAGGTTGTCTGCGTAGGTAAGCAGAGTCTCTAAAATGACAATGACTTCTCATCCACACCTAGAAACAGTAACTATTATTATAGGCTTTGGCTAAGGCTAGAAGTTAGAGTAGGCATTGTGAATTAAGCTAGGCAATCTCAAGCTCATGAATTGATGGCTCAAGGCAAGCATATTTCATCTTGGCAGTGAGTGGCATGTGAAATGGAAAGGAGGATTTTGCTTATGCCTTGCTCCGAAAACTCTTTTGTTGGAGGGTTTTGAGCTACACATATCTAGCTATAGCTTTTAGCCATGGTCCATAAGGCTTAAATGCACATGAATTAGAGAAACTCAGAACTGTGATCATTGATGAATCATGATGCTTTAAAGTGGAGATATAGAAACTGTAACAACCTATAGGCACTCTACTTCAGAGAGTAATATACTAATAGGATATAGCTGGGCGCTGGTATATCAACAACTTCTAGGTAAGTTGGTAACAATGGTTATGGGATTAGGGAACACAAAGGTGTAGTCCACTGTTAAATTGAAGGGAAAGCAGTCCAGACTAGAAATGAATCATGATAAATCATAAAAGACAAATTCAAGTGATTTATAATGACGTACCTGTAGGCTGTAGAGAGTATAACTTAGTTGAACCCTGTTCCCACTGTTCAATGCTGACTCCTGAGTTTGTTAGCCTCACACTGTGCTCCCTGCTTGCCACTGACCACTTCCAAGATTTTGCTCAAACTTCAAAGTCTGACCACCACCAGAGACACTCTCCTCACTTTCTTTCGTCTTGGATTGGGGCAGGGCTTCCTTCAGCCCAAGCCTATAGGCAAGGGGTAAGTGACTCATTTTGAGAGTGGAGAAGGGCTTTCACTTTCCAGATTTGGTAGGGAGAAGAGGACAACATCCAAAAAGCTTTTCAGGAGGCCGTACCAGCTGTACGAATAGTATAGGAAGATCGTACAGGTTGTACAAGAGGGCCGTACAGGTGCAGCAGGCGACAGAAGGGTTCTGGCCTTGCACTTACTAATTTGACCATATATATTTATTTCAGTTGTCCTCTCCTTTGTCCGCTTTTCTTGGAGAGTGAGTTGCTAGCTTTTACTTGTCATACATTTGAATGAGGTTGTTACATATTGTAGTGGTTGATTGGTCAAAACCTTAGGGTTTTGGACCTAATCTTTACTATTCCCACCTTATATTCACTTCATGTATTATTCCTCATCTCTCTAGTGGTGCGCTCCCTCACAGGGTCAAAAGAGGTTAGGGTTTTGGATTTAGGGTTGTTATTTTTTACCATGTCATGGCATTTTATTATTTTCTCTAGAGGAGTTAGTTAGTCTCTCATCCTATATAAGAGACATTCCTCTCATTGTATTGGTTGCTAGAATTTAGAAAATAAAGTGCTCTTGCTACTCTTGTGTTAGTATATTTGGGAAATATTGTAGAAATAGATTGAAGATATAAGTGTTTAATGTACAAGTATGGTTTTTTTTTCAAAAGATGAACTATGCATGACAAGATTCAGGTTATCTCAACTCAAGGTTTAACTTGTTTTACTTACTAAGTAATTTTATTTTCAGCTCATGATATATTGGTATTTGTAGTAGAATTTCTAGACTTGCATGCATGCTAACTTAAGTTATCTTTTCATAAGTTTTTTCAGATTCACTTGCAACCATGTTTATTTCTTTAAATCAACATATCTAATAGTTTTACAATTTTTTTTTTTTTTTCCAAGAAAAAAATCGTATTTTCTATTCATTTGAAAAGAAAATTACATTCTTCAGGGAGAAAAGTACATTTGAAAAGAAAAGTACAGATTCTCTTCACAGATCTCTATCAAGTTTCATCAGAGGACCAAGATCTGATAATGGACAATCAAATATCAAATAGCCTTCAGCAAAGGAAGGAGAAGAAAAACTGCATTAGGATCACAAAAGCCGCCTAATGGAGGAGTTGCTGGCTACTCCGCCTCTGAGTTCTTCTATTACCAAGGAACCTAATGGCAGATCAAGGCCCTTTTTTGGGAGATCATCAGCCAGAGTTTTATGCTCTCTCTATATGTGCATGAAGCTGATATTTTGGAATTTACTAGAAATTTGTCTCAAATGATATACTGTGTGATAGTCAACAGAGCAAGATGTCCGAGACAACGATAGTGTTTTTCATGCAGTTGACTACAAACAGAGAATCTCCCAGAACCTGAAGAGACTAGATATTGAGTTTGACAGCGAATGCTAAAAGATGGAACAGAGCTTGAAGCTCGGCCCAATTCTTTGAACCATTCCCTACTGATCCTTTGCCCTCAAATGAAAGATCTGGAGACAGAAATATTACAAAATCAAAGCCACACCTAGAACCGTTCTCTTGTGATGCTCCATCGAAATGGGCCCAAGGAAAACTTCAGGGGCAGAGAAAGGTCGGATGTGATGAGGACTTGTTTGCTTAATGAACTTCCTGCAAAAACTGAAAAGAGCTTGAATTTGGCCTACCACTGGAGCAATCTGAGGAGTTTCATTAGAAAAAACATCTCTATTCCGCGTAATCCATATCCCTCAGTTTATGAAAAAAGGAATGAGGCGGTACTCATTCAACTCAAATGACTTAAATTACCTGAGAAAACATGTTTCCTGTGATGGACCAGACCACAGATCGTTTGTTTTGAAAATTGCTTCTATTTCCTGCCAAACAGAGCGAGTAAAGGAACAGTCCTGGAAAATATGAGAAACCGATTCGTAAGAACATTTACAGAGAGAGCAAATGCTGGGACCAGCCCAATTCATCTTCTGTAGGCGATCCCAATTCAGGACTCTATTGGAGAAAATAAGCCACATTAGAAGAGTAGATTTAGTGGGCACTACTGTCTTCCAAACTCTCTGTCACCACCATTTGACTGAAGAAATGTTCGTCCGAAACATGGGCTCATATCCCACCTTTTGCAGAATAGGAACCCCTTGAAAGATTATAGATCCAAACCAATGAGTCAGCTTCCTCCTTGATTCTAATATGCCTCTATGAAAGAGAAAATATGTAAGAGTCCCAAGATTGACTCCAATCACTATCAAGACCAAGCACCTAAGTAGAGAGCCACCCTTGCCGTCAAAGGTTAGTTGTTGCACGATCAACAAATTTATCCAAGGTTGACCCAAAGCCTACAAATGAGTTATAAGGTACCTTGGAAGACTAGTCTAAGAAGAATGCCCCATAATAGCATTTGCACCTATACACATTGATTTGCCATTTCCAACCTTCCAAGCGAGAAAACTACCAATAATTGGGAAGGCTCTGGATAAAGCTTTCCAATGATTCGATGAATGTAAAACGGGTTTGATTCTTCGCCCGATCCAATCTATTATGGAGCTTGGGGCTATGTACTTTGCAACGAGAATAGACTTCCACAAACTCTCCTAGGTCACAAAATTCCACTGAGATTTGGCTGCTAGAATTTTGTTAAGAACGAGAATATTTTTAACCTCCCAACCACCAAAGGCCTTAGCAACAATGAGCTGATTTGTAATGTACCAACAAGGGCTGATGATACACTAACTCTAACTCCTACCAGGCTCAGCTAAAAACAATGAATTCAAAGACTAGTTTTACTAGAGATTGGCAAGATGAACACTCTGGATGGAAGGAAGACTTTGATGGATGCAAGTACCTTTGCACAAAGCACTGGGACCATTGATGGTTTGAAGTCAGCAAGGCTGAAATCTACTACAGTGCTCCTGGGCACCCCAGCATATGCAAACTAGTACTTCAACTATACAATGACTGGAAGCTATGGATGAAGGTTTCTGACTCAGGGAGGCTAATAAACATGAAATATTAGTCAATATATAGTCATACGACACTTAACAAGTTTGAGGAGGTTTTGAGAAAGATTCACAAAGATACAAGCAATTTGACATTCCAGGATTGCACAACTAGTTAATTTCAGGAACTCCCAAACAGTCAGTGAAGGCTCACGAATTTATCATCTCAGACATGGATTGGGTCATTTAACATATTAATTAACACCGGGAACATAAATCAACTCATTGGGATCTATTCTCATTCATTTATCACATGTATTATGAAAACTAGTCAAATTTTAGGCAAATCTAGAAGGGGTGGAGAAAACTCGGAATATTTCAGACTTCTGTAATATTAAATGATATGATTGATATCAGAGATTTATAATGACTGTAATTACATCATATATGAGCCAAGAGGCTTCTCAAAATATTACAAAAACTCCTCTTCCCTTTAACACAACAATCTAGCACTGGAAATCAACACGAAGCTCTGAGATTCGAACCATAGACTTCATGAGGCTTTTCGAAAATTCGACCCAGCCTTGGATCAACTACAGGACCTGCAAATAAACTCAATGATAATGGCTGAATACCATCATCCTCTCACAGGAAGCAGGGGCACATCACCCAACTTGGACTAGGGGCACATCTCCCAAGTGTCTGAGGCACAATTGCTCTCATACCAATACTCAAACTGACAAAAGATCTGAAGGGGGTGTACACTGGTTTATTTATAGAGAGAGGATGACTTGAGGAGCAAGTCTCCTTAGCTAATGCGCTCTCCATGAGTGGATAAGGAAAGCTAGCTTTCCTACCTTTTCCTTTTTTCTTTGCTTTCCTCATTTTTCCTTTTCTGTTTGCTTTTCCACTTTCTGCTTTAGCGTTTTCTAGCTTTTTTGATTTATCCTGCTTTTCTGAACTTTCCTGCTTTTCTGATTTATCCTGCTTTTTGCTTTATGTTGCTTTTCCTGAGTTTTTGTTGCTTTTTTGATTTGCTCCATCTTTCTTTCCTTTTTTTTGATTTTCTATATTTATGTGCTTTCTCCTTAACTTCTTCCTCAAGTCATCTCCAAGTCAACCTCATCCACTAATGCGCCCTAGTGGAGCATTATCCTCATTAATTTATCATAAAAGATCGTATCCTTATAATAGATAATATCATTGAGAATCTTGTAAGCATCATCATGGATTAATCCATCAAACAAATCACAAGTAAACTTGTTCTTTGTGTACTCTACCCCAAGCTGTACTTTCCAATCATCATGAAATTTGAGTAATGCATGTGTTGGTTTTCTAGAAAGTGCATCAGCTACAATGTTCAACTTACCCTTATTATATTCAATATCAAAGTCAAATGCTTGGACCTTGCTTACCCACTTCTGTTGCCTATCATTCAACTCCTTTTGGGTTAAGAAGTGCCTCAAACTGTTGTGATCAGTCTTGATAATGAACTTACCCCCTACCAAATACTGTTTGAACTTGATTAGTGCATGCATGATGGCTAGCATCTCTTTGTCATAGACTGAATATAATCTTTCACGGGGCTGCAACTTTCTGCTCTCAAAGGCCAAGAGGTGCTTATTTTGCATCAAGACTGCTCCAATTCCATTCCCTGAAGCATCACACTCAAGAACAAAAGATTGAGACAAATCTGGAAGTTCAAGAACAAGACAACTGCTCATTACCTCCTTCATTCTATTGAACACTTGCTCAGATTCTTCTGACCAATGGAAAGCTCCTTTCTTAGTGAGGTCTGTCAAAGGAGAAGTCAACTTGGAAAAGCCTTTGACAAACTTATTGTAGTAGGTACATAGCCCAATAAAACTTCTCAGTTCAGTGAGATTTTTAGGACTTGGCCAATCTAGAATGACTTGGATCTTCTCCATGTGAACTTTAACTCCATCTTGCCTAATCACATGACCAAGATACAAAATCTCAGTCATTCCAAACTCACACTTGGTTAGTGTTGCATAAAAAGATTGATCTGCCAAGATTGTTAGTACAATATCCAAATGATGCAAATGCTCTTGCCAAGTTCTACTATAGAACAAAATATCATCAAAGAAAACAAGTACAAACTTACGAAGCTGCCTGCTAAACACTCTGTTCATGCAAGATTGAAAAGTTGCAGGTGCATTGGTTAGGCCAAAAGGCATAACCAAAAACTCAAAGTGCCCATGGTGACACCAGAAGGCTATCTTCTGGATGTCTTCTTCCCTCATGCTGATTTGATGGTAACCAGATCGAAGGTCAATCTTTGAAAAGTACTTGGCCCCATGGAGCTCATCAATCCTTGGAATAGGATATCTGTTCTTGATAGTCTTCTTGTTGAGAGCTCTGTAGTCTATGCACATCCTCATGGTCCCATCTTTCTTCTTCACAAGGACTACCGATGGGCGATGAGGCAAAAGGACTTGAACTCGGTCTAATGAATCCCAAGTCAAGCAGTTCCTTGATGGTTCACTCTATGTCACCCTTGAATCTTTTTGGGTATTTGTAGGGATGTCCTTTGATAGGTGGGGTGCCTATCTCTAACTCAATCCTATCCTCCACTCCTCTATCGGGTGGCCTACCATGAGGAAGGTCCCCAAACACCTTCTTATGCTTTTGGAGCAACTTCTGAATGTCTTTTGGATATTGGGCTACTTCCAATGAGGTACCCTTTGTGGTGATTAGGCATTCTGCAGCCCATTCAATGTCTCCATGCCTTAGTATGCATCTCATACTGTGTGCACTTACCACTTGTTTCAAATAGGTGTTGATCCCTTTCAACACTACCTCCTTTCCATCTTCTCCCTTGAAGATCATCTTAGGAACTTGGTAGTCTATTGAATGCTTCCCAATGGAATACAACCATTGTACTCCCAAGACCATGTTAGTATCAACCACATCCACAACATAAAAGCTTTCTGTAATGGTATGTTCTCCTATAGAAATTTGCAATTTAGGAATCCATTTACAACAATTCATAGAATGATTACCTGGAATGATAATAGTGAAGCCTCCAAACTTTTCAGTAGGTAGCTTCCTCCTTTCAACTAGAGTTATTAATGACGTTATGTGTTGCTCCTCCATCCACTAACACAGTGACTGATTGTCCTTGAACCACTCCTTTGAATCTAAGTGTATGGAAGCGAGGCACCCCTGAAAGTACTGTGATCTTGCTCACCTCGGGAGTAGGTTCTTCTTTTGCAGTCTCATAGGCCACTTTTGCATCTACTGGGGCCTCTTCTTCTTCTTCCTCAGCTTCGCTCTTTGAGAAAACTTCAATGTAGCGTGCTTTTCCTTTAGCACATCTATATAGGTCTTGGAACCCATGGCGCCTGACAGGTGAAGTACAACTTCCTTCTTCTCAATTCATCTCAATCCTTAGAATAGTTATCCGTTTTGAAATTTTCAGAAGGACTCTTCATGGGTGGCCTTTGATTCTTGAACTGAGTAGGACCAACAGTCCTAGGAGGAAATCTGGTCCTCATAATAGAGTCTTGCAAGTCTCTGCTTTGACTTAGTGCATCTTGCAAGGTAGAGGGTCTGTGAGCCTTCACCAAACCTTTCAAAGGTTCCGATAACCCTTCAATGAACAACTGGATCAATCTACCTACTGAAATATCAGAGACCATCACAACTAGTTTTTGGAACTCAGAAATGTAGGCTTCAGGAGTTCCAGTCTGCTTCACATGTGCTAGTTCCCTGAAGGTGATCTCAGGATCTCTTCTTTCGAATCTTTCATCCAACCTTTTTGTGAACTCTTGATAAGTGGTCACTTGATCATGCTCAAGAGTTTTTAGGCCATGAAACCACCAGTCATTTGCTTCTCCATCTAAGTGTAGAGTAGCCATCTTGATGGCATCTCTCTCAGCCATAGGATTCAACTGAAAGTATGTATCAAGCTTCTGAATCCAAGAGTTAGCAGTACATTTCTTTGAACCATCAAAATAAGGTAAAGAAATCTTGCCAATAGCATTTCTTAGCTTCTTAGTTCCGATTTTGCATCTGGAAGCCTCCTCTTGGGTTGGTCTTGTATTGTAGATCACAAAAGTCTTTGAATGGTAAAGCACTTCTGCACTCTTCATTCAATGTAAGGTACTCATATTTGTCCTCCCATGAAGCAAGACCTCCATTTCGAACATATTTTTCTCCTTTTTTTCTGGCTTTTCTGATTTATCCTGCTTTTTTGAACTTTCCTGCTTTTCTGATTTATCCTGCTTTCTGCTTTATGCTGCTTTTCCTGAGTTTTTGCTGCTTTTCTGATTTGCTCCATATTTCTTTCCTTTTTCCTGATTTTATAGATTTAGGTGCTTTCTCCTTAACTTCTTCCTCAAGTCATCTCCAAGTCAACCTCATCCACTAATGCACCCTAGTGGAGTATTATCCTCATTTATTTATCATAAAATTATTAAATGCATGAAAAATAAATATTCCAAGTGCATAATAAACTTTGGATAAAATTTAATTCACACTCCTAATTAATTAAATGCCTGGAATTCAAAATTAACCCCATGATAATGAAGTTGTCTCCTCAACCCAAGGGATTGGTTGGGTTAGGAACTTGATCCAATGTTCACTATTGAGGGGACATGACATGATTCCATTTAACAAGGAGAAAGTCTTGAAACTCACTTTGGCCTCTCCATAGATAATTGAAGCATAATTTTCTGATACGTACCAGAATGGATTTGGGAATGTGGGCCATTAGATGCCAGTGGATTGGGTTCGCTTCCATAATTGATTTAATGAGCACCAGTTTGCCACCTCTAGAAATCCACTTATTGCACCAGATATTAATTCGACTTTCAATCCTTGAAATCAACCAATGCCAATCCTCCTTACCATACTTCATAGGTCTTAGCCTAAAACCTAAGTACTTAATACCATCTTCCAGATTAGCCACCTCGAAAGGAAAAAATTATGCCAAAGAGGACTTTGATCAAAATGAGAACGAAGCAGATGGATAGAAGATTTGTGCAGATTAATTTACACACCTTTTGCTTGGTAGAATAGATCTAGAGTAGCTTGGAGCCATTGACACCCCCTTTCAGATTGCATACAAAATAACAATATGTCATCCACGAACAGAAGATGGGTTAGAACTTCATGTCCATGGAAGGAGATCCCAGATAGTCTTCTTCGTCTATGCTCCTCCAAAATAAGTCTACTCAAACCTTCGACCACAAGCAAGTACAAATATGGAGATAAGAGACATCCTAGTCTAAGCCCTCGAGAAGCCTTGAAGAAAGGGGATCCCTCCCCATTGATAAGAACCGCAAAGGATGAAGAAACAACATAACCCATAATCCAATTGGTTATCTCCAGATTGAACCCAATATCTGGCTACATTCTGAAAATATTTTGTATTCTGATCACCTACCTCCAACCAAAGAGCTCTGCTATTAAGCCTCCATTCAACTTTAGAGCTCTGCTATTAAGCCTCCATTCAACTTCAGAGCTCTGCTATTAAGCCTCCATTCAACTTCAGAGCTCTGTTATTAAGCCTCCATTCAACTTCCTTGTCTCTAAGGATCTTCTATTTTTCTCAGGAAAGTCTCGAAATTTCCTGAGAGGTCTCTTCCGAGAAAATGCTTGAGGTGGAGCTTGCATATAGAGCCCCCAGACTTTCTTTGATTGATACTAGACTTTCCTCCCTTGCATGTCTCTTCTCTCTATTCTAGGACGAGACACAAAATTTAATCTCACATAGAGAGTCAGAGAATTGCATACTTGCAGTCCGATGAGCATCAACCCGAACTTGTCTCCAATTTTCCTTAACAATATTTTGAAATTCACTATCTTTTGCCCAATTTGAATTGTATTTGAATGGGGAATTAGGATTATCCTCGTTTTTCCCAATTTCCATAAAGGTTGGGAAATGATCAGAGAAGCTGAACTTGTGAACCCAGGATCGATAATTCTCAAATTCTTCACGTAACGTTTCATGCATGAAAAATTTGTCTAACCTTTTGGCAATGCCAACGCTACCAGATCACTTGTTATTCCAAGTTGCAAAAAGGCAACTTGGTTTGATGTCCAACCAACCTTTGGCTTTGAACAGATCCCTTAGGAATGGTGCCAAGCGGTCTTCTCTTGCGTGCCGTCCCTAGATCTCTTCGGTTGAGACCACAAAATTGAAATCACCACCAACAATGATATTGGGAGCCTAAAAAACACCAATTCGACCAAAATTCTCCCAATATTCCTTTCTATTGTCATAAAGCTCGTAAATATGTAGAATAAGAAAACCCTTGTCTAGAGTTCTGGAAAAAACCTCCAAACATAAGGAGGAAGCACTAACAAAGGAACCTTCCACTACCCGATACTGATTGACACCAGAGACTAGGCCTCTAGAGAGACCTGTCGCATCTAGTGCCACAAAAGACAATCCGCCAAAGCTTTTTCCAACAAAGGAATTACTGCCTCAGCTTTTGCCATAGATTCTTGAAGTAGCATCACATCAGGGTTCTCAGTTGAAATCAAACGTTTGAGGGCCGCAAGTTTGGGTTTCCCTCTCAAGACCCAAACATTTAAGGAGAGTACCTTCATTTGTGAACCCCCTTGAGGGCTTTCTTTACTCCCCAATATTGGACAATTGTCTACTCTGACTTATTTCCTTCTTCGCCTTCTCCTTAGCTTGGAACATTTTCGATTTCCTCCCAACGTTTGATGTCTGGGAGGGGGAGGGTCATCAAACTCCAATCCACCACCCTTCTTGGAACGAGATCTCAATAGATAAGGGCATTGGGAGCTACTCTTAGACACTTTGCTGGAGGAAATCTTTGGATGAGATGTGCCCTCCGGGCCTACACCTTCCTCTGACAGATTAATCACCAAGTCGCTTGCCACCTCCATCACCTTAGGGGCCACTGTCATTTCCTCCAAATCAGGGGGCATATTGGTCGGATCAAGAACACTTGGAGGGGAAGGTGTAAAGGAAGAAGGACCCTCCTCCTGGGGGAAAATAACCTCAGAATCTTGCCAAATATTTGTCAACTTATTGAATTGGTTGGGGGTGATATTGATACCTTCAAACAGATCTTGCGCTGGTACTAGGAGTCGGTGCACTGCTTCCTTTACCACTTCAGAAGGGAAAGATTAGATCCTAGATAAGTTCCTGCTCCTGAGTGGCCTCCTCCCGAGGCAACAAAGAGACTTTCTCTTGTGGAGGGTCACCCTACAATAATGATTCGGATATATTTTTGTTGCCTTCCTTGGGGAATTTTCTTCTCTAGATCTGCTTCTTAAAAGAACGAGAGCATTCTGCAACCACATGGCCCTACAAATGGTATTTGACACACCAGAATGGAACGTTAATATAATCTAGTTGTTGAGAAAAGATGACATCCCCAACAACCAAGTCAATTGATTCAAATAGACCCCCGCTTTGAGATCCACTTCAAGTAAAATATGCACTTTTGACCTCATGTTTGACTGGAATAGATCTGCATCCATCGGTAAAAACCTCCCAATAGATTCAACAATGGCTTTAAGTTCTTTAGGGGACCAAAATTCAAGTGGTAAGCAAGGCAATTTTACCCAAACCGGAATAGCCTCCAGATAATCCTTTCGGGGATCGAAAAGTAGATGCCAGGATTTCAATACCAACATATTTTTATCAATTCCCTAGACCCTTTGCAGAATGGCTTGAGCATCCACTTTGTTCTTGGATCCAAACCCTATCCAACCTCTAGCCAGTCTATTGATTTTCGGTTCACCCTCGATCAATGGACACCAATTCTCTTTGACCCATTGCTTCAGCTCACACTCACCCACTCTTCGGCCATAGATTTTCTTGATTAGGGTTCTACTAGCCATCATTGGAATGTCCAAAACAGGAGTGTCCTTGCCAACTACTAAAGAGGTCCTAGAACCCTTGGATTTCACCACCTTTTTCTGGTGGTCGGACAAACTTTTGCCAGTAAACAATTTTGAAAGTGCTAGTCTACTACCAATAAAACCTTCTAAGCAAACCTCGTCATACGAAAGGGAGCCAAACTCTGCATACGAGCATTTGAAAATCGGCTAGGATTTGGCACATGATGGGGAGTAGTTACTGGGAGACCATTGACCCACACCCACTCATTATCTGAAGCAGTCTCTCTTCGATATGACCCTGCACATAGATCTGAAACGTCATACCTAACTCCACTTTCACTACTCACTTCAAGCGGAACTGATTATATCTGGAGTAGATATGCTATACCATCGGGGGGAGGGAGATGTCCTAGATTCGCTTGCTCCTGGTTAGAGGAGCATATGAACATAATCACCGCTGTAGGGCTCACACGAGAGCTGCAAACTACCTTCTTAAACTGCTCATCACTACAAAAGATGGCGGAATCTGAGGTCTTGTCTTCCGAATAATCGACAAGCTGGATCTCATCCTCCATTGGATCAAGACGAGGCTACAGATCTGACCCTGCAGACTTATGCAAAAACCCTATCCCTCTCCGTCCCCTATCTCCATGTGTTGTGCCTAGAATATTATCAAACCCATTAATAGATATATATCATTCACAATCTTTGTTATTGTTTAAAGAAATCCATTTTCATTGCTGGTTATTTACACTTAACTCATCACTCATTTTACTACAACAATGTTAACTTGATCAATACCTTTCGATGGGATACACTTCAAATGGTTCATTTCACTTCTCATTTCATTATTATTGATCATTTTTCTTTCCACAAGTTATTATTTCTAGTGAAGATAAAATCACCGATTTCATGAAAAATCATGATTTTTTTTGCTAGCCCATTTTTTCGGCTGAAAAATTGCGATTTTGTGTAAATATTGGACCTCGCCATTTTTTGAGAAAATCAGCATTTTTTTAGGAAAAATTGCGCCATGACCTAAAAGATCGCCAAGGAGACTTTTACACAGTTTAGAAAACCCGGATTTAATTTTTTTTTGAGCAGTTTTTTACAAGTGATATTGAAGTCAACAATATTAAATAGTAATATTAAATTCTTAAAGTAAAAGTGTCATTCTCTTTATCTTTCAATTTTTATCCTTTTACTTAAATTTTTAACATTACCATTAATTGTTTCAGGATGTTTGAGAGTGGTTTTAACCTAATCGAACTTCATATGCAAAAAGTAGAATTTTAGATCCCATTCAGAATTAAACAGACTTAATGGTTTTCAGGATTTCGGGATTGCAACGTTTTCACTGGATTCTATCATGTATGAGGGTAAGGGATTGAGATTAATCAAGCACATCAAACTCTCTATGTACCTTGATGTTGGTGGTACTGATGCCTGATTGTTGAAGTTGATTGAACTCCTTTGTCGTGACCTTAGTAAAAATGCAACCTTCGGTCAAGTAAAATCACTTATTAAGCATGGGAATCTCTTTCTACCATATTTTAACGGTTGGGTTAAGAAGTTTCATCAAAATTGTAGGTTGTTGACTAATGTCCCTGGAGGATCAACTTAGAGATTTGAGGTAGAGGCAAGGGCTAGAGCCTAGAGGAGGGGGGAACATGGTGCTATTGATAAATAGGATCCCAATGTTGGCAATGTTTTTGATGATTATGTATTTTCAATTTTGATTCAGATATGTATCGCACTTGGTGCCATTTTGATATATTCACCCTTAGATGGTATATACATGATAGACTTTGCATATTTTGTCTCTAATGGTTTGGAATCATAGCTTGGAATATTTAATATATATATTTTTTCATTAAAATTGTAAAATTTTATGTATGTTTTAGTAGTCCGAGTCATTGAAATCAAATCGCTCTGGGTCATTTGGCATCCACTACATCTATATAGCAGTGCTTTCTCCATATTTATGTGCCAATGTGTTTATCTGATGTTGTTGTTGCTTTATATGTTTAAAATTATGAACAAAATGAATATATTTTGTATTTTTTAATGTTTGCCACGGTTTGCCGATTTTTGTCGGTTTTTTCACCGATGTTGTCGAGAAGTTGTATTCGAGACCCTTGTCGATTTTTTGCCGATTCCGAAATTATCTACATTGATTATTTTTATTGGGAAATCAACTTATGTTTTTTTGGTTGCTTATGGATCTTTAATAAGTATTTGAGTTAGTTTGATTTTTGAATCCTTGGTATCTTTTGGCTCTTCTAACTCATTGTATTACTCTAAGTCATAACCATAAAACCATCCATAATCCAAGTCATTTGCCACATCTCTTGAACTTAGTTGCCTGTAGGGAGCCCCCCCTTGTGACTTCTCTAGTCACTAAAGTAAAGGGAAGTATTTGCTAAGATGACAGTGGCATTAATTTCGTAGTTGTACATAGCTACACCCTAGTGAGGACCTTGCGCTTTAGGGGTGCTAGTTTTCGTGGCAACATGATTCAACTAGGTGATATTGTCTGCAACTTACATGTATGTCATTATAAATCACTTGAATTTGTCTTTTATGATTTATCATGATTCATTTCTAGGCTGGATTGCTTTCCCTTCTATTTTACAGTTTATTGCATCTTTGCATACCCTGATCCCATGACCCTTGTTACCAACTTACCAAGAAGTTGTTGATATACCGGTACACAACTATAGCCTGTTAGTATATTACTCTCCGATGTAGGGTGCTTGTAGGTTGTTAGAGTTTTTGTTTCTCCCATTTTAAAGCATCATGATTCATTAGTGATCACAGTTCCGAGTTTCTCCAATTCATGTTCGTTTAAGTCTTATGGGCCATGGCTAAAAGCTACAGCTAGATATTTATAGCTCAAAAACCTCCTACAGAAGAGTTTTAAAAGCAGGGCATAAGCAAAAACCTCCTTTCCATTTCACTTGCCACTCATTGCCATGATGAGGTATGCTTGCCTTGAGCCATCAATTTGTGAGCTTGAGATTGCCTGGCTTAGTTCATCATACATTTGTTTTAATTTCTAGCCTTAGCCAAATCCTATAATAATAGTTATTGTTTTTAGGTGTGGATGAGAATGCATTTTCATTTTAGAGACTCTGCTTACCTACCCAGAGCGTTTACAACCTTTAGAGAGGCATAAGATAAACCTTGTAACTAGGTAGGCCTAAAATAATTTTAGGATAAGTATGCAGAATTAGCTTAAAATTTTTAGGAATAATTTTAAGATCCTAATCATGTAATTATTCATATTTCGTTTATTCCTTTTGAAAACATCCAGCCAGACCAGAAAGGTATACTTGATTGTTATCATTGCCAACATTTTAATAAGCCTATAAGGATTTCAATTAAAAAACTAAAACATTTTAATGTAGTCTTGCATCCCTAGGTTCTCTTTGTTATTGGTTTTGCTAGCTCATATTCATAAGTTCTAGGTCTTGGTAGATAGCAATTCTCAATCAAAATTTTGGATGACTCAAGTCTTAAACACACCTTTATATGTGCTCATTCTTGATTGATTGCATGCTGGGTTTGCTTTTAGTGATTAGCAGGTGGCAATTGTCAAGTTTCAATACGCAGGTATTCTAATGCATTCATTTCACATGTACACTGCATAGGCTCTAATCACCAACTTGAATGGGTCATCAAACATATATTTATATTCATACATACATGTGTCGTAATATTTGTAGTTTTCTTTGTAGATTGTTTATTGACAAGGAATGAATGAATCATGGTATACCATATTTTGCTTCAATGAGTGTCTTGGACTTGTGGTTGACATTTAGGGGTTCAGTAAACTCAATGTTTTAATGCATCCAACATTCAATACTAATAGTCTAACTAATGTCTGACATGCTACAATCTACAAGTATTTATAACTGTTCTTTTATGAGAGAAGTTAAAGCTCCTTCTGATGAAGTACTTAGACCATATGATAAGAAAGTTCGTCTCCATGGAGAAATATTTGCCCCTAGGACCAATAGAACCATTGTATTATGAGGACTAAATACTTCCATTGTATTTCAATTTTTGAGGACTTTCATTTGCTATTGTTATCAAAGAGGTTGTTGTTTTTGTTTTAGTCAAATAAATCATATTATGTAAATATTAGTATTAACAACATATGCTATGTTTTATTTACAACAATTTGAAATTCCCCATATACGTAGTTCAATAGATATTGAATCATCACAATGGAGTGAAGGGGCAAATGTACCACATGAATCCATTGTGAATAAAAACCCAAGATCTCCTTTATGGCAGTATGTGGAGATTCTTGGCAAAAATCCTGGGGATGGTCCATACAAATGGAAATGCAATGAATGCAGGAACATCTGAAATTGCTCATACACTAGGGAGATGGGCCATTTCACTTGGTAGACTAACACAGGTGCAAATGGTGCACTTGGACGCTCTATTAGGTTTGAGTCCTATAAAACTTATGTTCTATGCATCTTTGCAAGACGTTGTTGATAGGAGAGCCACTAAGAGAAAACTCCATGTGTAAGACTTTGCAGTTAGGCCTTCGTTGCCATCTAGACTGACTATCACAACTATTAAAAGGCCTACTCTGGGACCTCTTGAAGTAACTTTCAATAACTAATGGAGAGAAGTAGTTGATGAGTTTGTAGCTTGTTACATCCGTGTAAATGGGCTAGCATTCAATTTGGTGTGCTCTAGATGATTAAGGCGATCAATGAAACACCAAAAGGGTACAAGAACCCAGGGTTAAGAAAAGGTCTGCACCACTTTGTTGACATCAGAAAGACAATCTTTGGATAGACAATTGCAGTCTACCTACTCGGTATACTGTTGTTGTAAATGTAACTTCGGAAGATATTCTTTTGTATATTATTATTATATTATTATTGTACTTTTATTGTACCTCCGTCGGAGATGTTTTTCCTCCGTTCGGGGATGTCATTATTGTATTTGGTCATGTAAGAATATCGAGGTAAAACCTCCATTGTAAGTCAGGGCAATAGTCCCCAAAAGGATAAATGTAAAATTTATTTTTGAGTCTCCCTAGGAGAGGTCGGCCTAGTTAGTTGAGGAAGTTGGCCCCATTGGGGATTTAGGCCAGTCACACATAAAGTATAAATAGGGAGGTTCCCTCCCTCACTTGGACACACACCAACAAGCAAGTTTGCTCCAAGGAAGAGAAAGACAAGTTCATTGAAGAAGAAGGAAGCTGCAGAAGTCATCTTATCTTTGGGTTTTCTATCTTGGTTTGATATTGTACTAAGTGATGAATCTATACTGAAGAAGTTGCGAGGTTTTCTCCTTTATGGTTTCCCCGAAGAAAATTCTTGTGTTCTTGTGTATTGCTGTGCTTGTCTATCTTTTAGATTAAAGATCTAACATAATTGAATTAAAGTACAAACACTAACATGGTATCAGAGCCACTCTGAAAGAAGGCACTATGCAGTAGCAAAAAGCTAGGGTTTCCAAAATCCAAGGTCTTCTCTCCACATATCATCTAGAAAAGAGGGCTAGGCTAACTCGCCTCAACTAGGCGCATCTTTTGGTGGAGAAAGATTCTAGTTTGGAGGATTTTTAGTTTTTTGCTAATTTTTGTTGGAACTGGGAAAACTAGGGCTTCCTGTTCCGGGCACTTCCCTCCACAGATCAGCTTGAAAAGGTCATTTCAACTCGCCCTAGGAGGGCGCATCTTCCTTTGGAAGCAAAATTCAAAACTGAGAATTTTCATTTTTGGCCTTATCACTACTGTCGGGGGAAAACTAGGGCATCGGTTATTTTGCAATTTTGTCCACGGATTTGAGAAAAGGAGTACATTTGTCAACTCGCCTTGAGGAGTCGCATCTTTCTATCCAAACAGAAGTTTAAGATTCCAAGTTTGAAAAATAGGATTTCTCTGTCAAACCCTAGGGCAACCAGCTCCAGAACTAGGTTGGGCATCTCAAATTGGTAAGATCTAATTCCTTTCTATTTCCATTGGAGGTTCTCATATCAAAATGATAAATCACACCAAGCTTGAGGACAAGCTTGAAGGAGTTGATAACTTCCGGGCATGGAAGTATATAATTTCTCTCATTCTAGAAGAGAATGATTTGGACAAATATGTGAATTAGGAGGTTCCCGAACCAGAGGGAGATGATGACAAAGAAATCCACAAGAACATGATCAAGGCCAAAAGGATCATTGGTGACTCCAAAAGGATCATTGGTGACTCCATCAAGGACCATCTCATCCCTCATGTCTCATCCTTGAAGACCCCTAAGAAGATGTTCGATGCTTTGACAAAGTTATATGAAAGGAAGAACATCAACCGGAAGATGACTCTGAGGAACTAACTCAAGAATCTGAAGATTCAACACTCATAAACTATTCAATCTTACTTCACAAGAGTCTCTCAGATCAAGGAACAACTTGAGGCAATTGAAGATAATGTTGAAGAAGGAGAGATTATGATGACTACCTGGAATGGTCTCCCAAGATCATGTGACTCATTCATTCAAGGAATATGGGCCAAAAAGAAACTAATCAAGTTCAACATATTATGGGAAGAATGCACCCAAGAAGAAGCTCGATTAGTAGCAAGACAAGAAAAGACGGGAGCTAATGATGACCAAGCCCTAACTGCTCATACTAAGAAGGATCAAAACAAGAGGGAGGATCACCATCACAAGAAGTCTAAAAGATCCTAGAAGAATCATGGATTTAAAAGAGACCTCTCCAGCATTAGGTGCTTCACATGTGATGAGAAAGGACATTATTCAAGAAATTGTCCCAGAAACAAAGGATCCTCCAGGAAAATCAACAAGAAGAGGCATCATGCACATACTGCAGAACATGATGAACCCGTAAGCAAAAGAACAAAAGAAGATTCTTCAAGTGATGAAGAATATGTATTGTAATAAATGAAGGTAACCAGTTACAAGGGTTCATTTAGAAGGTTCCACCTCATAAGGTGAAGCTAGAGATGACTTTCAGTATTACATGAAAGGAGTAGGAGAAGCTCCTAGAAAGTTGTACTTCGGAAACAAATAAAGATCAATGATCTATAGAAGAACCTCGCATCCATTTCAGCATTGGTTAAGATGCAGAAGAAGGGACACACAGAGTCTACTCCAGTACAAAGAACAAGTGATCTACGATGTAGAATACTTGCTCAACATTTTCGATCATAAGCAAGAAAGGCACAGGTCCTTAGAATCAGACAATAAAGTAGAACACACTGTCAGACTCCAGTAGTTCCTGAAAGGAAGCAAAGATCAAAAGGGAGTCCACCCAACAAACAAACAAACAAAGTATTTGAATTGTTATCAAATTGCTTAGATGATATTGTTCAATTGTGTACATATTTATATTTCTAGATTTAGGAAGTGTGTTATGCATGTTAGAGTGATTGCATTGATGAACAGTATACTACTAATATACATGTGATGGGTAAGTTGCCTATGGTGCTGTACAACATTCCATTGCTACTTATCTAGAATGAAACCTCTTTGTTGACATATTGGGAGTAGTGCACGCTCTTAATGATGTTTTGGTAGAGATGGAAGGCATCTAGAAAGCTACCGTATGAATACGGGATATGGATGAATGTTGTGTTGAAGCATTGGCTAAGATAGTTGCATGACTGTGTGACATGTCTATGCATAAGAATCTGTTCTGAAAATTATGAAATATTTCTAATCATGCAACTAAATTTGACTTGTAGGAAAGATCGTGTACCTACAAGAGAATAATGATGAGACTTGTTCTGAAGAACAAGTGACGATGGTTTAGCTACGACATCCAAGAAGATTTATGAAATCAAGCATAAGTACAAAGCAAGGGTTCTCTCTGAAAGAGGGAGTTGACGATGACGAGACGTTGCTCTAGTGGCCAGACACACTTCCTCAGTGGTGGATATTACACTGGATAGATGTGTAATCAAAGTAGAAGTGTATATCGAGCAACTACCAGGATTCGAGACTCTCTACAGAGAACCACATGTGCGCGGATTGAAGAAGGTTTTGTATGGGCTCAGAAGGCACCCATGGGATAACATGATGAGATTGAGGATCACCTAGAGTGATGGGACATCAACCTTTGCTACAAGGTTGAAGATGAGAAGCTCATAGATGGTTGCAAGAGATAAGTTGCAACAAAGTTTGATATCTGGGTATCCAGAGATGACATAGATGGATAACAGAAGATCATTAGAAGAGAAGGCTACCAATCACTCCAGTGAAGAATGTCCCGATGCAGAGAGTACAAGCTGCAGAAAGAGGATATTGCTTAGTTACAGAGGGAGCAGGAAAGCTCCGCTTCAAAGGGAGTGACTATAGCATAGATGGAGAGACATTATCACTTAGCCTCTATCCATGGCAAAGGTGTTTGCTCCAGTATCTCAGGGATATGCTCAAAGTGATACCGAATGTCTCCCCTCATGAAGAGGAAGTATATGTGGTACAGTTTGGGACAGGTATCAATGATCTATAGAAGAACCTCGCATCCATTTCAGCATTGGTTAAGATGCAGAAGAAGGGACACATAGAGTCTACTCCAGTACAAAGAACAAGTGATCTACGATGTAGAATACTTGCTCAACATTTTCGATCATAAGCAAGAAAGGCACAGGTCCTCAGAATCAGACAATAAAGTAGAACACACTGTTAGAGACTCCAGTAGTTCTTGAAAGGAAGCAAAGATCAAAAGGGAGTCCACCCAACAAACAAACAAACAAAGTATTTGAATTGTTATCAAATTGCGTAGATGATATTGTTCAATTGTGTACATTTTTATATTTCTAGATTTAGGAAGTGTGTTATGCATGTTAGAGTGATTGCATTGATGAACAGTATACTACTAATATACATGTGATGGGTAAGTTGCCTATGGTACTGTACAACATTCCATTGCTACTTATCTAGAATGAAACCTCTTTGTTGACATATTGGGAGTAGTGCACGCTCTTAATGATGTTTTGGTAGAGATGGAAGGCATCTAGAAAGTTACCGTATGAATACGGGATATGGATGAATGTTGTGTTGAAGCATTGGCTAAGATAGTTGCATGACTGTGTGACATGTTTATGCATAAGAATCTGTTCTGAAAATTATGAAATATTTCTAATCATGCAACTAAATTTGACTTGTAGGAAAGATCGTGTACCTACAAGAGAATAATGATGAGACTTGTTCTGAAGAACAAGTGACGATGGTTTAGCTACGGCATCCAAGAAGATTTATGAAATCAAGCATAAGTACAAAGCAAGGGTTCTCTCTAAAAGAGGGAGTTGACTATGACGAGACATTGCTCTAGTGGCCAGACACACTTCCTCAGTGGTGGATATTACACTGGATAGATGTGTAATCAAAGTAGAAGTGTATATCAAGCAACTACCAGGATTCAAGACTCTCTACAGAGAACCACATGTGCGCGGATTGAAGAAGGTTTTGTATGGGTTCAAAAGGCACCCATGGGATAGCATGATGAGATCGAGGATCACCTAGAGTGATGGGACATCAACCTTTGCTACAAGGTTGAAGATGAGAAGCTCATAGATGGGTGCAAGAGATAACTTGCAACAAAGTTCGATATCTGGGTATCCAGAGATGACATAGATGGATAACAGAAGATCATCAGAAGAGAAGGCTACCAATCACTCCAGTGAAGAATGTCCCGATGCAGAGAGTACAAGTTGCAGAAAGAGGATATTGCTTAGTTACAGAGGGAGCAGGAAAGCTCCACTTCAAAGGGAGTGACCATAGCACAGATGGAGAGACATTATCACTTAGCCTCTATCCGTGGCAAAGGTGTTTTCCCCAGTATCTCAGGGATATGCTCAAAGTGATACCGAATGTCTCCCCTCATGAAGAGGAAGTATATGTGGTACAGTTTGGGACAGGTATTGAGGACATGGTACGACTGGATAAGCGGTTTCTGCTGAGCTTGGGCTTTACCAAGAGTAAAGCGGACTCCAACCTTTACCACAAGGTTGAGGAAGGAAAACATATGATTCTACTATTGTATGTAGATGGCTCGTTTTTGACAGGTAAAGAGAAGCTCATAGCAAAAACAAAGAAGAAGCTTGTCGCTAAGTTCGAAATGAAAGACCTGGGTATGATGCATTACTTCTTAGGTCTTGAGATGTGGCAGAATCCAGAGGAACTTTTCCTTGGTCAAGGAAAGTCTGCAGTGGATATTTTGAAGAGGTTTGGGATGATGGACTACAAGGCAATGGCCACACCAATGGCATCGAACTTAAAACTACTGTGTGATGCTTCTTCAAAGACAGTTGATGCCACGATGTACATGCATATGATTGGTTCGTTAATGTACTTGACGAACATGAGACCAGAGATATGCTTTGCTGTGAACACCCTGAGCCAGTTCCCAACATATCCGAGACATGTTCACCTGATTGCTGCAAAACATGTATTGAGGTACCCAAAGGGTACAATTGAGTATGGGATCAGATATGCGACGAATCAAAAGATTAACCTGCATGGTTATGTTGATTCAGTGCCAGGATGCTGCTTCAGTTTGGGATCCAATATGATCTCTTGGTTTAGAAGGAAGCAATCCAGTGTGGCACTGAGTACAATCGAAGTAGAGTATATTGCAGCCTGTTCGACTAGGTTGTGAGGCAGTATGGCTTTGGAAGCTACTGTCAGATTTATTTGATCTCGAGTTAGAGGCGACTTATATCTTTTGTGACAACCGGAGTTGTGTAAAATTGTCCGAGAACCCGATGTTCCATGACAAGTCGAAACATATTGAGATCAAGTACCACTATATCCGGGATATGGTGCAGAGAGGAGCAATGGAAGTCCAATATGTGGTGACAAACGAGCAGACAGCCGATGTGTTGACCAAGCCGTTAGCAAGAGTGAAGTTTGAGTACTTCAGAGAGAAGCTTGGTGCTATCCAGATCGATGTTCCTCGAAAGAGGGAGTGATGTGACATGTCCGAAAGACGCAGGTGCACCAGGGCTGTATCGTACATGGTGGAAGACGCAGGTAGTCCGCAAGGATGTAATACATTTGGGATGATCCTGGGTTGTATCCACATGTGAGAAGACGCTGGTGGTCCACGGGTCATAAAGCATTTGGGATGCACTTGGGCTATATCTTACATGGTGGAAGACGCATGTGGTCCGAAAGGACGTAATGCATCTGGGATGCTCCTGGGATTTATCCACATGTTTGAAGACGCAGGTTGATCGAGAGAGTCATAATACATCTGGGCTGTATCCACTGGGTGGAAGACACAAATGTTCCTGGGCTGTATCCACTGGGTGGAAGATGTAGATGTTCCTGGGCTGTATCCACTGGGTGGAAGATGCAGATGTTCCTGGGCTGTATCCACTGGGTGGAAGACGCAGGTTGTTTGGGGGACACGATATATGCACCTAGGATTCTCTCCACATCAGATGATGAGGTGATCCAGATACGATGAGATGATAGTAGGAGACGTAGGTGATTGCTTTGGCAATGTAATATGTGGTCCTGGGTTGTACCTACTCGATGGCTTGCTCGTATAGATGATGAAGTCCTAAATGAGAGCTAGGCCTACATCCAACATGAAAAAGGGATGGATCTGTAGAACTTCTCATGATGGGTAGATTCGAGAGATGTCACTAGTTAATGATCAATAAGATGAGAATTGCTGCAGCAACGATGATGATGATCCAACGATGATGATGATCTAGCAATGATGACGTTGTCCAAAGATTGTGTCCAGCTGTGATGATGACTGTGTCAAGAGAATACCTTCCTAGTTAAGAGGGAGCGTTGCTGTAAATGTAACTTAGGAAGATATTCTTTTGTATATTATTATTATATTATTATTGTACTTTTATTGTACCTCCATCGGAGATGTTTTTCCTCCGTTCGGGGGTGTCATTATTGTAATTGGTCATGTAAGAATATTGAGGTAAAAACTCCATTGTAAGTCGGGGCAATAGTCCCCAAAAGGATAAATGTAAAATGTATTTTTGAGTCTCCCTAGGAGAGGTCGGCCCAGTTAGTTGAGGAAGTCGGCCCCATTGGGGATTTAGGTCAGTCACACATAAAGTATAAGTAGGGAGGTTCCCTCCCTCATTTGGACACACACCAACAAGCAAGTTCACTCCAAGGAAGAGAAAGACAAGTTCGCTAAAGAAGAAGAAGGAAGCTGCAGAAGTCATCTTATCTTTGGGTTTTCTATCTTGGTTTGATATTGTACTAAGTGACGAATCTAGTACCGAAGAAGTTGTGGGGTTTTCTCCTTTATGGTTTCCCCGAAGAAAATTCTTGCGTTCTTGTGTATTGCTGTGCTTGTCTATCTTTCAGATTAAAGATCTAACATAATTGAATTAAAGTGCAAACACTAACACATACATGGTTAAAAATAGGGGTGTCCATCATTTCTAATGGATGGAGAGACCAAAGAAATCACCCTTTAACGAATGCTGTTGCAATATACCCCTAATGGACAATGTTTTTGAAGGCTATTGATTGCAGTGGAGTGGAGAACGATGCAATGTTCATCTCCAATATTCTTATTGATGTAGTGGAATGTGTGGGGCCACAAAATGTTGTCCAAGTCATCACTGACAATGCATAAGTTTGTAGAGTTGAAGGATTGATTCTGGAGTCTATATGATCAGATATTCTGGACACCATGTGCAGTGCATTCGTTGAACCTTAAGCTTGCCAAGATTGGCGAGATTGAGTGGATCAATGAAATATGTAAATATATATATTTAATATATTTAAAAATTAAAATCATAAATTTATAATTTTATAAAAAATCACATTTAAAAGCATATACATCATAGATTCATTAATCATCATCGATTCATCAATGATCAATGATATTGATCATACATGTAACATACTCAATTTCATACATGTAATTTTCAGAATTCAGATGTAAAATATGCATATTGCGGGGTTGCATACTCTCTAAGAATGATGAGCATTTTTGCCTTGATTTTTTCACATAATTCTTTGATTACAGTAAGTAATCAATATGGTTAAAAGAAAATGACCCAAAACAATACACTTCAGTAATAATGGAAATGGAACTGTGGCAGGAGATGACTTGGCAGACATTTCTTTCGATTGATCCCTATTTTCACATACAGGAACATGTGAAAGACATTTAATAATGGATAAATTCCAGGCATTCCAACAACAGTAAGTGCAAGAGTAATACATCACGATTAAATGCCTCATCCCTATTATTCCAAGGGAAATTTTAGAGAATGTAATGGAACTCCCGGTTTGCAAAAATGGAATTTATTTGAAACACGGTATCATTGCAAGATTTAACCTAAAGTTTGAACATAATATATGACATTATTTTGACTTGCTCTTTTCAAATCCAGATACTTGCTTCCCCCTTGCAAACACTTCATGTTAAATAATAAGAAGCAGAAAAACTTACCTTGTTAATCAGAGTTGCCGAAGAAGATTGGGGCTATGTCAAAAAATTTTAATCTCAAAAACAATATAAAACAGAAAACTACTATATTTTGAATCCAAAACTGTGTAACAACCACCATTTTCATATCAATATATTTGCAGTTCGTACTATTTCTAGGGGAATGAAAAATTAGCAGCCCACCAGGGGATTGACCAACTACCCCGCTCCAGCATGGATTTGGATATAGAAAGCACCAAAAGAACATATTATAGATATCGTTTAACCCAGTTTTGTGGTGCCACACATTGATGGGAACCAATTCCACTCCAATCGGATACAGAATCCGCGTGACGGAAATGAATCCCAGGTCAGAGGAAACGGATCCGAAAAGGGATATGGTTCCCACTTCCCACACTAAAATGCACTGAATTGTGAAGAATCGGATCCAGTTCAGCGATTCCGCGTTCTCCCGAAGATTCCAATACGGAATCGGACCCTAGGTGGCCGAATCCGGTAATTGTGGTAAAATCTATTTGTTGTTTTGATATATATCTATATAGAGACAATTTCAACATATAAGCTTTTCCAATTACCTTCAGCAGAAGAAGGCATTTATACCTTGTTATTGTCCTATAGCCTTTCCCCATTAGATTTATGATTTGTCGGCACTATCTAGCTGAAAAAGACCTTCATGTCATGGTCTGTTGTGGTTATTGAATGTTGTATGTTACAAGAATTCTCATTGTTTCCGTTTATTTCTATATGCATTATGAATTTCTTACAGTGTCTTTTATTGATTCATATTGTCAAGTGCCCATTCCTAGCACAATCATAATGTAAAACCCAAATGTTATAGACCTACTTTTATTGAAGCAGTCTGTTCAAGAGTGTTGACCATTGCTTTTTTTCAATCTTTCTCTGATTATTGGCCATTGGATCCTCTAGCTTGGAATCATAGGTGTCACTTGGCCTTCAGGGGTCTGTGTTTCATATGTCTGCTAGTGAATCATCATTCTATGTTTTTAAAAGGTCCTTTTAGGTTGCTACGCTTTAATTCAGCCATTTTTATACTGACAAATTCCTGAAGGTTATTATAGTGCTATTTGGCACTGCCCTAAAATGTAGAAGTTATTATGGTGCTCTTTTTGGTGTTTGAGCTTATAGTTCTGATAGATGTTTTTCTTTTACTATTCAGTTTTTTGTTATAAAATGGCAGCATGGCAGGGATGGATTTATGAGATGTTTACAAAATAATCTGGAAGTTTATACTGGCCAGTTGCTTTTTATGCTCATTTATTGTCAGATATACTCTGACAAAGATACACGGCTCATTTTGTATTCTGTTTGCTGATGAAAAGGGATGTTCTTCCCATAATGCTTTCTTGGTTAGACCAGCCTTGAATCCTTGATTAATGATTCATGTAACTATGTTTTTCTTGTAATGATTGTTGATGGATTATATTCTCAGCATGAAGAGTAACATAGTTATATTCTGTTTTTCAGCTCCGGCAATTAGAGGATCAGGAGCTTGCAGTGTTTTACAACTTGCTGAACCTTTTGATGCCTGTACACCACTCACTAACAAAGCAATCTCACGTGAAGGTGTATATGCCCCATTTGCTCTAATAATCCGGGGTACATGCACCTTTGAGAAGAAGGTTAGAAATGCACAAGCTGCAGGATTTAGTGCAGCCATTGTCTACAACAATGAAGATAGTACTGATCTTGTTTCAAGTAAGTTACATTGTTTCATTACCAATATAGTTTGTTGTCTGATGGAGTTTTTGGATAACATGAAAATGATATTGTTGTCAGCTTTCAAATTCCTGTGTGGTTCCCTTTGTTGTCTCCAAACCTAGCTACATCAAGTTCACAACATAAAGAGGCATGAATACTTTAGAAAGAGAGAAAATGAAAAAGGTCTATGGGTGAACACTAAGAGGAAATAACTGTATCATGAATAATCAGATATGAATTTAATTTGCTTGAGTTTTCATCTAGATCTGTTTGCTTTCTATATTAATAGTTTCCTTCTATCTTACCTACCTAACTTTTGTTCAAGGATATAATATTGACTCTTAAAAAATATTCACCTTAGACCTTATTGTGGATATTCATTGGTGCTAATTTTGGTTATTAAATTTTTTTCAGTTCGTCACTAAATTTATTACATGTCTAAATATTATAAGCATAATGCTCATGATATTCAAGTTCTGAATACTAGTTTTTGAAATATGTAATAGTGTAAATATCCTGGCTGAATCTGCTAATACAAAGTTGTGCTATGTTTCCATTTTTCAGAGTTTCATACCCTATAGTAATTGAAAGGTATTATGAGGATTATGCATGGGCATTTTACTGACCTGTATGAGCACAGGTTTTAATGTGTATGTCTTGCATTTCTCTAGTAGTTGCAACATCATCTAACTAACCATGTGCTCTTCCTCTCTCATTATACAGTGGCTGGAAATTCAGATGGTGTCACAATTCATGCAGTGTTTGTCTCTAAAGCAGCAGGAGAAATGCTTTTGAAACATGTTGGAGACCCAAATATGGAATTTTGGCTTGTACCTTCATATGAGAACACAGCATGGTCAGTAATGGCGATTGCTTTCATCTCCCTTCTCGCTATATGTGCTGTGCTTGCAACTTGTTTCTTTGTGCGAAGGCATCGATTAAGACATTCTGGACATCGTTCACGTGTTCGTGAATTTCATGGTATGAGTGGTCGATTAGTGAAAGCAATGCCTAGTATGATATTCAGTTCAGTGGTGGATGACAACTGCACATCTGAGACCTGTGCAATATGTCTTGAAGACTATAAAGCTGGGGAGAAATTGCGTATCCTCCCATGCCACCACAGTAAGCTCATTATGCTAAATTTCACTGCTAACATTCCTCACCTTAGTTTTGTTGGAGGCCTTTTATATTTGAAAAATGCTATATGTTTGTAATGTTATAGTATAGTTGTTGTTGCATTCCAGATAATTGCTATGTTATTTCCTTGGCAGAATTCCATGTGCTCTGCATAGACTCCTGGCTCACAATGTGGCGGACATTTTGTCCAGTATGTAAGCGTGATGCAAGGATAAACACAGGTGAACTTCCAGCTTCAGAAAACACCCCTCTCCTATCTTCATCCTTGTCATTATCTGCTCCACTTTTGTCAGTTAGTGCATCATCTGAGTCATCTCTAATCGGGTCTCCAGCTATGCTTATACCTTCAAGCTCTCTACGATCTCCTGCTACATCATCTTATATGGTTTCATATTCTGGTGCTTCTCGTAATGGTTCATCATACTTGCCACAATCAATTGGTTCCCATTGTATATCCCCTGTATCCAGCAGAAATTCTGTTAACATTGGAAATACATCCTATGTTTCTCACCACCTGTCTTTTCAGTCCTTAAATGTTCAGCCATCATTATTCTCACGTCCTAACTCCTTAGACATGTATGGTACCTCTCCACAAATGACTCCCCAGTCGTTTAGTTCCAGATATGCTTCATTCATCCCAGGCTCTTGCACTGCATCACCACACATTGCTAATTCACGCAGTCGACCTCCACGTGTACCACGCATGCCTTCCTATAGTGGCGTGCCATCTTATTGCGGGTCATTGACAAGCATCTCCCCATTTACATCTACAAGATCCTTACCAGTTTATCAAGACGAGACAAGATAGTGTGGTAGCGTTATCAGAAATGGCTCTGAATATTATAATGTGAGGACCTCCGTATAAGAGTTTCCAGACAAATCCTGATTTCTGAGTTATGTTAAGACATCAATCTGTAAATACAGGTTTGCATAGTAGGAATCTGTTTGATGTGGCACTTCAAAATCTTGAACCTGTATGTTCATTAAAGCATGAGCGTGTGCATTCCCTTTCTGAGGGTTGGGTCAAATGCCTTGTAGGCTTGTATTATTAGTTGTATATCAGAAATTTAGAACTATGTGGACTTTCTTGGGGTCTATCCAAATCCTGATTTCTGAGTTATGTTAAGACATCAATCTGTAAATACAGGTTTGCATAGTAGGAATCTGTTTGATGTGGCACTTCAAAATCTTGAACCTGTATGTTCATTAAAGCATGAGCGTGTGCATTCCCTTTCTGAGGGTTGGGTCAAATGCCTTGTAGGCTTGTATTATTAGTTGTATATCAGAAATTTAGAACTATGTGGACTTTCTTGGGGTCTATCCAAAGAGTAATGTGTGATTTACTTTGTCAGGGGAAGAGGTTGTGTACTAACTTATTTAGAAGAAAGGTTTTGACATGAGTAATGTAATTTCAGATTCTATGCTTCCAGTAATGGAGTATTATTTTGCTACTTGAGTTCTTCAAGCATCTGAAATTTGTCTGTCTCAGACTCCCAACACATTTTTTTCCTAGAAGTAACACTGCTGTGGGAGGGCTAAGGGTGTCAATTTTAATGGAGTTGTTCATCTTTGTCTGAAACCATTAGTATGCAACTCCTTTGTGATGATTCAGGAGTTGGCAGTTGTATTTTAACAAAATAATTTTTCAGTATTGTGAAATAGCCCTTGAGATGGTGCATGATTTAATTCCTTCCTCCAAAGGAGGAATTAGGAGATTAGTATCTGTAATTCAAGTGAACAAGATTTTAAAGAGTTTGTGGAATTTAATGTATTTTATCTTAAAGATTCCTTTTATGCATGAGGACCTTCAGGCAGGCAGGTTTTGACTTTGATGGTCAGCTTTGCTGAGGATGTAAGTTTCAAGTAATCTCCTTTAATTTTTTAGAGTTGATCTAACCTTCAAGATCATGTTTTGATGTAAAACAAAAGATTATAAATTTTAATGATATTCTCTAGTTGTGAAATCATTGCTATATAGTAGTCATATTTATATTCTCATCAGGAGAGTTTATTTTTTCCAAGGAAAACCTTGTGGAGAAACCCAAGGGATACTTCCCCATATTCATATTCATGGATAGCATCTCCAGTAAATCTGTGGGCATAGACCAGTGTGGTGAACCCAGAGGAATTTGAATTTGGGCATCTGTTGGCATGGAACTAGCCAAATGCTCAGCAACATTGGTGAGAACTAGTTGAGCTAACCCCTTGGGCTTGCATTGGAAGTCTCTATTGACCAAGTCACAGTACTTCAACTGGGAGCTATAATTGGAATACTTCATACTGAACCCCCAAATACCTAAATTACAATTATGTACATTAGCTAAGACTTCTTTTGGAGAAAGGACTGAACCCATTTTTGAATATCGATCTCCATGTATGAAAAGCACCAATAAATAACCTGCTTGGCTGCTATAAAACAAGGATAATCACACAGGTTATCCATCGATAGAAGAATAAGAGTTTCTAATTCAAATGAGAAATACCTTGATATCTAGCAGCATTGACTATCTGTTCCAGACAAGAAACTGTGATGAGAATTTGTAATAGATTTTCATGTTCTGTGAAGAACACTTCGTTTTGACTTTCTTTGCATGGAATATACAAGATTAGAGCAAAACTAACCAAAACTAAAAAATATTGTGGAGATGTGGTATGGAAATGATGTAAGGACTAGATTGCTCGACAGTTTACCTGTTTGCCGATAGCAAGTCACAATTGATGTTTAATAACCAAAATGAAAATAGCGTTCTCTTTGCCTAATATGCAATCAAAGTAATGGGTTTTTCTAACTATGATTGGTTGAACTATCTATTGTTTACTTGTTCATTTTTCTATTTTCTTGTTAACCCCAATGGAAGAGTAGATTCCCCTCTTTGATGGAAGAGTGTAACTCCTAAGGAACTGTAATGTCAGATTGCTAATACCAAGAAAGGTTGTGGCATCAAGGATGTCGAGTACGATGGAAGACATGTTGACATGTAAGATGAATTAACATGTTGAAATTTCTGAATATTACGCCCATAGATTGTTATCCAATGACGTCCCCAAATGTGTGTACGAGGCTACTATCCAATGATGCACCCACTGTGTGTGCTCCCCTTTGTACTTTGTTTGTCATTTACCTTGTGTCAAGACTTTTTCTTGGTGCACAGTTTAGCTAGAGTTAGCACGTTAGAGGTAAAGTAATGAAACCTACTAGATGAGTGTAAAAGCTATGGTTGATGTAATTATTCTTTTTTGATGACTTGTTACTTTGCATGATCTCATTCCATGTGTGAAATTTTATATGGAATAGTGTTTTAATCGCAACAGTGCCCTTTCAAAGCAATTTAGAAGCTAATATCATTTGATATGTCCCAAACATATGCGTTGTGTGATATAGAAGGTAAACACAACGGAAATAAAAAAAGACAGTATCAGAGAGAATACATGAGAACAAGAACAAATGTAAGTTTTCAAGTGTATGTATACATTGTACTTCATAATACACAAGACTACACAAACAAATGTAAGTTCTCGAGTGTATATTACACTGTACTTCATAATACACAAGACTACACAAGTACATATTTATAGTACAAAGTTATGCCAAAATTGTGTAGTAAGATGAGATTGCCTAGAGGATGCATCCTCATAGATGAACATAAATATGATGCCTTGACTAAAATTGTAAACATCTCAAATATGCATAAAGTATGCACATGTGTTTTGCAAATATACACGAGGGCCAAAAAGAGGGGATGATGTGCTAAAAATAGACCTTATGTCGTAACATCTCCTTGCTGAAAATAGTCGCTTATTATTATAACAGAAAGGGACACCTTTCAACAAAGATGCACTGAGAGCCACTTGGCATTTGAATAGAAGGTGCCATTGCTTCCAACCAAATAATTAGTAATGTGCTTTGTAGATGTTGAGCCTCTCGTATTGTGTCGAGGGTGGAGAATATGTGCCACCTTTTCCAGTGATGGTGATTCATAGTGCTTGAGCTGATTTACAATGATGCGATCATGGTTCTCAAGATGAGTTGGAAGATTTAATAAAAAACCATTAGATTTGAGAGCGTAAGTGATGGTATAATGTTATATACATATTGCTTGATTCGTTGCTTTGTCCAAGTGTAACCATACTTTGTCACCAACTTGGAAGGCATGTGGACCTTGTTATTACTTGAAAATTCCACCCCAAAAACTAGAATGGAGTCTGGTTAACTGTTAGGAAAGAATCTTTGTCACATTGTTTTGTATTTGTCTCGCTTTGGGTTGGTTCTTTCCAACCACATGGGGGTTCTGTAAACAATCTAAAATATGAGTGAATGAAGTGTAAATAATGACCTAGAAGTGACCAAGTATGTTGCTCTAAAAAATCAGAGAGATCTACGAGAGCAGTAATGCCGAAAGCAAGAGGATCTGCTTAGAAAAAGGAGCCTAGATGTGAAAACCACCAAAGGCACCCACTAGTGAGTGGTAGTTTTTTGTTGTTTTGCTGTTTAAAAGTCCAAATCTGCAAGCAAATGTCACTCAAAAACACAATAAAAGGATGAGAATTAAATGTTGTATGCAAGTACACACAAATCAAAGAAACCTGTTTATAATAACCTCCTATTTTTGTGTAAAATAATGCAGATCAACAGGATGATCTTGATGATTTTGATGATAAAGATGCAAGCTACTAGGTACATGCAAAGGGGAAAATGTTAAATTTTGTGAGATAAAAAACCAGTGAACAAACTTTGCAGCTTTTTAACAAAAAAATTGCAAAAGAAAAAAATAACTAAATGGTCATAAGTGATTCTAAATGCACAGAAATCAATGAACTGTAGTACCTTCCTAATTTGAAGTTGAACACAAGTACATACAAGTGAAGTTTTGCAGTAAAAAGTGCATAAAACACTTGGGGAACAACTTAGAAAGTTGAATCCAAGTAATTCCCTTGCGATCTAGTCAAAGGTAACTAATGAGGATGTAAAAATTTCAAAGATTTTTTAAAATGTGATTAAAACAAGATAAATTAAATGATTGCTACCTTGTCTTTGTAGTGGAGTTATGAATAATAGAGAGAATTTGCAAAGTAAACAAAATAGATATTAAAATTATACTTATTCAATTCCTATAAAGATTGCAATAAAAGCAAGGAGTACATGTTAGAAGATATAAATTGAACATGAATATGGTTGCAAAAAGAGTAATTGATGTGTTCTCTATTGCCAAGCGTTGTAGAAAAAACAAAGCACGGAACAAGTGAGAACACACCAATGCTCACGAGGATTTTAGTGGAGCCATAAATTTTCAACATCTCCATATCTAAAGGGATTAATCATGACATTAAATGTGGAATCATCCAATCAATACAAGTGCTATAATGCTAGTTTTCTATCACAAAATTTATCGGAGAATAATGAAAGCAAGGAGGTGAAAAAGAAGTGAAGCATGTATCCCCTCCTCCCTTGCTTGAATAATGATTTATAGAGATAGATAGTGCTAAGAATAGAGACAAATCAATAATAGGAAGGATCCCAGTCTTGTATAATATTAAGAATAGAAAGCATACATGATTGAGAGTAGCACACCAAGAGCTCCTAAATGATAGACCACATGCATGAGAGAAAGTCAAACCTCCATTGGAGTGCACTTCAGTCTACATAATTGAGAGTAGAACACCAAGAGCTCCTAAATGATAGATCACATGCATGAGAGAAAGTCAAACCTCCATTAGAGTGCACTTCCCAAGTCCAAAAATTGAAGTAAAGGAGTACACATAAAAGCAATAGGAAGCTTCCTTAAGTGGTGTGCTCACCCTAGCTTGGAGAAGAAGTTAGATGCTAGAAATAAACTTGCTATTGTGTGCAAGTTACCCTCGAATAAAACTAGAAAGAGTCTTCACCAAGCCACCATCTCATGCAACCACAAGGCACACTTTCCAAGAAAAAGTAGATGAGTGGGAGCTTCTTGAGCTTGTGTGCTTTGGTCTCGAACTAAGTCACAAGACACGATGACACAGGACACAGAGGACACGGAAATACGAGTATCTGACACGGGACACGGTGACCCCATAAATAGGATACGAGGGGCATGTTATATATATGTGTATTTTTATTTTATTTTATATATATTAAAAAAATTTGACATAAAGATCCAAACTTTTTAAAAACTAGAAGTTTAGAACATATTGATATTTGATGCAAATTACAATCATACATGCAATGATGTTCATGTAACATGATACAAATTGCAATGATAAATTGTGCATCACTTTAGAATTAGAATTTAGAACCATAAATTGCATATTTGATTTCTCAATGTCTCATTAAGTTCAAATCAAAATGTATTACATAGATATCAAGAGAATGCCAAAGGCAAATACAAAAGAGAGTAGATAATAGAAGTAGATACAAAATAAGGAAGAATCTCATAGTTGGTCACTAGGTCAGTGGTACTGGCGACTGTCAATAGTCTTCCTCCATGGAAAAATCAACATCACTGTCACTGCTCTGTCCTCCATCCTCCTCATCCTCTGCACCCAACCCAGGATTTGCTGCTACCTCTGCTGGTGTGGAGGATGATCCCTCAAGAGGCTCATCATCAAAAGTGACCGGCTCTAGCACTGGGTCATTAAGGTCCATGTTGGCTAATGCCAACTCCACATTGCCATCCAAACCCATATCATTAGGAAACACGTCCCACATTCGTGTCTTTCCCTTCAACCACTCCTCCCTCTTCCTGTAAATCAGACAAAGGTTGGTGTGCACATACACCATTGTCTCTGCCCTGGATTGCTGAAGCCTACTCTTCTTCAAACTGTACAAGTTCCCATATGTACTCCAACTCCTCTCACAACAAGAGGATGAAGTAACCTGAGAGAGGACCCTCATGGCTAATTGCTGTAGAATAGGGCATGTTGCCCCACGAGTTTCCCACCAACCATAGGGCTTCTTGACCCCCCTGTCTCCAAGCACATCATACCCTCCAAACCTCCCAGTGCCAATGGAAAACTCTATGAATCCCTCCTCCACCTCCTTAAGGGATGCTCTATCATGATACATCCTTCTAAATGCTACCTTCCTCCCTTGTGAAATCTCTCCATCCATGTGAGGAGGGAATCTACGAGAGGGCCCACCATTGAGCCACTCATGACTGTCGAACCTAGGATTCAATGAGTGGGCCAAGCAATGCAAAGGTGTGCAATTCTTATCCCACCCGACGATAAGAATATCCTGTATGGTAGACCATAAGTTCTCTGCTGATGTCTCATAGTGAGGACACTCTTTCTCCATAACAACAGTCTTCATAGACTCAATCATGGAATCCCACCCCTCACAAACATATCCTAAGATGGGTTGGTCTATATTTGCAAACCACAACAAAGAAATGATAGGGTCCATGATCTTAATGGCAAGATCTACCCTCTCCCACCAAAGATCATCCAACACTGTGTCCTTCACCTTTTTTGAAGCAACTTGACCCGCCTTTCTCCAAAAAGTCCAAAACTCTTAAATAACCATGGCCCCAAGAGCGGTGTTGACTTCCCTCAACCTCTTAAGCATAATGAACGAGGAAGAAAACCGAGTATCTACAACCTTCAACAATGATAGATGTGTGTACTCTTTATATATTGTGAGGGCATTGGTATGGTTTTGTACAAAATTGCGGATACGGCGTGCACCATCAATGAGATTTCCAATCCATGTCACATCTGAAGCAATAGATTTAAGTGCCAAATTCAAGGAGTGAACAATGCAAGGTGTCCAAAATATTTGTGGATATTTAGTTTCCACAATCATGCCAACAACTTTGCAAACAAGTGCATTATCCGTGATGATTTGCACACAAGAATCAACACCTACATCTTCAATAACTTTAATGACCAACTCACCCATATATTGTGCATCCTTGTATTTTCCAAGAGCATCCACCGCTTTCAGGAAGACCGGTCCATTTTGGGAAGACACCATGAAGTTGATGAGTGGATGGCGTGCTACATCCGTTCATCCATCAGAAACAATAGTAACACTGGAAGTGGGCCATGATGATTTGATTGGATTTAGGATTTTTTCCACCTCCTTCGCCTTAGCCAACAATGTGGTCCTAAGCCTCTCTGAACTTGGAGCCGCATACCCGGTTGGAGCCTTTTCAACTAGAGATCGACACATCTCAATGAACAAAGGTGATCGTGCAACATTAAAAGAAATGAAGTTGAGATAGAAAAAGAATGCAACCGTAAGATCAACCTCATCTCTCTTCTTGTTGATAAATCTTGTCCATTGGACCATAAGTTGGGGCTGCCCTCTTTTTTTGTGGTTGAATTTCAGCCCCACCACCAAATTTGCTTGATGCATTTCCTAAGAATGGAATAGGATCATCACGTTTTTGAAATTTCTTGCTTGTTGTTGCCACATTCCCCAAGCCAACTGTATCCTCCTTTTCCAACTCATACCTTTGGGTAGCATTGATCGCTTTGCATGCTGAAAGTCCACAAGGAAGGCCCAACAAATGTCCTTTAACTCGATAGTATGTGCTCTTGAATTCACCCTTGCAAAAATTGCAAGACCAAACAACATTTCCTCCTCCAACCAGCTTCAATCCAAACCCTTGTTTCCTTGTTACATACTTCCATAGGGGCTATTTTTTTTCTTGTGCTTGTTGTTTTGCTACAGCAGGGTTGTTTGAGGGTATGGAAGCACCAATAGCTTCACTTGAAGCACTTGGAGCACTGCCACCTGTAACCATTGTAAAACTAGGAGGAGGGGGAACACTAACAGGGACATTCTTCCCTTTCTTTTGACCTCTGCCAACTGCCCTTGAAGATTGAGCCATCACTTCCTTGAATGCTTGAGCTAAATGAAAAAACGGTGCTGCTGTGTAAAAAAATCAGTCCCCTAGCTGCCAAATCTGAGGTAAACCTACCTTCAACGCCTTCCTCGCACTCACAAACCCTTCACTTGCAAACAAGAGACACTTCTCTCAACTCACAACATCAAAAAGGAAGGGAAAATGAAAGGCGGGCTGCTTGTTTTAACCTGCGGGCATCTTTTTTGGAAGACATGTGTCCGACACGTGCCCGAACATGTCCCCTCTTTCATGACACAATAAATTGCATGTCCGACACGTGTTCAGGCGTGTCACGTGCCCGACACGTGGGACACGGACATGGAGGCCTAAAAGGCCATGTCTTGTTACTTAGGTCTCTAAGAATAGATATACTCCAAAGGAAAGTAACTTCAAAATTAGAAGTAGAGATGAATTGAAATTCAACTCAATTGTACTAGAGTGCATTGAAGTCAATTGAACTAGAGTGCATTGAAGTCCACTACATGACCATTGAAATAAAAAGTCAACCCTAGGTAGGGTGCTCTAGGCAATAGGCCATAAATAAGGATGTGGATACATGAATGTCTATGAAGCTTCCACCCAAGGTGGTGTGCTCACCTCCTTCTACATCACTATTGGCTAAATGCCACTCGGATTCATGACATCCTCTAGGGGACATGGGGCACTCCTTTGGAAATACATAACTTGTGTTGCACATAATCTATCAATTGGGACACATTTGTTAATTGGTCAAAATCTATGCAATGGATCATAAACTGAGGCACACATGGTCAAAATTATAAAAAAACACAAGTATAAAATCAAGGTCATTGTTGCTTCTAGAAACTTCTAGATGGTTTTATAAGGTGCAAAAATGATAATTTTGATAATTTTTTCAAAATTCTTCGAATGACTTGAAATTTGAACCCCATGTTATATGCAATACCATGTTTCCAAAGACCAAATATCGAAAATCATGAAGCTAAAAATAGACAAAAATTTCAGTGTTTGATTGCTCTTTACTTCACCCTTTATGCTAAACCCAATTTCGGGTATCCAAAATTGTGATAATCTCGATAAGCATTGAAGTTCCATATTTTTGTCAAGGTTTGACTAGTGTTGACTAAGACCTTGACCACTTTGGAATGCCACGAAACTAGATCCACATCCACATCTCTCAAAAGACTATCCAAATATACAATCAGATTTCAAGAAAGGTAAAATTTTAAAAATAGAAAAATTTCAAGATAGATATTTTTAAAAAAATGTAAAATTTCAAGATTGTGAACTTGGAAAATCGAGAAGTGCTCTTTAAAGAACTATCAAATGGGGGCTCGACACTGTCATTAGCCATTGAATACCAAGTTTATGAAAATATAATATTTCTAATAATTGCCAATTCAAGACTCTAAAAGTGACTATCTTGTTGTCTTCATCCTTTTGTGCATACTCTGAATGCTACATGTCAATTGTATGCAGGGGTGCCTTGCTAAAAGTAGATCGAAAAGAACCTGCTAAAATAACACTAAATATGTTAAAAACTTGTTGATTTGTGTATTGAAATGAGCATGATATGTCCTTTGAATGTATCTCTGACGAATCAAGTTTGTTCACACATAAATTATTCAAAATACCTGGAATATAAAGTAATCCATTAAAATGATAATATATTGAGCAAATATACAAGAATGAATGAGATGATAGATTACAATTGAGGGCTCGTTATATATATCTAGACGAAGTTACCTTTCATTAATAGTCATGTCTTTTTGATAAGACACCTATTTTCATTATCTCTTTATTATTATTATTATTGATATTGTCTTTTGTATATTCGTGCTATTTATGTTCATGACATTGCCTTCCTCTTTAAAAATGCTTTGTCCTCAAAGCATATTGATGAAAAGGCTTTACGTCTTTACTCTTGCTTGTAATGTCGTCGCATCATTCTTTGTTCTGATGTAGTTGATGACACGAGATAATATGAACCTCTGAGTGTTGAGAAAAAAATTTGAATTGTAAAAGGATTGGACAATCCTAATTCGATTCTTTGTGGAATGTTACACTTCCACGATGAACTATTATCATGAGACTTAATCGCGCCGGTATCAATATTTTTTGGATGATAATATAGTTGTTCCCAACCTAAGTGATATTGATACTCTGATTGTTTAAGATATCTACTTTTATGATTTGGATGTCGATAAGGAGTTCTTGTAACATTATTTTCCCTTATCATGCTTGTAGTGCTTTCTTGGTTTAATTTTAGTATGTGATTTTTTTCACGCATTGATGTTGCTTGGTTAATTGATGAACTTCTATTAGTACGTATACTTGGAGTTCCCATCGTCTATACTCCAACATCCTTGTATGTTTATTCTCCAACTGGATTGACATCTTCTTGATATGTGATGTGGATTGGATCTGTATTTGTTCCTTTTCCACAACTTGGATTTTTACTCATGAGGACTTTGATGCCTCTTTCTGGATTTTCTCTAACTTGTTTTCCAACAACCTCTTATCATTCTTAAGCTTCTTAATTTGCATTAGTAGGTTTTGATGATGATTTTTTAGATGTTATTTTTCTTCATTATATGATTTGTTGATATCTATAATGTTTGGATTTTCAAGTTTCTCTTCTTTCAACTTTTTTATTTGTTCTAGCAGCCCTTGATTAAGGCCCTTCCAAATGAGAATTTTCTTCATTTTTTTCTGATAGATTTTTCTTGAGATCTTGATTCTCTAGTTCCAACTTTTGAACGCATTGTTTTCTATCTTTTGAATTCTTGATTTGTGTAAGTAGTTTTTGACTGTGGTCTTTTAAGCGAAAAATTTCTTCATTTTTATCCATGATAACTTCATCAAATTCTTTTTGCATTCTTTGTATTGTCTTCTAATTATCTTCAATGATAATTTTTGGGATATTTTTAAGGTCTTTTGATGTTATTGGATTTGACTCCAATGTAGAGTCCTGTAATGTTATCTTTTTCTTTTTGTATGAAAATGTCAAAAACTTATTCTTCGTGTTTAAAATGAATGTCCCTAGTGCTTCCATCTATCTAGGGTGCACCAAAAATTATGTCACCATCATCGTTTCACAAAGATTTAACAATGAATTGCGAGACATCAATATAATCTCCAATGTTCAGTTGTAAATTGCTTATGCTATATTGTTTTTTGTTCCATGAATCAAGTTTTTAAATTATATTTGACTCGGGAATTGCTAACTGGTTAGCAAATCCCGTACTGATATAATTATTACGTCCGGTGGGAGTGATGGAGATATTGATACCCTTCCCTCCAAGTGCCCCTTTGACTCTAAATAGCACCGAAGTAGAAACTCTTGATGTTTTAGAAAATATTCCTTTCTCTTCATTATTGGACTCAATTTGCTTTCGTTGATAATTACGTTAATTGATACCACGAGTAACCATTTTTTTCACCTTCTAATGTGACTTTTAATAATATTCTTTATTAAATACTCGTTGATATCTAGTTACTTCTTACTTAAATGGAATTGGATTATAGCAATCTATCACCCTTCTTCAATTTTGTTAAATTACTTTTTCTATTTTAATAAAAAGTATATAAAAATTCACCCCTTTATTAGTCCTCGCCGAAGGCCATGGTACTAATTGTTTTCAATCTATGTTGACTAAGCATTAGTTTTCGTTGAAGCAAATGCAATGCACCCTTTTTAACCAAAGTTTCAAACTATTTTTCTATTGATTAATATAAAAATCCATATTTTCTGCAAGCTCATTGGTTTATAGTTTGAAGCGTTATTGCCATGGTGGCGGTGTGGGTATTGGGAATGGTTCCCTCTTGCTGCGTTCTTCGATGGGATTATAATGCTTTCAATACATGTGTTTGCTAGGAAAACACTAACATTTACACCAACATTAACACGCATGTCTGCGTGGATTTCTTCATTAAGACCAATGTCTTCGTGGGTTCATTAGACCTTCACATTAATTTGAGAGCGTTTGGTAGTTGTCTTGTAATAATGAATGCACCAATATTGAAAGCAAATATAGTTGCTTCATCAAAAGGTAAAGCAAAAATGAAAACCAACGTTCAAGAATTAATGCTAAGTTCAAGCATTTTTTACATTGTCAAGCAAAAATGAAAACCAAATTTCAAGAATTAATGCTAAGTTCAAGCATTTTTTAAATTGTCCTCTTGGTATTAGAAAGATATTTTAATGTTGTAATAATGGCCATTGAGTGCAACGCCACAGCCATCGTCATGCTTTAACTCACCGCCCCAACATGAATCACTACTACTGCACCACCTTCAATTTGTTAAGAGTCCATCATTGCTACTGCACCGCCTTCGACTCGTTAAGACTCATAAGGAAACAGTCGTGAATAGCAAGTTTACTGCCCTTATCCTATGTATCAAGTTTCAACAAATATCACTGATTGAATCTTGTAAACTATCAATGAAGTACATCACTGAATTTTTAGAAAGAACATTGAAGTAAGATAGACGAGGATATGAATAGTGAATGCAAAAAGTGTAGGTAATACATATAGAGAAGTTGCAGCTAATGGTAGTGGAAATGCTCATAACTTACTGTAATTGCCCTTATAACAAAATTTTTCCTCCTGTTGAACTTCCTTATGCTTGTAGTCGAAAGCCTGTGGCTTGGGTGCGCTAGTAATGAACTTGAGAGGGGAACATATAATGTTGCTCAAAACTACAGCTCCAGGGATTTACAGTGCAATGGACAAACTAAGATTGCATTTCTCCTTGAATTCCTCCAGCATCATCTGCCTACAAAATATTACATGTAGGGACTACAAAGATAACACAGGTAAAGTTCAATTCAATAGTTCTTGAAATTAAACCAGTATTGCTTCTATGACCTTATTTATTATTTTAATAATTGTTGACATGCCTTTACAACAACAACATAATTCAATAGAACATGTTACCTGTACACTGTCTTGATACAACTTACCACATTTTGCCTCCAAACCCTTCATGGTCTCCATAGATGTCCGCACCATATCCTCCCTTTGCTCTTTGTCTTCCTGCGGTGTTCCCGACACCATACGTGCTTCCAGATCGCTAATCTTGGCTTTGTATCAAATTTGTGAGTTACTATTTTCTCAACACACTTGTGGCTATAATTATATATCCTTTAATGGGTCTGATTCCAACATAAAAAAAAACTGTGAGGCTTTCAACTAAGGAGTAAGTATCCTAATTTAATTTGAGTTGTTCCAAATGAACTCACTGAAATATATTGACTAACTGAAATAGTAGTAGTAGATTATATTCTCTAACTTATGACTTGCCTTATTCCAAGATCAAGTTGCCGGCCTTAGTCTGAGGTTACTTGCTTTTCTATAGGGTTTTCTAATGCTTATTTAATCCTGGTGTACTATGAACTGCATTGAATCAATTTCGGTCACAAAATTAAAGAAAAAGTAAACCTAGTTTGATATTGCATGCCCTCATTATACTCCTTATTTCATTTTTCTTTTTCTAAGGAAACACAATCCTTATTATCTAGCCATTTTCTTCTGTTACGAAGTTTTATTTGCACTTTTATTATTCATTCTAGAAAACTGAATTGCAGATTTCAGAGTGCAATCCCATACCAATTCCTATAATGTTTCAACGACTCTTTTTGGAAAACATTGTATAATCAAATTCAAAGTGAAAAGATCAAGGACTAGTGCAAGAGGAGAGCTGTAGTAGCAATTAATTCACTAGACCGATGTAGACCAGAATGAAAATGGTTGAAGCATATGCTTCTGGGCTCTATTGTGTTTACGATGGAATGCTCAACAAATTTGAAGGAAAGCAAAGACATCAACACTCCCACCCAACCACAATTCATGACCGGAAGGAAATTAAATTATGGAACTATGTACCATTCACATTCCTAAGTAGTTTTTTAGCATTCTAATCTTCCTGCCATGCTTTCTATTCTTCTTATCCAATGACATATCCCATAATGTGCTTCCCTTCCAATGTTCGCCTGGTCTAGAGAAAGTCATTGATGGTTTAAATTTTCGAGAGACATTCGTGGGAGGAGTAGAGATGGTGGCTTGATTTGGAAGTCATATGCATGGCTTAAACGTGGTGGCTTCCTTAGCAAGTCAGATGCATGTCATAAACGCTTTCCTGGTGGCTTGGTGGTTTCCTTATGCATGTCTTAAACGTGGATGATCATACCAAAGTTGTATCCAACATACCACATGCAATATGAATCCTTCATATATGTCCCTACGCACCACCAAATTCAATTAACTCATTAAGTGAGATAAAGCGATGTGTCATTTTTATTTTTTTCATGCCGGGTAATCTTTGTAGCTTAAACGCTTGGCACAATTTAAATTCTGCTTGACTTTTTAAGCCATATTCTATTTTCCTTTTAAACGATATTATCCCCTTTTATTTTTGTTTTCATCCTCAAATTTGGTTCAAAGTGATCGTGCATGTTAGCATGCTCATGAATAACCATGTATCGTGAATAACCATGTGGCAATATAGTTTGTGTTTGGAACAAACTCTTAACGATGGTGACTATTGTTTTCCCTTTTCAAGTTTTAGATGTGGAGTGTACTAAACCTATTAATGCATTCATGAGACCAAACTCTTGGTAGATTCTACCTTAACGTGAAGTGAGTTACGAATTGAGGTAAGGTAGATTGATGAAGTATATCTCTCTTTTTGCCTCAACAAATTATGGTGGGCTAAACCGTCTTTGCTTTAATTCATTTATCATGGCAAATTAGGATTTAACGAATCTTTCCTCTTCTCCAAACAAGCATCCATACATCCATAATTTGATTCTGTAACTAATGATCATACATATCAGTAAAAGCGTGATCTTTGGAATGAAGCTGATCATGGATTATCATCTCGGTGATAGGAATCTTTTTTTTTAATGTGTTGGCTTCCCTTCAAACTAATATCTTTATTTATGGCAGCCTTCTTATATGATGATAGATTAAAAGAACCTCAATATTTTGAACTTCAAATGCCTACATTACACTCATGGTGAAACATGCGTGTTCAACGTAACTCATTAAATAATAAAAATAATTCATTTAAAAGAGTGCTGCATCGTAGGCTAAAACAAAATGAGGTTAAAACTATAGATGGATACTACATGGTATTGTTTTGATAAAAAGAATTACCCATCATGCATTAGTATTTTGGTACGTAACAAGTGTGATTCAAAAGCTTTTATTGCCATGAAAAATGTATTTAATATGAGATTTAAATCTAGGAACTGTTAACAGTACATGACGTTTAAATCTGTGAACTGTTAACAGTACATGACATTTGTGAAAATTGCATAAAATTTGGCAATATCGAAGTAGAAGAAAACAATTTCAGAGGTTGCATAGAGATATGGCAGCGGCAGGACCAGGACACCAAAGACCTTGAATGGGGCATTCACGATTTTTGTTACTTAAATTCTTACCTAGTAATTTGCACCATTTTACATTGTACAAAGTATATTTACATTGTACAAAGTATATGTAAAAAATATTCAAAATATTTGAATTTTATTCGTGGAATCATATTACATATATTTATTAAATGTCCACATCAGTAAAGTTTGAAAAATTATATGAATTTGTCCACAAAACTTCCATGCCATAGTTTTGGTCTCCCTGCCTACATGCATTTCCAAAAGTTTGTGTACACCTGTCATCGCAAGGTCCAACAAGGTTAGCATAACTAGGGTGCTATACATGTATAATCGCCTCTCCACAGCTTCTACTATCACCTCTTATCCGAATCAGTTTATTATAATGCATTATATTACGATCACTTATGAAGCAATGCTGCCTTGCTGTGAGATTCTAATCAACGATGGGTTGGTTATATGTAACGGATGGGTCAACGATGGGTTGGTTATATGCGATGGATGGGTCAACGATGGGTTGGCAACATATTCTGAGAATCAATGATCAAATTTGAAGTGCTATTCTTAATTTCATGTTGAATTGTAAATATTTGTCTGACTCTTTCATGATGAAAAGTTGAAAAAATATTTGTACTTCAATTGACAAGAGTAAACTACATATACACTTCAAGAAGAAATATTCTAAATAAAATATTTCTCTTCAAATTGTTTACAATGTTTATAATAAATTAATCACTAGATAAATACTTTTTTATTTCAATAAAAGTGAAATATGTATACCTTATAATCAAACCATGTAAAAATGTGTGCTGGAGTCAGAATAACCATAATCCATAATGCATAAGTTTGGTTACAACATGAATTACACTACCTTTTGGATAACTTTCCTAGGAATCCCACACATGCATAAAAAATGTTGTTCTAATAATTAGTGCTAAAAAATGATACTGGCATTTTGACATTGGGCTTGGGATGGGGTAGAGGGAAATAAAGTTACGGGGAATTCTCAAAATATTTTACATGTAAGGTATTCACACTTATGTTAAAGTGAAAAATTCTCAAAATATTTTATATGTAAAGTATTCACACTAATGTTAAAGTGAAGTTATAACAAAACATGCAGGAAGTGAAAGAGTGCGATAGATAAAGATGCATAGAGTCGGGAAATGGGGAATGACTATTTTGGATAACAAAGAAGCAATAATTTGATGATGTAGAAAATTCAAAGAACAAAATCATATTTTGAATGCTATAATCCATATTTTAGGTTTGTGTAATTGACAAGGCTCGTTGTGTACACGTTAGTATCTAAACTTAATTAGGACTAATATGTAAGTAATAAAATTTCATTGAGCTTAATAGAGATTTTGTCCCAAACAAAATCATTTAATATTTTTTTGAAAAGTAAAGAAAAATCTATGCATTATCTTTATGACGAAGTTGGCCAAACTTGCACAAGGTTCATGGATTGCTAAGAGATATATATTGAATTATTAATTATGTGTTTCTCTCTCACAAACGTAACCCAACTAAAAGGGGAATCAATAGGCATGGTAGCCTCCCAAATGCACTTAAGACTACTGCAAAGAGTCGCACATGTTTGAGGTCTTTGACCAAACTGAGATACTGAAGAAAACACAATGTATGATTCTCAACTGTGCAATAATGAGTTGGAATCGAGCACATGAGAAACTACTAAGTCAAGGAGAAATGATGACTCTCCTTGCTTAATCTGAGGTAACCCATTATGATGAAAATGGGGCCCAGGTATGCAACTCTTCTAGTCCAAGCCTATAGAATTAAATTTGTGAGCTAGCATCAACGGGGGTTGTTTGATGGTAGAAAAGTAGAAGGAAACCTTTCCAAGCTAGTAGGAGGTTTACTTGACTGTGACTGAGACAATAATGGGTGAGGAGGCCAAAGAGTGATGGAATCAATACTCCCTCTGTTTAGAGCATAAAGGAAAGGTTTACTTGGTAGTAAATGTGAAAATCCAAGGATGACAATCAATAATTTGCAAGGTTACGATAATGACAAATTTGGAAAGGGATACAACTACAGACTTAAAAAGATAGGATATATATGATGACAGTGACACAATGGGGTCAATGCTATATGGGAATTGAAATAGTACAAATCACTTTAGAGTAATTTTGAGGTAAAAAATGGGCCTTAAAACAAAAATGTAATCAAAATCAACTTTAGAAGAACCAATAGGAATCAATATGATGATTTCAACCATAAGGGTAAATAGTTTTAGAGGGAAAGAGAAAAATACTACTTTTTTCTAGTGTATTTTCAACCTATCTCCTTGTATGTTTACTCAAATTTTGAGTGTGAGCACTTGTTGGATGTATAATTAAATTACACATCCAACAAATATCCACTTGGCATACTTTTGACAAACCCCCCGGTAGGGAAAAACTTTAGATACATTAAAAAACTCATTTATTTCTAAAATGAAATACGTTTTTATTATCATGTATTTCGTGTTTTTTCCTGGAAGCGATCTGTCAAAACTATTCCAAGTGGGCACTTGTTGGATGCATATTTTAATTTCACATCCAACAAGTGATCACACTCGAAATTTGAGTAAACCTACGAAGAGATAAGTTGAAAACATGATAAATTAGTTTTATTTTCCTTAAAAAATATAATTCTTATTTTATTATTTCCCTTAGGAGGTCCATTTTATAACTCAAAATTGCACTAATGATGGGTGACTCATTGCATGATTATTTGAACAAAGGTGATTAGGTATGTTTCCATAATGAAATTATATAATTTGCAAGTGTGCGGCCTTGAAAATACCTCCATCATAGATCTTATTTCCTCCCGGAGCTTGAAAGGATCGAGCGTGACGAGTTTCGGTCAGCCTTAAGTGAGAAATTGGTCACCTTGTGGTCCCATTAGATACGCATGGCATATATGATTAAGGGAACATGGCGAAGATTTCTCCTACCATTTCGATCAACATTTCTTGAACTCCTGGAAAAGTGGAGAATGTTTATATCGGTACAGACTGCTCGCCTGAAGAGGTTCAAATTTACACCGATTTATGTAAAGAATTCCGAGATGTTTTTGCTTGGTATTATGAAGAAATGATAGGAATAGACCTGAGCATTTACGAGCATGAAATCAAGACTTACCCTAACGCTAAACCTGTTTGGAAACACCTAAGAGCGGTGAATCCCCGAAAGGAACCCACCATCAAAGTAGAAGTAGAGAAGCTTCTTAAAGTTGGCTTCATCTACCCTGGTTCCTTTGACTAAATGGGTATCCAACCTCGTATTTGCAGATAAAAATAAAGGAACCATCTGAGTGTGCACATATTTTAGATATTTGAAAAAGGCCTGTTCAAAGGGTAACTTCCCCACACCCTTTATTAACCAGATTCTTGACAAATGTACAGGAAGTGAAATTTTCTCATTTATGAACGGTTTTTATGTTTATAGTTAGATCCAAATCAAGCCCAAGGATCAACATAAGAAAGCATTTATATTTCATTGGGGAACCTTTGCATACCGCAAAATTCCCTTCGGCCTTAAAAACGTCGGAGCAACCTTCCAATGGCTATGACCTTTGTGTTCCATGATCTCAAGCGTATTGTAGAGGCTTATCTGGGCGATGTTGCTGCTCACTCTCACAAGAGAGTGGATCATCTAGCTCACTTCTGGCTTGTATTTGAAAGATATCAACATTACAAAATTTGCTTAAACCCTCAGAAATGCATATTTTGGGATTCATCATTTCGAAAGAGGGGATTATGGTCGACCCTTTAAAGGTTAAGGCAATACTTCAATTACCTCCCCGCGCTCAACTACTCAAATTCGGATTCTTCAGTGGAAATCAAATTTTCTACATCGCTTTATAGTGAACTATGTTAGCATTACCAAGGGTTTTATGCATATTTTGAAGAAGGATGCTCTGTTTATATGGGATGAGCTAGCCCATGAGTCATTTGATGCCCTTAAGAATGGCCTAACAGCACCTCTGCTTCATCCTTTTGACTATAGTAGAGACTTTTTTATTTATATCTCCGCATCTCAAGAGACGGTTGGTATGGTCCTGGTTCAAGAGCACGTTATCTATTATCTTAGTCGAAATCTAGTAGATGTTGAACTTAGGTATTCTCATGTGGAAAAATTGGCACTCACGGCCGTTCATACAGTCCAGAGTTTGTGACATTACATTTTACTTCACAAGACTATTGTCATGGCATATATCAATCCATTTAAATTTGTCTTGACAAGACGCATGATTGGGGGGGATATAATAAATGGATTGTGATTTTGCAAGAATTTGACCTTGATTTTGTATCTGCGAAATCCAAAAAGTCTTTAGTCTTTGCGGAGTTGATGTATGATTTCCCTAGGAAATGTGAGGATACGGTTTACAACGACTCATTTGTGGATGAGCATATCTTCCTTATCTCATCTTCGGACCCCTGGTATGGAGACATTATTGTTTATCTCTGGAATCTGAAGTTCCCTCTACATCTTTTGAGAGATGAATGACGACGTATATTTCATCAAGCTAAAAACTACCTCATTATCGGTGACACTTTGTATCGCGAGGGGGTGGATTCTATTTTGCGTCAATGTTTAACCCACGAGGAAGCAAAGGCTGTGTTGAATGAATACCACAGTAGGGCATGTGGTGGTCACTTATCCAGGCTTGTGACATCTCATAAAATTTTGCGAGTTGGTTACTATTGGTCATCCATATTTAAAGATGTGTTAATGCGGTCAAGAGATGTCACCCTTGTCAGGTGTTCTCTCGCAATATACGCTCACGTCTTGCTCTGTTACATCCAGTCATCACAATCGGTCCCTTCACTAAGTGGGGGGTTGATTTCATGGATTGCAACCCAGCTTCGGCTGGGGGTAATCATCATGGTTGTGGACCATTTTACTAATTGGGCAGAAGCCATGCCAACTGTTAAAGTCGATGGTGAGATTGCAACCCATTTAGTATTCAATCAAATTATAGCTCGTTTTGGGATTCCAAGGGAGATTTTCACCAATCATGACAGTCACTTTCAGAATACTTCTATTACTCTAGAGTATCCCCTTGATAGCTAAACCTCAAGTAGGCCAAGCCCTTTAAAAAATGACCATGCTTAGAGCAACTTATTACAATTCCCCATGGAGGTCTAGACATGCAATTATTACAAAATGGGCCAAAATTGGCCCTGAAAAAGTCTTCTAAACTTTTGAACATTGACGGTGAACACTTGATATGTTCATAACACTGACAGTCACAAGAAGTCCAACTATGATACAAAATAGTTGGTAATAAGCATAATAAATAATAACTATTCACATAATCTTCATTGCAAACAAGGTAATAGATTAAACAAATAACCCAATTGGATGAAAGTATATACATGGTATGCAGTCGAGATATCAAGATATCATTGAAGGTGGGTGGCATACACTCTTGCAATGTTAGGCTAGTTGGAAACAGATATGCTATGTTGCAATTGTTGTGGAAATGAAACTTATAATAGAGGTTCTGGATCATAGAGAAACAATTTTATGAAAAGATAATGTACCAGATTCTGGACAAGCCAAATTGGTCTAGCTGGATGATAAAGAAAATAAAAGATAAAATAAAATGTCTAGCACTTCTGCAAGACTAACCATATGGATTCATGACTAACACTACGGTACACACCGGTGCATGTCGTTTTTACTTTATAGCCATAACACCCCTGATCAATTATTGGAAAAAAATTCCCTGATATCAATTATTGGAAAAAAGCATCCCTGATATTAATTATTGGAAAGAAAAAAAATAGAGGTCTATCTGTAATTTTGCATGGGTGTTTTTTGTATTCACATTTATGCAATGCTTGAGAAGTAACCAATAAAGGAATTTGTTTTTTTTGTGACTTTGCATTTGCATCTAGACAAATTGGTTCAAGCATAAGCAGTTCTGTAATATGTTAATTGGGGCAACTTTCTTAAATCTTGTTACCCACAGTATGAGGGCAATTGTATCTTGTGGAACAGGGAATCTGTTGAAATTTGATTTCTACAAGGATTTACTCTAAGACTGCTAAACAATTTCTCATGCCATTTGTTCATGCTTGGAGCCCATGCTTTGGCCCAATGCTCGACCAATACGGAAGAATTGTTCGAAGGCATATAAATTGATCTAAAGTTTCAATTGTTACTCAAAATGCGTTTCATTTTCGATTAAATTTATTACAGTAAATACTCAGAGATATTAAATGAAATGCATTTTGACCAATTGTCCTTACGATATGTTTTTGCATTTAAATTCAATAGACGGTTTGGACATACTTTTTAGGATTCAATCTGCAATGCAATGTTGTTTTAGTTCACAATATCATTTGTGTAAATTGAGAATCGATCCACCTCATGCTTGATTGTTGCGTTAGCTATCAACGCTAATGCATGATTTCTTCTCATGCACATTTCATAAATACCTTCCCTGCAAAAGCAGGAACATGCTACCATGTGACTTTTGTTTATATTATCATCTTATAAATGATATAAGACATTAGAGATCTTTGTGTAGGTTTATCGTTGGAGTTAGGGCATTTTAAATGAGGATGTGAGAAAGCTATATATATATATATTGGGAATACATTCTTTGTAGATTTTAAGGTTGATGTTAAATATGTTATATGGTTAGGGAGGTAAATTAAAAGATTTATCTTACTTTTGGATATATAAAGGGTTTAGGCCAAGAAGTTATTTTGAGGTGTAAAAATTTGATAAAAAGTTTATATCTTGAGGGATTTCATCATTCTTGATGTGTGATATATCTAAGATTAAAATGGATTAATATAGGAATACACACACACATATATATATTGATCCATTTTCATCCCGGATATATCACACCTTGAGAAGGATGAAATCCTTCATGATACAAACCTTTCATCAAGTTTTTACACCTCAAAATAATTGATTTGTCTAATGATATTTTATTTGATTGATAATAACTCATCCACTTAGCTTTATTGCTATTTTTTATATTTATAAGTAATATATTTTTAAATCGAAGCCAACATTACCGACAAACGCGATGCATCTCCCCCATATTGGGTTGTACAAAAGTACCTCTTGACATAATCAAAGCATTGATGTTATTTTATTTATTATGATACTTTAGTTTTTTTTTATCATGATGTGGTAAGTATGTGTTTCTTTAATTTGGGCTAGATACAATGAGTGAGGCCAACTTACAACTCTAAAGTTGGAATTCCCTAGCTAAGAATTGTGAGTGGGGTATCTATTATGTGGTTCCCATCGTAATCGCAAGCATATGCACATCCAAAAAAGAGTCCTAGGAAGGGAAAACAAGTTATTAAGAAGACTTGATTCCTTGTTAATATTAAAGACAAAAAAAAACTATGTTCTTATAAAATATTAAAGACAAAAAAAACTATGTTCTTATAAAATATTGTCACGAACCCAGTACCTTCACAATGTTAATTTGGCTATGAAACATCCATAATTTTACCCAATAACACCCATGCTATCATGAATTTGGATTTATACTAGTTAAATTGATGTTTATAGTGGAATTATGATTGTATTTAGGCACTGTGGTAAATTAATATGAAGGAAAACAAATGCAAGTATATTTGCTACGAATACAAATCCTCAAATGATAGTAATTCCACGCAATTAAGTAAAAACATTCAACAGAAATATATTAAGCACAATTCAATAATTGTCTAGAACAAATTCTATTCACAAATTAATACTTATCTGGAAGAAATAAACCGACTGTTTGCAGACCAAGGATGTTCCACCCAGCCATAAGCTTTTTCAAGCCATATTTTACTTTGACAGGCCACCCCCCGAGCTAGGACTATCAATCTACAAGAAGGTGTTGGTTTCTTCGGATACAATTATCCCTCAACCAAGAAATGGGGCTCCCTTCTCTAAGTTAACAATACCTCGGGCTTCGTTCTCTGAGTTAACAGTACCTTGGGTTTGTTACCCCTAATTCATTTTCTAGGCTCACAGGAGTTCGGCTGTTATAAGGCTGGATCTCTGTGTGCAGAAGGGTGAGGAGAGTATCGAATGGTAGTATGGGTGACAGGATTCTCAGGTAGATAGTGCAGGTTTGGAAGCTACCAGAACTCTCTCTAACATCCAATAATAATGGAATGATGGCTTGCTCTTCCTATTTATATGCATGGTTGAGGCTAGACATGTGGCATGGAGAGGTAGACACTTTTCCCTGGACAGGTGGCACACATGGGTTGGACACACTTTTCCCCTTTTTGCGGAAGGATAGTTCCCCATCTTTTCTTTTTGTCCTTTAGTCTACACAACCATGTATTTTTATATTAAAGAGTGGAAATTTACAAATTTACATATCTTGGTCACTCTGAACCATGCATCTCTGACTTGTAGCCCTTTCATAAATATTTACATTTTTATACATATTGGGGTCAAAAACCGGGTGTTACAAATACTATCAACCCAAGCTTGACCATCCTTCTTTTCTTAATAAGGTTGCAAGCCTCAAGAAAAAAAATGACAATTGCTATGTTAAAAAATTAACTTGCATGAGCAACAAATTGAAATGAGTAGATGGACTCTCTTGAATTCCTTGGGAAAATAGAGGAGATAGAAAATAAAGCTCATTTTTTAATTCTAAGATGCCATTTATACAATGATATTAGATTTATTTATAGTGTTATTGGAAATCGCAATTTGGTTATTGAAATCCTAAATCAAGACAACCAAACTAAGCTTGGATAATTTAATTTGAAACTAAGTTTACAAAGAAATAAATGTCTAAATAAGTAACTTCAAATTTTAATTTTCTAATTCTATTTGTTCGCTTTCTCTTTGGTTGGGTCCTATAGACCAAAATGGTCTAAAGAAAGTCAAAAGACATCAACATCAATGACATTAATATGATTAATGCGGTTCAATGGTAAATTGAGGGCTTTTTATATCTCTATTGAGGTTTAAATTTAAAAAATCCCTACTTTTTTGGGGCGACCTAGTGGATATAAATGAGTCACATTTAACTTAATATATATTGATTTTCAAAAAATTATTATTATTATTATTTCAAACAAATATTTCAACCTTACCAAGTCAAAGTGTGTTATCCAAGGTACATTGTTAACTTTGAAGTAATGGATGTCGATGATCTAGATTGTTCTTTTGATTGTTGTGTGGGTGTGTGTGGTAATATGAGTGAATGATAAATAAGACAATAGGCAATCCATTATATTTTGTTGGAATGAGTTAATAAGTGGATAATGATCAAATAGTTTTTTTTGGTCTAATGATTTTTTTATAAACCTATCGAGCACTTCCCCTCATTCTAAGGACGGTACCTGGGGTAACCAGGATTCTTCAAGGCTCAAGTCTAGGTCAACATATCAACAAGAATTGGCTTACACATAGAAGACATGTCATAGAGTGGGATTCCAAACCAAGGAGGGAAGGAAACAACTTTTCTTCTCAACCACTCGAGCTACACCTAATTCACACACACACACACACATTATCAATGGGAAATAGATTGATTGTTGAGGTAGATGTTTCACTCTCCCCACCCAAATTCAAATCCTTGATTAGACATGTGTGAATTAATTGTTTGACTCTTTGCGAGTCAATAGTTAGTGAACCAATTGTTGGACTCTGCATAAGCATTGTTGACTTGGCCTTGTGCTCGTAGAATTTGGTTTACCATGGGTACCATCCTTAAAACGAGGGGAAGTGATCAAGGTTTCCCCAAGATAGGTATTATGAATCACACACACACACACACACACACACACACACACACACACGCATATTCATTTTTTCCTAAATTTTGATGATTTGGGTAGTCTTAAAATGGATCAAACCCCTAGGGGTAAAGTAACATGGTTAAAGTTCCATAAATCAAGTGGAACTATAACTCTCGTCAAAATTTTGGTCATATTTGGGGGGGGGGATTTCCATTGAAAAGGAAGTTAGTTTGTCCACTTATTGCATGAAGAGGTGCTCTGTAGCACAATATGAAATATATGATATAACCTAACATAATGTGGGTAATTATTGCACATGTCAACTCAAAAATTAATTTAAAAAATAGCGTATATTTTGTTCTTCCCTTATTATTTTCTTTTCAAAAGTTTGTATAAAAATATATAGCTAAAACAACGACAAAACATACACAAATTCACAATGTTTATCATGGACATAGTGTTTGTTTTACAAAGTCAACAAACTTTGGACTTATGGTATTGGTAGTCTTCTTAGATTTATTTTCTTACAAAAATGATTACTTTTTGTATTAAAATAAATGAAAGGTTGCAATTGTATTGTCCAACCTTTTAATACAAACAAAAGGGAGGTAATACAATCCACAAATCCACCAAAAGATTCAAAATATGTCAAAAAGTGTTTCTTGCCTGCCCTGTTTTTAAAATTATAGTATTGCTTTTAACTACTTAGCCTCTATATAACCTTACATATTGGCTAAGAAAATAAAGAATCTCAAAAATATCAGAGAAATTAAACACGTATCTTACCAGGCCGAAGATGGAAAGTCTTCCTTCTTCCTGCAATTGATGATAGAATGGAGGGTTTTGTGTTTCGAGCATGCTTAGTGTGTTGTTCCATGGTTGTTACTTGCTCTTTACCAGAGGAACTAACATAGGTATTTGGGGATGCATAGTTCCTCATCTCCACAACCTAGGTTTTTGCTCCAATTCTAGATGCAGTACTTTCTCCTACAATTCCTTAATCATATCTTCTTTATCCTCCAATTTCTCCTTGTTACTTTCTCCCCACAAATCCAAGAGAACTATTTTTCCTTTGTGATTTTCCAACTAAGCTTTCATTCTTATCAATTTTCTTCTTGTTTCTTTTCGATCCCTTGGATATATTTTCCCCAAGTTTCCCATCTTCCCATTGCAATTGCCACATTTCCTTGATTATCATCATAGTGGCGTTCACATCTCCAGATTAAGTCACAAACAGTGAAGTGTCCATAGAATGCACAGTGATTTGTGTGGTCATGATTATCCATTTCACCTAGACCTGCAAGTATTTTCAAATATCGATCATGTGGAACCTCTAATTGTTAGGAATGAAAAATGCAAAAAAATAGACATAAATTTAATGAAGGCCCCTTAATCTTTTCAAATTGAGAATGCACATAACAAACAATTGATATATAATTCTCGACCAACATCTAATATGAAATTCCCAAATTAAAGTTAGGGAATGCCTGAGATAACTCCTAGTATTCCCATGCCCCCTCAAATTACTACAATATTTCAACTCGAAGAGACTATATTTTTCAAGCTCAAGAGGAATTGTAAAACCAAGAAGGCAAGAGGTTGAATGAATACCTATAATCAACAACCGATATTGAAGACTGCTTTGAGATAGGTTCAAAATAAATCCATCCTTGTGACCAAGCTACCCTGTGACTTTAGGGTTCTGGGTCACACCAGGGAAAGGTGAAGAGAACTTCCAACACCATGCTCTTGACTAAAACCAGAAGCTTGTCTGCATATCCCCCCAACCAAAGGAATAACACTACAACATAATAGTGTTAAAGTTAGAGCAGTTGTGAGACCCATTCTCAAAGAGGATGGTACCCTATCCAGTTAACTAGGGTTCCTGATTAGTTAACCAGGAAGAGTAAGTCCCTAGAAGGTATCCTAGGGCCCCCAGTAGCATCCTACAGTTCTTGGTTGGGGACCAAGCAGTTTGATGCCATGGAAAATTCCCTAGCATGTGGCTAGGGCCCCTATTTGTCTCCGGCGTATTCTAGTATGGGACCAAACATGGCCCCTATTTGTCTCCAGGGTATTCTAGTATGGGACCAAACAGTTTCTTAGTCATGAGGACCAAGTAGGTCCCGCAGGTTGAGATAGAGACCTCCTGGTCTGGTACCAAGAAAATTCTTGGTCACGAGGACCAAGTAGTTCCTGCAGGTACATACCTGGTCAGTTAACCAGGTTGATCTCGATAAATTAACCAAGATGATGATGTGTGATGACCTCCTCTCCTAGGTATTCAATATGGTTGAGCTAGATGGTCTTCTCAAGGGAATAGCCACCCCTTGGTGGAATCACTGGCACTTGGCCTTAGGAGCAATCTAGAGGACCACAGGATCACATCATCCAGTGTGAACCTTCCTTATATAGTGATGATGAACTTTCAAGTAGTGTATGGAACACGTGTACATTTGAGAGAGAGATGATTGGTTGTAACCCCACCTTGGTTGTTCACTCTTGGTCTTTCCACCTTGTTGTTCTTGGTATTGTGGTTTGAAGGTTTAGCACCTTGTCTTGTTCACCACCTTGACTTGTGATTAGAAGGGTTGTCTACCCACCTCGAGTTGTCGTTATTTGTACCACCTTGATGTTTTGGTCTTATGGGTAATAGGGCTATTTACCCACTTTAGTGGTACACCTTTTGGTCCTAAGGGGTTGTGGGTCATGTACCCCTCCTTGTTTTATGTTTTTGACTTGTACCACTTGTTCGTCCTTGTTGTTATTGGACAATCCAACTAAGCAGACTTAGGCCGGATCTCCCTATCCTAATTAGGTATAGAACAATTGAAATACAAAATACAACCTTCTTTCCTAGATCAATAGAGATGCAAGTTAACGGATAGATCACTTACCCGAAGTCTGCGAATGCCTTTCCTCTTTGTTGATCCAAGCTCCACAGCCTTCAGATCTTGAGCTCCAAAACCCTATAGAGCAAATGGAAACAAACAAACGATACCGGCATATATACATGGAAATTGATCTAAACTAACAGTTAAGGAAGAAAGTTATAAACATTATCAACATAACGATGTTTATGGAAAGAACTTGTATTACTGTATTGAAGGGAAATACATAGAGAAAGAATGTTACAACCTAAGCCTCAACGTTGCAACCTTCCATCCAACAATCCATGCCACTCCAAAGGATGATAGGGATCACCTAGAAATTCTCTAGCATAAGAGTGCCATATACCTTCTCTCCTCTCAGTGGAGAGTAGGGTTGTATTTATAAGGCTTAAGGGGATAGAGTAGGTTGAGGATTAGGGTGAGAGGTATAAGAGATCATCCCATTAGGTTAGGAACTAAAATGCCACCTCACCTAGAAGTTAGGGATGGCCCTCCACCTCATCAAGCTTCGAGAATGGTATCAAAGCTTTGAGTTTTTGCCTATAAACACTCTTGGCGCACCTTGCATGAAGAGACAGAGTGCCGGTGGCGCACCTTGTCAGTGTGCAAAGTGTGTCGGTGCACCTTGTCTGAAGGGAAAGAGCACCGGTGTACTTAGAGAAGGAAAAAACCTAGGGAAAACCCCATACTCAATGCACTTCAACTAAGGGAACTTCAGGGATTAGGCACAAAGTTGACACATGGCTCATGGTGACGATATTTTGGTGTAACACTTGTACCCTTAACCATGACCTTAGAACTTTATGATATTAATTTATATGTGTGGTGACTTGACCCTTGTACCCACCTAAAAAACACTATTTATATTTTATATTTTTATAAGTTGTGACTCTTATTTTTTTGTTTGGTGTCTTAACCCTTATTTATTGGTACCCTAACTAAATTAAAGAATTAATTTATGACTCTTCTAAAATTCATTAAGGTTCTATATATTGAAGTCTAACTTCCTCATTTGAAATCATCTTATGATCACACATCTCAGCTCTGATTTCTTTGGAGGTTGACGTCAAGGGTTTAATGATTGTTTCGCTGCTTACTTTTCTACCTGTTTAGGCTACCCATCTGTTGGAGATTACCATCATTCCTAAAACTTAGATCTAATCTGATTGACCGGTGTAGCTTGACGTCAAAGTTTTATGTTGCTAGGGTTCCTTGCTGCCACCTGTGTCTGAGCTGTTAGGACTATTACGGTTTTGATTGAAAACCGATCTATTTTTTGGGATATTGGTGAGATCTGATCTACTGACTATATGTTTGTTAAGGTCTAGTTAAGGGTTGATCTCCATGTTGAGGTTTTATTAGGGTCTGATATGCCTCTTGTGACCTAGTTGTGAGCCTTAGAGCACTGACTTACCTCAATCGTGAGCTTGTTGAGCCTTATCATGCCTGTTGTGAGCTTTCTAAGGTAAGTCGTGGTATGCCTGGGTTTCGGTCTACCTGTTGTGGTCTTCCTAGGGTCTAATCTTCCTATTGTGGTTTGCCTGGGGTCTGATCTACCTGTTGAGAGTCCATTGGTGAAGGTCATGAGCCCTGTAGGATTTGTGCTTTAATCAACTTGATTACAGGTTTACAAGTGTACTTGGCAAGTTGGTTGTAAGGGTTTAAGATGGATTCTAATTCAGTTAAGGCAGAAGATAGGCTTGAAGGAGATTCAAAATTTAATGCATGGAAGGCTAGGGTTTTGAATATTATAGAGAAGAATGACTTGGATGATTTGGTTACTAGGGTTGTGGAAGAGCCCACAACAACTCAAGGAAGAGCAACAGTTAAGAAGAAGCAATATAAGGCAAAGAGAGTCATCTTTGACTCAGTTAAAGACAATTTGATGCATGTGATAGCTCCCTTAAGGATAGATAAAGAATGCTTTGATGCCCTAGAAAATCTTTATGAGAAGAAGGCACCTACTCGAAAAAGAGTTTTGAAGAAGCAAATTTGTTCATTGAAGATGGAGGAGAAGGAGTCAGTTGCTTCTTTCTTCTCAAAGATCACTCAGACAAGAGATCAACTCGTGGCAATTGGAGTTGAAGTAGATGATGATGACCTTCTGTAAATAGTAGTATATGGTCTCCCTACATCTTGGGAAAAATTTCTTGCGGCAGTGAATGGAAGATAAATACAACCAAGCTTTGATAGGTTGTGGCATGATTGCCTAGAATAAGAAGGCAGAATCCAGAGTAGATCTGGGCCTCCCACTAAAAAGAATCATGCTCTTGATTCCAAGACAAAGAAGGGAAGGAGCTTCCCTCAGCACAAAAACAAAGGTAAGGAATCTCAAGGTAAGCACTTTCATAAATCAAAGGTAAGATGTTATAATTGTAGCAAGCTTGGTCATTATGCAAAAGATTGTAAGAATCCTCCTAACAAAAAATGGCATAGGAGGAAGTATCATGCTTAAGCTTCTATAGAAGAAGAAGAGCCTCAGCAAAATAAATCGAAGGTTGAGACCAAGGAAAAACATCAAAGAGAATACATCTTGGTTTCAACACTCACACGATCCATCTCCAACTCAATAAATTCTTGGTGGATTGATAGCGGGGCCACCAAACACATGACTAGATTCAAAAGGGCTCTTGTAGATTATAAGGCCAAAAAGTTCAATGTGAAGGTGGAACTGGGAGATGGAAGTACCTATGCAATAAAAAGAGATGGTTCAACTGCCTTAAAGCTTAATTCAAGTACGTTAATTCATGTTGAGGAAATTTTGTATGTTCCTGGTTTAAAGAAGAACATTCTTTCAGTGGCAATTTTAGAAGACAGGGGATTCTCTGTAGCCTTCTTAGAAGGAAAGGCACTGGTGTGGCCTAAGGGTGGAAATATGAGCTCAGCCATTAAGATTGGAGTCCGTGAAGGTGACATTTATAAGGTTTCAGGACATGTTGTTAAAGCTCTAGCTCATGACCCTTGTCAGGATTCAAAGATCAAGAGGGAGCCAAGTGTTCTATCCAATCCCAAGTAGAGTGGGTTTGCAGAAAAGGAAAGTGGATATGTGATCTTCCATCACTCCAGGGAGTCTTCCAGTGACTCGGATACAGAATCCTATGAGATATCGTGTTCAAAGAAGCAGAGGGAGAAGGCCAAGAAACCTTCAGTTGATCTCATTGAGGAGCCTATTGAGAGGCTTCAAGGATGCTCCAGAGAGAGCCATGTCATTGACTCAGGATTATCCACTTATGTGGAGGAGGCAGCCAAACATCAGGTTTGGAAAGATGATATCCAATTGATAATAGATAATGACACGTGGAAAGTGAATCTCGGACATCAAGGGAATTTAGTTGTAACTTCCAAGTGGATCTATAAGATCAAGGTTCTTGCTGACATTCATAGTTGTTTCAAGCTCTCAAAAAATCCTATATTCCATGACAAGTTGAGACACCTCGAGAGGAAGTATCACCATATCAAGGACATGGTGCAGTTATCAACAAAAAAATTTACTGATGTATTGACGAAGACTATGTCCTCGACAAGCTTAGTGTTGCTGAGTGATCTGAAATGGGATTTTCACTTTTCTTCTATTCTCACATATTTCAATCAATTCTCAATTTAATTTATCAACTTAAAGAAATTGGCAATCAAACAAAAAAAAATCACAGACAAAAACCTGATATGATCACGGAGTTCACCAGATCCCCGGCTACGTCTCCGGGCTCGAACAACCTCGAACCGTTTTATTCCTTCTCCAACAAGGCTGGGACCTTCTCACAAATGAGATTACATGCATTCACATATTTGACTATTCTCCAGATGATAGAAAGCCAAAACTCAAAGTACAAATTTCTCATTAAGCTCTCACAAAAGGCTCTCAAAGAACTTTTTCCTATCCTTCTCCCACTGAGAGGATTTTATAGCTCCCTTATGGATGATTAGTCATCACCCATAAGGAGGAGCATATCTCTCTCATGATCCCCTAAATTAGGATCATGAGACACCTTAAGGGGTATGTGGAGGAAGAGTCCTCTTCCTCCTCCATGAGAATCTCCACCTCCCTTAGGTTTAGGAAACCAACCCATGAGGTGGATTCTCACCTCTAATTTCCTTTTTAATAATGAAAAATAGGAAATTAATGTGCAAACCCCTATTGCATTTTTTTTTGTCCATAACAATGTTTCTAGGTACAAATGTCGTAAACATTATGCTTGCCATCGACACTTCATATTGAAACCTTCTGCACCTATGAGGTCCATTGGTCCTTGTTTAGGTTTCCTTTGTAAGCTGTCTGAGAGCTCTTCGTCGACTGATCAACTGCGTAGGAAATGGACACCATATTCATGCTTCGACTTGAATTATCCTCCTGGATCACTGAGAATGTCTCTCTTGTTGAGAGGGAGTGTTAAGTTAGTACAGCTGCAAGACCCATTCTTATAGAGGATGGTACCCTAGTCAGTTAACTAGGGTTCCTGGTTAGTTAACCAGGAAGAGTAAGTCCCTAGAAGGTACCCTAGGGCCCCCAGTAGTCTCTTGGGGTTCTTGGTTGGGGACCAAGCAGGTTGATGCCATGGAAAAGTCCCTAGCATGTGGCTAGGGCCCCTATTTGTCTCTAGGGTATTCTTGTCTGGGACCAAGCAGTTTCTTGGTCACGAGGACCAAGCAAGTCCTGCAGGTTGAGACAGAGACCCCCTGGTCTGGGACCAGGAAGATTCTTGGTCACGAGGACCAAGTATTTCCTACATGTACATACCTGGTTGGTTAACCAGGTGGATCTTGGTCAGTTAACCAAGATGATGATGTGTGATGACCTCCTCTCCTAGGTCTTCGAGATGGTTGAGCTAGATGGTATTCTCAAGGGACTGGCCACCCCTTGATGGAGTCACTAGCACTTGATCTTAGGAGCAGTCTGGAGGACCACAGGATCACATCATCCAGTGTGGACCTTCCTTATACAGTGATGATGAACTTTCAGGTAGTGTATGGAACACTTGTACATTTGAGAGAGAGATGATTGGTTGTAACCCCACCTTGGTTGTTCACTCTTGGTCTTCCCACCTTGTTGTTCTTGGTCTTGTGGTTTGAAGGTTTAGCACCTTGTCTTGTTCACCACCTTGGCTTGTGATTAGAAGGGTTTTCTACCCACCTCAAGTTGTCTTGATTTGTACCACCTTGATTTTTTTGTCTTATGGGTAATAGGGTTATTTACCCACTTTAGTGGTACACCTTTTGGTCCTAAGGGGTTGTGGGTCATGTACCCCTCCGTGTTTAATGTTTTTAACTTGTACCTCTTGTTGGTCCTTGTACCCTTAACCATGACCTTAGAACTTTATGATATTAATTTATATGTGCGGTGACTTGACCCTTGTACCCACCTAAAAGACACCTTATTTATATTTTATATTTTTATAAGTTGTGACTCTTATTTTTTTGTTTGGTGTCTTAACCCTTATTTATTGGTACCCTCCTAAATTAATGGAACCCTAACTAAATTAAATAATTAATTTATGACTCTTCTAGAAGTCATTAAGGTTCTATATATTGAAGTCTAACTTCCTCATTTGAAATCATCTTATGCTCACACATCTCAGCTCTGATTTTTTTGGAGGTTGACGTCAAGGGTTTAATGATTATTTTGCTACGTTTCTACCTGTTTAGGCTACCCATCTGCTAGAGATAACCATCATTCCTAAAACTTAGATCTGATCTAATTGATTGATGTAGATTGACGTCAAAGTTTTAAGTTGCTAGGGTTCGTTGCTTCCACCTATTTCTGAGTCGTGAGGACTATCAAGGTCTTGATTCAAGACTGATCTATTTGTTGGGATATTGGTGAGGTTCGATCTGTTGAATATAAGTCAGTTAAGGTCTAGTTGAGGGTTGATCTGGTTGCTGAGGTTTTATTAGGGTATGATCTTCCTCTTGTGACCTAGTCGTGAGCCTTAGGGCACTGACTTACCTCATTCATGAGCTTGTTGAGCCTTATCCTGCCTATTGTGAGCTTGATGAGGTTAGTCGTGGTCTACCTGGGATTCGATCTACCTGTTGTGGTCTTCTTGGGGTCCGATCTGCATGTTGAGAGTCCATTGGTGAAGGTCGTGAGCCCTGTAGGTATAATCTGGTATGTTGAGAGCATATGTATGGAGGCCATGAGCCCTGTTGAATTGTTTTAGCATATTCGGAGTTTATTTTTGAAGGTCGTGGCCCTTACAGATATGATCCCACCTGCTATAACCCTATTGAGGTATTTTGTTCTGTTTTTTATGACGTCGCACCCTCTTGTTGACTATTTTGGATCAAATCTATGAATTAAGGGTTGCCCTAGGTCAGATCTATGTGTTACTACTTACTTGGGGTTAGATCTAGGCATGAAGAGGAGTTTTAAAGCTTTACCTTACATTTAAAAAAAATTGGGGCTCCCGTGTTCCATTAGAACATGGGATCTGTTGTACCTACAACAAATGGCGGCTGGCTGGGACGAACCAGTTATCTTTGTGAATAAATCCTCAGTTAAAGAAAACATGTCAATCTACTAATATTTCAACTTGAAATTTTAGAATATATTAATGAAGAAATACAAACAACAAGTAGAGTTCAACATATGATTGATATACTCCCATCTCTTAATCATTAAAAATGATGCAAATATGATAAGGAGATGTAAGAAATAACAAGAGCTCATTACCATTATGCAATCATGGAAAGCCAGCTTGAGTTGAACCTTGAGGCAAAGTTAAAACTGCTCTGGATATCCAACTTATAGACCACCTTGATTTATTAATTGCTTTATTATATACAAATAATTTTGGACAATATGTACACTTTTTTTTTAAGCAAAAATAAAGATTGTGCATAAGACCTCATTGATACAAGACCACTGCCCTAACTTGGTAATCAAATGTTAGCAGTGCCATTCACAAACCTGATCTGGAAACTGATCAAGCTAGCTCGGTAAGGAGACTCCTTGTCTTCCAGCTGTGACACTGAAAGCAACTATCATGGCTTGGTGACCACATAATGATAATTTCAGTCCAAAATCAAACCCATGATCATGGCAGGGATGGTTTGTAATAAGGCCCCCCTGTCCTCATATACACAAGTATCTTATAAAAGAAAACAAAGACTTATTAGAGTGTAAATTACAAGACACTACCATGGCTTGGTAACCATGTATCAGTAGTGTTACTCACCAATGCTTTGCAGATCATGAATGGACCGACCTGTGATAGGATCTTCCATCTTTCAGCATAAACTGAAAGTCATCTCCCAAGTTTGGTGGCTTGATGTGAAGATGTCATTCCACTAAGAACCTATGAACCTAATGAGTTGGCTTATGATGAGACCCCCCCATCTTGTAATCTACCATTATTAAGAACATTAATATCAAAGTGACTGTAATAGGATCCAGAGCAGATAAAGTTAACCAGGTTATTAAGATATGTTGCTTTACCAATGAAATATAAGATAAGAAACACCAGTCATTCCCTATACCTCAATTAAACAAATAGAACATATGTAAAGATGGATCAAGGTGAGAAAGTATCAATCAAGGCTCTGCAGTTATTGATTGTAACTCCTGTACAAAACAAGTTTTGCCATAAGCTGAGGAAAGCTAAAACTGATCATGCATTCTAAGAACTTTCAGACTGTGTCAATCTTGAGAAAAATTGATCGATCAACTATTGCCAAATGTGTGTGGGAGTTAATCAGATACAAAACAATATAAAAAGGAAAAGCAATCAAATCAAAAGAAAAGCAAACACACAAAACTTATGTACAAAATACATCAAATTGTTCAGACAAAATACTTCTTGAGTAGAGAAACATTCACTGGATAAGTGTCAATGACCCCTTCCAGTGTCTGCAATCGAACAGTACTAGGACCAATATTTTCTGTAACAATGAAAGGTCCTAGCCAAAGGCGTTGAAATTTGGTGTATTCAGTTTTTTCCTTATGTTGTTTATCCCAACTCAATACCAAATCTCCTACTGAAAAATCTCTGTCAGAGGAGGATTTCTCATCGAACCATCTTTTAACCATCTGTTGATGTTGATATAGTTTGTTTTTAGCCTTTTCCCTGTCTTCCTCCAACTTAAGCAAGGTATCAATTCTCTGTTGAAGAGGAGAGGAATCATCTTCTTGAATGGATTGGGATAGTTGTAATGAGGGAATGGTAAGGTTAGAGGGTAGGATGGCTTCCTTGCCATAAACTAGACAATAGGGAGAGTTTCCAATAGCTTCCTTTGGGGTAACTCGGTTTTCCCAAAGAGCCTTGCAAAGTTGTGTGTGCCAATCTTTGTGATGAGAGGCTACTGTCTTCTTCAAAATATTTATCAGGTTCTTGTTAGAAGATTCAGCAAGCGCATTACCCTGTGGATAATAATTGACAGAAAATTTCAATTTGGTCCCATTTTCAAGGGTGTACTGTGTGAGGTCAATTGAGGAAAAGTACAATGCATTGTCAAAGACAAGATACTCAGGGGCCCCAGACCTTGTAACTATTTGGCTTTCTAGGAAAGATATTACTTGGTTTGTGTTACATTGCCTAAGAGGGACTGCCTCTACCCATCTGGTAAAGTAGCTAGTTGCTGTCAGGATATACCTATGTTGCAAGTAGGAAACTGGATTAATTGGTCCAACAAAATCCAGTCCCCATTGTTGAAATGGGAACTGAACTATTACTGGCTGCAAAGGAAAAGCAGGTTTTTTGAATTTCCATGCACACTTCTGACATGGTTCACACCTTCTAACATGAGCATAGGCATATTTAAACAGAGCATCCCAATATTATTCAGCTCTGAGAATCTTGTGTGTTGTGGTTTCACCTGAAAAATGGCCTCCAGCAGGTCCTGCGTGAAATTGTAAAAGAATGTCATCAGTCTCATTTCTCTCCAAGCATCTAAGGAAAACTCTATCGTAATTTTTCCTAAACAAAACTCCATTAATAAATTGATATGGAGAAGCATTTAATCTTAAAGCTCTGCGTTTTTTTAAGTCAAGGCTTTCAGGAGCAAACCCATGGTTTAGAAAAAACTTAATATGATCGTACCATTCAGATGTTGGGGTATCTATGGAATTAACAGAAACCGTAGGAACATTTTCCTCCTACTCCCATTCAGTCTACTGTTGAACAGGATCATTTGATTGAGCGGTAAGTAGGCACAAACCTTGTCCTTTTACAATCTTCGCTGGCCTGATTTCCAAGTCATATTCCTACAAAGCGGTCATCCAATGGGCTCTTTTCTCGCCTAGTTATTTCTGGACCGTCACATTTATGATGGTTATATATGGCACGATAACCTTGGTTCGAGATTTCAATAAGTATGGTCTGTAATGTTTTACAGACTTGTAGACTGCATAAGCCTGCTTGTCAATTTGAGAGTAGTTAAGTTCTACTCCCTTAAACGTTGAGATCGTGAATGAAATTGGAATCTCAGCATCATTATCATGCTTCTGCGTCAAGACAACTGCATAAGAAAAATCAGTGGCAAAGGTATATAGAATAAAATCCTTGTTGAAATCAGGGGACATCAGAGCAGGGGCTTCTGCAATGGCCCTTCAAATTTCAACAAATGCATCCTTTTGTTCTTGAGACCAGCTAAAATGTACATCCTTTTTAACTAACTGTTGCAATGGATTAACAATTTGTGCAAAATTTGGAACAAACCTACGTACAAAATTGATCTTACCGAGGAATGATTGCATGGCTTTGTATGAACCAGGAAAACCGATCTTTGAAATAGCATTAGTGCATTCAGGATCAATAACCATACCTTCCTTGGAAACAATGAAACCCAGGAGCTTACATTGTGTTACTTTAAATATGGACTTCTTAGGGTTCAGCGATATATCGTACTTCCTGCAACATTCAAAAACCTGTTTGAGAGCAGACAAATGTTCATGTAATTTTTTTGAATAGATAGTGATATCATCTAAGTATACTACGACAGAATTATGCATTAAACCCCTGAAATCTATATCCATAGCTCTCTGGAATGTGGCTCCTGCATTTATCATCCCGAAAGGCATTCGTCTGTAGGAGAAAGTACCCCAAGGGGTTCTGAAAGTTGTTTTCAGTTGGTCATCAGGGAAAACCATGACTCGGTTGTATCTTGAAAAACCATCCAGGAGAGAGAACATCTATGACCCTGCTACCTTTTGTAGAATATACTCCATGGGAGGAACAGGGTAGTTATCCTTTTCGGAAGCTCTATTCAGATTTCTAAAATCGACACAAAGTATGATTTCCCCATTATTCTTCCGAACAGGTACTAAGTTAGCTATCCATTGAGTGTGTATGATAGGGAATATGATTCGATTTGTCAGTAACTTCTCAAGTTCTTTCTTTACAGAGGGTTCCAAACTAAGATGCATCTTTCTTAGTTTCTGTTGGTAAGGTTTCACTTCTGGCTTCATCGGTATGTTATGATGCATAATGTTGGTGTCAAAGGTCTTTAGTTCGTCATAGGTCCATGCAAAAACATCTTTGTACTCTTTACACAATCTAATGAAAGCTCTTCTTTCTTCCACAGAACAGTCAACTCCAAGGTTGATGAATCGGGGATTATGTTCAGTACCTAGATTGACTGGCTCATAGTTCATAGAAGAACTCTGGGTCTTGCAGTTGGTCTTGTGTTTAAACTTATCTTGCAAGTCATAAAACTTCTCTAGGTTGATCATTGATTTTGGGATGATGTTGGAAGGATCAGACAGGGATTTCTCATGCTCAGCCTCATCTATTGCCATGTCTTGAAAGCTATCCTGGGCTGTGAGAAATTCTAGTATTTGTTGGTCATCATCAAACATTTTCCAGTTTGTTACATTATCAGGGATGGAAGGCCTGTACATAAGTTTTATTGAAAAGGTTTCAGGTGACAAACCTTCTGGTGGGATCATCCTGGATGCAGTATTTTCCAAGAGGTTAGCATCAAAGTTCTATGACCTAGGGACTGAGTTGATGTTGAATGCATAGAAATAGTTGGTGAGTTCTCTTACCATTTTTGATAATTAGTTAAATGAGGAGACAGACAGTGTATCTTGTTCCTTACTTGTTTAATTATGATTTCGGAATATCCAAAACATTCTATCACTTGTGCACCCATATCAATGGCCTTCTTGAGTCCCTAAACCAGAGCCTCATATTCAGCTACATTATTGGTACATTCAAATTCAAGTCTGCAAGCAATCATGGTTTTAGTCGATTTTGGATCAATAAAGACACAGCTTGCACCAGCTCCATCCTTAGATCTGGAGCCATCAAAGAATAAAGTCCATGCAATAGGATCTATCCTAAAATTTGTATTAACATTATAAACATTATGTACAATAGTTCTAGAGAATGGTATAGTAGTAAGATTGGGAATCTGTGATTCATTCTGTACATTATCATCTGGTGAAGAATCAACTAGAAAATCCCCAAAGAAGGTATCAAATGTGAAATGCTCAAATTGTGAACTAAAATAACAAGCAAGTTCACTTGAATCATTAAGGTTAGTGATTGTTTGCTTCATAAATGGTTCCCTCTGATCTTAATCTTGTTGGGTTGTCCATTATAGGGTAGCCACAAGTGAGACCAATCAGTAGCAAAGTAGCCCTTAAGCTTCTCTGACCAATCTCTTCTCAGCCACATTCCATAGGCTCCAGGGATGTCAGCTATAACGATATATATGGTCTGGTGGATCCGGGGATCAGCAGATAATGTCAACAACACATTTCTTAATCTCCCCAATACTCTCACTTTAGATCTGTCAAGCTGGACAATTTGAGTAGGACAGGGTTCCCAAGTGGCATTTAGTTTCTTGCAGACATACAGGGGCATCACATTGGAAGCGGCACCTAAATCTATCATACAATTGTGTACATTCCTGTTGAAGATTTCAAAGGTAAGCAAGAAAGGAGGTGTCCTCTTGATTCCAGGTTTTTGATCTTCTGGTTTAGTAAAAGATTCCAAGTTAATGTTTTGTGTTTCCCTTGGTTGTTTGATTATCATGCTTTTAGGCAGAGAATCCCTCATAGAAGGGATTTTCAGAAGTTCAAACAAAGAAATGTTTGCTTTGACTCTTTTCAAATCTTCAGCCAAACTGTACTCCATTTCAGGAATGACTGTATCTTGTTGAGGAAAAGTTTTACTTTTGTTGGGAGCTGCTGTTGAAGATGAAGGTTCCTGAGAGGGTTGTCCTCTTGATCTAGTATTGTAAGGGTGTTGAACATTGAATACTGTCTCAGGTTCTTCTTCTTCTTCATTCATTGGGAGTTCAGAGAAATAACTTACAATATTAATATGTGGATCCTCTTCTTCGTCTCCTTCTTCTGGTAACTGTGGATCTTGGTTTGTTTGCTCATCAAAGGGTTCAGGGACATTTTTTGATTATGTGGCCAAAGCTTTGAAGATAGAATAAATTTATTCAGATGTTAGTCCTTCATTAGGATTAGGAGGTGGTGGATTTTGGGGAGGTTGATAAGGTCTCCTGAAGGGTGGCCTTGCAAAACCTCTGTTATTATTTTGATTTTCATTGTTATTCTTTTTTAAATCAACCATCTCATTTGACATTTTATGGAGAAACTTCTTGATATCAATCATTTCAAAAACATCTTTGTTTTGGGTAGTGGTCTTTGGAGCATTATCAGTTTTCTTTCTGGATGTAGAAGGTTGTTCTTCTAAAGCATCAGGATTATCTTTTAGACAAAACATATCATTTTCAACCTAAATTGCTTCAGCATAAGCCTCAAACAACTTGTCTTTATGTGCTCTTTTGACCCACATTGCAATGGACACAGATAGGCCTTTTTCATAATAGGAAACCAACAGTTCTTCTGCAGGAAGAACAGTGGCAGGGATTCTATTTTATAGATAAGAAAATCTTTGAATTTTTCTTTAGCTCTCATCTTCATGGAAGACAATTCTAAGACTAGATCTTGTGGAGTTTTATCATCCCCAAACTTTTGAATAAACAGTTTTTCAAACTCATCCCAAGAAGTTATGGATCTGACTTCCAAGGAAAAGTACCATGTGGATTCCTTCCCTTCAAATGTATAAGGGAATAGTCTGCAAACCACATCTTCATGGACAACACTCCTAAGTCTAATGGCCTGCATAAAGGTTTTGATGTGATCCAATGAAGGTGATTTATTATTTGGATTGAACTTAGGAAGCCATTTCTCAGGGTTTTTAGGCAATCTATGTTGATCCCCAAGTATAAATATAGCATCTTGGTCAAGCCAAGGTCTGTTCTCGCCTTCTCCAGCCATAGGTTGTTCTTCCTCTTCTTCAGATGAAGAGCTGGAAGAGTGTTCACTTTTAGACAAGGAGGATGATGATGAAGGAGGAGTGGGTAGTGGTCCACCAGTTCCAACGTAAGTTTGATCTTGTAGTTCTGCTTGAAAGAGTGAATCAAGGTTGTACTCAGGGGAACCTAGTTGATCAGTTGTCTCTTGATTCTCAGTGTTATGGTCTGCTGTCTGTTGACCTTCTTGGTTATTGGTCTGCGAAATGGTGTTCAATTGAATTTCTGTTAGTCCTCTATTTCGTTGTTCAGTGATTCTTCATTATATCCAAGCAACATTATCATTGAAACTTTTCAGTATTTGTTCAAGTGAAAGGGGTCCTCTAGTAGGTGATATGATAAGGATATCCCTTTTATTTTCCTGCTCAGTTGTAGGTGTAATAGGAATCACAGTTGGTTGTGAGACTGCTTGCTGTTCAGATGTAGATTCCTATGATTGGCTACAAGTGACAACTAACGATGATCTTGTTGGAGGAGGTTTATGAGTATTCTGTTTAGGCATATTTTACTATTGGCCCTCCTTCTAGCACCATTTGTTGAGGCCTCGGGTGTGTAGGGTGCTGGAATGGGTTCCAAAGCTCTCAACAGAGGAAGAAAACCCAACCAAAGGCTTCAGATAATCCTACGCAAGTATTACCCTATCCTCGAGTTGTTTGGGATAGTAATCTCCCACAAATACAAAGGCCTCCGCTGGCACTTATGGTTTTGATCCTAAAAGGATCTGTCTTCCAAAGAAGGAAAACAAAGTGTGTTCAGTTTGAAACAAATCTACCTAGAAAGAGAAATCTAAGCTAAGTTAGACCTACTCTAAAAAGTGTCTTGGTCGAATGCAGATCAACTTGATGTGAAAATAAATAAGTATATTCATCCACTTAACAGAAATGTGAAGAAGATCAATTCCTTATTTGCTTAAGTTACAACCAATCAATAAAAATTAACCGAATGCAATATTAAGTATTTAAGCTCATTCAAGATTAACATGTAACTTATATGTCAATTGAAAAATTAACATAGATTATAATTCACTGCAAATCATTTGCAGAAATCGATAAAATGTTTTAGTTGAAGAAATTCAATTAAAACATAATGCATACACAGATCAAAAGAAAGGAAAAATCCAGATCATAGATCCTTGTATCATATATTAATTGCAAATGGATTAAACAGCATAGATAATAACCTGAAGTAGAAATCAATATTTATCAAATAAACTTGATCACTGAACAAAAGATGATGCAAGAGAATAAATTTACTTTATTAATGAAAGTCTGTAAGAAATTACAAGCTCAGCATAAAACATAGCATCTCCAGTCTTCTTCTGTCGATTTCTACCCCAAAAATGATCATCCCCTGCCTAAGAGAGATCTACCCCTTAAATAGTAAATTACAAAAATAATACAAAGGATAAATTCCCCTTAAACAGGGATTACAAAATCAGAATATCCTATCTGGTGATGAAATCTTCCCACTTGTCCCAAAATTCCGTCAGTTCATCTATATCTGGATAATGAGGAGATTCGAGCTCCAGCTGGGAATCACACATGAATCCCTCAATATCATGTTTAGCTATTTTATGCCACGTGCAGATGAACATATAGATCTTAGCCTCCATAGAAACATGTTGCTTGGTCAACCAATCCACGTCTTCAATTTGGATGTGCTCAATCTGCAGGATTTCCTCCTTGACTTGATCATAACGAATTTTGACCTGCTCGATCATTAGTTTTGGTGGATCTCCCTCCTCGATGAGCCCCATTGCAGGGAATGCTAGTATCTCCATGAGATTATCTGAGGTGTACCACCTTCTTCGGAAAAGGGCTTGACCCTGGTTGATAGTATCCTGTACCATCTCAATAACATTGTCCCAAGCTCGCACAGCAGTTCTGATTCTTCTGAATTTGAGGATGCCCAACTCAGGAATATCAGCTGGCTTATCTTTAATATATTTATGCCAATCTATGATGTCTTCTACAACTTTAGAAGTCTGTTTAGTTTTCTCCACTTACTGGGACAAGGTGCTAGTAATTTTGACAAAGGCGATGAAAGTATCATGAATTTCACCCAAGGTAGTAAATAACTTAACTAGAAGCTAATGATGCTCCAGGTTGACTTGATGAGCTGTCACCTACCCAAATTATGAAGACTAATTATTTTATTGCAAAATACATTATGTTAAATATTAATTACAAAGTTTTGTAATTATGACCAAATCTAGTTAAGGATTATTGTAATGACTTATTATTATTAATAATAAATTAAACAGGAGACAAACACCCAAGGTAACTGTTAAATGAGTGTTCATTGACCCACTAGGAGGAATGAAAGTTGTTAGAAGGCATGGGACGATGGCAGCATTTGCACTCCACCACTAGCTATTGGTTATGGGACAACTACCCCTAAATTTGTGGCATTATCCCCCAAGTGGGTGGAAGAGAGATGATGGCTTATTAATGACTAGGTTAACCACTAAAAGGCCTAGGCAACCTAGATAAGGCAATTCGAATTGAGCAGGCAGCTCCACAATATTTTCTGCATAAATATTCCTCAAGTGTGTCAGGTGATCACTGAGAGATTCGAATAGGGAGGCTAAAGTGTGAGTGCATTGTGAGTCTGCTAGCTATTCTGAGAAGGAAACCAGAGGTGTTAGTGCAGGTCTCTTTGACTGTTGAGTCTTTATGACTAGATAATCTATATTCTATTGCAAGTTGATGAACTAAGGCTTCTACAGATTCTTCTTCCTGGTGGTTCAGTGAACAGGCTCGGGGGTCCTAAGGCAAGTAATTTGGTTGTCTTCAGGAATAGGTTGGGTGGAACAGGTTCCTTGGGTTGTTTGTTTCTCCTACAGTCAACCAGGTTCTACTGTTCTGACTTCTTGTTTATAGTTAAATGATTTACTGCATGGTAGAATTATTAATTACAGTTATACAGAAGAGACTATGTTATTTTCTGACTTAAAGATGATATGTTTTAAGGATGATTAAGTAAATTAGATGAATGATTAAATTCTTTTTTGTATTTTTCCCATACTGTTATCTGTATAGTACTCTAGTACGGAAAAGTAAAATTAATAGAGATAAGTGATAGGCAGAATGGCATTTGAATGAATAGATAAACACAATAGTATTTCTTTTAAATTCTGCCACTTCGATCATGTATAAAACTCAGGAAATAATACAACATAGTGTAAACAAATGTATAGTATTCCTCTATTTCATAATAAAAGAAGAACACTTTTATTTCTACACAGATCTATATTTTCCAATTCAATTCCAATTATTTTTGGATGGTAATAATATGCATTCCAATATTATAAATCTATGGTATCATGCATCTAGAAATATAGCAACTGCAAACTATTCTCTATACAGAGTGTTACTTACAAATGATAAGTAAACACTTATTATTTTTCATCATTAATTATCACATTTATATTTAATATAGATTTCAATCATTAAATATAAATACTTTCACTATAAAAACCAAAACCCTAAGATTTTACATACTCTAGATTCTAAACATTTAATTAGTACACAGTTCAATAAAATTACATATCAAGCCATTCATGGCAAACACTGTTAATATTTCTGAAGTTATAGCAAACATGGTTTCCAAACCCTAACTAACATTTTATTAACCTTACTATCTATTTTCGTGTTGAGAATACTAACAAGGCACTTAATATCACTTAAACAGAAGGCTTGATTTTGTTTGTATTGTTATCTATCAAACCCTAACAAGAATATACACAGTGTCGAAATCTTTAGATGCACAAGTTAAAGCCCAGTTTTCAGGTTTAATTCTCAGTACAGTCAGGTTTCCAATGAAACCGACAGGGTAGGGTTTCGTTCGTTAAACAAGATCAAACCCTGTGTCATTTAGCCATTTTAAAACATATTACAGAACAAATTTTACAACATCATCATTTCAACCTTAAATTTCAAAAACGATACGAAGTACAGGGTCTATCTACCAACAGACATACAACTTACTACTCTCGACCAAAGACAACGATTGTTGTTTGAAACCAAATCAACAGTTTATACAAACGATCTCTCAAAACCATTATTTAAACAAAACTATAACATTTTAATACAAACGAGCCATTGTTCTACAGAAGCGAGTGAACCCTCGGCCATATGATTTTCATGTTCAAAAGTATAGTAAATATTCAACAGAGTTTACATTGCAGACCTTTCAAGGTTCCAAATTTACACGGGTCTTTCCCTTAATAACCAGCAACACAAAAACAAGTTCAAGGTCATTTTTAAACAACGCAGCAAGGCATTACAGAGCCGAATAGAAACTAAATACTGAGGGTTTATCCTCTTTACAGTATTGATCAAATTAAAACATTAAAAATCGGCCATTACTCCGAACGGGATTGTATTTCCAACTCTCGTCACACCGCATTCACCAGCTAAACCATGCCAAAGGTACTTACGAGGTTTCAAGAACCACCGAGGCTTACCAGGAGGTTGTAGCACCATCCTCATTCCAAGTTCTGCTCATAGAAACCCTCCGAAGAAGTAGTACCTTCTAGTCACAGTTTGAAAGGATTAAAAACAAGAAAAACGCAAGTATAAATTAAGTATTATAGTATTACTGTCACTATCATTGAAAACTTACCGTTAGTGTCGAAGCTCCTAGACTTAGACACACCACACCAACAAAACAACGAATCTTGATGGCATTTGTAGCAAACACTAGTTCAAACTCAGAAGACTATTTTATGAATAGGAGAATCGAACTCCAGTTCGACTTGCACTCAAACAAACTGATAGAAGAACCAAACAAACTGAGAGAAGAACCACCCACAAGTTCATTGGTTTAGTCATGGCTCTAATTCACAAGAATTATAAGCCTGTAACATATAAACTCTCTCTCATAGTTCTAAGGTTCGAAACCGAGGAAGGAGTCCTCCTAACAGTAAAACTCTAAACCCTACATTGCAGCAGCACTGTCGACTCTCCAAACCTTACCAGAATGGGGATTGGGAGATCCTTTCGGGAGGCTAGCTGTGTGTTCTTACGACCCCAATAGCTCGGGGGTTCAAGGTGAAGAAGAGTAACTTCGATACGGTAGGGTGGTCAACCGAGGGGTTGTCGGTACCTTCGTCAAGTGGATCGACTAGAGCACGGGTTCGGCTACAACTACACCTACCACTGGAGCAACCATCCCCACAGGTTTATTCATTCTAAATTTAATTTAATTGTTGGTATTATTTAGAATGGTTGTAGATAACTGGCTAACTATCAACGTTGTTTTATAAAGTTCTGCACTTATCTATTATTGTAGTGGGTCATTGATAAACTCTGTATATATTGATCGAATGCTTAAACTAAGCCTCTTTTCTGTGTATACTTTTACCTTATTGAAAAACCCAAAATTTTCTGTAGATCGCTACCATTCTGCACATTCAATTATTTTATTCAGTAACCATAAAACACTGTAGGATGTATTCGATTTGTGTGTATACATATGGTTGCAAAGGATCGCCGAAACTCGTTGGAGATTGTATTTTTATTTTATGTCCTTACGTTATGTTTAATCACTGAAAGGGGTAACGCCCAGGTCATGCTATCTAATCTTTTTCCATTGTTTATAATGATAATTGTGATCAAGGATTCCGATCCATAATCATAGCACCAATCTTGTATTTACGATATATCAAATTTCTGATTTGGTTAACGCCTAATTGATGGCAAATCTCTCTCTTTTACCCTGTTCAAATCGTTAAAACTGATCTCTGTAATATCTCCCATTGATCCGTCCCAAGCCAGAGTAAACCTACCACTTAACTCTGCACAAAAAGCTTTGACCGACCTCTGCAATATTTTCACTCGATCTGCCTGATTCATGCTAAACCTATCTCACAACCCCGTTCAAATTGTTCCCTGTGATGAGATCACGCCCAGTCGCAGTAGCTTTAAATTCGGTTAAATCCTTCCAAGCCCTACCTCTGTTTACCTAAACCTATAGCGCGGCCACATCCTTCTTGTGCGAACGTCTGCTCAAAATCATAGTGATTAAATGTACGTTGTTTTATGACCGAGTTCTTCATAAAGCTCTGCATCTTCCTGGAAAAAAAAAGGACTCGGTGTCTTTATTTCACACTTGCCCATGAGTTTAGCAATTCCCATTTCAAAAGAATTTTGCAGAAAAAAAAAAAATCTCCTGAGATTTTAAGCTCAATACATGATCCAATATATTTCCCAAAACCGATTACTACAGATTGATCTCATATTTATTCGAATTATTAAATTAACTGGAGGCCTCTGCGTTGATTAAAATTTGGATCAACATCCCTAGCAGTATATCACAAGATCTACATCCAACTGTAACCTTCCCTCTTTTGATTCCAGAACTAGCGACATGCCTCCAGCTCCATATTTATGTTGAAGTCTGTCTTGTTCTCTGTTTGGATCCAAATCATAGGTGTACTTCCAGGTTTCCAAGATAATTATAGCAGTATTCTAAACCTCTGTATCTAATATTTATCCAAGGCTGTAATTCAATTTTGCTGCTCAATCGATGGTTGTGGTCGATCCATTCTAACCCTTGGATCAGTGTATCTCTCCCATTAACTTCAAGCTTGAACGGATCTGGATATTAAAGTATGTTTTATATTTCAAGCTATTGACGTTCAAGTCTTTATAAACCCTCTGCGCTGATTCCATTTTTGTTTGGCATTCTTTACATACAGAAAGGAATTTCGATTTTGAATCCCCTGCTTGATTCTATTTGGATTGGTGTTTTCGATTTCATTTCCAGAAGACGTTTGATGCATTAATTTGATTTCTAAATCGTAGCATCCAGTTGTCGAATTTCTCACTGGCGTTCCCAGGATTAACTGCGTGCATCTCTTGATTCCTAAAATATCTCTTAAGTATTATATATTTCTGGAGAATGATAAAGACAACTACTTAGCATAACCGTGATATTCAAACTTGTATCATTTTCTCCCTCACGCCTATAGCTGGACCGAACCACCACCGCCTCCCTTACAATTTGTGATTAATTTGTAGAAAGGAGTAAGCGACGGCATGTTCTATGATGATTCCTCATATTTCTACTTAAAAGCTTTATGTTTATAATTTGAGTCGAATCAGCATTAAGGTATGGACAGGACTCATATATAGGTTGTTACTTTTTAAAAGTGAGTATTGTTGTTTATATTTGGAAAAGAACTCAACTTGTATTTATAGACTTAGGAAATTTGTTAAATCTCTAGTTATATATTGTAAATGCATTACAGCTCATACAATAGGTAAATACATGTTGTGTGTTGATCGATAATTGAATGTATAATGGAATCACATGTTGATATGACGAAATTCTTAAAGTTACTATACTCTTTTATTTAATGGCATTGTAATTAAATTTCGAAGTGATTATCAAATTATGTAAGTGTAGGTTCTATTGTCGAAGGAGTAGGGTCAGAATGGCATGATTATTTCAATATGGGAGTTATGCAGAGTACGTATAATAATAGTTACTCACCTCCTTAAAAGCTTTATTTAAATTTTTGGTTGAATTCAATTGTCTTCGTTAAGACCCACATTTGTCATTCGAATGCTGCGATACTAACCTAGACTTGAATTTTGAGATGCATATACATGGCTTATAGTAATGGTTAAATTATATGTGTATAGAATCAATTTAGGGGGAAAAATGAACATGGTTGTATACATGTGTTATATTCAAAAAGTGAACATGATTTCATATACTCGGTATATTTTAAAAGAGAACATGATTTGCATAGGTGTATTGTATAATTAAAAGTAATGATGATTTATTATATAATTTGAATTAGGGTTAAAAGAATTGAAGGTATATATTTTGCATCTCGTAGATATTAAGTTAAAATGTTAAATACTTGCATTTATATTTTCGTTGCAAAAAAAAAAAATCACTTGTTCAATTTGACATGCGCTACACTCCTGCAAATGCACCCAAGGCTTGAGATGCATCCACTGCTTCTGCCTGGATATCATCATACTGGTAAGCCTATATTATTTGATCAGGAATGGGTGCCTCCAACCCTCCATGATCTCCGCTTCTCTTTTTTCCTCTCTTCACAACTGCCTTGGTTGCCTGACTGTAAAAGTAGTCCCCCAGAGGCACAATAACATCATCTTCAAAGGTATCCACCACATCAGTGGATGATGTGGTCACATCTGTTGTTGTAACCAAAAGGGATGTTTGGGTGACAGTAGGGCTAGGAATAGAAATGGTAGTCTGAGATGAGACTTGGAGAGAAGGGAGAGCTTCACTAGTTGATGGCACAAAGGTTGGTGAGGGAATGGAAGTAAAATATTGAAGTGATGAATCTTGAGTGTCAGCAACTAAAAGTGAAGAAAGGGAGGAAGGATTTAGGACATGAGAAACTGATGGTAATGAAGGAGATAGGGGTGATTGCAGAGGGGCAGTCGAAGACTAGAATTCTGCAATGGTTGATGGGAAAACAGGGAGTGGAACTGTCGAAGGTGGAGGTGTGGAAGTGAAAAGTGCATCAAACAACTGAGACATGGTTGTTGGTGGTGTTACCTCAGAAGTTATGACAAGCGAAACTTCTGCTAAGTGAAATGATGTGGCTGCACTTGTTGCATCAAGAGCAGTAGAAACCTCAGATATACCTTCACCTAAATCAGGTTCATCCATAGCTATAGTGTCCAGTAAATCTGAGACTGCCTGTGAACCTTCAATGATTTCTTCTAACACGGGTACAGGAGAAATTACCTCACCCTCTTCATCACTATCAATATCAAAAGTGGGAATCTGAGAGGTAGCAGTTATAAGCTTTTGTCTCTTTACTGGATTATTAACCACAATTACTTGTACATCACTAACTGAGCTAGATGAATTGACTTCTTTGGTGTGCAGTGCTGAAGTCATTTATGCTAGTTCTTTCTTTGCTTGCTGGGCAGTTTGAATTAATTCTTTATATTGTTCAGAAATCTTCAGCTATGGAGGCTCCTCCATAGGTCCTTTGCCCTTATCACCATCAGGATAAGTTAGCATGAGAGGGGTTTTAGCTTTTTAGGCCTCCTTCTCTTCTCTTTCCCTTCTTACCTGTAACTGAAAACCTTATCTTTGAGCTCTTTCTGGTATAGCAAAAACTGGCTCTGTTCATCCTTGCTTTTAGCTTTTGCCAGGACTTCAGAAAAAGTGTCAACTCCCAAATAGATGGAGTCATCTGGAAGATCTTCATGTTCATAGATCATCTTCATGTGATTGCGCTTGAAATGAGCATCTAGGAATTTCTTAGGATCATGTCTTCTTTTGGGAGCATACCCTAGTTTCAGAGAAGCAATCTTATTACCTAATACTTGAGCCCAGGTGGAAGTAGGGATAGCAACAGGTCCAAGGTTGAAGGGGAATTTGGGCCATCCTCTCCTCTTGGGACCTGTAAGTTTAAGATAAACCCTTTCTACCACAGTCTGGTATGATACTTCCTCAATCAACAGCCTATCTGGAACAATTCTAGGCAGCAGATGAGCAGCATTGCTTCCCCAAATCTTGACAGAGGAGAAGGATTCCCCTACATACCAATCTCCAATTGTAGCAATGAAAAGCTTGGCATCAGCTGAGAAAGCTGGTGCATCTTCCTTAAATATCTTGAGATAAATTGTACCAAGGAAATGATCACAAATTTCATATAATAGAGGCACATAGTTATCCTCCCATAGTGCAGAATGATATATATGAACAGGAGGGGCAACGGGGGTCCAATTCCACCCCATGTTAGGATATTGAAATTCAGCACAGAACACATCCATCACATAGGTTGAAAGAAAGAAAGAGGGTTTCTGTGTAGCAGGGGACTTCTGATACTTTTCAATTGTTGTTTTAAGCCCCAAATACAAAATAGAATCCCAAGAAAAATATTCACCTGTAGTTAAGACACGATGAGCCATAGGAGCCCACTCAGCTTTAAAGATTGAGGAATTAGGAAGGCCATATAGCCGGTAAAGCATAGTTGCCAATAAAAAGTAGGGTTCTTTAAAACATGACACTGGGTATAAGTTGTCAGGCCTGCGCATAAAGCTGGTTGGTTTGTGCATCCAGGATTTGATCATTTCATTGAAATTAAACCTGGTGTTTGCAGACTCCAGGAATGTGGTATTGAGGATCTGCAGAGGTGGTCTGAGGGAAAATGCCTTGGTAAATACCTCAGGACGGAAAGTGGTTAATTGGGAACCCGCGCTATCGTTGAACAAGGGATATTTAGGGTTGGCATGCTGTACTATCCATTTAACTGCATCAGTATAAGGCAGGATGGCAGGTCTGGCAGCAATTGCATGAAGCTGGGAGTTCCTAATTTTCTCGTAGGTCTAGCAATCATTCTCAATGTCGGATAGGTCATCGTTGTCGAATATGGAGAATATTTTAGACCATTCCACCTGGTAGGTTTCAGTGATTTTGCCACTGGTGTCTGAGAAGATGCCAAAATTTGGGTCCTTGTTCAATTGGTCTTTCAGGGCAGTCTTAGAACGTGTGCTGCGCAACATGCTTGCAGACTCGAGAAATTCTGACGAATGAAGGAACAACAATAAAAAACAATCCAAAACGATTAAAACTGTAAAATAATTGAAGAAAGAAACAAATAAAACCAACCTGCTTTAGCTGAAAATGGCGAGCAAAGGACCGCTGGTAAAAATGCACAATAAAAATCAAGCAGCAGGGTAATTTTCCAAATTCAAAAATGATAACGAAAAATGAGAAAAATGACCTATTTAATAAATTGAATGGGTAAAATATGAGCCATCGGATCAAAACCAATGAACGGCTGAGATCAATTCTTGAGATTTGCGGGAAATAAATTGTGGGGCTTGGTTTCCCAGGTATGTACATCATCCCCGCAATCCGTAACTGCGGGTTGCGGGATCAAAACCATGTTTATTGAAAGAAAAGATAATTCCGCAATCCGAAAGTTGCAGGTTGCGGGATTGCAAAGTTCGAAAATTGTATTCAACAGCTTCCTGCAATCTGCAATCGCGGGTTGTGGGATGCGGGAATGCAAACAACCTTTGATTTGAAATAAGATTTCCGCAATCCGCAATCTGCAATTGTGGGTTGCGGGTTGCAGAAATGCAAACGACCTTTGATATGAAATAATATTTCCACAATCCGCAATCCGCAATTGCGGGTTGCGGGTTGCAGAACGAAAAGTTCAACGGAATATTTACACAGTCTTCCCGCAATCCCCATTTGCGGGTTGCGGGATGACAAAAATTCTGAAAATAAAAACAAGGCTCCCGCAATCAGCACTTGCGGGCTTGCGGGTTGAAAAATGACCTTATGGAAGAATTCAAGGCTTCCCGCAGCTTCAGGAAAACAGTTAAAAAGCTAAGAATTTTCAAAGTAAAAATTCTAATTTAAATCAAAACAATGCAAAGGCATGAAGAGGAGTTTTAAAGCTTTACCTTACATTTAAAAAAATTCGGGGCTCCCGTGCTCCATTAGAACATGGGATCTGTTGTACCTACAACATGCTCCTAGTCTACACTCGGGAGATGATCTGGACACATAGTGTGGTAACGCAGGTGGTCGATGTGGCAACGTAATGAGGGATCCTGGGATGGGCCCATTTGATGTCTTTCTCATACAAAACTTCTAGTGATGTATAGATTCGAGAGATATCAGAAGTCAATGGTCAGAGTACAAAGTTGCAACAACAATGATGATGATGGAACCAGAAGAATACATTCCTTGTTAAGAGGGAGTGTTGAAGAATGTAACTTCGGAAGATATTCTTATTGCATTTTGATTGTACTTCCTTCAAGGAATATTCATATTATATTTGATCATGTAAAAAGCCTAAAATAAATCAATTAAAATAGACAAGTCGACCCAATAGGTAAACTGCCCCAAACAATGGGAAAAACTACCCCGGTCAAGTCATCCCAATTAGGGAAGGACAAGTCGGCCTAGTTAGGTAAAAAGGTCACTTTATGATTGGTATAAATAAGGGAGTCGCCTTGCTCATTTTTGCATCACTCACTCAAGCTAGTTCGCATTAGTAGAGAGATAAAGACAAGTTCGCTTGGGAGAAAGAGTAGCTGCATTGAAGACATCTTATTCTTGGGTTTCTTTGTTATCGGGTTATTGTACGAGATTGACATTGTACTTGATGACGAATCTATACTAAAGAAGTTTGTTGGGTTTTCTACCCCAAAAGGGTTTCCTAGGATAAATTGATGTGTACTCTTGTTTATGATGTGCTTGTTTATCTTTCAGTAATCCTATTGTATATGGTTATTGTGATATAATGCAAATTGTTTGAAGATCTAACATAACCATCTCTATAGTATTAAAATTCTAACACCATCACCTTGATTATTTTTTTCGTTTGGAATTATAACATTTTCAGATGTTTTGATCTTAGATCATGTCTTAGTACGAACCACCAATCCCCATCCAACACATATGGGTAAACAAATACTTGGTTGCAATGTTTTGGGAAAACATAATGATCCTTAGTTTCAAACCACCATTTTCTAGAGTTCATACATATTATCCCATTTCCAAGATCTTCCTTTACATTACTTTGGTTGAAGCTATCCCCTCACTTGCACCTAAAAATAGCACATTGAAATATGAGAAGTCAACTTGCATGATATCTTGTTTCTTTACAATGTAACATAACTCCCCCTCTATTAGGTTTTTATCGCAATGGCTAACACTGCTACATTGGTTGAACTTATCCTCCACTCCACAATCTTGTGCAATGTGTTCATTATCTCCATCCTCAGTGTGAAAATCATGTCCATATTCCCACATAGATGGGAACAAATTCACCTGTAAAAATGAGAACAAAGGACAATGTCATATGTCTAATAGCTTTAGCATTTATAAAAACATAATACATGTTACAATTCAAATGTGAATTATATATTGAACGTGGTAATTAGAGAGATTATTACAGTGTTGCTACACCCAATCCCTATGCTTAGTGCATCCTCTTCTCCACGTGAGTAACGACTGGACATGCCATATTTCTCTATGATCTAGTCAGCCACCCAACTATTGGGACAAATGTTTGGAATATTTTCTTTTAAATTATTAGGATAAGGCATGCTTCTACCATTCAATTGTCTGAATTATTTCTTGCCACTGTCCTATTTCCTTCTTTTCTCTTCATACAACACAACCCATGGTTGCAGTTCCTCCATGTTGTAAAGAACGAATTTGTTAATGGAATCAATTTTTGAATCCGTTTATGTATACAAAAATTCAAAACGGATAGTATGAGGTCAAATATATATTATCAACTTCAATGTAGATAGTTTCTCTATACAAATTTGAAAAAAGATAAGTGGTTGACTCTTGATCATGCACCTTTTTCCAGTCATTTGGAATAGCTCCCCTTCCCTTTTGTCCTCATCCCATTGGTCATCCCAAATCACTTCCCTTGGTGTGTCATCAATTTTCTTGATGTACTCACTGGCATAATAGAATGACTTGTATAATATGAACCCCTCTGCCATAAAACCCTCTGGTTTTTCCCTTTGTTAAACAACCCCTTCAATGTTTTCATGTACCTGTCTAAGAAGAACATCCAATGACATCAGAGCACCCCCAACTAATTCAACCTCATTACATAGGTGAACTAGAAGATGGACCTGCAAGTCCATAAAACTCATGGGTAGTTCATTCTCAAACATACAAGCAATCTTGGTTATCTCTTGATTCCACCATGGAATGTTAGTGATTTGAATCTCCTTTTATGTGATCCAACATACAAATGCAAATAATTTTGATATGGCACATCACCGGTCTTGGGGAAATCATTGTTCACACAACTATGCACAATAAAAGGATAATGACACTACAAAATAGACACACACATAATTAATAGCCAAAAAGCTGTGAGTGCATAGCATATTTAACCCACACTACAGAAAAAATAATTGACATACATACCTTTAGAATGTTTATATCGTCGATGATTCAACCGCAACAAATGCCCTTCTACAATGAAGCAATGTCGTAGATTCAACCCATATAAAGAAGTTGTCTTCACACCCAATATAAGATCCTTTGCCATAGAAAATTCATCTTTCTTCAGAATCCATGCGACATAACCTTCTTTAAAAGACCAAGAGGGACCAACCTCTCCTCTACTTTGTTTTCTTGGACAATATCTCTTTTTGTTATTTGAAGAAATAAGATCTCTCCTAACAACCATGTCACTTTTCTTTATGATATGCACATCCATAAAGAAGACAAAACATTTTTGAATATATGCATGGGATATAGTAAGTGCGAAATCTTAAGATGCTCCAATATTGAAGCTCATAAAATAAAGATTTCCTTTTCATCAGAATGGGCATTTTATCAGCATAGGTGTCAAAAAATTCAGGATCATCAAACACAGTTTCCTCATTTGAATCGAACAATTCTGTAATTTATTTCTCCTTCTCTGTGTCATATGCACTCATCCAATTGTTCGATGTGATTATTTCAAGTTTCCAGTTTCTCTTTGGTTTACCATTGAAAGTATATGCAACTCTTCTATAAAGGTGGTCTTCTAGGAAGAATGCCATCGAGCAACCGTACACCGGATTTCATAGGTGGTTGGACCGCCCAGGCTTCATAGAAGTTCCACAACATTTACATCCATGATATTCTTTTGTTACAAGACCTATAATGTTATTGTATATATATCATATTATCGTCAAAAAATATAGTTGCGCCAAATTAAGTATGTTAAATAACGTTAAAGTTATAAACAAATCAATCAACATGCTTACCAGAGAAAACTCCTAGTCCTGGATAATCGTGCGTGGTGTACACACATATCCAATACAACGTAAAAGACATGTCCATTGGGATGGGTCTTCATACATTATATGCATGTATCCCTTCCCGTAATTTCTTAAATTAATCGATCATTGGTTGGAGGTAGACATCCATTCTCTTCACTTGTCTTATACCCAGGACTATAAGAGCCAACATAATATGTTCATTCTTCATATACAACCATGGGTGGGTACTATTATTAAACACTACCACTAGCCAAACATAATATTTGGTGTTTTAGAGGGGATATGGGTTAACTCCATCCATGGCTATGCTCAATTGAAGGCTATGTACTTCATCCTTGAATCTATCGAGCCATGTATCCTCGATATTCTTCATGGCTATTGAATCTATTGGGATTCACATAACTCCTTTCTCAATTCTATGTGATGCATTCCACCCCTACAACACAACTAAGTATTTGCAATGAAAGGGCCTTTGAATCCTTCGAATTATAGGCATGTGCTTCGATATCTTATGAGGAGGACCATGTGCCTTACCCTTGTTTTTAAATTTTGGTATCCATCATGCCCACATTCTAGACATATATCTTTGTTTGCATATTCATCTTTGTATAGAATACAATCATCCGAACATGCATAGTATGATATGTACTCAACACCCAACTTTATCATTATTTTCTTTGACTATGTGTAGTTTTCGGGCAAGACATTATCACTTGGAAGTACTTTATATTTGGGTAACCTACAATTACCAAGCAACAAAAATGTACACGGTCATCAAGCATGCATTAAATCAACCACTTTCAATGTTCATTATGTGTCATGATTTCTTAAAAAATTAGGGGACTTAATGGTTAGTTACCCCAAAAGTGTCGAGAAACATGCGCTTGACATACCATACATGACTTTCAAGTTGTACGGTAACATTGTTGTCCCTAGTTAAGTAGACCTTAATCCATGTCCAAAGAGGGGCCATGCAAGCAGATTTCAGAATTTCGAAGAAGGTATCGATGATATCAACTTCATCCCCTACTTCATTTTGTTGTAATTCATGTAACAACATTCTCTCCATGGCATGAGTATCCCATAAGAAACCATCCATACCAACCTTTATATCATTGCCTTTGTCCCCAACAACTGATGAACTAGTGTTACTAGAGGTTTTGAATTTGTGACTTAGGACATAGTGGGAATTGAATAGGTGGTTGATTCAACCATGCTTGGTATGATTCATCTCCATGTTGTGTTCATTTAATAGCATTCTCTTTACTTGACATTGTAGTGGGGTACAACTGTACATGGTAGACAGGTCACTCGTCATCAAAATCTTGATTGTAAAAATATTTAACATTACATCAATAATACTAGTCACACAATTCATTTAGTATGCTCAAACATTATAGCAAACATTTATTAGAAGCATGGAAAAGAAATTCCCAGTAATAAGCATGCAACCAATGAATTTCTAAAACAAATGTCGAATTAACCAATACATTTACATTAGTTCCATTGAAAATAAAAAATACATTTACTCAATGATCTTTTTCTTAGTCCCCGAGGGGACATCTAATGTTAAATCCAATGCAGACATTTTTTATGAATGGTTGGTGGACTACGAAAGTTATAGTTTATCAACAACTCTTCACCAGGAGACAAACTATGTATTGCATGCAAAACAACAAAATCGATGCCTTCCTTTTCATAATGAACTCATTGTCATTGGAGTGTTCCTCGGAACAATTTGCACTAAATAATGAGGACCAACAACTATTTATGAACCTTACAATGTTCCCATGAATTTGAAGATGAATATTCATGCACATACTATACATGTAAAAGCTATGTTTGTATTTAACAATATTTAAGTAATCAAGTCGACTATAAAGAGGACACAAAATGGCATAAGTGTTATTGATTATTTGGGAGGAACGGATGTATGTGAAAGGATAACAACCCAAGATTTTCACATCTATTTCAGACTTGGGAATCATATAACTATTACCATCAAAGGAGAATTTGGTTTCAACATCGGGCACATGCATGGAAGAAATTCAAGCGCCATACAAAGCATAGTTATAATAGGTTTAGTATTTACTTTGCATATGGATAGGAAAAGAGAATTCATCGCTACCTTCCAACAAATGAACTGACCTTGATGTTTATTTGGAATTTTTTGCGCTCAACTCATACAACTTTTTGGATCTCCTAGTAGAGATGTTTTGGGTAGTATTGATATCATACTTTGGCTCACTAGAAATCTACATTGTCTCAATATAAATAGACAGGTTGGTAAATTTAGGACGAAACTTAGTTGATATGGCTTCCAACTTTTCAAAAAAGGATCATATGGAAGTGTTCCTACGTGTCTTTTCTATATCACATGTTGGATTCTTAATTGTAGTGGGAGGTATCAAATTTCCAACTTTGGGTATTCAATCATTAAGATAATGAGAAAATGTGACACGTTGAGGGTTCTCCTTCAACCCTCTACATTTTGAACAACCATATACTACTGAGGTGTCATAAAAGAGATCCAACTCATGGTGTAGTATCATTAACCCAAGTTGGTTGTTGGAATATGGCATGTTACAATTAGCAGGGTAAATCAACTGACCACTTTTGTTATACATATACCTGCAATATCTTTCTCCTAATAAGAGCTTGCAACATTTTTGGAAGGGTGGAATATCTTGCCCATCCAAACACGATCCTGAAACATGATCCTACAAAATTCAATGAACAATTATTCAAATGCACATGCATAAATAACATAAATTCAATCAAATAAATGAATCATAAATAAAATTTGGACTTGCTATAAATGTTGGGGGAGAACTTGCAATGATATGGAAAGAGCTAAAATATGAAGAATTTCCCATTTAATATTATAACCTTTTTTCCTTGCATTTGGGCCAAAACCATCATCAATATGTGAATAAATTCTTATTATAAAGTTTGGGAAACATAAAACAATCTAACTTCAAACTGAATTTTGAAGGGAATTTAAAAGTTATTGGTGCATTGTATTATTTTGTGATGCATCGATGCATCTGTATATATCAAATGCACCAGTGCACTAAATCATGATACACATCAAAGAGTGACCTCTATTTTTACTTCTGCAAATAAAAACCTTTGCAAAATTTTAATTGTGGAGGTTTGCATTTTCCTTTTGTCGATTAAATTCATCAGCGGTGCATTTTTACATTAAAAATGCATTGGTGCGCCTTACACTGTACAATGCACCATCAAAATAAATTACTAAAAAAACAAGGCGTTCATTCATCATCAATGCGCCCAAATATACATTGAAAAAATGAGTGGGAATTTCTTTTTTTTTAAAGTGTGTTTATAAAAGAAAACCCTAATCCTTATTTCTTTCTTTTGCCAAAATTTATTGGGAAATTTGTGCAAGAGAGGTTTACCAGCAAAGACTTTGGAGTGGGTAGAATTTTTAGAGAGACGCATTTGTAAGTGATCACCATAGGTCGTATAAAAATATGTAGAGGAGTAATTTAGGTATGTGGCTTCATTTTATTAATCATCTCAATCTTTTCCCTATTTGCTTTAAGCAATTTTCACTCCATTCTCAAAAAAATATAAGGGTTTCATATTACCTTTAGTATTGGTGTTGTAGAAATTTCTCCCTACGGATAGGTAGAAACTCTCTTAGGTTAAAGTAGACTTAACTGACTCTAAACTAAGACAAAAAGATAACAAATGCTACCTTGAATTCCTAGATCTAAACAAATATATCAAGTATCACAGTACTGGAAGAAATGAAGGAGATCTGACTGACCTTTACTTTGATTGTTTGTCCTAGTTGTTGCTCCAATTTCCAAGTCCTCGCGAATGAACCTGTCAGAACGAAACCAAGATACAAGCATATACGATCTTCTAGCAACTTGAAATATGAGTTAGAATCTAAATCTATAGCAGAAACAAATCATATGATTGAAACAAGATCAACATACATGATTTGGGAAACAAGACAAGTTATGTTTTATTATCAACTTGGAGTCACTTACAATGGTTGCTTGATGTCCAAGCCAACCCCCAGCTCCAAGTGCTTTCTCCTCTAGTTATCTCCACAAAGATTCAAGATCATAGGTTTGATGTCTCCAAGAGTCCTCCCCTTTGCTCATGGAAGGCCTCTCTCGTATAGTGTGTAGTAGGATTAAGCAACAAGAGAGAAGGATGGATCTTGGAAGTGTTTAGTGGATCAGGCCCACTAATCTGAGAAAGTGAGTTAGGATTGAATCAGGGATACCAATCCTCAAAAATCTCTCGAAAATCAAGATTCCACAAGCCATGGAAAAAAGGCTAAAAAAGGAGTATCGCGCCCCTTCAATTGAGCATAGCGCGGTAGTACCGCGTGGTAGAGAAGGAGAATAGCGCGGTAGTGGGGACTACCACTCCCTTAAGCTTGAGCAAGGCACGGTAGTGTAGGTATATGAAGTCTCAGCTGGGTTGATGCTTGACAGGACAGGTTTGTCTTCAAGGATCATTCATCATTTTTCTCTTATGGGCGTTTTAAGCAGTGGGGGAAGTGTCGTCAACTATTTTTATGGTGACGATGCGACACTGTGAAATTTGGAGGTATAACAATTGGAATCCCTAGCTTTCTTGTTGTTTCTCTTGGTTCCCTCTCTATATTTCACAATAATAGTTTTTTTTCTTTTAAGCAATAGATTTTTAAAGGGTTTCTTTACTTTTTTATGGGGGATTTGGTATCCATTGTAATGGAACCACTCATTCCATTAGATCCCAACCATTGTTGTGCGATACATCCAGGCATTGATTATTGTTGGCGAACAACTTTATTATACAACAGGTGAGGTGACCTTGGCCTTTCATATGCCAAGGTAAGTGACTCCTCATATCATAATTGAAGTTAAATATATTTACAATATTCACAAAGAAAATCCTAACCCTACATATTAGGTTTTCAACGTTCCCCCTTGTATCCAAAGGGGTGTTCGTGAGCCCAATCATCCTTCTGAACTTTTCAAGCTTTTATCTTCCAAATGCTTTGGTGAAGATGTCTGCAATTTGCTTATTTTGGGAACAATGTCTTAAATGAATTGTCCTGGCCTCTACATCATATCAAATCATATGGTACTTTATGTTGATGTGCTTAGTTATATCATGGAATCTGGGATTCTTGGCCAACTTGGTTGCAGAGGAGTAGAATTCACTTGTTTCTCCTACAAATCTTCAAGTATTTTCTTGATCCACACAATCTCCTTCATTGCTTCTGCAGCAACCACATATTATGCCTCTGTTGTGGAATTTTTTGGAACCAACTATTTGCATGATCTCCAAGAGACAACTATTGATCCAAGACTCATGAGGTAACCTGAAGTAGACACTCCAATTTATTTGTCACCATCAAAGTCTGAATCAGAATATCCAAACAATTTGAAGTCATTCACCTTAAATACTTGAGTCCAAAATCTTGAGTCCCCTTCAAGTATTTTAGAACTCTTTTGGCGGTAGACCAATGTCATTCACAAGCTTTTTGCAAGAACCTAGAAAGGATCCCAACAACGAATGAGATATATGGTCTAGTAGTGGTAAGGTAGATAAAACTCCCTATAAGTTGTCTTTACTTGGTTGCATCTTCAAATTCATTCCCTTCTTTTGATGTGAGTTTCAAGTTTTCTTTGATTGGAGTGGAGAGAGGATTACATTATGTCATGTCAAACCTGTTCAACAATTCTCCAATGTACTTCTTATGGGAGATGAATATATATTTTGGATTTTGAATTACTTCAATTCCCAAGTAGTAGTGAAGATGTCCCAAATTTTTCATCTCAAACTCTTTCTTCAACTCTTTCTTTATGGATGCAATATAGCCTTCTTTGTTCCTTGTCATCAAAATATCATCTACATACACCACAAGATATACAATAGATCTTCCAACTTTATTTACAAATAATTTTGCACCATTAAGATTAAAATGTTTGAAATTTAATTTATGAATATGCTTGGCTAACTTTCTGTACCATGCGCGAGGTGCTTGTTTCATGCCATACAATGACTTAAAGAGTTTGCACACCTTTTTTATTACCCCTTCACAACAAATCCTTCTGGATGAGACATGAAGACATTCTATTTCAAGTCTTTACTGAAGAAAGCAGTCTTAGCATCCATTTAATGAACTTTCCACCCATTTTGTGCAACCAAAGACAATAAAGTACGGATGGTAGCCCCTTTTTCTATGGGGGAGAAATCCTCATCATAGTCAATGCCTTTCTTCTACATAAAACCTTTTTCCACAAACCGTGCCTTGTTCTTGTCAAGTGAGCCATATGATATGTACTTTTTCTTGTAGAACCACTTGTAGCCAATTGGTTTGGTTCCAAATGGAGGGTCCACCAACTTCCAAGTCCCATTCTTAATGAAAGCACAATACTCATTTTGCATGGCTTCTGTCCACTCGTCACGAGCAACAACTTTATCAAAGGAATTAAGTTCAAGGTTAGTAGATAAATTCATTTCATAATCATACAATACATCTAAATCATCTACATCACCTAAATTTGAATTATATACATCTCTTCCATCTTCTTGTCCAGTTGAACTTTCTGTGAAGGTCCATATTTCTTAGCTAGTGGTGCTCTATTCTCTTCAATATTCAATCTTTCAATCCTCTCAATGACATAATCCAATTGAAATTCATGTTATGTTGAAGTGGCAAGAACTTCTTCATGAGGGGGTGATGGTGCATTATATTATTTTCTGACTCATCGATGTATCTGTATATATCAAATGCACTGGTGCACTAAATCACCTATGTTTTTGCCTCTGCAAAGCAAAACCTCCACAAAAATTTAATTGTGGAGGTTTGCATTTGTATTTTGATGATTAATACTTTAGTGGTGTGTTTTTAAATAAAAAGTGCACTAGTGAGCTTTATAATGTATAGCACACTGATAAAAGTAAATTACAAAAATAACAAGGCACGCATTCAGCATAAATGCGCCGAAATATCCAATGAGAAAATGAGCGGGAATTTCATTTTTCTAAATGTGTGTTTATAAAAGAAAACCCTAATTCTTTTTTCTTTCTTTTGCTAAAATTTAGAGGGGAGATTTGTGCAAAATAGATTTACCAGCAAAGACTTTGAAATGGGAAGAATTTTTTAGAGAGACAAATTTGTAAGGTATCACCATAGGTCACATAAAAATCCGCATAGGAAAAATTTAGGTATGCGACTTCATTCTATTGATCATATCAATCTTTCCCCTATTTGATTTAAGCAATTTTCACTCCATTCTAAAAAAAAAGGGTTTAATAGTTAGCTTCAATATTGGAAGCCCCGGTTGTCTTGTTGTTTATGTTGGTTCCCTCTTTATATTTCACAAGAATATTGTTTTTCTTTTAAACAATCGATTTTTATAAGGTTTATTTACTTGTATATGGGATGTTTGGTGTCCATTGTAATGGAACTACTCATTGCATTGGATCCCCAACCCTGTCGATGTCAGTTTGTTTTTAAAAAAGTGCTTTCACAGTGCGCACTATACAGGAAAATCGCACCGGTGCATATTTTCCTGTCAAGTGCATCGCTTAGTTTAAAATGTAAATAACAATGCTTTTAATATAAAAACATCATGTTTTAAATTTTTTCATGGTTTCGGTAGTGCACAATAAATTATAATGGGACATCGATGTGTCTATTACTTTATAGAGCACCGTGTGAATATAACAATTTGTTTTCTAAGGAATAATCTCCCAAAAAAACCTCTGAGTAAATCTGCATGATTCATAGACGGTGAACGGGATCTATAGTCTGCCTTAATTACAAATCCTAACCTGATAGCGACATAGAGTGAGGCCCCCAACACTCACATAGATATCCAGCTCGAGGACTTGACCCCATTACCTCTTATTTGTAGCTAACAACACTCAACCACTCGAGCTAGCCCACCAAACTAAATGAACATAACAATTTGTAAAAAGACATTTTCAAATTTGTAACAACATGATAATCATATACTAGTGTGTATATGTATGTATAACGCACCAGTGTGTATTATTTTTTCTTATGCACACTGAAAGCTTATTTTGTAAGAAATACTTCATAATTTCTACATCTAATGATTCTTGTTTTTTTTTTATAGAAGATGGCTGATAGAAATTGAAGGAAAACAACTTATGGTAGCAAGTGCGATGATAGCTCATCCCAACAAGAGAACAAGACAAGCTCTTAAATTGTATAATATATTTGAATTTTGTAGGTTTAAATTAATGATGTGTATTGGTTGATGTGTGTCATGTAGAGAAAATACTTGAAGAAACTCGATAAGATTGTTTGCAATTTGGGTGCAAAAAATGTAAAAGCTTTATGGAAATGTTGCAAAGAGAGGAATTAGGTGGATCAAAAGGTAATCAACTTGAAATTTTTCTTCAACTTTTAACTAAAAATGAATTTCTCATTCACGTGGTTTTCACAGACGTTCATGTTTGAGAAATTGGAGAATCTGTGTGGAAAATTGAACCTCGACATTTGGAGAATCTATGTGAATTTTTTATCGCTAAATGTTTTAAACACTCGATTTTACATTTTTTAATGTTATCAAATAGCGAGGGAACGAAATGTCATCTTGAGAAGATAATAATTATTAAGGATGTAAATGATCATGACTTGGTCCTCAATTTGTCTAAAGTCGTGTTGGAAGTTGACGAGAGGGGGAATTTTTTTATAAAACTACAAGGGATATAGTGGAAATAATGCATAGACGTAATTTCAATTTACAGTACAAAAATCAATCCATTTACTCCAAGAATTAGATTATATATAAACTGTAGCAATCGTTTCTAGATCAATTTCCAATGAGACCTGTGAGACTTGCAATAGCAAAAACTTACAATAAGAAAAAACAAACATTTAAAAGTATTATTACTAAACATGTTTTCTATAATATGTCCCAAAATTACCAAATTATTTTTTTTCTATATTTACTTTCATGTTTACTTAAAAATATATATGTTTGTGTGTGTGTGTTGTGCTTTTCATTTTTTAAGAATATTATGAAAATTCCAAAGGACAGACGAGGGGAAAACCAAAACATGCCAGTGGGGATGTCCAAAAAAGTGTACAAGGAGATGGTAAAAAAATGAACATAATTGCATCTTAGGAGGAGCCACCCCAACAACAACATGCATCAAAGGTATGTAATCATTGATTTATTCGTTTATGTACATTGAGTTCAATTATCACATGAAATACTAATTTTCAATTGTTTTGTTGCAGAAAAGAAAACAAAAAGAAATCCATTCAGCACAGAAGACATGACGACAAAGAAGAAAAGCATTGATCGCAAAGTTTGTGAGTACTTACGTTTTCGGTCTTATCTAAGATTTCATATTTGTTATGATCTTTATATTTAAATCATTAATTTACATTTTCCCATGGATGTATTCTAATAGGTGCTAACATATAAAGAAGAATCGTCCAAATAATTGATTGACATTGGGTTAAGTATGGGTTGTGAGTATATGATGAAGTATCAAGGGTTAATTAAACAATTTGTAAGTAACTATGTTATTTAACTTCCCTCATTTCATAACAAATGGAATAACATTAAACTTTTATATTAAATATATATATGCTTTGTCATGGCACATTAAACATACATGAAACAAATTATGGAGTGGAGAAAATGGAAGAGATTTTGAGAGATGGAAAGGAGCATGGCTTCGAAAGAATGTGTATTGTTTATGAAATGTTGATTGTTATGGTATACTTTTTTTATTTATCTAATCTTGTATATTCTACTATATCAATGTAAATATTTTTTTCATAGAAAAAAAAACGTAATTTTATTTCATCTTTCGAGTACAAAATTACATTTGATAAGCTTCACTCTTGAAGAGTATAATTGTTGTTAGGCAATAGCAGAAACGGACCAGAATCTGTGTCCCTGAGAAAGTACGGTATAAAAAAATAGTACATTAAAAGTATCATAACAATCAGACCAGCCATGAAAGACAAAGCCCTAAATCAGATCAGCCAAGATTGGCTCAAAAAAAAACCAATAGAAAAAACCAGGTCATAATGAGCTGAACAAAAAAAAACCAAAATTTAAATGACGCCGCATGAATAATAAAGATAAAACTGAACGCCTGGTGTGAATAGGGCTACCGATTCCGAAGCATGAACGCCTGACCAAGGATCAGTCGGCAAGGTTTGTAGCCGCCGCTGTCAATGGATATGAGGCCCGTAGGTTTCAACGACTGCCCCACTACCGTTGCATCCATCCTGTGCACTGTCGACGTATGCCATTTTTTCCATGCCCTGGAGCAGCCATCCGCTCGTCGTCACGCCGTCAATGTCGTGCCAGGCCACACTGCCGACTACCTCCGCTATCGTGGAACACACTGTAACCGGCGCCGCCGCCACTAGATCACCCTGCTCGCAGCTCCAATGGGTTGCTGCGTAAAGGTCGCCCTCTCTCCAAACTCAAGAATCTATCATGCTCCAACATTCATCAGGGACAGGTATCTACACGGGCAAGAAAGAGAGGAGGAGGCCATGGAAGGAACTGTCACCTACCCAAATTCTGAAAATATTATTATTATTGGCAAAATACTTTATGTTAATTTTAATTACAAAGTTTTGTAATTATGACCAAGTTTGGTCAAGGATGAATGTAATTATTGAATTATTATTATTTAATAAATTAAAGTAGGAGACAAACACCCAAGGGAACTGTTAAATGAGTGTTCACTGACCCACTAGGAGGAATGGAAGCTGTTAGAAGGTATGGGACAGATGGCAGCAATTGCACTTCACCACTAGTTGTTGGTTATGGGACAACTACCCCTACAAATGTGGCATTATCCCCCAGGTGGAGGGAGTGAGCAGGCAGCTCATTTAATGACCAGTTAACAACTGAAAGGCCTAGGCAGCCTACATAAGGCAAATTCGAATTGAGTGGGCAGCTCTTACACAATATTTTCTGTAGAAATATTCCTCATGTGCATCAGGTGGTCACTGAGAGATTCAAATAGGGAGGCTATGTGAGAGTGCAACTGTAAGTCTGCAAATTATTCTGAGAAGGAGAACTAGAGGTGCTGGTGCAGGTCCCTTTGACTGCTAAGTCTTTAAGAGTGGATAACTAATGCTACTGCAAGTTGAGGTCCTAAGCTTCTAAGTTTCTTCCTCCTGGTGGTTCAGTGAACAGGCTCGTGGGTCCTAAGGCAAGTAATTGGCTGTCTTCAGGAATTGGTTGGGTGGAACAGGCTCCTTGGGCTGTTTGTTTCCCTACAGATTAACCAAGTTTTGTTGTTTCTTATTTTTGTTTACAGTTTAATATTTCTGTTTAGTAAAATTTTAAAACTCTGTTTTGTAAAGAATTTATTTTCTGATTTATGTTGAATTCTGAATGATAAGCTTGTTAAAGATTTGATTAGAAAATCAACTCTATATTTTTCCACATGTTGTTATTTGCATCCTACTCTAGTATAGAGAAGCAAATTAATGATAGATGAGAGATAGGTAGATTGCCATTGATTGGACAAATAATTGTAGTAAGTGCTATGTTTACAATTCTATCCTATATCTAAAACACAGTAAAAATCCATAGTATAGTATCGACAGTAATATAGGATTCTCTTATTATTTCATGAAATAAAAATATAGTCTAACTTTTGTATAGTCATCTATTTTCTCTTACCTCTATTCATTTAAAATAGCAAACAAATGCAATTAAAAATCATACATGTCATGTTTTTCCAAGTAATAGTATTTCCAAGGATTTTAACAGCTGCAAGAATTAATCAATATATAGTTATCTTATCTTTTTACATACTTTATTCCTTCACTAAATTTTTCCTATTTTGATTTCAATTACCGATTTATCTTTTGCAAAAAAGTATCAAACCCTAAGAATTTCCAAACCCTAACTAACATTCAAGACTACTACATTATAGTAAACTTCAATTAGTAGAATGCATTTTCTGTATCTTTACTTAACAACAGGTTATAACTCTAGTAAGAAAACATGGACAGTTCTTGGAAACATTCACATTATACAAGTGGGGAACCAATTCTTGGTTTCGAATACTTCTGTTTACACAAAGTGTTTAAACATCAATATTTTTAAATCGCCGAAAGTAAAAGTTAGACAAACCCTAGCACAGGCCCAATGGCGTTTGAAAGTCTCAGGTAGGGTATCCTTTGTAAACGAAAACTAGAATATGGAGGCAAAACCTTCACAAAAACTTTTAATAGTAAAAACTACTTCAGCTATTTTTTCCAATCATGATTATCAAACAACGAAAACGATGTACAGGCATATAAGTATGCAAGCTTTAAACTCTCGGCCAACATTCGAATACTAAAACATTAACATTTTTCATTATAAAAACATTGTTTAAAAAAAAAAAAACCACAGTCCATCTATTCGTTTACAGAAACGATTTCACCATCATAACAATTATCATCAAAAACACTTTGCTTTTATATCTTCATCGACGAATGGGAATCTCAATATTACACAGTAAATCTAGTAGTTTCAAACTACTGTAACAATCAAATGACGAGGGTTTACCCCTTAGAGTTTACAATACCAAAAACGAGTTACATTTCCACTAAAATTTTACAGTAGACACTGCATCAAAACTACTAGCCAGCACGATAGTAGAGCTAGGAACATAGTATTACTGTCCACAAAGTTCTTGGACAAAAACCGTGTCAAAATCCAAATACCCAAAACTGTGTCAAACACCATTCATGGACCTCAACTGACAGAATGACCAACGAGGTAAGGAAACCACCGAAGCTTACCGGTGGACACGCAAGACTCCTCCATCATCTTCAAGAGAATGGTTCTCTGACGAAGGCTAACCTGCCACAAAGACAACACATTGGTTAAACAATATTTCCACATTACGTATGAAGGCTTGTAAAACAAAGAGATGGGTAAGAAAGATTCTTACCTTCGTATCAAAGAGACTTTCCTGTAGACAAGATTGACGAAGCCAACGTCCAGCTCGGAAAAACGAGAATTCTAGTTCTGAGAAACAACAACGATTACCACGTACCGAGGTTCGAAACCAGTGCCATCGCTCAACAAAGAACTTAGATAAACATCTCTCAGACTCATACAGTGAAATAAGTTGCAGGCTCAACCCTTCAACAAATAAACCACTGCTATTTTTCACTACCTTAGCTCGGCTTCTTAAAAACAGGACTGTCACTTACAGGTTGAATGCACAGAGGTCATGGGTTCGAACTCGGAGAACTTACCACTAGCAAACCCTAAAACTCCTCGTCCTATCGGCCTCTCTCCCAAACCATTACCTAGCAAAATGAATGCCGAGAAACACGTTCAAAGTTGTTGTAGTATGCAAATAGGGTTTTTCATTACAATCTCAAGGTTTCACATATCAACGGTGGAGATTATTGCCAATCGGGCGTATTGGAAAGTGGACAACCACCACATTTATTACTCTATTAATTGTTACAACCACGAAGTGCCAAATCAACAGTTCAATGGGTAAGGATAGTTACAGGTAAGACTCGTATCACGTGTTTTATCAAACTCCTTCACAAATCCTTAGCCATGGTAGCATTACACTCGTGTTTCCACTAATTACCACTGTCAAGAGACTTCAATGCCAAGACCAGGACCGGCGTCGTGACACAACCCTTCTGTACTCAATACTCATTACGATGGTAACACCTGCCATGTCACAATCTCGACATTAAATGCATTACATATCATTCCATTGTTTTAATAATATCAAAGGGATGTTGAATGAATTTGTTTGTATAGGTTGACTATGGGATATATTATACATTCCATAAATCTTCATAGTTTGCACCATCAATTAATTCATATAGTTCTCAAATGAGTGATACCTAGAATACATAATTGACATGTTAATCCAAATAATATTCTATAGTTAGGATTTTTTTATATGGTTTTACATAGTTTAAATTGTTACTAAACTTCAAGTAGAGTTGAATTAAAAGTCTAAATTCATCATAACATTTCATATGGTATCTTTGCATAGTTTCAAAGCCTACACACAGTCAAGTATCCATAGATCGATGCATATTACATTAATGGTTGGAATAGATAGTAGAAGTATCATCATAATACTTAGTTTTTGTATTTTAGCCTTATCATAACAAGCCATAGACAGAAGCATTTTGTTAACATATTCATTCTGAAAGAAGTATCGATTGAAATTATGCTAATGTTGTAAGATGAATACATGTTCAAAAACATCATATTTAGAACAGATAAGAGATCCATACCTACAGCAAAGAGTTACATAGATTTCTTTAAAAACATTGACGGCCATTGAAATTTTTAAATACTCTTAACACCTGTTCTGTCGCTTTTGCTCTTACCTGTGAATCTGCGCATGAAGGACGGGTACAAATGATTTAGCTAACATAGCTAAGTAATCCTCGGGGCACCTCGAGGGACCCCTTTCATCATCAATAAGAAACAAGTTGTTAGTACCCTCTCAAAAGAACTCTGTCTTAAAGAGATATTACAAACGAAAATAATTTAGCATCTTAATCGTTATAAAAGTATGATGTGTCACTATCTTAAAATGACATTGGTTAAAATGACACAATAGTTAAGTTGTTTTCTACATTAATAATCTTGTTATTTAATACTGTTTTAATAAGCATTTATTACTTCCGCATTTGCATTTTAACATTAAATGTTGTTTATAAAAGTTTTAAATTTTTACGAAATTATGGGATGTTACAGGAACCATGGCCACCGAAGTAATGTGTTGCAGACTCTCAAACCCTAGAAGTCCTTGGATGGTGTATGTTATTTTCATATCAATGTAGATATACTTATTACCTTATTACACTTTATTTATGTGTTTGTAGATGGAACATGAAGAGGAGGAACATAAAAAACAATCCAATCGACAAAACACTTGATTAAATAAATCAAGTACAATATTGCATACAAGTGTGAAGAATTGAGGTATGCACACAGCTCAAGTGATGACAACAATTCAAGTCATGAATGACAGTCAATATAATTGAATGTTACTGCAAGTTGTATGTTTTGGAATATTTGTCTGTGAAAATAAAGGATTTTGTTTAATGTACTCAACAAATTGTACTAATTGCAAGAGAGCATGTTACCAATAGGTGTAACAATTACATATTGACATTTTGTTTAATGTATTGGACATATTGTCCTAGTCGGATGCTGGTAGGTTACCAATAAGTGTAACAATTACATTTTGGTTGCATTTTGGTTGCATTTTGATTATTGTGGACCTTTACGTTGTCCTATTTTGTATGACGATGGATCTCTTATACATATATATAATAAAATGGGTTTCTTATTTCATTGCAATGTCCATTGTCATAAAATGTTGCATTATTGATTAATTAATATATGGATGATTTACATTGTTACAAAAAAATGTGTAATCGGTTGGATAACACATTAATGCAATCATTATATCAAAATGCAATAATTAAAATATAAAAATCAATATCATAATAAAAAATATTTGATTTTGAGTGAAAAAAGAAGTGGTCATATTCTCTTGGGGTGTAGGACATACTACCAACAATTATGTCGAGATCCATGCCCTATATTTTGGATCGGAGCTATCTTCATCCTTGGAAATATCTCACTTGAAGATCTTTGGGGATTCCCTTCTTGTTATAAAGCAGTTTTGTAATTGTTTCCTCCAGTCTCATGTGATTCAAAATCATATTCTAAATAGAATTTAGCAGAATCTCCGTCGCATTGAAGAGTATTCCTTTTGGCATATCCAAAGTCATAATAATATCCTTGTTGATAAGCTAGCCAATGAAGCTACACAATGGGACAAAGGTATAATGGTGATGAATAATGACCCTCCACTGAGAAAGTGGATCCCGTAATCTAAATATGTCAGATTTATGTTTTTGTAATCACTTCTTAAGTAACATTAAGGAGGAGTGTAAAATGTTTTATTTTTCAATTCTAAATAATTAGAAAAACAGGGGTTTATGCATGAACGTTTGGTGGCACGTGCCCATGAAATATCGTGGTTGATCTCAAATATTCCACCATTTATTTCACACACACATTACATCTTGTCTCTACATGCCCTTGGCTCCTTACAGCATGTCTGTTATGACACTCTCGAAGGTAATTATGGAGTTTGTGGTTGAATCCTAGGGAGCAGTTGGGATAAATATAGAATGGATATGGGTATCTAATTTTTACCTTGGCTTATCATAGGCCTCGTCGCTTGGTCTCAATTTGGTTGCTACATTTCTCTTGTGGTTTGGTATTTGCTTCAAGGTGGTAGAGTCTTGGTCGTTGGGGAAACAAGTTATAGGTTTTGTGGTGGACATTGGGTGACTAGAGTCTGATGCACACACAACTGCTCCATGGTGCAAGTATTAGGGCTTTATTGTTTATTCCTTATGCCGAGGTAGGAATGGAGGGCACCCAGGGTGGTGTGTCAAACATAATGCATGCAATGGGGGAAACTGGTTGTATGAGGAAGATGTTGTGCCGATTCGGGGAGCAATTTACGAGAATTGAGCACATGTTAGAGAGACTTAGCTGTCAAGTTGAGATGGAGGAGTATTTTTGTGGTCGTTTGGAGAATGGGATGGAGATGCTTGAAGGGAAATTGGCACAGTTTTCCCATGATATAGATCCACATCAGCCCCTAGTCCAGGAGCTTGTGTTTGATCGTCACTCCAATGTAGGGGATTCCACCAATTCCAACCCTACGGAAATTAAAACGGTGCAACGGACTGCCTTAGCCAAGTTTGAAGGCTCTAGTGCTCCACCATTGGAGGATGAGGAGTTTAATCGGCATGTTTAAGGTCTTTCTTGGCCTGCTTTGTTTAAGTTAGCTTATGTACTATCACTATGTTTTGCTTTTAAGTCGGTTTGTAAGAATTTATAGGAATCATACTTTTTGGTATTTACAGTTTCTTGTTTGAATGTATATGGTTGAGGTATTTTTAAAGTTCTTGGTTCTTGAGTAGGGAATTTTGTATTTGAATTGTATTGCTAACCATTTTAATATAGTCACCTTATCTATTTATGTTTTAAAAAATCATTTTGAGATAATTAATTGAAATTTTGTAAAAATACAATTAATTAAATATATACACATATCAATGCATTGTATTCTTTTCAATTCACTAGATGATGTGTGCCATTAAAATATACACCTTCACATTTGTATGTGTCATATGCATCGGTGCGTATTAATTACATTATCGCATAAGTGCTAACAATTGTGAAAAAAACATCGTTGCTTTAAATGACATAACATATGATTATATTTATCTTTCCAAAATATTATGGTACACATGATTAAGCTACACGTCAGTGCTTTAAATATAATATACACACCAGTGCTTAGTAACAAAGAATGGCATCGACATCTCACCTCACATGTTTGAAATTTTGTGTCCATGTGGTGCACATGGGAAATATAGGAACCAATGCTTTTGTATGTACAATACAAAGCTCAATACGCATTGACACTTTATTTAGGTGTATGAGCATCGGCTATTTTAAAACGAAAAGAATAGACTAGTGCATAAAAATTATATCAACATCAATGTGCCCTAAAAAAAATCGACCTAGTGCATAATATTTATACAAGCATCGGTGCATCATATAAAAAAAAAGATGGAACCATTGCATAATAATTATATGAGCATAGGTGCGTATGTGTTTATGTGTGCACCGATTCATGTATTAAACATGCACCGGTGTGTGTTACCAATACGAGCATTGAAAAACGAAACCTCCACTAAAACCTTCGCACACCCAAAAAAAATTGTTACGGGGAATATCCATTAAAACTTCTGCTAAAACCTCCACTACCAATTGTGAAGGTTGTAGTAGAAGTTTTTATTTTTATTTTTGCCCAATCTTGTAACACTAAAAATGTTTGCTACAAGTTTTTCTTGTAGTGGTAGGAGGCCCATGCCACACTTCCAACAACTAAAGTGTATGTCCATATTCACTTGTTGTAAAGGTTAGTAAGGCTTAGTCTGATTGGTCTTATTGTGAAAATTAAATGTCAATTCACAGTTATGGAGATTGGATACTGTGTTTGTTCCTATCCACTTTTATTGCAAGATCTTAGATAATATGTGTATTCATTTCCTTGACCTAAGGTGTAGTGAGGCCATTCCCACTATAGATGTAATGCTTATGAACTCAATGTAGGTCCAAGTTAATACTACTCTGATTTTGGATTGGAAAAATATTCCCATCCATAAATGATCCCTTATAACTACAGTATGTCCTATTTCTCTTGCAGTGTCGGTACTTTCTCTTTGGACTATGTCTATACTAAGGGAGGGAATGCTAGAAATATTATTATGTTAGTGCAACATGGTTGTACTAGTCTAAGTTAAATTTAAAAAGAATTATATTATTGTTTGTGAGTAAATGAGTTGTTATAACAACTCACCTAATATGGAATCCTTAGATTAGGTTTAGTTAAGTGAAAATATGATCAAATGAGTGAGAATAGTAAGAGAGAACCACATTCTCTTATATTATAAGAGCAAGAAAATTGCATAAGTATCTCTACATTAATGAATAAAAATATTGAAGTTTGGAGTACACATTCTCTATCCTTTTATTGTTGCATCTCTCATGTTTCACAGCATAAGGGATCATAATGAAAGCTTGCTTACACAAATTAAGAAGTTAAATAATGATAAGAAGTAAATAAATGAAAAATTAGAACAACTTACCAACAAAGAAGCATTGATTAATAAAGAAACAATGATTGATCCAATTAAAGTAGAAGTCAAAATGAAACCCTAGCGCTCTGCTCTAGCACTCTGCTACAGCCTGCGGCTCCCCTACGTTTGCCTGTGGGCTCCTCTTGATCCGCATCCATGGACCTGCCTCCTAAAGACCGCAAGTGTCTCTTGGATGCGGCCTTTCGCTCTCTGGTGGCTTCCACTCCCCCCCCCCTCCTGCTCCTTGTGATCACTCAGATGCCAGTTTCATTAAACGTGCGGCTGCACCCTGTATCCAGATCCTGTCGACAACTTCGAAACTTAAAGCTTTAGCTCTAAATGAACGTGGATTAATCAAGAAATTTACTGGGATCTGGCCTTCCCCAAAGTCGATGGATGCCTGGATTAACAAAAACTGGATGCCTCTGATCTCCGGTGGCTTACAACAATGCTTCTGCGGTAAGGGTTATTTTATTTTCCTCTTTGAAAACAAAGCTGATAAGGATCTTATTTTTCAAAGTGACCCGTACTTCATGGGCCCTCGTGGCCTCTACCTAAACCGTTGGAACCTTTCTTTCGACCCGGAGAAAGACGTTCCTTCTGTTGTCCCTGTTTGGGTTCGTCTACCCCATTTTCCTCTACATTGTTGGGACGATGATACCCTACAAGCCATAGGAAACGCTCTCGAAAAATACATTGATAAAGCAGAGCCTAAAGGACCTCTCTTCGCTTGCACCAGAATTTGTGTCGAGCTAGACTTGGAGAAAGGTCTACCAGAAGAAGTAAACCTGCAAATGGACGGATGGGAACACCTGCAAAAGGTCAACTATGAACAACTACCATTTAAGTGCAAAAAATGCCATGAATATGGACATTTTGTCAAAAATTCCCCCAAAATGGTTCAGGAAATCTCAAAGCAACCTCAAGAGGATGGATGGCAGCAACTCAAAAAGGGGAAGAAGACCTCAGTTTCCCCCCAACCCACCAAAAGCTCTCATCCCCCTCTCGCCAAAGGAAAAACACCAGAGAACAAAGAGGCCACGAATGTCAACAGCTTTCAAGATTTGCAGGTTGAAGAAGGAGAGATTATTATCTCGGAGGAAATCCTAGAAGAACCAAATAAAGAAAATGCAGAAACTTCCAGTATTCCTGAAAAAGAACCGAATGAAGAAAATCTCGGAGGATCTACCACCCCAGGTGGTTCATGGGCTGATAAGGTAAAAAGCAAGTTTGTGCCATCAATCTCATCCATGGATGTCTCCTCTGATTCCCACGAATATGGGGAACCAGTGCAACCTCCAAATACCAAAGGTGGGAAATCACATAGGTATCACATAGAACTAGAAGCGGAAAGAGAAATTGAATCGGGAAGACAAAAAATCCTTGAAGACATGAAGATTATATAGCAATCCAAACCTCAAACCAGAGCGAAAGAAGGTAAGTCCCGAGAAGGACCTAATCCAGCAAAGAAGTAATGTTTGCAGTCTCTTGGAACTGCAAGGGTCTTGGTGGACTGAATAAAGTGGAAGTAGTTAAAAATACGATAAAAACTGAAAAGACGGACCTTGTATTACTCCAAGAGACTAAAATGCAGAGCGCTGAGATCTTAGCCATCTCAAGTTCTATTTGGAAAGAAAGTCAGGGAAATGCTAGTAGTGCCTGTGGAGCTTCTGGGGGTATAGCTACCCTCGTCTCCTCTAAATTCTCAATTCTCTCATCCGTTGAAAACAGCCATTGGCTTCTCACTCAAATAAAAGAAAAAGACAACAGAAACTCCATTTTTGTTTGCAATGTGTATGGGCCTATACACCACAGGGATAAAATCAAATTTTGGGAAGTCCTCAGAAATCTCAAAGATAGCATGCATGAGGAAAAGCTTATTATTGCCGGCAACTTTAATGTCACTAAGTCTCAGAAGGAGAAGCGTGGTGGAAAAATAGTTCATGACCCCTTTGGGGAAAAGCTTGAAGACCTTCTTCTTGATTTGGATCTCATTGAAATTCCACTTAAAAATGCCAAGTATACCTGGAGCAATAGGAGGTGCGGCGTTGGATACATCGCGGCAAGATTGGATCGCTTCCTGGTAAGTTCATCTTTTTTTCATTTTGATTTCATTATCAGCTCCTTCACCATCCCTTGTGCTTCATCCGATCATAAGCCTATTGCCCTCTCCATCTCCCCTCTTGAAAACCTTGGGCCTATTCCCTTCCATTTCAACCCCATGTGGATTCAAACCCCCGGCTTTTATGATGTTGTTCAGCTTGCGTGGAACATGAACTTCTGTGGTTCCCCCAGTTTCATCTGGGAGTCCAAACTCATAGCTGTAAAGTGTGAACTTAAAAAATGGGCCAAGACTTCCTATAAAAACCCCTATGGCACGAAGTTGTCTCTCCAATCCAAACTTAACAAGCTACAACAAAAAATGGAGTTGGAAGAAGTCACGACTGCCCTTCTCAATAAAGAGAAAACTCTAGAATTGGAAATTCTTATGATGGCCAAGCAGGAAGAGGAAACCTGGAGAATTAAATCCAGGCAGTTATGGCTTAAAGGAGGAGATAGCAACACCAAGTATTTTCACAACCAAACCAAAGCTCGCCACAGTCAGAATGAAATCGGGGAGATAAAAAACAACAATGGGGAATGGATCAGAGGGCAAGAAAATCTCAAACTGCTTGCCTATAATTACTACAAGGAGCTCTTTACGGACAGTGGAGAAGCTGATCCGGATGCTCAAGCTGATCTTCTAGAAGGGATCCCAAATCTGATGCCGAAAAATGTTAACAGAGATCTTGCAAAACCAATTCTGGAGCATGAAATAGAAAAATCCATATGGTCTCTACAAAATGACAAGGATCCTGGCCCTGATGGCTTTACCATCAATTTATATCGGGTATCTTGGGACATTATCAAAGAGGACCTGAAGCGCATGCTAAACTGGACCACAAAAAAAAAATATAAAATTGGAGGGGCCACTAACTCCTCTTTCCTTGCCTTAATCCCCAAAGATAAAGCTCCCAGCTCCATGAGTCGCTCCAGGCCAATATCCCTCTGTAATACCTCCTACAAAATCCTCGCTACCAGAATGAAAAAAATTATGGGAAAACTCATCTCCGATTCCCAAAGGGGATTCATTGCGGGTCGCCAAATCCTAGATAACATTATTATTGTCCAAGAAACCATTCATTCAAGTATGGAAAAAAATCATCAAGGCATGGCCATCAAGCTAGATATGGAAAATGCATTTGACAGAGTAAATCATGGCTTCCTTTTCATGGAAAAATTCGGCTTCTCTGCAAGGTTTGTGAGGTGTATCAAAGCTTGTATCAACTCCCCTTGGATATCCCCTCTAGTCAATGGCAGACCCGCAAACTTCTTCTCATCCACTCGTGGTCTGCGACAAGGCTGCCCCTTGTCCCCTTTTCTTTACCTCTTAGTTGCGGAATCCTTGAGTAGAAAACTCCACTCCCTTAAAGCCTCTAGAGACCTCAAATGAATCAAAATTTTCAAAGGGGTTAGACCTATTAATCATTCCCAATTTGTTGATGATACAATCCTACTTGGAGGAGCTTCTACCATTATTGCAACCAAGTTCAACTAGGTCCTTGAGTCTTTTCTCAAAGCCTCCGATGGAAAAGTGAATTTTGAAAAATCCAAGATCTACAGTTGGAACTGCCCTCATAGGACACTTATGAGAATAGCTAGGATCTTCGGTTTTGAAGGTGTTAAAGACTGGAACTCCTTTTCCTACCTCGGGGTTCCAATGTTCAAAGGCAGGAAAAAAGTGGTTGGCTGGCAAGGACTAATTGTCAAAATCAATAACAAAAACAGTTCCTGGAGCTCTCGCTAGCTAAACCCTGTTGGCAAGCTGGTTCTTCTAAACTCCATCCTTTTGGCCTATCCTCTTTATGCCTGCTCCATTTCCCTCGCCCCCAAGACTATGTTATCTAAAATTTCCAAACTCTTCCAAAAATTCCTTTGGTAGGGTGGAAAAACCAATGGCATGAAAAAATTTCATCTCATAAGCTGGGATACAATGTGCAGACCAAAATATCATGGCAGGGCCGGGATTAAATACCTTTCTTCTATGAATCTCACCCTTGGATCCAAAATCATCTGGAGGATCATCTTCGGAAAGAAAACTTGGTGGAAAGAGATATTTTGCAAAAAATACATGCAGGGAAATAGAAGCAAGTGCATGGAAACAATAGACCAAGAAAAGAAAGGAACCGTGATATGGAACCTTTGTAAGAAAGCTGCCTTTATAATTCAAAATAACATCTCCTGGGTCCCTGGCAATGGTAAGAAAATCTATATTTGGAAAGACAAGTTTGGTGCCTATCCCCCCGTCAATTCACTCCCTGCCTTCTAGGACTTGAGGAGCTGGATGGAGCAGGCAAACATTTTTACCCTTTATGATATATCATCTTGGTCTACTCAAGGCAATTGGACTGGATGGAACAAACTTGACCTCCCGAATCACCTTCAACAAGATTACGACGCCCTTCTCTCCCGTTTCCATGGCGCGATCACTATCCACATTTCAATGAGGGGTAAACGCTGCTGGGGGGAAGATGGCCACTACACAGTTAAGAAAGGCTACAATTATCTGGATGCACTAAACAACAGCAGCAGTAAAGATAGCAAGTGGAGCAGAGTGTGGAACAGCGACGGGATCCCAAAAGTGAATGTCTTTAATTGGACTCTCGCTCACAGGAAGATCCTCACTGCGGATAACCTGAAAAGAAGAGGGATTGAAGGCCCGGCTAGATGTATCCTCTGTAAAAATGCGGAGGAGACAATCAATCACCTCTTTTTGGATTGTGAGTTTTCCCAAGAAGTTTGGCACAGAGCTCTCCACGACATCCAGCCAAATTTGGTCCTCCCCACCAATTGGTCAAATCTCTTTGGGAATTGGCACATATACTACCCGAACTCCTTCTCCAGAAAGCCAATTTTCAAAAGGGCATGGTTAGCCTTCCAAAAATTCATATGCTGGAAACTTTGGATCGCCAGAAACCATGAAATCTTTGAAGAAAAAAGAGCAATCCCTGGGAAAATCATTTCTTCTGCAAAAGCCCCGTGGATTGATTCCCTAACCTCCAAAAACATGAAAAATCTCTACAAAGAGCCCTTAAGTGTTGAGGATAAAATTTGGGTGGTTGACTTGTTATCTCCCTTTCCCTCCTCTCACCACCCTCTAAATATTATTAAACCTCAGATTTGGCACATCATAATGGATCCTAAAGACCTTCAAGTTTGGATTCGAACACTTGGCAGCCACATCCTTTTCTTCGACGGTGCCTCCAAAGGCAATCCCGGTTTGGTAGGTGCGGGGGGAGTCCTTACAGACTCCGATGGAAGCAAATTGAATGACTATGCTTGGGGAATTGGAAAAAGAACTAATAACGAAGCTGAGTGGTTATCACTGATAAAAGGGATGGACATTGCAAGAATCAATGATATAAAGGACCTAGTGGTCTTTGGAGACTCAATGGTGGTGATTAGAGAAGCCAGAGCTTTAATCAATCTTCGTCGGAAACATGTCACCACAATGCATCAACATTTCATCCTACTGGCTAAATATTTTCACTCCCTCTCATACCTCCACATCCTAAGAAAAAACAACCATTCCGTCGATTCCATGGCCAATGTCGGCACTGGTTTGAATTGTGGGCATATTCTTATAAATGGTAGACTCGAGGTGGATGCTTGGGTACCTTAATCTCCTAAACCTCTTGATCCTCCCCACCTCCTCCCTCATGACCATCCCATCGACCTCATTAATTCCCCATATCTCTCCTAGATCCTCCTGCTCCTTTCAAACGCCCCCTCCCCTGAATCAGCGGCTATCCCTGGCAAAGACCACCTGGCTCGCATGCATGAATTTATGGTGGACGACCTCCAAGGTGATGGCTGGCTATATCATGCAGGGTGGAAAATCTTATAGCTCCATGCGAACCTCTCTCCGTTTGTGTTCCCCATTTCTTTGTGCCAATTCCTTCAGCGTAGTCTCTGGCAGTATGTTGTCCTCACCAACCATGGAGGACTGCAACCAATGCCCACCTGCTCAGCACTGTCGAAAATGCAAGAAAAATTCTCAGGGGCAGCCCGGGGGGGCCTGCAATGGCGGTACGAAGCGATATCTCTCTGACCTCTTCCATGGCACCGGAGGCAATGACCATCCTAGGGGTGGTGTGACTAAAATGGCTTGCTTCAATCAGCCTAAGATGGATGAGTATGGCAGCGGAAGAAGATGGATTCCCCTTGAAGCTGGTCATGGATAGGGCAGCAGGAGTTTGGCGCAGTTCCCTGGCTGTGATTTCACCTCTGGAATGACCCCGGACTCTGGCCTACACTCGACCCCGTTTGATTTTAGTCATGGCGTAACTCTGCAACAGTTTCGTGGCAGTCCCGGTGAATTAGGTGGTAAGACCTAGAAGCATGTTAATGGTGATATTGGGGGACTGATTAGTCTGGATTCTCCTCAAGGGCAGGGAAGTCCCTCCCCTAAAATTCAGTCTCATCTTCAGGACCTGGAAGCACATGTGCGTTGGCTCGGGGGAGATCTCCTGGACATGAAGAAAGCACTGGTAAGACGAAATATTGTTTTGATAAATTGATGAGAAAATATGATACATTCTACAGCTATCTTCGAATTGTAGAAGCAAAAGTGGATTGTGTTAGGACCAACAGTGGAAACAGTCCCTCGGTCATCCTGAATTTAGACAGTGAAAATGTAGGCACAGCCACGGGCAGCAAGGACAAAATATCTCGAAATCACCATGAAAATTAGCGCTCTGGGTCTGAGCTGTTATATTTTGGTCTGGCGTTTATATTACTAGCTTTATGTTTTGTTTTTGTTGCATTCTGTTAGGGCAGTTCGTTATTATCTATATTTGTAATAGTTCTGCAAGTTTTTCCAAATGTAATAGGCACAAGGCCGATTTTGAACTTCAGAGGCTGGCAATCATTGAGAATACAAAGCTTTTATCCGTTTGTGTAAAAAAAAAATTAAAGTAGAAGAATAATTAGATATTAAAACCCAATGCATGGAGAAAAAAACTAGTACATATCAAATCAATATCGTCAATCAAAATGACACTAATGTTGTAATGTTATCAATGATCGATAAATCACAAGAACGGAAAAAGAAAGAATGTTCCAAGATTGAGATCTTGATCCAAAATAGAAGGATGTCTTATCGTCATTCAATCACAAGATTCATCGTAACCAAATAAAAAATCAATATGAGAAGCTAAGAGAAGATCCTATTATATGGAAGAAAAGTTCAAAAGTGGAATCTTATCATTTCCCAATTCATAGAAGTCATTGCCACACAATTTTGCATAAATTTCAGTTAAGGGGTTTAAACCCTTTGGCGATAAAACAATTTTTCTTAACACTCTGTACCTCATATCCTCTCATGTCATAAACCATCACAACTTCAAGATCAAAGAATCGTGAGAATGCGTTACAAGGCAGAATAAAGATATATTAAATATTTCCCATCAAATGCTTTGAGGACAAAACATCTTTGAAGGGATCATGGGAAATGTAATGAACAAAAATATATCAAATAAATAATGGCAATAAATGAAGTGATGCATCTTAACCAAAGGACATGAACTAGTCAAGGGACAAAACCTATTAATCATTGTGACTAAGTGTCAATGCTATAAGTACATCATCACATGGCATTATAATCAACCATCTATCTTATTCAATTATTAAATACTTTTCCTATATGGATTTCAATGTACAATCATTTGTACATCAATTATTCAATAAATGAAACTTATTCATATTTTCATAAATGAACTTTGTTAATTTCGGTTCAATTCTAACACATTGAGTGGTTTTTCCTTTCCAAATGACATGTGGTATGTGCCTTCAATCCCCACATGATATAGTTGAATGCATCAAAGGATTTGTGGATTATACTTTTGTGTGCATTTATTGAACTAAGACGTGTTCTATTGTGTCCAAAACACTGCTTTAATTGGAAATGCTTTTCGTTCCACTCAAGAGGGTTTCCATTTGTCTAGGATACGACCATTTTATAAAATCCAAAGATATATTGTTTGCAATTACATATTTTTCTAAAAAAACTTTCTCATATTGTTTCATATTCCAATTTGGTTTTCAATTTTATTCTCAGTTTGTTTCCTTTTCGGTCTGCATATTCTCTTTGTCGTGCGCTAAATCATATATGTTATTCTTGCTAAATTTGGCGTTGTTTATTATGTTTTTGTATCTACTTTTCACTCCACTAGATAAGATCTTGTTAGTTAAGGGGATGCTTACCAAAGGCCCTCCTTTAAAGATTTTTTGGATTCCTTGATTAGAGAGCAAGACAAGCTCTTGCATCTTGGAGTGATTATCATTGTAGGTACATATAACAAAGCTTAGTAGCACAACATAAAGTTAAAACCAATAATTCAAAGAACTAACACCGTCACAACAAAAAATAAATCAAGGGTCTCAAACCCTCTCAACCAACTACTCCTTCCAATGTTGATAAGGGAACCAAATCAAAAGGTAAGCAGAATAAGAGACATTGTAAATTTTGTGAGAAAGATGGTCGTCTGGAGTCTAAATGCTTCAAGAAGATGGAAGCCTTAGAGGAAACAATGAATAATATAACATCATTCTTGATTCTTCTTTTAACTCTTATTCTCATGGGCATGCACTTTCTACTTTGGTTTTTCCTCTACTCCTTCTAATTAGTGGCTCATTGATTCTGGAGCATCTTATCACATGGCCAAAGATAAATCCATATTTTTTTCTCTTAATGAATGTAACACCAAACAAATATTTGTTGGTGATGATAGATCTCTTTGCATTATAGGGTTTGGAACAATTCAACTAGATTATGGTCATTTCAAAGATATATCGTGTGTTCCAAGTATTCCCTACATGGTTGTGTTAGTCTATTAGATCACTCATTTAGGTGAAGGTAAGACTGTAGAGTTTTCACCTCATCAAGTTTTAATCAAGGATTTAAAATATCATATCATAGCAACTAGAATTGTTGATGATATTACCAGGTTGTACATATTTGACAACTTTAGGTCATCATATTTTCCATTGGTTTTTATTGCTCATAGCAATGACTTGAGAAAACATTGGCATGGGCAATTTGGGCATCTAAACTATCACTCTTTTTGGAAACTATGTAAGCATAATATGGTGATTGTTCTTCTTCTCGTTTCTTGCAAATATGTTTTTGACTCGGGTGTGTTCTTGGCAAACATCATCTAGACAGTTTTGACAAGCATGCCTCTCGACATGCCTTGATACCCTTGCAGCTTGTTCATAGTGATTTGTGTGGTCCATTTCCTTATGCTTCTTTATATGGGTTCAAGTACTTCTTAACTTTCATTGTTGAATTCTCTAGGTGCACTTTGGTTTACTTCTTAAGACAATAGAGTGGAGTTTTGCATGCTCTTTTCCTACAACACCCTTGTATAAAAACAATATGGACATCAACTTTCAATAGTTCAAAACAAATAATGGAAGCAAATGTTAACAATAAATTTACACTTACCACACTACACGGGGTATTCAGATGCAACATGATGTTCCATACACACCACAACAAAATGGTGTCACTAAGAGAAAAAAAAATGTGCATTAAAGGAAATGAAAAATTATATGATCGTATCTAAGAGATGAAGTCCTCGTATTTGGGCGAAAGCCATTAATTGTGTCAATTACATTGTTAATTGCACTCCAACAAAAGCTTTAAAATATATAGAACATTGAAATAAGCATGGAGTAAAATTAAACCAAATGTAAGCCACTTTCATGTGTTTGGTAGTGAAGCATGGGCCCACATTCTTGATGAAAAATGGAAAGCATTATAGCCTAAGAGTGAGAAGTGCATTTTTTTTGGATATGTTGAAGATGAAAAAGCTTATATAATTAGTCAACCTCATTCCAACAAAATAATTATTAGGAGAGATGTTAAATTTGATCAAAATATCTTGGCCTGCAAACCTAATTCGACATTTGTGCCATATTCAGATTACGAGCCATATTCCACGATTGTGCATCTTTAATTCCCAACTTTTCAGCTAGTGGTACTATTATGGTTTCTTCTTCATATGATGACATCGAGGGTGGAAATTCACCTTCGCTTGCTTACCTTCCTTCATTTGGGTCCATTGATCAAGAACTTGCACCAACATCATCACTTCCTAGATGGGTCTGTACAACATGAGAAGCATCTGGTGAACTTGTCGATGATCCTATAGATCAACGTTGAAAACCTACATAGTTATAGTGAGACTCTTATCTTCTGGCTCAAGTTTTGGAGACTCATGATCCATAGACATTTGTAGAATATTTTGTCCATCCAAATTGGGATGCCATAATGAATGGAGAATATCATTCCTTAATTGTGAACAATACCTGGGATATTGTACCTCTTCCAAAAGGAATAAAACTTGTCAGACGTAAATAGGTGTATAGAACTAAGTATGTTTCAAATGGAAGAGTTGAGAGACATAAGGCCTAGTTAGTTGCTAAAGGATTTTCTCAAGTTGAAGGGATTGTTTATAATGAAACATTTGTCCACGTAGCCAAAATGAACTCCAACTACCTTGTTCTAGCCCTTGCCACTTCCCATAAATGGGAGGTCCTTCAAATGGATGTCACATGTGCCTTCTTGCATGGGTATTTGCAAGAATAAATTTACATTGAACAACCTCCTATCTATGTTCAAAATTACTCCAACCTTGTTTGTCACCTTGTGAAATCTCTCTATGGTATTAAGCAAGTCCTTGGCCTTGGTATGCTAAAATGGATAGCTTTCTTCTTGATGCCAGTTTTTCTAGGTGTCATTTTGGCCCCATTGTCTATACCAAGAAAATAGGAAGCCATCTCATAAGCTTTGTTCTTTATATTGATGGCCTTATTCTCACTAGCAATGACCCTAAACTTTTAACCCATGTGAAATCCAACCTCAACAAGAAATTTGAAATGATCGACTTAGGACATCTACATCGTTTTCTTGGCATCAAAGTCTTACAAACCAAAGAATGATTTTTTCTTTCTCGATCTAAGTATGCTTATGAAATTCACCGCTTTCACATGGAAGATTGTAAACCAACCCCATCTCCCTTCAATTATGAATTCAAACATGCTACCACCTGCACTACACACGAAGTAGATGCCACCTTGTATTGGTATTTAGTTGGTATCCTTTTGTACTTGACTCTTACATGTCCTCATATTTTCTTCAGTGTTGTTCTTGTCGCTCGATATATGAAAACGCTCCATGAAAGTCATAAGAAAGAAAAAAAATGATACTTTGGTATATATTGGCTACATTTCATATTGGGATTCATACAGTTTGGGAGGGACCCTTTATTGGTTGGTTTTACTAGTTCTTATTGGGATAGCAACCCTGATGATCGAAATTCTATTACAAGTTACATTTTTTTATCATGGTTTCAGACCTATCAAGTTACAACAAGCTCTTGATATTTCTTGATCAAAAGAAAAGTGGCAAGCTATAGTTAATGCAAATCAAGATTGCTCGTGGCTTCAATAGATCTTTTCAGAGTTTGGATTCCAGCAACAACATCCATTTACCCTATAGTGTGAAAATCATAGTGCCATATGAGTTTTTTTTCTGCATATTATGGGTGAACAAATTGAGCGCATTGGGGACTCCGACCGTACCGACGGGAGCTAGCTCTGCAACCTTGTCGATCTCAATATGGTCTCAAATGGATCCATATCGCCTTGACCAATAGGAGGAAACTCGATCGTGGCCTCAGGTTGGGGCTCGACCCTCGAACTCTATCATGGCTTCTGATAGGGACCCTGATCCCCCTGCCCCCCCCCCCACCCAAACTCAGTGAATTCATGAAGCTCATCTCTGCGCAAGGAAAAAATACTTTGTCAGCTTCTTAGAAAAAAATCATGAAAAAGCTCTTTGAAATACCCACGGTAGCACTCCCGATCGAGCAACCTTGCAAAACTGCTCTTAACCTTTCGGAATGAGGTTTAATAGGTCAATTCACAGGTTTATGGCCCTCTCCAAAAGATACTGACACATGGGTTCAAACAAACTCGAGACCCCTAATCTCGGAAGAAGTTAACTCTTATCTCTTAGGAAAGGGCTTCTTTGCAATTGTTTTCAAAAGCAAGCATGATCAAGAGTTAATTTTCAGGAATTGGTCGTACTTCATGGGACCACAAGGGCTCTACCTACACAAATGGAATCCAGACTTTGATCCGACCCAAGACGTCCCATCCTCAGTTCCGGTCTGGGTGAGACTCCCATACCTCCCTCTCCATTGTTGGAATCCTGAATCATTCGAATCCATCGTAAACGTCCTTGGAAAATACATAGACAAATCTGATAGGAAGGATCAATACTCATGTGCAAGGATCTGCATTGAAGTTGATCTGGAACATGGACTCCCATAATCCATAAATCTCACTGTGGCAGGCTGGTCACACATCCAGGAACTAGACTATGGGAAAATCCCATTCAAATGCAAGTATTGCCATGAATATGGGCACTTCACTTGATATTGCAAGAAGAAGCCAACAAATCCGGAGGCAGGAGGGAAAAAAGAACAATGGACAGTTATTCAAAAAAACACCAAAACAAGACCAAAAACCATATCAAAAGGTCAAATCTCAGTCAGAGCAGATTATCAACTTCAAAACCCTATGGCTAATAACAACAGGAACATATTCAAAACTCTTGAAATACCAGAAACCAAGGAAACCCCCTAACTCCTAGAAGAAGGAGAAATCCCTGAACAACAAGAATCTCAAGAAACACCCCAAACCAAAGAAGATCTTAACGACCTTCAACCCGAAAATGGCTAGATCACACAAGTTTTTGGGACACACTAGACCAATCCTGGAAAATCCCCATTTCAAGCTCCCCTAGATTTGTTTGGGAACAAAATCTCATCATCACCAAAAAGGCTCTAAAGGAATGGGTTAAATCTAATTATCCCCCATCGTCTAATCTCAGAAAGAAAGTGGTTGATAATTTGGAATCCATCCAAATCCTACAAGATGACCAACCCATCGATAGCTCCATGCTCCAAGAAGAATCTAGGCACCAGACTAAGGCTTACCAAGCCTTTCGTAAGGAAGAAGAATTTTGGAGATTAAAATCTCGAAGCATCTGGCTCAAGGCTGGCGACAGGAATAGCTCGTATTTCCACAAGCAAACCAAAATCAGACATTCAATTAATTATATCTCAAAAATTAAAACAGAAAATGGTTCGTCTGTCAATGGACATGAAAACATCAAAATCGCAGCTCACAACCATTTCTCAAGTCTATACACAGAGGACGAAAATATTGGAGAAGGAGAGAAAATTCTCCTAGAGCATATCCCGAACAGCATCACGCCTGAAGACAATGGTGTTCTTCTCAAGCCATTTTCAGAGCAAGAAGTTATCAATACCATTTGGTCTTTCGATCCTGACAAAACGCCAAGGCCATATGGATACTCTATACACTTATACAAAGCCTGTTGGCAGTATATTAAAAAACACTACATGAGAATGTTCAGGATCTTCCATTCAAAATCAAATATCGGTGGATTCACCAATTCCACATTCCTAGCTCTCATACCAAAAGAGACAAATCCCAACTCCTTTGGCAGATTTCGACCTATCTCATTGTGTAATTCATCTTATAAGATAATTGCCAAGATGATAGCAAACAGAATGAAGCCTATGCTCAGAAAAATCATCTCAGATAATCAAGGAGGCTTCTTCGAGGGAAGACAGATCCTCGACAACGTCATTCTAATACAGGAAGCAATTCATTCCAGTAAGATCTGCAAGGAAAAATGTATGTTGATCAAACTCGATATGGCCAATGCATTCGATCGTGTCAAGCATTCACTCTTATTTAAAGTTATGAAAAAAATTGGATTTGGGGAAACCTTTATCAGATGGATCTCAGCCTCAATAAGAGGACCTTGGATTGCCCCCCTAGTAAATGGTCGACCCAGTAATTTCTTCCAATCCACACACGAAATCCGACAAGGATGCCCCTTGTCCTCCTTCTTGTACATCCTTATGGCCGACTCTCTCAGTAGAAAACTAAATTCTGATCTAAACTCAGTTTTCTTACCTGGTCTCAATCTAACCTCTGATTCCATGCTTCTCAATCACACATTCTTTGTTGATGATTCTCTCTTATTGGGAGGAGGTTCTTCCAATATTGCCCGAAACTTCAAACAAGATTTAACCTGGTACTACAATGCCTCAGGAGGCAAGATCAATCTTCATAAAAGAACAGTGTATGGATGGAATATGAACAACGTTTCCGCAACCAACATTGGCAAGATCCTTGGAATCAAAGTCCACAAGCAATGGGACAAATTTACATACTTGGTCCTCCCAATTACATAGGGACACACAAACTCCAGAATTTGGGATGACACGATAAGTAAAACTAAATCCAAAATCAGAAGATGGGGAAGACAGTGGGTCAACACAGCTGGAAAGATGATTTTAGTGAAAGTTGTCTTATCAGCTCTACCTATTTACGAATCGTCCATCCTACTGGCACCTAAAAGAGTATCTGAACAAATCATTAAACTTTTGAGAGATTTCCTCTGGACAAGAGGCAAAAACAATGAAAATAAAATTCATTTAGTGAATTGGAACATTATAAAACATCCGAAACTCTCGGGTTGACTCCAAATACATGATCCTCTCTAGGAAAACTTAGCATTAGGAGGAAAATTGCTTTGGAAAATTATGCATAATAGACAACATTACATAAGTCAGTTGTTAAGAAGGAAATATATCAATTGCGATAATATGAGATGCCTAGATAGCAGGCCAACCTCTAAAGGAACCTTGGTATGGTCCTTATGCAAAGCTACATGCGGATTCTTCTCTCAAGAGCTCTATTGGGTTCTTGGAGATGGAATAAAAATTAACATATTCACTAATAAAATAATGGGAAACAAACAATTACAGGATACCCTAGAGCTCAACTACATAGCCCAATGGCTTACACAGCATGGAATCAAAACTTTGAATGACTTTGGTCTGTAGGATACTCTCGGCGCATGGCGGAGTTGGAAAAAAATATAAATTCCATCCAATCTCAAACCCTCCAGATGTTTCCTCATTGAAAAATTAAATGGATGTGCTCCTACTCAACTTCAGTACAAGGATGAACATGGATGGGGTCTAAAAGGAAACTACACTACTGTCCTAGGCTTCAATGCTATTCAAAATCATGAAGACTCAAGAAAAATCTTATGGAATTCAATTTGGAACCCGCTTGGAATCCCCAAGATAAACTTCTTCATCTAGACTCTTATACACCAGAAGGTACTTACTGGATACAACCTAATCAAAAGAGGAATCATTGGACCACACCAATGCCCCCTTTGCTGCAAGAATTCTGAAACTTTAGATCATCTTTTCCTGGACTGTCACTTTTCAAAAATTGTTTGGAACCTTATGCTTCATGAACTTAACATTGACATGTCGTCGTTCAATACCGTCACCTTCCTATTCAAAGAGTGGAAATCCATTTATACTCTTGCCCTTTCCAAAAAAAGCTCTGGTCCCAAATCTGGATAACCCTCCCCAAATTCACTTGTTGGAAAATCTTGATAGCCATAAATGAAGCCATTTTCCATGAAACCCATTACACCCCCCTGCAAGTCATTGGGAAATCCAAGGGATTGCTTATAGAATGCCTAAATGCCTCCAAACTCATGATGGATACAAATCTTAGCACAAATGAATTGAATTGGATCGGAACCATTTCCCCATGCCCGGGAAAAAAAATATCAATCTTCAATCTCGATATCCATCGCCATGGCAAATCAGACTTTCCAATTCTGATTTTCAAGGCTGGATGAATAAGCAAACTATGGACAATCTACATTTTGATGGGGCATCCAGAAGAAATCCCAAAGTGGCAGGAGTAGGGGGGGTTCTATTGTTCACCAAAGGTTCGTTGAGATTAAGATTCAAATGGGGATTGGGAACTTGTTCTAACAACTTAGCAGAAGCCTTAGCTCTACTAAAAGGCTACCAGATCACCAAAGAACAGAGAATTTAACATGCTACAGGTGTTTGGAGATTCTATGGTAATTATCAAAGCCCTCAATTTGAATACAGACTTCAACAATCTGGCATTAAAATGAATTGTCCATCGAATTCAGCGAATAGCAAACTCCTTCAATCAATTCAGAGCATATCATATTATGAGAAATCTAAATCGCGATGCAGATTTGGAAGCAAACGTCGGAACTAATCTTGAATCCAGAAATATTGAATTCACCAATAAAGAATCTTGCCATCACCACATTGCCTGAGTTGTCCATTATCATAGATACCAATCGAAGATTCTGATTTCTCCATGAAATGAAGTGAAGGAACTAGCTCATTGGCATTACACAACAATGAGCAAATGGTATAAACCCCGAGCCATCATGCAATCGGCCCAAGGATTGCAATTAGATCAGATGGCAATACAACAATGCCTTAATGCAAAGATCAAAGAGGCATAGAGATATTATGTAGTTTCCTCAAAGAATGAGGATACAACCCAAGGAACGCGATTAGATCAATTGGAAATGCCTTCACGCAGATAACAAAGAGATACCGAGATACTTTGCATCTACATCTTAGAATCAAAATATGAAGCATTTATAATATGAATGCAAATGGTTATAAGGAAAACGCAATGGATATTGAACTACATCAACTGACTGAATCGTCTATGGGTCAAAATTCAAATAAAAGATTTGAATATGGATCAATCCATATGATTTCAAAATCAACAGAAGATCAATATCACGGCCTACAGAAATCAAATTTTTCAAAGAAAAGTTTTCATCTCATAGCAATTTGCTACTGAATTTTTGAACATTGTATTCAGCCGGATTTGGCTTCAGCCATGGCTCAACCATTATTTTTTTTTTTTAATACTATCTATCAGTTTTAGTTAAAAAAAAGTAAAATCATAGTGCCATCAAGCTTGTTGTTAACACCTAAATTTCACACACATGCGATATTTATGCATCTATTACTAAAAGACATAGTTGATACACACTGTGCAATTCACAAAGTTTCCTTTTATCAATAATAAACATGTGGACAGAAATTAAACTTTGTTGTTATCATTTTGAAGAAGAACTACCGACTGCTCGCGCTAGGGTTCTGAACGGCTGTGCGCTAGTTCTGAAGACGGTCGTTTGTGCCCGTGAGGCAGCCATCTGCTGGCCTCCGTCAGCCTGGTGCTTTCTACGCAGGAGAATGGCGTCCAGCTATCTTTCAGTAGCTTGCGACTCATGTTCGACTTTAGCTGGGGGAGTTCCTTCAATCCCGGTTTCATTCAAAGGGGGAAAGACTGCCGGCAGCCACCCGTCCTTGATTTTTCAGGAAATATCAGCACCCTCCATTGAGGTGGTAGATGAATATTTGGTGGAAGCAAGGAATTTCGTAGAGTCAGCTTTGGTTTGTCGCTTCAATGGGTTCTGGCCTTGCTTGGTCGATCTTCATAAGTGGATTTCTGAGGTATGGAAACCCCTTGTTCCTAAGGAAATTTCTATTTACCCCCTTTGCGCGGGGTTTTTTTGTTGTGGATTTCGATTCTCCTAAGGAAAAACAGATTATTCTAGATTCAGGTCCGTGGTTTTGGGGAAGTGCGGGGATCTTTATGAAACCCTGGAGCCCTCTTTTTGACCCAACTACTGATCAAATCTCATCTACTCCAGTTTGGGTTCGGATTCCAAATTTTCCCTTGCATCTCTGGAAATCTACCTCGCATGAAGCTATTGGCAATGCGTTGGGCTCCTTCTACGATCGAAGTCCAGAAAGAAAGGATTACATAAAAACTACATTTGCTTGCATATGTGTGGAAATGGATTTCAGCAATGGCTTTCCTACTGAGATCCATTTGACCAATAAGGATTATGTGTGGGTGCAAAAGCTAGATTATGAAAATGTGATGTTCAGATGCAAATCTTGCTTTGCAACTAGACATCTTGCCAAAGATTGTCCAAAAACCTCTCAGATCCCCAAATCCAAAAAGTTTCATCGCAAATTTACTTGGTGGGTTGGAGCAAACTTCGAGCATTATACAGTAAGCAGAAATGAATATCTATCCGAAGAGGCACCATCACAATATAAGGAATCTCCTCCGGATAATAAAGAGGACACTCTCGAAGAACAAAGGATCCCCGCCATCGATAAGAATCCACCTGCAGCTTCACGGGATAGTGCAATCCAACAGATGGACCTGAAAACTCCAGCTCCACAAGATGCACCCGAAGATGCAGTGCCCATCCTCGAAGCTTATGTCGAGCCGTCAGATTGGACCAAAGTCGAAAAGAAAAAGAAAAAAGAAAAAAGGAGCTTCACCCCCTTTGAAGCCAAAAGAAAACTCAATCTCTCCAAGAAAAACAAGAAGCCATCAAACTTCAAATCGTTAATCTCTGGATTGCATCGAGATTTGTATGTAAGAAGTAGGACAGCAGCAATTTTGGTCTTGCTAGTAGTAGATGTAGCCCAGAAATACTCCTTGGGCAGTATGTAAAGTAGATACAGTCTCCATAGAATAGGAAAGTATCAGGATAAGTATAGACTTGTTGAAGATGAACGAGGCATGGACGTAGTCCTCTCTTGGGATCAGTCTGTCTTCAGAACTTTGTTTCCTTTGTTTCTCTTTTTTCTATTTTTATAAAAGCTTCTTAACTGTTTTTGTTAAAAAAAAATAATAATAAACATGTGGATGGAAAAGTTGATGCACAATTAAATTTTACTAGCTCCTGCAACCTCACAAATTCATGGCCTAAGTGACATCATGCAGGATATTCTTCGATACATGTGCAACCGTGTAAAAATTTAGACTCGTAAATTTCGTGACACATTTAAATCCCTCAATTGCATTTGGGTACCTAAGGGTTCGAATTGGCTTCATCTATAGGGTATTTGGGCATTTATTGGCCCCATTCTTGTACTTAGAAGCCACTTCATGAAGAGGAACAATATTCACTTTGTGAATTGGTTCTTTAAAGACCTCCATTTTGCTATAAAAGGAAGCCATGGGTATGCATTCCATAAGAAAGAAATAGAGAAAGATTATGATGTGGGAATTACATTGGAAGACCTATCTTCCTCACACTATGTTGTCATCCATAAGCTTCCATGCTTGGAAGCAAGTGTTTTCCTTCATCTTTACCAAGTTTTTTTGAGAGCAATTAGAGAGTTTAAAGGACCCTTGCTAAAGGGAGTGTTAGCTTCCATCTTGTAAGCTACATTCCTCGAGGTGATACTATTGTATACATGATTTTCCATTGGAGAATTGCAATCTGGTTTATGCTTGTCTCTTGTGCTTGTTTTCATGTCATTTTGGTCATTTTAGTTTTTAAAGTAGCTCCTATGCCTAGATTTATTTGTTTATTTGATTCAACGCATTGGTATTTGTCACACTAACCACCTCATGATTTGTTGTCTTGTTTGCAACCTACAAGGAAAGAAAACTTGCTCATAATTGAGTCAATTTTCCCACAACACTCACCGAAGATCCAGTTCAACATTAATGTAGAAACATATTGAACTACACATGCACTTTATCGGAAACCTTATTCAAAATTGCATTATCAAAATGCTCTTGCACCCTCCAAATGTTCAAGTTACATTTTCACAAAGTCTCTTACATTGGTGATTTTTTCCAAACTTCAATCTATGTTAGGAAATTGAGAAATTGTCATTAAGGGGGGATATGCTCTAATGCCTCCTTCCTTCTCATAATGTGTCATCTTTGTAAATCCTTCAATCCTATCCAAGTTGTTCTTGAGGGGGGATGTTAGGATATTTAGACACTTATGAGTTAGTTAATATCGGCTTGGTCTATTGTGTCTTTAGGCAAAGTGTGTTTCTTTAGTATGCATTTGTACTTATGTAACCTGGCAGTCATGATATGTTCTAGACATAAAGTGATCCGATGGTCTTAATGACTATATTTATCCGTGGCTTAACACCCGATTGGTACATGATCTTTATTTAGAGAGTATGGAGGGTCATTTGTTGGTTGATTGATTGTGAGAAACTCATGTAAAAAAAATTCCTTTGCATTAATATATTGTTTCAAGTGGTTATTTGGTTTGCGTCATGGATTGTTTCCCTCTCTGAGGGTTTTAACCATGTAATGTAGTGGTGTGTTGATTTGTGAACTATTCGTATGAGCGAATCTTAAGGTGTTCAACTTGTGTATACATACCATGTTTTAGGCAAACAAGTTCAAACAACCAAGCTAAATTTTATACTCTTTGGCTATTGTTGAAAATTGCGAAGGAAAGAGGGTTAAAAAATCTTCAAGCGCTTGGGGACTTAATGCTCTTGGTGGAATGGAAAAACCAACATTGTAGTATTGTAAACCTGGGATTGTTACTGATCATGAACATATTCCAAGAGGTAAAATCCACTTTTGAAAATATTTATTTTACATGCTTATTGGGATTTCAACATACGAGCATCTAAACAATCCAAAGTAACTTTGCTCTTGTAGGAGGGATGCTTTACTGAACTTGAATTTAGAGGAGGCACTCTCATAGATGCTACAAAAATGAATTTTTAGTAAAGTATTTTTAGGGTCAATCAAAAGTTTGTTTTATTCTAATATTTTGGAAAAGTGTGGGTTATTTAATTTACAAGATAACTTTTTTTTGGTTCTAGGTGGAAAGAGTAGATGCCTAGAAGATGCTACAAGAAGACTATTATATATTTAACATAGTCTTATGACTCGAGTAAATAGTGTTAAAAGATTGATAGGTTTTTGTGTCCTTTATAGACAAACCAATGTATATTTTGATTTCTCACTCATAGATATCAAACATGGTGATATTTTCTTTTAGAAAGGATAAAGAAGAAATCAATGTTTTCATTTATTATTATTATTATAGTTATTTTTTTAAAGAGTGGGTAGAAGTTATGTATTAAAAAGGTTGCAGTTAAGCTATACAACAGAATAATTCAAAATGGATTCTAAGCTTGGGATTAAACACCAACATTTCAACCTTGTAGAAGTGTTTCAAAAAGTGATTTGAATCCTTCATTTTGCATTTCATGATGTTACTAGAGTTAGAAACTCAATAAAATACATCTAAAATAATAATTGATTTACAAAACATAACAGCTAAAGATAATGAAAAGTGTGTTAGATCTGAGCTTTGTTTGACTCACCGTTAGCCTATTGTGATCGAGGATTCTCCAAGTCCATGTCTTTAAACAATTGATGAACTATGTCTTATTCTTTTAATTCTCCCGAAGTTGAGGCTAGAGAAATGTTGTGATTCAAAGTTGCATATTAAGAGCCTTTTAGAGTGTTGTCAATTATGGTCCCAATATACAAGCATTTAAATGGATTCTAACACTTAGATTTGTCTCTTATGGTTCATTCAAATATACACTAACACAAAGTTCCGAGAGTTGCATTGGTGTTCATGAATGTGAACTAAATTTTTCAATGAGAGAATTAAGGTCTTGTTTCATTAATAAACTCTTTGTGCCTACAAAGGATCCTTTGAACTTCATAAATGTCCTACCAACATTTCCTGTGTTACTCTGAGCAGTCTAATGAGACTTGGGATGTTTGGAGTTGCCAAACAAGAATGGAAGATATGACTAAACTGAGGCGGAATAAGCTAAGCCAACCCTAAATTCCCCTAGCAAACCAAGTGGACAAAAGTACAAAAATGATGCAAACATCTGAATACAAATAGACTCCAAGTACACTCAAATAATCAAAATTAACCCAACATGACAAAGAAAGTATGTTCCTCAAATGTTCCTCTTTATCGAAATAAACTGGGAATTGACAAGCCACTAGGAAAGAAACAACACATAACCACCAACCAAAGCATAAAAATAACCAAAATAACCATTGGAGAAATGCCACTTCATTGTTCAAATATCCAACACAAATGCTTTTGAGTCTCAAAGCTGAAGAATGAAATACCTTATGTTTAACAAGCAAACAACCAAACCATAGAGCAGGCTGATGGGGCAACCAACAGAAAAGTTGCACTCCAACAATCCCTTGTCCAACGGAGTAAGAGAGTCAAGTGGATTAAATTGAGTAAGAGATTCACAACTTTGCCCCATTATCGCACCTTCAAACCTAAATATAACACGATTTAATTCAAAATATGAGATTAGGGAATGGATGGCATGGGCGATGCACATCTATGTCTACACCCAACCTTAAATGCCTCAATCTTGCCTTGAGTGCCTTGTGATGTGGCAAGGTGCAAGCTTTGTTTAGTAAATGGATTAATACCATAGATTCCATAAACAAATAGTTAGGGTATTAGGTGGTATGAGACTTCCCCATTTTCTTCCAAGTATCCTTCTCCCAGTTGTGTTGTATGGTTGGTTCATGTATTTGGTTGTTGATTAAGCTCTCTTAGAGTATTATAAAACTTAATATTTTCGAATAAAAAAGCTTCCACTTTAATTTTGGATATTGATTGCGCTGGGAAATTGTGAACTGAGATATGTTACTTGTTCATAAGATTTATAAGAATTATTGAATTCCCCACTACCACCAGGGGACCTTACACAAAGAGGATCAATTCATCCTAGTCCTTGAATAATAGCATATGCCTCAATTTGATTATTTGTGACTATTATGAGTCCCCACACATATCTTATTTCATGTTTTCCTTCGGGATTGAGAATGGTGAACCTACACCCACCACCCCTATTATTATTTATGTTATTATAGTTAATATGTTTTCGATTTATTCACTATGGAGGATGAAAAAAAATCAATGTGTTAATTAATATTATTATTAGAGTCAATGTATTTTCTACTCTCTTTTTTCACGGTTAAAAAATCACAATTTCTATTCATAAATAAGAACAAAAACCACATTATTCAAGTACATACAACACACTACATAGATACGTTTTAAATCATTCAAAGATAACCAATAAAATGGATCCTTGAGAGAAAAGATTTAAAGAAATCCCCAATCTTGCCTTTCTTTCCTTTTTTTCAACCTTGGTCCAATATTTTGGTGATGGATCTACAACTATCATATATAAGTCGACTTCCAAAGACCCATTATTCACCAAAGGAGCCTAATATTTATTCAAATCAGAACTATGTGATTTATGTGTTCTCTTCATTCCTCCTAACCAAGTCCATAGTTACCATTGCCCCCAGAGAAGAGGAATGCAAAGGTTGCACGCTCTATGTTGTTTGATTTATATCATCACTCTTTATTTTGGATTCTTCTTTATTAACTTTCTCAACCTTATTAGGGGGGGAATATTCCTTATGCTCCTCTTCTTCATCCTCCAAGAAAGGAGTATCATATGGTTGCCAACTTTTAGATTTGGAAAACTGCCCCCCCCCCTTTTTAGGTAGAATTCTTGGACAAGTTTCCTAGAGGTGACATGTTTGATGATAGTGCCGATGCTTAAAGAATGTATTTTCATAATCCATACTCATAATGAATTTTATAGTTTCAATAACATTTTGTTTGGAAGACATTTACTAGGGTCAATCTCCACACAAATAAGAGCATATATGTAAATAAACCTTGTCGAGTCCTCTCACTATCATACTTTAAAAATCCGTCCAATGTATTGCCAATATCTTATAATATTGTATGACGCCAAAAGCCAAGAGACATATTTTTTAGCTGCACCTAGACCAACATTTTGGATATCACCATAGTAGTGAGATCAAACTTTGGAAACTGTGATGTAATAAAGAGCCTTGCTCTTCCCCCAAACTAATGTCCCTCATCAAATATTTTCTTATAATCATTATGGGAATAGAACGATACTACAAAGAAGCCTTTAGAGCACAAAAAGATCTCACTTTTTAGTCCAGTTAGAATATATCCATTGGTGCAGATTTTATGATTCTGTCTAGAAACCATTAAATCCACATATAACTACTTAAGCTTTAAGTGTTGAGAAAATCTCGTTTACCTCTGAATTATTGACCTCCAAAGTTGTTGCCTCATCCATTTTCTCATTAATATACGGATTTGGTAGAACTGACATTTGTGTTAATGAAGGAGATGTCTTGGATCTAACTACATCCTCATAAGAAATTAGAATAAAGGAAGCATGTAACCCAAATTCACTGCCCCCCCCCCCACATAGCCACAAGACCAAATATATGGTAGAGTCCTTATAAATGTTGTAATCAAACATAGTGAGTGCAATCCTCTAGTTGCTAACCCATATAAAGTAATCGTTGTAAATCCATACAGATCCCCAATTTGTTCCAAAGTTTTTGCTTGAGGATAACAATGAGATCAAAATCTTTTACCAACAAAGAAATGGATTTCTCCGCAATATTTCTCACAAAAAAATGTTATTCTTGCCCCATAGCACTCACCGATATTAGAGGAAGTAGTCTAGCGTAGAGGAGGTTTAAATGTTGATCTACACTCAACAGAGATCGATATGCTCTGAGAAAGAATAGACCCGCACTCATAAATAATAGATCCATGCTCATGTATGATAGATCTAAATGCAAAAGTATCATATCTACTCACAAACATACCAGATATATAAATAGTAAAATTATAGTTATGAAAATTCTCGTTGAGATCCAAGTAGCTTGTAGCGTAAGGATTTGACTTAAGCCATTCATTGTCTTTTCCACATGTTCACTGATTTTTTTTGTATATGGCGGAATCAGTAACTAGGCCAGGATCATACTCACATGACAGAGGATCAATTTTGGTCTACTACCACTATAACCTCCAAGTGCACCCACATGGCCCCCTTTTCCACTTGTTCACTATTGACCTTAACTGATTTTTCATTTTAGTGAATAAATGTTAGATTACATGAAACATCTCACCCATGCCGTGATATAAGATATACCTAACTTTTTTCATCAATAACTAATAATAAACAAGCGCTGCATGCAACTTAGTCCCTGCCTTATAACATAAAAACAAAAATTAATGTTAAATAACAAGAAGACAAAATAAAAATTTAATAAAATGATTCACAAATTCAATTTATAATTTAATTATAATGACTAAGCTACACGCGGCTACAAAAAATCAAAATAATTTGAGACACGAGTGCAACTTTTTAATTTGTTGAACTGTTGTAGTCTTAGAACAAGCTCTCCAGATTCATGGTGTATTTGAGTGGATTCATGGCATATTTGAGTGGAATCGAACACCAAATACAAATTATTTTAAAGCATGATTCCAATATTTTGCTAGAGACTCTTATTTAACATGAGTTATCCATGAATCTAACTACAAATGAAAATAATAGCAAATGCTTTGATATGGCAACTTCATTTTATCTTCTGCAACAAATTCAGTTTGTCACAACCATTAACTGAATTACAAGAGCGAGACACCATTAAACAATAAAAAATGAATGCAAGAGGATAAAAAATGTAATATGGTAATATTGTGCATGAAAATCCTTTGAAACACTAAGACATGAAGAAAGAGACAAGGCACAGATGCTTCCAGAAAGTGGATATTAGTGTTTCTAGGGAGTTCTTGATGTTTGGAAATTTCTTAATGACTAACCATTTGTAGTTTGTAAAATCCAACTAATATATATATATATATATATAATTATTTTAAGGTATTAAAATTTATTTACTAGAAATTATAAAGAGAAAAATACTAATAATATTGAGTAATATTATTATTTATTTATAATCTTGTAAAATATTATATCATATAATTGGTTAATATAAGATATAATTTATTTTGTAATTATATATATATTTCCAAAATTATATGAATTTTAATTATGAATTTATGTAATATTTTTTATAGTTATTTTGTTAAAAGTCTTATAGGTAACTCATGTCACCCACCTCTTTGTAAAGATCAATACTGCATTAAATTATTTAAATCTATAATATTAGAAAGACCAATATTAATTTAAATTATTTAAATTTATAATATTGAAATTTTTTTATAACATATTGCTTTACAATCTAATTTTTTAATTAAATTTGAATTTATTAAAAATTATAAAAAATTATTTGGAAATTTTTTTTTATTTAAATTTGCTAAAATATTTGAATTTATTATATTTATAAATTATAAACTAGCACAGTCACCTAACTTGTGGTCGGTGAACACCGATAGGTCACAAATTAAGTGCCATGAACAAGTTGTGTGTTACTTGTTCTCCATGCTTAGTTGTAATCACCTATTTTCTATGCCTTGGCTACCTATTACCTTCTTTAGTTATATGGGTTGTCTCTCACTACCTATTATCCATGCATGATCTAGGAGTTATCCATGCATCAACTACTTATATATATATATATATATATATATATATATATATATATATATATATATATATATATATAATAATTGTTTACTTTTATTTTTGAACAACGCCCATAAAATCAATCTGGACAATACACTTGTCCCATCCTCCTTCAATCTAGCCAGAATGCCCCGCATTTGGAGTAAAAAACTAGAATCTCATCATAAACAAAGAGAGGCCTAATGGTTTACATTTTTTTCTACTAACCTTAACAACTTGTGCTATGGGTATTGGGTAAGGCAAGGGCTATGGGCATCAAAGCTGGGATCGCTAAAGTACATAGTTTATGTTATTTAATAAAATCCAGTTTGCTAACCCAATGAGGATTTGTCTTGGACTTACCAAAATGACATTTTTTAGTAATAAAAATCATGAATGAGAGCCGAGGTCAATCTAGGAAATCTAGAAAAAGCATAGATGGTACTCCATCCCAAATTCTAAGATATAAACATCTATCAAGGTAAAAATAAAAATTACTTGAAAACCAATTTTTTATTTAAATTTGCCAAGATTTGTATCTATTAGAAATATATAGATACATACATTTGAATTTTGTATAAATACAATATATTTGAATTTCTTTACACTAAAGTAGCGTAATATTAATTTTTAAAACATCAAAATTTTAAAAATGGTATAAATATGTTAAAAAGTTGATGTTATACCTCAATATTGCACCTAACAATCTAGTGTCGCATCTTTACACCAAATTACATTGACGACACTTTCCCCTACTGACTAAACACCCAGAAAAGAAGACCAATGATTGACCACTGAAGACAAGTTCTTTTCCTGTCACCTGCCAACCCAACTCAGTTTTATTTGCAAGCACTACCGCGCCTTGCACATCTATTGGGGCGTGGTAGTCCTTACTACCGCATGTTGCTCCTCTCCTGGGACACGGTACTACCGCTCTATGCTCAGGCTTAGGGGTGCGATAGTCCAGTTATAGCCTTTTGCCATGGATCTTGGGATCTCAACCTTCGAGGGATTCTATTAGGATCACCACCTTTGATTCGATCCTGACCCTCTCCCTGTTTGGTTGCCTTGATCCACTAAACACTCCACAGATCCACACTTCTCTCTTGTTGGTTAACCTTCCCACATGTTATAAGAAAGAGGTCTTCCATGAGCCAAAGGGAGGACTTTTGGGGCATCAAACCTATGATCACAAACCTTTTGTGGAGATAGCTAGAGGTGGAAACAATTGGAGCTGGAAGATTGGCTTGGACATCAAGCAACCTTTGTAAGCACTTTTCAAGCTTCTCAATAATATAACTTGCCTTGTTTCCTAGTTCGTGTGTATTGATTATGTTTCAATTTCATGAATTATGTCTATATAAACTGTGGATCTAACTTGTAATTCAAAGACATTGGAATATTGTATGTGCTTGTGTATTGTTTTGTCTCCACAGATCTATCGCGAAGATTCCGAGATCAGAACTGCAAGCAGGACAAACGCTGAGAATGGAGGTGAGTTACTTTCTTCCTTTCTTTCTAATGTAAAATCTCTGAAATACTAGTTTAATCCAGGATTCAAGATTACATTTGTTTCATTTTTGTCTTAGTTTAGAGCTAGCTTAATCTACTTTATCCTAAGAGAATTTCTCTTTATCCGTAGGGAGAAATATCTATAACAGTTGATGTTACGACATAAATGATAAAGCCTAAACAATAAAGCTTGACTCTGCAAAAATTTACTGCTGGGCATTTTTTATTTTTTGTTGGAGTATGGTGCATGTCTAATTCTAATGAGATGCATTTATGTCTTATTCTATTTCCGGTGATGCTCCTTGCAATGGGCATGTATACAAATGGCGTGAGCACTGTGCAACTACAGGAATAACTAAATATAACACCAAAAAATATTATTGCATTAAAGCTCAAATAACAAAAGATAACAACATCAAATAACAAAAGATAACAACATTGAGTTTGGTAAAGTAGATTGAGGGGCACCTTATTGTTCATATGAGCTATTAATTTCCTTATAACCAGCCTAGATCCAAATCCTAGGCTCTATCAAGCGCCGAGAGGGATCAAATCTTCCCAGGTGAAGACCTCTCAGGCACTCAAGGAGCTATTCAAGGAGAGCTAGTAAAAAGAAATTACTACAGCCGACATAAGAAATAGAAATTACACGATCTCCCTCATATTTACTTTTTACTTTGTATTATTCTTTTTTGTTTATGGCCGACATAATATTTATTACTTTTTACTTTGTATTATTCTTTTTTGTTTACTTTGTATTATTTTGTTACTTGACAAACGCTCGACAAACATTACAAGATCTCTCTCATATTTACTTTTTACTTTGTATTATTCTTTTTTGTTTATGGCCGACATAATATTTATTACTTTTTACTTTGTATTATTATTTTTTGTTTACTTTGTATTATTTTGTTACTCGACAAACTCGACAAACACTCGACACATGTTACAAGATCTTCCTCATACTGGGCTGTAGAGCGCTTCTCGGTGCAACAATAAATAATTACAACGAGTTAGTGAAACTACATCTTAATCTATATAAAAATATTTTAATTGCTAAAACCCTCGTTTAATGACACTCTTCGTCACCCCCCACCAAATTTTATACCCTAAACATGAAGTATTTTACTTTAAACATGAAGTATTTTACTTTTTAGTTTTTAAACAGCAAAATATTTTTCTTCCTCTTGCTACTCATAGCATGGTGTGTAAACTATTCATATTTCATGGTGTGTAAACTTTAAATGATTAAAATCTTTAGCATAATTTTTCAAGATTTCTCTAGTATATACACTGAGTCCATGAGAAACTTGCTAGTGTAACGCAAGAAAGTGTCCATATTGAGGGTGGGACCGTGAAAGTGTCTTGCTATTTTTTTTCAATTGAAATCCAACACATGGTTAGTGACAAGTAGAACTTGACTTAATTTATTGAAAGGCAGTCTCCATTAATATTCCAGGAGATAGGCTCATGGTGTAGGCCACGGATAAACATGCAGCATCCATTCCAATGCCTTTCAATACACACTGCCCGGTGCCTCCGTCAAATTGATGTGTGTGTGTGTGTGTGTGTGTATATATATATATATATCACACCGCCCACATTGATATACATGAAATGTTTATCTCTTTTCCCACCACGCGTTAAAACACCATTGAAATGATAACGACCGTTTAATTGACCAATTACAGTTATGACCAACCAGCATAATTCTTTGCGGCTGTGGCAGGATCTTGTCTGCTTGGAAAGATTTGATCATGCCAGTGTGACTTGGTCATTAGATAGGAAACTTGGAAAATTTCACTTGAATATTTCCAACATCCAACCTGCAAGTCTTGTAAAGGTCGAATTTATCATGCAACCTGGTGGTTTGCATGCCCCTTGAAAATTTCATGGCTACCAAATTTCATCAAAATTCGCCCACATTGAACCTGCAAGTCTTATAAAGGGAGACGAGAATAAGGACGTGGTAAGTTTTGTGTCACTTTCTCCTATCCTTCATTTAACAACAAAGTCAAAAGGGAGTTATCAGTAAGGAAGTTATCAGTATTGAGTCGTTTCTGAAATCGCCAGCCGCCCATTAGGGTGCAGCTAGCTGAGTTTAAGTTTACAAAAATTATTGTACTCATTTTTCCAGTCTTCCTGACCTGGCGAGATGATTATTCCTATCTCTTTCTCTTTAACCAGTGTTGTATCCACAAGAAGTCAAACTCAGTGACTCCTTTTGTTCGGGAAGAGAATTTGGAAACCCCACTCAACACCTCTTAACATGCAGCTATAAATTCCTTGGAAACCCTACTCAGCACCTCTTTGCATGCAGCTATAAATTACTTCGTATATTTTACAATAAAATCAGACACATATACAAAACCTACTCAGCCATATGGTTGTATATGTCTGCACGACGGTGTAGTAAAGATGTTTCCATACTATCAACAAGATTTTCAAAAAGTTAAAACAAAAATACTAAGTTCGATGATTATGCAACCAAATAATTACTAACTGAAAACCATGGTAGGACAGAGAATAAACCCAACAAGGAAAAAATTCCTAGCTGCATCACTTCTGGAGATAAATTTATGATTATTATATTATATCAATTAATAGCTTTGCTACCTCTAAGTGCCAGACTAAAAATTGTCCATATAAACAATCTACAAGTAAATAATCTAAAAAGAAAAACATTCCGAACCACATCACTAGAGTCGAAACAAGATAAATTTATAATTATTACATTATATCAAATCACTTTGCAACTTCCAATAAAAAAAATTCCATGTAAATAATCTAAAATAATCCTAAGTAACCAATATACCTGCTATCAAACTTATATATCTAAATATAAATCTTGATTAAGTCAACTCAATTCAATAAGCCAGGCTATCTTTGGGAATATGGTATATATTAACTAAATATTTTTGTCATTGCTAACCAAATGGTTTCAAGAATAGGTCACCTAGAATTATATTTATATAAATATTCTCGACCAAACTCTATGATTGTAATTCTATTTCTTTTTAATTTATTATTATCTATCTCGTAAGTCGCATGAATAGGGGATAAAAACAATTTATCTATTACAAACTGTACACAAAGTTTAATATCCAATCCCTTCGCGTTTAGATTGTAATTGTATTTCCTCTTAATTCATTATTGTCTATATGCTAAATCATATGAATAGGAGATAAAAAAAAATATTTATTACAAAGTGTACACAATTTATCTATAATATCCAATTCCTTTGAAGACTCTGCCGAGGAAAAATCAATTCCATTTGTAAGTTGAACATCGCCCTAATTGACTTTACTTTATGCTCAGTAATATAATCCATACTTACATACTTCAATCCAATTATTAATTTCCAGATGTGTTTATGCTATCGATTGTTATTTTGGAGCTTAGTACTAAATTGATTAATTATGTTCTATATTTATATAGTGTCATTTATGCTTCGAAATATTTTCCTTATAAAAGAATGATGTGTTTGATCATTGATCATTGAGTGGATTAGTGATACTCATACATTATATGTATGTTTAATGCTTTACATTTGTCATTCAACTAGACATGTTGTTAAGTATCTCTATTTTAAATGTTTGCCAATGTAAATTAACAAAAATTATATTAAATACTAGGATAATAATATGTAGATGAAACAATTATTTTCTCAATCACCATAGAATATTTCACTTACTATTATAAAATTATAAACAATATATGTGTACAATTTTTTATACCAATCAATCACAACAACGGGTTGAACCAACCAGAATTGAATATAAATCTTTAATACAACACCATGAACCAACAAGAACTGAATATCACTTCTACGATGATTGGTCAAATAATGAGTGTTCAATTTACAAAGGTAATTGCCCCGAGAGGCGCTCTACAGCCCAAGTATGGGGGAGATCTTATTAGTCGAGTGTTTGTCGAGTTTGTCGAGTAACAAAATAATACAAAGTAAACAAAAAAAGAATAATACAAACTAAAAAGTAATAAATATTATATCGGCCATAAACAAAAATGAATAATACAAAGTAAAAAGTAAATATGAGACTTAAACTAGAGACTTTAGAGCTTAGGATTAGGTGGTAAATATTATGTCGGCCATAAACAAAAAAGAATAATACAAAGTAAAAAGTAAATATGAGACTTAAACTAGAGACTTTACTTTTTACTTTTAATACAAAGTAAAAAGTAAATATGAGACTTTAGAGTGTTTGTCGAGTGTTTGTCCAATAACAAAATAATACAAAGTAAACAAAAAATAATAATACAAAGTAAAAAGTAATAAATATTATGTCAGCCATAAACAAAAAAGAATAATACAAAGTAAGAAATAAGGAGCTATTCAATGAGAGGTTTGCACCTCACGAGATTTGATCCCTCTCGGTGCTTCATAGAGCCTAGGATTTGGATCTAGGTTGGTTGTATTCCAGTATCTCAGATGCGTGAGGGTTTAAGCATCATTAATTTCAAACTTACATCAATATGAATTTTATATGAATATAATTGTATAAGATGTACAATGATAACAATATTCATTATGTCTTATTTTTGTTATATATATCAACAATAAATGCAGATTAATATAAATTTACAATTATTCAATGCTAATGCACAACATCGATCAATTCAATACATTGACTTCATAATGTTATGCAATCTCTCAAAGATAGTTGTGTCAAGTAAAATTGTAAATATATCCACAAATGAATTTATTTAACAATTCATGGTTTCTGAAGTAAACCTCTATGAAGAGTAATTCAAAACTACGTTTCATTAATTAATTCATAACTTCTAGTGTGGCGTGGTATACAACCTTGTATCATCTTCAATGGAAAACATTCTTCTTAAGCATGAATTTACTAGACAAATTCTTGTCTAAAGGGGCTTTTACATGATACCCATATACAGGTCCTGGATATCACCTACATGACGCTTGCAATCAGAATTGAAGAGAATCAGCCTACGAATTGGTATAAATTTCAAAATATTATTTCCAACATCCAACCTGCAAGTCTTATAAAGGTCAGAAGGTTAGATTTATCATGCAACGTGGTGGTTTACATACCCCTTGAAAATTTCAAGTTTCGTTTCACTTCCTCCTATCCTTCGTTTAACAACAAAGTCAAAATCAGCAAAAGGGAGTTATCAGTAAGGAAGTTATCAATACTGAGTCGTTTCTAAAATCGCTAGCCTCCCATTAGGGTGCAGCTAGCTAAGTTTAAGTTTACAAAAATTATTCCAATCTTCCTGATCCCAACAAGGAAAACATTCCGAGCCACATCACGGCTAGAGATAAATTTATGATTATTACATTATATCAAATCGCTTTGCTACCTCTAAGTGCCAAACTAAAAGTTTGTCCATGTAAATCATATAAATAATCTACAAGAAAGGAAAACATGAATCAGAGCCACATCACTGGAGTCAAAACTACATAAATTTATGATTATTACATTATATAGTGTCATAATCTACAATAATCCTAAGTAACCATTGAAGGTCTAAACATATATCAACTAGGGAATTAAATGTAGTTACAACTGCCAAGATCACATGCACAGGCCATAGGAGCATTACCAAGTGCCAACCCAATTCCTTTCTTCTTTTTATGAAAACCTATGAAGGAAATTTAGAGAAATACCAGTGATTAATAAATTAATAAAGGAAACAGGGTTAACGCGAGGAATAAAGGAAAACCCAGCTACGCCTATTACTTGTAAACACACAAGTTCAAAGTAACCTCTATTAGTACTTAAAAAGAGTTTATGCTACTACAGTAACCTTAGATGGTTTGTTGTCGAACTTCAAATAAAACAAATAAAAGTTTAACCATGGAAAAGTTCACAAAATATACCTTGTACAATAGTGCACTAGTATAGGATATCTTCCTCCTTTCATGGTCAACCAGTATATTATAGCAAAAATTGATAAAATGAGTCAGGTAAATCCAACAAATTAATGTGCAATTGATAGAAAAGTAAACCTCACTTCTGTATGGTAAAAGAAAGGATTTTTCTTGCAAACCTATTATCATGGATAAACCACAAGATGACCAAGTATACAAGACCAATCTTCACGTGGAACCTTGGAGCTTGCTCCTCCTCCTTTACCAGTCGTAAAATACAGTGTAAAAGAGAACAACATATGGAATTGAGACATAACATGAAAATAATTACTTGCACCACAGGTTATTCCAGCCATGCCAGGCGGATTCTTTACTTGTTGCGCAGGTTATGACAGGCGCACGTTATGACAGATGGGAAGAAAGTGTTACCAACCAAATTTACTAAATGACACATATCATAGTAGTACGGTGACTGCAAGCATTTATTTCCGTCAGAAATATTACAATGGAAACATACCATGACTAAAATATGTGTTTTTTTTTTTTTTTTTTTAATAGCTACCAATGATAAAATTAGTCATTTCAATTCATTCTATCCAATACCAAATTAACAAATATGTAAAAGTTCCTTTTTTTAGATACAATTAAATCACAAATTATCACCAATTTTTATTGATCTTTAAAAGCAAAGAAATATTAAAGGTGATTAATACAAAGAGGTGGAACATATAGTCTCTGCCTACGGCAGGGACTAATAAACCACTTAATAATTAAAACCATATATCTTCACCCTAAAGTTATTAATAGCTACCAATGATAAAATTAGTCATTTCAATTCATTCTATCCAATACCAAACTAACAAATATGTAAAAATTCCTTTTTTTAGATACAATTAAATCACAAATTATCACCAATTTTTATTGATCTTTAAAAGCAAAGAAATATTAAAGGTGATTAATACAAAGAGGTGGAACATATAGTCTCTGCCTACGACAGGGACTAATAAACCACTTAATTATTAAAACCATATATCTTCACCCTAAAGTTAAATAATTTAGGTTAGATACAATTTACTTTAAAATAAGAATTAAAAAGTTATATGTTCACCCTTAAACTAAATAATTTAGGTTAAATAAACTAATTTTTTTATTTTAGTGAATAAATATTAGATTACATGAAACATTTTACCCATACCATAATATAAAGTACACCTAACTTTTATCATCAATGAGTAACAATAAATATAAATATATTAATTTTTCATTTAGACTAACAACCCTTTATTTGGAATTTTTATCCAATGGACCACTTCAACTAATATCTTATTTAAGATGTATGGTTAATGTTAAAGTAAGTGAAAGATAATAAATAAATTATGTTAAGGTAATGGGGTGACTGAGAATATAACAAAAGTATTTTATAGACTTATTTAAGGACTCAACATGTTATTCACAAAGAATTGAATTTACGCAGGGAGGGTAACTTTCATTTCTCCCAACCACCCAAGCTACATCCAATGGACCACTTCAACTAATATCTTATTTAATATGTATGGTTAATATTGAAGTAAGTGAAATATAATAAATAAATTATGTTAAGGTAATTATTTTGAGGTAAATTTTAGATCCTTCATAGTTTTAAGTCTTTCTAATAATATTTTTATATAAAATTAACTAGCTACTTAGAGAAACAAAACGTGCATGGGGAGGATAGCACTCCATTTCACTGTCACTTAATTACCTAAACTAGATCCATTTTTCACTTGATATGCAGATCTTTTATGAGCGGACATGATTTTTTTTTTGTAACTACCAAAAGCTATAGGATCTCCTCCACACATGGATGTAAATAATTATAGTTATATTTTTTCCAATTATTTATTATTGATTTTAATTATTATTTTATTGTAATTAATTAAAATTGTGAAAAAAAATAAAAAAAAAATTGTTAAGCTACTAGTGTTTATATTACTATATCAACACAAATATACATTGTTTCTGGTGGTTGTTTTATCACTAGGGAAACCAAACAAGCCACAAAAAACAGTTTAGCAAGCAATTTACATATAAGGCATACTGTAATAGTCTTTATAAAAAACTTCTATGCATATCCAAGTTTGTCCAAGCTAGTAAACCTAGAAATTCCTAAAATAAACCTAACATAAATCAAAAGGAAGAACCTATTCATCATCATAAATCATCTAAGTGTGAACCTTGTGCTCCTGGGGAGCCTTAATTTGCTTCCCAGAAGGAGAAGACTCCTTTAAAACCATACCAGTGGTCGCCTTTGTCATAACATTGATCCTTTTCCCCAAGTCCAGTAACAACTTTGATAATGAGATGATGTCGGGCATCCAACCGACGAATTTCCTCTTGAGTCTTGTTTAGTTGCAACAACATTTCCTTTCACTCCTCCTTACTATCCATCAAGGTCTTGCATAGAAAAGCCTTCACATACCAGTAGAGAGCCATATTTTTGGCATACTTGCAGGTTTCACGGGTCCTGGAAGACCCATTGTCTTGAACCCAAGGTTCCATTTCCAACTGGATGTACAACACTCCCATATCTTCTGCTTGTTTCGAACCCATTCCTCAACTTCCTTTGTTTCCTTCTTAACTAAAGACAAGACAAATTGCCAATAATTTCCTTTGGCAGTTCAAATCTCCTTTTGAACGCGTAACATATGGGTTTTGGTCCTGTCATTATGCTTGTGACGTGTGCTTTCTCGACTCACCATTCTATAACTTTCCCACTGAAACTCTATCCCCCAAGCTGTGAAGACCTTTGCCTCCCTACAAGAACCAAACTACAATCACCAGCAATATGAACACCCTCACAATCTATTTGCTAAGGATCGCCTTTATTCCTCGTTCAAAATACTATCATATGCAAAACCATCCAAATGACAACTACATGAGGGTAAAAATTAGTTAGATGGCGATGCAGCATGCGTGTTTCCATCATCATGATCCTTTTCCTTGGATATGTCCCACCTAAGCTCGCCATGATCGACGGAGCCAAATCCATCACCTCCCAATCGAGCCCTGTTGTAGAAAAAATTGCACAAGAGTGAATCCTTCCCACTTGGTGAGGAGCAAGGCCTTGTAGGATGCAACAAGGCCTCAGTATTATATGCCTTTTGTGGTGGGTGAGTGCTCCAAGTGACCCTGCAAGTGGTTGTTAGTGTAAATAGACAAACAAAATAAATAAAAATCAAATAAAACAAACAACAAGAGGGGTAGAGATGCAAACTTTAACAACCAATGAATGTCAAACCACTTTGTATTGCCCAATGGTAAAGCATGTACAACACCTAGGATATGTGAGCTCTAATGGATTCAAACAACCCCCCTTAGGGAGGTATATTTAGTCCACACTAGATGTTAAGTGGCTTGAATAACAAGTGAGAAAACTCTTTCCCCTTGAAGGAAGGTGGCAAAGGAGATTGGTAAATGCGAAACAAGAGGGAAGAGGTGAGCTACAAGGGAGCTCAAGAACAATTCCAACAGTATAACCTTGCTCTTGGTTTCTCTTCTTTAGATGCATGCCCATGGATTCCTTTAATAGGACAAGAGGTGTCCAAGAAACAACTAGAACCAAGTGTGGACCGATTAACTCCATGATTTGGCCCCAAAGTACACAAAGGGGGGCCATTCAATGAACCCAAGTACATGGGGAAGCCAAATTTGAATTGTTGGAGGAAATGGGGCTTTGATGAGCCTTCAATGCTCCATAGGTTGTTGTGGTCCTACCGTTTCTATTAGTCCTGCAGATATCGAAGGATTATTTGCACTGGTTGCGCGGCTGGAATTAGGATAATACACACGGTAGCGCGAGTTAACAGACATATACCCGCGCAGTTGTAATTTTTTACTGTTCTTGGGAATTTTTGGACTCATGTTGTTTATTGGATCTAATGAGGATGCTTTCGGTGGGCCACATGTTATATGTTGATGACACTTTATCGTGCAAATTGCGGAAATGTCACATGTGTGCGAGATTTGCGCGTTAACAAATGCCCCATGGTGTATGAGGTTCAGAGGGTACTATAGAGCCAATAATGCATCATCGTTTCTCGTGTGTTCTCTTTGTTGTTTTGAAAGATGCAAAGCGTGTGTGGACGAATAGGGTCCTCCCATGGGGGGAATATTATTGGTGAAATTGTAATAATGAATATCGTTTTATGCAACCGACGCGGGCATACTCCATGCAATAACATTTGAACCTGGGAAAGTTGTTACAGGTGTTGAAGGAGTGGAACCGTTGTTAATCATGATGAGCCCATGGGCGTGGGGGACCTCATTGAACTATTGCGACCATGTTTTATAAATGTGAACACTGCTACCTTTGAACCGTATGATGCTCCCTGACACGATAGATTTGTTGGCGTCGAGTATAGGAGAGACCACCAAGTTAGGGAGCACTAAGGACTCTCCCTACTTAGTTCGAGGAAATCCCTTATAGTGATTGAAAGGGGTCCCAAGGTACGACTGCAATAACTGCAACTCTCATAATGTAGTGACGTGATGTCGATGAGAGATGAAGTACATGATAAGACGGGGGTCTTATCCTGAGAACCAAGATCATTTTGTAACCGATTATTGGACTGACAGGCCTGACAAAAGACTGGCTAATAAGTCTGAGGCTCGTGACTTCCTTTGATCGATGTCAACTTGGGGGGGAGTATCGGTCGACAACATTCTTCAAAATAACGAAACAGAGTGTGACGGAGGGAGACAAACTGCAAATGAAGGGTTTTGTTATGGACACGATACTGAGGATGATGGTGAATGAAAAAACGTATAATGATGGAGATAGGGTGACTAAACGACATCTATCAAAGGTGACTAAGGGTTAATGCCAAAAGAATAGTGATGTTCCCACAGTTTTGCGTGGATTGGGGAATGGTTTGTACATAAATAATAATTGGTGGGGTCCCCACGGTTTTTGGGGTGTCGGGGGACCAATTTGATGATGGGCAGGATTCCCGAGGTTTTCAGTGAATCAAGGAATCAATTTGATGATGGGTGAAGTTCCCACGGTTTTGAGTGGGTCATGGATCCATTTCCATAATGATGTGAGGGTTGTTTTGCAAACACGAAGACGACTGCCCCATGAATAAATGCCATGCAGATTGTTCTTGTGGGAATAACTGGATATAATTGGTTGCTTTGGTGGGTGGGGGACCCATTGGTGTCTTGGCGGGGGTAATGATACAAAGAATATTGCAAAGGGTAGAGTGATCATGAAGGTATGAGTGGTCGACTGTGGTTCTTGATCGTAACATGTGCCAAGGAATTTGATGGCACTGACTGTTGAAGGTGGGAAAGTAAATGTGAAGCTATAAAATTATGAACTATGGGTTGATTGTTTCAAAGTTGATCAAATTTTGTTGGCTTGTGGGGGGTTCGATATCATGGGTGTCAAATGATGATTGGGATACAATGGTGCGTACACCCATGTGGGAAGACTGCTACCCACAATAGTGATATTGATGGTATATCATTACCGGGGATGTCTAGTAAATGCAATGTAAACAGAGGGAAGGCGTTGCCTATATGCCAGTTTCAATATGATACCTGTGATAAAATCCCACCATCATCGTTCAGGGATGGAGTCTTGTTCTTATAATGGAAAATCAAGAGGTATCCTGCGTGTCTTGGTCATAATTCTGAACATATGGCGCACAGACCCAAGTGTAGTAAAGAACGTGACAAAGGTAAAGAATGTGACAAAGGTATTGACGATGCAAAATAGGAAACCAAAACATAGCGCACCTGAGGGGGTGATTCTCCATTAAGGGTAGAAGCATTTAAGGTACAACCCGTTGACAGGGCTATAGCGAGTAATATCTTCAAGGTTGTTTAAGATGTATGCCCCTTTGGGGAGGCATTGTTTAACGACATAAGGACATGTCCACTTAGATACAAATTTATCGGGTCCTGGTTTGCTGTCTTTTTTGGATTTGAAGACGAGGACAAAGTCCCCCTCACTAAAGGTGCGAGGTCGGACATGTCTGTCATAGTGTGCTTTGGAGTGAACCTTCATCGACTCATTCTATTGGAGTGAGTCACGACGTTCTTCGTTGAGGTGTTTTAAAGTAACAACCTTTGCTCGAGGGTGGGCGTATCAGGTAACAATTTCACAGTAGATTGGAGAGTAGGGATTTGGCATTCTATGGGAAGTATGACTTCTAATCCATGGATAAGGTGTAATGGAGTAAATCATGTATCTGTCTTGACTGAAGTGCGATAAGCCCAAAGAGTTGGGAATATATTTGTTCTTATTTACTGTGGGCTGGAGCATAGTTTTGGGAACTTTGTTCACAACTTCAACTTGGGCGTTTGCTTGAGGGTAGTAGGATGCCAAAAATTTGTGTTTAAATCGTAATAAATGGGATAGTTCTTCAAACATTTCATTACGGAAATGAGTGTCGTTATTAGAGACTAACTGTTTGGGTACGCTAAAGCGTGAGATGACATGGTTAAAGAATAAATGTGAAACAATGATGCCTTTGCAATCAAACGTGGGCATGGCTTCATCCCACTTGGTAAAGTAGTTGATGGCTACAATGATGTATTGGTGGCCTTGCGTTGAAGTAGGGTGACACTCCATAAAATCAATTGACCATTTTCAAAATGGGCCGACTGTGATTACGGGGTGGAGAGGGGTGGGTGGTGACTGTGTTTTGCAAGAAAATACCTGACAATTCACACATCGTTTTACTGCTTAGATACAATCCTTGAATACTGAGGGCCAAAAATAACCACCGCGTAATATTTTTTGGGCGGTGGCAAGGCCTGAGAGGTGACATCCACATGCTTTGCTATGTCAGTGGTTGAGAACATGATCAACTTTCTCATGTGTTAAACAACGTTGTAGGATGGTGTCGACGTCACGACAGTACAAAACGTCTCCTATGAGAAGGTATCTTGTTGTTTGATGACGAATATGTCGACGATCATCGCAGGGTAGGTGGGGGGGAAACTTCTAAGTACATAGATAAGTTAGTATATCACCATACCATGGGTCATCACTAGCGATGAGGAAGATATGTTCATTAGGTAACTGGTCATTAACATGTTCGCTCGAGGTCGTGGATGGGAGATCGGTGATGAACTTGGCTAGGGACAATACTTTCTTGCTTTTAGGGATCACGAACTCAAGGTTGAATTCTTGTAGGATAAAAATCCAACGTGCGAATTTACTATTAATAAGCCTACGACTAAGTATGTATTGCATGGGGTTTGAGTCAACAAACACAGTGGTTTTGCGGAGTAGAATGTAGTGGCGCAGTTTCTGTACGAAAATAATGACAGCTAGCACAAGCTTCTTATCATGAGTGTAATTGAGAGTTGGTCCTGTTTAGGTTTTACTGACATAGTAAATGGAGTGTTCATTGTCACCCTCGGTTCGTTGGACCAGAATGCTTGCTACAGAGGAAGTTGACGTCGAGATATAAAGGGTAAAATCTCTGTCAAAATCCGAAGGTGAGAGGAGGGGAGATGAAGACAGGGATTCTTTTAGAGCGTCGAAGGAACTTTGGGTGTGGTCATCCCACTTGAAGGGGATGTCTTTCCTAAGCAATCATAAACAATTGTGTGCCTGTGTGGCGTAATTGGGGACAAAACGCCGAAGGAAGTTGGCCTTGTCTTGAATGCTTTAAAACTGGCGTCGTGTTTGTGGGGGTGGTAGTTCAAGGATGGCATGGAATTTCGAGGGGTCGATGGTGATGCCTTCCTTGGATACAATGAATCCTTATAATTGGCCTGTAGTGACACAAAACATGCATTTGAGGGGATTCAAGCGTATTCTATATTTGCGAAAGCATGTGAAGATGGTATGGAGGTCGCGGAGGTGGTTGCATCGTTTTTTAGACTTGGTGGTGAGGTCATCTAAAAGGGCTAGGATGATGTGAGCTAAGTCATTAAAAATGTACACCATAACGCGCTGAAAAGTAGCACCGACATTCTTCAGACCAAAGGGCATAACTTTCTAAGCAAAGGTGCCCTAAGTGGTGGTAAACGATGTCTTATACTCATCCTGGGGGTGGATCCGTATTTGGTTGTAACTAGATAACCCATCCATAAAGGACAACATTTCACTACCGGCACAAACATCGACGATCTGGTCGATGAATGGGGTCGGGTAATTGCCTTTGGGGCATGCTAAGTTGAGATCGCGGAAATCTGTACAAACTCAAATGATACCTAGATTTTTGTTGACTAGGACAGGGTTAGAGACCCAGGATGTGTAAGCGATGGGAAAGATGAATCCCTCCTATAGGATTTTTTCTACCTCAACTTTGATAGCAGGGGCTTTAGAGGGGTGGACAGGTCATTGTTTTTGTCTCATCGGGGTGGCGTAGGGCCAAGTGTCAATATGATGTTCGTCTATTTAGGGGCCTGTGCCTGACATCTCTTCGTATGACCATGCAAAGACGTCGCGAAACTCTTTGAAGAGGGTGGTGAAGTCAACAATTTCCTGTGGTGAACATGAGGCACCAATGGAAATATTCTTGACGACTCCCGGGGTTGTAGAGATATCAACCTGAATAGTGGGGGATATATTGGTGAGATTGTCGTCTTCGAAAGCGTCACGGGTTGGAATGAGATTTTTGAACCAATAAATTTGATTAGGAGGTAGAAAATCCTTTGATTCAATGATATATTGTTGGTCTACCGACAAGATTTGCGGGTCTTGAGTGTGGACAAATGGTGACCTATGATGGAGGGCCTCCCATGGGGGTTCATCTAAGTGCATGGATTCTATTATCCCTTCATCTTTGGAGAAGACATATTCCTCTAACATGTCTTCATCAGAGGAAAAGGAATTGTCGGAATTGGTATGGAGGCACCGAATAATGATAGGGTTGGTTGGTGGGTTGGAGCCAATAGGGGTAGTAGAGATGCTTGGAAGGATGGCAACTGAATTAAGATGGAGGATGTCCATAAAACCAAGGGTGCTTGGGGGAGGCGGTGGAATCTCTTCTTGGGGGGAGATTAGGGGGTCTAAGGCTTCCCAGGAAACTAGTGATGGGGGATGAGTATCTCTAAGGTGATGAGAAACCCCGGGTATACTAGGTCCTTTATTGTTGTCTATAGGATCATTATCTTCTTCCATTATAGTTAGGAGGGTGGTTCCAAAAGGGGTAAGGTTATCTGATAGTCACTTTTGAGTCATATGAAGGGTGCGAAATGCAGCTACTATAGGACATTGGAATGAATGATGAGACATCAACTTGCAGGATAGACATGGGCAAGTAGCGTAGGTGCGGTTAAGGACTATGGCAGGACTTTGTGGTCGCTGTAGAGGTAACTATTGGTCGGATATGGACTCTTCCCTTGGGGTGTTACATGGAATCTTCCTATGGGGATCATAGTTGTAACGATATTGATAAAAGTTGTTTACGGTGAGGAAGGGGGAGATACGTCTTCCAAAGGCTGAGTGGGGTGGATGGTTGCCAAAGCATCTTGAAATCGAGGGAGATCGGGACAATGGTGTGTGTAATGCCCAAACTGTGAACAAATTGAACTTGTGTGATTCGTATGCAATGTTTTGGGCTTAGGTGTGGGCGATGATGACGTGCCCCCTTCTATTGTCAGTGAAGTGTGGTTCACACTGTCTGAGTTATTGATCAAGTTCCTAAGCTCTGACAAGGTGAGGCTCATGTTAGTTGCATCGACTTGTTTCCCGTAAAGAGTGCATGGTGGAGTGACTCTTTGTGTAGGAGTATTGGTCATTACTGGGGCTTTTAATCGTTGTTGGTTGATGCCCCTAGGTTTAGGTTTAGCGGCTCCTAATGCTTCGTGTTCAGGGTTAGGTAAGAGGGGTTCTTTGAACTTAGGTTGTTTCATGCCCCCATTGGTGGTCTTAGCGGCGACTAGTTGTGGTTTAGTTGTGGCTGTCGTAGGTCCGATTGGATGTGCGGATGGCGTAACCGGCCTACTAGGAGTAACATCCGAAACAAGGACAAACTCATAGTGACCTACTGGTTTAGAATCCATTTCTAACTAGGGTGGTGTAAGGTACCATACCAGAATACCCAAAGTAAGTCCAGGTAGAGTCAACTGATCCATAACCAATGTCCCTTGCACGCCTGTGGGGGGGTACAAGAAAGAGTTTTGGAATATCGGAGGTACTAATGGATCATTTCCAATCATTTACAAAACATTAGAGAACATGATGCAAGTGGATGTGCCTTCATTGATGTTACACCGATGAATCGTAATGTTTTTTATCATGATGGGGACTTGAAATGCAACTGAAGAGGGTAGTCGCGGTTCACCTTTGTTGAGATCAAAGGTCATGAGGTGCGAGTTGAAAGGGTCGACAACATTGAGTGCATTCAGTAATGCCTTTCGTTGGGTTGGGAATGACTGTAACACCTCTAATGTGGACATTACAACTGGTGACTGAGCTAAGTCATCCACAATACTATAATTGTAGGTGGCTTTCATATGGGGGTTATTAGGTTTGTGCTGAAGTGGAACTTTGGGGATCCATGGGATCTGTTCGATACTTGGGCGTGGTATTTGCAAAGACCCCCCTAAAGGGATAGGGACATATTCCACTTGAGGAGCTTTAGGCCTATCATAACCTTTAGCTCAAGTCTAAAGATTAACATCCAACGTGTAGATATTTTGGCAAGATCCATCGTCAGACGGGTGGGGATCCTGCTATTGCGTAAAAATGCCTTGATTGGCGAAGGGTTTTCATAAGACAACGGTTTGGGGTTGGGGAGGATTAGGGGCCTGAGGAGGATTTATCACTGTCTTCTTCTTGGCTTCCACCAACTATTGGCAATCGAGGATAAGAGGGCAATGATGGGTGTAATGACCATATTCTCCACAAATGGAGCAAGAGTAATTGGTCCTCAGGTTGGCATTCTTCGATTGTCTGGGGGGTTGTTTTTCCCCGCCTTCTAGTTACTCAGTTTTTGGGTTTGGCGAGGAGGAGGATTTCCCCTTTGCCCCTACTGTTGGTTTTGCTTGTTCTTTCCTTTCTTCTTCCCCATATTTTGAGTGTTTTGGGGATTTGCAGTGTTCAACTGCTCAAATTCTTGAGCTTGTTGAGTGAAAGAAGGATGAACAAGGTCGACCCCCATGTGAGGTGTGGGGGTTTGACTAGTTAGGAATGGAAATGGGTAGCAAAGGTTATACCCTAGTGGGGGAATAAATACAGTTTGCGCTCCATAAGATGTGGACGTAGGAATGGTTTGTGCTATTTGCGGTGTAGGGACCACTACTGCCTGGCTAATGTTCGAATAAGTAGGACTACATGTTCCATACTGTAACTAACCAACTAGGGGGGTTGGTATAGGAGGAGGGGGTGCTGACACATGTGGCATGGGTGGGTACTGCAGGGCCATATTAAATGGCGAAGGAGTAGGAGGAGGAACCTTTCCTTAGTGGGAAATGGACCCAATAAGCCCATCCGCTGAGTGTGACGAACCCGCAAGTGTAGGATCCAATGACCAATGTTGAGGGGCATTAGGGAGAATAGTGTAAAGGTATCCAGATTGTGCATATATAAGATCGAAATGCTGAGCTTTCAGAATAGCCTCTTCCTCACTTTGCGGCATGGAGTTGGTTACATCTTTGGCAATGGCTAGTTGGAGTGATTTAATGAACCAATCCAATAAGAATGGTGGTTGTATTTCGATCTTACACAATGTTTGACGTCTACACTACTCATGGATATGGTTTGCAATGTGTGTAGATGTGTTTTTTCGAAACTCCGTGAGAATTTCGAGACCAAGGTCATGGTGAATCGAAAGCTAGAAATATGTGAGAAATGCAGTGACCAACGTGGAAAAGGTGGCATGTTCTGGTCTTGGTAAGTTCACATACCATTTGGCTATTGTTCTAGTGATGGTACGTTGAAAGAGGTGAAACCTCAATGAATCTTCCACTATGTTGTTGGAGGAACACCATAGGTGGAAGGACATGACATGGTTAGCGGGATCATCCCCTTACTTCCCTTCGAATTTAGGAATGTCGGAGGGAAGTCTATCTGATATAGCTAGGCACATTAGATCATGTGCAATAGGGTCATTGATTAGTTTGGCCAAATCTGGGAGATTTAGGCTAACCATGAAAGGTAGGGTAGGATTCGGTCTTGCCATAGTGTGCTGTGTGTGGTTTCCGTGAGGTGGAGACCGAGGTGGTGTTGAAAATAACGAATGAACTCCTACAAGAGAGGAGGGATCAAATTGGGCCAAAGGATCTTCGAGAGGAGAAGCCAAAGGAGAGCCTCTTCCGAGAGGAGGGGAGGAAAATGTATCTATATTCTCTTTGAGGGGAGAAAATGAAGGCGAATCTCTTCCAATGGTGGATGAGGTATATTGATCAACACTCTCTCCGAGAAGAAAACGAACCAAACAAGGAGTGGCCTTTCCCTGATGATCCTATCAATGTGACATGGGAGCGACCCCATCTAGAGCATCTTCCGCGTGGGGAGAAGGTGTAAAAACGACCCTCGAGAGAGGGGATAGGCCTTGCAGTATTCAGGAGTTCCTTGTGTGGTTTCTTTGTTCCTCAATGGTCAAAGCTTAGTGTCAAGTGAGAGTGATGGTGGAGTTTAAAAGAAATTGAACAAATGCAAAAATATACCAACCACAACAAATGTGATATGGTGCAATAAGTGAATGATATGTGCAAAGTCAGTTTAGTAAAAGAGTTCCCACATGTAGGTTCTTTTTAATTACGAGTTGGTGAACTTGTATTTAGAAATAAGATAAGTGTAAATTCCTTAAAAACACCTAACATCCTTCCTCTCAAATGTAATTGGGCCTTCCAAAAGCACAACCGATGGTGATAATGGGATCCACGCACCAATTCACTGGTGAAGGTAACAAAGATCCAGTTCTATCGGCGATGGGGCCAATGTTCCAATCAAGAAGACTTGGAAACACCTCCCAATGATAATAGCTAACTTCATGAGTCAATTGTACCCACAATTTCTCCTTGGCAATGTCCCAAGTTTGGTCACTAAGATACTTTGCGTGAAGTGTGGATCAATGGTTCGGCCTGCATGGTATAGTGTTGTCTCCCTACAATGAGTTGAGTGACTCGTAAGGGAGAGCAGGGCAACTATACCTCAACTTTCACCTCCTTGGTCGCCGCACACTTCTGATCCAAGTTTTCTTTTAACACTTGCTTATAGCAGGATTTTGATAGTATCCTATAAGTCAACAATGCTGTGTTTCAAAATATCACTAATGAGAGTAGATTGGTGGGCATTAATGGATACCTAGCCCAATCAATCCTACCTAACTAAAATATTTTTTGTGACCTCTTGTGGAGGATTTTAGTTGGTTGGCAATTTACAGAGTTGATTTTAAGGGTCTACTTTTGATTAAGGTGTATAAGGGAGGTATTTCACGATCCCCTTCCTTTCTTATTTACCAAGCTCACAAGAAGTGTGAGGTGAAGAGCATAATTGGAGTGAAAATTTTTTTAGGTCCCTTAGTGTGTCATGGTGGTGTAAACACATGTGAGGTAAGCAAATTGATTGTTGCAAATTAACTAGAAGAGTATAAAGTAAATTCAAATGGATATTTTAACTTTTAACTCTAAAAGATGCTAATGGTGCTTTGCAAACAAAGTGCTAATGAAGTAAAAGTGTGCAATGGAGGTATTTCACACTTCTCACCCCCTTCTGATTCACCAAGCTCACAAGAAGTGCGAGGTGAAGAGCATACTTGGGGAGATAAAAGTCTCTATGTCCTTGCTTGTGTGCAAAAAGTGGATTTTACACTACTTTTGATCCTAAAAACATGCTAAGTAAACAAAAACACAAGATGTCTTGAATACTAGTGACAACAATGAGGCCCGCAGAAAGCCTCAAAGTTGGTTACCTGAGTAAGTTTCGAGAGAGAATGACTCTTTACTCCCTAATGTTAGTCTAAGTGAGCTAAATACTATAGAACATGTAAACTATTGCAAGTTAATTAGTTATGGTTCATTGGTGAGCAACAACAGGGTTGCAAAATTGTGAAAACAGGTATAAAGCAAATAATGAGTGGATCCGCATGGAAAACAAATTAACAGGCGCGCGATTACAATGCGAAAAGGTCGAGTCGATTGCACAGAAATCTGTGTGGACAAAGATCTATTAATATGTACGGCAACACAATTGTTTGGGAATCGTCTGTGCGGGTAGCGCGCCCAAGACACTAGGATCCATGCGCTTGTTGAAACGACAATTGTGACCAAAAGGAGGCCTATTTTCTAGAGTGAAGGGTATGGAACTCTTCTCCCGCACAACACAAGATACCAGAAATTAGCCATTCAACAAACACCAACCTAGTTTAAGAGAAATGAACTAAAATAAGTGGAGTCGCCATGAATACTATTGTGGAAAAAATTGCACAAGAGTGAATCCTTTTCACTTGGTGAGGGGCAAGGCCTTTTAGGCTGCGACAAGGCATTAATATTAGGTGCCCCTTTGTGGTGGGTGAGTACTCCAAGTGATCCTGCAAGTGGTTGTTAGTGGAAATAGATAAACAAAATAAATAAAAATGAAATAAAACAAACAATCAGAGGAGTAGAGATGTGAACTTCAACAACCAATGGATGTGAAACCACAATGTATTGCCCAATGGTCAAGCATGTACAACACCTAGGAGATGTGAGCTCCAATGGAGGGATACAATCCCCCTAAGGGAGGTTTATTTAGTCCACACTAGATGTTAAGTGCCTTGAAGAACAAATGAGAAAACTCTTGCCCCTTGAATGAAGGTGGTAAATGAGCTTGGTAAATGCTAAACAAGAGGGAAGAGGTGAGCTATAAGGGAGCTCAAGCACAATTCCAACAACATAAGCTTGCTCTTGGTTTCTCTTATTTAGATGCATGCCCATAGCTTCCTTTATAGGCCAAGAGGTGGCTAAGAAACAACTAGATCCAAGTGTGAACCCATTAACTCCATGATTTGGCACCAAAGTACACAAATGGGGGGCATTCAATGAACCCAAGTACACGGGGAGGCCAAATTCAAATTCTTGGAGGTAATGGGGCTTTGATGAGCCTTCAATGTGCCGTGGATTGTTGTGGTTCTACCATTTCTGTCAATCGTGCAGATATCAAAGGATCATCCCCGCTGGTTGTGCGACTGCAATTCTGATAATACGCGTTGTAACGCGAGTTGACAGACATGTACCAGCGCGGTTAATTTTTTTACTGTTCTTGGGAATTTTTGGACTCATGTTACTTCTTGGATCTAATGAGGATGCCTTCGATGGGCCACATGCTATATGCTGATGATGCTTTATCGTGCAAATTGCGGAAATGTCGCATGTGTTCGATATTTGCGCGTTAACAGAGGCAAGGCCTTGTAGGCTACAACAAGGCCTCAATATTAGGTGCCCCTTTGTGGTGGGTGAGTGCTCAAAGAGATCCTACAAGTGGTTGTTAGTGGAAATGGATAAAAAAAAGAAATTAAAATGAAATAAAACAAACAACAAGAGGGGTAGAGATGCAAATTTCAACAACCAATGGATGCCAAACCACTTTGTATTGCCCAATGGTCAAGCATCTACAACACCTAGGAAATGCGAGCCTCCAATGGAGACAAACAATCCCCCTTAGGGAGGTCTATTTAGTCCACACTAGATGTTAAGTGGCTTGAAGAACAAATGAGAAAACTCTTGCCCCTTGAAGGAAGGTGGCAAAGGAGCTTGGTAAATGCTAAACACGAGGGAAGAGGTGAGTTATAAGGGAGTTCAAGCACAATTCTAATAGCATAACCTTGCTCTTGGTTTCTCTTCTTTAGATGCATGCCTGTGGCTTCCTTTTATAGGCCAAGAGGTGGCCAAGAAACAACTAGATCCAAGTGTGAACCCATTAACTCCATGATTTGGCCCCAAAGTACACAAAGCGGGGCCATTCAATGAACCCAAGTACACGGGGAGGCCAAATTCGAATTCTTAGAGATAATGGGGCTTTGATGAGCGCTCAATGCACCGCGGGCTGTTGTGGTCTCGCCAATTCTTTCAGTCGCACGAATATCGAAGGACTATCCGCGTTGGTTGCGCAACTACAATTATGATAATACATGCGGTAGCGCGAGTTAACATACATGTACCCGCACAGTTGTAGTTTATGATTGTTCTTGGGAATTTTTGGACTCATATTGTTTCTTGGATCTTATGAGGATGCCTTTGGTGGGCCGCATGGTATATGTTGTTAATGCTTTACCGTGCAAATTGTGGAAATGTCGCATGTGTGCAAGATTTGTGCGTTAACAAGCCCCCTTCTTTCCTTCATTCGCCACCAACTGCAATGACTAGCCTTCATCCTCCGGTGAAATGCCTTGTTGTCTAGGTGTACCTGTAAGTATACTCACACATGAACCCTTGCCATGTGTCCTCCCTCCTTATTATTTGCTACTATATGTGGGAGAGCCCGGCAATTTTAATTCAATTTATCATTATCAAGTGATACTTTTTATATATGAAATTTGCATACATATATTTGATTTTTGTGGTAATATTGATCTAACACTTAAAATGTGTTCCTTTAAACTAAATAATAATTGCGCCGAGAGGCACTCTACAGCCCAGTGTGAGGGAGATCTTGTAACGTGTATGTAGCATTACATCTAATAAAACGTAAAAAGTAAAAACTAATTAATATTTTGTCGGTCATTAAAAAAGGACGTGTATTTTCGATTGAAAAAGATGGTTGAAATCAAAGCCTATATAAACAAAAAAACAACATAAAAAAAATCTAAAACAAGAGGCAAAGAGAAGCGACAAAAAGAAGTGGATCGACGATCAAAGTAGCAAAGAGAAGGTAATATAATTGGAATATTTAATACACTGAAATCTAATGAAAACTGCCATATTCGCCTGCACCTCCTCCTCCGTCCGTCATCCATTCGCAGACCTCCCCATCCTCCCGCCGTCCTCCTCCCTCCCTACGCAGTTCCACGCTGTTATCGGACAATCCACTCAAGCGGACGCGAGCTGGATCTCCCTAGCTCAAAGTGAGTCTAGAACAAATAGAATAGACTACCAATGCATTTCCTAGATCTACTTAAGGACCAAGTATTAGATGTCTTACCTTTTTACTACGCAATCCTTTCTCCTGAATGCTGCTCCACGCCCCACGGTCGTCAGATCCAAGCTGCAAGATCTGTAGAGACAAGAAACAAGAGAAACCAGTAAAAGACATCTATACAATAAGCGATCTAAGTAAACAGTTAAGCAGGTAAACTACTCAATATCATTGCACACGAGAACAATATTGGTGGAAAGCATTTGTATTACTGCAAATAGAGGAGTACATGATAGAGATATAGAACTACAACCAAGACTTAACGCAGTAGCCCTTCTCCGACCAAGCCAATTGCCATAACCTTCCAAGGAAGTATGAGTCCTCCAATAGGTGAGTGGAGATGTTCTAAGAGAGATTTCACCAGCATGTAGATACCATAGTCTTCCTCCCCCTGGGATGGGAGTGAACCTCACTTATATAGGACTAAGTGGATAGGGTATGGATAGGATAGGTTGAGAGATGGTAGGAGAGAGATAGGGGATCCTCCCAAAGAGTTAGGGGTCGAGTACCAGCTCCGCTAGAGGTCAGGGATAAGCCCCTAAATGAGCAAGTTTCGAGAAGGATCTCGAATAAGCTATTTTTTCCCATTAACTGACCTCGTCGCACCCTACAGTGGAGAAAACTGCGACGTCACATGTTGCTAGTGTGCAACCTGCGACGACCTCTCAAAAGATTGCAGAACTGAGTGCAAATCCTCCTAGGATGATTGCTTAGTCCAAGTATCTTCAGGGGTGTATACACCGAATCTGATGATGAGTAGATTTTAGGTGTAACATAATGCCCCCCAAAGCATGAAGTTGTTGAAGATAGACAGGTGAAGTGATTTGATAGAAGCAATGGCAATAGACTCGTCGAACGAAGTACACTACTACAGTACAAATGACTCTGAACTGACAATCTCAAATGAAGTACAACATGGCTGCCGACCAATACATTGTAGATCCATGGTAGTAATGACCGATTGAACACAATCATGGCTACTAGACACAAGCGTAGATCCATGATGAGATGATAACATAGCCACGACCAATACAAAAGTGGATCCGTGTAATATGACTCAATACAAACTCCATCGCAACCCGGGTAAAACATGACTCCCCAGGGTCTTCAAGTTGAACCCGCAATGATACGAATCTATCCATGTGATTACAAATGTCTTGACGTTGAACATGGTAGAAACCACTTGATTACCGGCCATTGATGTAAACCGTTAACAAGTGTGAGGGAGATCACCATTGATATCAATGATTCCCAAGGTATCACAATACATATCATCAAGCGTGAATAAATGATTTGAAGTCGAACGCAAGATGAAATCTTTCAATCAAGAGTCAATGATGTAAACTCATGATGAAAGCAAGGTAACTTGCCATTGAGGCATGCAGGGCCAAGGTACTTGGTTGGTTTCTAGATTCGATCCTCGGATGATGAGTTGAAGTCGACAAGGATGAATCCGTCAAAGGAGGGCCATGATGAATCCCCCGTCAATCGACACGAAACACAACAAAATATGTGTAGAGTGGATCGGATGGTACAGTAACATGCAAGGCTGACTCAGAGTAGACCGACGTGATGATGGGTATACTTGATTGCAGATGACAAATGATAGACGTGTTCTTGAACATGGGCATGGCATGACTTGGCAATATTGACACAATGAGAATGACGCAAACTCTTTATGCAACTGATGATGGAAACTTTCTCCAAATGACTCAGAGGAGTAACAGGACTCAGAAAGTAAGCGGGGACTCATAGACAAACAGATGACCCAAGTATTGTATGCAAATACAGATGAGTGCCATGTTCAAGAATGACTATATACTGCCACTAATGGTATGTAACACAAACACTTTATTTTTTCCCCATCATGAATGATGAGTGCCTCATGTGTTTTTTACGAGCTTGATGAGGGTAACCAGATGCTCGGTATAGCTCATTTCATATATGAGTCCAATCCCAAATATTTTCCGAACCTGGGATAGGAGGGGTTCGTCCCATGATGAGCCCTTCAATGTGAAAATTTTAACGAGTCCATAGAAGGTAAACTCGGTCGTCATTTCATGTTTAGAGAGTCTGAAAAGAACTAAAGAAGACTCCAATGGTCCTTTTTCGTAAAGTTAGCCTCATCGCCCGAAAAAGGGTAAAACAACGCGGGAGAGGACTCTTCCAGTCATGATTGGCTAGAGTATACCTTTTTCGTAATTAGTGCCACCTGGTCCGAAAAAGGGGTAAACTATCACCAGGAAGATGACCATTCAAATACTTTAACAAGCGTGAACGCAACAAGTTTGCTTGGCAATCTTTTCGTTTTTCGAGAGCCTGAAAAGAGCTTAACGGTAAACTCCAGGGGGTGTCCTTTTCCGTGGAAGTTTAACGAGCCCGGAAAAGTGATAAATCATAACTCGGTACTTGTTCTCATAGTTCTGTGAGTACGAGAACAAACAACGAGTAAACTCATCATCACACAATAATTACAGACTAACCGTTGCAAAAAATAACGACAAAAGGTTCAAGGGAGTGTTCATACCTGTGATGACCGTTATGATATGAGAAACGACACAAAAGACCACTTACAACTCCTGCACACTAGAGAATGTGTCAAATAACCTTAATTATGACAAAAATGGTCAAAAAATATGATAAATGGCCCAAGAGCATCAAAATATTTGAAAAGGAATATTCCATCCTATTTATAAATAGAAAAATGGACCAAAATAGAATTCATTGTTTCCATTGTCAATTTGGGAGGAGAAGTACCAATTTGGAGCCAAAACTTCCTTTGCCGATTCCGGGAGCTACGATTTGCCATTTTACCAACCGTCCGGATCAGGTAGGCCTAAACTTCATCTAGCAACTTTCCAGCGGATTAGTCTTTTATTTTAGGTTCATTTTTTGGGTTTTTTTATGAGTTCATGGGGGTTTTTTGCACCCTCGGCTCGTCGTAGGTTGCCCTTTCGGGACCTGCGACGAGACCGAGTCGTCGCAAGCCTCTAATGAGCAAGGTGCGACGACAGAGTTGTAAATTCCCAACATCAAAAAGAATCCAAAAAATGGAATTATGGGGGTTGAAGCAGGACCTAGCAGTGTTTAAATGTCCTTCTTGGCAGGTTATCAGCTAGCCAATATGGTATTGGAGTGGCGAGAGAGAGAACATGAGCTAGAAGATGAACAAGCTGCGAACGATCCATAATGCGTGGATGCTTTAAGAAAATGCGAGTTACTGAAGTTCTTTGAGATCCAGGGGATGAGATCCCAGATCCCACTGCTGACACACATGCTCCAGAGTTGGGATGCATCCCAACAGTACTTTTTGATTGGTGAGCATATCCTCACGATAGACATTGAGGATATCTATTTTCTTAACAGTTTGTCCCGAAGAGGGGACGTTGTACATCTTACTGGAACACGGGCCAGTGACCGTATAGTTGAGGACATGGTGTCACAGCATTATGTCGCTACTTCTCGGCCTTCCAGTGGGAAGATTCTCATCAGGGATGTGGTGAGCCGCCCACTACGTACCATACTGCTGACTATTACTAGAGCGGCGGGTTGCCAAGCCCCACACACGGTCTCCTCGCAAACCTCCGACCTCAACTAACCAAGTGTCAGCGGGGAGAGCTCAAGCAGTTTGGTTGTGGGTCGATCGTGGTATCGTTCCTCTTAGAGCGGATTCCTCTTCTACGTCCACAGTTTCTACTTGATGACAGGGAGCCCAAGGATCCCCACATGCTCAGATGGACTGAGGTCATGACCCGTCATGGTGGTAGGCCCATCATTAGCTTTGGTCCCGAGTTTTTCAGCTGGCTAGAGGGCCAGTTACTTATGGTCGAGGACTTTCCATACAGTGGCACGGACTTCCAAGAGGATCCCGACTTGGTGCTGCCCGAGGGTGCAGCATGGGGTGACATAGGTGAGAACAAAACTACCCTTGTATTTTTAGTTTTGTATATTATTTCATTTTTTTGATGTAGTGTTGACAAGTACGTAATATGTGTGTGTAGATGTGGGCCCCGTATGGTCGGTGGGTCTCTCCCTTCTGGCAAGGAGAGATAGAGGCGGGGAGGCAGTCGTTCCTGCAGGTGCTCATGCCGCCATCGAGGAGATGGAGGAGGTGTACAGGAACCTATCCCAGCTGACCGTGGAGGTACCGGAGCCAGCTATTGATGACTTGCCGAGACCTATGCAAAGGTTTGGGGTTGGAGCATCTATGCGCTTCAACGCCTTACTCCGCAAGGTGGCTCGGACTGTAGATTGCTTCCTCACCCAACGACAACGTGTTGTCCGTGCTAGGGGCGGTGTACAGGTCAGGCATCAGGCCTGATGACACTATTATACTTGTACTAAGAGCTTAGAGGCCTCCGATTTTGTACTACTGAAAGCTATGATGCTTCAGATTTTTGTAGAGACTCACTGAAAGCCATCGTGCTTCAGATTTTGTACCAGCACTACTTTTTGAGTGATATATATATATATATATATATACAGACATCATTGACGATTTATACATTATGTGTTTTTCAAAAATTATTAGTGATGTGATCTTGTTTACATGTTTGCTTTTATACATTGTATTTACATGTCGTGAATGCTTTTACATATTATGAATATTATGTGTGTGTGACGTACCAATCCAAAATGAAGTTGGCCATCGAGTCAGCAACCGTGTTTAACTCTCGTGGAATGTGCAGGTATTGAATGGATTCAAATGACCTTTCCAGGAGACGTACTCGTCTGAAGAGACGGAGTAAGGTGGGATCACAGATGGCGTACACCCAGTTCAGATGGGAAACCACTAATTGAGAATCCATGAGGATGACAATGTGGTTCATACCCAAGGAGATGGCGTTAGTTAGGGTTTCGATTACTTCCTAATACTCTGCGGCATTGTTGGTCGCAAACCCTAGGCAACTTCCTCTTGAGCTAATGAGCTCACCTGTTGGGGAATATAGTACCCAGGCTACCGAAGCAAGGTTACGGGTATGCCGGCTTGCGCCGTCCGCGAATCCATAACACGTTGCCATCTACACACACAGACAGAACATGGTATAAGAAGCAGAAATAAGATCTAAAGACACTCAAAAACAAAAGCATCACAACACACACAAAAAGCACGCCATGTACAGTATATACAAGAAAGTCTAAGCATGATGAATTTAAGCGTAGTATCTCTTCAGGTAAATCCCATTGTGGGGTTCACCCAAAGAGATTCCGTCATAGTCTTCAATCTCGTAAGCTCCCTTCTCCAAAACACGTTTGCCTATGTAAGGTCCATGCCACATGGATTCGAACTTTCCTGATCCTAGTTTGTCGTGCTTCTGGTCATAAGTGAGGACCAGGTCACCCTCGTTAAAGATACGAGGTTCAGCTCACTTGTCGTATTGGGCTTTGATCCATTTCTTATGTGATTCATTAGCAAGAGCGGCATCTCGGCGGGACTCGTCCAGTTTTGCTAAGTGCAAGAGACGTTCTTCCTCGACAGTAGTGTTAGGAAGAAGTTCGACAGCGAGCTGTAGAGACGGAATTTCGCACTCTATAGGTAGGACAACCTCCAATCCATATACCAATTGGAAGGGAGTGAATCCCATGGCAGTTTTGACGGAAGTTCGATAGGCCCATAACGCTGAAAAGAGCATGTTGTGCCAATTGGACTTATGTGTCCCTACCATCCTTTGGACCATAGTTTTCAAGACCTTGTTAATGGCCTCGACCTGTCCATTGGATTGCGGGTAGTAGGGTGTTGAATTTTCATGGCGAAAACCCAACCCGTCACTCAATTCATCAACCATATGGTTCTAAAAATGGGAACCATGATCGGTAACAATTGCCTGAGGAACTCTGAACCACGCTATTACATGATTGAACATGAAGAGTGCGGCGGTTTTGCCGTCGTTCTGGTATGTAGACATAGATTCGGCCCACTTTGTGAAGTAATCCACAGCTACAATGATGTAACTATGCCCCCCGGCCGAGGTAGGCTTACAATGCATAAAGTCAATGCCCCATTTTGCGAATGGGCCAACGGCAATAACCGGATGTAACAGGGTAGTATGAGTGCGCTTCTTCATGTGGAAGTGTTGGCAAGGAGGACATTTTTTTACGGCCTCAATACAATCTTTGAAGATAGTAGGCCAGAAATATCATACGCGCAAAATATTTTGGGCTGTATCCATCCCAGAGAGGTGACCGCCACATGCTCTAGTGTGACAGTCATTCAGAACGCGTTCAGCCTCATTGTGAGTGAGACAACATCGAAGAATTGAATCAATGCCACGGCGATACAAAGTATCATTGATGATTAAATAATACTTCGCATGGTGACGTATCTTACGACGGTTGTCGCAAGAAAGTTGAGTGTTGAAGCGTTGGGTTTGAAGATACAATGAGATATCTCCATACCAAGGATCAGTCGTACTGATGAGAAACAATGATTCATCTAGAAAGGAGCCATTGTGCTCAGCTTCTGCATCAGGACGGGGAAAGTCGCAAATGAGCTTGGCAAACACCAAAGACCTCTTAGACTTAGCTTTCTCGAAAAAAAGATCAAATTCTTGCAGTATCACGATCCAGCGTGAATACTTTCCCCCAAGAACCTGACGTGTCAGTACGTGGTACATGGGGTTCATGTCAGCGATGATGGTGGTGGTGCGGAGCAAGATGTAGTGTCGAAACTTCTGGACGGCGATGACTGCCGCGAATGCGAGTTTTTCAACATGTGAATATCTAGTTTCAGTGTCGGCCAGACCCTTACTTGCATAGTATATTACATGTTCCTGGGCGTTTTGATCCTCCTGTACCAAAACCATGGCGATAGTGGTAGCAGAAGCGACGAGATATAAGATGTAATCTCGATAATAATTAGGCGGTTGGAGCACGGGGGCATGCGTGATGGCATGTTTGATATTGTCGAAGGATTTTTGAGCTTGGTCGTCCCAAATGAATGGGACGTCCTTCTTCAGCAGTCTCATATACCCCTGAGTCTTCTCCGCGAAATTGCAAACAAAACGTCTTAAATAAGTCACCTTCCCTTGGCGACTTTGAAGTTCCGTCACATCAATCAGGGGTGGTAGGTTGATGATGGCCTCCACCTTGAAGGGATCAATGCGGATCCCATCCTTCGAACGATAAATCCTAAGAGGCGTCTGGACTCAACACAAAAGATACACTTATAAGGATTCAGACGGATATTGTACCATCTGCATCTGAGAAAAATGGTCGTCAGATGATCAATGTGGAACTCGCGCTGCTTTGAATGAGCAGGGAGATCATCCAGGTAAGGTTCCACAAAGTCCTTAATATCATGGAAGGCATACGATATACCCCGCTGAAACGTGGCGCCAACATTCTTAAGGCCAAACGGGAGTTTGCGGTATGCCAACATTCCCCACGGGCAGATGAAAGCCGTCTTATGTTGGTCGGCTGGGTTGATCTCAATCTGGTTGTAACCAGAAAAGCCATCCATAAATGAGAAGATGACGCTTCCAGCACAATTGTCGATGATCTGGTTAATGAAGGGGGTCGGGTAGTTGTCTTTTGGATAAGCCCAGTTAAGGTCCCGATAATCAACACAAACGTGAATGGTGCCCTGCTTTTTGTTCATAGGAACGACGTTTGAGACCCAATCCGTCAATGGCACAGGATAAATAAAACTAGCCTTTAAGAGCTTTTCAATTTCTGCCTTAATTGCCGCAGTCTTCCGGGGGTGTACCGGTCACAATTTTTGGCATACAGGTTTGATGTCGGGATAGGTTTTTATTTCATGAGAAACAATCATGGGGTCTATCCCAGGCATCTCCTCATGACCAAGCAAATACGTCTCAAAATTGCTTGAATAAGGTCATACCAGTAGCTATTTCTTCAGGGGAACACTTCTAGCCTATGCGAATGTGTTCCACTATACCAGGTTTCACCGAGATGTCTACCGAAATGGTTGGCTCAATGTTGGCCAAGTTTCCCTCCATGTCCGTAAGACATGTAAGGATGGGGGAATGAGGGAACGAGTAGATATCTGGTGAAAAGAGGGTATGTATGTTCTCCTCTATGTATTCCAAAGGAGGAAGAAAAGATGACCTATGGTGGAGATCATCCCACGGACTGTTGTCAACATTCATAACTTCCATGATGGACTCGTCTGAATGAAAAGTCCGAAGTAAGAGATCGGGTAGACATGACATCCGTCGTAGAGAACAGGATGGAGAGGCCATGGTTAAATGGTCCTCCTGTGCTGATTGGATAGCCTCGTAAATACGTTCAGCGGGTGAAAGAGGCATCATATCTCCAAGCAGGTGTGTTGTGGCTTCATCTGGTACAAGCCAAGCATCGGTAGAGTGAGATAAAATCTCTGTGGAGATCATGTTCACCATAGCAACATGATTAGGGGGGTCCACGGCTGGAAAAACGCCCATGAGAGATGAATCTTTCAAAAGGCCAACCCCTACACTCTCATACTGTTTTGACATCTGTCCAATGGAAGGAACATGGTCACCAGGATGAGTAGTGGCGTCTGGTGTACAAAAATCTAATTGGTCGATAGTAACAATTCATCCTTGGTGGGGGAATTGTACTATGCGGAAGACTGAAGAGGCTACCACCTACATGGTGTAAAACCAATTGCGGCCAAGCAAGAGATTATAATCTAACGGGGCCGAGACCACTTCCACGTTAATGGTTACGGTCTTTCTGCCCAACTAAACTACAAGAGCTTGTAAGAGCCCATGAGGTTGAAAGCCACGCCCGTCAAATGATTTCAATGTGGTAGGAGAACGATTCAATTCGGGGGAGCCAATGGCTCTCCAACAGGCGATGGACATGATAGAAGTGGAGGCTCCTTCGTCCAAAAGGGTACGATGGACAATCTTCCCAGCAATGTTCTCAGGAACTTGGAATGTGAGCTGGTATGAGAGCCTCGACTTAAAGTTGTCAAGTCGGAACATGATGTTGTTCGAGGAATCCAGGTCGACTGCACCGATGGATGCAAGGAGAGTTTTGCGTTGATTAGGACAATTCTGCAAAACTTCCAGGGTAGACATGGTGCAAGGAGCTTGTGCCAAGTCCTCTATGATATTGTAATTTTGTGTCGCTCGAGCATTAGGATTGAAAATGGCTTTTCGAATCGTACTCTTGGGCGGTCGCAATACCGAGTCTAAGGAGGGATTCTCAATGGTGAGAGAAGTCGATGGTACAGTGACATCAATTAAGGAGTCGGAAGCTTTTTTAGCATTACTTCCAGTGGATTCCTTCGAAGGGACCGGTTCGTAAGATCGCGAGCGAGTATTCAAATTGATCGTCTCGTTACGCAGCATGAGAACATGCGCGACACTCGATGGTTCCCCCTAGGCTGGGGGGGTTTGAGCAATCATCTGCTGGTTCTGAGTAGGAAATGGATCATTGAGGACTGCGGGAGTTGGTTTACCCCTAAGAAACTTTTGCACTTCGTCTCTATGGGGACATTCTTTAGAGAAATGGTCATCTCCACACAGTAAACAAGGATACGTTAGTTTATGTTTCTGCTTGGCATCGTCAGGAGTGCCTTTTGTTCCTGTTAGGCGGAAGACTTTTTGGGTTTCCCCTTGTTCTTCTCCTTATCGCCGGACTTCTGAGATGAAGTTGATTGGACAGAATTCACCTCTTCAGTGACAGCAGGAGCGGTGGACTTGGTGGTGTTGTGGCTAGCCGGAGTCGGGTTGGATGATCCAACAGTGCTAGCAGTAGGCTGGGTGTTAAGGGAACCAATGATTCCATTAGTTTGGATTCCCTTATGTGGTTTCGCAGGGTCATTAACGTCACGGGGTGCATCAGGCAGAATATCAAACAAAGTGTCGGATTGAGTGTAGACTAGGTCTAGCACATGGGCACTCATGATGGCTTGTTCTTCAGTGACAGTACCTCGCATAGCAACGTCTCTTGCTATGGTAGGTATGAGGGATTTTGTGAACCAGTCTACTAGTAGCTGATCTGGAATGGGAGCTTTAATGAGACGTCGTCTCCTTCGCCACTCGTGGATATGATCCGAAATGTGAGTGGTGGTATTCTGATGGAGCGAGGTTAAAAGCTCGGTACTAGTCTCATACCGTATGGGCAGCTGGAAATGTGTCAAAAAGTTCATAGCAAGAGAACCAAAATCAGGAAAAGAGTGTGGTGGCAACTCAATGTACCACTTGGCAGCCGAACCGGTGAGAGTCCTTTGAAACAATCTAAGACGAATTGAATCGTCTATTAAGGAATTAGATGAACACCACAAGTGGTATGTCATCACGTGGTTTTTAGGGTCTTCACCCAGCTTGCCGTCAAACTTGGGGATATCAGGCGGAAATGTCACCGGAATCGGTGGCCAGTTAGATCCATGGTAAATAGCATCCTTGGTTAAACGGGATAGGTCAGGCAAGTCCAAATTAGCCAAGAAGGGCAGCTGTGGATTAGGCTGCGCGTATTGATAATACGGATAAGGCGTGTAAGGACCAGACTGACCGTAAGGTGTACCAGGATGAAACTGACCATAGGGGGTGTGCCTCCCGGACCGTAAGGAGTTCCTCCACCATAAGGTGGTCCATTCCAATAAGGTGGGGGTCCCCCTCCACCCCATCCACCTCCAGGATGGGGTGGAGGTCCGCCTCCACCATCGGGAGGAGGTCCACCTCCACCACCGGGAGGAGGTGGGGGTCCATAACCGTAATAAGGTGGCCCACCACCGCCTCCACCTAGAGGGGGTGGTGGATCACTTCCACCGCTAGAAGGATGGGGGCCCCCACCACCTCTGTCGCCGGAAGGATGAGGGTCTCCACCACCACCGCCACCACCATAGTAATTAGGTCCTCCACCGCCTCCGCCTAGAGGGGGTGGTGGACCACCTCCACCACCCGAAGGGAAATTTCCTCCTCCACCATGATAGGGTGGTCCCCTGCCACCTCCACCGGGAGGGGGTGGTGGACCATTCCCGCCACCGCTGGAGGGGTGAGGGATATTGTAGGAAAAATGAGGTGGGCCTCCACCAATGTTAGGTGGGGGCCTGGTGCCTCCAGTAGGAGGTGGGGGAGGACCGATCGGGGGTGGTGGTACTTGAAGGATAGTCGGTTGGGGTCCGTGTTGAAACACAGGTTGTTGCCCCCATAGAGTGTATGGATTTTCAGGATAAGGTATCCCGTATGGTGCGTTTCTGGGATTAGGTTGGCTCGGCACAGGGTTAACAGAACTTGGATACGCTTGACTCCATGAGGGTTGAGTTACATTTGAAGGCCCCCCAACATGAGATAATCCCGTGGTCGACGGTCTAGCGGGTTGGGAAGGTCCAACGGAAGGTCCGTTGGGGATTCCACTGCCTACGTTCTGGTTAGGAAATGGGGGTTTCCCCCAGCCACAACTGATTGACCACTATTCACAGGTTGAACCAACATAGGTTGTTGACTAGCTACCATAGTAATAACATTACCAATGAGATCATTCGGGGGAATGGAATACCCTCCCCTCGAATTCTGAGGTGGGGGGGAACTAGTAAAGTAACTGCGGTAGTGATAGGTGTGTTGGACTATTGTCCTTCCATCAATTGGTTCACTTGAGGTGCAGGACTGGATTCTTGCAAGGGTTGACCAGTCTTATTAGTGGTCTTGTGGTGGGAAGGTTCAGGTGATCCAAAAGATATCGGATGAACCGAGATGGGTCGGTAAGGGGGTAACGATGGGTCTTGAACCCGTCGTTGGAGACTTGACTGCCGACACTCTTCAACGATGGAACGAAAGTGAGCCAATTGGCCACGAAAGTAGGCTAAAGTGTCTTTCGGAGTAATCTCACTAGGTGAGGATGAGATGGCAAACTGAGCCACAGGGTGGTTTGTAGAGACTTCCAATAAGTTGCTGAAGGACCAACAACTGTTGTAGGGTCGTCCTGGGGTCGGTTTATCCATTCCAACGATCTAGGTTCTCCCGGGATGATGGGAGAAAGGCCTTGTGAAGCGGGGGTTTGTGCTCCTTCATCCTGCGGGGGATGAGAGGCAGGTGAATCTAGAGGAGTTTGTGGAAACAAAAGTCCTCCAACATTCAAAGTGGGGTTTTCCACTTCAGTAACTACGACCGCGTTACGCTGATCCATTCTTACCCTCGAAATAACCTCCGAATTAAGGGGATATTCGAGTGATAAGTTTAAGATCCTACGGGATCTTCTCCAGGGAAAATCCACCAGAGTGTCAGGATGATCAGCCAGGATGGCTGAAACAGTGTTTTCTCCTAAGGGTATGCTAAAAGAAAAGCAGTCCAGAAAAACCTACTCAAACTAAGGCAACAAGCAAACTTATGTGACAGAGTGGATTCAAAAGTCTGGAACCTCACGGGAGTATCAAGGCATCGTAAACCGCGATATACTGCAGGGTCCAACAATATGACGCGACAAGGAGGATTGGGACCGTACCCTTGCCTGCATACCCGATTACCTGGACAGTACGTGCGTGCTAATCTCCCCAAGTGTTGTTCTCAGTGTATTGCTTTGCCAAGACGGCCAAATGGTTAACTCGGTTGGTTTCAGGAATCCTAATGGTGTCTCCCGATATACACAAGGTACATGGGAGCTCAAATCCGTAGTGGTGTTGTCTAATGCACAACCGTTCGGCAAGAGACCTTCCGATATACGTGTTGAGTATGTGATACACCCTTCGATATACGCGAAGTACGGATTATGGTACTTGGTGGGTACGTGAAGGAGCTCGATATACCGATGTACGTGGAAGACTACAATTCCCCCGGAATACAGTGCTGACAAATAATGACAGCTGCCACGCTTAACGACGCCGGAACACGTCTCTAACTTACACACAAGTTGTTAAAATTTTTTACCTAGTTCTACCGTTAATTTTATCTTGGATGGTTAGGTGAATGCATGAGGTGAGTACATAATCGGAAGCATAATGCAATTCCTAGCTACATGCATAAAATATTCTTTTCTTTCAATGAATTGTAGCTATGGGAAGGAGAAAGCTTTTTCCAATGGTATTGCGAAAACAAACTCAATGCAACATAATTCCCAATTCAAACAAATTTGACAATGAAAGTATTCTTTTCCTTTTATGTGAAACGCAAAAGCACAACACTACTAAAACAAATCAAAACAACTTTTTCTTTTCTTTTCCTTTTCAAAGTAAAATGACCCTAAGTGATGAAAAGAGAGGATTCTGAAACGGAATATGCAAGCTTTTCAATTTCAATTTCAATGATCTAAAAGCAACAAAAATTAAAAATGCATCTATCTTTCCTTAGCATGGAATTAATTTTTGCAAAAATCGAAGTGTACTTTGAGCCTTTCAAGAAGATGAGCGATTCATAATTCGAGAAAAACACAATAGATCATACATTCATTCAACTTTTCCAAAACATAAACGAGAATTTTCCAATGCACAACAATCTTTCTTCAATAATTTTTTCAGAAACAATGGGAAAGAAGCACTTTTAAACTTTTCGATGGATGCATCAAAGAATAAACTTGATAACAACTATGCTTTCAGATCTAAATGACTGAAAATAAAACACTACTTGCAACACTCAGTACTCAGAAAACTCAAGAAAAGACAAGCACTCAACCAAGCTAAAAAACACACTTGACTCAAAATCAAGCAACAACAAGCAAACTAAGCAAGCAATGCTCAAAACAAATGTAAATGAGGTATGGAGGTTGATCCAATGCAATGATCAGATCAGGGATGGAAGTAAGGGAATGCAAGAGTGAATGGATGAAGTTGGAGGAGACTAGAGTATCCACCACTACTTGTCTCAAACTTGTCCAAGACGGAACCCAAAGTCAATCCAAATGAAACCAAACTCTCAACACACAAACCATAAATGGGGTCTCTGGCTGGATCTTGCAGCACAGAGGGAGTTCATACATCAGACCGAGGTTCAAACTGTCAAATGAGGGAAGGGATGCCTGTATGCCAACTTTTCAAATCGACGCACTCTACCCTTGTACACAGTGAGACGCCGTAGGTTGTTCACACGGGAAGTGCGACGATGTCGCAGTTTACCAATGCAAAGGGTGCGATGAGTATCCACCTGGTAAAGAACAAAGACTTAGAATGACACAGTGTCGCTCTGTTTCCACTGCCCAGGTGCGACAGGCGAGGTCTAGATTCAAAAATGAATCAGATCTCTCAACCATGAACCATAAACATGCTTGAAAATGAGTTGTATAAACTCAGAGGAAGAAGATCAGAATCTTCAATGTGAAGATCTGACAGTGAAATCAATCCTAAGAAGTAAATGGCAAAAAATGATAAAAGAGGCTTGTGTCAAGTAATCAACTGAAAATGACTCTCAGATTAATGACCACTAAACAAGACAAACACCACTCCCCAGCTGAGTCGCCAGATTTGTTATCGGACAATCCACTCGAGCGGACGCGAGCCGGATCTCCCTAGATCAAAGTGAGTCTAGAACAAATAGAACGGACTACCAATGCATTTCCTAGATCTACTTAAGGACCAAGTACTAGATGTCTTACCTTTTTACTACGCAATCCTTTCTCCTGAATGCTGCTCCACGCCCCACGGTCGTCAGATCCAAGCTGCAAGACCTGTCAAGACAAGAAACAAGAGAAACCAGTAAAAGACATCTATATAATAAGCGATCTAAGTAAACAGTTAAGCAGGTAAACTACTCAATATCATTGCACACGAGAACAATATTGGTGGAGAGCATTTGTATTACTGCAAATAGAGGAGTACATGATAGAGATATAGAACTACAACCAAGACTTAACGCAGTAGCCCTTCTCCAACCAAGCCAATTGCCATAACCTTCCAAGGAAGTATGAGTCCTCCAATAGGTGAGTGGAGATGTTCTAAGAGAGATTTCACTAGCATGTAGATACCATAGTCTTCCTCCCCCTGGGATGGGAGTGAACCTCACTTATATAGGACTAAGTGGATAGGGTATGGATAGGATAGGTTGAGAGATGGTAGGAGAGAGATAGGGGATCCTCCCAAAGAGTTAGGGGTCGAGTACCAGCTCCCCTAGAGGTTAGGGATAAGCCCCTAAATGAGCAAGTTTCGAGAAGGATCTCGAATAAGCTATTTTTTCCCATTAACTAACCTCGTTGCACCCTGCAGTGGAGCAAGCTGCGACATCGGATGTTGCTAGTGTGCAACCTGCGACGACCTCTCAAAAGATTGCAGAACTGAGTGCAAATCCTCCCAGGATGATTAATTAGTCCAGGTATCTTCAGGGGTGTATACACTGAATCTAATGATGAGTATATTTTGGGTGTAACATGGATCTGATGAGGATGCCTTTGGTGGGCCGCATGGTATATGTTGTTAACACTTTACCATGCAAATTGTGGAAATGTCGAATGTGTGCAAGATTTGTGCGTTAACAAGCCCCCTTCTTTCCTTCATTCGCCACCAACTGCAATGACTAGCCTTCATCCTCTGGTGAAATGCCTTGTTGTCTAGGTGTACCTGTAAGTATACTCACACATGAACCCTTGCCATGTGTCCTCCCTCCTTATTATTTGCTACTATATGTGGGAGAGCCCGATGATTTTAATTCAATTTATATTTATCAAGTGATACTTTTTATATATGAAATTTGCATACATATATTTGATTTTTGTGGCTAATATTGATCTAACACTTAAAATGTGTTCCTATAAACTAAATAATAATTGCGCCGAGAGGTGCTCTACAGCCCAGTATGAGGGAGATCTTGTAACGTGTATGTGTAGCGTTACATCTAATAAAACGTAAAAAGTGATAAGATGAGGGAGATCTTGTATTTTCGATTGAAAAAGATGGTTGAAATCAAAGCCTATATAAACAAAAAACAACATAAAAAAAATCTAAAACAAGAGGCAAAGAGAAGCGACAAAAAGAAGTGGATCGACGATCAAAGTAGCAAAGAGAAGGTAATCTAATTGGAATATTTAATACACTGAAATCTAATGAAAGCTGCCATATTCGCCTGCACCTCCTCCTCCGTCCGTCCTCCATTCGCAGACCTCCCCATCCTCTCGCCGTCCTCCTCCCCTCCCGCTCCCTCCTCCTCCTCCTCCCGCCATCCTCCTCCCCTCCCGCCGCCATCCATCCTCCTCCCCTCATGCCTGCACCATTCTCCTCCCCTCCAGCCGCCGCCTGCACCATTCACCATTAACCTGCACCAATGTTAAGCTTTTAGAATAAAGTTTTAATATAGTTTTGTGTTTCAATATAGTTTTGTGTTTAATTTTTTAAATTTGAAATTACAATATATAAATTTAATTTAGTTATATTTAATATATATAAATATTAAATATACATTAAATTAATTTAGTTTTAGATTTAAATATACATTAATTTAGTTTTAGATTTAGATTAAAAAATAAATATACATTAAATTTAAAATTATAATATATATATATATATTTAATTTAGTTAGATTTAATATATATAGTTAGTTTTAGATTTAGATTTAATTTTGTTTTTTTGTTTTGTAAGTTGCAGACCGAAATTTAATTAACAGAAACTAGATATACATCTAGAGCTGAAGAGAGTTTTGCAGATTGGGGAGGCTTCAGGTGATGAAGCCACCATCCCAATTGCTCAAAAATATTGTAATGACTGACATAATACATAATGAAGACCCCCTGAGTGTGGTCTGCCCATGAAAAAATTGGGACTTTCATCAAAATAAAAGACTCATACTGTCTATCGGTACTAAGAACTAGATTGTGCAACATATAAAAACAAAAAAGCCGATAGTCACAGAGATGACCGGGAGCTATGGCAGCCCAATTATCATTTTGCAGGTGGTTCTTCTAGTTTTTCCTCCTCGACGGGGCAGGTAGCATAAAAATCTTCAAAGTTCCCCAGAGGGGGCAGAGTTGGAGAAGGAGAACCTGGAGTACGCATGCCATTCGGAGCGGCGTCATGATCAATGGTTGCATGAGCCGAGCCTTTGTTCTTTCTGAGCTTGGACTTCTTCTTTGCAGACCCGGTGTTTGGGGTTGCCAGAACAGCTTCGTCTTCATTATTTTCCTGCAGAACAGGTTCCGAGTTGCTTCCAAGGGAGAAAATGTCCCAGGTCATGTTGGCATCAAGGGTGTTGGAGTGGTCCACAACCTCTTTCAGACCGGCCTTGACATTTCTGACAATGTTGGACCTGGCTTGCCAGCTAGCTTTGACCTCTTCAATTAGGGTGCTCATCATGTTTTTGAGCAACCAGTAATGGTTTATGGCTCCACCAGTGCTTCCGGAGGAAAGGAGTGCTGCCACCCTATGGGCTTCCCACCCATCAATAAGACTACGAGTCCACGCAGAGATGCGTTCTGCATAGCCGTCCATCACCGTCCAGTCCATGGCTACCTTGGGTCGTCGGCTGGAATTCTTGCGGCCACTACCACAACGAGATAACCCCCTGTTATGAATCGTCATAGCAATGAGAGCCACAGGAGAGATCACACAGAGATTTACAGACTCGGCAACATAAACCACAGAGAAAAACTAGAGCTCGACGATAGGTTTATCTTTCATGTCGACGGTAGGATTTAAAGAGCCAAGGAAATAAATATTACAGTCTGTCCTCCTCATTGAAGGTGGCGATAATGAATGCAGGTCACAGAAGTCAAGAGGAGACGTCATTCTAGACTCGCGCGGGAGAGATCGTGATTAATACCCTCATCCTCCAGCCTTAAATACTCGTTGGCGTCCAGGTTGTTTCTTTGATCGTCGTTTTCAGTGGACAAGTGTGTGGCTTCTGTCAACCCAACAACAGGCTCATGCATGTGAGGGCCATCGCCACGTACAACATGGCAAGGTGGTAGCATATTCAGTTGCACAGTGGCCGAGGTGGGAGGAGGCCGATCACGCGCATCCGGGATAAAAATAAATATATATTAAATTTAAAATTATAATATATATATTAAATTTAGTTATATTTAATATGTATATTTAGTTTTACACTGAAATTAATGCATCTTGGGTGTATCCCATTGGTAACCCATTATGGTGGTCATAGGTACGTCACAGTGTCAAATCCTGTTGATCCACCCTTCCCCCATTTTCAAGTTTATATAGAATTCTTATACTATTTATAATAAGAACTACCTGTGGTATAGTGGTAAGGGTGTGGGGATAATGGGTGTGAGGTCCAAGGTTCGATCCTCCCAAACCACTTATTTTTTTGGAAAATATATTGAATTTTTAAACTATATTGAATTTTACACTTGCATAGATTTCAATGTATTATTTTTAAAACTATCTTGAAATTTACACTTGCATAGATTTCAGTGTATTATTTTTTTAAATTGCATAGATTTCAGTGTCAAGCAATGATTTCATTGAGGATTACAAATATGCATTATTTTCAGGGTATATGTTAACCATTGACATTTTTTTATATAGATTCAACACTAGAAATGGAAGATCTGCATGCGGAAGATCATATGAGACAAACAAAAGAAGAACAAAAATCTAACGAAATGACAACAAAAGAACGACAAGAAGACTTGAAACGAAAAGCAGAAGACATGAGAGTAAAGGTGTATGAAATGACAGCAAAAAAACGAAGAAAACGAAATGCAGATCGACAGAAAGAATATCGAAAAAGAAAGTTAGACAAATTGACAGCAGAAGAACAAGAGGAACAAAAAAAAGAAACGCTGAACGACAAAGAGCGATTCGAGAGAAAAAGTTGAAGCATCTGGAAGAATAAGGAAATCAATTTGCAGAACAACAAATAAATCAAAATGTAGAACATGATATGGCAATTGAGATGGATGCTAATATCGCAGTACCATCTAAAGAAATGGCAGCAAAAGAATGACAAGAAGACTTGAAACGAAAAGCAGAAGACATGAGACGAAAGGTGTATGAATTGACAACAAAAGAACGAAGAAAACGAAACGTAGATCGACAGAAAGAATATCGAAAAAGAAAGTTAGACGAATTGATAGCAGAAGAACAAGAGGAACAAAAAAAAAAACGCTGAACGACAAAGAGCGAATCAAGAGAAAAAGTTGAAGCATTTGGAAGAACAAGGAAATCAATTTGCATAACAACAAATAAATCAAAATGTAGAACATGATATGGCGATTGAGATGGACACTAATATCGTGGTACCATATAAAGAAATGACACCAAAAGAAAAAGAAGAAGAGTTTAAACGATATCTCAATAAAATGACAGCAGAAGAACGAAAAAAACAAAATGCTGAATGACAAAAAGAACTTCGAAAAAGAAAGTTGGACGAAATGACAGCAGAAGAACGAGAAGAACGAAGAAAACAAAACCTTGATGACAAAGAGCGTATCGAGAAAGAAAGTTGAAGCAAGTGGAAGAACAAAGAAATCAATTTGCACAACGACAAAGACAATATTCAACCAATCTACCCTTAGAACCAACTGTGGGAGATGCTCAACGAGTAACAACCAAAGGTGCTCAACGTGTAACGGTCCGAGATAAGGAGATTGAAATTGACGATAATATATCGGTACCATCTGAAGATATGTATACTATACATCGCAATTTTCGTGAACGAGTTGATCAATTAGCAAAAGTGGGAATGTGTCATGTCTGCTTGGAGTCATATGTTGGAATCCAAGTACGTAATACAAATACAGGTCCAATCTGCGTGCGATGTTTGAGAGAGAGATCTAATCACAGATTCTCAGCTATGAACCACATGGATCCAGGATCTCAACCACGTGTCCTTGAAGATCTCACACAAGTTGAAGAGATGTTGATAGCACGTGCAAGTCCAATTTTGCAGGTGATGCATTCAATAGGTGGACAATACAAATATCGAGGACACATCATTAGTTTTCCACAAGAGATAAAAGATGTTGCTAAGACATTGCCACGACATATTAACAACTTGGACTTAATGGTCGTTGTGCGAAAAAAAGGACGACAAGGATCCAGTTATGATTTCACCGTTAGAAAACACAAAGTTATGGATGCATTATTATATAAGATTTAGAATGATCCATATTATCGAGATGTTCGAGTTGATTATGACACAGTAGAAGAGTTACTTGAAAATGCCACAGATATCTCACATATGCTTAATTCTGTTACTCTTCCCGATATTGACGACGACATAGAATTTGCATTGTTGGAAGGGATACCAGGAGTTGATGACATGTTAGACGGTTTACAAACAACTTCTTTTGCATCAAGGCTTCCAAGTGCACCACGAGAGATAGAAATTATTAGAGCACGAGCAAATAATCCTAATCCAGATGAAAATAACGCAAATGATGAATCGATTGAAGTGCTTAACTGGCCTGGCATTGGCTCATCTCCGATTAACGAGTATAACACTGTTGGATTATTTGATATGGCATTTCCAGCATTGTTCCCTAAAGGAGAGGCTAATTGGTTACAACCGCGAATGCGAAATGTCCATCTACATGAGTATGCAAAACATCTTCTCAGATATCATGATAACAGATTTGGAAGGCACCCTCGCTTTAGATATTTTTTACTGAATATCATAATGAGACATCGTGCTCAAGCTTCCTCAACAGTTTTTGTCAAAAAAAATATTAGTGAACTACCCACAACAATGGAAGAGTTACGCCAACATTTACAAAATCTTCCAGATTCAAGATTGGGAGAAAGATTAATGAGATTTGGAACGGTATTAAGAGGCACACGTGCATATTGGAGCAAGTGTCACCAAGAATTATCTGACTTGATTCAACAGATAGGTTGTCCTACAATATTTTTCACACTAAGTGCAGCGGATATGCAGTGGCCTGATTTGCATAAATTAATGCCAGGCACAAGTCCTACAGATCCATGTGAGGTGAGAAAATGGCGACATCAAAATGTAATTGATAATCCTCACATCGTGGCACATTATATGCACTTGAGACATACAATGTTTCGATAAGAGGTTTTCGAACATTTTCATCAAGACACAAATTATTTGAGTCGCTACGAATGGCAACATCGTGGATCTCCTCATGTCCATGGGTTTCTTTGGTTAAAAAATGCTCCCAACATGGACACTCTGAATTGGGATGATCCTAGAGAAGTTATATATGCAAAAAAGTATTTCGACAAATGTGTGCATGCAATAAATCCACGTGAGGGACATCAACGAAAGATTCAAATTGGAGATAATGTAGATGATCATCCATTTGTAAAAGGAACATAACAAATATTTCAATATGATCTAATGACTAATTATGAAGAACTTCTTAATTGTGTTGAGCGTCATATTACCTACAATGAGAGAAGTTGTCTTCGAAAGAAGGGAGGAAAATTGGTATGTCAGTACCACGCACCATGGGATCTATGTGAGCAGTCGAAACTTTACATTGATGAACAAGGAGAAAAAAAAGTATGAACCTAGACGAAATGATGACAGAGTCAATACACACAATCGTGAAACACTGATGATGTGGAGGGCTAATATAGATTGGCAGCCTATACTTTCCAAGTGCGTCGTTACTAATTACATAGCAAAATACGTTTCCAAATCAGAAAAGGGATCTGAAACTTTCCACAATATGTTGATGCGAGTCTCTTCTATCCAAAATCCGAACGAACCAACATCACGTGCATATAAAAGTTTGTTGTGTGAATCCATTGTGGATAGGGACATTGGTGCACATGAGACATGCCATATGCTTCTAGAGCTTCCTCTTTCAAAATGTAGCCGTCGTTTTGTGGTTCTAAATGTCGGTAGGAAGGTTTTCAAACAAGTAAAAGTTGAAACATATAATGCCGACAATGATAATTCTTTGATTAATGCATATATTAAGCGACCGAAGAATATGGAGCAACTTACATTGATAGATGTTGCAAAATATTGGTCATATAACAAACGTCAATGGGGGGAAAAATGGTTACCACGAAGTAATGCATCTATTGTACGTGTGTTTCCTATATTTAACTCTATTCCTGATCGAAAAGATGAGAAGTTTGTCAAATTCTGTTGGTCCGAGTTGGTTTTGTACAAGACATTTCGTGACTTTCGAAGAGATATAGGCCACACATCTGATGAAATAGTACAGAATTGGCAAAATTTGCAATATGTACCGTGGCATGTTGATAGCCAACCTGTGCCTACAGATGCTCAAGTTGAATCCAACGAAGAAGAAGAACATCCAATTCCACAGAGAGATTCCAGGCAGCATGAATGGGAGATCATGTGTGGATTATATAAAAATCAATTTATAAATTATAATGAGTTTGAGATGCTTGGACATAGGGATCTTGATCGTATGCATGATTGGAACACTACTTTTGTAGATGAAGAGACCTCCAGTCGTGCAATTCATTTAATCTTTGATATGCGAAAATTGAAAACGATTTCTACTAATCAACATGCAAAGTCTTACTCAATTGATAGTTTGGGGGATAAGCAAAGAATAGCATACGATGTTATCCTTGAGCATAACAGAACGGGTGTTGATCCACTATGCATGATAATCCAAGGAACTGCAGGAACCAAAAAGTCATATTTGATTGGAGCCATTAAAAGTACACTTGAAAATCTCTCTCATCCAGGGACAAATCCATTACTTCTTCTGGCTCCTACGGGGGTGGCATCTTTCAGCATATCCGCAAGAACAGTTCATTCTGCACTTCATATACCGATCAAAGAAATCAATCCTTTACGAGGACCAACTTTAATTAACTTAAAAGAAGAGTTGAGGAATGTTACATATATTTTGATCGATGAAACGAGTTTTATTGGAAAAAATCTATTAATCAAAATAGATTCAAGACTTCGCCAAGCTTTCCCAGAATATACTAATATACCTTTTGGTGGACTATCAATTATATTGGTCGGTGATTTGGGACAATTGCCACCTATCATGTATAAGCCTGTATATGCATCGGAAGGTATTGCAAAAGAATTGTGGAACACATTCACAACAGTTGTGACCCTCGATACTGTGTTTCGACAGAATGGACAAAGCAATGAGCAAATATATTTTCGTAATGTGTTAATGAATATTAGAGATGCAATTCCAACAATAGAGGATTGGAAATTACTGATGACTCGTACAGATACTTCCTTACATGCTACAATGAAAAAGTCCTTCGATAAGGCGATACATTTGTTTGCGACAAATGATGATGTAAACTGTCATAACAAGCGTTTAATAAGAAGCCTAAACTGTCCCATTGCGACCAATATTGCTACATTTGTAAGAAGCAACTATTCTATGGAAGGAGATGAAGAAGGGTTGGAACTTGAATTACTTATAGCCATAGGAGCAAGGGAAATGCTCACATCAAACCTCTGGATTGATGCAGGACTCGTCAATGGTGCTCTTGGAGTTATACAACAAATTGTATATAACTCTGGAAGTTCGCCTCCAGAACCACCCACGTATGTTTGAATAAAATTTGATAATTATGTGGGGGGGCCATGGGATGAATCGTTTCCTCAAGTTGTTCCTATTACACCTATCGAAAGAGGTAATAAAAAACAACTTCCATTGAAACTCGCTTGGAGTTTAAAAATCCATAAGTCACAAGGATTGACATTGGAGAAAGCTACTATTAGTATTAGAAAGCAAGAGAGGCAGGGTATGACATTTACATCAATATCTCGAGTTAAAGATTTGGCAGGTCTACGATTTCAACCTCCATTCTCATATGATCGATATGAGAAGATGTCAAAACTACCAGGTGTGAAGATAAGAAAAGATGAAGAAGATAGATTGAAAATGATCACAATGTGAACCATATTTTCATTTATTTAATCTATACAAAATTATTGTCTCTATTTTCCAGTTTAAGAATTTACTCAATCCTTGATACTTATTACTTACATTATGATAATCCTTGTAAATGTATCTGTGTTTTCAACTTAACCTATTCCTTAAAATTTTGATCAAACTCTAGTTTTGTGTCACCGCCCATGACTGAAAACAGCCTAGATCCAAATCTTAAGGCTCTATCAAGCGCCGAGAGGGATCAAATCTCCCGAGGTGCAAACCTCTTCTCAAGTATTGCACTCAAGGAGCTTTTCGAGGAGAGGTTTGCACCTCGGGAGATTTGATCCCTCTCGATGCTTGATAAAACCATAAAATTTGGATCTAGGCTGGTAGTAAAGAGTTTTAACATTGTTGTTATTTAAGTCGATAGAGTAAGGGTTCCTCTTCCTAGATTGAAGGAATATGATACAAATGTGTAACTTGTAACCTATGGACACCCACTATCTACGAATTGTATATATTTTTATTTGCACAAGGTAAGAGGCTGTGGTATATTATTTATTACAAGTAATATTTTTCATGTTAAAAATTCCACTTAATTGGCGGAAGAAGGCAGGAGACATATTTTGGGTTGTGAAGGGCGTTTATATTGGAAACGCGTGGCATCTATGACCGCCAGAAAGTCCACGTGACCGTCATCGTAGCTGTCTAGAGAGTTAATAATTATAGTCCATTATCACTACTATCGATCGCTGCCATTAACTCAGTCGGTCCGGTTAATATGTATGCATATTGCTATTGCAATTACATTATCAGATTGCTAGCGAAGGAGTGAGAGTGTCAGGGTTTTAGAGGGGAGGGGGAGGTGCGGCGAAGAACACAAGAGTTGATGAGTTCGAATCTCGGAATTCCCTCCGAGAACAGCAGGGCAATGGAGGCATTGGAGCAGCAGCATCTCTATCCCCATCCCCTGGATCAAGAACAGGAGCAGGCCCGCCAAAACAAACCGCAGTCCACGAAAGCTGGGGGCGTGAAATGGATCAAAGAATGGTGCGTTTCGAACTTTTCTGTTCAGCATTTTGTAATTATCTTCGTCATCATTCTACGATTCAAAGAAATGAACTTTCGTTAATAAGAGCCCCAATAAAATTTGTAACGAAGCTATTTGCGAGAATAATATCAAAACAGCCGGCTTAGTCTGAATTCGATTTTTATTTTTAAGTTTAAAAACTATTCTTATAGACAATTTCAGTATGTAAATATTATTAGGTAATGCAGACTTTAATACCCACACTCCTTTTATGGTACTGTTAAATTGATCGAAATATGCACAAGGCATTTTATTGAAAAAAGCCCACCACTAGCTAAAAATACCTACTCCTAGATAGCTAATAAGCTCTAGAATCATTAACAAAATTACGACAAGGGCTAAATGTTGAGTAGATCAAAATAAATCAGAGTTCAGCAAAATTAAATAAGGCTGCACGATTTGTCATGTCATTTCACGCAGCAGCAGGATTCATGTCCGTATTGGACAGAGGGTCATATTTGTATTTAGGGGACGGTCTCATCTATCCGCAGCCAGCTCAGGATTAGTGACAATGGACTCCGACCCATCCTTGCTTTCTTCCGGCTCAGGGGGCGAGAAGCCTCGGAAATGGCTAGTGCCAGGCTATGGAACTTGTCGTTCTGGGGGCAGGCAGGGAGGGGCAACTGTGGCGCTGAATGGCCGTGCCTTTCGAATTAATTTCTAATCACGTAAACAATTGGAGCTGACCTGCCTAGAACTAGGGATTTTTTTTTGTTGAATTTGAAGATGTGCGAGCAGTGCTAGCTTTGCATTGGAGATCTACACTATGAGGATTCAGACCCATGGATCTGCACAATACTGCAAGGGATCCACTTCGGAAATTTCAATGATGTATATCGCTTGCAAATAACTCAAGGGATGGCCTGGGTAAAATTCTTTATATCTAGATAGATGGTTTCCAATCTAAGTATTATAGTGATTTTTGCAAATAATTGATAAATCGTTTTTATTAACAACTGGCATCCACTGTAGAAAATCGAGAGCACTTGCAGAGATTTACTTGCCTTAAACTTGGCCAGTCATATTATCCTCCAATCAGAAACTTAAATTATATCACCAGTACATAATATTTCAAGATCTAGAATCTAACATGAAACCTGAACACCGTACTTGACAATTAACATTGACACTGCCTGCTTTCATCATTTTCTTTTACAGCTAGCTTGGTTAATTGCATATCATTCTTCATTCTGTCTTCTTTATGCTTGCGCTGCTGTACAGTGTAACCAGTCTATTCTTGTTGTGCCAAGGTTTGTGTGGATTGTTGGAGATCCTTAAAGAGAATTTGTGTTGTCTGTCATAGCAGCCCTCAAAGAGATTCCGCAGGACACTTGAAATTTGAGGCATGAATTGACTTCTTCTTAATGTCATCCTCCGATCTGCGAATTCTTCACTGTCATTTCAAACTAAAAGCAGCATCCCCTGTTTCAGTTCTTTTGCAAGATTGTGGATGCTTGGCTTAAACTTACCTGTCTGTGCTCTCGAGTTCAAGGCCATACTCCGTAACCCCATTCTCTATAACTTGATGTAAACTAGCTTTGACCCATCTTAGCCTTGGAATCTTGACGTGCAAACCCTTCTGACCTTGACTTCTTCTTAATGTCACCCTCTGATCTGCGAATTCTTCACTGTCATTTCAAACTAATAGCAGCATCCCCTGTTTCAGTTCTTTTGCAAGATTGTGGATGCTTGGCTTAAACTTACCTGTCTGTGCTCTCGAGTTCAAGGCCATACTCCTTAACCCCATTCTCTATAACTTGATGTAAACTAGTTTTGACCCATCTTAGCCTTGGAATCTTGAGGTGCAAACCCTTTTGAGGGTGTAAAGGCTTGAGGGTTCCACCTAGAGGGATTTGATCCCTCTCAGCACTTGATAGTTCCAGGGTTGAGACATATCTAAGTTAGTTTATTAATATTTTTTAATTTTTAACTTGATTTATATTTTATTATTTTTTACTTTTATTATCAGTTTGTTACACGTTACACATCTAACTGTGTTGTAGAATAGGCATGAATTGCTCGGAGGGTTTGTCCAAGTGAATAGGTATGAATTGCCTGTAGATGCCATCCAGGATAATTCTGTTCAACTCTTTCTGGGTAGGTAAGAGGTAACCTGGTGCATCAAGGGAGTATTCAATTGCATAAACAGGATCACTACAAGAAAGACAAAGCACAAAACAATAACACAAAGTTTATCCTGTGAAACCCAAACGGGAGAAAACCCAGCATCCTTCGTATAGAGATGATAATCCCGAGATTATAGTACAATCATAAAAGAGAAAAGATGGAAAATGTCTTCCAAAAGTAGAAACCCCAAAACAGTTTTCTTCTCCAGCTTGTGCGAACTTCTCCCTCTCCCAAGTGATGCGAACTTGAGTGAATTCTCCCTCTCCCAAGTGATGCGAACTTGAGTGAATGAGTGAGTGAGATAATGAGGTGACATAACCTCTTATTTATACAAGTGTAAAACTGACTTTTACCCTAGGTGAGCCGACTTCTCTAATTGACTGGGCTGACTTCACTTGGGGGGCAAATAATAATTTAATTTTAATCTTTTACTTTGCTTCTTTTCTCCACAAGGTTTACATTGATTCTTTCAAGGGTTTACATGGTCATTTACATTAAGTTCATCTCCCTTAGGAGGTACAATCAAATACAATAGAAATACAATAAATAATATCTTCCAAAGTTGCACAAAATCCAACATGAGAGACATCTTAGATAGAATGTCTTGAAAATGATAACGGAAACATGGTCTCTTGAGAAAGGTTAGGGACTCATAAATTGCAAAATATAGAAAACAATGCAGAGTTTAGAAACAAATGTTGAGTTTAACAGAAATGAACATTAGCAGGATTTGTTAGGATATAATGTTCATCTATAACTAGTTGTCAAGATGTTAGCCATTAGGACATTAGACAATTAGAGATATTATTGGACATAATTATATTGATTAGTAATATTGGGTTAGGTATGAACCACTGAATATGTTATGTGAAGAACAATTCTTGGCCTTTATGCACACTTCACTCAGCGACACACCACACAATGGTTGCTAAAAGAGAAAATATTTAAAAAACAGCATTATTGTCACACACTAAATCAATGCTATGATGCTAATAAAAACAACTGCAACACTAGAGTAGAAATATTGAACAATACACAGTAGGAATATTTTTGGCCACCAACTCTTTATGCATATTTCAATGCTCTCTTTGGCAACAATTTTCAATGCATGAATGTAATGGTTTTAACACAATGCTCCTTCACACAACGGTTTTTAATGCTTCTTTTCAACAATATGTTCAAATGCCCTTGTATAATAGGGTTATCATTCAGCTACAATGCTTCTCTTTAGCTTCTCTAGGGTCCAATGGAAACTTCTACAATAATGCCTTCTTGTTTTCTTTAAGGACAGACTCCTTCATGGTATAGAGTTGGGTTCATCTTTCCTTTTATGGATAGAGAATTTCAAAGAATTCCAAATGAGCTTGTTCTTGGTATCTCTATTTGCAACAAGTTGTATGAAATTTCAAGAATTTCTTCTAGTAGACACATTACTATCCAGAGGAAAACACAAACCTAAATCTATACTCATCAAGGGTTTAACAAAATGCCACATGGAAAATTCATACTCTTGCACTCAACAAGCTTGTTCTTCAATAATTATTTAGACTCTACTTGCTTTTCTCACTCTCTTTTCTTATCATGACCTCCCTTAACTCAACTACAACACACTTTTTACAAGCTCTTTCAGCTTGGATGACTTTACAATGAGTTGGGCTCTCGCAAACCCTTACGCACCTTCAACACTCATGTTCTTCGATCGACGATAATTATTCACACACTCTACTTGCTTGCTTCTCGCACATTCTCTTCTCTTATCACAACCTCTCATAACTCAACTACAACATTCTCTTCACAAGTTGTTTCAGCTTGGATGGATTTACAATGAGCTGGTGTCTCTTAAACCCTTAACAAGATATAGCACCTTCGATACTCTTTCGGCTTTGATAGAGCATGCACCTTTGGTTCTCTTTGTCTCTCATTCAACTTTCATACCAAATGTGGATCTAAGAGAATGGAGGCAACATCACATGATATAGAAATTAATGGAGCAAACCATAAAGTAATTGTATATTGAAGCCATGAAATGTACATGAAGTAGTAGTACAATTATATATGCTCGAGGAGTGAAAAGAATCCTTGATCCTTTTGCTAAATAACCTTGAGAAAAACATGTAACGATTCCCACAAGTATCATTGATGACTAGAATCTCCTAGCAACTTTGTCATATTTACCTGACACCTCAATATTTTTTATATCAACCTTACGACAACTTATGACACCTAAAGACACACGTGCCGAGCCTCTCACTTACGTGAGTAATATTTCATGTCATTTACACAAGGAAAATTTACTACGCTAACCATTATTTTTACAACATCTCTATAACATAATTAAACATTATCTTAACATGAATATCCTTTGTATACCTCCAAAATTGTGTGCCCTAGCTCCTGAGATGTTGTATTTATTTCCCAATGTGCTTTCCCTTGCAAAAAAATGCAACTATGACAAAGTTATGGTCTGAAAATTCAAACTTCCTTCTTCTTGACTATTTTTTGGTCTCCAAAATCGTTGAGAATCTTCTATCTATCTTCTTCAGGTTTCTTGACCTGAGATGCCTAGTCTTGTACATGTACGAGATCCTCATTTTCTGTACTTGTATTCTCCAGCCTTGTTCCAGACCAGATTCCACCTAGAGGATCACTTCTTTATGGTGCTCCCATTAGCTAGGGGCACCAAGAGACAGATTCATAGCAGCACGACGTCTAACTTTAGATCAGTGCAGATCCGAAGGACCATCCTTCCTCCCTGGAGACACCGGATATGAAACATGACACGTCCCTTAGGGGCTCTGTGTCCATATTTCACGCGTTGGTCATGGATACATTAGGACGTGTGCCCGACAAGTGTTTGGGATGTGTCTTGAAACAGGACACGTGCCAAACATGTGTTCAACACATGCCCTAGATGTGTCCTACTCTAAAAACTCTTTCCCAACTCTCCCTCTAGACACCATTCTAGCGGAGAGATGGATCCTAGCAGACCATGATATTCTTGCCTCATTACTTATGTATTCTGCAGTTCTTGGATCCGTTCCTTCTGTACATATCCATTCTGGTGCGGCTATCCGTGCTCGGAGTTGAGGGTTTTTCATGCTTTACTTTTTGTATCGTGCTCTTTATAGAGACATTTTGGTATTCTTGCTTTCTGATGACATCATTGTACTCAGCAGCCCCATTGACCTGCTTTGTGGTCATTTGTTGGATATTAATAAAATTATCTTATCTTATCTTATCTAGAAACCTTGAAACCTCAAAAAACTCATTGAAATACCCAATCGTTCAACAGCAGAAGAATCTACTTCTCAAGAAAAACCAGTGGCAAGAATGTTTGAAAAGTGGTATGAAACGTTGAGGTTTAAAAAGATGTGGACCAAGTTTAATCAACAAACTCACGAGTTTCTGGAGACAGCGAAGTTTTACTGGAATGTCAACTCGTCTCGCCAAGATAGCAAGCTGAGTTGACTTGTCAGTTACTCGCATAACACGGTTAGCTCTGTTTCACTGGTTATAAGGAATGATTGAAAACAAATGTGGAATCATAATGTTTATGGTTACCTTGGTATGTTGATCTCATTAAAATTTGATAGTATTTATTAACCTTTTTATTTAGACTTCAGGAATTGTCTATCATCTTGCAAGGATATTAAATAGTAAACACATATATCACATGCAAAAATTTACAGAGAAAGCGGAGAGAGAGAGAGAGAGATTTGGTATATTCAAAAATGTGTTCAAGTCAATACATAGAGATGTTTCATGAGAGAGATGTAGGTTATGAAACTACTTACTTAATTATATAGTGATATGTGGCTAATTAACTTTTAATTCCATTTATTAACAAATCACAACTCAGTCCCTATTCATAACTTAAAGTCCCAAGCTATGTAATACATGATATAACATCTAGTCCATGTTATGTTCTACATGATATGGCTGTTATGAAACATACACTAATAGTATCAAGGCAGAAATTCTACTAATAGAAAATAGTGTTAGATATTATGTTCTACATGATATGGCTGTTATGAAACATACACTAATAGTATCAAGGCAGAAATTCTACTAATAGAAAATAGTGTTATATATGGAAATACGTTTATTTCAAGGTTATTGAATGAAGTAAATTATGCAGATAGCTTATCAGGCAATGGGGTTTGGTGGTTTCGATGCTACAGTTTCAGAATTTCTTTTAATAGTTTTTCACTTTTTCTTTATCCCATTTTATGAAATTAGCTTACCTTGGGCAAAAAAAACTTTTAAATGTCATTCTATGCCTTTATAGAAATAGTTATTGTTTTGTCTTCTCAAAGTTTCATCTCAGAATATCTAATGACTTATTGCTTTGTTTTAGGGTGCCTCAAGAGACTGTTCTCAATAATGGAAAGTGTTATTTTTTGAAATGGGTAACTGGTCAGTAACATCAGCTTTCCTCAAGTTCCTTTTTCAATACTTAGTTTTTCCTTCCTTCTATTAGTTCTTTGTAGATCGTTGTTTATTTGCATACAATATTGTTAGCATTGGTTTGTATAATTTTTTAGGCTTTCCTTCTATTAGCTTTTTGTAGATTGTTGTTTATTTGCATATGCTGTTAGCATTGGTTTGTATAATTGTTTGCCAAAAGATGTACAATATATAATTGTGGCCACAATGTTCTTTGTGAGAAGATGTACAATATGGCTACAGTGTTTAATTGTCATCGATTATAAAATGCAGTATCTTTAGCATACTGCATTATGAAAGATGTAACATAATAAAATTTTCAGTTTCTTAGATATTTGTAATATCCCAACTGATAATTTGTTTTCTTTGTAATTCTCTGATGTAGTTTCTGGCTTGTTTGAGGTCTTGTAACTTAATACTATGATGAAATATGAATGCAAGTTTGGTTCTATGATCGCTTGATCATGCATGCATGTGCTAGGGTTTGCCAAAAAACTCTAAATAACCCAAATATTCAGAAATGCTATAAAATAGGGATAGAGAAGATGCATGTACGTACCAACATATGAAGTAGTGGATGTATGTCAATATGAGATCAGCATGCAGAATATGTGCCGGTGATTGAGCAAGATACGGAGTGTTCTTCCTCCAAGAATGTGCCCTTGTAATAAATGCGCCCTTCCAATCCTCTGAATGAGTGAATAAGGGTGGAACTGATGTGAGAGGTCTTTGGATATGGTGCACTAGGGTTAAGCTCACCCTCAGATCAATGTGGAAAGTGCATGCAGACCATGCGCTAGCTCCCAAGCCTAAAGCATGAACCTTCTCAAGGAAAGTCGCCCATGTAGGAGAAGGTGCCCTCTGAATAGTGATGCTGGTGATAAATTGCTTTTAGATCCGAATAGGAAGCCCATCTTCAGGGATTAGGGTAATAGTGGTGCTCTCGGAAGGATGAAGCCAACATGCAAACAAAAAGATCATTGTGTGATGAGATATGAAGATGTCTCACTTGTGCAATTCGCCCATGCAAGGATGGCGAGTTCTCTTGATCCTGTATATAGCTTGAACCCTGCAAAATGCTGAAGAATGATACCTGATAATAGTAGTAATGGTGAATCTGGTTGATCCAACCCTGATAGTGACTAGGGTAGATAGATTTCGCTGTCGAAATACACTTAATGGTTGAGTGGTGTGCCCTCAACCCTAAATTGGCTCTCTGAGCTCTCCAAGTCGACTTCTCAAATCAATAATCAATAAGCAGGCCTTACTCACTCACTTTACCTTTCTTTTATAACTTTCACATGGCTTGACCTAACTTTTGCATGACTAGGTCACTTTTCTCTTCTAATTTCCAGTTGACTTGCATGCAGTGCTTTTTATGTGTATGAAAGCTCAATAAAGGTGTTTCAATGCATGCAACATGAAATATGGCCCGCATGCCATGCATGCAGGTGGCCCCTAGTTCTTGTGGCCCTTATTTACCTACTGATGATCTAATAACCATGATTAAGATCTTCTTATGGTGTAAATGGCATCAATCCTCAGTTAATTCCCTGAATGTCAGTGCCCTCTCGAACCTATGGGAATTAGATAGGTTAGCGGGATGGTCCTCTGTGCTTAAGTAGAAGAGGACATTACAATATTAAAGGTTATGAACTTCTAGCTTTGTATAACATGTGTTTTATGTCAAAATTCTTTGTATTAACAATGCCATAGAGATGAAGAAACCATGGAAAAAATTGTGCTTGGTTTGGTTCGGGTAACTAAATGATCATACATGTCAGATTTGTTACTGGTATGTCCATTAGGCATGCTTAACAACATATGATTCAAGAAACTCTGGTGTTCATTGGAAGAGATTAAGTTTTGGTTGTCTTTGGGTTCGACTAATCTGCAATATATCTTAATTAGTTGGCAAAGTCTTGGGGAATACACTGATGGGACGATTTTGATTACTTTCGGGCATTAGCATACATTCAGTGCTTTTTGATAGTACTATGACCATTTTAACACTTGATTATATTTGACCACTTGAGATTCAATTCAAAAAATAAGAAACATTCCTACATCTCTATAGGAGTGGCCTTTAGCTCTCCCAGTATGTATAGACACTTTTGTATTGAACAGTCCTATTGACCTACTTTTGGTCATTTGTTGGACATTAATAAACTTATCTTATCCATCTTATTTATTTTATCTTCTATATTGCTGAGAATGCTCTTAACTTCTAGACTCCTATGCATTTGAAAATTCTCTAGTCTGCAATGTGTGTTCATCCTTTCACATCTAGGGCTGATAGAAAATATTAACTTCAGGAAAGTATTGCAAAGCATCAATCTCGTTATAACTTTCAGACTCAGTATGTCTACACCATTCTGTCATATGCTTTATTTACACACTTCCATTATGTCATATGTTTTATTCCACGTTAAAATATTGGTCTCAAATGTGGTTCTATTATTTCTGATCCATTGATAATCGCAATGTTACAAGAATCGGAATCGGCAAAAAATTGGGGAGACAAAAGAGTAAAGAATTTGAATTGGATTGGGAAAAACTCGTGAAAAAATTGGCAAATACAAAAAAATAAAGATTTACACATATTTTGATTTAAAAGAATTTTTTGCATTGATATTCAATAAAGCCATGTCCATACAATGCAAAATATCATTAGATGTCCAAAATTTTATAGATGAATAGCAGAAACTAGCTCAAACAGACTGCAAAAAAATCAAGTAAAACCCAAAAAAACTGGGTTTTATCGGCAAATTGGGCCTGTTGTCCGCCAAACTGCACACCAGCAGTGGAAATCTTTCGAAAAGCTGTCTCCCTCACTGGAAAGTGGGGAGAGGTGTGGCCTTGGGGGCAAGCAATGAGCCAGGTACGGTCACCTGAATCCCAGCTCCTCCGTTTAGGCTAAATCCTAACGAAGCCAAGGGGGGTAGTCCCTACAAAGAGTTGTCTAAGGGTCTTGTGTTTTTAAGTGTTTTTGGTGAAATGATGCGGATGGGTGTTGTTTAGGAGTTTTCTTATGGTGAGACCAAAAATATAAAGATGAACAACAGATAAAAAGCAATCCACGTTGCAAGATAAGATAACAAGATGGCAGTATGATTCAAGATTTGACAAATCACTAAAGCATTCACAAGATGAAATAAACACAAGGACAAATGGTCCTGATCAATATATAAACTTTTAGATAACCAGTGCCTTATGGAGTCAAAGAAAAGTAAGGATTGTGATGCTGAAAGTGTGGGTCTTGAAGAAGTGCCGTTCGTGAGATCGTTATGCAGATTATCTTTGTAAATTGAAGATTTTAGTGGTCTTGATTATTAGGATAAAACCAAGGATATCAAGAGAGTGTCCGGAAAGACAGTATCAAGTGCCTCCGTTCAAGGACATGTCGGACCACCCAGTGCTCTAGTCAGGTCGCGCAATGCTAACCAGCAAACTAGAGGTTGAACATGGCAACCCGGCGCCCCCAACCAGGAGATTACCCATTGAACTTATCTTATCGCTCAACTCCGGATTGGTGGGTTATGGGGGTGAAAATTTTATTTAGTTATTACTTATGAGCTTAACAAGTCTTCCACCTTTCTGAGTACTAGCCCAACCGTTTCCAGTTGGCAGAGCATACGGGTGTTGGACAAACGACCAAGATAAATTAATTAAAGGGGGAAATGTGGATTGAAGTGTTTTATTATTAGGAGCACTTGTTCAACTCTCCGACATAGAGCGCTCTTGACTTAGTCTTAAGACCACAGTTCAAGAGACTTCCTACTTTAAAATGCCTAATGCAAGGGGAAAGTGCAAATCTATATGCTCTTCGACAGAGAGTGCTCTTGACTTGGATTTGGCCAAGTTCAAGAGGCTTGTTCGTTTTATTGCAAAAGTGAAGCGATTGTGAAACTTAAAGAAGTAAATGAAACTAAAAAATGACTGAAAAATAAAGATAACCACAAAGAAAGATGCTTTGAAGATAACAGAAAACAAAATCTAGTGTTTTACCAAGCAGATTTATTCTAAAGTGGGATCAACCTCCGCACAAGGCTAATCACTAGAACCGTCAGTCCTGGAAACCTTCCAGCTAGCTGGATGTCCATAAGATGCTGATGGGGGAACGAGAAACTACCACAAAACTATGTGGCCTTTGGGATACAATCCCAAAGTTAGCTTACTCTGGTCAAAACTGTGAAAGAGAAGCGACAAGATGAAAATAAACTACTCTAAAGCAAAAACTGAAAGATCTAACTTAACCAAACACCACACTCTTCCCCAAATGGGGAAGAAACCAAAAAAGTGGAGGACTCCTCCACTTGAAATTTTATTAATCTTGTACAATTGCCTTGGGAATGGGATCCTTGTAAGGTCTTTGAAGCAAATAACTAGAAAAATAATATGAAGCTTCTTAAAGAGCTTTTTTACAAAGGAGAGTGAGTTTCAAGTCTTCATGGTTGACATCTTCTTGGTTTCACAACTTGGTTTTGTCTCCTCTTTGGCTTTAGATCTTCCCTTTGGTTTATTGCTCCTCCTCTTCTTGGATTTTTCTCTTAAGAGCCTACAACAAAGATCAACTTCAAGCACCTACAACAAAGATCAACTTCAAGCACCCATTATTCTTGTTAATTAAAACAAATAAAATATGAAAACTACTAAGTCTAGATTTGAAGATTTAGCTCTAAAATGTAAAATGCATGAGATTTTGACATAAAACTTTAACTATGATGAAACGGACCAGCGAACAACAAACTCTTGAAATGCAATGGGAAAGAGATCTAAAGTATAAAATTTTTGAGAAATTTTTATGGAAAATATTCTATCTTTCAAACTTGCAACTAGAGTTAGATGATGCAAACTATACTAGTGTGAAAAAAGAAATCTAGGATGCTTCTAACATTTACTTTTCAATGCATGAGATGGATGCAACAATACTTAAGATCTAACTCTAACTAGCTACTTTGCAAGCTAAAAAATGAAGCTAACACTACTTAAAAATTCCTTTTTGTGACTTTTATGTGTTTAGGGCTCTTTTGGAAGGTAGGCGAATGGAGCAAAAAACGAATGGAAGAGATGGGAGGAGTCTTGGATGGAAAGACGAATGGGTGAAGGGATAGATCTAGGGCTAAGACAATGAAAATGGAGGAGGAGATGAAGAGTAAAACGAATGGAGGATGGCTAGAAGATGGTGGACGAGAGGAGGATGGAGGGAAGAAACGAGAGGAGGAAGGGAAGATGGCTTTGATGAGGAAAACGAGAAGGCAAAACCAAGTGGGCCAAAAGCAAAGGCCAACAAGGAGGTGATCACAAACTTGGAGATGGAAAAAGCTTGGGAAATCCACAGTTTGGATGGTAGAACTAGTAACCAAAGAGAAAGTTTCTTATGTTTGATGGAGGGAAGAGATCGAAGCTCCCTAGAAGTGTTTCTTCTCTTGAAGTGAAGAAAAGACCATGAAGACTTGCAAGACAGATTGATTAGATGCCAATAACCACTGTTGAAATAAAGAACGACTTAGTCTTTAGTAAGCCTTTCTCCACCTTGGGAAACCCCTGCAAAAAACCTTGTTATGAAACATGCAAGAACCGAAAGATATATTTTTAATCAAAGCTAAGACATACATCTAATATTGAAATTGCATGATCAATTGACAAAATGAAAGAGGTATCACCAATAGTGTGAAGTACATCCCAATTGCTCCAGCATGGACCTCCAAAGTCTAAACTTTATTCAATATTAAACAGATATTACAACAGTATTTTGGCAGAGTGTTCATGCTCAAAATCTCCATGAAGAGAAAGGCCCAAATGGCCTCTCTTAAATAACAAAGGCTACATACTAAAACCCTAGGTCGAATTGGCATGATGGAAGCCAATGGCCACCTAACCCAAATCGAATTCCAATCAAATCTGAGCCAAAACTTCAACACATGGCGAGCTTGGCTTACAACTTGAGTCTTGAGGTTGGTGTTAGTGGGGAGGTGGCCTCCACCTAGGCAAGGCGCCCCCCACTCTTCATTGTAAACTCCACCAAACAAATGATGAGTTGCCATGTGGTAAACTCGCCCTCCAAGCCCATAATGCGTGAGTCTCAAGAGGGATGCGTGAGCCTTGTGGTAGGTAGTTGGAGTTTTAACTAACTAAGAGTTGATTGCAATCATGGTAGGTTGAAGTGGGAGGTGGCCTCCACCTAGGCAAGGCACCCCCACTTCTCAATTAATGCAAATCATACCAACCAAAAACCAATAAATGCATACTCCACATCACCAAAATCGACTTTTAATTGAAGGAGGGCGAATTCTCTTTAGTGGATAAGCTTGTGCTGACTGTATCTTCAACTGGATGAACTTGGAGTTGATTGGAATCATCATTAGTGTCTGTTGCCATGTCATTTAGCCTTTTACTTTATTCCATTTGGATTATTCTGGAGAGTCTTGGATTTTCTCCAAAATAATAAGATTTATTAATTTAATTAATATTTTCTCTGTAATTGGGTTTTTAGAGAAAATATTAATTATGAGGCCTAAATGACATCCGAAACTTGGGTTTAGCTGGTCCATAGGTCATGTGTGATTTTTGGCTTATGAAACGAGCCATCAACCACTGAATTTGGACCTCGGACGACTGACATATTACAAATTATTATTTCTCTATTTAAACTATAGAGAAATTTATTAAAATTTAAAAAATAATTAAAAAACCCAAATTCGACGAACCCGGTAAAATTTTTTCGAAATTTTTTCTGAGGGTCCTAGAGATTGGGGACATGACCAGAACCTATTCTGATAGTGTCTAGTAGGCTTATATACATTAGTTGGACTCTAATAACCCCCCATGGCTAAAATTTTCAAAATCGGGCATTCCAACTTTGGAGGAGCGGGAGAAAACCTCATCGATTATAGCTCGGCTATAAGCAAAGTATAATTGACAAGGGAAAAAACTCCCTGGAATACCTTAGTTGCTTAATCAAGTCATGGGGAACCGAGACACTCAGATCCTACTAACACATTTTATTACAAACCCCCATGGGGCCATGGTCATGTCGACTCAAAAACAAAACTGGCTAGCCAAAACTGGCTAGTCACAAATGGGGCCATGGTCATGTCGACTCAAAAACAAAACTGGCTAGCCAAAACTGGCTAGTCACAAATGCTGGATCATCTGATACACTGGAGTCAAACACTTATCATGTTTGTTAAATGGCGGCTCTTCAGATAATCCAACTATGGTACAAAGAAGTTGGTAACAGGGCCCATGGCCAGTCAAACTCTTGAGTTTGACTTGGTCAGTTCGGTTTTTGTTCAGTTGATGAGAGAAATTGATTGTGGTTGAAAATATTTGTCAATTGGATATTTGTCGACCTGAAAATTGGCCAAGTATTGGGCAACTTGACAAATATGAGTTTAGTGGGCCTGAAATTTGCCTTCAGTGAAAGTTTTTAAAGTAGCATTTGTTGATGTCAAGAAATTGACCAAATGTTGATACATTTGGAAGTTGCTCATCGACAAATTTCCCAAGGAGTAGATTGTTGAAGTCACAAGAAAATTGACGAGTTTTGAGACATTAGTAAGTTGCAGGTTTGAGAAATTGTTTCCTTGGAGAAAATCCAAGTTCTGGGGGAGAAGATGTGTTGAAGTCACAAAAAGTATTGACAAAGTTTTGAGACATTGGGAAGCTACCCATTAATAATTGTTACTGAGCAGAAGATCCAAGTTTTCAAGGAGTAGATTGTTGGAGACACCAAAAAGATTCATTATGTTGAGACATTGGGAATTTGCCAATTGACAAATTGTTCTCGAGGAGGAAATCCATGTTTCCAAGGAGCAGACCATTGAAATCGCCAAAAAATATGTAAGTGTTTGGAATGTTGGAGGAATGTACATTAGGAAAAATCAACACTCTAGGTGGAGTTTTTTGAGCAAAGCCAAAATTGCCTAATGGTTGGAACCCCTACAAAGGGAGTCTAGTTCTCCTTTATCAAGGTAATGAAATTTTATTCTTCCACCCAAGAGGGGCAGTATTTGAAGGGGCTAGGAGGCTTATTCCCTACCTTGGCCAATTCCGAAAAGATGGGAAAATTATTTTAGTCTCCTCCTGAGCCAACCCAACCTAATCCTGATATGGTCATTTAGCAATCCTTCAGATATTATAAACCTATCAAGTCTCTTTGCAATCCTGTCAACACCCACCCGCTTGTTTCTCCAAGTAGGCCATATTTTAATTATTAATAGGCTCTACATCAACTAGACCAATATCCTCTAGCCTTTAAATAAAGAAATATGTTAGGGAGTCTACCTGGGCAGCTTGGCCCCAAATTTTTGCTCTCCCCATTGAGAAATTTAAGTCACCTCTTGAAATAAGATCATTCTTTTTCAGAGTATCCTCCTAAACAACTTTTCCCAATATGCCACCGTCTCATTCATAAGGCCCATTCGATTTCAACATTGTAAACTCCCTGCCCAACTCTTGTGAATAAAGTACAATAGCTAGACCTGAAACCAGAGACAAAGAATTAATGCTATAGAAAGAACTTCTATACCAACCCATGATTAATCCTCTTGAGGGACTATGAACATCCAAGAAGATGAAATCCCATCTTGCGAGTAATTTCCCAACTATAAAACCAATTTCCCACCATCCCCAAATGTCTTTTGTGACATAATAATACCATGTTTATGAACTTCAACAAGTCTCTTTAGAGTGTAAGCTTTTTTGAGGAGCTTCCCAAACCTCTATAGTTTAGGGATAAACAAATCATGGGCAAACATCTTCGAGAAGGCCATTTTCTCTAAGTACCCTCAAAAGTGTAGGTTGTTTATTGGATCATACCTTTGATGATGCCTTATCTTGTGCCCGAGATTTAAAAGACTTCTTCCCTTATCTAGGCCCCTCATACCTCTCCTTGGGTTCATAGCAAGACCACAACTAACCTCCCTTCCTCAGGTAAAGAAGATATTTTCCAGGTTCTTAGTTTATACCTATTATCATGCTCCATGACAACGCTTTGTTTAACATGTTCCATTTCAAAAAGGATTCTGGCAGAATCACCCTTTTCCCCTGATTTTTATATTAAACTTACCCTTACAGTAGGATCATGCATTAACACAATGACCTAAGAGATAAATCCTTTCCAACTTGATTCTCCATACCAAGGGAAACATCACTGGACAAATTTGGTTGTAAGTCCTTTAGTCGAGCACAAGAATTTAGATCCCCACCCTTATATCCATCAATAGACATATTGAAGGGATCTAGTTGAGAAATAGACATATCTTTGACAAACAGAGACTCCAAGAGTTGTGCATCCTCCGTAAGGGAGAATACTAGATATGGGTTTGTATCCACATTCTCCACAAGCCAGACTACTAGATATGGGTTTGTACCCACCTCGAGAGCTAAACCTTTAGTACAAATCTTGTCTCCACTCTTCTTAATAGTATGCCCATCAAGGAATTTCATAGCATCCTTGTCATCATGAGCCATCATATCAACGTTCTCATTTCCAACCCTTAATGACTTATCGTAATCCACCCAAGTCTTCAGTTTTTGAAGACCCATGCATGTGGATTTCTTGACCCGATATTTCTTATTAAAAGATGACACATAGTCCTCTGCAAGGTGCCCAAGATTGTGGCATCTAGAGCACATGAACTACACTCTACACTAGTCAAGGTCTTGAGTAATTGGAGAAGTTCCCTTCCGTATTGTTGTGCCCCAAATCGTCCGCAACATGCTTTCCAAGATATACTAGAGTGAGGGGGCCTTTTGCCATTGTAAAAGTCCAAGTTTGGGCTTGTTTATGTAAAAGTTTTGGTCTAGTGGGGTTCAAGACCCATGGTTTGGTCATGTTAGGTCCTCTTGGTTTTCATTCCAAGAAGTGTTGGCTTAGTGGCATTATTGAATGCCCCTTGATGGGCGGAGTTCCCCCATCATGTGGAGCCATTTGTGCCCTGGGTTAGTGTTTGGTGCTTCTTTGGATGGATCCATTAGAACACATGGCTTACGGGGTCCTAGCCACATTCATATTTATGCAATGTAGAAGGTGATTGCGTGTGTAAGGGTTGTCATACTCGATTTAGCACACCTCATTTATGCCCACTTGGACCTTCCTTTTCCTGTATGATCCCTCCTCTTGGTTCACATTTGCACACTTCATCATGATGTCATCCTCTTCAAGAAGCCTTACCTTGCTAATGGGGGAGGATGTTGAGGGATGTTTGACATTGTTAGGATTATTTGGGGCATGATTTCCTCCCTCGACTCATCACTTCATTTTGATGAAGCCAATTGCACTATTTTTCATTATTTTTAGTCTTTTCTGGTTTAGTCCCCAACTTATGGGTGACAAACCCTAAAATTAAATTATTTTACTTTTTAGTAAGGTAGGCTCTAAAGTTAGATAAGCCTAGGAAGCCTCATATAAATAAAGGCTCCTAGCACTCATTTGTAAACAAGATAAGGGTTTTAATTATGCACTTTTTAAATTTGTATTTTGGTCTATTGGAGCACTTGAGTGATGCACACCTCTCTCTTTGTCATGATTTCTATGTAATAAAGGTCGAATGGTGGATTTTCTAGGGTTGACTATCTTGGAAGACTGATTCAAAAAATAGTTGTAATAACTCGTGGCTAAGGAGGACCTAAGAACCTTTTCTCTTGCTCTTTCCTTGGTTGATGTTGGTAATATCTCTCCATTTTCTTGTTTGACATTGCTTTTTCACCTTAAGCAAGGTAAAATTAGGGTTTTATTGGCATCTTGTTAGTCTTGTTTGAGGAGACTTTCCTCTTGAAGGAGCTCTCCACTGTGGGCCATGTGATTCATTGTTTTCCCTAATTAGGGTTTGGCTAATTCGACCTAGTATCATGTTACTAGCCTTTGCTCTACTTGTTAAATCTTAAATAGCCAAATTGAGTAGGGATGTTGACTTCGATCTCTAATTGCCTTAGGGTTGAGGACTAAGGTCATAACCCCTTCTCTTCTCTTTTTTATCAATTTTTTTTGTATATAAATTGTTAAAATACCAAAAAATATAATATTGGAAAACCCTAAAAATTAGAAAAATTCATATCTCAAAAAATATTTGCAATTTGGAACTTCTATTAAGATAGAAAAGTGCTCCCTAGGCAATTTGATGGTGAATCTTAAAGGGGTGTTTTGATCTTATGGTTAAATTGTGAGATTCTTGGTGCCCTATGCTTGCTAGGGTTTTGTTTTTGCAGATCTATTATTGCAGGTACAATAGGTATATTGATCATTTCAGCCAAGTTTGAAGGCCTGAAAAGCAGGGTTTTGGGCCTAGATTGACCTCTGGGGGGTCACAAGTTCATTGGGGAATGTGATAAGTGGGACCACTATATATTTGAGAGCTGTTCTAAGGCATATACCAGATCCATTTTTACATTTTCAGATCTGATTTAAGGCCCCTTCTTCACCCTATCGCACATCCCCTTACCCTTCTATAGAAGGTACATCTCGTATGGTAAGGTTGACATTATTTTGAAGGTTTTCTGAAGTGTATTTATTGCTGCAATCCTATAACAATAGTGGCATATTGAAGTTGTCTTTCCTGGGATACATGATAAAGTAGCATAACTCCTACCTCTCATTTAGTGTTATTACCGCATTCATATTTGAATCCATAAGGCATTGATCTTTGTTGAGAGGTTTATTGGGAAAGGTGTTTGCGTGTTGTTGTTTAAGCAATTGTAGATATCATTCACCGAAATCTAGGGACTCCCCCTTGGTCTTAGGAGTTGACCTAAATTTTTAAGGAGCTAGGCTATGGTGACATTGGGCACTAGCTCCTCCTATGCTTACCACTTGTCGCATTGTGAATTGTGACCTTGGTTGATGGTGCTATTTTGAGTGGTAACATGTATGATGATTTCAGAGTCCAAGCCATCTTTAATGTTGATTCCAACTAGTGTCCGAGCTAGTGTCATTTTATTGGTATTTAAAAAGCTCATGTCTACCTCCAAGAACTGCCTTAAGGAGTTACCTATTTCCTTGAATACATCAACAAACCAATATTCATAGAAATACATAGAAGCTTCACTCATAAAGGGACTATATTCAAAGTTTATGAATGCACATTGAATGAGTGTGACCACCTTTTTCATATGAGAGGAGTATGATCCCATTGCCAGGGAGATGACAAAACTTTCTCTATGTCCGTTGCCAATATAAAGGAGAAATCCAATCGACCTCTTGCAATAAAAATACCCTTGGAACATATCTAGTTAGGGGCTCCCACAACTTCCCCATCAAGTCACGGATGCTTGTATTGCTAAACCGCTTGCCTAATATTCTCCCCACCAAGGTTTGAGCAACCATATTGACAACATCCTTCAATTTTATATCATCCCCTAGCACCAACCTTCCAAGATTACACTTTTGCTTGAAGCATTTCGTCCTCTTTTTCCTTTTGACATCCATCCCATTCAAATTTTCGACACTAGGCTCGTTCACTGGGGAGTTATTTCCATTGTCTTGGTCCTTATCCTTCGATCCTTTCTCCTCCTTAGAATTGGAATCACATGGGGGTGATAAGCCAAGCTCCAAAATCTCAACAACTTTCGACCCACTTTCCTGGATGAAGATGCCCTTATCTGGTTCGTCCCTTGAGAACTTTTCCCTTTTCTCTAAGAAATCCTTTGTAGACACCATGCTAGGATCCTTGACCAGTAGATCGACCTAAGCAAAAGAACCCTCCTTTCCAGAAGCATTGCCTCCAGCTTCTAGACTAACCAAACACCTATTTTCATTCTTTCTTTTCAATGATGGTTTCGTATAGATATTGAAACAATCAATGCTTGCACTACCAGATCCATACTCCAAATGTTTCAAACGAGGAATATAAAGGTTACAAAGAGCTAGCCTGTGATAGTGAGAAGTGGTTAAAGCTTCATAATGGCCATAATAAGACCCATTACCCCAAATCTGATAGAGGGCTTCCTTGATCCGGGCATCCACATTTGCCAGAATCTTCTTTTATTTTTGATCCAAATGGAGGGCCTCCAACACACCAGAGGACTAACATTCTCGCGTGCGCATACAGTTGTTACCTATCTAGCAATAGATGTTAACCTGTTGACCCACTCTCCAAATATTAGCTAGAAGCTTGAGTGAGATCTCATGAACCCCATTCACATGATGAGGTCATCACCTAGTAAATGATTGGTATCCCATCCCTTTGCCATGTATCCACTATAGATCCTGACATTCATATTAGATCTAGCCATCATTTTTTAGATTCTTACATTAATTTGTTGATTATTCCCCTTTTTCTTTTTGTCCTCTCTCAACGTTACTGAGGTGGTGCCTTATGTTGTTCACTTCATCTCTACAACGATTGACATTTGCTTGTAACTCATCTTTGCTAACACTATGATTTTAAGGGGCACGACTTCTGGTGGGAGATTCATACGGATTTGTATGAAACACAAAATATGAAGGAGTTGATTGTGTATTGAACTGGTGGTGGCAACAGGTATAGATGGATTGTACAGTGTTTTGTTGAGTTTGTAAATTTGTCCTTTGTACAGTCATACACAATTCACAGGGTATGAATTGAATTTGGTTGACGTACCGACATGCAACTGTATAGTTGCTGTGTTTAATTAAAGTTGTATGGATGGTGGAATCATATGGATATATGGTGGCTGTGCTTAGTTTGAGTCGTATGTACAACGATGCACAAATTGATCATTGATGGTACAATGGATTGCAACATATAATAATGTTTGGAGTGATAGTTGGGGCATATTGAGTGTACAATTGTGTAGGCGGCTAATGTAAACAAAAGATATATGGTGAGTGGTAGTTTGTTAGCTGCTATACAAAAGTGCTATTTGGCAGCTATGCACGAAACAACAATTGTGGGATTTAACTACAAATTGGGCAAGAATTTGGCTCTGATACCAAATGGAAGAAACAATTTCGATTTATTGCAGAATCTACAGAATAAATTTGCAAATATATAATAGAATATTGAATAGTGATTGATTGATATGAATGATTGTTACAGTGAGCCTTGTGAGAGTGTATAAGTAGTCACAAGGTAAAGGTGTGTGTGACCTTTGATGTTTCTTTAAGTTAATTGTTATATTTATTATTAGTATGTTTGTTACGAGGAGGATCATTACCTTGCAATGCACCTTTGGACTAAAATTTCAAGTAGCCTTGGGTTCCATCTCTGGTATCTCGATTGATAGTAGCACCAAAAATGATAATTTCATGTTTGAGTGAGGCCCTAGAAAATAGGACACATCCCTCATGGATTGCGTTTCCCTATCCCACGTGTTGGGCATGTAACAGACTAGGATATGTGTCTGGCATGTGACAGACTAGGATATGCGTCTGGCATGTGACAGACTATGACACGTGTTGAATGTGCATTTGATATGTGTTGGACATGAGTTTTACTTGTGCCCTAAAGGAAGACACATGTCAAACACATCTCTGTTGTGCCATAGTAGTGACCCAAGGTGTCCAAGCTACTAAATTCCATGACACAGCATTCAGTTTCTTCATTTTAATACAAACATTAATACAAACATCAGTTTTTGCTTAGACTTGGCAAGATTTTACAATCTGAGCAAGAGTGTATACTGTTTGTAGAGGACTTCAGTTGATTGATATCATAGCCAGCCATGCCATGAAAACATTAATCATAATCTCATGATAACTGGCTATCAACTCAAGGTGCTTGAAGCCATGCAACGATTTTACATTGGTGTCTGTTACTATTTACTAACACTTACCATTATAAGGATCTATGTTCTCTGTGATAGGATGCTTTTTCTCTATAGATAAGAAAGTGCACCGCTTGAAAGATTAAAACAAAACAAACTTATCTTTTTATATTTCAAACTAGCATAATATTCTGTAATTTGATAGTCTAGTTAGTTCAAGTAGGAATCCCAATGCATTTTGATTTTGATGACATCAAATGTCTCTGTAAGGAAATTGTAGTTTATGGTTTTAACTGCTAAACCTCTATTTTATATGTATGTAATATTCTATTCTTATGTTTGATCATCATTGATCTAGTAATTGGGTGTATGATGTGTTAATGATTTTGTAAATGTTCTAATTTCTAAAAAAACTGGATCTTTATATCTATATTTCATTTTTAGTTTTTAATTTGTAATTGTCCTAATATATCTATATCTATCTATCTATTTTTTTTTCATGTGGTTCACGGCACTGGAGATCGTTGCTCCCTACGTCCAAGTGGCATGGATAACCTCCCCAAAATCTGCGAGGGAACATGGGGTGGCCGAGAATTGTAGGTACATTGGGGGCTCATCAACAAGAGCATCTTATAGACCCATTTAAGGGCTCAACATGTCACTTACAAGGAATTGAAATTGGGTGGTGAGGGTAACATTTATTCCTCCTGGTGAGGGTAACATTTATTCCTCCCAACCACCCAAGTTACATCCAATGGACTTAGATCTCTCTCTCTCTCTCTCTCTCTCTCGATATATATATATATATATATTTATATATCTGTGTGTGTGTGTGTCGTGTTTTGGGGGTCAACGTGTCCCTTGTTGGATACTCTCTCCGTGTGTCATGTGGCCTAGTGTCATGTGACTTAGGTGAGGTCATACTGTCCTCCCTTGTGATAGAAAGGCCTTGATTTGACATGCCAACCAGGTGCAATCAATGTGAAAAAACTAAACAACTACTCTGCAGCAACCCAAAAGATCACACTCTCTCATGCCATAGTTCTAACTTAAAACCATCAAAAGCACAACAAAAGTTCTTCTCATAACTTCTGATCACATTAAATTCATTAACAATCTGATAAAAGCTACATGCAACATTAGATCCGGCTTTCAAACATCCACAAAAGTAAGAGCAACAAAATGGAAAAGACCAAGCATGCATGCATATATCAAAAGCAGATCTGAAATTTATTCCCGTTACAGATATATATAACCGAATCAAGAAAATATATAAAGCAACCACATAAACAGCAAATAAGTCAAATACTTATCTAGGGTCAAATTTGCAGAATGATTCACCTCTAGAGGTTTATCCAACCAGCCATAGACTCACATTTTGCAGAGTCACCCCCAAGTTTTAGTTGAGGGCCTAAGTGTGACAAGGGAAACTCTCTCACTCATCCCAAACCCCAAGCAATTGTTGAGCAAAATAAACTTTCATTAAAACATCCAAACCTGCACTAACTGAGCAAGAACAAGCAAAAGCTACACAAGCTAAAGGGCCATAATAGCTTCTACACAAGCACAAAACATTTACAACTCAATCAATTGAGAGGCAGACCTTCCTACCCACATTATCAGGCATTCCCTATTGGCCCCAGCATATCAGAGATACCAGGCCTGTCTGCTAGTTGATGCTTCACAGATATCAAGGCTGTTGCCTATTGTGCCAGTGAAGTCTCTTACTTCTATTCCTTGCCATTCATCCTCCTTAATTGGTAGGATCCAACAACCTACAACCAAGTATTAAAACTCAAGCCTTCTCTCTAAAGTGAGAGCTCTCCAACCACTATGGGTGATGAACAAATGAATAAGTGGAACCCTTTTCCATCTTTCCAAAGGCTATTCATAGGGAGACATTGACTTGACTTACCATTTGGCCATTTTTCCACTTGTCACACATGCACCCCCCCCCCCTCCCCACAGTTATCCCTTCTAAGTGATCATGTGCTTTATTTCATTAATGAAATGCATGAGCATCTTGCCTTTTATTACACCTTATATCACAAGCATTGCTTTGTGAAATAAACTCACACAATAGAGCCTTCACTAATTTGTACTCGTTTCATGCGAATACAAGTTGGCATTACATAGCTATGTAGTGCGGTGGTTAGAGTGAGGCACCATACTTCTAGAAGAGAGGGGGTGGAGTCACCACTTGATTTTGGTGCAAAATTGAGAAACCGTAGGATGGGGGGAGGAGGAAGAAAGAGAAGGAGAAAAGGCAACTATATTAATTAGGGTTTTAGAGTTCATTAGTATATCTATGGTTGTAGATTAATTAAGGTAATTCAATTAGGGTTTATCATCAAACAAGGAAGGACCGCATTATAAAAGGAAAGCAAACTAACTAGGGCTAATTTATCGACTTTCTTTGGTAAGCTAATTAATCAAATTGTTGAAAGTGAAACAAGGAAAAGAAAGGAACAAACCCAAAAACATGTTGATGTACATGTTGGCATTGCTTGAATTGAATATGAGAGATGTGGCAGACCTCCAAGGGTGTGTTGCTCCACCTAAACAAACCTACACATGCTGCTACACCTTCCTACAAAATAGACTTGATCCCAATCTTCAATACAATGTAATAAAATATACTAGATATACGATGTAAAATAATGAAATGATGAAGTGTTGGATGACGACCCAATGTGCCCTCAATGTTGAAATAATGTAACTTTGAAGAATATTAGACTTGTATTATTCCTCCTTCGGGAGATGTCATTAATGTAAAAGGTCAAGTAAAAGTCATGAGGTAAATCCTCCGTTGTAAGTCGGGTCAATAGTACCCAAAAGAGTTTAATATAATTATTATTTTGAGTCTCTCTAGAGAGGTCGGCCCAGTCAAGTTAGTGAGGCTGACCCAGTTAGGTTAAAAGGTTAAGTGAAAAAGTAAAGTATAAATAGAGAGTTTGCATCATTCACTCACTCAAGCATTGCGCAAGAGAGGAAGATGGAGACTAGCGAAGGAGGAAGAGGATTGTTCTTGGCTCTTGTATTTGGGTTTTGTCTCTCTTTCTTATAAGACTTATTTCTTTGGGCATTGTACTTTGGTAATCTATATTGAGGAAGTTTTGCTGGGTTTTCTTCCTCCTGAGGGTTTCCCAAGATAAATTGTTGTGTACCTTGTGATTGTGTATCTTTTAGTGATCCTCTTTATGTTGTCATTGTGAAAATGTATTAAATGCTAATGAAGTAGGAATCTAAGTTATTGCAGCATATAAATTTAACATGGTATCAGAGCTAGATTGAAAAGAGCTGCTTTCACTAGGTAAATCTCTCTCTCCTTCTCCGGGCATAAAAAATTACGGTCTCCTTCTCCAGGATAAGATGGCTCCAAGCACTAAGCTTGATGACAAGTTGGAAGGCATAAAAAATTTCGGTTTTTGGAAATACAGAATTTGGCTCATTCTAGAAGAGAATGATCTTGTGAAGTTTGTTAAGGAAGCTGTGTCAGAACTCGCAGAAGCTGAAGCAAAGGAAAAGTATAAGAAGGACATGATTATAGCCAAGAGGATCATAACAGATTCCATCAAGGATCACTTGATTCCTCAAGTTTCCTCCAAGAAAACACCTAAGGAAATGTTTGATGCCCTATCAAGGATGTATGAAGGAAAGAACATTAATCGAAAGATGAATTTGAGAACCCAACTCAAAAGTACAAAGATGAGTCAAGGTGAATCTATCCAAGAATATTTTACAAGGGTTTCTCAATTCAAAGAACAACTAGAAGCAATTGGAGACAATCTTGATGAAGATGAATTAGTGATGACCGCTCTCAATGGTCTTAATAGACCTTGGGATTCTTTTATCTAGACAATGTGTGCAAGAAAGGAAAGTCTACAATTTGAAATTGTATGAGAATAATGTGTTCAAGAGGAAGCTAGAGTGGCAAATCTAGAAGCACTACCCAGAGATGATGATCAAGCTCTAGCCACCCATACTAAAAGAGGAAAAGGGAAATCTCACTACCAGAAGGAAATCATAAGGAGTTTCATACTCCTAAGAAGTTTCAGAAGTACAAGAAGGGAAACTACAAGCAAAGAGACTTCTCTTCTTATCAATGCTATCACTGTGATAAGATGAGACATATTGCTAAAGATTGTCCAATCAGTGTTTTAAAAATCGGCCTGCTCGGACTCGGACTCGGCCGAGTTGACCAAGTTGACCCCGAGCCGAGCCGAGTCGGCCCTTAACTCGGGTCGGGTGACCGGTTCGGTACCGAACCGGCCAACTCGCCCGAGTTAGGGCTCGACTCGGCCGAGTCATTCCCGAGTTTAAAAAAATAAAATTTTTAATTTTTGTTTTACGTTTTAATACTAACCTAACCCTAACCTAACCCTAACCTACCCTTAACCCACTAATATACTGTCCCCACCCTTGCCCGAGACCATGTTTTAACTTTTGGTTGGGTCCGTTGGGAGAGCCGTCGAACATTCCTTTGGGAGCCGTCGCTGCGTGCCCGTGGAGACCAGTTTCAGACTCAGAGCCGTCGCTGGAGAGTGGAGTGGAGTGGTGGTCTGTGGAGTGTCGAGTGGAGTGCCATTTGGAGAGTGGACTCGTGGAGTGCCAAGTCTGCCGATTGCCGAGTGACAGAGCCGATGGAGTGAGGCCGCCGACTGTTGAGTGCTGACTCGTTGAAACTTGAGTGAGGCCGCTGCTGCTACTGCCGACTGTTGACTCGTTGAGTGAGGCCGCTGCTGCTAGTATGCTACTGCCGACTGTCGAGTGAGTCGTTGATTGCTGAGTGAGGTCGCTGGAAGTGGAGACCCGAGTCCCGCCATCGCTGATCGCACAGACAGGTAAATTTTATCACTGTTTTTTAATAAAAGTTATTTATTTTTGTTAATAAAATTTCCAATTTCCTTGACTGTTTTTTTTTTAATTTGCTTATTTAATTTTTTTACTGTTTTTTTTTTATATTTAATTTGTTAAAACTTTAAACTTTATTGTTTAATTTATAAAAAAAAATTATTGTTTTTGAAATTTTGATTGTTTTTGTAATTTTTACTGTTTTAAAAAAAAAATTGCAATTAATTTCAATTTAATTACAGTCATAGACAGTTAGACTCATACTAGCTTTAATTACAGTCAATTTAATAAATTTCAATTTAATTACAGTTTTTGTATGTTTGCAGTTGAACAGTAGCTTGAATTTTGGAACAACAGTGAACTTCACACTTCAAGATGGCCCCGAAATCGAAAGATCCATCATGGATCCATGCTGATGTGGTTGACGGGCAGATGTATTGCAAATATTGCAAAAAATGGATTAAAGGAGGGGGCATTCATAGACTTAAACAACATTTAGCTGCAATTAGAGGAAATGTTGCCCCATGTGAAGCTGATTCAGAGGTGATTGGAGAGATAAGGCTGGAGTTGCAACAGCAATTTGATCAATATCAAGTGGATAAGACTAATCAAAAAGAAAGAGAGGAAGAAATAGGGAAGAAGAGGCATCTTTCAGAAATGATGAGATCTGCGCCTCATGCTGAATATGAAGGCTCCTCGTCCATGCCTTCTACCAAATTCGGTGATCCCTTTCAGTATGTTCCTCGCCCCCAAACAAATCTGTCCAAGAAGGGGCCTAATATCCAAAACTATTTTCCACCTCAAAAGAGTCAAAACACCTCTATTGGGACTACTAGTGCTACTGCTACTGCTTCTCGACCAATTCAGCCCACCATAGATGCCCATTGGAAAAAACAATACAAAGATACTGCTCATGAGTACATAGCTAGATGGTGGTATGATGCAGATATTCCCTTCAATGCTGCTCGTTCACCTTATTTTCAGCCTATGTGGGATTCTGTTGTTGCTGCCGGTAAGGGCTTCAAAGGCCCTAGTATGCATGACTTGAGGGGATCTCTTTTGCAGAAAGAGATCAAATCCTTGGATGAATACTTCAAGGAGTACAAAGAATCATGGGCCATAACAGGATGCACAATCATGTCAGATGGATGGACTGATACAAGGAACCGAACCATCATAAACTTCCTTGTCTCTTGCCCACAGGGAACAATGTTTTTGAAATCATTTGATGCATCCGATAAGGTGAAAGATGCAAATCTCTTATTTCAGCTTTTTGTTGAGATTGTTGAGATGGTGGGGGCAGCTAATGTTGTGCAGGTCATCACAGATAATGCTTCTAACTATGTTCTTGCTGGTAAGATGTTAGAGGAAAAATACACGACAATATTTTGGACCCCATGTGCGGCACATTGCATAGACCTCATGCTTGAGGACATATGCAAACAGGATTGGATCACGCACACTGTAGAGCATGCCAAAAGCATCACAAGATACATTTACAACCACTCATGGGTATTGAGCTTGATGAGGAAACACACACAGGGCAGGGAACTTGTTAGGCCCGCCATTACTAGATTTGCAACTCACTTCCTCACGTTGCAATCTCTCCTTGCTCAAAGACAAAACTTGGAACAAATGATTTCAAGTGATGAATGGAATTCAAGTAGATGGGCCCGCAGAACAGATGGAAAAGACACCAAGAAGGCAATCTTGGAACGCTCATTTTGGAGAAAAGCAGCAGAGGTTTTGAAAATTACCGAGCCACTTGTTAAAGTGTTGCGGTTGGTGGATGGGGAAAGATTGGCCATGGGCTACATTTATGAGGCCATGGATCAGGCAAAGGAGCAAATAAGGGCAGCATACAAGGATAGAGTGGGCAAGTATGGGCCTATTTGGGATATCATCGATAGGAGATGGAACAATCAACTCCATCGTCCTATACATGCAGCTGGGTATTTTTTGAACCCGAGGTACCATTATAGAGCTCGATTTGGAGAAGATCAGACCGGGGAGGTCAAAGATGGATTGTATGAGTGCCTTGGGCGCATGGTCCCAAATGAGATGGCGCAGTTGGAGATACACCAACAGATTACAGCTTACACTAGAGGCACAGGTACCTTTGGCAAACCTGTGGCTAAGATTGCAAGAGATGTGGACCAACCAGGTAAACAATTCCATTGTTTTATTAAATTCAGTTATTTAATTTTTAAAATTAAAAAACTTCAATATTTAGACAAATTCACAATCTAATTTGTTGATTTAACTGTCTTTGTACGTGCAGCTTCATGGTGGGAGTCATTTGGTGGCCAAGGCCTTCAATTGCAAATGTTTGCAATTAGAATCCTTAGTCAACCATGCAGTTCTTCCGGGTGTGAACGCAATTGGTCTGTCTTTGAGCGGATTCACACGAAGAAGAGAAACTGGTTAGAGCAAAACCGGTTAAATGATCTAGTCTTCGTGCAGTACAACCTTCGTTTAAGGCGCGACCAATTGATGAACAAAAGACCTGATACTGATCCCATTGTGTTGGATGATATCGATCCAGCCTTAGATTGGTTAGTGGAGACTGAAGAGCCTGAGTTCGATGTTGATTATGATATTGAGCTAGATGCAGCCGGTAATGTTAGTCTGGAGGCAGATCCACTATTATCAGCACCATCATCAGTTCATGCAGGTGTAGAATCTAGATCCGTAATATTTTTTTCAATCATTGAATAATATATGAGTGTTTCAACTTTCAATATTACTATATTAATAATTTGATATAACTACTGATATAACATTATTTCTTTCCAAACATGGCAGGCACTAGTCGAGAGGGAGAGATGCCTGCACCTGCAGCCCCTTATCCATGTCCACCTCGTGCTTTTACCCATTCAGCTAGTACTTCAGCTAGTGTTGTTCCTAATGCAGCAGTTGTAGATGACCTTGAGGGGTTTGAGCCCGAGCTAGATGCCGTTGCCTATATCATTGCTAGTCCGAGTGGTAGTTCTGGGCATAGCAGTGGTGATGAGTTTGATGATGATGATTGATCATGTTGATCAATGATGTAGTGGCATACTTATTACTGGCATCATAACATTTTGTTTTTTGGACTCTATCACTCCACATGCCATTTAGGCCTCTTTGATTATGTATTTTCACTTTGTTCTAGTCTTCCAAATATGTATTATGTATTGCACACTGGGTCGGCATAGTATAGTTCGTGCCATTTTGATATGTTCATCCTTATATGGTATATACATGATAGACTTTGGATATTTTGTCTCTAATGCTTTGGAATGATGGATTATAATCTTTAAAATGTCTTTTTTCTTTAAAATTTAAATATTTTATGTGGTTTTTAGTAAACCGAGTCATTAAAATCAAATCGTCCGAGTCATTGCCGAGTCATTGCCGATTCCGAGTCCGAGTCCGAGTTGACCCTCAACCGATTCCGAGTCCGAGTTGACCCTCAACCGATTCCGAGTCCGAGTCCGAGTTTTAAAACCTTGTGTCCAATAAGAAAAGAAGAATACAAAAAGAAGAATAAAAGACATCATGCTCATTTTGTGAAAGAAGAAGAAGAAGAAACAAAAGAAGAAGAACCTCCTAGGAAGTTACAAAAGGAAGAAGTAGAAAAATATGTTCTATAAGATGAAGGATGTACTATATATACCAGGCCTGAAGAAGAACCTACATTATATCTTAGCTTTAGATAAGGAAGAGTTTAGAGTTACTTTTATAGATGATGAAGTTTTTAGAAGATGCAGTTGTTATTGGGATAAAAGAAGGTGACTCATATAAATTGAAAGTTCACTTAGAAGCAACTTTGATACTACAAGTCTATGTGATCCATGGTGTAGAAGACTTGATCAACATAATCAAGAAAGCCACGGGTCTTCAGAATTATATAATGGAGTAGAGCTTACCATCAGACATTCCAGTAATCCCTGCAAGGAGACTAGGATCAAAAGAGATCCTACCAAACAAACTAAGATAAGTATTTGAATTGTAATTACGTGTATTGTCCAATTTGTGTACATATTTATGTTCCTAGATTTAGGATGTGTATTATGCATGTTAGAATGTTTGCATTGATATGCATGTGATGGGTAAGTGGCCTACGGTGCTGTACAACATTCCATTGTTACTTATCTAGAATGAAACCTCTTTGCTGACACATTAGGTGTAGTGCACGCTCTTAATAATTTTCTGGTAGAGATGGAAGGCATATAGAAAGTTACCCTATGAATACAGGATATGAATGAATGTTGTGTTGAAGCATTGGCTAAGATAGTTGCATAACTGAGAGACCTATATCTTTATAGTTTTCAAAATTATGAAATGTTTCTAACCATGCAACTGAACTTGACTTGTAGAAAATATCGTGTACGATCACCTACAAACGAAGAGTGATGAGACTTGTTCCGTAGAACAAGTGACGATGGTTCAACTATAGCATTCAACAAGACTTATGAAATCAAGTACACTACAGAAGTACAAAGCAAGGGTTCTCTCAGAAAGAGGGAGTCGACTATGACGAGATGTTTCTCTAGTGGCTAGACACACTTCCTTAGTGGTGAATATTACACTAGTTAAATGGTGTAAACGAAGTAGAAGAAGATATCGAGCAACCTCCAAGATTCAGGACTCTCTATAGAGAACCACATGTGCATAGATCGAAGAAGGATTTGTACGGGCTCATAAGGCACCCACGGGATAGAATGATGAGATCAAAGATCACCTAGAGTGATGAGACATCAACCTTTGCTACAAGGTTGAAGATGAGAAGCTCATAGATGGGTGCAAGAGAGAACTTGCAACAAAGTTCGAGATCTTGGTATCCAGTGACCTAGAAAGATGAAATAGATGGATACACAGAGGATCATCAGAAGAGAAGGCTACCGGTCACTCCACTGCAGAATGTCCCGATACAAAAAGTACAAAATGCACAGGGAGGATAGTGCTCAGTTATATAAGGAGTAGGAAAGCTCCGCTTTAGAGGGAGTGACTACAGTACAGATGGAGAGACACTTTCACTTAGTCTCTATTTGTGGCAAAGGTTATTTGCCCAAGTATGCAGTAGAAATCCTGAAAAGGTTTGGTATGTTGGAAAGTAAAGCCATGGCCATGCCCATGGATACAAATTTGAAGTTGCTGACTGATGCTTCGTAAGAGTTAGTGGATGTGACACTATACATACAGATTATTGGGTCATTGATGTATCTGACGAATACCTGGCCAGATATATGCTTTGCTGTGAACACCTTGAGTCAGTATTTGGTTGATCCCAGACGTGTTCACCCTGTAGCTGCAAAGCATGTGATGAGGTACCTAAAAGGTACGACATACTATGGTCTCAGTTATACTAGAGATCATGACTTCAGACTGTAAGGTTATACAGATTCAGATTAGGCAGGAAGTGTCTCAAACAGAAACAACACTTCAGGTGGATGTTTTAGTCTAGGGTCAGCCATGATCTCATGGCTAAGCAGAAAACAGTTCAGTGTTGCTCTCAGCATTGTAGAAGCGGAATATATTGCAGCTTGTTCCGCCAGTTGTGAATCCATATGGCTTCGGAAGTTGTTATCAGGTCTATTCGATCTAGCGTTGGATACCACAGTAATTCTATGTGATAACCAAAGCTGCGTGAAGATGACAGAGAACCCTATGTTCCATGATAAGTCGAAGCACATAGAAATCCGGTATTTCTACATAGGAGATATGGTGCAGAAGGGAGTTGTAAAGCTCCAATATGTGAGCACAGATGAGCAAGTTGTAGATGTGTTGACTAAGCCTTTGTCTCGTGTGAAGTTTGAGCACTTCCGTGACAAGCTTGGTGTAGTCCATAAGGACTTCCTTCGAAAGGGGGAGTAGTGCTGATGATACTATGGTAGCGCAGTTGGGATTGATCATCCTTAGACTTGATCCTGTAATTCCGAAAGGAAGGATAGTCTTAAATGTTGATACTTAGACTAAAATCCCGTAATTTTGAAAGGAAGGATTGTCTAAGATGTGAGTGGTGGACAATCATCCCGTAATTTCGAAAGGAAGGATTGTCCATGATCTGTAATTCCGAAAGGAAGGATCACCAGTGTTGTTGGACTAAAATCCCGTAATTCCGAAAGGAAGGATTGTCCATGATCCCGTAATTCGGAAAGGAAGGATCACCAATGTTGTTGGACAAAAATCCCATAATTCCGAAAAAAAAGGATTGTCCATGATCTCGTAATTTCGAAAGGAAGGATCACTAGTGTTGTTGGACTAAAATCCCGTAATTCCGAAAGGAAGGATTGTCCATGATCTCATAATTCCGAAAGGAAGGGTCACCAGTGTTGTTGGACTAAAATCCCGTAATTCTGAAAGGAAAGATTGTCCATGATCCCGTAATTCCAAAAGGAAGGATCACCAGTGTTGTTGGACTAAAATCCCGTAATTTCGAAAGGAAGGATCATCAGTGTTGTTGGACTAAAATCCCGTAATTCCGAAAGGAAGGATCATCAGTGTTGTTGGACTAAAATCTTGTAATTTCGAAAGGAAGGATTGTTCATGATCCCGTAATCCCGAAAGGAAGGATCACCAGTGTTGTTGGGCTGAATCTCATAATTTTGAAAGGAAGGATTGTCCATGATCCCGTAATTCCGAAAGGAAGGATCACCTGTTTTGAACTTTATCCCGAAATTCCGAACGAAAGGATCATACTGGTTGTTGATGCACCTGTTGCTCCAGCCTTGAGCGGTTGATGATGTTGATGTTCTAGCTTCGTGCTGCAGATGATGATACTTCAACCCTTTACAGAAGGTGATGATGATGTTCCAACTTCGTGCTGCAGATGATGATGTTCCAGCCCTGTGTTGCAGATGTTGATGATGTTACAACAAATTGTTTCAGTTGCTGGTATTGATGTTGTTGAAAAAACTTCCAATGATTTATAGATGTACTGGCCAATGTTCCGGATGATCTTGTTGATGATGCCCCCTCCTCCCTCCTTCCGATGATGTTGTGTAGAGCCACACTTGTTGTTGTTGTTGTCAGTAGAATACCCTTCTTGTTAAGGGGGAGTGTTGAAATAATGTAACTTAGAAGAATATTCTACTTGTATTATTCCTCCTTTGGGAGATGTCATTAGTCTAAAAGGTCATGTAAAAGTCATGAGGTAAATCCTCCGTTGTAAGTCGGGTCAATAGTACCCAAAAGAGTTTAATATAATTATTATTTTGAGTCTCTCTAGAGAGGTCGACCTAGTCAAGTTAGTGAGGTTGACCCAGTTAGCTTAAAAGGTTAAGTGAAAAAGTAAAGTATAAATAGAGAGTATCACTCTCTCATTTGCATCATTCACTCACTCAAGCATTGCGCAAGAGAGGAAGAGGGAGACTAGCGAAGGAGGAGGAGGATTGTTCTTGGCTCTTGTATTTGGGTTTTGTCCTTATTTCTTATGATACTTATTTCTTTGGGCATTGTACTTTGGTAATCTATATTGAGGAAGTTTTGCTAGGTTTTCTTCCCCTTGAGGGTTTCCCATAATAAATTGTTATGTACCTTGTGGTTGTGTATCTTTCAGTGATCCTCTTTATGCTGTCATTTTGAAAATGTATTAAATGCTAATGAAGTAGGAATCTAAGTTATTGCAGCATATAAATTTAACACTCAATAAGGTGATACATCCCTTACCTTAGCTCTGCTAGAACCTCTATTGAGGTAGAAAAGTTGAATTGCCAAAGGTGTGATGGCGAACAAATGCAATAGGGGCACCCAAGGAGAACATAACCAACCTTCAATGAAGAAACCGAACTAGAAGCAAGTGATACCAATAGAGATGCTCAAGATGACACGAACAAGCAACCCAAAAGTGTGGAGAAGGAAAAAAAGAGCTGATCATGATATGGAATTTCTCCAAAAGTGTTCTTGCAAGATATCAAGAGGAAAGAAGATTTCCGGAGAGTTCAAGAAAGAAATCCTTCAGAAAGTGAGAAAGAATGGTATAAATAGGTGAGGAAACAACCTCGAGGCATAAGGGAATGTTAGCAACTTAGCATAGCCATTGGACAAAGTATCTCATTCATTGGAAGTGTACCACAATTGTTGGTTGCGAACTACAAGGTTCAAGCCCCCATACCATAAGTAATTCCTTTGGGAGTGACCCTCTATCCTACAGGCTGTCTTCTAGACATGGAATGGCCTAAGAAACTTGTGGTTCACTTGATGCCAACAAATCAAGAAGGGGTAAGGATTGTTTGACCCAGTGGATCCCCTTTTAAGCATGCCAGAATAAATTTGGGTCATTGAGGCCCAAAATGAAGCATTCCAACTAGCCAAATCAAGGACTTGGAGACCAAGACAATCACCGATTGGTAGGAGGGTTCCCCAAAGGGGTCTAGCCTAGTCAAACTAGAGACCAAAGGTCAACCACGAGAAGAGGGAATACATCGGCATCTAGGCTAAGGTAGTGTTTACAGCCAAACCTTCACTGCAATAGTCAATGGAGATTTGATGCAACTGTAGACACAATGCCCATTGTCACCTCAACGTTCATGTCTCTTGCTTCAGGTTGATTCCTGCCAACACCAAGGGGGTGTCCCTATGCCATACAAATGAACACTACAATAGGGCCTCGATCAACAAGTACTTGAACTTCTTATGTATGGAACAGAACTCAATGGAGGGATTCAGAGCATACAATTGCCTACAAAGGGGTTATGGGATTGAATTCCAGCAAGAACGTATGTCTGAATGATAGTGGAGAATAGTAGTAGTGAGCCATCCACAGAGCAAATGTCCCACTAAACAAACAAACAAAGAGTGACTTAAACCTTATGATCGGCGTTGATGAACAAGCCTATCCTGATCACTATGGTGCAACTAAGGATTAAATATCTCCACTCTACAGATCTTTGGGGCTAGGAATACTCACTCAGATTTGTAATAGCTTTGGCAATTCAAGTATGAAGGTCCTCTAGATCTCCTAAGTTATCTTAAGCAACACATAATGAGAAAGTTGAAAACACATTCTACAAGATCTAATCACAGAGGGAACAAATTTAACACATGGTTCAATTATTCAAGCCTTATTCAACCTTCAAACCGGATGGAATTACAACAAAAAGGTTTCAATCTCTGGTAATCTGACACTCATACAGTAAAATTTTCTCATTCAAATAGGCTTTAGCCTCCTTGGAAAAGGCCCTAAGTTGGATTGCATGTACATGCTACAATATCAAGACTCATACCGTTGTTCAAGAAAAGCAAATGACTCTCCTTTTAACTACCCTATTATGGAATTCAAAATGGACACTGATCATGAACAAGCGCGCCGTCCCTTGCATGGAATCTCCTAGAAGAGATGCGACCTCATCTTAAAAAAGTCAACTGGCAGTGAATGCATGGTTGTTTGTTAAGTTCTGCATGACTTAGTTAACTGAAGCACGCGAACTGCTGATGGAAAGAGGCATGCAAACTGTTGTTTGAAAGGTGTGCAAACTGCCATTCAAAACATGTACACTACTGTTTGAAGAAGTATGCAAACTGCTATTCAAAACATGTACACTACTGTTTGAAGAAGTATGCAAACTGTTGTCACAACATGCCCTTCACACATGAAGATCACTGGCAACTGGGGTTATGTGATGCATGCAAACCATGATTTGAACACAAAACCTATAACCATTTCTTGTAATATCTCATATAACCACTTATCTAGATCATCTAGCTTGACCTTGAAGCCATAGCCCTGTTCACCATCAAATCGAGCCATATATCTCACGGTTCTGCACACTGCCTAGAAGCATAAACCCGTACGCTGGATTTGCAAACTATAATCACTGTTAGAGTGATCATGATTCCTTCTTATATCATTCAGGAAAACTTGGTAATCACAGTACTGATTTCTCCTCCACAGTGTGCTGTCTACATGATCACTTCAATACGAATATGCCTCAGCAAATAACTGATCTGGGCACTTCCTTTATGGTAAACTCAAGTATTACCATGATAGACAGAGAAAGAAGTAGAACTATGCATATAAAGAATTTCAAATTGTCATGGTTTCCTCTTTGAAGAAATTTCTGCTTGTAAATGGAAAAATCTGATGACAATGACCTCCAACATCTTGCTGCTATTTGGGTTCCCAGTCAAAACTCGGTGCTGTTTATTTCATGAATTAGCAAAGCATGGTTTGCTGTAGCATATCATCAAGGTCAGAATTTTCTGTTGATACATTGCTATCAAATTGAAATCAATTTTGGATGGATCCATTTGCATGCCCATACCATTGCTTCCCATGTCTTAGCACATTGTCTGCATATGCTAGTTTGGTTTGGTTCCATCTTCTGTGGTCAAGTCATTCCATTGTAACCCCATAAAATTAAATTTGATACCTGAAGTCAGCCTGTGTACCATCCTACTGTCTTTGTATCACTGAGTTTTACTGCTGGCAGCCTGCTGATATGACCTTATTACTACCAAGAAGTTGATCCCTAGGGAGAATTACAGGTGAAAATATACCCTCTTCAATCCTTCATTATTTCTCACCATCCCAAGTTGGATTCATATCCATGATTGAGGGTGAACTTTACCAGCACAGTCTTTCCAGAACTCAACCAGCAAACTAATCATACAATCTGACGAATCAAGGCTCTGTCACTGTCTTCTCACAATGGTCCTTCCCTATTAGGCTTTAGCAAATACACCCGAGGGTAAAATTTGCATTAACAGGTAGGGAATCTTAAGGGTGAGTAATCTAACACATAAGAGCCTTTGTATTAAGAGCAAGAGATATCAATATCAATAGTGGGCGGGTCATGCATGGTGACAGCACAAGAGTAGGTCACAGACTCACAACACAGTACCTATAAGTGGGTAGGTGTAGAGTAATAAAGGAAATCCATACACTACAGCTTTTGACTTGGCCACGTTATTAGAAAAGGGTGGTAAGCGCGGTATTACATCTTCTCCAACCTAGAAATAACACAACACTTGGAGTGACCTTTTTATTGAAACAGCCGCTGGAATGCTACCACATATAATCCTCCATTTCCATAATCACTTACCCAAGTCTGTATTGTCTCCACTGGGCCTTCACCTAGGCAATGGCTCGATTTTGAAGCGTCACCACCTTCCTGTCGAGGATGTGCAAAGGTTTCATCTGGAACTCTCCCTATAGATCCACCTGAATCAAAAACCAATCAAGAACATGATTGGGATCAAACATATTTCTTCAAAAGAGAAAGAAATAGAGCATGCACCTTAACACTAAGTGGTAATGCAAACCGATATACAACTGGTCCAATCCTTCAGAAATCTCAAAAGACCCATAATATCTTGGTGACAACTTAGATAAATTCCCAAGCTTCAATTAGCTCTTCTAGGACTTAACCCTATGGAATATATGTTCCCTGACTACAAATTCCTAGTTGCTAAATCTTCTGAAGTTCCAGAGCCACTTTCAAATGTTGCTTGGATTTTGCAACATGTTCCACTTCCTCCATATCTTTGAAAATCTTCGGCCCAATCAAAACTCTATTAGTCAGATCATTCCAACTCAAAGGAGTATTGCATCTTCTCCCATACAATGCCAAGAAAGGACTCATGTCTAGTGACAAATGGAAATCATTGCTATAGGCAAATTCTACCAGGTAGAGGAATTCTTCCCACTTGAACAGCTTATCCACTACATTCATTTGTATCATTCCTCCAACACTTGATTCACTCTTTTTGTTTATCCATCCAAAGTTGTGTTGAAGTTCCATTGAGTGCCCATGGCCCAATACATGCTCTTCCAAAATTGGGAAGTCAACTTTGTATCCCAGTCCAATACACTATTCATTGGCACTCCATCAAGTCGAACTCTTCCCTTTACAAAGATCTTTGCTATGTCCAAACCATAAGTAATCCCCGTGAGAAAGCATAAGTAATCCCCGTGAGAATAAAGTGTCTAGATTTGGTGAGTTTGTTCCGAGTTTTAAAACATTGGTTGTGATGGTGTTAGTAATCATGATAACAAGGATGCCCTCCATAAGATACATCATGCACTTCTCTCAAGTCTTAGAAGTTGTCACCTTTTTTCCAAGCGATTGGGCAGATAGATCCGACCTTTAACATGAGATAGCCTTCTTCTAATATCTGGAACTCATCACACTTCCATTGCTCACCATTTTCAGCGTTCTAGGTCTTTCCCTTAATCTTGAGGAAGTACTTGTTCTATGCAAGTTCTCTCAGCATCTACATGAAATCAACTTCACACAAACTTATCGCAACCACATGCCTTCTACTGAGTGCATCATAAACTTTGTTCTCTTTGCCTTTAATGTGCTTGATCTTTAAGTCATACTCATTAGAGACAAGCCACCTTCTCTATCTCACAATCAGGTGTCGTTGAGTAAATAGGTACTTGAGGTTGTCATGGTTAGTTCTCAACTCAAAATTCCTACCCAAAAGGTAGTCAAAGCATGAAAAAACTGCAAGCTCCATATCATGAATTGAGTAACTCAGCTCAAGGTCTTTGAGCTTTCTAGACTCATAGAATACAACATGGTTCCCTTGTATGTGAACAACTCAATACCTTCAATGCATGCATTGGAGCATACAATCAAGTCTTCGACTAGGTATGGAATATTCAAATTGGAACGCTTGTGAGCAGCTTCTTCAAAAGTAGAACCTCTCTTCAGACTTCTACATCCATTAGGGTCTCCTCCCCTTCTTTTGCAGAGAAGAGATGGGATATGCAATCATAGAAATGACTTCATAAATCTTCTTCAATAGTCTACTAGGCCCATGAATAATGTGAAATCAACTTATGATTGCCACTCCATGGCTGCCTCAATCTTCTCAAGGTCAACTACAATGCCTTCCTCAAAGATAATGTCTCCCAAGTACTAGACCCCACTTTTGGTAAAACTCGCACTTATTCAACATGACATAAACCTTGTGCTTTTTGAGCACTTGTAACATGAGACATAAGTGTTCTTTGTTTTCTTCCTAATTCCTTAAATAAATAAGGATGTTGTATAGAAACGCAAAGACAAATTGTTCAGTTACTTGTTATAAACATTGTTCCTCAAACACATGAATGTGAATGGTGCATTAGTCAAGACAAAAGATACCACTACAAACTCAAATTGCCCACAATGTGTTCTAAATGTTGCCTTGTAAACATACTCATCGATTATTCATATTTGATAGTATCTAAAATCTCAGGTCTATCTTACAAAAGACTCTGTCTCCTCTCATCTGGTCAAATAAGTCATCCATCCTTGGTAGACAATATCAGTTTTTTATTGTCATTTTCTTCAACTTCTTCTAATCAATGTACAACATGAGTGTGCCATCCTTCTTTACGAAGAACACTAGCACTCCACATGGATATACGCTTGCCTAATGTAGCTTTTGTCTAGCAACTCATTTATCCACATCTTTACTTCTAGCAACTCTAGTGTACTCATTCTATAAGTAGCCTTAGATAGTGGCTTAGCTCAATACAAAAAAAGATACCTCCCTCCTTGGAGGAAATATGAGTAGCTTAATAGGGAACACATCAATGCATTCCTATAACACTAGGTAATCTTCATGAATTGGTTGTAGCATGCACAACATAAAGTTGACAACCTTATCTAAAACAATGCTTCACATGCAAAGGGGAGATCTATCAAATGGGGATGGGCTTGGAAATCCCCTAGACATATCTCATCTATCCTTTGTCATCAATACACTTGAAATTTTTTTCATCACGATACATATTAGCTTAATGAGGTGAGAGCCAATCTCGGCCAATTAGGACATCATATGATCCCAAAGGTAGAACATGCAAGGTTGCAAGAGTGGGGAGTCCATATAGTTCCTGACTACACAAATTGGAACCATCTCTCTGATTGGTTTTCAAAACTTTCTGTGCCCTTGAGAATGGTGCCTGTTGTCACCTAAACTGTAGTTACCCCTATGGATGTATCCACTCATGGATGGCAATAGGGAAGGGCAACTCAAAAGGTGCAACCACAATCACCTCGACCTCCAATAGATGGTTGTCACGCCAAACGAGGCAACCTTCACTTTATGTTATCTAGCCCAGACAACAAGGGGGGAGACCCGATCTACTCCCGATAGGAGAGATCAAAACCAAGACACCAAATCAAGTTATTTCTAAGTGAAGTAAGGTGTATGGTTTATCCTAGACTTTAGGATGAAGTCACAAGACAAGTGAGGGGTTCAATGAGTATAGCTTTGGTTCATTATTGATGTGAGAGTGACTTATGATTTGTGAAATAGGATCCAGGATTAAAGTACTAGTTCAATGTGAGAAAATCCACTGCCTTGGGAACCGTGTCCAATGCAGGGTAGTTCAGGGTTGAATTGGGGCTAACTAGTACAAGTGACAAGCTTGATCATGAAGTATGATGACATCAAAGGGTTTAGTTTACCACACAAGGGTCAAACCACAAGTTAATCCAACAATCTAGGAAATTCGAATTGACTTGGAGAGAGACCAGTGCCTTGGGAATTGGGATAATGGAGTCAAAGTAAAGTTAACTTGTGGTTAAGGACTCCTATTACATGAGACAAGTGGGCAATTAAAGTCTTGATGGATGAATAGGTCTAGATCTAGAGATTTAATGTTTTACCCTAAGTGGACCACAATCCGTTAAAACAAGGAATGCTATACCCAAGGCAAGATTTGACAAGGTGACCTACTAGACCTAGGTTTTGAAATATGCCCGTTCCAAATCCACAAAGATCTCATGTACCCATGTCCCAGAAGTGGACTAACTCACTTCTCCAAGGTGGTGCGACTTTACCCAAGGAGGCTAAAAAGTGGGATAAGTGGGGTCAAGACAAGTCCAATGGCACCCAAACTTTAGATCCAAGTAGTTTAAGCAAGTGAGAGTGTGGATCTATAATTTCATGGCAATCCAATGGCTAGATCTTACTAGATCTGAGTTTGAAGATACCAAGTGGTCCAAAATGAGGATTAAATCCCTTAAAATGTGGAATAGGGCCCACAAGGTAGAAATCAGAAAAGTGACAATCTGGGGGTAGGTTATTGCATGTGTAGATCATGAATCAAGCGGGATCTCAACTACCCACATACTAGATCTAGGTCAACCCACCAAACTAGGAAGTGTGCCCTTGCTTGGAGAGGCTAAATGCCTTGGGAAGAGGGTCAAATGGAGGTCAATCCTCACCAAACTATAGATCTGGGATGCCGTGGATACTATAGAGGTGGGTTTTAAATATCTTACCCAAGAAGCCACTAGATCTTAGTAGATCTGAAAAAATGTAAAAATGAGGGTTTGAAGAAATAAGGGTTTTATCAATTTATGAGCTATGTCAATGGATTGGATCAAGTTAAGAGAAACAAACCTGTGGATCTTAGCTGGGTAACCTTGTAGATGCCTTGATGATGATGATCTATGCAAACCCGATCAATTTGAGAAGCTTTGAGGTAGTTTTCTATGCAATCGATTTAGTCCAAGAAGCCAATGCGCCCTCTCTCCTGCACAACAAACGTCAACAATATCAGATTTGATGTAATCAAGAGATAAGACTAATGCCACAAGAGAAGGAACAGAAAGATAACATAGATCACAATGATACTAATGATAACCCCCTGATACAAGCAAATGCCAAGAAAGTCGATTTGAAGAAGCCTTGCAAAATCGTCCTTGTTGAAGTCGCCCTCCTGTAGACAAGACAATGATTTCCAAAATAGATAGATCTTACCACAAATTCCAAATGCTAGGTTGCAATAGACTTTCCAATCACCATCTAAGAACACCAGATGCAAAGGAGACCACAAGAATTTCCACAAGAAAGTTTTTCTATACCAATAATCCAAGAGCCAAAGACCCCTTACAAATGTGAAGCTGTCTCCTTTAAATAGGAAGGAGAGGCATCAAAATCCTAACCACTTTTTGAATGAGTGGCTAAGACTAAAAGATACAAATGTCTAATCAATGGTTGCGATGAGCTCAACAATAAAATACATGGATCACTAATAAAATATAATATGAGTGGACAAAATCACCCTAGAAGAGGGGAATCCCACCAAATCATGATGACAAAATATAATAGGAAGCTTATGGTGGGTCCAAGGGGTAATTTTAGCCACCCTTGGTCAATCCCCATAGCACAATAATAATAATATAGTCATCAATATACCAAATCGTGCCTCCATGGTCAAATCGTAGGCCTCAAAAGACCTCATAAATCATTAGAAAGTGCCATAAGTGATGGATGCGGGTCCCGATGAAGCTGAAACTGCTGGAGGAGGTGTGGAAGACATCAATCCATCATCACTGATCATCCCATGCCAAGACATTGCCTCAATAGCCCAAATCAATTTCCTCAATAGCCATTTCTACCAATCCTGAAATGCCTCGGGAAGCGTGAAACTGCCCCAAACTGCCTCCTGGAGTGCCTGCGCTGTCAAGGTGAGGGCACCAGTGTGTCCGGGAGGGGGGTAATATGGTAAAAACAAGTGGCTGGACCACCCCCTCCAAGCACAGCGCCCTAGGTCAACCGGATAAAAATCACATTTGCTTTGACAGGGCCTCCGACAGACCAAAACTGCACTGGGATAGCCTACTGAGGCTCAATCATCACTGTAAGTGCCCGGAACTGAAAACAAACTGTCTCATCGGACTCAGAAGGTCCAAATCCATCCAAGATGTGTACTCATACACCATATGAGTCTCTGCATGATCAATATATATATCCAATATACGGAAACAGGTCAAATAATAATAATCTGTAAATAATCAAATACTGGTGTAAACCATGAATCATCATCATAACCTTGTAGCTGTTGCATAGAATCATCATGTACATGTACATAGACAATATATCATCAATCCATATCATCACAAGTTCCAACCATCTCATGTCCTATAGTTGACCTTGGTCAAACTAGGTTTGACCAAGTCAACATGACCAAATATAACTCAGATCATCATTAGAAGCTGCTGCAAAGTGTCAAAGGTTAATGCATGCTCTACAACTTATTCAAATAACAATTATAACACAAAGCAATCATTACTGGCGATCTGAATCCAAATATATAATGTCATTAATTATTATTATTACTCAGACTAGACTTTCAAGATCATACTCACTTCATAGCTGTGATCAATTTGCTAGTGAAGGGTGAAGGCTAAAATAGCTGGCTAGGCTAAGGGATGACTTGACTGACTTAACTTTGTGACACTTTGGCAAAGGGAAAGGGAATACACACCATAGTATATATTGAATGAGCAACAACACAGGGAATGACGGTGTCTCACAAATGGATGAGTTGTTCAAAGAGGGTTTATTCACCTTTAACAGATGCGCACAATCCATAATACAAATAAGGCGAACAATTGTTTTGATATAGCATTTAAGTTCCATTGCTTTTTGGGCCTGAAGTTTCCATAGCCTTGGTCTATGTGTGTTTATAAATACATTGCATAGATTTACATTTATTTTAGGCTTTCTGCTGCAGGTGTGTTTTTAAGGCACTTGTTTACCTGAGCACTTCTAGGTGTGTCATGGACAGCTTGTTTACCTAGGTATTTACATTTCTAAAAGATATAGCATTTTATTTTCATGGCCATTTTCATTTGGCATGCCTTTCATTCATGTGTGTTTAGAAACACATTGCATGAATGGGCTTTTCATACAAGATATAACATTTCATTTTCCAGATTTTGTATTCATGGCAGCACTAAAAGTTTCAGGTTTAGCCAACACAACTTTAGTGACTAGGGGGAATTCTAAGGAACTCCCACTCACCATAGGTAAGTTTTGTCACCAACTCAGAGCCGAGACACAATAAACAGGGAAGCTCATCCAATACAGAGGCTACAGTGGGGAAAGTCCTCCATGCCACTAGTCAAGTAGTAAGTCAGGGTGATAAACTAAAAGGTAGGCAATGGATGGATGAAGACAATGAATAATGGAGCCAACACTAGCAAGCCAAGGTATGGTGGAATGATCACCTCTATTCTCCCTAAGGAGGGTAAAACCAATGAGTATGAATAGTGAACTTCTAAGTCTGAGTAGGGACAATATAATATATATAATAAGCTCAACCAGGTCCACATATCTATATGATCGCCAGATCATGACACTAAGTGCTAAGACATGCTATAAGAATAAGTATAAAAGCAATATAACTATAACACAATGATATACCTGCTGAGTCATATACTTGAATGCTCATCAACCTGTACCATCATCTGTCCTCTGAAACTGCTACTGCAACTTTGGGCACTATTGACTGCTCTGTACCAATGGTATAATGGCTACATCGGTCATCTCTCTGAGTGTCCTGAGACTCAGTCATGGCATGGGGAAGACAATTGCTGTCCACAATCTGATAGTGATCCAATATAGATGCTCATCTCAGCATCTCAAATGTAAGGGAACTGGTTGAATAGTGTACTGGCATCAGAAAAACAATGTATGGTAGCCCGACCAGTGTTATCGGAACCGGACCGGAACCGGAAAAACCGGCCGGTCTGACCGGTTTACAGAGGTAACTGGTCCGGTCAGGGACAAAAACCGGTTGAACCGGAATTTTGTCTGAACCGGGTACTGAACCGGCCAGAACCGGCCGGAACCGGTCAAAACCGGCCGAACCGGCCGGAACCGGTCAAAACCGGCCCGAACCGGCCGGTCCGTACAGTGGACCCATGAAACTGATTTTTATTTTTTTTAAACACAAAAAAAAGTTTTCTATGCTTCTATGATTAGTTTATTGTTATTCATTAGTACTATGGTTGCCATTTCGAGCCTCTTTGTTGATGTACTTTGGTTCAAAACCTCAGAGATGTATTGCACTGGCTGCTGTTTTGGTTATTTGCACCCATACTTGCTATATATATATGAGAAACTTTGCATATTTGTGTATTAATGGTTTGAATTCATATGTATGCACATGAATATATATGTTTTTTACAAAATATGAATATTTTATGTATTTTTTAGTCGACCGGTTTTTTTCCCGGTTTTTTCCAGGTTCTGGTCCGGTTCACATTTTGGGCTTCGCCGGTTCGATGACCGGTCCGGTTCTGATAACATTGAGCCCGACTACTATATATGTGATAACAGTGCCTCTAGTTTTCCCATTGCAATACCCTTAATGACTATATGCGATGCCATAAAACTATGACTAGCCCCTACATATATCAATGCATACATAGGGTGGAAGACAATCTTACTTTGCACCTAAATCATGGTAGCCTAATAGTTTGCTTTTCAATGTTCTCTAGTGCTGCATAAACCCACATGCATTGGTTATGTCTCCTAGAGTTTTTTCCTCTTATAGGTTATGGAGCTTTCTAGCTTCACCTTTCTTCTTGGGACAATCTTAGGCATGATGCCCCTTCTCCTTACATTCAAAGGAGGATCACATTCTTGATCCTTTTCTGCTATACTTCAAAGGGGGAAAGGTTTTCATGATAAGATAGATAATATAAGCTAATTTTATAAGTGTCCAACAAGTGACCACAAATAGGTCGAAGTGGCAGCTAGGTACATTAGAAACAATACATTGTGAGAGTGGGAGTACATCTCCTATAAAAGCATATCTAACCTCTAATGTCAAAGACCTTGAATATGAATTATTATCATCATTTAAGAAAATAAAGATAGATACAAAGCTGGGAGTCCAAGAAGAGAAAGGATCCTTCTCAAGAACTTTGAAGTTGAGAGAAATGCTATACTTCAAAGGGTGAAAGGTTTTCATGATAAGATAGATAATATAAGCTAATTTTATGAGTGTCCAACAAGTGACCACAAAGAGGTCGAAGGGGCACCTAGGTACATTAGAAACAATACATTGTGAGAGTGGGAGTACATCTCCTATAAAAGCATATCTAACCTCTAATGTCAAAGACCTTGAATATGAATTATTATCATCATTTAAGAAAAAGAAAGATAGATACAAAGCTAGGAGTCCAAGAAGAGAAAGGATCCTTCTCAAGAACTTTGAAGCTGAGAGAAATGCCTCGATTTGAGGTCCCTAGAAAATGTGGCACATATTGTATATATACACAGGTTGCATCTCCTTGAACAACCTCGAAATCTCCTTGCAAATAAATGGCCTTTGATAGTATTAGAAAGTAAGATATTTATTTTCAAAATTCCTCTTGTACTCTACTTTGTTGTTAAGAAAAGCATATAGTCCATAAAGATAGACTAGCATTTCAATGTGGCATTCCATCAAAGTGACTATTTGTGGAATTCATGGCTCATGGCTCGATGAATTCTGATGGTGATTTTGTAGCGAATCTTTCACGGTGAAAGTGACATAGGATTGGCTCTGATACCAAAGTTATAAGCATATACACAATCGAGTCATAAGACGTCTATAGAATATCATAACTATTGGGTGATTGATAAGACTAATATGATAATTACAATGAGGATAGCCCTTAGTTTAAATATACCCGAAGGGTTATCTCTATTAAGAGTCGTGCCTTTTTACTATTTAGATAACTTTACATAAGATTTAATATAGGATTATTACATTTTATTATTATTCTATTTATATATTACTTTATTCTTTTATTATATGAATTATATCCATTACACAAATTTGGAAATGAACTTTGTAACATTATCGAAAAAATATTCCTAGGCACTCCATGAAATCAAACCAACTCCTTCACAATGATTTCAACAATATTTTAAACCTTATGAGTAGCTTGTATAAATATAACGTAAGCAACCTAGTTAATTCTATCCATGACCACCATTATAGCATGATGTTTCCTAATTACTTCAATAGACATGTTATGAAATCCATTAAAATCTATTCTCATTTCCATTCTCAAATGGGCAATGGTTACAACAACCTAATAAGTTGTTAATGTTTCACCTTTATCTTTTGGCATTCCAAACATGTCACCACATACTCGATTATATCTTTCTTTAGGTTAAGCCAAAAGTACTTGGGATGACCTACACAAGTAAGGCACATCATGCACTTCCTTCAAATAATGTTTTTTTTGTCTCAACATTGTTGGTCACATAAATCCTCCCCTTGTACATGAGAAATCCTTCCTAGGAAATTCAATAGTCTTCGTACTTTCGTTGATTTTTAAGCTTCAAAATCTCTTCCTTGACCTTAGGTACTCATAATATGTCAACTCTACAAGTATTCGAGGCTATCATGGTCAATCCTTAATTCAAATCCACTGCTCAAAAGATAGTCCCTTTATCTCCAAGGCATGAAAAACAACAACTAGCTCTAACAAATGAGTCAATTAATTGAGCTAGATCCTTGAGCTTTCTTGACTCATAAAAATAAAATTGCTCCTGGCGTGAGAACACATATGTGCATCCAAGGTGAATCTAGATCTAAAATCTTCAGAATAGAAGCATTAGAGAGCAACATCTTCAAAAGCCGAAATCTCTCTTTACATTTTGGTGTCCATTGAAACTTATTTCCCTAGTTTTGGTGGGAGGTTATGTGGTAGGCAATTTTAAAAAATCCCTCTGCAAATCTTCTGTAGTGCACCACTCCATGATAACTTCAATCCCCTAAGGATCAACTACAATTCCTTGTCCCAAAATAATGTAGCCCAAATATTGGACCCTGCTCATAAAACTCACACTTGCTCAGCATACCATATAGATTATGTTATCTTAGCACTTGTAGAACAAGGTGCTAGTGCTCTCCATGCTTTTCTTCAAATATAAAATAGATCAAATTATCATAAATGAAAACAAGAACAAGCTTTTCCATATAATTGCTAAAGATATTGTAAATTAAGCACATAATAGTTGAGGCACTATTCAACCCAAATGGTACCACCACAAACTCATAATGCCCATAGTAAATTTTGAATGGAGTGTTGTACATATCTTCACCTTTAATTTGGATATGATAATCCCAAATCTAAAGTCTCTCTAAGCAAAGAATTTAGCTTCTCTAATCATATCTCTCATCAAATAGATCATCAATCATCAACAAAGGACATATGCTCTTAATAGTTAGTTTCCTTGTCCAATTGTCTATAATTAATTGCATAGCTTAAGCGTTCCATCCTTCTCCATGTTGAAACACTATGCCCAATGTAGCCTTTATAAAGCACCTATTGGATCTCCATCTTTAATTCTATATGGAGCCTTAGACACAAGTTCAAAGCTCAATGGAAAACTCCCCCTCCATTCTAGAAGGGAATCCTCACAATTTGCCTAGCAAACTTGACTAGCAATTTGTAAAAGTGAAACCAAGGCCACTGAACAATATGCAAAGAATCGTCAAGCATTTCTTCTCTTTCATGGAAGAAATCAAATGGGGGGGTAAGGGTCTAGCAAATCCTTTGCCTTTCTTTGGCAACCCTTCATCTTTAATGCATTCAATGCTCTTCTCATAACAATCCACCTTGGCTCGATGGGGGTGAAATACAATCATGTCTAATCTATAATGTCCTCTTCTGCTTAGGCATTGAGGACCATCCCGCTAAACTATTTGATTCCCATAGGTTCGAGCGGGCACTGATAGTCAGGGGATCAGCTGAGGACTTATGCCATATCAGAATATCTAGGGCATAGATTTTATATCATCATTAGATAGACAGGGGCCATCTGAGCCAAAGGCCACCTGCATGCATGACATCCGAGCATTATTTGATGATGCATGCACCTTATTGAGTCTCCAGGCACTTGCATGCAAGTCAACTGCAAATTAGAAGATAAAGTGACCTAATTAGGGTTTTGAGCAATTGAATGTTATAAAAGAAGGTAAAGTGAATGGAGAAGGGATTATTATTGATTATTGATTTGTGATCTCGATTTGGAGAAGCTCAACGAGCTAAGTTGGGGTTGAGGCTTGTACTCAACTAACTGGTGTATTTCGGCAGTGAAAGCTATCTGCCCTAGTTCATCATTCAGGTTGGATCATCCAGATTCAGCATTGCTTCCACATTGATTAAGTATCAGGTTTCATTCAACAATGAGATTGAGTTATTCAGCATTGGGGCATTCGCTATCCCTACTTGGGCGAATTGATCCAAAACATATCTATTCGCATAGCATCTTCCAGTGGTCAGAATTGCTGCATGCAGCTTCCATCGGTCTCAGAGCATAGGTATTACCCTTTCCCTGGAAGGACAACCTCTCACATTGCTTCTTTCATTATTTATCAACAATTCCTCCTTTAGGAATACGTATCCTCTTCTTGGGTGCATTATTCAGGGAGAGATCATCACATTTTTGGCTTGGGAGAAGTATTTCTTCATGCATGCAGTCTCCATTATCTTCAGAAGGGCATTATAACCCTAGACTACCTCATCAGGGGTTCATTCCGCCTCTTATTTATTATCTGGGAGCACCTCTAGCTTGGAGGAGGGCGCCTTCTACTCAGAAACACGATTTGTCATAGCTGCTTATTGGTTCATCCGTGGGCTTCATCTTCATCAACAATAGCAGATCTACATACTGGTATGTGCATGCATTAATTCCTCCTACTTTCTAACATTCTAGTATTTTCTAGGGCACATATCTGCATGCAACTGCATGCATGTAGAGATCAGGGTTTACTTTCATATGCTGTTGAGATATAAGCCTACTAGCCATCTACAGTACACAAAAAAAGAAAAAATATCAGTTTGGGATATTACAGTGGTATCAAAGCATGTTCCTTGCTAGCTGTGGGGCAGGCATAATATAAACAGTCAATGAATTCAGAGGACCCACACAATATTACTTACCGGAGACAGAAGTTTAGAGATAGTGGTAGAAGAGAAGAAGAGTTAGAGGATATAGATTTGGGAGATAAAGGGTATCAGTTTAACAGTAATAAAGGCAAAGAAACAATGGCAGATGATGATAAGACAACTTTCAATAGTCTCATTTCAGCTATCAACGTACTCACCACTGGCCAAAAAGAAATGGCAAGTGCCATTAAACAGATGACTGAGAGGAACGTACCCCCTCCACATAGCCCCCTATTTCCCCATAGTGATAGGGTGTCCACCAGTAGCAGTGGAGAACACTTAAATACCAATATGCACAGCCACCCCCATCTATACAACAAACCCTCTCGACCTACCATGCCTCAGTTCTTGGACAGCCCATCTGCAGTGCCTCTAGTACAAGTAGAACCCGAAGAGTCTATGACAGCCTATTTGAGAGAATATAGAGCCCTGGGAGATGACTTCCAGTCAGCCATGTCTTTTACTGACTTCTGCCACTTCAAGAGTAAGAACAAACCCAAGGCTTACAATAGACCCTTCAACTAGAACTTTGAGTTACAGAGGACCATAGGCAAACTGACTATTCCTACCTTTGAGGGAACTCGAGGTGGCCCAGCTCGGAATTGGGTGTAGAAGTTGGATACATATTTCCAGCTCAACACCATGCTGGAGACAGATGCCATTAAATTGGCTACATTACATTTGGATGGGGAAGCCCATGAGTGGTGGTACCATGGATTGGTGACATTGGGTCACAATACCATCACTTCATACACTGACTTCACATAGAGGCTCATTGAGCGATTTGATAGAAAAGACCCTGAGGTGCATTTTAGAGAGCTGGCACAACTCAAGTAGACAGGCAGTGTAGATGCATTTATCTCAGAGTTTCAGAGGGTAGCAGTTATGGTGACAGACATATCAGAGAGCAGATTGATTATGTTGTTTACTGAGGCCCTCACTAAGCCCTTACGTGGATGGGTCAAGTCTTATAGACCCACCACCCCAGTTGATGCCATCAGACAAACTAGAGACTTGCAGGACGCAATACCCAAGAGTAGGTTCCCCCTGTTGTCCGCCAAAATGCACACCAGCAGCAGAAATCTTTCGAAAGCTGTCTCTTCACTACAAGTGAGAGATGTGTGGCCTTGGGGGAAAGCAATGGGCCAGGTACTGTCACCTGAATCCCAGCTCCTCCGTTTAGGCTAACTCCTAACGAAGCCAAGGGGGGGAGTCCCTACAAAGAGTTTCACTAAGGCTCTTAAATGTTTTTTAGAGTTTAAGTGTATGGTGATATGGATGGGTGTTTTTTAGGAGTTTTTTTATTGATGATGACCACAATTTCAGAAATGAATACAAGATAACAAGCAATCCACGTTGCGTTATAAGGGTACAAGATCAACAGTATATCAAAGACTTGAAAAATGAAATAGCATCCACAGATAAATGATTTTAAAAGGACAAATGGCCCAACAATATAGATATAAAAAGTACAACAACTAGACCAGTGCCTTGTGGAGTCAAAAGTGTGTATAGTGTTGGGGGATGCTGAAAAGTAAGTCTTTGGATGTAGCTGTTCGTGAGATCGTTGTGCAAATTATCTTTGTAAATTGTAAGTTTTAGGTGGTCTTGATTATTAGACTAAGAACAAGGATATCAAAAGTCCGGAAATAGTACTGGTAACCTCTTAGATGATAGGTCGAAGCCACCCAGATTGCAAAAGGGTAAGTGTTCAATTGGCTTGACCACCCTTGAGTCTGACAGCGGGATTTCGGCACCAGTTGTTTCAGGAAACTTCCTCAGTAACTCTCGAAGGCAACGCCGGCTCGTTGGTTGGGGTAAAATTTTATTAGGTTGTCGCTTGTAAGATTAACAAATCCAACACCTTTCTGAGTACTAGCCCAACCCTTTCAGGTTGGCAGAGCATACGGGTGTTGGATAATCGACCAAGATAAATTAATAATGAGGGGGTGTGAGTTGGAAAATTTGATTATTAGAGCACAGTTCAACTCTCCGATAGAGAGTGCTCTTGACTTAGTCTTAAGACCAAAGTTCAAGAGACTTTAATTAATCTAAATGCCTAATGCAAGGGAAAATGCAGCAACTAAATGCTCTCCGACAGAGAGTGCTCTTGACTTGGATTTGGCCAAGTTCAAGAGACTTTGTTCATTTTATGAAAAAGAAGCAATTATAACTTGTAGAACAAAAGATGAAGCTTAAATACTGAAAGTGAAGTGGTGACAATCCAGATGTAACAAGATGCTTGAGATGAATTGAAAAAACACTTAGTGTTCTACCAAACAAAATTAATCTAAAAGTGGGATCTACCTCTGAACAAGGTTGATCACTAGAACCACTAGTCCTTGAGACTTTCCAGCTAGCTGGAACTTCGACAAGGAGGTTAATGGGGAACGGGAAGCTACCACAAAGCTATGTGGCCTTTGGGATGCAATCCCCAAGTTTGCTTACTCTAGTCAAAACTTGGAAATGGAGTATGACAAGAGTAAAAATTTTAATCTAAAGCATGAAACAAGAGATCTAAACTAGCAAAACACAATACTCTTCTCCAAATGGGGAAGAAAAAACCCAAAAGTGGAGGACTCCTCCACTTAGCCTTTTATTAAACAGGTTACAATTTGCCTTTGGGAGTTAAACCCTTGAAAGGTCTTTTTGAGAAAAGTAAAAACAACTTAGTGAAATAAAACCTGAAAGCCCTTGAACGCTAGTACAAAAAGGAGATTGGTTTTGGTTCTATGATTTGGTTTGAGTCTCCTCCTTGAATGTAACTTTGCTCTTCTTTGAGTATTGTCCTTACCAAACTTTCTTCTCTTTCGAAAGATCTACACAAGCTTAACTCATCTCAACAATGCACCCATTAGAGGTTAGTGAAAAAACAAACTTTGAAACTAGATGTAAGAACTAAGATCCAAACTACAAACTTTGATAAACAAGTGCAACACTTAGATCTTGAAAAGAGATTGAACTATAGCAAAATTAACATCCAAATCATGAAACACTTCTAACACTAAACTGTCTTACTCTTCTTTTTTGTTATGCTTTTGTAGGTTGATGGAAGGGAAGAAGGGGAAGACAAGACGAGAAGAGGAGGAAGAGGATGAAGGGAGAAGGAAGAGGATGACGAGAGGAGAAGGAAGGGGATGAAGAGGAGAATGAATGGGAGAAGGAAGACGATGAAGAGGAGGATGAAAGCTAGGTAGATAGAGGAAAAGTTGATTTTGAAGAGGCAAACAAGAGGACAAAAAACCAAGTAAGCCAAAAACAAGGGCAAACTAGGTAGTGATCTCAAACTTGGAGAAAGAAATGGCTTGGAAATCCACAGTTTGGATGGGTAGATCTAGTAACCAAAGTAGAAGTTTTGTTGAAGTTTGATGGGAAGAGCTAGATCCTCTAGTTTCTTTGAGTTCAGAAAGCTTGAAACTCCTTTAGCCTTATGTGGAGTGAAGATGTACCTGCAAGAACCTTAAGCTTTGGGCAATATATGTGAAACAAGAATATTTAAGCGAAAAGAACTAGATACATTGTTTGCTTGTGCTAGATTGTTAGCCCTCATGAAACAAGATCTACAACTTAATAATCTCAAATACAAATGCAAAAACAATATCACCTCGTTTATAAGGGGTGAAGCAATGGCCACCAAGAGCCTCCAGGTTTTGACCTCCAAAGTCTCAACTTTATTAATAATCAAAATCGTTTACAAAATGTCCAGAGTTTCTTTGCTCAAAAGTCCATGAGGAATGAGGAAGAAGTGCCTCATTATATAACAAAACAATAGCCAAGTGTAACCTAAGTCGAATTGGCACAAGAGAAGCCAATACCCCAATCAAAGGCAAGTTGAATTCAATCAAAATATGCTTGGAGTGCTAACTCCCACCACAAGATTCGAACTGCATTGAAGGAGATGGGGAGGTGGCCTCCACCTTGGCAAGGTGCCCCCCATCTCTTCATTGGAAACTCCAACATCAAATAAACCCCTGCCATGTGGTAAACTCGAGACCCAAAAGAGGATTGAGGTGAGCTTATGAGGGAGGCGTGAATGTTAGTATAGGGAATAAAACTTTGAAATAACACTAATGAAGCTCGTGTACATTGGGATCCAAGCCCATGAGGTAGCTAGGACGCCCACCACACCCCCAACAATCCATTACACGATTGCCACATGGTAAATTTGAGCTCCAAGTGAAGTTTGACGTGAGTGATGAGAGGGTCGAGTTTGGAATTGTATTGAAAGCCAAGCCATGAGGTGGCCATGACTTTAGGGAGGCGCCCACCATAAAATTAAAGCACACAACCTCCCATTAAACCAATGCCACATCACAAATTCGTGTTTGCTAGCCGTATGGTCATCCACGTAAAGGAGAGACCCACGCTAAAGCTTAACTCAATACTTTAATTTTGACTTTTGTAACACATGCTATCACTTTGAGTGGGGTCGTACACCTCTTTAAATCACTTAGCCACCCCTTCCAAACATTAAAATAATGTATTTTTGACTTTTTCAATTTTGGTCACTTAGTGTATTTTATCATTTTTTAGCCAAAATGATGCATTTTTAGCCAAAACTGCTCCTGGGGTGATATAACTGCCCGAAAACTGACAAACGAGGGTGCTAGGGTAAAGAGGACGCCCTGAGCGTCAAAACGGCCGCCCCACGCCCGATTCCGCCTACGGATGAGGCTTTTATCATTTTTTGAAATTTTTTAATTAAACCATTAAAAAATGGTCTAATTTATGGAAAAAATTATTTTTGCCGGAATCAAACGAAACTCCTAGGGGACCTAGTGCATGTTCATGCGACTCAATCGAGATGGCTAACACGTAAAAAATCCTAGACACAAGACTCTAATAACCACCTTATGTTTTGACCACCATGGAAAATACTCTAGCTTTGGAGGTTTGAGTGAAATCTCAGGGATTATATGCCACTGGTGAGTAGCGCATAATTCCTAAGGAAAAAACACTCTAGAGTATCCCCCAAATGGCTAAACCTACGGATAGTCGAGTATTTTATAAAAGGACCCCGTTTAGACCAACTTTTTACATTTTCCCCATGGGGGTATGAACATGCAGTTATTACAAATGGGGCAAAATCGCCCTGAAAATGACTTCCGAACTTCTGAACACTGACGATGAACATTGAACACGTTCATGAAGTTGGAGGTTCATGATAAATTCAGCTATTTGTACAAAATAGGTGATAATACCCCCCAGGACCAATTTTCCGGTTAAATATAAAGAAAAGAAACCATTTCATAAAGAGTGGCCGAAGAAAGAAAGGATGGATAATGATGTCCGCCAAGACCTGAGGAGAAAAAAGTTGTGTTTTACCTGTAGAGACCCTTGGGAGCTAGGCCACATATGTTCTGGAAAAGGGAAGGCCTACTACATAGAGGCCTATTCCGATAGTGGGGAGGAGGAGGATGATCAGGATCAGAGAGAGACCCATGAGACAACTGAGGAGAGACAACCATCGGGTGGTACCATTGCTACCATGACAGGAGTTCCTAGATTCCACACCCTCCGGATCAGAGGTACCGTACAGGGCCACAGAGTGGGAGTATTGGTTGATGGTGGGGCATCCCACAACTTTATTGATGTTGCATGGGTTAAAAGAAAAGACATTCAGATAGAGACTTTTGATGGATTTTCAGTAGCTGCAGCAGGTCACACTTATGGAGTGTAGTCAGAGGATCCCACAACTAAAGGTAATACTTGGGAATTCTACAGTGATAGAGACATTCTATGTGGTAGATGTATCTGACATGCATGTGGTTTTAGGAGTTCAGTGGCTTTACTCCATAGGGAAGTATTCCAAGAACTACCAGACCATGGAGATGGAGTTTATGGGAGTAGAGGGACAGAGGGTAGTTCTAAGAGGGATGAACACCTACCCTCCCATAGCAGTATCATCACACAGGATGGAGGCAGTACTCCGACAGGGAGACATCGAGTGGGCAACAGAGTGCATGGTTACCTTCAGGAAACCACCAGATAAGGTTACACAACATCCAGTAGATACAGAGGCCTTACTACATCATCAAGATCTTGTCTCTTTAAAACTATCACCAAAGGTCATTTATTCAAATGTTTTTCTCTTTTTTAATCATCTTAATTTTTGTTGCAATATGTACATCATCGATCCCTATTAAATCCTATAGGAGCACCACCAATTCTGTATGTTCCCTTTCCGATTCGTGTGTAGTCCATATCATTTCAAAGTAGAATGGTATATTCTAGGATTTTCATTCCTTTGGAAGTGAAGCAAGATTGGCCAATGATCAGACCTAGTCCTTTTGAACGCGAAGGATTCCATTGATGTGTTATATATGTACATCAGATCACTAACTAGAAATCAGTCCAACCTTTCATTTTTGGGTATGGGATCCACCTATCCCAGACTATCCATCATTTCGGATAATGCTTGACTTACTAGGGTTCAAATCTTCAAGTAAGTTCTTGAGGCACTCCCACAAAGGGGTCGTTGTATTGGTTGAGCCTTGATAGCCATTTATGTGAGGTCAATTGGACACTCGACAAGGGAAGCGGTGATCCACCTCTTGACAAGTAGTGGATGTTTTCCACAATAATGTAATAAGGAAGCATTATCCAATAAAAAGCATATTTTTTCTCCCTCCCTTTTTCCATCCTTGCTTAGCATAAGATTGAAATCCCCCCATGATAAATGTGTTCTCTATAAAGTTTTCATGTTATCTTCAAAGAGAGTCGTAGCATTCCAATTTAGCTTGACTGGTTAAATAAGTATCTGCATTAGTTATTTCCTGCTTGACATTAGTATTATTGGCCTGGTAGGATGTGGAAATCCAATGTTACCCACCCCTAGTCTCTTACCCATACTACCCCTGGATTCTAGAGTATGGTGATACGTCTTGCAAAACCTTTTGAGTTGATTGTGTTGCATTCACATCTCTTCCAAATAGTCAAAGCAAATCTTTCCATTAATCCCTAGCTACATTTTCAATGACTATCTTTTGTTTGACTATACTTATTTTTGAGGCATTGAGCCCTCTATTCCATGTAATGTCTTCACTAGGGGGTTATATTGGACTTCACCGTGCTTCGTTAAGTCATTCATTTGTCCAAAACATTAAATGGCAAAAATCATTGGTGGCATCAATGAAAGTGAAAAACAAGAGGCGAAGACTTATGGTGGAAATTGATACAACTTCTATGATCCCTTGATGTAACATTGCAAACTCAATTGTTACCCTAGTGGAGCTAGAGGGCAATTCAAATGTGTGCCTCCAAGATAAATGGATCGGGATGCCCCATCCACTGGAAAGAGAACAAACATGGATACTTTCTTTGCTCCTGTTGGTTGTGGAGCCAGATCTTCAGTCTCATAGATGATATTGTATTAGCCGTGCACCTTAGAGGACTGTACACTCCCGTGGTATTTTCCCATATAAAAGAAAGACATTGTAATACGGCTAGGGTTGATGTATTAGGTTTTATGCATTGTAAAGATCTCTGAGATCAGAAGAGAGACTGTGAAACAGTGAAGAGGAAGTGCAGCGGTTGTGCTGCAGGTTGTATCCCTTCACTTTGCTGGACGGAATAATAATAAGGACTGGCAACTTCAGTGTGGATGTAGCCCAAGTTGGGTGAACCACGATATATCTGTGTCTCTCTTGTAATGTGTGTGTGATTATATTTGCATTTCTGTTTATTGTTATTGCTCTGCGACCCTGCTTTTTCTAACAGCTCCCCACACCACACCTAGTTTTCAAACCACTATTGCGAGAAAGAGGTAAGGGGGTTTCTTGTTGATATATTGGGAGACTTTGATATGATTCATATCTAACAATTAACAAGGCCTGCTCCCCCCATTACTAACCTATGATGAATGTTATCGCTGCACATGGCTTGGGATTCAAAGTCCCTAGCTATGACTAATTGAGGGGGTGGATTTTACAATAGGAGATCAAAGTTTCGCATGAACCATCAGGCGATTTCATGCAATATTGGGTACATAGAACAAAATGTCTGATGTCTAAATTTCTGAATCTGAAACTTATACTTTCTGTGTATTATGGTGGTTTATTGGTGGGACTCACTTGGAAACCATTGCCCTGAATTGCAAAGATTTGGAAGGAAAATCCTCAGCTAGACATGAAGCATTGATGGGTGTGAGCGGGAGTGCATCCACATGAGGCAAAAAAAGTACATGGAACAACAATAAATAAATGGTTTAGTCTTCATGCAATACAATCTTTGGTTGAGGTGCAACCGATCATTCAATGCATCTATTGCAAAGCCCATAGTATTGGAAAATAATGATCCCTTCTCGGATTGGATCGTGGAGAGTCAGCCACCAGGTTTTCTGCAAGATAATTTGCACTGGATGGACTCGGAGTTGCTTCACTCACCAGAAGTGGATGAGTCAGGAGAAAGACCTTCAAGGTAAATCCCTCAAGAAATAAGTTCTGCGCAAGCAAAGGCTGAAGCAGAGTACATCACTGAGGAATCAGCTACTACTAGGGAAACCAAGTCCTTCCAAAAAGCCCTTGGAACTTGTCTTGAGGCATCTTCTTTAATACCCCAATTCTGGTCCATATCTATAATAATTAGCATCTCAAGAGCTTCCCTTCTAGGTAAATCTTTGGGAATACCACTTGTATCCAATGGTAGGAAATATGTAAATTGGGAAGAGCTCCTCGTTGAAGCAAACACTTCAGGATGGACATTTCGATATCTATCTCTAGCTGGGAGGGAAATTTTACTTAAAAACAGTGTTGTAGGCACTTCTAGTCTCCCTATTCTCACTCATAGTAGCTTTGAAGAAGATTGTAAAGGGAATGGAAAAAATCTTTATAAATGGGGCCCACTATGGATAATAAATGGCCACCAATATTATGGAAATTGGTATGCATCCCAAAGGAAAGAGGAGGTTTTGACTTTCAAAAAAAGTAACACAACATTATTGAGTAAATTAATATGGAGATGGCACAAATAACGGTTGACATTTTGGGAACTGATTTGGAAAGGTGAGTATGCATCTAATATTCCATGGTAAAATATCCCATGAACTATAGCATTTCTAGATAAATCTTAGATTTGGAATAGCACCAAGAACTAATCTTCCATGGTAAAATATCCCAAGAATTGTATCATTACATAAATTACTTTCTAGAAATATAGGATGCAAGATTAATGCTATTTTGGGAGGACTGATGGGATCGCTTTACCCCACAAAAAATTAATGATCTCCACGCATGCAAGGAATGGATGAAAACCTCAAGGGGACATGTGTTTATGAATATTGGGAATCTCTAGATCAATTAAGCTTAGACCCAACTTCCAATCCCAATGCATTCAGGGAATGGAAGACTCCAAATATGTTGGACGTCTAGAGTGCACCCCAAATTTTGCAAGGGACGACAGGTTGGGGACAACAATTATTCCCCCCCCCCCCTCTCTCTCCATATATATATATATATTAAAAATAATAGAATTCACCATAAGCATGAATGATAAATATTCCAAAATTAAAAACATTGAAATAAAAATTAGAACTAATAATGAAATTCAAATTACAAAAAGAAATACTGTCCAATCATTATTGTCTATTAGGACCATTACGAAAGCAAATCCAATCATCATTGTCCATTGTCAAAACTTAAAGACTCAAGACTCAAGAGACATGCCGAAGATCGAAAACTTTAAATAGTTAACTGTTAAACAGTAACTTAAACAGTACAAGTAACAAAACTAAGAAAGTACTACTAGTCTACTGCTATTTAGATTTTTAGAAAGTTATAAATTTGAGGTTACAAAAGCAAATTGATGATAATATCAAAATGAAAATTTAAAACAAGGAAAAATTTACAACATTGTATACATGAATGATGTATCATTTCAAAATTTAAATAACAAATAAAATTTATATTCGACATTTATAAATTATAAATCTATAAGAGCAAGGGGTTAAAATTAAAAATAAAGAGTTAAGAAAAGTCTAAAGATGATTAAGTCCCTAAAATTTCAAATTCTTATGCAAAATGAAGAGTCTGGAAGAGCATGGATGATAGTCATAAATGGCAGAATACCCAAAATAATACATAGTCACTAGTGCCATGTGCCAAATGGCAAAATGCCTCAAGACAACAAAAGATGAAGTCTTTGACTCAATTCCCATAGTAGCACGAAGGCTGAAGCTACTCATAAATTCAGATCCTCTGCATGAAGCCTATCCAAAAATGCTTGAGCTTCACTTTCTTCACTCTGATCATCATCAATGCCTTGCAACTGCAACTAGATGCCATCTAATGGTATATTAACCAATCTTGTATGGAGGGATGGCCCATGATCATCATCATCAATCTGGGAAGCATCCTCAGGATCTACATCCCACTATGCTGCTGGTCCCTATAAATACTCCAGTGCCTTCCATGTAAGAAGGCGAAGATCACTACGCACATAAACTAGTTTTTCTACTCTCTTAGACGTAAGCCTGTTCCTCTTAATAGAGTGGATAAAACTAAATGTGGACCAGTTCCTTTTTGCAGCTGGGGAACTAGCAACCTGAGATAGTAAATGTATAGCAAGAGTGCGTATATCTGGAGCCTTGCTCCCATACATCCTCCACCATCCACTGGGACTTCTTTGTGCCATACCAAACAAATCTGCCTTTGCAGCTTTAGAGAAAGTGGGGCCACTAAGCAATGCAAAATCAAGAAATTGTTCTTGAATTATGGTTGCTTGCTCTTGTGTATACATCTTTTCTATGGCTTCAATAAAACCTTGTTTCATCTCAGGGTCATCTATTGGTGCAACTCTGCCTTCCCTCTCCATAAGCAGCCATATGAAGAGGTGTGTTCAGCTTGTTCCATCTCTTTTCTATCAACTTTTGGAGTTCATTAAATAACAACAAAGGGGGGTCCCTCTTGCGGACTTGATCTTTCTGATCATGCTATCAATTGACTCGTATATTTCCCCAAGGCAAAGGGAATCTGAATCTGCATACCTGTATCTCACATCAATCCACCAATCAACATTCAACATCTGTCTTACCTTCTTTCCCTGATCGTTTTTGGATTCCCCCATGTAGACCACTCAGAGCTAATAATTGTGGCCTTTAGGGCCTGTTGCACCTCTGGCATATGGTTAAGAAGAATAAAGTAGGTGGCATACCTTGTATTTACTGGTTTGAAGAATTCATTTTTTGAATAAATCATATAAATAGCTAGAGAGGCATGGTGGTTGCAAATGAACATTTGTGCATCTATTGTATCTAATTCCAAACTAATGCGAGTGATCCAAGAAATTTTACCAATGTCTAAGTGCATTATTTAAAGCATGCAGACAACAGGGAGTAAAAAATAGATGCTTGTACCTACTTTGAATTGTCAACCCCACAGACCTACAAACTGGTGCAACATCTGTGATAACTTGAACTACATTTGTAGGACCAATCTCTTTTATTGCATCCTTTAATACCTCATATTGATAGGCATCATCCTTCATCTTTCCAGTGCAATCAATCGCTTTTAAGAAATGTAGACCGCTTGGAGAGGTGACAATGATGTTCAACAAAGGACTTTGTTGAATATTTGTCCAACCATCCATGATGATTGAACACCTATAACCAACCCATTATTTTCGAAGGCCTTCCATCACCGCTTGCATCTTTGAGATTCCCCCTATTTATCAATGTTGTCCTCATTTTATTGTAACCAGGGGGTTGAAATGATGGGCCAACAGCAATGACTTTCATCATCATCTCTTTGTATTGAGGAGAATGGGTGGCATTAAATTATATTTCATTGGCAAAGAAGAATTCAACCACTGCACCCTTCGCCTCATTCTTGCATTGTGCATTGAATATCTCTATCACAACATCTTTGCTTCTAGTTTTTTTACTTGGAATAGATTTACTACAACTCTTGGGTGAATCAGCTAGACCTTTGTCACTGATTGCTCTTTGAGAGTACTCTTCTTCTAAGCTTGAAACTCTTGGTTTTTTAAAGATGGTAGAACTGTCCTCCTCTGACTCTACAATGCCCCTCGTGGCAGCCATGTGAAGTTTGGTAATTTCAATTCTTTTAAGTTTTTTCCAATGGGAAGGAAAATTGCTTTATTCCATTCCCTGGAATAGCCAAAACTCTAGCGTAGATTCCTTTAAATGTATATTTATAGAGTTTGTATTGCCATTGCTTTGAACGACCACTGTTTTCCCTCTTATTTTGGTTGATTTTTTTGACAAATTGCAGAAGTGTTTCTATCCATTTAATTTATTTGGAAGGAAAATGTTTGAAAGGCTAAAAGCAAAATGTTTGCAAGTTTTAAAATTATAATTTTTTAACAAAAAGTTTATAAAATGATCTCAGATCTGAGTTTTTTAGTAATTATAAATTGCCAAAGACAAATACCTGGAGCAGTGGAGCTTGACTGCTGGAACTGTGACTGTTGAAGCCGTCAACTGCTTGAAATCTTTAACCCGTGCTGGAATCCATGAACCTTGGAACCATGAATCAGTTGAGTTAACTTGTTGAAATGGTTGAGTGGAAGTGTCACCGTCAGACTGTAACTCAGGTAGATAGGGGGGGCGCATGTTAGAGAATAGGGCGAATGGGGAGGGGGCGGCACAGGTTAAATAATAAGGCGAGTTATGGATTATAGAATAGGGTGAATGGGAGGGGGCCACGGGTTAGAGAATAGGGCGAATGGTAGGGAGCCACATGTTAGAAAATAGGGTGAATGGAATGTGGTCACGTTAGGTTAGAGAATAGGTTAGAGTTTGTTTTTTAAGAAAGAAAAAAATTAAATTCTGCCATCACCAAGGTCGAGGGATGTCCAGACGTCTCCAATTTATTGAGGGATGTTAGGTACATCCCTTAAAAGTCCTTGAAAATTTAGAGTATGGCTTGGGTACGAAGAAACAGTTCCCACGTTCTCAATTTTGTCCTTGACAAATTCAGTACGTTTCTGAGGAGTTCCCAAGTCCCTAGAACATTGGAGCATAGGAAACGAAGGATTTGTTTAGCATAGATGCGTCCCCATGCAACATAGGTATTTTCTCTTTTTGTCTTGGAGCGCTAGGTTTCTTGGAGAATTAAAGTGAAATTCTAGGGTTAGGTTTCACCCTATGGAGGCATAGAAGATTAGGGTTTGGTGAAACTCAAGGAGGAAGAAAAGAGGATTAGAAGATTAGGGTTTGGTGAAACCCAAAGGGGGGAAGATACATTGTTGAGGAGAAGAGGAGGAGAAGATCAGGGATTGGTGAAACCAGAAGGGGGGAAGATACATTGTTGAGGAGAAGAGTAGGAGACGTCTAACACTTGTGGGAGACAAGTGTTGAAGCTAGGGAGGACTTGCTTGTTGGACATATGAAGTTTCAATTGTCCAAACTTGTGTAATTACAGATTTGATTTTTAGCTGGCATTGTCTTCTTGATTGGGTAAATTCCAGCACTTGTTGATGCTGATTGAACATAACATAGGGCTGAAAGTGTTAAGCGATTTAACATATATCTTGAAGATAATAGAGCAGATTTACTGTTGTAAATCTGCAGTAATTAAAGTGATTTGAGATCTGGTTTATGCTTGAAAAGTGTGCAATAAGGGCTGGAACTTGTTGGCATATACTTGGTATTTTTTTCCTTTGAGCTGCCTAGTGTGTTGGGTTGAGCCGAACAATAGTTCGCTCACACTCGGATTACCAAAATAAGATATGACGAATATGATAGATTACAAATAAGGGCTTGTATATATACCCATGCAGGGTGCCCTTTCATAAAGAGGCATCACCTTTCATCAAGGTGTCTCTTCATTAAGTATTTGTTATTTAATTATTAATTTATTATTATTATTAATATTTATTAATGTTTATTTATTATATATTTTGTTCGTTACATGGGTTGAAGTGAGATACAATATTGTCTGCTGTTTCCTGCTGTAAATTAATATTTCAGATCAAACCTAAGGCACAAAATTCAGAGGGATTAGATTTGGGAAAGCTCTAGTAAGAGGTGAAATTTCAGTTTTGCATTAATTACCCTCGATTGAATTTTCTACAAGTATTACATCCTCAGGATGCTATTCTTGAATGCAGACTTTGTAATGTTCCGTTTTGATAAACCCGAACCAACTGACATGCAGAGCGTGCAAGCATACATGCATGCAAAAAGTGAGATGCATGCAACTCAACTAAAAAATAGAAGAGGAAAGTGACTTAGGTATGCAAAAGTTAGGGCATGCAATGTCAAAGCTATAAAAGAAGGATGAACTGAGTTGCTCGGTATCTATTATTATTATTGATCATTGAGATTCATATTAAGAGCTCTGAGAGCCATTTAGGTTTTAGGGCACACTGCCCTAGCCAACAAGTGTATTTTGGCAGCGGAATCTATCTACCCTAATCACTTCAGGGGTAAATCATACAGGTTTATCATTGCTCTTCATTGTTACAGCATATTCATCATCCGTCACAAGGACACGAGGGCATCGAAGCGATTGAAGGATTTGTATGAGCGCACTTATTCATAAATTAGGGCAGCCAGCTGATACATTCTTCTTGATGGCGTGATCATTGAATAATGGGCTGCCATCCTTCTAATTCGTGGAGCATATATTAATTCATCAATTGTTGCAAGTCACTGTTGAGATCGTGGTTCTTATTTGGAAGCCCTTCTCCCTTGAAATGAGGGCGCAACCATTGGAAAGAGCTGGGCACATCCTCCTTGGAGTTAGTAGTGAGGGTGCAACCATTGGAAATCTGAGCACAAGGGCGTACCTATTAGAGATCTCATTGCTGTTTGAGAAAGGGCGTCTTCTTCCAATATTGGGGCAGCAATTTACACCAACTGCTGTGTGGAATTACATTGGCATTTTATGCCCTAACTGATATATAGGAACGTGATCTAGAGAAGGCGTGATCCCAACTCATAGGTCGAGCAATAGTGAGGGATGCATCAGGCATAAAAAGGGCAGAAAACTATTGTTTGATGATTGTATGGCATTAACAAAGTCGTGGTCTTATTGGGCAATGCCATTCTCATACGGGAAACCAATATTAAAGCACATCATTATCATCATAGATCTGCATGCGTAAAGGAAGGACGTGATCTCTCTTGTTGGACTTTAATTACTTTCTCAGCCAACTCTATATAAATTACAAGGGTCAATACATCAGCTACAGTCGTCTTTATTCACTCATAGTGCTGCTCAAGAAGTTCTGATCTTAGGGATTGATATGTTCACGTGAGAGAGAGGGCTGCGATCCTACCCATTGAGGCAGCACTCGAAGTTTTATAACACAGCTTCATCACGGTAGTAGTTCCATTTGATTGGTAAGCCCATATCATCTATAAAGAAGGCGTGCTCAGCATATGTATTTTCCAGCCCTTTGGGAAACTTATGATCACAGGCATGGAGGAGATTTGAAGACCATGCATCTACAAGTATTACCTACAGCTGCTACACCCTTATTCAACCTTCCATCAACATTGTATAAGGTCAGAAGTGCTTTTCTTATGACATGTGACTATTATAAATAGGGCTGTAATAATTCTTATTTATCAGATTGGCATGGACATCACTTTATGCCCCAACAGTGTCTCAAGTTGATGTAATCAGATTTATGATATTTATTTGTTTTACTATGACGTACAATTGATCTTTGGGGTAAACACATTATCTATAAGCTTTGAGTACCAAATTCCTATCCAACACTTAGTATCTCAGCAAACCCTACTCAATAGTAGAATATATCAGTTTGGGATCTTACAGTGGTATCAGAGCATGTTCCTCGCCAGCTGTGGGAAACATGCATCTCTAAGTAGTTAAATAAATCCAACAGATACAACTATTTCCTCAGTGGTTACATCAATGGGAGTAAGGATAGAGGAAAAGGAGCCTAGTTGGGAAGAGGTAATGAAAGGCCTTGCCAAGACACAATATAGGTTAGAGCATAACTTGCAGCAGTTTGAAGCTTCCCTATCTCAAAGCAAGATGGGAAGGTTGAGTGTGTCTCTAAAGGAAGCATCCAAAAGTCTCTATGATGAGTTTGGTTCAGTGTATGGTGAATCAAAAGTCATTATTCATCCCACAAATGAACCTAGGAAGAGCAACAATCAATTAAGAAGAGAGATCCTTGTTTGGCACGTCAGGATAATTGGACACCTAGTCACACATATGGCAACCCTAAAGATGAATATATTTGTACATCTAAAATTGAGGAACACACAACACTTCCAGATGGCTGCAAGATTGAAGAGGAAGTGGAGAAAGATGAGCATGCAGTATAGGTTGATAGTAAGCTTGATATTGAGATGACAGTACATGATGAGGATGTGCATGAAGAGTTAGCATTAGAGCTATCTTTTGAGTTTAGGAACACCAACACAGTTGATGGATTGATTGAGGATAGGTCGTGTGGTGAGTTGGAGTTGGTACACTCTTCATCATCCACAACATGAGTCTCAACATTTATGACAGGCGAGATACATGCAGAGAGGCATGACTCGGAGAGGATTGACTCTATACATGCTAGGCATGATGGAGGTTATGGTACGCCTCTTGTGGAGGGGCCATTGATGGATCCACATGGAGTGGCAGATGTGTTGATAGGAGACATGCTCCACGGACCATCCTATAGTGACATAGGCACACACCATATTTTCCGGGATGAGTATAGTACAGATGTGTGGGACCCTAGTTCAGATGACACTAGCAGGGTGAGCGCACAGGAGGATATCATATCACACACAGGATACAGGACAACTGTGGCACATGAGGGTAGGATTGCCAATTTGCCACTCATGATTTGAGAGTACAGCCCCCAGCGATGATTCTGCGCAAGGAGCATTTGGAGTTTGGTATTCTACACAAGGAGCACTCAGAGTTGCAGGTAATTGAAAAGAGATTTGACACAGAGGATTTGGATCAGGACACGTGGGATTGGCTCACGATGATTACCCTTGATTGGAAGTCCCACCTTTTGGTGGAATATTCCAAGGTTTGCTTGTGAGTTGATGGATGGGCGCATCCAAGATGACCAGTACAGGGTAGTGGACGACATCATTTACTACAGAGACACCATATACCTCGCCTCAGAGTCTGCACTTAGGACCGAGATCCTGAGAACTATACATGAGACACCTTTAGAGAGACACCTCAGGACTTGTCAGCATATTAGAGAGAGATTCTCTTGGAAGGATCTCGAGTATGATATGACGAGATACAGGAGGGAATGTCTAACTTGCCAGTCGCACGAGTCAGAGCAAAATTATCTAGTCAGACTAGGGCAGACCACCCTCGTCTCAAGACAGAGTAGAGAGGATGTGTTAGCACCTCACAACACAAGTTCATCAAAGATGTATGGTAGGATCAACATTGCAGGGATGATATTAGATTGGTTCACAGGGAGCACAACCAACAGAGATTGCACCAGTGCCGACCTTGATTCCTTACTTAGGGAGAGAGTCATGAGGGCTATGCATGATTCGCATTGTGCAAGGAATTCTTAGTCCTTGCATGAGAATGAGACACTGCAGGTGGCAAAGCTACACCCTAGGGAGTGCTTAGATCCCATGGATTACTTGAGCACCATGATAGTATGGGGGTTAGTAGATGTGTAGATGCAGTTTAGCGAGAGCTGATTAGATTAGCAGGAGTGGATTTAGTTCTTAGTACTTGGTTTCTACCAGAGGACTACATTGAGACTCCGATGACTATCAACATTGTGTGGCAACAATTCATTAGAGTCGGGTTTGGTGGACCCCTTAGTTTGTGGTGGGATCCAAGCATTCATTTGCACGATGGATTGTTTTAGATAGTAGAAGTGATCGACAGAGCCGTGAGGGTGATCGATCTGCTATATTTATGGGATGCCAGTGGAGGAGAGGTTGAGACTTCTTTATGGCAGAGCAGACCTTCTTTCCTGGTATTCATACTCTAGTTTGATTGAGGATTCGATACAAATAAGACAACCGGTCTTCATTTTCTAGAGTTCACTATTGAGATACTTAGGCTTGGGTGCATAGAGTATTTGTCTTTTGAGATGTTTATGCAACTTATGGTTGCTTGGTCCTTCAGGGGCCGACATATGGAGTCTTGTGCTAGCAATTGGCAGACCAACACAGCATGTAGAGAGTGTTTCACACCTTGCAGGACAGTGTGGGGCCCTGGTGACTTTACCATTTCTGGGAAAGAATGGGAAAGCATGTGGTTAGATTACATTACAGGTTTGTCTAGGGCGCAGGCACGACGTGATAGTTGGATGGTTATGAGCAGAGGGGCACAACATCAGCACAGTGGATTCTTCTTAGGGCTAGCCTGGGATCCGGGGATCGCAGTAGTGGATGATAGTACAACAACTGACATGGAGGCGAGAGTTAGCCATCACTTTCAGGAGCCTATCCATGTGGAGCAATGGATTAGTTTCCTAGGTGGAAGATCTTATGAGGAATGGATACAATGTTTACGGGCTTGGTTGTTTGGGGGTCTACAGGATGCCCCTTATGTGGATGCTACGCTGGGTAGCAGTGGATACAGTATGTTCTCCGTCGTTCTCAGATTGATTTGGGACCCGAGGATTACAGTGACTGGCAGTTTAGTGGTTGCTAGAGATGAGAGGACCCTCATTTATTTGCAGGTACATGGAATTGAGACTCTAGTAGAGGTATTTTCTGAGGAGCTGGCCGAGTTCCCACCGTGGTTGATTACTCTACTTACAGGATGCTTTCAAGATGTCTCTTGTGATGGTACCTCACAGAATAGTACCTTGAGGAGAGGGTGCTACAGATCTCCTAGGATGATCTGGGACGCTGGGATCATCCCTTGATTCTGTTGGTTCAACTTGATGGATTGGGGAGTTGCATTGGTATTGCTTGAGGACAAACAATCTTTTGGCGAGGGAGGATTGTACTGTTTCGTTTTGATAAACCCGGAACAACTGACACGCAGAGCATGCAAGCATGCATGCAAAAAGTGAGATGCATGCAACTCAATTGAAAAATAGAAGAGAAAAGTGACTTAGGTATGCAAAGTTAGGGCATGCAATGTCAAAGATATAAAAGAAGGATAAAGTGAGTTTCTCGGTATCTATTGTTATTATTGATCATTGAGATTCATATTAAGAGCTCTGAGAGCCATTTAGGGTTTAGGGCACACTGCCTAGCAAACAAGTGTATTTCGGCAGCGGAATCTATCTACCCTAATCACTTCAGGGGTAAATCGTACAGGTTTATCATCGTTCTTCATTGTTACAGCATATTCATCATTCGCCACAAGGACACGAGGGCATCGAAGCGATTGAAGGATTTGTATGGGCACACTTATTCATAAATTAGGGCAGCAATCTCTTATCAACTGATACATTCTTCTTGACGGCGTGATCATTGAATATTGGGCTGCCATCCTTCTAATTTGTGGAGCATATATTAATTCATCAATTGTTGCAAGTCACTGTTGAGATCACGGTTCTTATTTGGAAGTCCTTCTCCCTTGAAAGGAGGGCGCAACCATTGGAAAGAGTTGGGTGCATCCTCCTTGGAGTTAGTAGTGGGGGCGCAACCATTGGAAATCTCAGCACAAGGGCGTACCTATCAGAGATCTCATTGCTGTTTGAGAAAGGGTGTCTTCTTCCAATATTGGGGCAGCAATTTATACCAACTGTTCCGTGGAATTACATTGGCATTTTATGCCCTAACTGATATACCGGAACGTGATTTAGAGAAGGCGTGATCCCAACTCATAGGTCGAGCAATAGTGAGGGATGCATCAGGCATAAAAAGGGCAGAAAACTATTGTTTGATGATTGTATGGCATTAACAAAGTCGTGGTCTTATTGGGCAGCACCATTCTCATACAGGAAACCAATATTAAAGCACATCATTATCATCGTAGATCTGCATGCGTAAAGGAAGGACGTGATCTCTCTTGTTGGACTTTAATTACATTCTCAGCCAACTCCATATAAATTACAAGGGTCAATACATCAGCTAGTCGTCTTTATTCATTCATAGTGCTGCTCAAGAAGTTGTGATCTTAGGGACTGATATGTTCACGTGAGAGAGAGGGTTGCGATCCTACCCATTGAGGCAGCGTTCCAAGTTTTATAACACAGCTTCATCACGGTAGTAGTTCCATTTGATTGGTAAGCCCATATCATCTATAAAGAAGGCGTGCTCAGCATATGTAGTTTCCAGCCCTTTGGGAAACTTATGATCACATGCATGGAAGAGGATTGAAGGCCATGCATCTACAAGTATTACCTACAGCTGCTACAGCCTTATTCATCCTTCCATCACCATTGTATAAGGTCAGAAGTACTCTTCTTATGACATGTGACTATTATAAATAGGGCTGTAATAATTCTTATTTATCAGATTGGCATGGACATCACTTTATGCCCCAACAGTGTCTCAAGTTGATGTAATCAGATTTATGATATTTATTTGTTTTACTATGACGTACAATTGAGTTTTGGGGTAAACACATTATCTATAAGCTATGAGTACCAAATTCCTATCCAACACCTAGTATCTCAGCAAACCCTACTCAATAGTAGAATATATCAGTTTGGGATCTCACAAACTTCTACTCAAAGGATACATTGTTTGATACAAGACAAGAACCGCAAGAAATAAACTGATAAGCCATATTTGGTCGGTTGCAAAGGAAATCTTCCTGTAAGCCAAGTGGATCTCCCACACTACATTCAAACAACAATTTCCCTGCCTTCACGAGAAATTTGGGAGAATTCTTCTGAAGCAGAGATGAAAATGATGAGTCCTCAACCCTTATTCTCCTCGAGTTTAAAGTATTTGTTATTAATTTTATTATTGTAATCATGTCCAAACATTTGTGCATTTCCACCTTCCTCCCCGTAATTAGGGGAAGAGTGGAATAGGTGGCATTTTTTTCAAAAAGGAATTGATTGCATGTATGATTATTGTACACAAGAAAAGGCCACATGGCACTTTTTTGTGAAGTTATACTTTCTAGAAAATGAAGCTCTTCTCACTTCTATTATCATCCAGAATTTGTAGCTAATAGCCTAATACAAATCTTGAATTCTTTCCAAGCAAGTTTGTGGTGTCTCCACTCACTTCAAGTTTATGTTCAGCTGTTGTTATCTTGCTCCATTTTTGGCTGTATCAATTAGTCATAACTCTTGCCATTTCAATGTTTTTCTCTGATGGACATGCACAGGCTTATTATTAGCTTAGATTTTTGAATCTCTTTAATCACTTATATCTGAAATGCAGAGCTTTATTGGAACAATAATGTCTGTACTGGTGTTTGTTTAGAGGATACATTGAAAACCCTGAAGGAGAAACAGCAAGAGAAGGAGCCTGAGTCGGAATCACTTCCTCCAAGTGTTTTTCTTTGCAGCTATGAAGGCTGTGGGAAGACTTTTACAGATGGTGGAGCTTTAAGGAAGCATTCACACGTGCACGGGGAGAAGCAACATGTTTGTCATTATGAAGGATGTGGCAGGGTAACAATTTACTGTATTGCCTAACCTTTGATTTTCAATGGGATCATGTGTTAATGTCATTTCATTCTCTAACATGACTGGACAGATGGAAGAATGAGCAAAAAGGGCAGCATAGCTATGAATAAACTTATAGTTAAGATAGATATATTCATATACAACTCTAGGCATAGTTGGTAACTTGGTTCTATGGTTGCATCCCCTGCTGAAGTGTCCCCTGTCATAATGGCTGTCTTTGTGTCTTCCTTTGCAATTGGGTACATTGGTGGTGCACTCGTCGAAGGCTGGTCTCATGTACAGATTTGCATGGCTTGCTTAGAACTGTTGGCAGACTATTCTCAGTTTTAGCACTCTTATGTTTCTAATCTGCCGAGGATACTGTCTGCTTTTATGCCGATATAATGCTAATTTTGCACTTCAAGCTCAACTCATGATAGGAGTCTGAAAGCATGCAGCCAAACCAAGTCAAGATGAGAAATACTGGGAGCCCTTGGGAGAATTTATTTTCACACAGATGTTGAGCACAGATATCTGGTCTTATCATTATATTTTCCACTGATTGATTTAATGACACAAAGTTGATGTTTTGCAGAAATTTCTAGATAGCTCCAAGCTGAAGAGGCATTTTCTCATTCATACAGGAGAAAAGCACTTTACTTGTCCACATGAAGGTTGTGGTAAGGTGACTTTCTTTATAAGGCCCATATTTCTACCCCTGAATTTCTTCAGCTGAATGATAGTTTCAAGATAATATTATCTTATTCATTTTGTGATTATCTGTACTTTCATTGCTTTTGCCTTTTGTTTGGCCATATATGTGAGAAGTATGCTATTACAATGGTATTATGTCTGTTGTCGATCTTTACTTCAGCGTAAATATAGTTTATGTTTAAACAACATATTATTTATGTCTCAACCAGAAGTGAATTAAATGGCCATTTTGGTGAGACTCTAGGTGCAGCAGAAGGAATTTGTGGAGCAGAAATATTTTAATAACTGTTTCCATTGTTGGTGTTCTCTTCTGGTTCTATAGAAGAAAATGAGTTGCACATATCACAGAAATGAGAAGAAGAGCAACGCCATTCTTATGCTATTTCAAGACCAGGGAAATAACAATCAATAAGAGCCCTGTGACCAGAAATGGCATGACAGGTGCTATTTCTGGCCAAAACCCATCCAAATTAGGGAAGGCATTTGAAACATTGTTTCTGATGGGCCACAGCCATTTCCCGTTTCTGGTTGGGAAACATATTATGTGAAAAACGGCCAGCGATTCTTGAGAAATACAGTCTGTTTCTCTAGTAAGTCTGCAATTTTTCAGCAAACGGCTACCGTTTCTACTGGCTGTTTCTTGCTGGTTTCTGGATTACGAGCCATAAAACATTAAAGACAGGAAAAGGCCTATATATTAATTATTTTAAATAAAACTTTGTTTATTAATTATTTTTAATATATATTAATTATTAAAAAGACAACAGAAGTGTAGTTTTGTTAAATCTCGTACAGCGCTGTGGCGTCAAGTTTTAATTTGTTAAGTACCTCAGCTCCGAAGGGAATTTTGTCTAAATTTGCTATCCATTGAATGGTTTCTCCAATGTTTCACCAAGTTTCAGGTACATGGGGATGCAGGAAGGTGGTAACACGTGCAGGGAACATGTGGAGGCAGCCCCCAAAAGAAATGTAGTTTTGTTAAATCACGTACAGTGCTTTGGAGTTTGGCTTAAAGTTTTAATTCACTAAATGCCTTAGCTGCAAAGGGAAATTTGTCTAACTTTGCTCTCTATTGAAAGGTTTTCTCCAATGTTTCACCAAGTTTCAGGGATGTGGGGACGAAGGAAGGTGGTAACATGTTGAGGGGATATCTGGAGGCACACCCCAAATTACAGGTAACCTCACAGGGGACGTCAAGGACTCAAGGTCCCCAACACGTCAAGGTCCCCAACATAGGGGACCATGCCCAAAATAGTAAAAAACTGAAATTGGAATATATGAAAATTCATAAATGTAAATGTGAATTTGGGTGGGTGTAGGGTGGTTTATATGAAGCGTAATTAGGGTTTTGAGGGTGGATGCTATAGGGTTGGGGCCTTTTTCTTTTTTCTCCATGGCACATTTTTTCTGGGTACTTGTGGGCATCCCTATGTGTGTTTCCCATTGGAGTGTCCAGAACCAATTTTTCTGGGTACTTGTGGGCATCTCCCTTTTTATGGAGACATCCCTATGTGTGTTTCCTGTTGTGCCCCAAAAAAGGGCACTTGGGGAAATGTATCCATTGGATTAACTGCATCCAGGGAGCATGGGGAGTGTGCTCCCTAATCCGATCCAATAAAATTGGATCCAAATCCTTTGCCCGCAACTGTTCTGTGAGCATCCGAAGTTTGTAGTATATGTAGACCAACTTTTCCAACCTCTCATGCTCCAACTTGTTGCGCTTTTTGGTGTGGATGTGCTCGAATATTGACCAATTGCGCTCACAACCTGAAGCGTTGCAAGGTTGAATCGGGATTCTGATGGTCAATTCCTATAGTTGTGGTGCCTCAGTGCCACAATCTAACCACCAATGGGCTGTTATAAAAAACAGATAAACAAATATTACAAGTTTTGCAATGTCAAACTTGAAAAATAAAACCAGCAAAACAAAATTTAACGATTTACGAATTGAATCTTACATGGCATTTTCTTCTCCCTGAGACATTGTGTTGAGCTAAATCCAAACATGCCAGATGATTCCTTGTACATATCTCGCTACATATTGAGTAGGTCTTGAGTCTTTTAATTGGGGTACATCCTCTCAATGCATATCATCACACCTCTCATCACCTCAGGATCTTTTTGAATTTTAGACCCATCATTATAGAATATGCTCGGATTGAGATATGCCCCTGCTGCATGCAATGGTGAATGTAGCTGCTTGTCCCACCCACCCGGAATCAATAATATCCCATATAGGAAGATATTTAGATTCATCACCCTTATAGAAGACCTTGTTGGCCTCTTTGGCCGTGTCCATCCCCTCATAAACATACCCCATTGGTGGTTTGTCACCATCCATGATCCTCAACACTTACACAAGTGGTTCTGTCATGCTGACAATCTCAGTGACTTCCTCCCATAAACTATCTCTACGGACAGACAAAGTCATAGCCATTGCATCTGGTTTTGTGTAATGTTCCCATTTTTTTTTATGATGGACCACTCCATTACTAGGGAATTCAATGGTCTAAAGTCACTTGGAAAAATTAAAGAAGAATAATAAAGTAGTGAATTGGGGTCACGAGGCACTATGGCAAACCAAGGTCCAAGGGAAAAATTTATGGAGCAAGGAATCATTCTCTCATAAAAATCATTTTTATTAATATTTTGAGATAATTTGGACAAGGAGGGCACATTAGTGGTGGAATGAATCTAAATGTGTGGTGTAACTCCCATCCAAGGTGGAAGGAAACCTATCATGGAGGAATCTCATGGGTTGTAACTCCTCGGGTTAAAAATAACAAATCTATGATAACCTATGACATCTATGACAACTTATGACAAGAATCAGGTTCTATGACAACTTATGACAACCTATGACATGTTGCATGTCCTAAATTTAGCCAAGGAGGGCGCTAGAGGAGAAGGGTGGGCCCACATGCTAATGTAACTTCCCCAAAATCAATCTAAGCCTCTCAAATTCGAATTTCCAAGGTAGATGGAGTTATTATTTGGCCAAATAACATTAGAGAGGAATTAAATGAGTCCCAATGTGTCATTCTCATAAAAATAACATTTATTAAAATTTTATTGAATATTTGTGAGAGAATTCTAGAATGAGGGGGAAATGTGAAATTCCACAGGGATAGATCACTGAGCTAGAACAAACCTCACAATTTCACATGGTTATTACTAAGAAGAATTAGACAAAGACATGGATCAATTCACTCATAAAACTGAAACACACATGAAAAACTGCTGTTGATACATTAATCAGCTGTAAGCTGGCAATCAAAAAGTGTTACAATAGAATGAATTCGATACTCATGGGAGGATTCAAATTCACCTCAAGTATAGGCTTAGTTTGCATTGGAAGCATCTCCCGATAAGGTTTTGTGGCCACCGATGATGAATAATTAGTTAACTAAGGTAGAACTGAGCATAACTGAATCATATGGACACCAAAATAGGGGAGGAGACTCGAAGGGGGCGAAATACTAACTTGTAGTGGTCAAAATAGGTGCTCCTACACTCAGTAGCAGTGAAACTAAATGTAACAATTAGTTAACTAGGCAAACAAGAAGACAAGGTGCCCTAAATCATGGAACTGACTGTGCTAACTCCTAAAATCATGCATGGGGGTGAATTTGGACATTAGTGATGTAACCAAGGCGGTTTGAGTGGATAGGAGGGCTAATGATGGCCAAAAACAAGCTCCGGGGGGCCCAAAGTAAGGACTAGGTGCTAGGAGACTCAATTGCTAATGCATGGATGCATGGAATGCTGCACGGAATGCATGCATGCAAGACCAAAATAAGATGGAGAGAATATTCCAACACCCCCCTTAAGCTGGACTATCAGGAAAAATAAATGAAAATTAGGGCCCTGGTTACTGAGACTAAAGGTCACCTTGTACAACAATCTCAAAAAGTGAGGAAAGAGGGAAAACCCAGTGGGAAAAAAAGCCCCCCCTCAAGATAGACTGAAACACACCAAAAATTGCTTCTCAAGACTCAAGTAGGTGTGATGCTTGATTCAATGTCTAGAGGTATCTTCCTCTTGGGAAGAAGTGGATCATGCTCTAAAATATGTGCTTGTATTCTTCTTCAGTGGATGCAAGCGAATCTGTAGGCTTTTTGAACTTTCTCTTTAGACCAAACATGGTGAGAACAAATCCAAAAATATGAAGATCATCCTGGAACCTGTAATTCGAACCAACTGAGGTAGGATCAGCTCTAGTTGCTCTTGAAACTTGAACTTTTGATCAGTGGAAGTTAAATCAGCTCCAAGAATTGATAGATGGTTTATTGTGATCTCCTTTGAACCAACAAGGGTGAGATCAAAACCAAAATCACCAAAATGTGCCCGAGACTTGAACCCGAGCGAATGGTAGTGTCCCCCATCTTCATTGAAACTCTGAGAACATGTGCCAATGATCAAATAGAAGTTCATAGGAAGCATGTGATCAAGGAAGGCGAATGCATCACCTCCAAACTCTGATTTAACCTCCAAAACATTCAATAGATCATCATTCTGCACACTAGCAGACTCATGGGAAGTAGAGAATTCGAAACTCTCTTCAACTACTAGAGTAGCAACTGACATATCTTGCTCATACTTCGAAATAGAAGACATTGAGAACATGAGTGAGGAATGGATAATCTCTACAAAAGGATCATCTTCATTAGTTGTATCACTTTCATCTGCATCAACTACATGGGAAGGGGACAATTTGAAACTGTCTTCAACTTCTAGAGTAATAGAGGAAGGAATGACTTCAACATGAACTTTCTGTGTTGAATCTGTAGCTTCTTCTTCATCTTGAACAACTTCATCATGAGAGATGATTGAGGCTGAGACATAATTTGAGAGAACTCTTAAGGAGGTATCACTGGGCTTGTTCTCCAAATAATTTGCACCAATCTCTTCATTCTGCTTGCCAAATGCTTTGTCCAGTTAGGCCCATAGATCACTTGGATATTCAGCAGTTTCCATGAGGTAGTGCATACTAGGAGAGATATCAATACACATTGCTCCAAAGGTTCGCTTCGTCACATTCATTTAGCCAATCATTCTCTTCTTCATAGGAAGCAAAATCTCTCATAACACCAATACACATCAAAAAGACCTTGTCTCTTCAGATATGTTATCATCTTTGGTTTCCACTCATCATAGTTGAATGGAGAGAGAGGAGGAATTGCTTTCAGATTCATGGAAGCTGTTGTAGAATACCTGCAAAAACAATGGAAAAATATCTGGATGATTGCTACTGAATCTATTGAACACTGCTTTAGGACAATAGGCACTTTTATTCGGATTCTTCACACCTGGCTAGACCTCAAAGGATTTCTCCAATGAAAATTCAATGTAATGGCACCAGGATTTGTTGTGGAAATCCAGAGGCTTCTGGTGCTCTACTGAAAGCAGCTGCTCAATCTACTATTGGAACTGTTGCTATTGCTGCACTCAAAATCTCTCACGAGCTCTGATACCATGTGAAATTCCACAGGGATAGATCATTGAGCTAGAACAAACCTCACAATTTCACATTGTTATTACCGAGAAGAATTAGACAAAGACATGGATCAATTCACTCATAAAATTGAAACACACATGAAAAATTGCTGTTGATACATTAATCAGCTGTACGCTGGCAATCAAAAAGTGTTACAATAGAATGAATTCGATACTCTTGGGAGGATTCGAATTCACCTCGAGTATAGGCTTAGTTTGCATTGGAACCATCTCCCGATAAGGTTCAGTGGCCATCGATGATGAATAATCAGTTAACTGAAGTAGAACTGAGCATAACTGAATCACGTGGGCACCAAAATAGGGGAGGAGACTCGAAGGGGATGAAATACTGACTTGTAGTGGTCAAAATAGATGCTCCTACACTTAGTAGCAGTGAAACTAGGTGTAACAGTTAGTTAACTAGGCAATCAAGGGGACAAGGTGCCCTAAATCATGGAACTGATTGTGCTAACTCCTAAAATCATGCATGAGGGCCAATTTGGACATTAGTGATGTAACCAAGGCGCTTTGAGTGGATAGGAGGGCTAATGATGGCCAAAAACAAGTTCCGGGGGGCCCAAAGTAAAGACTAGGTGCTAGGAGACTCAACTGTTAATGCATGGATGCATGGAATGCTGCACTAAGATGCTGAGAATATTCCAACAGGAAATGCTCCATGACGATTTATAAAAGGGATGAAGACACAAGTGAAAGGGATTTGGATTTTGGTATTGGAGAGCGATTGAGCTTCTCAAGCTTGGGATATGTGCCCCTTGCATTTTTGAACTAGTTTCGGTGGTGAAAGATTCCACCCTAGCTAGTAGAGAGGAGGAGATCATCCATATCTCTTCATTGTGCTTCATTATAGGCATAGCTGATTATTGAGGGGATAAATCACTTTCAGATTTCTCTACATATATTTATTGCAGGTTATATGTTCATCTACAGTAGTGGGGTCAAATTCCTATCATTTGGAGTTTCTTTCTATTGATTTAGAGCTTTGGAACGATGTTGGTGGGCCGAAATGGTGGTTTTGGTTTCAATACTTCTGAGCATTTCTGGGCTGTGAGACCTATTCCATTGCATTCAAATCATCATTTCTAGTTGGAAACACTCTTTGTTTCACTTAAAATTCAGTATGCTTGAGATATCATCATTTTACTAAATCTACTCTATTTAGCATCTCTTCTGGTGGAGGGGTGCACCACTACTTTTCTATCTCTATATTTCTTGGATTTCGAGCTTTTGTAAGAGCCATATATTGTTGTAATCATTATATTTACTGTTTCCATACATTCATAATAAAGATATACAGAGCCTTTCATCATATGGTGTTCCATGTTCAAGTTTATGGGTGATTTATGTGCAAATCTGCTAGTATGGTTAAGCAACCTTAAGACAATGTGTATTAAATTTTCTCATCAACTCCCTGAAGTCTGTTATTAAGTTATTTGGGTTGATTTGGGAGTGTCATGGTCGAATTGGAGCTGTTTGGGAAGACTTGGGCTGATTAGGAAGTGTTTGGGTCAAGTTGAAAAACTAGTATTCCAATGTGGGGGAAATCGAGCTAGTTTCTTAGTAGTCTTGAGAGGGTGTCTTTCATACTTCTTTGGAAGTTCTTTGCAGTCTATCAGTGGGTCAAATAGTTTTATTTGAGTCTATTTGAGTCCATTAAATTGATATTGGGAGAATTCGAGTCGCTTTGGTAGTGTTTGGGAAGAGTTGGAAACCTCGTGTTCACTGTGGCCAAAATTGAACTAGTGTTCCTAGTTTCTTTATCAGCTTCCAATTTTATATCAGATCTGATTTGGGACACATATCAGTGGACTCTAAACACATTGATGAGCTGCACACCTTTAATGGACATGAGAAATACACATACACTCCACTGTTGTTGAACGAGAACATCTCATAACTCATAAGCCTTCATAAGCCACTGTTTGGGAAAAAAGTTGAAAATCAACATAATTAAAGTTGCAACCTTGGAGATAATATTCCTAATTTCTGATTGGGAACATTACATTTTGTGCTATCCTTATAATGTATCCATTCCTTGCTACTAACCATCCGTTTCAATGCTTGGTATTCATTAAGAAGGCTTTGGAGGGAGAGAAAGTTTGTTGCAAACCGTGTGACAACAGGGCGAATGAGCTCACCTTTTGTGTGCTCTCTCATAAGGCTTAGCGCCCAAGCATGGTTATAAATGTACTTGGTTATTTGTTTGCACTCATGAACCACATCTTGCACCCACTCCAACTGCCCAATGTCCTCCAAAATCAAATCTATACAGTGGGTAGCACAAGGGGTCCAAAAAATAGTAGGGTATTTTGCACAAAGCAATTTACTTGCTGCCACATAATTTGCAATGTTGTCTATGATTACTTGGACATGTTTGCCCCCCACTTCTTCCACAACCTCTACTGACAATGTAAATATTAGATTTGCATCTTTCACATGTAAAGATGCATCAACAGATTTTAAGAACATTGTTTCTTTAGGGAAAGCCACAAGAAAATTTATGATTGTTCTACTCGTTTGATCTGTCCACCCATCTGACAAGATTTTGCAGCCTGTAAACTCCCATGAGCTTTTAATGCTCTCCAACCGTGCCTTGACACATTGCAACTCCTCATCTAGATTTTTCTCCTAAGTGCAGTGTAAGAGGGGCCTTTGTCTCCAGGGCCAGCTTGCAATAACATCTACCATGGGATGATAAAAAGGAGATCTTGCAATGTTGAATGAGAGGTGGTCATGGTACCAAAACCTCCTCACTGCCATATCTGCCTCCTTCCTTTTCCTCTCATTAAAGCTATCTAAGGTTCGTTGAGATCCCAGGGTTGTACAAGGAAGGAAGAAAGGAGAGGTGATAGATGGACTTGGTGCAAAACTTGATGAGCAATTGCTTGGAGGTCCCATTGGAGATCTGCCCATCCCTGTTGTTTCAAACCTCATCCTAGATCTTTTGGCATTTTGTTCTTTGATGCCTTCCAAAGCAACGTGCATTTCCTATGTGACTTCTTCAGGGAAGCCATCACAAACTACAACGTCCTTGCACACAACTTGAGCTAGGTGGTGTTTTAACCTGTTTATGCCCCCATACATAGTTGTTGGACAGTAGTTGCACTTTACTTGATTGTCTTGCCCTGGGACCACCTGGGCACAATGATCCCGTGCTTTATCAAGAGGCCTTCTAGGTCTGCCCTTAGGTGCCATGGATCTGATAGTGGAAAATGAATAAATTAAAATGAATTTTATTTATAAATGAAAATAAAATGAAATTTTTTATTTTTTAATTAAAATTTAGTCAGTTTTGGCCAGCCTGTGTAGGCTGCCATCACAACCTACACAGGCTTGGGGAGGCTTGTGTAGGCTGCCATCACAACCTACAGGCCTGTAGGCATCCTGTCATCACAGCCTACACAAGCCTAGGGAGGCTTGTGTAGGCTGCCATCACAACCTACAGGCCTGTAGGGAGCCACCGGGCAACCTACAGGCCTGTAGGCTGTGATGACACATACACAGCCTGCCAAAACATTAAAATTAATGTTTTGGCAGGCTGTGTAGGCTGCCATCACAACCTACAGGCCTATAGGCAACCCCCTGGGCAACCTATAGGCTTGTAAGCTGTGATGGTAGCCTCCACAGGCTGCCAAAACATTATGGCAGCCTCCATAGGCTGCCAAAAAATTAAAAAGTTAAAACAAAAAATATTTTAAAACAAAAAAAATACAAAAAAACCAACCTGAACTTGTTGACAGTTGAACTTGACGACCCTGCACAGTTGAAACTTGAAATCCTATGCTGGCAACTAAAATCGTAGGCTGCCAAAAAAACCAAAATTTAAAAAAGTAATACAAAACATAAACAAACATTAAAAAGTTAAAACAAAAAAAAAATTTAAAACCAAAACTAAAACAAAAAAACCAACTCGAACAGTCTTGTGGAGTTTTGACAGTTGAACTCGACGAGTCGGTTTAGTTGAAATCCGATGCTGGCAGCGAAATCCTCAATGCTCAGAACTAGAAGAGAACTTCCGTCGAACTCTAGTCGAACTCTAATCGAACTCCCTTCGAAGTGAACACGGACAACTGGGAAGAGCTTGGAGGCAATTGAAAAGAGCTTGGGGCATATGAGATGAGTTTGGGAGCCAGTGAGTTGACCGTGTTAGTGAAAAGGCAAAGAGGCACCTTCTTAAAGGCGTTTTCCCTACATGCGTTCCCTCCAAAACCAAGAAACAGGGCACACGTGGATCTTTTCGGCGGGTGACACGGACTCGGCTAGTTTGGTGAGTGTAGTTCGAGTTCGACGATTATGGCGAGTGTGTGCCGAGTTTGGCGAGTGCTGAGTTTTGCTGGTGAGTATACCTCGAGTACCTGTTTTGGCAACCACTCGGCAAGACTCGGTAAGACTCGCGAGTGCCTGCCAAGTGTGACTATACTGCTATTTATCATGTGCATGGCATCCATTCATTCATTCAATCGTAACATACATTGGTATCCATATACCCTATCATTTTATTTAATTTTGCATACTGGAAGCAAATCACAATTGTCTTCATTAATAAGATGAACTTTAAACATAACTGCCGCATATAAGTAGGTTCATAAATCCACACCCATAGTATTCTCAGTCAAGCTATGTCCAATAGATAATAAGCAAAAAATACAATATCGGTCTAAATGTTGTTAGCTGTCCAATCAAAGTATGGGGAGTTACAATTTGCGAGGTCACTGAAGTCTGCTATCTGACATCACTCTTGTATCAAGATATCTTCAGGCAGAAATAGTTTTGGTCTTTGGAATGCCTCTGAGGGGTTGCAACTTATGGGCTCTGAAGGGTCACAACTTATGCGAGTGGTATGCTACCCCTATGTTGAAATGCCCAAAATTTAACTTTCTGTCACATCTGGTTTAGTTCCCTGTCTTATGTCTCTTATCGCTTCATTCTGGTCACCTTCTGAGTGCTCAAACACTGCAATTTTATTTTTATTTTGATACTTTTTTAACCCTTTCAACACATGGAATGCTATTTCTAATTGAACTATTTGTCCTAAGTTTGAAATCAACATACAGCTTGCCTTTGCCTCTTCACCCACGATTTTTGATGATGTTTCTGTGTTGAACTTTGTCTTAGGCACGACTCTGGATCATGTGTGGTTGGTTTGATACCATGTAAATTCTATATGAGCATTACCCATGCATGCATGAGAGAGAGAAGATTATATTTTATGGATTAATCTCAAACAAGTTAAAGTGACATCCTCTAACTCTTTTAACCACTGACATTAAATACAATGCCATGTCAATAGTCAACTAACTACATACCATGTTACACACAACATACGTACGTAGTGGTGACAAGAATATTTTTGGGCTTCTCAAAGATTGTCTACTCTTTTCTTAAAGTCTAACTTTCATCCATAACCACTGGGTAGTGGGTACCATGCACAACCTGAGAGGGTCCAGAAAGAGTATTTTCTTATTATTTGAGGGTGCAAGATAGGTTCTACTTGACCATCTAATAAGAATGCAAGGTGATTGGTTCTCATTCAACCCTTTTTGATTGAGCACAACAACCACACACTGTGTTGGAGAAGTGACATAGTTAATGGGTACTTCTATTTTCCATGTTGCAATTGCACCTAATCTGCACCTGCATCACCTCCTGAGATTATTAGATCCTTTCAAGATACTCTTGAGGTCTGTTTCTTGAATGGATCAAATGAGGGAGATGTGCCTAGGAAGATTTGCATAATGGAATTATGCCATTTGTGCATGATTTAAGATGTATCCTTCTCTAGAATTCGAAAGAAATGAAAGATGAACAATGAAAAGACATTTATTTTAGCTCCATACTGTATAAAACCCCTAGAAGATGCTTATTATGAAAAACTGACATCAAGCTCAATGATTACGCTGTTGACCTCTGTTGGCAAATTTTAATTTTCTTATTATAATATATAAACTATTTTAACTCATGTTTTGTTTTTGGAAGCCCTAATTTAATGAACCTCCTGAAGGCTGATTTGCTGTACCATGCCTGATATGCATCTGCACCCACTCCAAAGCACCCATGCTTCTAGTACATGTATAGTAACTCTAAATGTCCTCTCAAAATGAAATACCAGAACTAGCAATCTTATCTACAAGCGTCTTTAAGATCTTTGGTTATGACAGTGAGCCCAATGCCAAATTCCAGTATTAGCAACTCAAGATTGTCTTACTCTCATGGTTGGTTTTGACCTATCAAGAGGGGTTTTGCTCTCCTTATAATTCCAACTGGGTGATATCAAGTTTCCAAGAGAGTTACTGGTATCCTTTTGCTTCCGGTTGATTCCAGGGAGACAAAGTTCATCAAATAATAACAAAATCTAATTGAATCACTATTGTGACAATTATGTTGGGATGAACTGCCCGTAACCACCCTATTGCAGAATGACCAAGGGTTGATAACATGTTTTCTTAACAACTTTCCTTTTGTTATTCCTTACAGGTTAAAACATGAAAACGTACAATATTAATTCATAAACAATTCAGCCAGAGATTCTATGAATAAAATTCAGTTAGGGTTATAATAAGGAAGTTTATTGGTCAAGGTCAAGGGGTCAATTGGTTGACAACACAGGGTGCTTCTAGCCGAAATACAGAAGATCAATGATTTGCCACCTTCCAAATTGTGGCACATTTGTTGTGGGTCCTAAAAGCTTGGCACATTGGAGTGAAAAACATTCTTGTGACTATCAAATAAGGTCCATGATCATTCTCAGAGTTTGGTACCTCAAACTAGTAAATTTTCCTGAAAGTACCACAGTGATCTCTTTAAAATAAGTTTTACCTGCTTCTGTTGCCAAAATAATGGTATTAAATGTACTATAACTCTTTGTTTGCAATCTCTTAGGAACCAACACAAGTTACGACCAAGGGGGTGCTTGTTATGGATTATTTGCATACAAGTGTGCGGTAGGGAGGCTGGATGCTCTCAAGTGCGATCACTCTCAAGACTTGTCATGAGTAAATTGCTGATTGGTTGGATATAAGGCACCAACCCTTACCTTTTGATTGTCTGTGGGTCTTTTGCTGAGTCGGAATCTTTCTTGCATATGCCTTAATTAACTTGACAATTTACACAATTTCTCACTAGTTTCTCACCTTTTTGTCATTCTTTCTAAATTGTGTTAAGCCATTTCGGATGGCTTGTAGCAAGTAACATCATTTTTATTTGCTTCAATTTCTGTACCTTTGATTTGTAGAATATCCTAGTTAAATCCCTCCAATTAGTATTATAATATTATTTGTTTATGCTTTATACTAGTGAGTTCTCTCCTTTCATAAATATTAAAACCCTTTCCAGGCAGGAATTTATTTGACTACTTTATCCATTTAAACTAGTTCTATTAGGCCGTGTCCATGGTCGTCCATACATCACACTAGTTCAGTTATTGTATATTCTAGGAACATAGGGTTCTTGAATGCTTCAAGGATGATGCATCCTGATGCACTGAACTGCAATCCTTGGCTCCATCTAGTTTATGTAACCTTTTGTAACAAAACCTATAGCTTAATACAAATACCCAAAACTGTAACTCAATTGATATCCGTTGTTAATCTCAATTATTCACCTACATTTTGTGATCTTCCACATACGTTCAACCCAGATAAGAAAATGCATTTTAATTTTGTTGAGTTTTCTTAAAATAATTGAGCATTATCATTTGTGCAAGCAAAACTGGAAGTGTAATGATGTATCATATGTTTATGGGGGAATTGAATTAACATGGGAAAGACTTGGGAGAACTTTCACAGCAAAAGCTAGAACATTGAATTGCTCAAGCATGCGGAATTTTATTTCATGCACTGATTGAATTTACATGGGGGAGGAAGCCCCATCAATAATAAAAAAGACCTCTATCCAGGAATGCCATGTCATATCTTCTTATATAGCACCGATGTTTCATTCAAAGAGATACATCATCACCGTAGATACTTTACATGCAAAGGAATAAACACAGTATAAGTGATGAGAATCACCAGTTAAAAGTGATAACTTACAAGATACTCATAGAGCTCAATTAAGTAATATGAATATTAATGTGCCTTGAAAATAGCAATACTCATCAATGCAGGATGGGTGACTTTGGATATAGGGTCCTGTCCTATATTTCTTGGGAATCCTTAAGGATACAACTTGATATGTTACATTGGTACTGGGGGTGATAAAGAAATAGAAGAAAGCCAAGGAGATTTTCTAAGAATGAAAGGCATGAATTCAAAAGGAAGTCCTGTTTGCAGTGTGTGAAGAAGATATATTAGTGGAAGCTAAAATCTATCGTAAGATATTTATATTTTGATTGGTAAATTGCCTTTTGTTTACAAAGGAGCTTACCTATGGATTAGATGACATGACCAAGGGGTATCTATTATGAGAAAATCACCTATGACATGCACCAGGCCTGGTCTATTTGACTCAGACAACCCACCTAAGATCGGCTAACCATGAGATATTACAAGATAGCACAATGACTGCATTAGTACAGGGACGGCCATTGAGAGAAACTCTGTTTTTTATCACACTTTTAATGAAAACCATACTTTTATCACATCGCATTATCACAGAACCGATGCTTATCACATTAACACAATGTCACACTTCAGTAAGACTTGGTCAACCACATATGATGGGGAGCATGTCCGTTGCAATTTGAACCTGGATTATCATCATCGCAAGCACTCCAAGTTACCACTAGAGAACAGCCTGACAGACAAGTATATGCTAAAATATTGTCAGAAAGTGTTTTTTTGTTTTCTTAAAGAAGGAAATATGTATATTATTATTAACTGCAGCAACTTATGTTTCATAGTCTTTGAATCAGGAATTGAAATTTATGGTGTTTCTGCTAACTCTTTCATCTACAAATAAAATTATTCTTCAGCGAAGACTAGGCATGTTAACAATCAAAAGATTCTATCATCAGCAAAATTCTCAATTAGCAAAATATTTTATCATCAGCATGAAACTGATACTAGAGCATCCAATGCAGGCATTCTCTTTGGATTTTAACTTGCGTGCACATATGCGAACACACTCACAGGAGAACTATCATATTTGTCCATTTGAAGATTGTGGAAAACGATATGCACACGAATACAAGTTAAAAGCTCACATAAAGTCCACACATGAGAAGGCAAGTGGTTACATACCATCTCTGGTCATTTTTTTTTGTTTAATTTTTTTTTCTCCTTTTATTGATAATATGGTTTAGATCTTAATAATTAACTGAAGTTTGTATTGGATTAGTAACAGCACTATGAGACACTTGGTTTTTCAGTACATATATTATTGCTATTACCTCTAGTCACACGCCGGAAAATTAAGAACTCTGCCATAATCCATTGATGCACATTGTGCTGCATATTCTTGTAGCATCTACCATTTGAACTTTCTTTTTGGTGATTTCGTCTGTAAGTTGGTGGAAAGCAAGTTATATTTTCAAGTTGTCATTAGTGTTGACAATGTGTGTGATTGCTGTGTTGCAGGGGACTCGTCCCTGGCCTTGGGAGATGCATCCCTCTGTCTGGCTGTCTGGGGAGTTTTTCCCTCTTCTGGGGGTTGCGTCCCCATGTCTTGCTGTCCGTGGGACATTTTCCCCTGTTCTGGGGGGATGCATCCCACATCCCGGGTGAACCAATCCTAAATTCTGATTTGTATGATCTAGTTCCATTCCTGGGATTCTCATTTTAAGGTCTAATTCATGCCCAAAAATCTGATTTAATGCCTGATTTGCATTTTCCATGCCATGTGACATGCTACATGAAGCTGTCCAGTAAACTATCCTAAGACTCTGACCTACATATCTCATCGCCAACTAGCTGATCTAGTCTCCACACAAAGGTCGGATTTGTGTTTTCTATTGTATGGCAACCTGTTACAGAGAGCCAACCCATGTCCCTAGTGCCAAACTATTGACTGTACACCTACTAACTTTCCTTAAGATTCACATTTCACAAACTGTGTACCCTTGCCCCAAGTTTTGGTAAAGCCATATAAATTGTAGAGTGTCAATGTTGAATGGTATAGACTCTATAGAGTTTGGTTTTACAGTTCAGAATCCAGTTGATAAGATTTTGTGTTTTAAGTTTTTATTGTTTTACATAAATTTTAGTTCTATTTTTGTGTTCAAATAGTTTTTTTTATATATTCTATGTATGCACAAACTACATGATGCGCCTCCCCTTCACCCTGATTTAAAAATGGTGTTACCATACCTATGAACCACAGCTATTTAGCATGATTCCTAACACTGGGTACCTCAATGTGACATAAGTGGCTGCCTGGTGTTCTGAACCTGCTGATTTTACTGCATTAGGTAATAGTCATGTTTGTATCATGGTATGAATTCTTCTATTCCCAATGCCCATAGTCACACTTGTATCCACCATGTCCAAGTCCCACTAACGTTCTCTTTTACAAAAAAAATTATACCTCCAGCACCATGTCCCCAAAAACTCCACTTTTACGAAGGAAAAATTATGTGCCACTTTTTCTGTTGTTTCAAAGGTTTTTCACCCTTGCAGGCCCATACCTGCACTGGTGCACACACCCGGCCACATCCATGCAACTTTGGAAATGTTTGAAAACTGCATGTGATGCCACAAAAAATTGTGTTGGTGGTAGTCTGCTGTCATCGTTTCATTTTATACTCGCAGGAAGTTAATGTCTTTTACCAGTGCTCCTGGAAGAGCCTAAAGGTAGCATCTGAAAGAGTAGTTGGTCAAAGCTATCCAGAGGTTGATTACATTTAGTGGTTCTCCTCAAGGTTCCTCTTGTCATGGTTACCATTGTTGCATACAATAGAGGAGGTACCTTCATGATAAGGGAAGATGTATGTTTGTACTAAACCGTTTTGATCAAATTGCTTGGGGTCCTTTTACATTAACTTCCTGGCTGTGTAGGAGTGCAGAGTTCTTTCCATTTAAATAAAGTTCCTGTATATTTGCAACAGATTCCTTAAACTGTTTAAATTTGCCTATCTGTTGAGTTATCGGAGAATCCATCACTTGACTCATGTTTATATAAAAGATATATACCGTTCACTTGGTTTGACCTTTTGACGCACTCTTACTCATCATGGTATTCCAAGAAAATGTACTTTGCTGTTTGAATCCAAGGCAGGAGTGCTGGTGTAAGACAGTGACGTGATTATTTTCTGTTTAGGTTTAGTACGATGTTTTTTGGGTTGATACTTTTTGGAATCAGAAATTTAATGTTGTGCTGGTAATTAACATGTTCTTTCAAATCATGATCGGCTGGGGACTCTTTTATAGCAATTTTGCAAATGCTTTCCCCTTGATAATAGACATTTTGACAGATTCTGTGTTAAAGGGGAAATGCCTTTACTATGTTCATATACAGTTACCCTGCACTTTAATTTCATGTACACTAGGATGAGCTCTCTTTCATAATGGTTCTAGATTATGAAAAATTGCCTTGGCAAATATACAATTTTTGTAATTTGTTGAAATTTTTTATAATAGATGCACTTGATAAATTCGTTCTGGCATGCAGAATTTGGCAAATGCGGTGAAGCTGCCCCCTCAAACGGAAAGGGAGTTTCTTCATGCAAAAGTTCCAACTTCAGTATATGGCTCTGTCCCTTCAGATCGCCCATTTGCCTGTCCTTATGAGGGTTGTGAAAAGTGCTACATACACGAGTACAAATTAAATCTTCATCTCAGAAGAGAACATGCAGGTTATGCTTTTGAAGAAAATGGAAGACATGGAAGTGACAGTGAAGATGAAATGGATCAGGGAAGCGACCAAGATGCAAATGGAAGGAATGCTGGCATCATGACAGGTTCTGGTCGAGGAAGACTTCGGGTTACTTCAAATATGTCTTCTGCAACAAATCTTCATAGAAAGTTTTCAAATGCTGCTGCTGTTGATTTAAATATGAAAACAAGTTCCAGAGCAATTGTGGAATCAAAAGAGCCTGGGAAGGGACATCCTCGAGAAGACAGTGAAGAGACGGAAGAAGACCAGGAAGATACAGATAATGAAGGTTGGGGCCATGGGACAGAAACAGATGATGATGACAATGATGAAGATGACAATGATGATGATGACGACGACGCTGATGAAGAAGAGACAGAGGATGACATGGACTAGGTAATTATTGTAGGTGTAGATAATTGTTACAGGCAAGAATCAAGTCTTGTGCAAAACAAATTTTCTTTTTAAGTGAATACACATTTTGAAATGTCATACAGGAAAGATGTGAAAAATAAGTATTTCAGAGGAATAGGTCATAATTAATCTGTCGACTTTTGCTGATGAGCTGGATCATCAAGTAGGACATCTATGAAGAGATCATTTATGAATGTGATCAGGTGTGCATGGATTGGACTATTAAAGTCAATCAGATTTCTTAGATCATTATCTATTATACTGCCCTGTTATCCTTGAAGCTGACTTAATGCAATTCACTATTCTAATATGTTGGCTCTCATATGAATGAAGTGGTTGCAACTTGCATCTCATTCTGGAAGTGGCATATAGTAAACTATTTGATTTCATGGGAGCTAAGAGGATTGATGGTGATTTCAGTGGCCTATTAAGGAATTATTTTATCTATTCATTTCATGAATATGTTCTACGATACACTTTCACGCCTTTTATGGTCCTTGTCTTCAAGCACATATCAAAAACCATGACAACTGAAGTGGTCTACTATCAGCGAGTTGACTATGCTACTGGTCTAGCACAATGCCATGTGTTACAAATAATTTTTGGATGGAGACATATCCCGAAGCTGTCAAAACATTGCAGACTATCCATTGTCTTTTCTTGTGAGTAACACCAGCTTTGTCTAACTCGTTAATTAGTTTTTTTTTACAAGATGCTTCCTATTATCACTGTGCAACAAGCTTGCCCTTCTCCAATTTGGGGAATATTACAGTGCAATGTAGGCAGATTATGACACTCTTAACGCTTTAGAAAGATCTCTTTGACTAATAAACCATGTGGCTGGGTGTTTATTCTACCAAAGTTACCCAAGACGTGCACATGTTCCTAACTGCTTGAAAGTGTACATGCATGAGCAAGATGTCTCGGTGGGGGTGGGGGAGGTATGATGCACCCAGCTTAAGCCTCCATTAACAATGTTTTGGTGCTTTTGATAGTTTCAAAATAGTTTTGTCCATTCCCTTTATAAAGAAATATTCAGTAGATTTTTTAATTTTGATATATTCAATAAATTTTTAATTTTGTTTGTTTGTTTGTTTCCTTGATTTCTTTACTGCTAATTAGTAAATTTTGCTTAGTTTCTTTAATACGAATAAATAAACATATTAATTAGAAATAATATTATTAAAAGATAAGGACGACCAATATGTGAACTTTACTTTAGATCTGCTCTTATAGGCTTATTATCTTCCTGATATACCACTACTTTTATTAATCAAACTCTAGTCAACATATGGATTTTACTTTAGAATTGCCGATATAGATTTATTATCTTCCTGAGTTAACACTTGTTTCATTAACTAAACTTTAGTCCGTTCTTCAGTTGAAGGTTGGAGTGTTGGTTACTCTTCATTTCGAGGAATAGAAGTACTTTTCAATCTTCTTCTATGGCTGTCTTGACAAGGAAGGAGAAAATGATCCTAAATAAAGTTATTATTAGGAGCAAGGATCTAATAAAGTTATTAGCAGTAAGGGTGGTTGTAGCTTTAAGTTCCATTACTATTCTTTGTGGTTGGTTTTCTTATGACCTGAGGCACCTTTATTAGTCAAACTTGAATCCATTGTTAAGGCGAAGGTTAGGGTGCTGGTTACTCTTCATTGCAAGGAGATAGATTCTTGTCAGACTTATTTTAAGATTATCTTCACGAGGATGGAGTAGGTAATTATTAATAATTATTAGCCATTGATATTTGGACCAAGCATGGTTGTAGCTTTAAGATCCATTGTTACTATTTGATGTTGGTTGTCTTATGATGTTGTATAAAATTCAATGTAAAGCTAAAAGAACATTTATTACTTATCAAATGGTAACAACCTTACTAGATACTAATATTTATCCTAAAATTCAATTCAATGCAGAGCTAAAATAAGATTTTACTGTATTTATCTTTCTTAACATTCAATCAATGCAAAGCTAAAATAACATTGATTACTTATCAAATGGAAACTATCATCAATTTTGTTTTCAAACGCAATGGAATTTTCTATTACTTATCAAATGGAAACTATATTATCTTTCACGACGACACCTCATCATCAATTTTGTTTTCAAACGCAATGGCATTCTCTATCCATTGTGCTTAGTCTTATCTTTTGAGTTAATACCATCATATTGGACTTATACAAATTAGAGCTCAAATTGAGGGTTAGTTATCATCAATTTTGTTTTCAAATGCAATGGCATTCTCTATCCTTTGTGCTTAGTCTTATCTTTTGAGTTAATACCATCATATTGGACTTATACAAATTAGAGCTCAAATTGAGGGTTAGTTATCATCAATTTTGTTTTCAAATGCAATGGCATTCTCTATCCTTTGTGCTTAGTCTTATCTTTTGAGTTAATACCATCATCATATTGGACTTATACAAATTAGAGCTCGAATTGAGGGTGAGTTAAAGTGAGAAGTTATAGGTCTTATACAGATTAGAGCTCAAATTGAGGGTTAGTTAAAGTGAGAAGTTATAGGTGTTAGGGTTAATAGGAGTTAGTGGAATGGGGGCGACAGTCAATAGAGTTTATATGATTGAGGTGTTAACAATTACATAAAGGACTATGAGGTATAGTGGTTAGTGGTTATATGTTGGGAGTAATAAGTTTTAAGGATAAAGGGTTATGAGGGCGAGTGGTTATGGTTAAAAGGGTTAGGTGCCATACTAGATACTAATATTTGTCATAACATTTGTTGTATACATGCAATTATAATGAATAGTCGTGTTATGCATGGTTAATGGCATTATTATAATCAATAGTTGTGATATGAATGGTTAATGGAAATATTATATAATGGTGTATGAGAACTAGGTAGTCTCCTCGGTATCAATAACTTGTTACTCAATCTAGGGTTGAGATATTTAATCAGTAGGTTGCATACGTACATCTTCGACTACTACCTCTGGGTGCAGGTATCCCCATGACAATCTCAGGGAGAATTGAACACCTTGGTCACTAATGAAAACTAGTTCTTCGTAAGTGGATTCAAAACTTTTGGGCACTAGCTTTTAAAGTCTACCATTAAAGACCAAGGCACAAATAAAATGAATACACACACACATTAAAAAAAATGAAGTTTACATCCTAGCTAAGAGACATAAACTTATAATAAATAATAATAATAATAAATGAAGTTTACATCCTAGCTAAGGGACATAAATTGGTGATTCTTCCCGATCATTCGATCATTCAAAGCATTATATCAACATAGCATCTATTTTATTCAATCAATTATATTTACTTGTCTTTAATGGATTTTAACCCGTCACATGACGTGAGGACACATGACACACAATATGTATTCGACATAGAAATGCCGACTTCATAATTAGGACACCCACATAAATTTTAATATTTGTTTTTCCAAAATTTCAAATAAAAAATGAAAAAATGAAATATAGATCAAGGGAATTAGAATGTTAACAATATATTGAAAAACGAATACACATAAATAGATGTTTAGAAGTTAGAAGTGAGAACCACAAATTGTAGTTTTCTCATTGATACGTAATCAAAATTTATTGCATAGATTATATATACTAAATCAATAACCATAGTATGATACTGTAGGCGGAAATGCCAATGGTAAATATAAAATAACCATAGGATAGATACTAGAACCATAGATGGAAGGATTTCATAGTTCAAACTAATGAGTCATCAATGATATTCCATGAAATCATCATCATCATCATCAAGATCACCACCATTGCCACTGCTAACCTTTCCATCAATATTCAATTTAGGATTTGCATTGGTTGGCGCGAATGATGATCCCTTGAGAGGATCGCCATCATCAAAAGTAATCGGCTCTAGCATTGGGTCATTAAGATTCAAGTTGGCTAATTCCAACTCAAAGCTGCTGTTCAAATCTATATCATTAGGAAATACATCCCACATTTGTCTTTCCCTTTACAACTCATTTCTCTTCCTGTAAGGAAGAGGTTGGAGTGCACATAGACATGTCTCTGCTTTGGACTGCTCAAGCTTGCTCTTCTTCAAAGTGTGCAAATCCCCAAATGTGCTCCAATTCCTAACAAGGGGATGGAGTAACTTGGGAGAGGAGCCTCATGGCTAAATCCTGTAGAATAGGGCTTGATGCCCCATGAGTTTCCCACCAATCATAGGGCTTCTTAAGCCCCTTGCCTTTGAGCACATCATATGCTTCAAATCTTCCAGTGCCAGTGAAGCCCTCCACCTCATCAAGGGATGCTCTATCATGATATATCTTGTTAAATGCTCTTTTCCTCCCCTCTGAAATCTCTTTGTCCTTGAGAGAAGGGTATCTACGTGAAGACCTACCACTAAGCCACTCTAGATTATAATACTTGGGATTTAATGAGTGAGCCAAGCAATGCAAATGTGTGCAATTCTTATCCCACATAGCGATGAGAATACCTTGTATGGTAGTGAAAAGAATCTTTGTTGATCTCTCATACTTGGGGCATTGATTCTGTCCTACCAAAACCTCTCCTACCATCTCCCAACAAACATCATCGAGCATTGTATCCTTTAACTATTTTGAAGCAATTTGATCTTTCTCTAGAAAGGCTAAAACTCTATAATAACCATGCCCCCAAGAGCGGTCTTGACATCCCTCAACCTCTTTAGCATGATGAACGAGAAGGAAAATCGAGCATATGCAATCTTTAACAATGATAGATTTGTGTACTCTTTATAGACTGTGAGGACATTGGTATGGTTTTTGTACAAAATTGAGGATATAGCATGCATCATCAATGAGAGTTCCCATTTATGTACTCTATATAGATTGTGAGGGCATTTGTACGATTTTACACAATTGTGGATATGGTGTACACCATCAATGAGAGTTCCCATCCATGCCACATCTGAAGTAATATATTTAAGTGCTAAATTCAATGAATAAACAATGCAAGATGTCCAAAATATTTGTGGATATTTACCTTCCGCAATCATGCCAACAACTTTACAAACAAGTGCATTATCTATAATAATTTGCACACAAGAATCAAAACCTACCTCTTCAATGAATTTAATGAACAACTCACACATATATCGTGCATCCTTGTATTGTCCAAAAGCATCCACCACTTTCAAGAAGATTGGCATGTTCCTGGATGCCACCATGAAATTGATGAGTGAATGGTGCGCTGCATTCACCCATCCATTAGAAACTATACTAACATTGGACGAGGGCCATGATGCCTTAATAGGTGCTAGGATTTTTCACCTCCTTTTCCTTAAACAACAATGTTGGTCTAAGCTCGACACATCTCAATAAACAAAGGAGATCATGCAACAAATGAAATGAAGTTGAGATAGAGAAAGGACCCAATGGTAAGATCAACCTCTTCTTGTTGTTCTTGTTGAAAGATCCTTTTCATTGGATTGCCACCGAGAGTTGGCCTTTTTTGTGCTGGCTTAATTCGAATCCCACTCCCACACTTGTTGGATGGTTTTCTCAAGAATGGATGAGGATCCTCATTTTTGTGTCTCTTAGTTGTTGTTGCCACATTCCCCAAGCCAATAACATATTGTCTTGACATTATTTTTCATTGGACAACACTTGTTGATTTACATGCTCCAAGTCCATACTTACGGCATAACAAAAGGCCCTTAACTCGGTAGTAGGTGCTCTTGTATTCAACATGGTAGTAATTGCATGTCCAAACAATATATCCTTCCCCACCAAACTTTGCCTCGGGCCCTTGTTTTCTTGTTACATACTTCCACAATGTTTTTTTTCTTTCTTGAGCTTACTATTTAACTACCATGTTATTTGTAGCAATTTCAATTGCACCTACAACTCCTCTTTATTTTGCCCCGCGAGCTTGTATCATGTTGGTAACTAGTCTCATACTATACTTAGCTTTGTCACTACAACTACAACCGAATATTAATCTTTATCGTTACTTTTTGTTAACTTGCTAAGAAAGCCACATATGGAGTAATACCAAAGAGATAAAAACTTGGAGGAGGGGGTACAACACCATCACTAACATTCTTGCCTTTCTTTTGAGCTTTAATGACTGTCCTTGACGATTGAGCCATGATTTATGTGGTATGAGTGAAGAATAACAATGTTGTAGGAAAAATGACAAATTTGGTTAGCTAGGATGCCTTCGAATCTCTCCAAATGTTTTCCAAATTCATTGTTTATCCTTTACCTACACAATACTTGAGAGTTAGAAAAATTTGGATGGCTGAAAGTAAAATGAATGAGGACAGGAACGGTCTTTAAATGTCCCTTGCGCCTTTTTTTGGGTCGTACGTGTCCAAGACGCTGGGACACATCTAGGGCATGTGTCTGACACGTCCTTGTGTGTTACATGTCAGATACATGTCCTAGTGTGTTACATGTTAAACACCTAGTATAGGGACACATCCCCTAAAGGGACGTGTTTGGCTTTCTAGATTTTAACTTATTGTATTTTTAAGATCAAGCCTGATTTAATGATTGACCAAAGGATCAAACAATTAGAGAAATTGCTTTAAGTATTAAAACCCTTTAGCGTTGTGAACTTTTAAAGATAATTCTTGAATTCAAATGTAATACATGAAAGTTGTTGAAGGTTCAACAAGGTTACAACACATATAAATTTTCTTTTGAGTGACTTTTGACCGATCAACCTACATACACCCACCCACTTCTCATCCACTAACCATTTTACCATATAAATTTTCTTTTGAGTGACTTTTTGACCAATCAATCTACATACACCCACCCCCTTCTCTATCCACCAACCATTGCATGTATACACACTTCTCATCCACTAACCATTTTACCATATAAATTTTCTTTTGAGTGACTTTTTGACCAATCAATCTACATACACGCACCCCCTTCTCTATCCACCAACCATTGCATGTATACACATGTGTGGTATAATGATGCCCAAAGTTGGCTAATTAGTTTTACCACATTAGGAAGTCGATGGCATAATGATTTCTATGTTAACTTGTCTAAACGAGACCAACTTGCACCTTGTACCATATCCATATGCATACATGGATTGGCAGGAGGACACAATTTTTCCTCTTTTAGACGACGAGTGATTTGATGAGAGGTTAATATAATCATCATTTACTTTTAGTTAATATAATTTAATTTCTATTTAATGTGTGTTTTTAATAAGATTATGTAAATATAATAATAAGTGTGGTTGATTACTTTGCATATGTTAGTCCAATTTGGGATGTGGCATCATTGAACCCAACCAATCCAATTCATAAGCTAAACAATCCTTCTTCCTAGCATGGACCCTAATGATGCGATATGGGCCCTACTAATTGATATTGAGAGAGGGTAGCTATTGCCTTGTGGTTTTTGATGCATGATTTTGGTGTTGAACTAACATGACCAATAGAAGCGATTTGATGATAAAACCAATTCATTTTCGTTGATATTCCATGAGATAAACGACTATTTGCTTATATCCGCGTGGTGCCTAAGGCATTGTGACATGCCTAGGGTAGAAAACACATTAGACATCATGATTGACAAGAGGTTGTACCTACTCTACTTGGATGGTGTTAAGGCTGGAGATGGTGCTAAGAGTGGAGACAATACCTTGATATGTTACAGTGAGAAGGGTGATGGAAATGCCTTGATACTTTTGATGGTGACCTAAGCGATAATATTTTATTAAAAAAATATTTTGAAGGATACACATCACAACTTATAGGCATCCATTGGGTTTGCTTGGATAATACCAAATTTGAAATGCTTGAAAAGGGGGCATCAATTACAAAATTGGGGCTAATTTGCAAATTAGGCCAACCACTTGAAATTGCTTTGGTTTTTTTGAAAATGGGGCTTTGATTGCAAAATTGTGTATGATTTGAAAATTAGGCATTTGAAACAATACAATTCAAAAATTAGGCCCAAATAATGAATTGAGAGTCAAATTCAAACAAAAATAGGAGAAAGATGTACGATCAAGAGATTGATCCCAATTTGACAATTGGAAATAAAAAATTGAAAGGGTGATAAATGAAATGAAAATGGGGCTTGATTAAGAAATCTCACTTGATTTAGTAATAAGGAAGAAACATAGTTTGAATGGGAAAAAGAGGTTCAGTCAAAAGATCGAACATGACTAAATGATCAACCAAAGGATCAAACAATTAGAGAAATTCCTTAAATATGAAAACCCTCGGAGTGTTAAGAAATTTTAAAGATAATCATTGAATTCAAATGTAATCCATGGAAGTTGTTGAGGGTTCAACAAGGTTACAACACATTGAACCTGGCTAACTTTTTCGGAGGTCCAAGGAAAGTCATATTCTCATATAAGTTTTCTTTTGAGCAACTTTTGACCAATCAACCTACATAAACCCACCTCCTTCTCTATCCACCAACCATTGCATGTATGCACACATGTGGTATGATGATGCACAAAGATGGCTAATTAGTTGTACCATGTTAGGAAGCCAATGGCATAATGATTTCTATGTTAATTTGTCTAAATGAGACCAACTTGCACCTTGCACCTTGCACCATATCCATATCCATACATGGATTTGCAGGAGAGCACCTTTTCTTCATTTTCCGATCATGAGTGATTTGATGAGAGGCTAATATAATCATGTTACTTCTAGTTAATATAATTTAATTTCTACCATATTTAATGTGTGTTTTTAATAAGATTACGTGAATAGAATAATCAATGCGGTCGATTACTTTGCATATGTTAGTCCAATTTGGGACATTGCATTATAGAACCTAGCCAATCCAATTCACAAGCTTAACCATCCTTCTACCTAGCATGGACCCTAATGATGCCATATGGGCCCTACTAATTGATATTGAGAGAGGGTAGCTATTGCCTTATGGGTTTTGCTGCATGATTTTGATGTTGAACCAACATGACCAATAAAAGCGATTTGATGATAACACCACTTTATTTTCATAATATTCCATGAGATATAATACTATTTGTGCATATTCTTGTGGTGCCTAAGGCATTGTGACACGTCTAAGGTAGGAAACACATTAGACATCAAGATTGAAAAGGGTTGCACTTCTCTGCTTGGATGGTTTTAAGGATGGTTTTAAGGTTGGGGTTAGTGGTGCTTAGAGTGGAGACAATATCTTGATAGGTTATGGTGACGAGGGTGATGACAATGGCTTGATAGGTGACGATGTTAAGGGTATTGGCTACTATTGGTATTTCTAGGCTTAACAATGTTCTTAGCATTAGTGGTGCTCTACATAGCACTAGTGGTGGAACTCCTAGTATAGAGACTTCATATGGATACTATTGTATTATGCCTACACTACACTATTTGACTTATAGTGATATTTTATGAATGTACATTTTTTTACTTAATAAAATGTGCATTTGACATCATGATTACTTGTGATATATTGGTTTCATTTTGTTGCATTGCATGCTAATTTGATATATATCATGATATTTTATTACATTTCTTACCTTATACATATCTTTAATTTGTAACATTACATATAGACTTGATATATATGGTGATATTTTATCACATCGTTTATTTGAGATATGGTCAATTTATTTTTTCACATTGCTTGATTCTAATTAATTTTTGTTTTTAATTTGTTTTATGGAAAAATTGCAATTTTATTTAATAAAAAGAAAAATTAATTCTTCATATGCTTTGTTTCATGTCTTGTGTCCTCCATCAGGATTCCAATATTATATTTAGAAAGGGATCAATACCATCAAATAGCAATGTTCTTAATCCAACATCAAGGAAAGTTTTAGGGGTGACTTTTTAGCCCCAACGCTAATTTTTGAGTTTTTTTTTTAAAAATATTCATCATTTTCCGGTTTTTTCTAACATGATTCACCCAAATTCCATAGGATTAAAATTTCTACTCTAAAAATCTCCAAAATTGTCCAAAAACTATATAAAACTCTTGAAATTTAAATATTTTTTAAAAAATATCGCCACTTTTTATGTTTGGAAATTTGATAATTAGTAAGAACTGCCAAGATTTCAACACTTTAAGAAAATTATGAATCCTTAAAATTTTCATTGTCTAACATGCACTTTCCTTTTTCAAATTTGATTTTTATCTATCCCATAGAGGAGCTCCACAGTAACCACTTGTAGTTCAAATTTATATATTTATAATGTTTCAATCAAAGATTGCACCATATCAAATTCTAGAATTTTAGATTCATGTGATCTCTTCATTCCTCTTGTTGGACCTTATTTTACAACCATCTTAAGAGAAAAGAGATCCCCTTCATTCATTATGTTTTAGGTTGTTGTGCCTTTGCAACCCTTTATGCTTTAAAAACATTTTTCACAGTGGGGCCTTGATGTAATAGGATAAATAAACCCACATTCCTTCATAAGGCATAATAAGTATGCGCTGATGTATTTATAATGTTTCAATCAAAGATTGCACCATATCAAATTCTAGAATTTTAGATTCATGTGATCTCTTCATTCCTCTTGTTGGACCTTATTTTACAACCATCTTAAGAGAAGAGAGATCCCCTTCATTCATTATGTTTTAGGTTGTGCCTTTGCAACCCTTTATGCTTTAAAAACATTTTTCATTGTGGGGCCTTGATGTAATAGGATAAATAAACGCACATTCCTTCATAAGGCATAAGTATGCGCTGATGTGTTCAGTCATGTATCCTTTCTTCACCCGGGGAAGAAAATACTTGGATTTACGTATTTCGGGTCGATTAATGTTAGTTCACTCTCATCGAGTAACTAACGTCTTATACTTTTTTCCCCGCCAAAGAAAGCCTCGTCCTTATAGGGGGACGAGAGGCACATAAAGCAATTGAAGAAGGTAGGTCCTTTTTGCAGGGTTCTATCCAGATGGCTTTATGGACTTGGGGAGATCGATATTGTATATAATTGTATTTGGCTCTGCTTGATGGAATAAATTCGAATCTTATTCGAGCATGGATAATAAATATGTCACCGTTGACACAATCTTGTGGATTAGATCTAGAAATCCACCTCCCACCAACTTAGGATTTAAAACATCCCTATTTTATAAAGGAATGAGAGTGCAGGGTAGGGTAAGGCTCTCGTCGAAGAGAGATCCCCTTCATTCATTATGTTTTCATAACCCTTCAGTTGTTGTCTTGTTTCTACATTATTTTTAATTAATTCTAAAATAAAATTTATCTTCCAAAATACCAATAGGCTACATAAAATTGTCTTGTTTCTACATTATTTTTAATTAATTCTAAAATAAAATTTATCTTCCAAAATACTAATAGGTTACATAAAATACATAAAGTTAAGGTACACTTAATTTTTTGCATTGGTAATTACATTACATTTCATTTAGTTATCCAAGGTCATATATCGATGAACAAAAGTTAATGACTATGTAATGTACTTAACTAAAACTCCATTCCTATATGCATTAATGTTTATATTTATTCACGTTTGAGACAAGTGAATACATGATACTTATAACTAAAATATAATGGATTATGGAATGAAATCTTTGATTCGTCAACATAGGTAAATGAGTGTGTAAAATTTAATGAATACGTAATGTATTTAACTAAAAATCCATTCCTATATGCATTAATGTTTATATTTATTTATGTTTGAGACAAGTGAATATATAATAATTTTAATTCAATTTCTTTTTCTTTTCACGTGTAATTTTATTTTATCTTCCGAGAACAAAATTATATTTTAAAAATATTCACTTGTTTGACAAGTGTAATGTTGATAGACAACACAGTTTTTGACTAAAAATAAGTCTCCTACATATCATGTAGGTTTTAGCTTTTTACAGTATTATATAAATCAGATATCTGTCAATGTTTACAGACAGGAGAATACCGAGCATAATTTACAAAAATAACCTTCATATAGAGATATCCGTAACAGTGAATACAACCGTCCAAAAACATAAGAGAAAACAGTAGTGTATAGAACCAAAAAACAACGATCAAGGAGGCATGACATCTCCATCAACAAAGGGACGATGATAGAATTCCTGTTCATCCCCATCTTTAAATTATTTTATCTTCCATATACCCAACACTAGTTGTAGCCCCGCCTTCGATGCCCTGTCCGCTTCCTGGTTATTTTCCTGTAAACATGAGTGCAAGCAAACGAATCAAATGTGTTCAAAAACGTCCGAATGGAGTTCAAGATGTTTGAGAGCCTTAGATTTTGACAAATTTGTGTGCATGTAATCCAATTTACCACATTCAGAGAGTCCCCAAATACATAAATGTTTCTGCATCCCTTCTCAATAACAAAAATAACAAGGAACTTTAAGCTTAGGAATTCAACAAAATTGTTGCTTCCAGCCCTGAGACCCAGAGACATCTTGAAAAAGTGGTTTTCAGTAAGATACAGAATAGCCCCACCCCCGCAATTATTATGATGTGAGGCTCCATCAAAGAACCTCCACGGATGGGACCTGTCAATGACCACCGGCTGAACATCCCACACCCTGTGAGAACCCGACTTAGAGAGGAAAGAAGGAAAAATACCTCAGCTTGTAGTTGCAGTGAGAACATGTGAGCAAAACTTATCATTAAAAATGAGCTGGTTACGGGCTAACCAAACCCCCTAAATCACCAAAGGAAGAGCTCGAAAGGTTTTGAGCAGGGGGTCATTATACCTTGTTCTCCACGCAGAAACTAATGATACCCCCTCCCATCGACACTTCCCATTGATCAGTCGAGAGCATTCCACCCAAACAACAGTGATATAAGGACAATGTAAAAAAAGGTGACAAACAGTTTCCCCATTCGACTTGCACAAAACACACTACCCCGACCCCTGTTTATTCCTTTTTTGGAGAAAATCCCAGGTTGGGACTTTGTTCTCCAGAACACACCACATAAACAGTCGTGACTTAGGAGGGCTCTTAACTTTCCACAACGATTTCCACCACCAGACCTGAGCACCTTGGTCAAGTTCTTCAGTACTCCTCAAATAACCGCCTTTGGGAGTATACACCCCTGTTGGATTAGCATCCCAAACTAGCTCATCGACATTATCATCAAGACAAATATGATCATGGTTAAGGATCCTAATAAACCTGGAGAGCACAAGTTCCACATCCTCAGGAAAGCCAAAATAACTAGCCGGTCGCCAATCTTGATAACCTGGGATAGTCTCCACATGATCAGCAAGATGATAAAGGTACACCAATCCATACTATCGCATAGTCTCCATCGTCCCTTCAGGTAGCAAATGGTGGTTTTCACAACCCACCCATGGATCCTGACCAATCCGAACCTGTCGTCCATTGCCAATATTCCAGACCAGGTCTTTCTCAATGATATCAAAGGACGAAACGACTGCTTTCCAAATTACAGATCCACCTGAATGAGACCTCACTGGACTCCTGATCCAGTGTTCGAGCGAGTTGGGAGCAATATATTTGTGGAACATCACTTGAGCCCATAAACCTCCACTCTTGATCAGTCACCAAACGCCTTATGCAGCCAACACCTTGGAGAAGAAACAAATATTCTTCAGACCCCATCCCCCCAAAGCTTTAGGAATAACAATCTTATCCCAACGCACCCAGGGAGAAACAAAAGTGTCCTCTTTTCCACTCCAAATAAAATGGGCACATAATCATCTTATAGCTTCCAGAATTCCTCTGGGGATCCACGACAACGACATCCAATACACAGGGATTGCTTCCAGAACCGACTTGACCAGAACCAGTCTCCCCTTCCTAGAAAGCCACCTGTGACTCCAACATTTCAGCCTCTTCTCCAGCTTCTCAATCAACCACTTCCAGTCCATAGTTCTATAATCATTGGTTTTCAGGTTGAAACCCAAATATTTCAACCCTTCCTGCAATGTTAAGTGGGTAAAAGGAAAAAACCTGATAAAGGCTGCCATCTCCGCATCACTGAGTAAGTTTGTAGAAAGAGTGGATTTATCGGAGTTTATTTCCATCCCAGTTTCCCTGGAGAAAAGCTCCAAGACATCCCTAAGTTGTAGTGCATCCCTTTCTGATCCCGAACAAAAGATAAGAACATCATCCACAAACAGTAAATGAGTAATATGGAGATCTTGAGCAATCAGAATTCCCCAAAAGGCACCACGCCTCCTGGCATCCAAAATAACACGGCTTAGGCCTTCAGCCACTAACAGAAATAACAGAGGGGATGGCGGGCATCCCTGCCTGAGGCCACGTCCCGAGTGAAAAAATGGAGAAGCAACTCCATTGATAAGCACCGAAAAGGAAATAGTAGATATACAACTCATAATCCATTTGATAAAACCAATGTCAAAACCGAGATGTGTAAGCAACATCCTTAAGAAGAGACAACTTAATTTATCGTAGGCCTTGGACAAGTCAATTTTTAGAACAACCCCTTTCAGCTTCTTTGTTTTAATACTGTGCAAGCCTTCCTGAGCCACCCCAATGACCTCATGAATCTGACGGCCTTCCAGAAAGTCGAACTGCTTAAAGGTTTTCTTTTGGAGGCTAGGAGATGTTATAAAGTATTTAAGAGGGGGTCCACCTATGCCAACACTCAAACGTAAGGTGACTTTTAAGTCTTAAGCTTAAACCCCGTCAAGATGTGGTAATAAGATACTAACTAGTCCTATAATTAAAAATCCTTCCAAACAACCAAGTTTTACCTACCAATAAAGGAGCCACAGGTGAAAACCCTCACCTGCTTACTGACAACAATAACATGCCCTATTGGTACGTATGTGGTCCTATCCTCTACCACATGGCGGTTTCCTGGCCCTTTAAATGTTCCAAAGGTCACCTGTAAAAAAATCTCTCTACATATCCGTCCTTTCACAAGAACCTCCGCCTTGAAGTTGACAAGAGAGTCTTTTGCACATCTCTAAGGTGGATCCGAAGAAACTATGGAGGTAGATTCTAAGTTGTAGAACTAATGAAAACAATTTGCTTCCCTTGAGGGACTAGAATTTCTAGCTTAAAAAGCTTTACCGATCCCCTAAAGTCATGGAAAACATTCAAACCTTTTCTACAGAGGAAGAAGTTCTCTTTAGAAGACATGGAGTTTGGGTTTAAGTGACTCGCAAAATGGAAAGCTAAGGACATTAAAGGAAATCATGAAGAAATCTTAAAAATCGGTGGACCCATCCTTATCCCTCACATCCATAGGCTCTTCAATTTAGCAATCAAGCATGGTTTCCCTAACCCTGGACATAAAGCCTCACTATTCCTATTTTTAAAAGTGGAGATAAAAAGAGTCCATCTAAAGATAGGACCGTTATGATAAGCTCTATTTTAGCCAAAGTATATGGAATTATTGTAGATAAGAAGATCAACATATGGCTAGAAAGTAACGGAAAAAGAGCTTTAAAGGCTAGTCATGATTTTAGGGCTATCATTCAATTGTGCAACACCTTGTTACTCTTAGGGTCATTGCCAATGAATGTCATAATAATAAAACTAATCTTCTGTGTTGCTTTGTTGAATTAAAAATAATTTGACACAGTGCCCGTAACTAACCTATGTAATAGATTAGAAGAGCTAAAAGTCCCTTTTGAGTTGAGAGCTACTACGATAAGGCTGTACCTGAAAGTTATTTCCAACTTTAAGAACTTAGAGTGATGGTTAGAATAAATTAATTGTAATATATGAGTCAAGCAAGGTTGTCCCCTATCCCCTACTATCTTTGGTATTTACATCGACAAGCTAGAGGGTTGTTTGGAAAAAGCAGGTTGTGCTGGCATGATTTTGGATGGTATAGTCATCATCTTTCTATATGATGATGATATTGTTCTTATGGTGAGAAGTTTCTATGATCTCAACAAGCAACTAAAAATTCTCAAGGATTTTTCTCTAATATGGGTATGACTATTAACACTAACAAAACAAAGGTTATGATAATCAAATCCCAAAATATCACTTATGATAATTTCATGCATGACAACAACAACTTGGAGGAAGTGAATTCATATAAATATATCGAAATTGATCTTCATCATAAGCTTAAATGGAACTATAACATTGAGAAAATGATTAATGGAGGGTGGAAAGCTTATTATGGGGTTGAAAAAAATTGTAAATTAATAAAACTTTGACTTTGGGATAGGAAGAAACTCCTCTTTGAGACTCTTGTCACTCTTGTTATCTTATATGGTTGTGAAGTTTGGGGTTGTAGTATATCTACATAATCATAAAACAAATCCAAAATCACTTTATAACATATAATCTCAAAATTAAAGGCAATACACCCTATCCTATCCTCCTCATAAAAGCAAGCCTCTCTCCCTGATTGAGAATATGGCTATACACCCTATCCTATCCTCCTCATAAAAGCAAGCCTCTCTCCCTGATTGGGAAAGCTTATTATGGGGTTGAAAACAATTGTAAATTAATAAAACTCTGACTTTGGGATAGGAAGAAACTCCTCTTTGAGACTCTTGTCACTCTTGTTATCTTATATGGTTGTGAAGTTTGGGGTTGTAGTATATCTACATAATCATAAAACAAATCCAAAATCACTTTATAACATATAATCTCAAAATTAAAGGCAATACACCCTATCCTATCCTCCTCATAAAAACCAGCCTCTCTCCCTGATTGAGAATATGGCTATGGCCAAATACCTAATGTACCAAGAACATGATAAACAACATGGGAGACAAGAGGATTCCTAATTTTTCTTCATACTCTAGTCAAAACCACCTACGAATTAAGTGAGGTTGGCATAAAGATGCCAATTCTTGGCTAAATCATTGGGGAGTTGAGGAAGAGATCACTCTGCATAATAGAGATAATATTAAAAATAATATTACACCTAAATTTAAGGATAAGATGTGGTGTTATAAGGAGTTACAGGATAAGATAATTTAAGATACTATAAGGAGGTGATCAACCCTAATCTAGAATATCAAAATTTTCTCTTTGTTTTAACTAGTATAAAGAAGAAAATCAACATTGCTAAAATAACAACAAACTCTCATGAGCTCCATAGTGAAACATAGTGCTAGATAATGCCTAAAATGCCATGGGATGAAAGAATTTGTCATCTTTGTGAAACAAAGAGGGTTGAAGACGAAAATCACTTTCTCATAGAATGAACTGTGTACACCCACATTAAAACACATTTTCAAAATATTTGCTACAATACTAACCTTCCTAATATTCTAACTCATCACAACTATGGGGATTTATGAATACTTCTCTTAAATCTTTTCAAGCATAGAAATAAAATTCTAAAGAAAACCACTAGACTCTTTACCTTTCAAAGATGCTATAAACTAAATTTATTCCCAGTGGACATTAATAACTATCATCATCATCATAATCAATAATATATTATTATTATTATTATATATTTAAGTATAAACACAACAAAATTTGAACCCAAAATCCGACGAATTCCGACAAAATTGACTGTGTTGTCGGATTTCACCTTTAAAATTATGAATTTTGATCAATTTATTTTAATTGATACCTGGCATTGTCGAATATCCGACGCCTATCGTTTCTCCGACGACACTCGTTGGATATCCGGCGAGTGTTGTGGGAGAACCGACATATAGGTTATAACAGTAACTATGATAATATCGTCGGAGATCCGACGAACTTTAAATTTTAGAAACAATAAATTATGGAAACATTCCGACATGCTGGCTATACAAGCAACGATTTGTAGAAATTATATTCTTCGCATGAACCGCTTTCCGTAAAAGAATACACAATTATTTCAATTTGTTTTTGTGATTAAAAATAGTGAAGTGTGGAGCTTGATTTTTTAAGATCGATAATCTTCATTCAATCTCTTTATGAGAAAATGTCAAATAACAATATTCCTGATCCAGACGAACAAAATCGATAATTGCTTGCTAGATTGTGGGATGGACTGAAAAGAAAGGGTGATGGGAAATGTTATTGTCCTTGTAGTCAATGCAGGGGATTTAAAAGGAGAAGAATAAAGATAACAACAACCATAAAACATTGTAGGGAACATGGATACGGTGAGGGGGGACATGAATATCATCCATTTGTAAGTTTTGCATTATATATGTCTTTATATTGATTGTTTTGTAAATGTGTGTATTATTTTAATATTTTTTATATTAACTAATATCTATTGATGGTTTCATGTAATTATAAAGGAAATACCTCCTACGGCATATCGCCCAGAGGACGTGCTTTTTGAAAAAGTACCAGAGGAACATGGAGTTATGAATAATGGAGAACAAGTTAATGATCATATTGAAGAAGATTATCATATTGATAACATAGTTGAAGATGATGGTACAAATACATTGATCCATGATACATTTAATGTTAGAATGGATGATGATGATGATGATCATGAAAATGATGACTTTGATGATGTTCATGATTTGCCTCTTCTTGAGAAGGCATACAAACCCCTTTATGAGGGCTCCAACACAAATCTTCTCTCTGCTATATTGTTGATAATGAACTTGAATGTTATGAATGGTCTTTCAAACACATCAGTCACATGGATGTTAAGGTATGTAATATATTGCATCACATATATATGATCGCGCTAAAGGTTATCAATGTTCGTCTAATAATTATTGTTAATTCATAATTAAAATTAATACAGATGGAATGTGTTGCATTAATATTATTTATATATTATATTAACTAGTTTTTTTATTTTAATTTGTTGTAGCTTGATAGTTGAATTTTTGTTAACACAGTCAAATATTTTACCTCGCACATATCGATATTTATCTGCCATCATGAAAGAAATTAGAATGCAGTATGAAGCAATTGATGCATGCCCTGATGACCATGTTATATATTATAATTAGCATGAATTTGAAATGGAATGTATGGAATGTCATATCAGTAGATATCGAACAGATCAAGTAACAAAAAAGGTGCCTCGTGTAATAAACACACATCCACCGGTAATCCACATACTCAAAATTTTTGAATTTTTGAATTTCATTTTTCAGTATTCACTTCCTATGCTTCAGTCCTACAACAAGTGATTGTCTTCTATCCAACACTCTGTTATCTTATATAATTGTTTATCAAACTTCTGGTTTTCTTTTAATTATAACGCACATAAAAAACCTTTTCCAGTGTCCTTAACCTTTGAGAAGAGTAACAAGATGGGTATCCTTAGCAAAATTTGCTAACAATTATTTACATGTGTAATTTGCAAGTTCCAAAGGTTTTCGATCCTAGCCTCTCCTTTAATATTACAGTAAGACTTAAGTTCAACCCTTGTAGTTATTCATGAATATTTTAAATGCAAAGGAAAGGATTCTGACTAAGTCCTATACATTGTACATGTACTACATATTTCCAAGATAAATTATTCCTACCAAAACCCCAACACCTAACTTCTAGCTAGGAGATGTTATAAAGTACTTAAGATGGGCGCCACCTATGCCAACACTCAAACATAAGGTGACTTTTAAGTCTTAAGCTTAAACCCTGCCAAGATGTGGTAATAAGATACTACCTAGTCCTATAATTAAAAATCCTTCCAAACAACCAAGTTTTACCTACCAATAAAGGAGCCACAGGTGAAAACCCTCACCCGCTTCCTGACAGCAATAACATGCCCTACTGGTATGTACGTGGTCCTATCCTTTGCCACATGGCGGTTTCCTGGCCCTTTAAATGTTCCAAAGGTCACTTGTAATAAAATCTCTCTACCTATCCGTCCTTTCACCAGAACCTCCGCCGTGAAGTTGAAATGACTCCATGTTACAGACCATTATGCATTGTCAAAAGTAAAGTTCGAAGGCCCTCCCTACTCATTCTTTCCATCCACGTCGAGCTCTGCTCTGGGCTTCCAAACTATACGCGTGTGAGAAGATAATCCCATAGACCATGCATTGGTTTTGTAAGAGAAATGAGGGACCAGACCCGAACAAGCGATCTTCTGGTCGAGAGGATTCCGGAACGCGGTCGAGAACCTCAGGTAAGATTGTTTCAAGTTTGCTTTACTTTCATTTTACTTATTGTTAACTTGCAGAAGATTCTATTCTAAAAAGTGCTTCTTTATGATGACATATACTAATTCCGGCTTCCAACCAAGGTTCACCAGTGAAATCATCTATGGGAACGGTAAGTGATATGCCAACCTTAAACCATATCAATGGTCAAGGTTCACGAAGAGGGGGATCTATTTGTAGATGTTGAAGAGTTTTCTTTTCTTCGGATTCTTCCAGCGTTACCCTTCCGATCAATGGTATATTTTTGGGGTTACAAACATGTTTCCTCAGGTCGTCCTCGACTTAGCGTTAATAATCCCCATGGGGTAAATTTTGTGGAAATCTACTCTGTAAATAATCAAATTTTAAGGATTCTGTGTAAGGCCATACTTTTAAGGGTTACTCTAATGATTTCAGATTCAATCAAATTTTGAGACAACTTGGTTAAAGATATATCTTAAGGGTTGTTTGTTAACGTTGCATTTTGCAAAAATAATTTCCTTAAATTTTTTATGCATTTTCTTTAAAACAAATTCCTTAACGGTATGTTATTTGGGCCGACTCCCGACCAGAATTTTAAGAAGGATAAAATATATGAATATGGTAATTCTGTCGATATTACCCATCTGATAACGGACTTTGCATTTTATTTTAGCGAGGATAAATGAAGCTAGTACTGGTTTAGACCCAACTGTATTGCTTATTTGTCTTCATGGTATTGGTATACGAAATTTATATAAAATAAAATTTTTCTTTATTTTCACTTGTATGATTAGGCGTAGGGTTTCCTTCAACCAATTTTTACCGTTGATTTCTAATCCAATATTCTAGAAGAACTTTTGAATGAACTGTGAGACATACACGCCTCTGTCATATGCCTCTGTTATACATTGCATGTAAGTTTTAACAACATTATAGGTATATATAACAGGTGAAGACTCAATCTTTCCAGTGAGGTTTATCATAATTATTTTACTAATACGAACCTTGAATCAAGATAAACTTGCATTGGTCCAAATTTGGATAGTTCACTAAAAGGAAAAAAAAATAGATAGTATGTTTCACAATAAAATTTACTTTTCTGAATTTAATTCTTTGTCGAATATAGGCCGACTTAAGCAATTTTATTGGAAACCTTTTGACTAGAAAAAGATGTTGTAAATCAGGTTTTTCCATTATTATTATCTTGATAAAACTGGGTTCAAAGTTCTCATTTTTTGAAGGTAGAAAATATCCATGATTATAGTGATAAGAGTTTAAATGACTGAGTTTCCTTATCAATATATTTTCCTTCTATTTATCCATGATTACAACTTGCGACTATTTCTTTGAAATAAGAATTGAGAGCAGAATCTGGTTATTATCCTGATCCGAATGAAAGGAAAGTTAATAAGGCATATTAACCATCTAGAGTTTAAAAAATATCTTTGGAAGGCTTATTCTAAGCTCTTATGATACATTAACAAGTGGATATGTCAAATGGTCTTGCTACCATTCTTTAACCACAATCTTAACTCAAAAGAAATGATCATACTAGAATATTCCACAATGATTTCATACGGGGATAGAACATAAAACCTTATTCATAATCTAATTCTGAAGATTCAAAAGACTACTTAATGATTCATACTTCGATTCACATTTACCCTCATACACAGGGAAAAAAGAACAATAGATCATAAGTAAATTTTAATAGTCACAATCAATCTGTAGAACTTGTTCATAATTACTCTTCTGCCGAATAAGGTAGACACAACCACGCTCCTCCCAACCTTAGATTCAGAGCTGCCGCCGACACACTCTAATCACCCCGAGCCAAATCCTGCAATCCTAAGAGTGGTAGCCGGTTAACCTTGTCAAAATATTTTTCATCCAACAATCACGTGTTATTTCATAACTAGGAGATCTCCTCCTCGACATAGTAGGTAGCGTCCTGCCTCTTGCATATGTATTTATATTCTTTTGCCTAGGTCTTGGGAAACATTCGATTCCCCAAGGAATCATGTTGCTGTTCAGATCCCTATTTTTCAGGGAGTGTGTCCAGTGCCATCAATGCACTCCTTGACACTTGTTTGAAAATTTCTCAGGTTAACTTCAGTTTTGGCCTACCACCCTTAGGATGTCGATTTCCTCATTTAGCATGGCTGCTCTTACCATTATTTTTTTTTTAATCTTTATTCAAAAAATAAGCGTCTCTTACAATGGTCCATATATGGACACTTGGCATCTTTCAGTTTTGCCAAAAAAATAGTCATCCTCTTACTTAACTACTAACTTAACAGCTAGAACTTTAAATAATAAAACTCAGAAATTATTTTATTTTGGGGATATTACATCCTCGCCCCCTTATTCGAACACTGTCCTCAGTGTTGTTATTCTTCTTCCATAGGTACTGGAAACAGATTTGGATACTTCTCCTGTATGTCCTTCTCCGGTTCCCTTGTCGCCTCCTTGTGGCTAAAGTGCTTCCATTGCACCTTTACCTGGGCGATGACTCTATTTCGAAGTACTATTTCTTTCCGTTCCAGAATGCGCATGGGTTCCACTTGAAACTCACCTTCTAGTTCCACCTGCACCATATTCCAATCAACAATGTGAGTAGGATCATAGATATACTTCTTTAGCAAAGAAACGTGAAAAACATTGTGAATCCTTAGGTATGCCAGAAGCGCAAGTCTATAAGCCACTGGTCCAATTCTTTCTAGGACTTGTAAAGGCCCACAAAACCGTGGTGCCAGCTTCTTCCAGTTCCTCAGTCCGAGTGAACTCTTTCTTGGCTTCACTTGGATGCATACGTGGTCTCCAACCACAAATTCCTTATGCTGTCTTTTTAAATCAACGTAGCTTTTCTGGCGATTCTGTGCCTCCTTTAAATTCTTTTGTACCTGTCGTACAATCTGTTATGTGTCATGCAGTAACTCTAGTCCTATCACAAGGAGGTCTACCGAACTATCCCAGATAACTGGGGTAGTACATTCTCGTCCGTATAGGACTTCGAATGGGCTAATCCTCGATGAGGCCTGACATCCATTATTGTAAGCAAACTCTTTACAACCTGCGACTATTTCTTTGAAATAAGTATTGAGAGAAAAATATGGTTATTATCTTGATCTGAATAAAAGGAAATTTAATAAGGCGTATTAACCATCTAGAGTTTAAAACATATCTTTGGAAGGCCTATTCTAAGCTCTTATGACATTAACAAATGGATCTGTCAAATGTTCCAGCTACCATTCTTTAACCACAATCTTAACTCAAAAGAAATGATCATACTAGAATATTCCACAATGATTTCATACAGAGATAGACCATAAAACCTTATTCATAATCTAATTCTGAAGATTCAAAAGACTACTTAATGATTCATACTTTGATTCACATTTACCCTCATACACAGAGAAAACAAAAATATCATAAGTAAATTTTAACAGTCACAATCAATCTGTAGAACCTGTTCAGAATTAGTATTCTGCCAAATAAGGTAGACGCAACCACGCTCCTCCCAACCTTAGATTCAGAGCTTCCACCAGCACACTCTAATCACCCCCGAGCCAAATCCTGCAATCTTAAGAGTGGTAGCCGGTTAACCTTGTCAAAATATTTTTCATCCAACACTCACGTGTTATTTCATAACTAGGAGATCTCCTCCTGGACATAACATGAAGCGTCATTCCTCTTGCATATGTCCTTATACTCTTTTGCCTAGGTCTTGGGAAACAACCGAATCCCCAAGGAATCGTGTTGTTGTTCAGATCCCTATTTTTCAGGGAGTGTGTCCAGTGCCATCAATGCACTCCTTGACACTTGTTTGACAATTTCTCAGGTTAACTTCTGTTTTGGCCTACCACCCTTAGGATGTCGATTTCCTTATTTAGAATGGCTTCTCTTACCATTATTCATTTGTTTATCTTTATTAAAAAAAATAAGTGTCTCTTACAATGGTCCATATATGGACACTTGGCATCTTTCAGTTCTGCCAAAAAAATAGTCATCCTCTTACTTAACTACTAACTTAACAGCTAGAACTTTAAATAATAAAACTCAGAAATTGTTTTATTTTGGGGATATTACATCCTCGACCCCTTATTCGAACACTGTCCTCAGTGTTGTTATTCTTCTTCCATAGGTGCTGGAAACAGATTTGGATACTTCTCCTGTATGTCCTTCTCCGGTTCCCTTGTCGCCTCCTTGTGGCTAAAGTGCTTCCATTGCACCTTTACCTGCGCGATGACTCTATTCCGAAGTACTATTTCTTTCCGTTCCAGAATGCGCATGGGTTCCACTTGAAACTCACCTTCTAGTTCCACCTGCACCATATTCCAATCAACAATGTGAGTAGGATCATAGATATACTTCTTTAGCAAAGAAACGTGAAAAACATTGTGAATCCTTAGGTATGCCGGAAGTGCAAGTCTATAAGCCACTGGTCCAATTCTTTCTAGAACTTGGAAAGGCCCGCAAAACCGTGGTGCCAGCTTCTTCCAGTTCCTCAGTTTGAGTGAACTCTTTCTTGGCTTCACTTGGAGGTATACGTGGTCTCCAACCACAAATTCCTTATGCTGTCTTTTTAAATCAACGTAGATTTTCTGGTGATTCTGTGCCTCCTTTAAATTCTTTTGTACCTGTCGTACAATCTGTTCTGTGTCATGCAGTAACTCTGGTCCTATCACAAGGAGGTCTACCGAACTATCCCAGATAACTGGGGTAGTACATTCTCGTCCGTATAGGACTTCGAATGGGCTAATCCTCGATGAGGCATGACATCCATTATTGTAAGCAAACTCTACAAGCTGAAGATACTCTTCCCACTTAGTCGATCTTTCCATGACGTACATTCTTAGCATGTCTTCGATTATTTGGTTGGTATACTCTATCTGTCCATTGGTTTGAGGATGGTAACTAGTGCTGAAGTTTATCTTAGTTTCCAATATTGCAAACAAGGATTTCCAAAAATTCGACGTGAATTTCACGTCTATGTCGGAAATTACCATTTTGGCACCCCGTGTAATTTGAATATTTCCTTCAAAAATATTTATGCAATATCCACAGCTTTGTGAGTTGATTTGACAGGGATAAAATGTGCATAATTGCTTAATTTATCAATTGCAACCATAATGGAATCATGTTGCCTTTGTGTTTTTGAAAAACCTGTGATGAAGTCTAAAGATATGACTTCCCATTTCCATTCTGGAATTGGTAGTGGTTGTAGCAGACCTGTAGGGTATTGTTGTTTTGCCTTTATTTGTTGACACTCCATGAAACATTTAGATAAGTAATCAATTAAACCTGCTTTTAAACCATGCCAATAAAAGTGTTTTCTTAAAGCTGTTATCATTTTTTGATAACTAGGGTGGCCACCATAAGGCTGTTTATGCATCTCATTTAAAACCAACAACTTGATTTCTACTGTATTGGGTATGTACAACCTGCTTTTAAGCCATAACAACCCTTCTGGGTCTATTTTAAATTCTGTTCCGTTTAGATTAATCTCATCTGTTAACAGTTTTCTCATCAAAATTCCATATTTAGCTTCATTAATGCTTGCTGTCTTAATTTGGTCCTTAAGATCACTCTTCGGTCGACTTATAGTCATTTCATAAATCTCATGCATTCTTCGACTGAGTGCATATACTACCTTATTCTCCTTGCCCTTTATATGTTTTACCTCAAAATCGAATTCACTCAAGAAGGCCATCCATCTTGCTTGACGAGCGTTAAGCTCGGGTTGAGTGAATGAATGTTTTACCCGGTATTGTCTGTCAATACCAGGAACCTTTTTCCCAACAAATAGTGTCGCCACATCTTCAAAGCATGTACTACTAAGGTTAGCTCCAGGTCGTGGACCACGTAATTTATTTCATGTTCCTTAATTTTACGTGATTCGTAACATACTACATGTCCTTCTTGGGAAAGTACTCCTCCCAGACCTTCTTTACTTGCGTCGGTACCTTTAAGTGGGTCAGCTACCTTTAAGACAGGTGTTGTTGTTAAGAGTTCCTTTAATAGTTCGAAACTTTCTTGGCACTTTGCAGACCACATAAATTTTTCTCCTTTCTTCTGTAGTGAAGTGAGTCCATGAAGGAGCGAATGCCCGCCACATCCTTGGGTACCGTCCATTCTACAATAGCCTTTATCTTCTCAGGGTCTACAACGATCCCTTCGCTTGAGATCACATGGCCTAAGTACTGTATCTTATTTTTTAAGAACTCACACTTCTCAAATTTGGCATATAATTGATGCTCTCTTAAGGTCTGTAACACTATCTTCAGATGTTGCTCATGTTCTTCTTCTGTTCTGGAATAAATTAAGATATCATCGATGAATATTAATACAAATTGATCCATATATTCCTTAAAGATATTATTCATAAGACACATAAAAGTGGCGGGAGCATTCGTTAAACCGAATGGAATTACCACAAATTCACAGTGTCTGTATCTTGTTCGGAAAGCAGTCTTACTGATATCTTCTTTTTTGATTTGAATCTGGTGGTAACCCGATCTTAAGTCCAACTTCGAAAATACTTTGGCTCGCCCAACCTGATAAAACAAATCATTGATTTGGGGTAGTGGGTACTTGTTTTTGACAATCACTTTATTGATCCGTTGATAGTCTATGCACAACCTCATTGTTCTGTCCTTCTTCTTAACAAATAAAACCGGCGCTCGACAGGGTGACACACTGGGTCTGATATAACCTTCAACTAACAGTTCTTGGATCTGAATTTTTAATTCTACTAACTCCGAAATACTCATCCGGTACGGTATCCTGGACACAGGTGCAAATCCAGGCATAAGCTCTATGGAAAAATTAATTTCCCGTTGGGGAGGAAAACCCATAATTTCTTCTGGAAACACATATGCAAAATCCTTTAGAACGGGGTAACTCCTGAAATTTAAACTGCTTTCTTTGTTGAGTACATCTGTGACCCAGACTGCATAAATTTGGTAGCCTTTTCTTGTGCATCTTTTAAGTTGCATAGCAGAGATTTGTCTTGTGGAAACATGCTTCACTATGCCCTTAACTGTTCTGGGAATGTTATCTTCTGCTATATAAATAAAAATCTTATCATAACAATTTAGAATTACTTTATTCATTTCCATCCAGTCCATACCAATTATCATATCATAAGACCCCAAAGGTAATATGTTCAAATTTACTCTAGCCTTATGTCCATGTAACTCAAACTCACAATTAGCAATAAAATCAGTTACCTTTCGTTTTGTACACGTGGATAATTGTACTAGCCAAGATTTTTGATGTTTTATCTTGGTTAAATGACATACCTCTACCAGGGGTGATGTAACTCAAACTAGCTCCTGGATCAATCAAAATAGATAGTTTCTTATCAGAAATATTACCTTCGATTTCCACTATAGCAGATTGGTGGTTTGCTTATCGGTCTTCTAATGCTGCGTAAATCCTTTGCATACTTCTGCCCACATCTCCCACCATTGAAGCCTCTTGAAGGTTATGCATTGATTTATTCATCTTGTTGAAGTGAGGGCAGTCATATCGCAAGTGAGGTCCTCCACATTCCCAACATAGTGGACCTTTGACAACTCTAGTAACCCCTTTTGGGCCTAAATTTGAAGGTTTAAAGCCATTCCGTGCTGGTGGTCCATTACTAAAGTGACTATTACCTTGTTGATTTCTGGGAAGTTTTCTGTAGGGAGGTGGTTTGTAACCCTTCTTACGTTGATTAAGTTTCTCTTGTTTCTTGTCCCTCCATGCCTTAGGTGTTTCAGTTATCTGTTTATACTGGTCATAGCAAAGTCTTTCCTTTCTCAGCACTTCATCCAACGTCTTTGGGTTGTCAAACACTATGTGGTTCTTATAGGACTGTAGTAAGTAGCTTGAAAACCATTGAAATTTTACCTTCTCATCCTTGATGTAAGGTACAAACCATAACAAGTCTAAAAATTTATTGATCAGATCTTCCATGGTCATTTGTACGAGCCTTATTTCATAGTTTTCTTTTGTCTTTCTCTCATAATAACTTTCTGACAAATACTGCTTCTTGAAAAACTTTTTGAATTCTGACCATTCCAAAAATTTCTCCTTAAACCCTTGGGCGATCTTCAGGTCTTGCCACCAGATGATGGATTTTCCTTTTAAGTTGTAAACTTCCATTATGACTTTCATGTTACTGGAGTAGTTGTAGATTTGAAAGTACTTTTTAATGTCCAACAACCAAGCTTCTACCTCTTCTCCAGTCTTTGATTCACCGTCGAAAGTAGTTGGCTTGATATTTTTAAACTCACCCTCCAAATCATCAACCTTTCTTTTTACTGTTGTATGTGCTTGACATTCTGATTTCTGAGTGTCATTGGAGGAACTGTCATTTTGTTCACCCTTTTCAACATATTTTTTATCTGTTTTACCCTCTGTCATTTGATTTTATTCTCGATTTATTTCATGCAAGCTACGGAGTACAATTTCATTTATTTCTTGTTGCTTCTCTTGGGATTTTCTCAGTTGTTCATTATCTGCTTTGTAATTTTGTATCTCGACAATCATATGTCTCATGGTCTCTAACACTTTGTTGGCTTCAGAATTGCTTTCCTCAGGTTTGAGCTGTGTTTTCAGCATGGTTATCCCCTTCCGGGTTCCCATTTTCTTCATTATCTGAGGCCATACTTCTATGTTGTTTGTATCACCTGTTTAAAGATTATAAGTAGTCACATAAAACTTCTGGTTAGAAAATTTCATTTCAAATTTTATATTATCTTTCTGAGTACACAAAAGGCCACAGTATTGTAACTGGGCTTTGATACCATTTGTAAAAAACACACATCCATCGGTAATCCACATACACAAAATTTCTGAATTTTTATTTTTATTTTTCAATATTCACTTCCTATGCTTCAGTCCTACAACAGGTGATTGTCTTCTATACAATACTCTGTTATCTAAAATAATTGTTTATCAAACTTATGGTTTTCTTTTAATTATAACGCACATCAAAAACCTTTTCCAATGTCCTTAACCTTTGATAAGAGTAACAACATGGGTATCCTTACTTAGAAATTTTTTCTAAAAACTATTTACATGTGTAATTTGCAGGTTCCAAAGGTTTTTGATCCTAGCCTCTCCTTTAATATTACAGGAATTCTCAAGTTCAACCCTTGTAGTTATTCTTGAATATTTTAAATGCAAAGGAAAGGATTATGACTAATTCCTATACATTGTATAGGTAATACATCTTTCCAAGATAAAGTATTCCTACCAAAACCCCAACACCTAACTTCTAGCTAGGAGATGTTATAAAGTACTTAAGAGGGGCGCCACCTACGCCAACACTCAAACATAAGGTGAATTTTAAGTCTTAAGCTTAAACCCCGCCAAGATGTGGTAGGAAGATACTAACTAGTCCTATAATTAAAAATCCTTCCAAACAACCAAGTTTTACCTACCAATAAAGGAGCCACAGGTGAAAACCCTCACCCGCTTCCCGGCAACAATAACATGCCCTACTGGTATGTATGTGGTCCTATCCTCTTCCAGATGGCGGTTTCCTATCCCTTTAAATGTTCCAAAGGTCACCTGTAATAAAATCTCTCTACCTATCCGTCCTTTCACCAGAGCCTCCACCTTGAAGTTGACATGACTCCATGTTACAGACCATTATGCATTGTCAAAAGTAAAGTTCGAAGGCCCTCCCTGCTCATTCTCTCCATCCCCGTCGAGCTAGGCTCCGGGCTTCCAAACCATACGCCTGTGAGAATATACTCCCATAGACCATGCAGTAGTTTTGTAAGAGAAATGAGGGACCAGACCCGAACAAGCGATCTTCTGGTCGAGAGTATTCCAGAACGCGGCCGAGAACTTCACGTAAGATTGTTTCAAGTTTGCTTTACTTTCATTTTACTTATTGTTAACTTGCAGAATATTCTATTCGAAAAATTTCTTCTGTATGATGACATATACTAATTCTGGCTTCCAACCAAGGTTCACTAGCGAAATCATCTATGGAAACGGTAAGTGATATTCCAACCTTAAACCCTATCAATGGTTAAGGTTCATGAAGAGGGGGCTCTATTTGTAGATGCTGAAGAGTTTTATTTTCTTCGGATTCTTCCAGCGTTACCCTTCTGATCAGTGGTATATTTTTGGGGTTTCAAACATGTTTCCTTAGGTCGTCTGCGACTTAGCGTTAAGAATCCCCACGGGGTAAATTTTGTGGAAATCTACTCTGTAAATAATCAAATTTTAAGGATTTTGTGTAAGGACATACTTTTAAGGGTTAATCTAATGATTTCGGATTCAATCAAATTTATACAGCTCGGTTAAAAATATATCTTAAGGGTTGTTTGTTAACCGTGCATTTTGCAAAAATCATTTCCTTAATTTTTTTATGCATTTTGTTTTTTTAAAAATTCCTTAACGGTATGTTATTTGGGCCGACTCCCGGACAAACTTTTAACAAGGATAAAATATATGAATATGTTAATTTTGTTGATATTAGATAACAGACTTTGCATTGTCTTTTAGCGATGAGAAATGAAGCTAGTACTGGTATAGACCCAACTGTCTTGCTTATTTGTCTTCATGGTATTTGTATACGAAATCTATATAAAATAAACTTATTCTTTATTTGCACTTGTATGATTAGGCGTAGGGTTTCCTTGAATCATTTTTTACCATTGATTTCTAATCCAATATTCTAGAAGAACTTCTGAATGAACTGTGAGACATACACGCCTCTGTCATATGCCTTTGTTATACATTGCATGTAAGTTTTAACAACATTATAGGTATATATAACAGGTGAAGACTCAATCTTTCCAGTGAGGTTTATCATAATTATTTTACTTTTAATACGAACCTTGAATCGAGATAAACTTGCATTGGTCCAGATTCGGATAGTTCACTAAAAGGAAAAAAAATAGATAAGATGTTTCACAATAAAATTTACTTTTTTGAATTTAATTCTTTGTCGAATATAGGCCGACTTAAGCAATTTTCTTGGAAACCTTTTGACTAGAAAAAGATGTTGTAAATCAGGTTTTTCCATTATTCTTATCTTGATAAAACTAGGTTCATCGTTCTCGTTTTTTGTAGGCAGAAAATATCCATGATTATAATGATAAGAGTTTAAAGGACTGAGTTTCCTTATGAATATATTTTCCTTCTATTTATCTCTTTACAACCTGCGACTATTTCTTTGAAATAAGCATTGAGAGAAAAATATGGTTATTATCTTGATCCGAATAAAAGGAAATTTAATAAGGCGTATTAGGCATCTAGAGTTTAAAACATATCTTTGGAAGGCCTATTCTAAGCTCTTATGGCATTAACAAATGGATCTGTCAAATGTTCCAGCTACGATTCTTTAACCACAATCTTAACTCAAAAGAAATGATCATACTAGAATATTCCACAATGATTTCATACAAAGATAGACCATAAAACCTTATTCATAATCTAATTCTGAAGATTCAAAAGACTACTTAATGATTCATACTTTGATTCACATTTACCCTCATACATAGAGAAAACAAAAATATCATAAGTAAATTTTAACAGTCACAATCAATCTGTAGAACCTGTTCAGAATTAGTATTCTGCCGAATAAGGTAGACGCAACCACGCTCCTCCCAACCTTAGATTCAGAGCTTCCACCAGCACACTCTAATCACCCCCGATCCAAATCCTGCAATCTTAAGAGTGGTAGCCGGTTAACCTTGTCAAAATATTTTTCATCCAACACTCACGTGTTATTTCATAACTAGGAGATCTCCTCCTGGACATAGCAGGAAGCGTCATTCCTCTTGCATATGTCCTTATACTCTTTTGCCTAGGTCTTGGGAAACAACCGATTCCCCAAGGAATCGTGTTGTTGTTCAGATCCCTATTTTTCAGGGAGTGTGTCCAGTGCCATCAATGCACTCCTTGACACTTGTTTGACAATTTCTCAGGTTAACTTCAGTTTTGGCCTACCGCCCTTAGGATGTCGATTTCCTCATTTAGCATGGCTTCTCTTACCATTATTCATTTTTTTATCTTTATTAAAAAAATAAGTGTCTCTTACAATGGTCCATATATGGACACTTGGCATCTTTCAGTTCTGCCAAAAAAATAGTCATCCTCTTACTTAACTACTAACTTAACAGCTAGAACTTTAAATAATAAAAGTCAGATATTGTTTTATTTTGGGGAAATTACATCTCGCAAGGTTCTTCGTTATATTCCCATTATTCCACGTCTGCAATGAATTTTTAGGTGCAAAAACATAGCGCAATTTATGGATTAGCATGCACATAACAGAGTTCAAGATGACATTATTCGAATGCCTACAAATGGGTCTCCATTTAGAGTTATGGAGGAAAAATGACCTCACTTTAAAGAAGAACTTCGTAATCTTAGGATTTCTTTGGTAGCAGATGGTGTCAATCCATTTGCAGAGATGAGATCCATTTACTCGGTGTGGCCTATTTTTGTTATCAACAATAACATTCCTCCGTGGTTGTGAATAAAGAGGGAGCACATAATGTTGGCAATGATTATTCCAGGTATGTGTCTACAACTTTTTTTTTAATGTAGTGGCATCTCATTTGTCATATTTTATTGCATAATGTCATGTATATATTTTTTATTTTTCTCTTGTGTATGGTTTATATATCTAAATGGTTGTAATAATTATATATTTTATATGTTCAAATCAATCAGGTAAGTACCAAGTTAAATATATGAATGTATATATCGAACCTCTTATTGATGAGCTACTAAAGTTATGGAATGTCATCACTATGTATGACGTATCTAGACCAATACGACAAAGGAAATTTCAATTCCATGCAATGCTTGTATGGACAATACATGATGCCCCAGGGTTCACCCATTTTTGCGGTTTGTAATTATAAGTTCCACTTTAATTGCATTTATTTCTATGAACTAGTTAATATATTATGCACGCATTTTTTTAAAATAATCCATTTATTTTATATATCATTATAATTGACATAGATAATCCATCTCTTTATGTAGGTCTTCAGACAAAGGGAAAATTTGCATGTCCAATTTGTGGTCCTAAGATCAAAATCACGTCGTTCAAAAAGTTTAGGAAAGGAGGTGTTTGATGAGTATAGGAACTTCCTATCTAAGAGTCAAAGGTATCGAACTACCGAAAAACATCTGTTCAATGGGAAGCAAGAGACTGCATTAAAACCGCAGAGAATGACACTCACTTATGGAAGTTGCAATATAATAGAAATTGTCAAGGTATGTCTGAATCATCGTATATGAAATGTTATGATTTTTTTTATTGTGTGTTTTTTACTGTAATTGACATTGATTTTTGTAATTTCTTTATAAACTATGATTCATGATGGTCGTCGTGATCATGAAGGCATTAATGGGCTTCCACGAGGAATGAAAATTTATCCTAAACAATTCAGTAGGTTTCCCTACTATGAGCACCTACAAATTTCTCATATGTTTGATACAATGCATATAAGAAAGAATGTGACTGAAACATTATGGCGAATATTGGATGGAAGGAGTGAGAAAGAAAAAATTGTCAAAATTTGCAATGACATTCAAGAAGCAAACCATGCAATGAAAGATGTCATTCAATTTCATAGCAACAAAGACCAAATTAATATAAACTCACTTCCATGGATGTTAACGGAGCAACAAAGTAATGTTGTAAAAGAAGTCATGCGAAAAATTAAATTTCCCACCGGATTTTGTTCGAACATGAAGAATATCATAACAAAGAAAGTTGATTTTGCGAGGGTGAAAACGCATGATTGGAATATCTTCATGAAGGTAGTTATTATGGTATGCATATAATTATTGATATATTTTTTTATTCTAGTGCATATTGTTGGTATTTTTTTGTCTAATTTTTGTAAAAAAAATGAAACGATTTGTATATTGTTACAGTATGTTCTACCTCTCTCTCTCCCGAACAACTTCGACAACAATGTCAAACAAGTTATATATAATCTTGGGTAATACATGAGGTAAGCAGTGATTGTTTGCATGCGCTTAGTGATTGTTTAATTCATTGTAGAACTTATATTTGATTTTTGTGCACTAATTCATGTTATGTAATATAATGTTTTTTTGTTAAATCTCGTGATTGGTTTGCATCACTTGTAGATGGTTGTCATCTAAATAAATCCATAAAGAAGATATAAAGTATTAGAGGAGAGAAATTTCCCGTTTCATGTGTGAAATGCAGAAGCATCTACCTTCAACATTTTTCAATGCACAAGAACACTACCTCATACACCAAGTTGAGGAGATTGAATTGTCTGGCACTTGAAATTTTTGAATGGCTTGGTTAGACAACGAGCATGTCTTGAGGGTTCTATGGTGGAGGGATATATGGTATACCAAAACATGATGTATATTATTGAATATCTTCCTAAATTAGAGTCAAAGCTCAATTTAGGTTGCATTTGTGATCTAGACTCCAATAAAAATTTCAAAGGGGAGTACCTGAAGGGGAAAGGTAGATCGAGGAAGGTGAAAGGTAATTATTAGCTAGTGGAGATTAAGTAATATAATACATTTGACTGTTGATTTTTATGTATATATCACACTTATTCTATTTTTAATGTTCAATATGCATCAATTAAAAGTGTATACTTTGTTAAGTGAATATACATTTGTATTGAATTTTAATTTTATTTTCATCGAACAGTTGGTTGAGAGTGGGATGCACTTCATTTATACATTGCAAACAATCATGACTGGATGAAGGTATGGATTGAACGATGTGAACAATCTGGTCATGGAATATCATGGGAAGGTGTGGCTTCATTAGTTAAAGAAGCTCATCGCAATGGAGATACCAATCTTACACAAAGGGAAATCGATTTAGCATGTGGTTTAAAAGATAAGCACACAAACATGTTAATCAGCCACACTATTTATTTATTTTGCAAACATATTGATGTACACGTTGATTTTTTTCCCTGTAGGTCATAAACATGCACTTAATCATCAATGGATCATGATGTAATCTTTACGTGTATGGCTTGTTGTAGGTAAAACACCATAAGGCTATGTGGTGCAATTCCTGTAAATATCACATCAAAAAGTTGGATGAAACGAAGAAAACATCAGATTGTGGGGTATCTGCAGTCTTTGAGGTGACCAATGTTTCCTCGAGAAGTGACAAACATCCATAACTCTCAGAAAATCGATACTATGGGTATTTGGAAGATATTGTTCAGTGTGACTTTAACTCCTTCAAAGTAGTCCCGTTCATTGTCAAATGGTACAGGTTACGATTGAATCAACGTGATCGCGATAAAACTATTATTGAACATGGTAATGGATTTACCATGGTTAATACAAGGTTGTTTGAGCCAGGAACGGATCCCTATGTTCTTCCAAGCCAATGTGAACATGTATTTTACTCTGAGGTTCCAGGTAGAGGGGGTTAGTCATTTGTTGTGAGACACGATCCAAGGGGAAGGTCGGTAAAGTATAACGTAGAGGAAGGTAATGAAGAGGGTCTCGAAGAACAAGATGATGTAGAAGACAATGTCCATGAAGATGATATCGACGATGACATGATGATCGAAACTAACATCGATGACGATGATGATATGGCCAATCCTTACAATGTTGAATTTGGATCGGATGATACAGATGATGACTTGGATGAAGAAGATGATGAAGTCCATTGAAGTGTATGAGGTATGCCTTAATATATCTACTCTATATATTTTGATTTAATATTGCGATATAATTATTGAATTTTATTGGTACGTATAAATTAACTGTTTCTTAGTGTTTTTTCTATTTTCTTGTATATTGGCATATGTTATAATTAGAGACATTGCTTCTTAAGTATGAAAAAAAAAAAATTTATTTTTTTAAACATAGATTTTGTTGGGTTATGGGGGATTGAGAGTGACATGGGGGGGGGTGACAGATGAGCTTCCACCTTCACCCGGGTGGCCATGTTTAGTATATAATATTAAATTATTCTCGAAACAAAGAGAATCTTAGTAAGGCAATGCACAATTATCATGCTAACCCAAATGGCGTGCTTGATCATGTACTACACAGGGCCAACGTTGAATTTTTTTAAATTTGTGCTTGTTTGGAATGAAATTTGACATGGTTAGACTAGACACATATATTGATGATGTAGGAGGGTTTCCAGACTCAAACATGACTGACACTAACAATTCGAGCATAAAAAACCATACCAATAGATTAATTAATGTGCTACACGGGGCCAACGTTGAATTTTTTTAAATTTGTGCTTGCTTGGACTGCAATTTGGCTTGGTTAGACTAGACGCATGCATTGACGGTGTGGGAGGGTTTCCAGACTCAAACATGACTGATACTAACAATTCGAGCATCAAAAACCATACCTATAGATTAATTAATGTGCTATAGGGGCCAACGTTGAATTTTTTTAAATTTGGGCTTGCATGGATTAAAATTTGGAATGGTTAGACTAGACGCATGCATTGACTGTGTGGGAGGGTTTCCATACTCAAACATGACTGATACAAACAATTCAAAAATAAAAAACCATATTACCTATAGATTAATGTAGGGACCCCCCCCCTTGGAGGTCCTGCTTAGAAAATTATTAGAAACTTAAAAACACAATATAGCCATTTACATGCATAATCATTTATAAAACTTATCAAATTTGAGAACTAACAAAAACACAAAACCTGTTACTGCAGGTCGAATCCGTTGCTGGAGGGGTAGTCGTTGTCGTCAATCCGATCCTGCTTTCCCTTGCCGTCTGCTTCACGCATTGTGTCCCTCCAGAAGAAGCTCGTTTAACCATTGGCGAAGCAACCGTTAGCTTCGCCACCCAACCATAGGATCATGCTTTCAGTCGCATGGCCTCCCCCGAGCTTTGGGCCGTAGAGCTCACAAACACAAATCAAGAAACTCAGCTTGGGTCCCCCCCACCAAAATTTCCAGCTAAACCCTCAATAGCAGCAAGTCTTTTATATTTTCACAATTACGATATCCATCCAGGATATGGGTCCTTTACCCATTCCCAATGCCTTCCTTTTAAAGGAAAATTCCATGCGACATAAGTCGCTTCATGCATAAATGCATATTTTATTAAATTTCTAATTTAATAATACTCACCCATCCATGTGTCAGTTTCTGCAGGAGATGCACCAACATTCCTAAGTTTGCTCATGTTTGTCCCCAAGATATTTCACTTAACTCCTAGATTTGTGGTGTAGGTGGAGTTGACTAGGTGTCCATGCCTAGGATTCCATTTTGCTCCTAAATAAATATTTATAATATTTTTAAATACTCAAAAATATTATTTCATGTGCAAATGCATAAATAACCATTTCTAATATTTTAAATGCCAATCTTTTATGTGCAAATGCATAAATAACCATTTCTAATATTTTAAATGCCAAAATATTCTTTTATGTGCAAATGCATAAATAACAATTTCTAATGTTAAAAGTACTAAAAACGCATTTTCCTAAGTAAATGCTCTAGGTGCAATTTATACGTTTTTAGGCCATTAAGTTAACGATTGTTTTTACTAGGATCTCGGTGCCACGCCGTTGGGTATCCTCGTTCCTTAATTCATTTCCCCGACATGGCACCACTCCGTTGGGTCCAGTTATCAATCGTTTCCATTTCTTGGCAAGGTACCACATCATCGGGTCCTTGCGCCCACTCTTTCCGTTCTCGGCAGGGTACCGCATCGTCGGGCCCTTCTGCTGCCATCCTTTCATTTTGACTCGCCGGAACTTCATGTAGGGATTTCAGGAGACGTTAACTTCTATCCTCTGTCTACATGCTATTAGGGACTAATGGCGCTGAGGAGTGAGTCCGTTCTCACTGCGCGCCCCCCAACTCGTACGTGACCAACTTCATTGTGGCCTACCTCGTACGCCCTCATGCTTTCCCCTTGAGCAAGCATATCAGTGTTTATCTGCTCATGCGTGGTATTCCGTCGGAAGTCGACATCGTCGTCGCTCTCCCCCGTGTGTGATTTATCCGTCCTCTACAACCCTTCAATTCCTTTGTGTGTCCGTCAGTGAACCGTTTCACCTGTCGCTACACACATTTCTCATCAACATATATTAGTAGTACTGTCCTCAATTATCATAACTTGATTCATCAATCTGCTACTTCGTTAAGCATTTATATTTTATTCATAACATTACTCATTCATATAATAAGAAATGCATCTCGTCAATATTTACTTTCTTCGTTCTCATCACATAATCACTCATACGGCTAGTCGTTAAGCATCATTCACATGTACATTTTTCATAATCAAAGTTAATCGTTAAACAACATGTAATCATTCATTTACATCAACTATCCAGATACACATATTGTTAACACCCATATATTTTTTTACAATATGCAATTGAATGGAAGGGATGGAGGGTCAAAATGTACCTGGTGGAGAACCGGATATATCCTCCATGCTCCAGAGCTAAGTGCTAATGGGAAAATCTAAGGGGTCTAAGAAGGACCAAATGTGCAAATAATGGGAAAATGTTGAAGTGTGAGTATTAATAGGCAAGAATCACACTTTATAACCTATAGTCCGGCGGTCCAATAATAAGAGATTAAACATCACACCGATCTACGTTGTCGATTAGGTGCGGGGATAGGATCCACGACCCTATATGGAATACCGCATAGCTAAGTTGCGAGGAGGATAGGAAAAAGGGCGGATGCGATGAGCCTTTCCCGCCAGCTAGGGGTTAGCCGCAGATGATATCGTAAGAATAATTGATAGAAGGCCATATATAAGATCGGGTGCATGCGATGGTATGAACAGGTGGAAAGATCCACGGTTCGGACGACGAAAGGGGTCACATCAACGGCTCTCATAGCTGATCGCATGAAGAAGTAGTGCGCTGGATAGTGAAATAGTGGATGCGATGAACATTTTCCTCCTGCCAAATGTTAGCCCCAGAGCCCGTCACATAGAGGAAGAGATCGTAGTAGAGACCACTTGGGTACATGCGATGCCGCCTTATGGAGAGGTGTGGATAAGACGAACGACTTAGATGAGAAGTTAAAAGCAGATCCGACGGTAAAGAAGAGTAGGATGTCAAATCAAAGGATAAAGAAGTAGCCAATCTGACGGTAGGGAATAGGCGCGTAAGAAACCAATGGTAGAGATTAAAGGACAACAAGAAAATAAATGTGAGAGTTATGTTAGCACGGTTATATATATAAGAAACAACCGTGAGGGTTGACATTTGTTCTTGAAGTTTGTCGAAGTCAGGAGGTCCCTCGGCGTGTGGCAGACGGTGAAGGCGACAGAAGCTCTAGTAGCCTGTTCAGAGCTTCTAAACCGACAGGTAGGGCCTTGTAACCGTCCTTTCTCTTGAAAGTTGAATCTTTAGTCATAAGATGGAAGAGGCTTCTACCAGCTATAAAGTTAGGGTGGCCCTGGAAGATAGGGACGTGGATGTGTTTGATGCATGCATTCGGCTCCCTGTCCCTGAAATTAAAATAAAAGTTAGATGCTCTACATGAACAGGGTCTGGACATACACGGGGTTTTTAGGTCGTCTTTTATTTTCTTTTGCCTAGAACAAGTACCCTCTTTCCCCGAGTTTGTAACATGGTGCTCCATGAATTACTCCGAGTCCACAAGGGTAATCATGGATGCCCCCAGGTCTAAAGTTGTCTGTGTTTTAGATGCATCGGTTGTAAAGAATTCATTTTTTGTCCCCGAGTCACAGTACCAGGAGTCAGAAAGCTTTTCATAAGAATATGTGGTTTCCCTGTACCGTCAAATCACCCCTGAGAGCCGTTAGGCTTTCCTAGCCACATGTTTGAAACCTCACTCCGAAGTTACAGAAAATTCGTACCCCTTGGACGTCAACCTTTTTGATGACGATTCCCAGTTGGTCTTTTCACTGCTGACTCAATTCTTAGGTTTAGATACTGACCAATGGTAACGGAGGTCCAACTGAGTCTACTTTTCAGGATTAGTATTTTTTTAGTAAGGTCTGACACTGGACTCATCCCACCTCTTAGGTTTGATGAATTTTTAGCAGAAAGAATGCATATACAGTTGGGAAAATTCCCGAATACTAGATTTTTCAGATACCAGACACAGCTTATGAAGATGATCCTGTACAGTAATGCAGAAAGCCCACATTTTCGCCCTTTACTTGAGACAAATGCTTTGCTAGACAATGCGTTTGATTATTTCAACTGTGTTTTACCCCCTGTGTATAAGGTCATTTTTGGGGAGGGGTTGCCTAGAGTACTTCCCGAGATGAATTTAATGATGCAATTAAAGGACGAAGTGGCTGTCGGAGACTGGTTCCTTTTGAAAGACGATATAGTCATTAGGTTGTATGGTTTTGTGAAGGAACCCTATGTTTTGCCTTCCTTTCTGACATTAAGAATCTTTGCCCTGGAATTTATCAGGCAGAAATTGAGCTTGGAAGAGGGACTGTTCCAACAGTTTAAAAAGGGCACTAATATAAAATACCCTTGGAAGGTAGGTCCTTTCATTGTGAAGAGAAAGGGGGCTTTACCAGAGATAGAGGAATTGATGAGTCTTCTAGGGTTCAAAAAAGACGTAGCCATTGAATACGACCCCCTGCACGTCATTTCTAGAAGAAGGAGGGAGTGTAACCTAAAGGCTTTCGAACACAAGGAGCCAGAAAGGGTACTCAGGGGATGGATTTCGCTACTAAGGGAACCCGAGCCAGAAGAAGTTCCAGGTTTGCAGGAAAGAGACCCCGTGATGTCTGATGTGGTAATGAATATCGAACAGGTGCCAGACAATGGGGAAGTGGGCCGGAAGAGAGATTTGGAGGAAATTCAGGATATGGATACTGAAATGGGGGGTGAAGACAAACGACCTAGGATGGTAATGCAAGTTGAGGTGTTTGGTGAAAATACTCAGGTCGAGTCATTTGTTTTCCTCACTGAAGAAGAATTGGTCGGTGAGACACCCCAGGAAGATTTGACTGTCTAGATGGATAATGAAAAAGAGGATAATGAGGTGTCTCCAACCCCTGAAGTTTAGATAAGAGAATACAAGTTTCAGGATGTTAAAGGAGATGAGAAAAGCTGCAGATTCCGGTCTAAAGCTGATCTGTGCGAGCAATATAAACAAAATAGACAAGTCTCGGCCCAGAAGCTTTTGACCTGATGCCGAGAGCCGGTAATTTGTCCAAAACTGAGACTTCATTGTTAAACGGTAGAGATGAGAAGGATAACACTTTAAATTTGGCAGTATTGATAGAAGACGAAGTAACAGAGATGAAGCTTAGATGGGATACGATACCAGTACCTGACAAGATCCATTTTCACAAACAGATTGGTGATCTTATCCATGTTGATTTTGTGAAAGCGGCATTGAGAGGTGATAACTTGGAAGTTACTGTAAGGAAGCTAGAGAACCAGCTAAAGCAGGAAAAGCTTGAAAACTGAGCCCTTCAGCAACATGTAAAAAAGTTACAAATTGACCTGGTTGGAGTTGACGGGGGAGGAAAAACCACGAAGCAGCTACTAGCTGATAAAGAAAATCTCATTTCAAACCTGCAGAAAAAGGCAAAAGTCTCTAACACCCAGCTGATCCAAGCCCCCAAGGAAACACAATTTGAAATACAAAGGGAGGCCTTATCTAAGGAATTGGATGATTGTAAAGCATAAATACTGAAGCTTGCTTGAGAGAAAGGCAATTGGAAAAAGGAGAAAATAATCCTAGAAAAGCAACTTGAAGATCTAAGAAGTAACTTGTCCAGTTTGGACATGCGGCCTACAAATGTGAGTCAAGATGGTGATGAAGACATTACCAATAATCTGGCACAGGCTATGTCACATGTTAGCCTGAGAGACAGTGAGATCAAGGAGCTAAGGGAAAGAATGCGGAAACTAGAAGAAGAGAATAAGAAGCAGGAGGAGGAGACAAATGCCCTCCGGGAGAAGGATAGGGAATCGATTGAGCAAAATAAAAAACTCACTTGCCAAGTTGCAGGGCAGGCTGCTATGCAGGGGTGTAGACATTTGGTGTGGGATAGGGTATTTAAAGAGGATGAAAGTTTTTGGCCATACTTGGAGTTCATGAGAGTCAATGAGAAGACAATCAATGATGCTTTGTCAGGATGTGTAGTCGCGAGAGAAACTTTAGCCCGAAAACCCAAAGAAACAACATTAAGTGTTGTTGCCTTTTTAAATGATTTGTCAGAAGAAGAAAGGATCAGGTTAAACATTGGGAACCGGATCGTGACAATTGCTGCGGCTCAGAGAGTTTTGGGAAAGTATGCTTAGGTGGAAAGTGTGGAGGCCAAAGCAAAAGATATGAAAAGGCAGGTAGCAGACTTCAGAAGATCATTTGATAGGCTAAATGAAATGGGACTACCATCCTTTTGGGATGATAATCTAGAGCTAATCTCTAAAAGCGCTTACAAAAAGAAGATCTGGGCTATAAGGATGGATCACATGAAGTTCAAACATATGGAACAACTGCTCATAGGCAAAAATTTAATGGAAAAGATCGAAGACGACTTTGAATTCTTGAACAGATTGGTTTCCATTAGCGAAAGGATTCCGCCAGCCTCCTATTTTGACCATATTGAAATCTGAGTGATGGTGAAAGAGATGACAGATTATGAGCTCCCTTCAGCTGAGCATTGGGCTGCTGTAAATGGATATGAAAATATGAGATACACTCTCCGCTAGCTACAGTAGCTGTCTAATCTTTTTGAGTTGTTAAATATTGTTTGAAAGGTCTGAAGACACATAAGACATTTTCATTTTTGATATAATTTGTAATATTTTTTGAGGCGGCTAAATGGATAGCTAGTTGGAACTTTTATTTTTACTATGTTTGCTTTTACTGTAAGGTCAATCTCATTCAGTGATAATACCGACAAATGTAAGAAATAGTTAGGCCAGCTCTGCCTGTTTTTGTTTCAAAGCAGTTATGACAAACAAATTTTGATGAGGTGTCAGTCTGGTGTAAAAACATTTTGGTTTAGATGAGTCGAGCAAAGGGCTCCCGACATCTATATATGCGATGTAATAGAATGATGAAAAAGGGGTTGAAAACTTTTTGAATACGAAAAATTGTTCTGTAATACATTTTCTTGAGTTTTTTCTTGAATAAAATTTGCAGCGCTGAGCTGGTGCTTGTCAGGGATTCCTATGTAATGAGTTTTGTAGTTTGTTCCTTCTCTCCTAATGTGCATGTGTTTCTTACATTGTAATTCCATTCTGTGGTATTCTTTTCATACTTGGTTCAGGGTACTGGTTAAGTGGAATTCATAGAGATTATGCTCCGCTTAGCTTATTCCGAGAATTCCACCCTTATTTCTGCTAAAGTTGATATAGGATTCATCTCTGTATGCCTTATATCAATGGATTGTTCTTTTATCTTCTATCCCGCTGTAATACCCCAATTTTGACCCTTAGAAAATATTGGCTCTAATGTAAATATTGTAAACACACGATGTATGTTTCCCTAGCGTGGAGCTCAAGGCCAAGGCCCCGCTAGTTTATGCTCGGATTTTATTTAAATTAGACACGCTCGATATTTTGTTACCCACGTGCTATTAAGCCATGGGATATTGTAAATTGATGTAAATATTTAACATTGAAATAAAATACCAAAAACTGGCTATGGAGGCAACGAATGAGAAGGGGACATGTGTATCCACTAGGGAGTGGTGAGGGGGCTATGGGACTAAACCCTAGGCTGCCATTTGTCATTATGAGAACCCATTGACTTTCCTAGGTGACATTAATGCCTGGTGTAAGAAGGTGGTTGAGATCTCAGCCCATGGCTTCAATGGAGCATGGGCAGCCCTGAAATTCGTATGGGTGGGCATGGGATCTGATTGCTTGGGCAAGAAGTCACTCAACCTCATGGGAGGTTGCTTCATTCTCACCCCAGTCCATTGTGAAACTATCTAGCATCATTCCCATCCAAAAACGAGTGCCAGCAGTGAGGAAAAACCAGAAATCGCGACCTTGAGAGAACCCAGTTTTTGAAAGACCAAAAACGTCCAGATTTGGCATGGGACAGGGAAATCCAATGGGGGATCCATTAGCATGAACCTTGGGGCGAATTTGGGAGCATTAGCTACCCCGAAATCAATGGGAAAACCCAGTTTTTGCAGCTCAGAAAACGAGTGACGGATTTGGGTATTTGGTGAGCAGAATGGTGAGAAATCAAGTTAGGATTGACTATGCAGAGGTTGGGTGTGCTTGATAAACCCAATGAAGGCTAGGATCTCAAGGATCAGCAGCTGGACCTTTCTATGCCCATCCTGAAGAGCACTGGAGGGAAGAGTTGCCTGAGGGACTGTGTAACAGAGAAGGGGATCTTCCTTGTGTTGGATGTGGTAGGTAATGTGGGTGCCTAACTGTTGAGCTCACTTGAGATGCCCGTAGCTCTGTGGTTGAGCTCACTGGCTTAGCATTACCCTCCTCTATCTTCTTGGATGCTTGACCAGAACCATGGCTGTGAGTGAACCCAGCTAGTCCTCCTTAGTGGATACACAGCCCGGCTCGGGGGTGACCTCTCAGCTGAGAGAACACAAGCTGGACAGAGGTCTACGGTTGGGAGGAACGTTGCCCTTCCATAGCCAGTCGTTTGGACCGTTACAATTCAAGATGAGTATTCTTGTGATTTAATTCATATACAGTCTGTGTTTTACAATGCATTCCGGTTACTGAAATGAAACGCATCATGTTTTATGCAATATAATAAATTGTCCATGCATTAATGAAATTAATGACTGCTACATGTATGGTTGATATGTGTATGCTGAACGCATGAAGAAATTGTATGCACATGTAATGTTTAGTTTCCGCTGCGTTGATATTGAGATGAATCTGCGTATGGACGTTTTTAAATTGTTAGGAATTTATGGGCAAGAATTATTTAGGCTAAGTCTATCTAAAAGCCTGTGTGTTGATTAACGTTTCCTTCCTTGCACGGGAATGCTGGAAGGAACTGTTACACCCGCCAATTAAATCACTTTGCCTACGATCTTTTTGCTACCTTGCCCCTGTGTAAATGTATTTTGCAAAGCACTCGTAAATGATATTCAAGGTTTACTTAAGTGTGACTCCATTGCCCAATTAGGTTTCGTATGTTTCAACCAGACGATGTTTTAATCATTTCTAGTTTTCCAGCAGAAATCTGATCTTCTGTCTAAATGTTGTAATTGAATATATTGGCCGTGAATATTGGCATTTCTTTTTCATTATTGACAATCTTGATTATTCCAGTTTTTCATGAGATTTTAGAGAGAGCCCTCTCTGTCTGTGTTGGGTCAGTAGCACAGGCCAAAGATTGGTTAGTGGTTACCCAGAATTACCCTCTTTCAGCCTTGGGGGGTCAATTTCGGTGTTAACACATATATCATTATTTATTGATTCACAATAAGTCGTAGTCATGAATATACTCAATATAACATCAAGGGGTCGTTTTATTAATGTTTCACTCAGTCGGGTCACTCAAGTAGGTTCCCTCCAGGTCTGCAGTAGTCTAAGGGCACTACATACACCCCTACTTATTTAGAACTTTGTCCCGAAGTTCATAATAAATGCGGAAAGCTATGATGCATCTTAGTTGTGTCCTCCCAAGCCGCAAAGCTAGGACTGTCACTGTCCCACTGCACTTTGACTTGATCAATCAAGGCCAATCATTAAGCAAGATGTAATCAATAAATTATCCCACTCCACACATATAGTTTAATTCCTTAATTCATTTATCAATTATTATCGTCATTCACATCTTCAGGTTTTCCTCAATCATTTAAGACCTATCAAGGGTCAAGAGACCACCTTATCATAGTTATTCAGCCGGGTCACTTGACAGGTGCCCTTAAGGTCCATAATCATTCTAGGGGCATTGCAATTAATTAATGTGCTACGTCACGCGGCCAATGTTGAAATTTTTTAAATTTGTGCTTGCTTATACTAAAATTTGGCATGGTTAGTCTAGACGCATGCATTGACTGTGTGGGAGGGTTTCCAGACTCAAACATGACTGACACAAACAATTCAACAATCAAAAACCATATTACCTATAGATTAATTAATGTGCTACGTCACGGGGCCAACGCTGAATTTTTTTAAATTTGTGCTTGCTTGGACTGAAATTTGGCATAGTTAGTCTAGACGCATGCATTGACTGCGTGGGAGAGTTTCCAGACTCAAACATGAATGACACTAACAATTTGAAAAAAAAACAAAAAACTATACCTATAGATTAATTAATGTGCTACACGGGGCCAAAGTTGATTTTTTTAAAATTTGTGCTTGCTTGGACTAAAATTTGGCATGGTTAGACTAGACACATCCATTGATGGTGTAGGAGGGTTTCCAAACTCAAACATGATTGACGCTAACAATTTGAGGATAAAAAAACATACCTATAGATTAATTAATGTGCTACACGGAGCCAAGGTTGAATTTTTTTAAATTTGTGCTTGTATGGACTGAAATTTGGCATGGTTGGACTAGACGCATGCATTGACCACGTGGGAGGGTTTCGAGACTCAAACATAACAGCTCGCACAAACAATTCGCCAATAAAACAACAAACCTATAGAATAATCAATGTACTAAATGGGGCCAACATTGAAATCTTTTCAAGTTGTGCTTGTGTAGACTGAAATTTGGCTTTGTTAGACTATATTCATGTATTTATGGTTTGGGAGAGTTTACAAACTCAAACATAACTTGCATAAAAAAATCACCAATCAGACAACAAACCTATAGAATAATCAATGTACTAAATGGGGCCAACGTTGAAATTTTTTCAAGTTGTGCTTGTGTAGACTGAAATTTGGCTTGGTTAGACTAGAATCATGTATTGATGGTTTGGGAGGGTTTCCAGACTCAAACATAACTCGCACAAACAATTTTCCAATTGGACAACAAATCTATAGAATAATCAATGTACTAAATGGGGCCAACGTTGAATTTTTTTCAAGTTGTGCTTGTGTACACTAAAATTTGGCTTGGTTAGACTAGACTCATGTATTGATGGTTTGGGATGGTTTCCAGACTCAAACATAACTCGCACAAATAATTCGCCAATCAAACAACAAACCTATAGAATAATCAATGTACTAAATGGGGCCAACGTAACAATTTTTTCAAGTTGTGCTTGTGTGGACTGAAATTTGGTTTGGTTAGACTAGACTCATGTATTGATGGTTTGGGAGGGTTTCTAGACTCAAACATAACTCACACAAACAATTCTCCAATCAAAAAACAAACCTATAGAATAATCAATGTACTAAATGGGGCCAACGTAGGAATTTTTTCAAGTTGTGCTTGTGTGGACTGAAATTTGGCTTGGTTAGACTAGACTCATGTATTGATGGTTTGGGAGAGTTTCTAGAATAAAAAATAACTCACACAAACAATTCGCCAATCAAACAACAAACCTATAGAATAATAAATGTACTAAATGGGGCCAATGTAGGAATTTTTTCAAGTTGTGCTTGTGTGGACTGAAATGGGGTCATATGCATTGAATACATGGTCAAGCGACTTAGCTAACATTCACATATGCCATAGGTAGTCTTCCCTCCTATTTATACCTTGGTGGTTAATGAGTTTAAGGTTCCTTATTCCTACTTTGGATAGGCTGAAATAAACTCTATCATTTTTGCATGGGATTCAAAATATGATATCACCTTGTCCTTCTTTCATGCTTCTTGATCAACTTGAATCAACTTTGATTATGACAATCATGATGATCATACTCATGTTGATGATGATGATGAAGAGGATGGCGATGATGATGGCAATGGCGATCATGATGATGATGAAGATGAGGATGGCGATGGTGAAGGTTGTCATATTGATGTTAATGGTGTCGATGATGATGACAATCATGATTATCATCACCATGCCGATGTTTATAATGAATATGATGGATATGATGATGGTGTTGTTGATGGAAATGATGATCGGCATGATGACGACGACGATGATGATGATGAGGATACCGAAACTTGTCCATATACCGAAACTTTTCTTATAAATTGATAGCTTACTTATGATTTGTATTTTATCTTCTACCTCCCATGATCTTGGGTCTGCTTGTATTTGTTATATCCTTTGATCCCCTATCATCATCTTGGATGAAACTACAATTTATGTTTTTATTCCATTTGAATTTGGATTTCCTTTGCTTCTACAATTGTTTTGATTGATATTTTTGGGCTGTACCCCCCTCTACATACAATGTTCCAACTTAATGTCTTAAAGGTGGCTTTATAAAAAATTTGTGGTGATTGCAATTTCATTTGATAATGGATCATTACCCTTTCATTTGATTGATTGATTTACTTAAATTTTATTTTATTTTGTGGCCCTTGTTTTGTATTATTCGATATAGGTAGTCAAAATTACTTTTGTAGGAGGAGATCACCTTATATGTATATAGGAAATTTTAACCTAACACATCTCTATTTCCCCTTTCCAAAACCTATATAACCCCATACATGGATATTCCTACTACCTCTTGTGCACTAATTTAGATAAACATGAACATTTAACAACTAATATTATGTGTGTTCCAACACAATAGCTAAAGAGGAAATATTTATCTACATATATATTTTGAATTTGAATTTATGTTGACAATGAATTAGGTTTTTAATGATTAAAGGTGAATGAGGTAGTTTGTGTTCCCCTAGCCCATTTTTTTAAGCGTGATAATATCTTTGTGTTTCCCTAGCCACATTTTTAAGAGTGATAAGATCTTTGTGTTGCCTTAACCCCATTTGTAGGAGTGATAATATCTTTGTGCTTCCCTAGCCCCAATTTCAATAGTGACCTATTATAATTGGAAACCCTCACATAATTTAGCTGAATAAAGAAATTGTTAAAGGCAAAGCTAAAATACTCAAATTTCTTAACCAAACCACATTTGCGCAATCAAACGTTATATATGGAAATGCTAACTCTCATGTGTTGCAAAGTTGACACTATATGTTGGGAATTAATGACATTGGGTTTTTAAGGTGGTGAATTATGTTCATTTGAAAGAAGTGGTTAGAAATAAAAAGAATAAAATCCCATAACCACCCAACTACCATAATAACCCCATCCTCCATATGCAAAAAATTGAGCATTTTAGAATGGATTTTCTTCATCCATTTGTACTAACTAAGAGGACAAATGGTTTTAATAGATATTATTCCAAAAAAAACAAAAAAAATGAGGCTCTAGTCTATATTTAACAAATGTATGTGAAATGGTCGAGCTCTAATATCGTGGGCCTATGCATACTCTAGTTGTTGGAGGGCATATAACATAACATGTGAATGGGCGTGTAGGATATCATCTCCATGTGGCAATATAATATTATATAATACTTACCTCCCATGCAAAGAGAGACCAAAAATTCAAATCCGAATTACCTCCCACGCAAAGAGAGACCACTAAACTTACCTCACTTACCCATCAACCAAGCTTGGATGTTGGCATTCCTGCTGCTTTACCCACTAACCAAGTACATTGGCATTCCTGTTGAGATGGAGGTCGTAAAGGAACTTGTGGTCCAATCTAAAGGTAGCATAGGAAGAGAAGTCGTAGTCTGAAACAGAGGTCACCAAGCAGAGCCGCATAGGTAACCAAGTACATTGTCATTCCTGCTGAGCCGGAGGTCGCAAAGGAACTTGTGGTCCAAACTAGAGGTAGTAGAGGAAGAGAAGTTGGGGTCTGAACCATAGGTCACCGAGCATAGCTGCATAGGATCCAATGCCTCCCAAATCGGTGAGTAAAACCCTCTTCGAACTCATTTGTGCTTGTGATAGAGACGTATTGGCATTTACCCTCAGATTCGTCTTTAAATCTTTGAGAGAAGTTGATTTTGGGGGGTTTTCATTTTGCTTGCATTGGGCACCTCTAAATCCTCACGAATTCACCGCAAACCATAGTAATTTGACTGGGCCTATGGACCTTCCATCCAACTAAAAATAGTAGCGTTAGTTTTGTTAATTCTAGGTTTTTTTTCTTTTTTTGTTCTATTTGTTTCTTCTCTCGGAGTCCTCGTACTCGAAATTTCTTAGTTTTCTTGAGAGTCTAGAATAGATCCCTTTACTCCCCCTATCCTACAACACTTTATCTCTCTCTCTCTCTCAGGTTTGTACATACCCTCAAGTAAGGGTCAGTTTTGTTCCATTTGATTGACTTACCTCTGAAAGGCAAAGTCAGATCTGAAAGGTAAATTCTGAGTATAAGGAAGTTCCATATCATCAAGTAAGTTGTTAGACTTGTTAATATCTCTTACTGCTACTATCTTCCAGTCTAGTTTAATTAGCTTACTTTTCTATTGCTGTTGTTGTTGGTTATGATTTTTATGAACTTCTAATGTCCTACTATTTATGTTATTTCTGCATTTAGTTTTTGTTTCAAACCCTAACCCTAACACATTGGTTTTGTTTTAAGTTTGCTAAAGTTGAAAGAGATGAAAATTATGTTAAAATTTTAACACGCATGTCATTTTTATCTAGTTGTTTACCAAGTTTTTAAAAATTTAACAATATCATGAAGCATTCAGATCTTTGGAGGTCTCTTTTTCCATTTTGGTGGAACAACCACCTTTGACTATGCTTCATATGCACTTATATAGGCCATGGTCATGCTCATATTGTTTTTAGTGGTTGAGGGGGTTTACTTTACTCTTGGTGGTGACCGTTGGCATGTAGAGGGGCCTAAATGGGTAAGATCCTAGACCTTTGAGGGTTCGTTTTCCAAACAATTATAAGGCAATCATGACCGAACATACTTTTTCCAAGCATTATGCCATAGTGCTTCACTTACGGATTTCCAACAAGCTTGACAGGAGACACCTGAAGGCTAGAGGGAAATGATGTTTTCACCTAGGATAACAAACCATTGATCACATCTTCATGCTCTAGGACATCACTGAGGCAGGTCATCGCTCTTCGAAAATCTATTGTTGTATTTGTTACTTTCAAAAGGAATTTGACTCAATCTGAGAGGACTTATTTAAGAGATTGCACATCAATGGCATTATGGGGGCACTTTTGACTGCTATCATGAGACTTTTTGAGGCGGTGCAAGTGTTAAGCGCAAAAAGGAAGAAAACAACATTATGTTTTGGGTTTAAGTGGTACTAGTCTACTAGAACAAGTTCTTATCATTATATGAAATAATTGTCACCTAATGTTTTCAAGAATACAATCTAGATGTAATACACTCCATACTGCTGGTGATATAACTTTGTAAATATGCAGTTTTCTCTATTTCCTTTGTTCTCTATTAGCAAGATCTGTTACAGCTTCCCACCATCAGATTACTTACATGCAAATTGTGGAGCTTGATATGGTCGATCGAGACTTTGATTCCACTCTCAGATTTGGTCAGACTGCAAGACAAGAACCTTCAAAAATATTTGCATCGATTTTGTATGGAAACTACATACATGTGCTTAAAGTAACACAGAAGCGCGACTAAAGGTGAAACTCTTCAAGGGAACATAAACCATAGCTAATGCAATTCTCACTTTATACTAGTTCTTCTAATTGCGATTAAAAAAAACCAAAGCATAACATGAATGCAAATTAACAAGTCCAATTGGCATCCTTAGGGAACACATTATGAGCTTATGTAATAACAATCTATCCCGAGTTAGTAAGAATAATGTTAACATTAGAGGAATGTCGGTCTCATGCCAATAGGTATCCTACGATGAATGCGTAGGAACCTAGCACATAGACCATTTTTCTCTTCGCTTAGCTATGTAGAGATCGTTTCCCTTTTTGAATACTAATAAGTATTTTCAAATACAATATGAAATAAGTAAATAAATTCTAAAAGTGAATATGCTTAATTCATGGAAGTGAAAGGAAATAAAAACGTCTTTCCTCAAACCATTGAATCAAAGGAAATCAAATGAAACCAATGAATCTACAACAAAGGGTGCAATCAAGCATCAAATAAGAACTAGAAGCATTCAAGGGACTAGCACAATATTTAACCAAAATAAACCCAAACTTCCACAATCGACATAATACTACAAACATAAGCAGTAAACAAACCATAGAAATTTTCGAAGGTATGAGAGCTACACATTAACATGATATCATGTACTAGAATGAGCCCATTCTTGCTTAGTGGAAGTCTTGTTAAATTATATATTTATCCTTTAATAAATTAATACTAGGACACTATCTATGTGAAGAGAAAGGCCCCAACTTTGTCAAATTCCAACTTCATTTCCTGTCACAAAGAAGAAAAATAATTTACATCAAGTAAATGTAGTCCCAATCATCAATGTTACAATGAAAAACACAAAATATATAGAATCCATTTTTACCTGAAATGCAACCTCAAATTGACATATAGTGATCTTGCTACCATAGATACTTTCCAACCTACTTAAAAAATAGAGGAACAACAAAGTTACTCAAATAACATGAATCACATCATCAACAATAGAACACCTAGACTCCCAAGTGGAAGGTGTCAGTCAATTTCACTAAATATATTTAGGGCAAGTGGGGACTCCACTTGTTATCTCATCCCTTAATGGTCCAACGGACATGTGGGGACCTAGATCATGACAAACTGACAAACTGTAGAATCAGACATTATGCCAATTGCATTAGAGGAATGTTGGTCTCGTGCCAATAGGTCTCCTACTATCAATGCATAGGAACCTAGTGCATAGACCATTTTTCTCTTCTCTTATCTATGTAGAGCTCATTTATTTTTCTAAATAGTGATAAGTATATACACAGAAAATATACAATCAACATAATAGATTAAAAAAAGTGAAGACAATTAATTCATGCAACTGAAAGGAAATAAAAACATCTTTCCTCAAACCCTAAATCAATGGAAATGTGACTGAAACCAATCTTGAACCAAGCTACAACAAAGGGTTCAATCAAGCATCAAATGAGACTAACACAATATTTAACCAAAATACACACAAACTTAAAAAATTGACAGAATTATTCAAATAAAAACAATAAACAAGCCATAAAAATTTGTCAAGATATTAGAGATAAACACCAACATGGTTTTATGTACTTGAATGAGCCCATTCTTACTTAGTGAAAGTGTTTCAAATTAGTTATTTATCCTTTAATGCTAAGACACTATCTACGTGAAGAGATAACTCCTAGCTTTGTCAAATTCCAATGTCGTTTCATATCACATACAAGAAAGAGACAATGTAAGAGATAAACATCAAAACATCAATCTTAAAATAAATTGCATCAATGAAATGTAACTCAAATCATCAATGTGACAACAAAAAAGTACAATGTAGAATCTATTTTGATCTGAAATACAGCCTCAAATTCACATATAGTGATCACCAACAAGGGTCCATGGAACACTTAGACCAAAATAAGACTCAGGAGTCCCTCATGTATATTGGATCATATACAATCTTAGGTTAAATCATTTTTCCATTTCACACCCTGGCCCTGGTCCTCATTTTTGACATTCTGAACATGATATTCTCCAGATGAACCATCATTATGTTCCATATCAAGTTCATTAGAGAAATTTGTTATATTATTTTCTCCCCTTCTTTCGTGATCTGATCGCCAAAGAGCTAGTGCTCTTTCATATGGAAAATTGTCAACCTCATACTTTGTTATATATAATCTTAAGTATGTATCCACATTTTTATCAAGCTTGTTCCTCAACTTTGAATTCAAGAATGACAATGCACTAAACATTCTCTCATCCTCCACCGATCCCAAAATCATGTTTTGACATAGATCCACTAATTTGAAATATTTTTACATTCTTTGCAATAGGATTTCCCTACCACTGAGTTTAGTCCATAATATTGCAATTGCACCATATTCTACAGGATTCTCCAACCGAGAAAATTGTGACCACATTGTATAAGCAAAGCATTCGGCTTGACCTGACAATTTTTTCCATTCTAAAATACCTTGAATATGTTCTCCTTGTATCTTGGCCACTCGACAAAAATGGATCCACAAACTCTTGCATTTCCCTATAAATTCAACCTTTAAAGTGTCTGAATGTTGACAAGTGTTCCAATATTGAGGGTATACCACATACATGGCCTCCAACAATTCATCTCGCGGAAACGGTTCTCTTATCTCCGATGATAGTGATTTTGCAATTTCTCTCAAGTTGCATCTCACTGAAATCACAACATTGTCAAATCGTTCTCTTGACACAGGGTACTCTTTGGTGGTTCTTCCTATATTATCATTATAGTAAAAGGGAACCATATGCCCATGCACTACCATACGCAACATCCCTTTTTCATCAAACTTCAAAAAAATTTCATCATTTTCTATGATTATCTTAGTCCAATTTGTAAATGCTAGACCTGTAAAAGACTATGCCATCATATACAAATTATCAAATGCAAGGCATGCTAATTTTCTTGCATTTGTGTATTCAACAATATACATCGTGCGACTTTGAGACATCTTCATGAGGTTATGCATTTCATGAAGCATAAGAATAATTCCAGCCAATGTTAATAATGTCTCTATATCAGTTAGTAGAAACAGAAGAGATTGTTCTTTTTCTACACTTGTGCGATGTTCATACATCACTCCTACCAAGGATGCATATTCATCAAATAGTCTTTCAGTTGATCCCTTAAATGAGATCCATCTTGTATCAACATCTTTTAATAGTTTTTTTCCATATGTAACATCGTCGACAAATTTTTTAAACTCTAAAAATCGTTTGGGAATCCGACAAAAGTATGCATGAACCTCACATACAAGATATTCAACTTTTGAAACAAATGGAAAGTTGCTCACTATTTTAAATGTGATATTCATCTCATGAGCCGTACAGCCGTACAATGAATACTAATCATATACGGGGAAGCTGCAAGTTGTAGTTTGGCACAAAGACCATTCCTTTGTCCCTGCATTACTGATGCTCCATCTGCTCCAATACATACCAACTTTTTTGTGATCATTGAATGATCCATACCACCAATTTCCTTCAAACTATTAATAACAAGTTCTTAAATATTTTATAATGTAGAGCTTTAGCTCATTGTATGAATTCCAAGTAGATATGAATGCCAAATAAGGTCATTGACCATATAAATTCTCATGCAAATCTATGAAGTATTATCAACAGCCGTAACCTTATCCAAAGATAGTGACAAAAATGTAGCATTTGTAATATTCTCTTTCATATCATCATTTTCTACTTGAGCTAGATAGTTTCCCCATTCCTAGACACTCGTTAAAGACCAATGAGAAGATGGAAAATTTGGCACTTGAATAAAAGATAGACATTTCATCATTTTTGGATAATTCGTCATAGGACGACCATTGGATAGGATGTGAAATATAGTGCTTAATTATATCGTCTTTGATAACAAATTTGTTTCCATCATATTTCAAATTTCGATGTCATGGTTGAGTCCCATTTCCTCGAGTTTTCTTTTATTTATTAAGAATTTATTATATTCCTCTTCATATTGGAGATGTCGACATTGCCTGAGAGATTTCCATCTAGCAGTATAATTTTTCTCATCATTTAAAGTTTTCTTATCATACACCTTCCCAACCTGCTTCTCTATTGTGTCTATATTCATATGCAATTTTACTACCTTTCCAAGTTTACAACTACATGAAATGCATTTAACTTCTCGTGAGGTCTGATTCTCATTTGCTGGAATTGTCTCCCTATGTCCCATTGGCCTTTTTTCCCTTTTCGTGAATGGACAGTGTCACCTTGCAAGGAATAATATTCAACATTTGAACTGCCAATTTATGATGGAAATGCATTTGTCTCACTTTTATCACTAGAGGAATGTATTCTACCATCCATTGTATAGGTTGCAGATGCATTCTCAAAAGAGTTGACATCTCTCTCACCGATACCTTGCTCAAGAGGGATTGAAGCATGAATATGATCAGAATTTTAGGGGGCATATGGTCTAAATTCGGATGTATAAGCCATACAAGTATTAAATTGAGAGGCCACCCTCTCTCATCCATGGTATTTGGTAGCACATAGTTTTGGTCCATGGTATGGTTTCAAGACACATTGTAATAATGCTATATAAAGGCCTAGCAAGCCTTCTCATAAGAACAAGTTACTCATTTGGTTTCTATCATATTTTCTATTGTTCATTGTGAGATTAATTAGATCTGAGTGACTTGTTGGTAATTAGTTTAAGAGGTGGGGCTCCTCTTTGGCCTCACCTCCCATTCACTTCATATGTTTTTGTTCATGCTTATTCTTATGCAATATTAGGGTTTTCATGTGAATTTTATGACAGATTTGCATGCTTAATCTCCTCCTATCTCGGCATTCAAGCCTTCCGGGTCTCAGCTTCTAATATCTGGATCAGTGGTATCAGAGCGGGTACACTCTCTATCGGGACAAGATTTTGAAGCATTATGCGGGTTCAACGGAGGTTCCACAACCTCTACAACAACCCATGCTTCTCTACAAACCCTTGGCATCTCTATACTCAACACTCTCACATTCAACAAACTTTGAACAGGTGCCATGGGATTCACAGGACATTTTATAGGCTCTACCATATCTCATCAGAAAGGTATTTCCGTCAGCTCAAATGGGTATTTCACGGAATTTCCTTTCGTTTCCCGGTTTGTGAGATATGCTTGTTTGAAGTAGCAAGTGTTTGTGCATAATGCGGCCGGACGTACAACAACTTTAAACAAGTGCTACAGACTCCAAAGAATGTCTCAAAGAATTTTCCATAGCTCATTGGAAAGCTCTTTTTGTCATCTAAAATGGGTATTTCACGGAATTTCATTTCGTTTTCCGGTTTGTGAGATATGTTTGTTTGAAGTAGTACATATTTGTACACAATGTGGCCGGACGTACAACAACTTTAAACAAGTACTACAAACTCCACAAAATGTCTTTGAGGCTCTACCATAGCTCATTGGAAATCTCTTTCCGTCAGCTAAAATGAGTATTTCATGGTTTTCCATTTGGCTTTTTGGTTTGAGAGATATCATCGACTGAAGCAACATATGTCTGCAAAATAGTGTGCGCGCATCTCTTAAATTTCAACAAACATTTTCTCAATCTCTGGGCCACCCCAGAGCAAGTATGTTATATGGATGGAAAGGTCTCTTCGAGATTTCAAATGGGTCTTCAATAGAATTCAATTTCAGTACATGCATCAGAAGCTATGAATGGATTTGCAGCAAGACATCAACTGCACCAAAGATCATGAATTTTCAATTTTTTTAAATCTTAATGTAATCATGGTTATGGGTTAACCACACAAAACACATGGTTGTGGGTCAACCACACAAAACCCACAGTTGTGTATTGTAAAAAGGTTGTGGGTCAACCACACAAAACCCACGGTTATGGGTTAACCACACAAAAACCTTCTCTTCAATGGAAACAAGCTTGTCATTGCCACCATGGTTATGGGTCAACCACATAAAACCCATGGTTCTGAGTCAACCACACAAAACTCTTCTCTTCGTTGGAATCAAGCTTTTCATTGCCATCATGGTTATGGGTCACCCTTGCAAAACCCACGGTTATGGGTCAACCTCGCAAAACCCACGGTTATGGGTCAACCACACAAAACCCTTCTCTTCATTGGTAACTAGCACATTGTAATCATGGGTCTCTTTTTAGCATGAAATGATGGGGACCATCATTTTCTAAGAGGGGAGGAATGATCCGAATTTTAGGGGGCATATGGCCTAAATTCGGATGTATAAGCCATAAAAGTATTAAATTGAGAGGCCACCCTCTCTCATCCATGGTATTTGGTAGCACATAGTTTTGGCCCATGGTATGGTCTCAAGACACATTGTAATAATGCTATATAAAGGCCTAGCAAGCCTTCTCATAAGAACAAGTTATTCATTTGGTTTCTCTCATATTTTCTATTGTTCATTGTGAGATTAATTAGATCCGAGTGACTTGTTGGTAATTAGTTTAAGAGGTGGGGCTCCTCTTTGAGCCTCACCTCCCATTCACTTCATATGTTTTTGTTCATGCTTATTCTTATGCAATATTAGGGTTTTCATGTGAATTTTATGACAGATTTGCATGCTTAATCTTCTCCTATCTCGGCATTCAAGCATTCCGGTTCTCAGCTCCCAAGATCTGGATCAGAATAGATGTCGATTATTGGATTGAGGATTTTGAAAATATGATATTACATCCTTTTGTCTTGATGTTTTATTTTTCTTTCCATGATCCATGTTTGACATCTTACTTAATATTCCACAATTCAAATTCCAAATCGATATAGAAACCAGAAGTGCAACCTATGTGAGAAAAATGATATAAAATTAGTACAATGACACATTATATTTCAAGAAAATATAATGAGACAAGACAATGAAGTAGGAAATCAATAAAAATAACCGCTCCACAGAGAACTACTATCAATGCACTAATTGTTTTTGAGAATGCATCTCTTTGTTCTTGCTACATTGGAAGAGTATATTCTTCTTAATTATGAAATAATGCTATTATGGGTAAGAAATCCCCCATTATTTGGCATGGAACCACTAAATTTAATCATGATTGATTTTTTCCTACCTTTTAATATATGACGTTGTTGGTGTTTGAAGTTATAGAATACCATCATAAAATGCAGATTTATTAAGTAGGAAACAACATATAGGTCATATTTAGCCACAATAATCTGAACATAAAATTCCTACAATGTGAAATAAAACGTCCATGTGTTATGCTTATGGATTTCCAAGTTAATGTATCATGAGGCGGAAGCTAAGTGTCACAATAAGCACGCACCAAAATTCCAAAAGGAGGACTTGCAGCCAAATGTATACAGAAATTCAAATGAAGCATTGATAAGACGATCATTTGGGCAAAATAGTCTAGTGGCAGCATTCAAGGGACAATTGATTCTCAAATAACATTATCACAGTGTAGGAATGCATGGAGTGTGTTAGCATATGAATTCGTCCATGGAAAACTTCCCAAGGGAGGACAAATAAGCACTTAATAAAGTACTGCCACCAGTACTCTTACTTCAAAACTAGTGCTTCCTAGTTTCATATCAAAAAAGAAAAGAATGTCGAGTAACATGTTGTCAAGCTATAGTCAACTATTGTTTTTCCACCGTTATGGGAGTAGCAAGTTATATATTCATACTACATGAACTATGCCAATCCATTTATAAAAGAGAGCTCATATGACTTACCTAAAGAATGGAAATGGTGCACAAAGGCTAAGCTATTGTGTCATCTATTTGACATAGGCCAAGATATGTTCTTGAATCTTTAGTTGTTGTGATTTCACCCCAAGTTACTCATGATATTTGATTCTACTAATAATTCTATTAGGGCTTAAGTTTGTAGGATCGGGTTCTGTCACTAAGAGTGGGGGGGTGAATCAGTGACACAGAGTTATACACAATTTTTACTTTTTAGCAAACATAAGAACATAATTGAACACAATAATTTATCGTGGAACCCAATAAGGTAAACCACCAATGATTTTCTATTATCTGCAAAACTTTGTTTTTACAATTATACAATAGAAGAAGATGTTTTAGATCAGCACCGACTGATCGGAATGCACCCACACCCTTCTTCACCAGCACCAACTGGTAGGAAGCTGCGACTCCCTTATTTGGTCAGCTACGACTGACAAGGAGCACCTACTTCTCTTTGCAGGCAACGACCTGCCCTAGCACCACCATGCCTCCCTTATTTGTATTAATTCTTCATAAGTTGCCTGGATTGTATCTCTTCCTTTTGGTATCTCTTCTACTTCGGATATATGGATGGAGAAGATTACATAGATCTCCTTCATATTGATCTGACTTGGGGTTTTTATATTATTCACATATCCAAAAATAAAACAATGTGTCTGTTCAAAAAGTCACCCCTTTCCACTAACAATTTTTAAACTAAGTTATATATTAATATTTTAATTTATAACAAAACAAATTATATTTTAATAACCAAATTTAGCGCATATAAGAGCTTTGGCTCTTTGTATTAGCCCTCTTTTGGCATACTATTGTATTTGCACCTAAGTGCTTCGGTTCTTCGCTTAACCATTTCCACATAGCATAGAAACATCGTTTCTGTGACCACACGCCTCCATGTCATTTGTCCATATCATCCGTTCATTCACTCCTATCATTGTCTGCCACATCTTCAATGCTGCCATATCACATCTTCTGCCACCATGGCACTCCACTTCCAACCCCACTTCACGTTGTCTGTACATCTGATTACTTCGTAGTCTTCCTTCACACCCTTTCCATATCATCTTGCACACATGCAACACCATGCTGCCAAGTCATTGTCTACTTTATCTACACGTCACTGCCAACTCAGCAATCAAGTTTTCCACGTGCAGCAAAAGATAAAACCATTGTTTCTGTGACCACACGCCTCCATGTCATTTGTCCATATCATCCGTTCATTCACTCCTATCATTTTCTGCCACATCTTCTACCACCATGGCACTCCACTTCCAACCCCACTTCACGTTGTCTGTACATCTGATTACTTCGTAGTCTTCCTTCACACCCTTGCCATATCGTCATGGCACTCCACTTCCAACCCCACTTCACGTTGTCTGTACATCTGATTACTTCGTAGTCTTCCTTCACACCCTTGCCATATCATCTTGCACACATGCAACACCATGCTGCCAAGTCATCGTCTACTTTAGCTACATGTCATTGCCAACTCAGCAATCAAGTTTTCCACGTGCATTTCCAACTCAACAATCAGGTTTTCCACGTGCATTGCCAACTCAGCAATCAGGTTTTCCACGTGCAGCAAAAGATAGGGGGCCACATAGGCATCTCGAGCTATAGGCTGGTATTCTTCTCATGGAAAACCAAACACCCACAGCTCCCCACTATCTTTGCACTACACGACGATAGGATTAGCATTGACCGACGTATATAAACACATATTAGTTTATTTGCACAACCAATGTGGGATAAACCCCAAAGCAGAAACTCAATCGCAACCGTTGATTGGCATGATCGAACGGCCCCTGAGTCACGACGGTGTGGTTGAGCTTTTTGCGCGATTCCTCACATTCTCTGTGAGCTCCATCTTCCATCTGCAAGCTCCCAAAACGTTGGCATCATCTTCCTCACGCGGGCATCATTTCCACGATCATCCTAGATTTATCAGATGGATTACGAAGAGAGATTGAACACTATAAATTGTATCTCTATTATTATGTTCTATGTAGGATTGGTATAGACAAGAAGAATTTGCACTCATAGGACACATTGTCGTTTATGCAATTTTTGTGATCTCTACCAAAGAAACCTATCCCACTGATCTTTGCATTCACATACCAAAACACACTTTATAATTTAGCCATTGAAAGAGTACCCGAGATTCCATATACCTGCAACCTCTATATCTTAAATTCCATAATCAGATGTTCGTCTTAATTTGCATATGACCATAGCTTCATTAATGAGAAAAGTCTATACAAACTGCAATGCCCATAGCATCGAAAGAAGTTGCATTTCTTCTCTGCCATTCATACTTTCATTCATAGCTCAAAAAGGCCCTTCAATTACAGAAGATATAGATCCCCTGCGCACTTCATTCTTTCCTTACACGTTCACTTCTGTTCATTGTTTTCACACAACTGTTATCCATCGTGATCAATGTGAGAGCTGCAATTGCAAATAATAGACAAACCCCAAAGCTTCATTGCACAATTTCATGATCAATTGTTTATTTCAAAGGTAGTCATCTACAATTTGAGCAATTTCAACGTGAGTGTGTTTGGCAATTACATCATGAATGTTTTTTGCGATCACTTAAAACAAAACCATGAAACGTGGCCTGAGTTCCATGACACAAGGTATAAGCACCTCCAATTTCCTGATCTTCTCACGATTTCCACTATATTGCTCTAAGGATCTTTTTGCATTTCGAATATCTTTAACATATTTGCTACTAGATTCTGTTTCTTCACATAACTAAGCACACATAATATTGAAGAGGGATTTGAACAATTCCAAAATCCTCTGTTTGTGGAGTAATCTTTGCGCTGTAATATCAGACAATCAGTTCACCACCATCTGTTTCGTCATCATTCATCCTCATCCATGGCTCTGTAATCTGCTTGCTGCTCTTGTCATCATCTAGTTGCCACTTTTTTTGCATGTCAAGCTGCCCTGTCTCATCTGATTGCCATCAATGACAACCTGCACACTCTGCACTGCCATATTGCCAACAAAGTTGCTGGTCTAAGGACAAAAAAGAACATGTGCATTGTTCATACCTCATAAACAACCCTCAAGTTTCAATTATGAGTAAATGGGTACATTCAGACCTCAAATCAACACTAACAAGTATCATTCTCATAATATGGGCACTCCTAGGTAGTCTTGAGGAAATAAACAACATGAATGAGCAGCCTAATCAACATGAGAGGAAAATATGGGTTGTTTCTGGGCACATTTGGCCATGGTTAAGGACTGTTCTAGGTGGTTAATCCAATTCCCAACCTTGTTTGACCTTCATAGAGCAATGACAAAGCATTCTAGGTGAACCTCAACCACAAATCAACAATAAAATAGGTCTTTCTTTCAAAAAGTTTAACGATTCAACTAAAACATTCGAGTGTTTGGCCTATTAAGAATTTGTTGATATATTGTATGTATGCATAGTATGAGCAACCTAGTCCAGATAACTGCAAAAATGTTGGGACCCTTCTTATTGTCTTTCTTGTAGATTATTGGGAAATGTGATGTAAATGATAGACCCAAATCCTTACGATTCACATTTCAAACAAGATGTAAGTTGTAGACCCAAAACCTTAGGATTCACATTCCAAACATGATAAATTATAGAAACAAGACATAGAGATCCATAAATTGAGTATAGGAATAACTTATAAAATCCCTTGCATGTACACTAGATTGTGGCATGGTCGATGATATTTATGATGTCTTGATTATTACATGAACTAATTGCTTGTGCATTTATGGGAGGAATCACCATAGAGAAGACAACACGGGCCTTCACATGGATGATATGGGAGGCATCACCATAGAGAATACAACATAAACATCAAACCATGAATATAATTTCATAGTTTACCAACCAAAATGTAGGAGCAACAAGAAGAGGAATGACTATAGAGGTTAAATTGCCATTACAAATAAAAGCTCACTGTTCAGTTTCTTCTGTTAATATGACATTTTGCACATTGGAGTACATTTTAATTCATACATTAATGGATAGATCTTGAAAAGACAAACTTTTTAGAGAAATAGAGAATTCGCATTGTTCTAAACTTTAAGCTGTGCACGGAAAATGCATTAATTTCATAGGCCTTTTTCCTTGAGTTTGTATGGGGTAAAAGTAGCTTGCAAATGTGGTTACCAGAGAAGATCCATGTATGGTGATTTTACTATTTCATAATAATCCAATCCCAAATATTTTGAAAGAATCTTAACAAGGAAACTATGAAAGAAGCCACAAAGCTTCATCAAAGCTTGGATATTCAATTCCATTAACTTCTAAATTAAGTCACCTCAAAACCAGAGGTCTTGTAAAAAATAGCTAAAAGGATTGTCAACTATTTGGATTTCAATTTAAAAAGCCTGTGAATGTTTGTGTTTGTTTTAAAAAGTCCTTGTAAATTCATTTGGAAAATTGATGCAACAATGTCACCACCCCCTGCAATATCACACATATAAAGCATACTTTTTCCACAATTATTGTAGACGAATCCAATTATAACATCAAATAAAAAAACACCAGTAATTCAATTGAAAAAAAATCATAAATACATCATAATAATAAACCACTTAATATAACCACATAATCTTACAATTCAATTGAAAACAAGCATAAATACAATAACAACAAATCTACACTATTTAATAAATATATTGGACAAGCTTTTGGGCCTCCATCACATTCACAAAACTTTGGAATCAGCAACCATCCACACTACACAACTCACACTACACAACTGAAATCAATAGTCAAAGGGTCTTTTCTCATTCACAAACTTCATATTTATACTTGTGCTCCTTGACTTTTGGCTTTACAAATACCCTAATTGTTCACATTCCAAATACATGCCTTCATATTCTAGTGGTTGACAATTCATTAAGGAAAATAAATATTTCATTAATTTACAAATTTTATTTAATCACAAAATAGAACTAAAACTAAGCAAATGTAAGAAAATGTGCAGAACAACTACAGTGCTAGGGATGTTCCACTTCACTTGTAACAAAGCCACCACACAAAAAATTATGGTATCAAATATTCCTATTTGCTTCTCTTCCACTACTACACATATGGTAACATCATCTCCTTGCAACTTGAATTTTGCAATACCACTCTCTATTGTAATACCACCTCTGCTGCAACAACACTCATTGTTGCAACATCACACAAAACACCATATCTCCCTTGAAACTTTTGCTTTTTGAATTCATTGCACAAAATCCTTTATGTCAATATTTTTCTTGTCATATTTTATTGCAAATATTTATTCAATGCTCTCCTTTGGCATGAAATCCATAACATGCACTTCACACACTTTCCTCATCATTTTTCTCAACATGCATCCCACTTTCACAAACAACATTCTTTGCAATCACATTCAAAAGAAATTATGTTTATTTATCCTCTCATTTCCTGCTTTCATACTTTTCTTTGTCTACACCTTCTCAATTCTCAAAGCCAAATGATAAACCTCTTCTAATGACCACATCTTCTTTGCACTTATCTTTTCTTTTTAATGGATAGCTTCAATCCATTTAGAAACATATGATATTTTCATCACTATCGTGTACTCATGGTCATGGCACTACAAAATTCTTCAAAATATTCTTCTATACATCTATTCTTTTGTTTCAATTTCTCTAGTATTTTCTTCATTTTTAAAGTATAATCAGAATTTACACTTACCTTTCAATTTGGTGATCGTTTTGACCCAATTATAGATCTTGTCTTTGTCTCTCCATTTTCTCTTGCTCTTCAATTGTTACCAACAATCATATGCATAGGTTCTCAATCTTTCACAAACAATTTTCACTCTCTAGGGAAGTTTAATATGATTGCACTTAAAATATTTATGCATGCCTTCTATTCACTCCATCACCTTTTTTCGATCTACACATCTAGAAAATTCTAGCATCTCCATTTCCATTTGGTGCTGCTCCAGGCTCTCTACATTTTCTGCATCATTCTCATCTTTGCTATATGTGCATTTTAGCAATTTTCTCCGCCGACTCAATCCTATGGCTTCCACCTTCTTCATCATCTTCTGCAACATTGTTGCACTTTCTTTTCTTATAGTTATGTTTTATTGAATACCTCATTCTCCACAACCTCTATTTAGCACTCTTCAAGATTGCCAAAAACACCAAGCCCTCTATGTTTCTCAATGTTGGTGGTATTCATTGTTGAACTCTTCTATCATGACCATAGTAAATAATAAAAATGTACCCTTCACTCAAGTAAAATTATTTATTAGTCGTGTTAAAAATTTTATACCTATTTTAACTCTTGGATTAAGGAGTTTTATCAAAATTACAGGGTATTAACCTAGAAGAAGAGGCGAAGGGTGCTACTAATGACTAGGATCCCAAGTTTCAATATAGGGGATAATTTTGATATGTAATTATTTATTGTAGCATGATGCACTACAACAATCTACCGCTTTAGCGGGGGTTTAGGCTTGCGGGGGTCTTTCCAAAACCGCCTCTAAAAGTTTTTTTACAGCTTTTGAGGTGGTTTTTGAACCCCCCCCCCAAAAAAAAAAGTCATGAAAATTGAACTTTTGGTGGCGTTTTTTTAACAGTCCCCTCTAACATTTCGATTCTCATGACTTTTAGGGAGGGTTTTTAAACGACCACCCCTAAATGTGTTTTTTAAGGTGGTTTGTTTACAACCCCCCTAAAAGTCATGAGAATTGAATTTTTGGAGGCGTTTTTTTAACAACCACCTCTAAAAGTTTGAGTTTTATGATTTTTTTTTGGGGGGGGGTGGTTTAAAATGAACGCCCCTAAATGTGGTTTTAAGGAAATATTTTGACAACCCCTAAAAGCCATGAAAACTTAACTTTCGGGGGCGTTTTTTTAATAATCGCCTTGAAAAGTTCAATTTTCATGCCTTTTTTTGGGGGGGGGGATTAACAAGACCGCCCCTAAATATATTTTGAAGATGGTTTTTTGACAAACACCTCCCTAAATGTCATGATACTTTGACTTTTGGAGGCGTTTTTTCAACCCCCCCTAAAAGTCATGAAAATTTATCTTTTGAGGCGGTTTTTTAAAACCCCTCCTAAAAGTCATCAGAATTGAACTTGCAGTGTAGGCGCCGGTTATTTTACAACCGCCTCGAAAAGTTCAATCCTCATAAAAAAAAATTTGGGGGGAGGATTTAAAAAAACTGCCCCTAAATATATTTTTCAAGGCAGTGTTTTGACAACCCCCGCTACAAGTCACGGGAATTTAACTTTTGGAGGTGGCATGTTAAAAACTACCACCATATGTCAAATTATCATGACTTTTAGGGGGGGTTTAGAAAGACTACCCCTATCTATTTTCAAGGCTTTGTTTTGAAAAAACCCTTAAAAGTAATGAGAATTGAACTTTTGGAGTTGATAGTGTTATAAAAAACCATCTCCAAAAGCTTTATTTTAGAGATGGTTAATATATATATATATATAATTTTTTGTTGTGGCCATTGCAACATGTGTTTGGGGTTATAGGGGGAAATTATATATATATATATATATATATATATTTCACATGTGGTTCACAAACCCCCAATGGGGCTGCTGCTACGTCCACGATAAGAAATCACAGTGGGCCCACCCGAAGGGGCCGCACCCGATTCGCTCTAATTATGGAGCTAACCTGATGTGGACATCAAGTGAGGCACTTATATAGCAATGTATAGCCACCCAGGGATTTGACCCCGAGACCTTCTACTCACAACTTACATCACTCAACCACTTGAGATAGCCCACTGGGCTATATATATATATATAGCGATATTGGTTTATGTTGGAAATATCACCAATATTGAGAAGGGGGGTGAATTAGTATTGGGAACTTTTTAACCAATTTATCCTTCACTTTAAATTATGTTAGCAACATTCATCATTACTTATCATTCATGTATAAACATATCATAAATAGAAATTAAACAACGCACATAAAACGAGTATTTTATGTGGAAACCCAATAGGGACAAAAACCATGGAAACTTATCTTCAAAGTTTCAATGTTTACAAGCTAATCTTGAAGGAGAGTCCTACCCCCTAAATTCAATCTCCAACTTGAATGGAGATACAGCTCCCTATATGTTCCATCTCCAACTAGAGGTTGAGGGTCCAACCCCACGAGTATAAATATATATGAGAGAATATAAACATGTCACAATAACTGCATGTCAATGTCCCTGTCATTTCCTGTCACTGTCACTGTCACACATTGTAGTCAATGTCACACTATCATGCTCATACCATCATCATACTGCCATATTGTCATCAATAAGTCCAAAAACAATCATCCATATTCTCCATCCAGAAAGATTAGGGTAAAACCCTAATTCAAGACCAAAATCTCCAACCCTAGGTCATGCATAGCCCAAGAAAAATAATGAAATTTCATCTCCAAGAGGTCTCCTCATGAACATTATGATTCCAAAATTATTCTCAACGTATAGTGCAATCATCCATCCCAAAATATTTGCACTTTTCCCAAAAATCATGCACAAACCCTGGGTCATTATTAAGACCTTAACAAGAGAGAGAAAACCTTATCATAGTATAGTGAACCCTTAGAACAAAAGAGATCCTCATTTTAAGTGTGGGATCACATATCCCTTACAATAAGCTTTCCAACGAGCTATGAAGTGTGTGATTATGATACCGTATGATAACGTTATGCAAGTTTTTGTGAATCTTATGCATGTGGCCAAAACCCTAGGCCAAGGTGACCTTTACAACTTTGCCTTGTAGAGAGATTACAACTTCAACAGAGGTGAATAAAATTACATTTTGCAGATGCATTTTGTAAATGCATTTCCATAGAGTTGTTTAGCCATATAGGGGTTTTTACATTAGAAAAAATGTATTTTCGGTTTCATGTGAAATTTTACAAATAAAATTAGATTAACTAGAGTTTGTTGTTCAAGTACATAGAAAAAATAAAAAATAATAGTTGAAGATGTTTGTGTTGTCGACTGAAAAGAGGTTCCACAATGTTGTAGAGTATTCATGGTTGTTGTTTAGTTTGTTTGCAATGGGAACATACTTTCTATGAATGGCCTATTATAGAATCGTGTTTGTTCCCCATCTTTAAATTATGTAATTTTCCATTGTCGAGTGCCATCCCGAGGCCCTCTTTCGAAAGCACCCTGTTTGATTCTTCATTACACTCCCCTGTAGACATGACGACAAGAGAAACTGTGAAAATAATTCCGCAGAAGCTTTATTTCCTCAAGAAGTGGTGCTAATCTTAAATTGTGGCAGTGTTGTGTTCCCATTGCACAATTTATCACAAGCATAGTCACCAAAAATATTGAGGTCATCACATCCTTTCTCAATGGAAATAATAATGAAAATTTTAAGGGTCGATAACTCTGCATAATTATTTATGTCCTATCCCATCCCTATTTTCATATTGAAATAATGTGAATCACTCAAGAATAGAAGTGCTCATCTTACTGTTTATTGGTATTTCTGGTGTGAAGGGCATTTATTTTTGGACATTCTCTCTCTGTATAAAAAATGAATAAATAGAAATTACAAAATGATCGCCTTTGTATATTTTACATTTTCTAATTATGTTCTGTAAAGATGGGTTAATGATAGTAGTTTTGATGCTTTTGAGTTTAATCACATTAATATTGTTTCTAAATAGTTATTTTTCTCATTTCATATTAACTAATTTGTACTTTTATGTTATTAAACAAAATTTTCCACTCAAATTTTTTTATTGAAAGGGGTTTCTTCCCCAGACCCACCGAAGCTACTCCAAGTGCAGAAAGTAATTTCTTAATATAATTTCGTTGGTATTGAAAAACATGAGATAAATGGACTATTTCGTGTTCATCTTCAAAATGTGTTGCTCTGGGATAAACATTAGGGCCATTTCACATAGCTTTCTGGCCATTCCAACATATCTTTAGAAGCATTTATTTCTAAACATTCTCTCTCTATATAAAAAAAGTGAATAAATAAAAATTATGTATTGATCGCCTTCGTATCCCTATTTTAGAAACCGGATTTAATGTGCCTAACATATCAATGTCATATAATTATATAGTTACACTTTTGTATTTAAAGTAAATAACATTATGTGTTAGAACTCAATGCTCTTTGGGATGTTATTCTTGTAAAAAAACATTGAATATACGGAAACTAATCTTTCTTATAGACATATATTAGTAGTGATGGTCAAATCAAATGTGTTATTGAGTATGAATATCCTTCTTTGTTGAGAAAGTTTAGTTTCAAAATGTTGCTTTATAATAAAATAATAGTCTTCTTTTTTCATTTAGTATTATAACTTGTCTATTTATTGAATTAGTGCCAGATGGGGATTACATGCGGTATTAGAGCGAGACTTCAATACTCTAAATTTGAGCTTGCATTCTTGCTTTTTTATTTAAATGATAATAGGTGTTGGGTTTTGAGAGAACAAATAACTAATATTAAGTTATCTTTTTCAGAGACAATATGGAACAGATTAAGGATTGGAATGTGCCTTTTCCACTTCCTTTGTCACCTTCATCTTCCCCTTTGAGTGGTGATGTTAAGTTTATTAGAAAGGTGTGAGGCTGAGGATGCAATTATCCTTCTTTATGTATGAGAAGTATGTAGATAACAAGTTAAATGGAATTCATACACTTAGTCAATAATATCATATAGTGTTAGATTATGAAACTCATATTCTATAATTGCTTAAATATGCCAAGAATCTAAATACTAAGGTCATGATAATGAACAAATCTCTATATGGTTTACCATGGGCTTTATAAGGGGTAGTAAATAAAAGGAAAACATAGAGGCACATTTTATTTATGGATACAAGGATGGAAATATCATAAACCTTCCCAAGTCTTCAATCCCTTCCTTCTCATAAAGGTTCCCATGAAGTGAATTTCATAGGGGTAGTTTCTCATGTTCTTATTCTAGGTGTCGAAAAACTTAAAGGGGCAGTGTTATGGGAATTTAGAGTAAGCCATTTTAGGACTTGTTTTCAATAGAGTGGTGTTATTTCCTTGGGTTTCATTTAGATTTATGAGTACTTTGCAAGGAAGGATAAGGCACCAATTCCTTTCCTATAAGAGATTGTTCGGTTCTTTTGTGCAAGATTGACCTTAGAAATAGCCAAAGGCATAGTCTAATCAATACCAAACTATTGTTGAAAAGTGGGCAGAAAATCTCTTGATTTGGAATAGAAGTATGAGACTTGAATTTTCTTTGCATATATTCATTCCAAAAATATTATAATGAACACATTTTGTTATAACAACCACCACTTTTTTATAAAGAAAAACAATGCATATTGTATGGATTCTTGCATTATGTTTACCCAAAAAAGCAATGCTTTCTGTATGGATTCTTGCATTATGTTTGGGTAACCTATTTCTTGGGAAAACATCTTCTTCCTCCTATGCTCTCATTAGGATTAATTAAATTATCAATGGGTAATTTATTTTGAATGCGTGAGCCATTTGAGAGTTGTAGCTTTGTGAAAGAATTGTTTTGAGTGTGCATTCATGGTTTGGGTATATTCTTAAGTGACCAAGCATGGGGATCATGGATTATAGATGCCTAAGAGAATGCTCTCATAAAAATTGCGTGGTTGGGGTAACCTAATTGATTGTAGATGGAGAGAGAGAAATTATGTACTGTGCCTCTCCTCCTCTGTAACTATTTTAAATTGTTGAGTGTCGGGTGAGACTCCATAAGAAACTATTAGGCATAGAAATTTCCCCAGGCATATAATTTCTTACAAATGTACATCTTTGTTGATATAATTTGGTGTGTATGGATGAAATTCTAGTTAGTTCATGTTTAACAATCAACTATGTATTCGACTTCATATTAGCTTGGATGTCAAAAGGATGATGGGAATCTTGTTGTTATATACCCAATATTTGTTCTCATTTTTTGTGGTTTGATTATTAAATGGATTATCTTACCAAATAAATATCTATGGGAGAAATTGTAGCCTCCTTGTGGGAACATTTTTTGTGCTTTATTTTTACCACCAATTCAACCACAGGGGAAATCACAACCTAGATTAGGCATCATCTTTGCAAAAGGGAGAAATTGATTTTCTTGAGCAAGTAAATCATAGATCTTGTTGGTATCATTGTTGAAGTTGAATCTTTATTATTTACTAAAAAAATCACCTTGTATATGAAACTTGCAACAAGTACCTCTAGATTGTGAGACCACACAAATTCATCCCCTTGATACCTGAGCTTAATTGAACAAACTAACAACTTTTTAACCAGTGGATTCCATTGCTTTACCAAACGTCCTTTTGATTCTAAATCTCTTTCATTCTTTCATCCTCGATGATAGATAGTGTTGTATTCAACTACCAATAAATTTGTAATTGTCAATATACCTTTAAATCAACTAGATCATCAAACATTATGTGTTCCACATTACTATATATCCAAGGATCCTCTCGTATTTTAACATTTTGGCTATTTCCTACTTTTCAAGAAAGCCCATTTCCTATGAGAGGAAGTGAGAGATTTCCATGTAATCAATGCCCCCACAACATGTTTTATATTGGATCTTATCCTTTCTTCAAATGAAAGGGGATAAAGTTACCTTGTTTTGATTACCTCTTGCCACAAACTTGGATGTTTGATAAGACTCGAAAGGTTCTTTGCAATCAACACTTTCCTAACTGGTGTATATTCTTTAGTCCCCAATTGCTCATGGATTTAGGCTTGGAAAGCTTGTTCCATTCGACTAGTAAGGGATCCCTTTGTATTTCTTTCTCTTCCAAATAAAATGAAAATGTATTTTTCATATATTTTCTAAGATACCAATTATAACAAAAGCTAAGGAATGTTGGTGTACTAGTATTGCCTCTAACACATATCTGACTAAGGCTAATCTACCACTTGGAGATAACCATATAGTACACTAGCTTGTGATTATATTTTTCCACATTTGGTCTAGTTAAAGCCAATCTTTATACCCATAGTCATTCACCTCCAACATGAAACCCAAGTATTTCATTCCTTTGCGAAAAGTGCTATAATGAAAATGAGAAACAGATTGATTTCTCGTTATAACCTCTCATTTAGTCTAGTGAAGGAGATTGTAGACTTCTAAAGATTTACTTATATTCTCTTTGCAACACCCAATACATTTAAATCTCTATTGTACTCTTCCTCCTTAAAAACACATGCAAATAATAGGATATCACCATCCACAAATAGAAGACGAGTGATAAAAACAACAACATCTTCTTTAATGTCTTTTCTAATTATGTTGTGACTATCCTACACAACCGAGCAAAAGCTGAGAGAGAAAAATCGTGCTTTGAGTTTCTGTAGTTGAGTTCAGCGGCGAGGGTTTTGTATGGCGTCTTCTGGAGGGGGCGGATCCCCCTCCGTTGCAAAACATAGACATGAGTGGGTTGGGGAATCAAACAAGAACCACCCAGAGTTGGGTTGCGAAGGAAGGAAAAGGGATTTGGAGCGACGAAGGAGGCAAGGGGGATGTATACCAAGATCTGCAGAGAACCCTTCTCTGCAGATTACTTCTGAAAAATTAAGGGAACGAGTGGAGCAATGGAAGGAGAAATCCCTAATTGGGAAGTTCATTGGTATATGGCCAAAGCAGAAGGATCTGTTGAAGTGGATCAAGGAAACCTAGAACCCTAGGGGCCATTATTATCTACACTTAGGGGCCAAGGGTTTCTTCACTATCATCTTCTTCAACCAAGAAGATAGAGATATGATACTCTCGAGAGGGCCATATTTCTTCTTTTCGGTTGGGCTATTCCTACTCCCATGGAAGGAGAATTTCAACCCTGACAATGAAGATATGAGTATAGCTCCAGTTTGGATCATACTTTACTCCTTTCCTTGTGAATACTAGGAACCAGAGACACTGGAAGCCATCAGAAATACCCTAGGAAAATTTGTGAAGGATTTTGAACAAACAAAACAACAACGATACACATATTTTGCGAGGATCTGTGTTTATATGGATCTGTCGCGCGAACTACCTAAAGCAATCAATCTTACTTGGGAGGATGAAGACTGGGTGCAACCCATTTATTATGAGCAACTTCCATTCAGGTGACGAAAATGCCATACATATGGTCATTTGGGAAGAAAATGCCCCCTAAACCAACCAAACCCAAATCCGATCCAGGAGATCAAGGAAAAAGACACGGACGGGGAAGGGTTTACTTAGTTGCAGAATAAAAGGAGACAGGGAAGAAGAACCAGTAATCAGCCACAAATCAAGCAAAGTACAGAGAAGAAGAAACATAATGAGAATCGGTTTGAAAACCTCAACCAAGTTGAGGAAGATCCAGATGGCCTCAATAGGGATAAAGTTCAATATCCTAACCCGGATGGGTTGGAAACCCTAGCCAATCTGAAGAAAGTACAGATTGATTTGGAAGACCAAATTGAAGTTATGGAAGAGGATTTGTTGGAGGAAGCCGAGTATATGGACCTGAGGGAGCTAGATTTGGATGAAATCGAGAAGGAATGCAAAAAAAGGGAAAGAGTATGTATCAAGAAGACAAATAGAACTCCTACAGCAAGTCATCCTAAAAAAAAGGCTTCCCCCTAGTTGGGCATAGGAAAATATCCATTGAAGGGGAGCAAGCGGAAACAACCCGGGGAAGGTGAGAAACGCGGGAGAAAGACAAATCGTCAGAGAATAGCAGAGGTTGGAACCTGACTAGTGGAATCAATCCAATATTCCACGATAAAAGTGGCCTTCTCCAAAGTTAACAGGGTTTCCAAATGAATATCATAACCTGGAATATACGGGGGGTGAATCACCCACAAAAAATAAAGACACTTAGAAGTAAGTTGAGGATGGAAAAGCCAACAGTGGTATTTTTACAAGAAAGAAAATGCAGTTCTAAAAGCCTGCAGGAGATAGGGAGAAAGGCTTGGAGAGGCAGTAATATGATAGTTATTGACGCAAGGAGAACTGCGAGAGGATTGGCTATTCTCTGGAAACCAGAGGAAACTTGTTTGAGCAATTTCCTTGCTACTAGGTATTCTCTATCAACATATTTTTGAATTTGCAATACTATGGTGAAAGGGATCCTTACCAATGTATACGGACCAAGCTTGGTGGCTCAAAAACATGCCTTTCTATATTTCTTGAAAATAAAAGCGAGAGGGATTGGTAAACATCTCTAGTTGGTGGGTGGGGAATTCAATATGATCACTTTTGTAGAAGAAAAAAAGGGTGGAAGGTGGATGCTGGAATCAACCAATGAAGCTTTCAAGGAATTCATAAATGAAAATTGATTGGTGGATGTGGAGACCGGCAATGGATGGTTCACCTGGAACAACCGTCAAGGGGGGGGGACACCATGTGGCGTCCAGATTAGACAATTTTTTACTTTCTAAAGTAATGGTCAGTGGAGATGGAGATGTGATAGCTATGGTCCTTCATTCTGCTGGATTTGATCACTGGCATATGGGCCTTGTCTGGGAAGGAAGTGGCCCTCCAATCAGGAGACCGTTTCGGTTTGAACAGTTTTGGTTGGAACACAAAGAATTCAAATCATTAGTCCATAATTGGTGGGAGGAGGAACCCCCAAGGGGAACATTGATGTACCAATTTCATCACAAATTAAAGATGCTAAAAGCTCGAATCCGTACTCGGAACAAAGAGGAATTTGAGGACATCCTCCAAGACAAGAAGCTTCTTAGTGCACAGTTGGAAGAGATCCAACGGGAAGGAATGAATTTGGGATATAGTGAGGAACTAAATCATAGGGAACGAGAAACCTTGTATCAACTCAGTGCCCGCGAATGACGGGAAGAGATTTGTTGGAAGCAAAAATATAGAAACCAGTGGCTTCAAGAGGGGGAGTGAAATACCAATTTCTTCCACCACTCTGTGATCCAGAATCGACAGAAGGACAAACTCATGAGATTGAAGAAAGAGGATGGTCAGTATGTGGAAACAAGAGAGGAAATGGAGAGTGAGCTGGTAAATTACTTAAAAAATTCTGAAGGAAGATAGATGGGATAGATCTGAGCACATAAGGAAAATCACCAGACACATCCCCAAACTGGTCTCAACGAGCCAGAATGACATCCTGATGAAACCTGTTGAGATGTAGGAAGTGGAGGAAGTTGTGCATCATATGGCAACTAGAAAATTGCTTGGCCCTGATGGTTTCACTACCAATTTCTTCCACCACTTTTGGCACGTCATTAATATGGATGTTTGGAGAATTATGGAATACTCCTGAGTGGACAGAGGAGTGTTGAGGGACTTCAACTAAAATTTCCTCACCTTCATTCCTAAATATGAAGGGGCCAACTCTCCAGGTAAATTTAGACCCATATCTTTATGCAATGTTATCTATAAGATTATTACCAAAGTCATAGAGAACAGGTTGAAACCCATCCTCCCTAATCTGATCGCTCCAGAACAATTGGGTTTTGTGGAAGGGCGCCAAATTTTGGATGGATTCATTCTTGTCCATGAGGTTATTCATTCCCTGAAAGTCACTAAAAATCAAGGTATGATGCTTAAACTGGACATCTCAAAATCTTATGATAAAGTAAGCTGGAAATTTATGAGAGAAATACTAGAGGCCTATGGTTTTCATCGGGATTGGAAAAACTGGATAATGAACATGATGTCCACAACCTTCTTTTCAATCCTTCTAAATGGTGCCCCTACAAGAACTTTCATTCCTTCTCGGGGTATTAGATAGGGCGATCCTTTGTCTCCATTCTTGTTCGTTCTTATGGCTGAAGGGCTGAGTAGAGTGATCAAATCCATGGTGGAGACTGAAGATATTAGGGGCTTGAACCTTCATACTAGAGTAGATAAATTCACTCATCACTAGTTCGTAGATGACACAATGTTGATGGGTTATCCTTCTCTCCAGGAAGCTGGGGTTATTAAGAAAGGTTTGACGTTTTTTTCAAAGGCTTCGGGTCTGGAAGTCAATAATGAGAAATCTCAAGTATTTTTCTTTAACACCCCTCAGATTTCCCAAAGAAATATTCTACGCATTCTGGTGTTCCAAGGGATCTCCCTTCTATCCAAATACTTAGGCGCCCCTTTAGTTGAAGGAGTAGTCAGGAAAATCTCACATGGAGATCTTTTAGACAGGATGAGGAAGAAACTAGATAATTGGGCTTATAGACCTCTTAACATGGCTAGCAGAGTTGTGTCAGTTAAAGTTGTGCTTCAAACAATGCCCATATATTTATTATCAATCATGGAGGCTCCAAAATCTGTCTTGAAGCAAATCAGGACCATCTAACGCCAATTCATGTGGGGTTGTAACCAGGACAAAAACAGATGGGTGTTGGTGGGGTGGGAGTAGATCTACAAACCAAAAGATCAGGGAGGTCTAGGCCTTCAAGACCCGAAAAACAACAACAAAGTTCTAGGAGCCAAAATTTGGTGGCACTGGGTTTCACACAAAGAGGAACCTTGGTCAAAATTATGGCACATCAAGTATCCTAGCAATAAGCAATAACATGAACTTGTTCAGTTTAATGAGGACATACATGGTTCTCATATATGGAGGTATGCTTTCGAAAATAGAAATATAATTCAAGACCATAGTTTTTGGGAAATACCTGATAGGGAAGAAGCAAACTTCTGGAATGACTCATGGCAATAGATTCCTAAGATCTTGACTCATTCGAATTTAGAATTGTGTCAAAATTGGGCAAGGGATATGGGTTTGATAAAGGTTAATAAATTCTGGAATGAGGATCCAGCTAATGCGGATTTCCATGAGTGGTATCCCCAAGAGTGGTGGAGCCATATATTCCTGGTGGAAGATATCCCCAAGATTCAAGAGATCCTCTAGGAGAGATGCACTAGAATTCAAAGGGGGCCATATAAACTTCAGTGGGGATACAAACCGAAAGGCCACTTCAATACCAGAGAGGCTTACAATCTCTGTTTCAACCATGATGGACCCCATCCCAATGAGAATTGGCAGGAGATATGGAACTTCAACCCATGGCCCAAGGTGGAAACCTTTATGTGGCTGGTCTCTTACAAACGAATTCTAACAGGAGAAAACTTGATGAAGTGAGGTGTCAACGGACTATTCCAATGCTTCCTATGTGGTCATGATGAGGATACCATGAATCATCTATTGGATTCATGCCCCTTCTCTTGAACTTTATGGGATTGTGGAGCTGATATATTTCGATGAACAAATCGAGTGAGGGGGAATCCAGATGTTGATGTATTTGTACTTCGGAATGTATTTCACATATGTATATTGTATTCCAATAGAGAGGTTATTATTCCTCTATACGGAAGTGTCGTCATTTATATTGTAAGTGTCGTAACTTATGCTTGATGGGTTGCTAGACCACCTTGATGGGGTCAGCCCTGTATAAGTCATGTGGGTTAAAGGGTTATTAGACCACCCTATTGGGGGTCAGCCCTGTCAACATTATGTTATGTGGTTAAGTTGAGGCCGACCTAGTAAAGGTTATTAGGCAAGTCAAGTCAAGTATAAATAGAGTGCGGGAGGCATTCTATTTGATCATTCACTTTCTCACTCATACACTCATTTGGAGAGTGGCGCGCTAGTGGAGGAGGAGAAGCTGTTGCTAGGAGACTATCTCTTATGCTTGGGTTTTGTATCATTGCTCTATCTATCTATGAGGAAGTTATTGGGGTTTTTCACCTTTATGGTTTTCCCCAAGGAAACTATGTGTGTCTATTGTCTTATGTGATTGCTTGTTGTGATTGATATGATTGATATGTTGTACATGTTATTCTCTCAGTAAAGATCCTAGAGTATATTGAATTGATGTTAAAAAATTAACATGGTATCAGAGTTAACCTGAGGAGAAGACACTGTGCAGTTGCGGAAGCTAGGGCTTCTTGTTTTTTGGGTTTCTCTCCATTGATATTGAAATGAAGGAGGCTAGATTGACTCTTCTCGGCAAGGCGCATCTTTTTGTCCAATCAGAATTCAATTCTGAGCACTTTCAGTTTTAGCCCTAAAAATTAGGGTTTCCACAAAAAGTGGAATTTCTGCAATCTGAGACCATGGCTGGATGCTCCTCATAAAAATCGAAGTTTAGAGATTTGGATCGAACTTTTTGGTTGGGTGAAGCTCCGGGAAAATCAAACCCTAGTTTTGGGTCCTCTCTAGTGAAGTCGAAAATTAGGGCTTCTACAAAAAGTGGAATTTCTGAAATCTGATACCATGGCTAGATGCTCCTTAGAAAAATCGAAGTTTAGAGATTTGGATCGAACTCTTTGGTTAGGTGAATCTTTGGGAAAATCAAATCCTAGTTTGGGGTCCTCTCTTGTGAAGCCGAAAATTAGGGCTTCTGCAAAACGTGAAATTTCTGAAATCTGAGACCATGGCTGGATGCTCCTCAGAAAAATCAAATTTTAGAGATTTGGATCGAACTTTTTGGTTGGGTGAAGCTCTAGGAAAATCAAACCCTAGTTTGAGGTCCTCTCTAGTGAAGCCGAAAATTAGGGCTTTTGCAAAAGTTGGAATTTCTGAAATCTGAGGCCATGGCTGGAAGCTCCTCTAAAAAATTTAAGTTTAGAGACCAAGATCAAACTTTTTGGATGGATGAAGCTCTGGGAAAATCAAACCCTAATTCAAGGTCTTGCCTTGTGAATCCGGAAGTTTGAAAAGCAAATTTGAGGGGTGAAACTTTGCAGTTTTCAAATTCTGAGTATACCAGCTTGATCAGCTCATCAAGGCGCATCTTTCTATCCTTTCACAAGTTTGAAATTCAAATTTTGAATTTTTAGGGTTTCTCTGACAAACCCTAATCCAGCTCCAGATCCAGATTTATGCAAATCAAGTGGTAAGACCTAAATCTTTTCTATTTCATTTGAAGTACTCTTTAAGATGTCTCACCACACCAAGCTTGAGGATAAGCTTGAAGGGGCTGATAACTTCCTAGCATGGAAGTATAGGATTGAGTTAATTCTAGAAGAGAGTGAGTTGGACACCTACACAAGTGAAGGGGTTCCTGTCCCAGAGGGAGAAGAGACTAAGGCCTTACAAAAGAGGAACTTAGTGAAGGCTAAAAGGATCATTGCTTATTCTATCAAAAACCATCTCATGCCATATGTGTCATCTCTGAAGACACCTAAGGAGATGTTTGATTCCTTGACCAAGCTATTTGAAGGGAAGAATATAAATCGGAAGATGACCTTGAGGAATCAATTGAAGAATATCAAGTTCCAGAATGCGGAGACCATGCTGTCTTATTTCTCAAGAGTCTCCCAGATAAAATAACAACTTGAAGCTGTGGGAGAAGTTATCGAGAATGGAGAAGTGGTAATGACCACTCTTAATGGCCTTCCTAGGTCATGGGATTCCTTCATCCAAGGAATTTGTGCTAGGAAGAAACTCATCTCTTTCAGTAAGCTGTGGGAAGAATGCTCACAGGAAGAAGCTCGAATTGTAGCTCGAGAAGAGAAGATGGGGAATGAAGATCAAGCTCTCACAGCACATACCAAGAAGAGGACAATTTTCCTCAGATTGTCCTAAAAACAAAAGGAACAACAACAACAACTACTACAAGCAATCTGACAGGTATGACTTACAGGTATGTTTTGAAATCTGTTCATGATTAAGTTTATAATATGATTGTCTTCATGTTATTGAGCTTAGTAACAATCTTGTTTAATTTTAGACTTGTCTTATCACCCTAGTAAAAGTATGAATGCATGATAGAAGACATTCATTGATTAGGGTTATGACACTTATGATTGTATTATGATTGTACTAATGCACTGTGGTGTTGTATGAGGAGAATGTTATCCGCTAACATGAAGGTACAAAGCAATTCCTAGATCAAGACCATAGTGACATGAAGACAAAGACTCATCCATAGTCATGGATCACATAGAGGTATGTATAATTTGGTTCTACAATGGTTAACTTATGAGCTATGTAGGTCATTAAAGAGAACAAGAAAACATTGCTAGACATAACTAGCAAATATGATGACCAGGTATGTTTTTCCTATATCAAGTTAGAATCCTACCCTATGTAAGGATCTTATACTTTTGTATGATTGATAATGATTACTCATGAAGTTACAAGTTTGAGTAATCTAGGGTTTATGCATATTATGTCTCTTACCTTCATTGATGATATGACTAACCAGAAGAGTTCTATGGTCAAATATGAATATGCATGAGTAAGAGAAGTCTTCCCTGAAACCTTGAATACTAATGCTTATTATCTGTATTTGAAATGATCATGACTATACATGTTTAAGATTATTGTGTTTTGATAGTGTTAAGATTATACTAATGAATGTATGAGATCTCGAGGATAACACAATGATGATACTAGTAAGCATGCATGGTGATCGAGGATGGGTATAAGTTCAAGGACAGGTAATCCAGGAAGCAAAGATCAAGAGGGAGCACACTCCAATAGTTCCTACAATGAAACAAAGATTGAGAGGGAGTCCACCCAACAAACAAACAAAGATAAGTATTTGAATTATCATTTATTGTATATTTGATTGTTTAAATAATACTGTTCAAAGATGTATATACTTATGTTCCTAGACTTAGGTTGTGTATTATGCATATTAGAATAATTGCATTAATGAACAGTATACTACTAATACTACTGTTCTTTGTTGACATGTTGGGAATTGTGCACACTCTTAACAATGTTCTGGTAGAGATTGGAAGGCATCTAGAAAGTTACGGGATATGGATAAATGTTGTATTGAAGCATTGGCTAAATTAATTGCATGAATGTATGACATATTTCTTTATGTGTAAGAATTTGTTCTGAAAACTATGAGATGTTTCTAATCATGCAATTTAACTTGTCTTGTAGGAAAGATTGTATACCATCACCTACAAAAGAAGGACTACAACATTTACTCCAACAACAAAGCTATCTTTTGAAGAATCTGAAGTTCCCAGGATCCGAGATGAAGTAATGATCGAAGAGTACCAGTCGATCATGAAGAATGATGTTTGGGATGAGGTCCCAAGACCTGAAGGGAAGTCTGTTGTGACTTCCAATTGGATCTACAAGATCAAGCATGCTACAGTTGGTAGCATAGAGAAATTCAAAGCGAGATTTGTAGCTCGTGGCTTCTCCCAGAAAGAGGGAATAGACTATGAAGAGTATTTTTCTCCTGTAGCCAGATACACTTCCATCAGATTAGTACTTGCTTTGGCTGCAGTGATGAAATGGAAGATACACCAGATGGATGTCAAGACAGCTTTCTTGAATGGTGTAGTCAAGGAGGAAGTGTATGTGGAGCAGCCACTTGGTTTTGAGACACATGACAGAGACAGAGAATCATATGTGTGCAGGGTTAAGAAATCCTTGTATGGCTTGAAGCAAGCTCCTAGGACTTGGTATGGTAGGATAAACAACTTTCTATCCAGTTTGAGCTTTACCAAGAGTAAAGCAAATTCCAACCTTTACTACAAGGTTGAGGAAGGAAATCCTGTGATACTCTTATTGTATGTGGATGACTTGTTTGTTACAAGTGATGATAGATTGATTGCTTGACGAAGAGGAAGCTTGCTGCCGAGTTCGAGATGAAGGACTTGGGGATGATGCACTACTTTCTAGGCATGGCGGTGTGGCAGAGTGCAGATGGGATCTTCCTTGGACAAGGGAAGTATGCAGTAGAGATCCTGAAGAGATTCAGGATGATGGACTGCAAGGCCATGGCCACACCTATGGCATCGAACTTGAAGCTTCGGTGAGATGCTTCATTTGAGTCGGTTGATGCTACGATGTATCATCAGATGATTGGGTCCTTGATGTACCTGACGAATACGAGACCAGACATCTTCTTTGTGGTGAACACCTTGAGCCAGTATCTGATAGATCTGAGACATGTTCACCAGACAGCTGCAAAGCATATTCTGAGGTACTTGAAGGGTACAGTTGACTATGGGCTCAAGTATGATGTGAATCAAAAGTTTAACCTAGAGGGTTATGTTGATTCAGATTGGGTAGGCAGTGCCATTGATCGGAAGAGCACTTTGGGTTGTTGCTTCAGTATGGGATCCGGTATGATCTCTTGGTTTAGCAGGAAGCAGTCCTATGTGGCACTGAGTACAGCCGAAGCAGAGTATGTTGCAGCTTGTTTGACTAGTTGTGAGGAAGTATGGCTCCGGAAGCTACTGTCTGAGTTATTGGATCTCCCACTGGAGGCTACTGGTATCCTTTGTGATAACTAGAGTTGTGTGAAGCTGTCTGAGAATCCAGTGTTCCACGACAGGTCAAAGCACATTGAGATCAAATATCACTATATCAGGGATATGGTGCAGAGAGGAGTAGTAAAGCTCCTGTATGTTGCAACGGATGAGTAGGTTGCAGATGTGTTGACGAAACCACTAGCCAGAGTGAAGTTTGAGTACTTCGGAGAGAGGATTGGTGTTCTTCAGATTGACGACACTTCGAGGAAGAAGTGATGGACACATTTGTAGGAGCCATTTCGAGCATGGTGAGAGGAGGATCCTTCCCATGGCTGTGGATGTAAGCACTGGATGATGAGCATCAGGACGATGCTCCAGTTAATGCTCTATATGCATCATGTTGGATGCTTGTTATGATCAGTTGGATCATGTATATGTATATGCATCATGTTGGATGCTTGTTATGATCAGGTGGATCATGTATTTGTTTATGTATCAGGTGGGTACACTGTATGATTAGGTAGATCATGTATGATGATATGTATCAGGTAGATACTATGTATGCATCAAGTGGATGCATTGTATGATCAAGATGATCATGGATGATGAGCCTTAGGATGTTGCTCCAGATGATATGCATCAGGATGCTGGTATGATGATGATCAAGATGATCATATGTGATGATATGTATCAGGTGGATACATTACATAATCAGTTAGATTATGTGTGATGAGTTCCGAAGACATAGATGCACAAGAGCCATTCTATCATGGTGGTAGGTGTGTCCTCCCATGGTGCAGATATAAGGGTTGGGGCCATTCCGACATGGTTGAAGTGTGTCTTCCCATGGTCATTGATGTAAGAGATGTGCCATTTGAGCATGGTTGAAGTGTGTCTTCCAGTAGATATGGATATAAGTGCGATGCCATTCTCGCATGGTTGAAGTGTGTCTTCCCATGGCGCAGATATAAGTGTTAAGCCTTTCACGGATGGTTGAAGTGTGTCTTCCCATGCCGGTGAATGTAAGTGTTGTGTGATGTGCATCTGGGTTGTGCTTCGTGAACAATGTTATGATCAGTACGATCATGAGTATCAGGATGATACTCTGTGGCCATGGACAGGTTGTGCTTGGGAGGACATGTAAGTCCTGGGAGATCCGATAGGTTGGGCTGTGTGCCCGTAATAAGTCCTGGGATGCTCTTTCGAGGGTTTTTCCTATGGCATGTAATGTTACCTGGGAGATCCGATAGGTTGGGTTGTGTTCCCGTAATAAGTCTTGGGATGCTCTTTCGAGGTTATGCCATGACCGCATGTAAGACCTGGGAGATCCGATAGGTTGGGCTGTGTGCCTGTAATAAGTCCCGGGATGCTCTTGCGATGGTTTGTGACGCACGTAATAAGTCCTGAGGATTCCACAGTATGGCCAGTGATGATGAAGACCTGCAAGTGGTGGGCCTACATCCAGCATGAAAAAGGGCTGGCTCTGTAGAACTTTCTATGATGAGTAGATCAGAGATTGATTGAGATAGCAGCAACCGTGACGATGACGATGATCTAATGACGATGATCCAGATAAGAAGACTTGTGCTAGCAGATATGTGTCGAGAAATACCTTCCTAGTTAAGAGAGAGTGTTGATGTATTTGTAACTTCGGAATGTATTTCACATATGTATATTGTATTCCTATAGAGATGTTATTATTCCTCTATACGGAAGTGTCATCATTTATATTGTAAGTGTTGTAACTTATACTTGATGGGTTATTAGACCACCTTGATGGGGTCGGCCCTGTATAAGTCATGTGGGTTAAAGGGTTATTAGACCACCCTATTGGAGGTCGGCCCTGTCAGCATTATGTTATGTGGTTAAGTTGAGGCCGACCTAGTAAAGGTTATTAGGCAAGTCAAGTTAAGTATAAAAAGAGTGCGGGAGGCACTCTATTTGATCATTCACTTTCTCACTCATACATTCATTTGGAGAGTGGCGCACTAGTGGAGGAGGAGAAGTTGTTGCTAGGAGACTATCTCTTATGCTTGGGTTTTGTATCATTGCTCTATCTATCTCTGAGGAAGTTATTGGGGTTTTTCACCTTTATGGTTTTCCCCAAGGAAACTATGTGTGTCTATTGTCTTATGTGATTGCTTGTTGTGATTGATATGATTGATATGTTGTACATGTTATTCTCTCAGTAAATATCCTATAGTATATTGAATTGATGCTCAAAAATTAACACCAGATAAAACCTTCAAAAAATGGGATAGGAATGCTTTTTAGAACCCCATCATTCTCAAGATTTGGCTCATGTTTATGGCTCTCCTTATGTGATAGATTTGAAAGGAAAGGAACTGCACAATATTTGAAGGTAGGATGCGATCGCATAAGCAGGTGTGGAGCAGAGTGAGCAACCATGTTCAGGAAACAATAAAGGTTACTCACTGGCATGAAAAATATTGGGAAATGGACTATCACGAGAAAAGAATTTTGGCAAGCTGGGGCTTAGACATTTCAACCCAAGGATGGATACGGTTTTAAGCCCAAACAAGATTCCCCCAGTATCCCATCATTCTGGTCACCCCCCCACAGGGACACTTCAAGTTGAATTTTGACGAGGCCTCAAAAGGCAACCCGAGATCTGTTGGATTAGGGGCAGGGGGGGGGGGGGTAATTGAAAATCCGGTGGGGTACATTCTTTGATTCTATCATGGTTATTTGTGCCGTGAAACTAAAAACGTTGTGGAACTGAAGGGCTTCCTTCACGAACTTAGATTGATTTCCAATGGGGGATGGGAGCCAACGGTAGTGGAGGGGGACTTGAACATTATTGTTAAGATGGAAAAGAGGCTCCAAAACGGACAAACAATTTCAAAGGTGGTGGATAGCTGGCGCTTGGAATATAGGGTGGAAAAGCTTGCGGCGTGCTTAATGGAACAACATGCATGGGTCTTTACCCATGTCAAACGTGAGGGAAATAAGGTGGATGATCTCCTAGCCAATGTGGGGGAAGGCACAAAGAAGGAATCGTTGGGTGTTAGCTAACCGACTTTCAGGCTGACGACTGGGCTAATCAATGTGCACATATGGCATCCCAGGACCTATGACACATGCGTGATGCTATGGAGGAAACACGGCTTGGGGATAATAACTTAGACAAGTCCCATGCAGTGGTTTCGTCAGCCACTTGGAAGCATCATGTCCCTCATCCACCGGTCGACGTTGGTACAACCCAATTTAACTCTCGCCTGAGAGAGAAATCAAACCCCTGGTTTGCTAATAATGAGGAGCGGTTATGGAAAGGTCCTCGAATGGAGGACATAATACGATGATCTAATAAGGAAAAAGGGCATATCTGTAGAAAGTATCCTGCGATAAAAAATGCAGTACATTTCATTCATTATGGGGAACTGGATGTGGATTGGATGACATGCTTTAAATTCATAGGAAAACCCCCGACCCATTGGAAAATCACTATTTCAAACTCCTCTCTATGTGCTTGTGCAAGCATGTTCTATGTGTGTGAAAGGTATTTTTTCTTTGTGGAGATAAATTATGGCGCCGAGGGGAAAAAATACGAGGGGTAGGAAGAATGGGGGAAGTCGTTCTATGAGGGTTACAAGGGAGCTCAAAAAATCTTGGTAGGCCGCCTGGTCCTTTAAGGAAAGAATCCCCTCCATGATCAGAGAGGATATTAATCGGGTTGAGCAAGACTTATGGGACCAAGTAAAATCCATGCAAATTGAGAAAGTAAAGGATGAAGTCACAAAATGGGTCAGTGATCCGAGCTCGACTGCAGGACGACTCTCTGCCTATGACCGCATGATCACGAATTACTAGGTCACAAAAGGTTTGGTTGCTCACGTCCTGATGGAGAGGGAGAATAAGTTGGTGGGGGACACTGAACTGGTTAAGGCTTGGAAGGAGCATTACTGCGACAATAGGCTCAAGGACAAAAAATTCGACCTTATTGCCATGAAAATGGGCATTACACTCTACCCTCCCGTGAATGAAAACTCAGAGGCGGGGCCTTCTTCTTTGCAGGATAGTGGAAAGAGTTCTGCCCCTGGACTAGGACTCCCTTCAGGTGAAATGGATACTGTTGATTGTCGCTGTCTGCGATCGGGTCCTCCTCATCATCAAGCTCCTCCCCCGTGTGTCGCCATGATAAACAATAATTAATGTATGTTTCTGCGGGTTCATCTTCTGTCCTTTTATTTACTGGTCATAGTCTACAATTATGTCCATGGTCTATAGTTTACCTTTTATTATGCCGACTATAAGTAGTTGTTGGAACAACTAGGGTTTTCTGAAGACAATGCTATGTAATGGGCATGGTAAGAATTTTTTTTTTAATAGACTGAGGAAGAAAATATTTTGTTTATGCTGGGATGAGGAATGGAGATTAAAAAATTTGAGAAGGTTTATCTAGCAGTCGTGCAGATTGTAAGACGACAGGGCCATCAGTTTTGATTTCCATGTACTGGTTGTTTCTATAGTAATATAAAATTTCTTGCTTACAAAAAAAATTATCATACGCAACCAATTGAATTATAATTCCATTATCAAATTATCTATTGGTTTGTCTATAACTTATTTTCAAGAGTATTGATAATCTAAGTGATGTTGCCATTCGAAGGAACTTCCTTAGGAATGAGGGGGGGTTAGTGCCATGCTCAATACTACTTGAAACCTTGTAGCTTACTTGCTTAAAGGCCTCATATAGAATTATGATTGATTAATTATACAAAACTTTGGCTTCATCCTCTCAAATTGTAATTATGATCTTCAAAGACAATCTAATTAAACACTTGACTTGCAAACCTTTTATATTGAACCTTCACAGCCTTGATGTTTTGGTTCATTCACATCTTCACTCATTATTAGCTTACTTTGTTCAATCATCATTAACTTTATGCCACCCTCTAGACATATAATGCTTACTTTGGATCCATTCATAGCATGTTTGGTACAAGAAAGATGTGTGAACCAACCTCAACTGAATTGCACTTTACTTTCATAGTACTTAGATGCCTCCATGAAATTCACTTCCACTTCATAATGAAAAACATAAATATAACAAATAAAGTTTTTTAAATAACTTATAATACTATACTTTCTTTGAACGCAATCAACTATTACTTGCTCTAAATGTTTGAATCACAAACCAATCACTAAAACACACTTTGTTAAACTATGGTTCATTATTAACCTAAATCACTAGACCACATTTTGTTCAACTATGGTTCATTATTAACCAAGACGTGATAGCCATTAAAGGATGACTTCGTCTGGAAGTAACACTTTGGTCAACACAAATATTGGTCTCAAAGCATGCATCACAAATTTAATCTATGAAATTATGAAACATGTTCATAGAAAAAAATATAATCTTTTGTTATTCAAAATTTGGATTTATTTAGTTTTGTTTCAAAAATAATTAGACAACTTAAGAAGTTAAAATGATTTGTTACCCACCCTCCAGTTAAAAGGAAATCCTTGTGAGAATCAATCCAATTCTTGGGTTAGAAGAAGACTACTCTCTTTTTGCAGATATCACTACAACTCTGAAAGAGTTTGAGATTGCCACTCTCACCAGAATTAAGAGAATAAAAACAAGTCCTCACCAGACTTACTGGTACAATGCTGAAGATATAGGGTTCACAGGTAGGTTGGCGAAGGAATGGAATAATTACATTAGCAGACTTAACGCAATTGGATGTAGATTGAATGGTGGGAAGGATACTTTGATATGGAGCAGTAATAAGGAACATGGTTCGCTGACGGCCAAGCTTGCTTACATGGCAATTGTCAAACGTAAGTGTGTGTACCCTCATCATTGGTGGTACAAAGTTTTATGGAAGTGGAAGATTCCCACTAAAATCAAATGTTTTATGTGGCATGCACTCCAAGATAGGCTCAAAACCTGGGATAATTTAATCAAGAAGGGTTGGATGGGACCAAGTTTCTGCTCTCTATGCAAACAAAACCTGGAAACTGTTATCGGACAATCCACTCGAGCGGACGCGAGCAGGATCTCCCTAGATCAAAGTGAGTCTAGAACAAATAGAACATACTACCAATACATTTCCTAGATCTACTTAAGGATCGAGTATTAGATGTCTTACCTTTCACTTCGCAATCCTTTCTCCTGAATGCTGCTCCACGTCCCATGGTCGTCAGATCCAAGCTGCAAGACCTATCAAGACAAGAAACAAGAGAAACAATTAAAAGACATCTATACAATAAGAGATCTAAGTAAACAATTAAGCAGGTAAAATACTCAATATTATTACACACATGAACAATATTGGTGGAAAGCATTTGTATTGCTGTAAAAAGAGGGAAGTACATAATAGAGATATAGAACTACAACCAAGGCTTAACACTGTAGCCCTTCTCCGACAAAGCCGATTGCCATATCCTTCCAAGGAAGTATGAGTTCTCCAATAGGTGAGTGGAGATGTTTTAAGAGTGATTTCACCAGTAGCTACCATGGCCTTCCTCCCTTTGGGATGGGAGTGAGATTCATTCATATAGGACTAAGTGGATAGGGTATGGATAGGATAGGTTGAGAGATGGTAGGAGAGGCTTAAGGGATCTCTCCAAAGAATTAGGAACCGAGTGCTAGCTCCTCCAAGAGGTTAGGTATAGGGTCCCAAGTCAGCAAGCTTCGAGAAGGACCTCGAAGAAGCTATTTTTTCCATCCAAGTGACCTCGTCGCACCCTGTAATGAGGCAAGGTGCGACGTCACATGTTGCTCATGTGCAGCCTGCGATGACCCTTCAAAACCTAGCACAATTGGGTACAAATCCTCTCTGGTTGATCACTTAGTCAAGGTATCTTCCGGGGTGTATACACTGAATCTTATGATGAGTAGATTTTGGGTGTAACAGAATCCCCCCCAAAGCATGAAGCTGTTGAAGATAGACAGGTGAAGTGCTTTGATGGAAGTAATGGCAATAGACTCGTCGGTCGAAGGACACTGCTGCAGTACAACTGACTCTGAACTGACAATCTCATATGAAGTAAAAAATGGCTGCTGACCAATACAGTGCAGATCCATGGTAGTAATGACTGACTGAACACAATCATGGTTACTAGACACAAGTGTATATCCATGATGAGATGATAACACAGCCACGACCAATACAAATGTGGATCCATGTGATATAATTCAATACAAAATCCTTCGCAACCTGGGTAAAACATGACTCCCCAGGGTCTTCAAGCTGAACCTGCAATGATACGAATCTATCCATGTGATTACAAATGTCTTGATGTCGAACATGGTAGAAACCACTTGATTACCAACCATTGATGTAAACCGTTAACAAGTGCGAGGGAGATCATCATTGATGTCAATGATTCCCAAGGTATCACAATACATATCATCAAGCGTGAATAAATGATTTGAAGTCGAACGCAAGACGAAATCTTTCGATCAAGAGTCAATGATGTAAACTCATGATGAAAGCAAAGTAACCTGTCATTGATGCATGCAGGGCCAAGGTACTTGATTGGTTTCTAGATTCAATCCTTGGATGATGTGTTGAAGTTGACAAGGATGAATCCATCGAAGGAGGGCCATGATGAATCCCCCATCAATCGACATGAAACACGACAAAAATGTATAGGGTAGATCAGATGGTACAGTAACATGCAATACTGACTCAGAGTAGACCGACATAATGGCGGGTGTACTGACTACATATGATAAATGATAGACATATTCTTGAACATGGGCATGGCATGACTTGGCAGTATTGACACGACGAGTGCAACACAAATTCTCAAAGCAACTGATGATGGAAGCCTTTATTTGAATGACTCAAAGGAGTAAAAAGACTCAGGAAATAAGTGGAACTCGAGGACAAACATATGATCCAAGTGCTGTATGCAAATGCAGATGAGTGCCATGTTTAAGAATGACTACATACTGCCACTAATAAGTTATGTAACACAAACGCTTTCATTTTTCCCCATCATGAATGATGAGTGCCTCATGTGTTTTTTACGAGCTTGATGAGGGTAACCTGATGCTCGTTATAGCTCATCTCATAGATGAGTCCAATCCCAAATATTTTCCGAACCTGGGATAGGAGGGGTTCATCCCATGACGGGCCCTTCAATGTGAGAATTTTAACGAGTCCATAGAAGGTAAACTCGGTCGTCATTTCATGTTTAGAGAGTCTGAAAAGAACTAAAGAAGACTCCAACGGTCCTTTTTCGTAAAGTTAGCCTCATAGCCCGAAAAAAGGGTAAAACAACGCGGGAGAGGACTCTTCCAGTCATGATTGGCTGGAGTATACCTTTTTCATAATTAGTGCCTCTTGGTCCGAAAAAGGGGTAAAATATCACCAGGAAGATGACCATTCAAATACTTTAACAAGCGTGAACGCGACAAGTTCGCTTGGCAATATTTTCATTTTTCGAGAGCCTGAAAAGAGCTTAATGGTAGACTCCGGGGGGTATCCTTTTCCATGGGATTTTAACGAGCCCGAAAAAGTGATAAATCATAACTCGGTACTTGTTCTCATAGTTTCATGAGTACGAGAACAAACGAAGAGTAAACTCATCATCACACAATAATTACAAACTAACCATTGCAAAAATAATGACAAAACGTTCAAGGGAGTGTCCATACCTGTGATGACCATTGTGATACGAGAAATGGCACAAAAGACTACTTACAACTCCTGCACACTAGAAAACGTGTCAAATAGCCCCAAATACGACAAAAATGGTCAAAACTATGATAAATGGCCCAAGAGCATCAAAATATTTGAAAATGAATATTCCATTCTATTTATAAATAGAAAAAGAGGCCAAAAATAGTTTTCATTGTTTCATTTGCCAATTTGGGAGGAGAAGTACCAGTTTGGAGCCAAAATTTCCTTTGCCGATTTCGGGAGCTACGATCCGCCATTTCACCCACCGTCAGGAGCAGGTAAGCCTAAACTCCATCCAGCAACTTTCCAGTGGATTAGATTTTGTTTTTAGGTTCAATTTTTGGGTTTTTTGATGAATTCATGGAGGGCTATTGCGCTCTCGGCTCGTCGCAGTTGGCCCTTTCGGGAACTGCGATGAGACCGATTCGGCGCAAGTCCCGAATGGGTGAAATGCGACGACATCGCATTGTACGCAAACGTACAGTGCGACGGCGGAGGTACATTTCCCAAACATCAAAATGAACCCAAAAAAGGAACTTGTTGTGGTTGAAGTAGGATCTAACAATGTTTAAATATCCCTTTTGGCAGGTTGCTAGAAAGCCAACATGGTTTTAGAGTGGCGGGAAAGAGAACACGAAGTAGAATATGTACAAGATGCCAATGATCCACAATGCGTGGATGCCTCGAGGAACTGTGGTTTGCTCAAGTTCTTTGAGATTCAGGGGATGAGATCCCAAATCCCGTTGCTATCACACATGCTCCAGAGTTGGGATGAGGCCCAACAATATTTCATGATTGGTGAGCACATCCTCACAATAGATGTCGAGGACATCTATTTCCTTACTGGTTTGTCCCGGAGAGGGGACCCTGTAGCTCTTACTGGAACACGGGCCAGTGACTGCAAAGTTGATGACATGGTGTCACAGCATTGTACTACTCTTGCTCGATCTTCCAGTGGGAAGATCCTTATTAGGGATGTGGTGAGCCGCCCACTGCGTACCATACTGTTTACTATTACTAGAGTGGTGGGTAGCCAAGCCCCACACACGGCTACTCGGACTTAGATGCTTTATGCGGAGGACTGCATGTCCCCCATGGTTTTCAACTGGTGTGAGGGTCTCCTCGCAAACCTCCGAGCTCAGCTGACCAAGTGTCGGCGGGGAGAGCTCAAGCAGTTTGGTTATGGATCGATCGTGGTATCGTTCATCTTGGATCCCTCTCTTGCGTCCACAGGTAGTACTAGATGACAGGGAGCCTATAGATCGCCACATGCTCAGATGGGCTAAGGTGATGACCCACCATGGTGGAGGACCTATCATCAGCTTTGGTTCTGAGTTCTTCAGCTGGCTAGAAGGCTAGTTACTCATGGTTGAGGACTTCCCATACATCGGTACGGATTTCAGAGAGGATCCTGACTTGGTGTTGCCCGAAGGTGCAGCATGGGGTGACATAGGTGAGAACAAAAACCCTTACTTTTAATTTTACATATTTATCATTTTTTTGATGCAGTGCTGACAAGTATGTAACATGTGTGTGCAGATGTGGGGCCCGTACGGCCAGTAGGACTTTCCCTTCTGGCGAGGAGAGACAGAGGTGGGGAAGCAGTTGTGCCCCCAGGTGCTCAGGCTACCATCAAGGAGATGGAGGAGGTATACAGGAACTTGTCCCAGTTGACAGTAGAGGTTCCTGAACTAGCGATAGATGACCTGCCGAGACCTATGCAGAGGTTCGGGGTTGGAGCGTCCATACGCTTCAATGCCCTACTCCGCAAGGTAGCGAGGACCGTGGATTGCTTCCTTACTCAGCGACATCGGGATGTCCGTGCTAGGGGTGGTGTACGGGTCAGGCGTCAGTCCTGATGACACTATTATACTTGTACTGAGAGCTTAGAGACCTTATATTTTGTACTACTGAAAGCTACGATGCTTTAGATTTTGTAGAGACTCACTGAAATCCATCGTGCTTCAGATTTTGTACCAGCACTACTTTTGAGTGATATATATATATAAAGACATTCCCGACGATTTATACATTATGTGTTTTAAAATGCTGAGTGATGTGATCTTGTTTACATGTTTGCTTTTATACCTTGTATTATTTACATGTTGTGAATGCTTTTACATATTATGAATATTATGTGTGTGTGACGTACCAATCCAAAATGAAATTGGCCATTGAGTCGACAACTGTGTTTAACTCTCGTGGAATGTGCAGGTACTGAATGGATTCAAATGACCTTTCCAGGAGACGTACTCGTCTAAAGAGATGGAGTAAGGTGGGATCACGGATGGCGTAAACCCGGTTAAGATGGGAAATGACTAATTGAGAATCCATGTGGATGACAATGTGGTTCATACCCAAGGAAATGGCGTTAGCTAGGGTTCCGATTACTGCTTGATATTCTGTGGCGTTGTTGGTCGCAAACCCTAGGAAACTTCCTCTTGAGCTAATGAGCTCACCTGTTGGGGAATATAGTACCTAGGCTGCCGAAGCAAGGTTACGGGTATGCTGGCTGGCGCCATCTGCGAATCCATAGCACGTTTCCATCTGCACATGCAGACAGAACATGGTATTAGGAGCGGAAACAAGATCTAAAGACACTCAAAAATAAAAGCGTCACATCACACAAAAAACACGAAAAACATGCCATGTACAGTATATACAAGAAAGTCTAAGCGTGACGAGTTTAGGCATAGTATCTCTTCAGGTAAATCCCATTGTGGGGTTCACCCAAAGAGATTCCGTCATAGTCTTCAAGCTCGTAAGCTCCCTTTTCCAAAACATGTTTGACAATGTAAGGTCCATGCCACATGGATTCGAACTTTCCTGCTCCTAGTTTGTCATGTTTCTGGTCATAAGTGAGGACCAGGTCACCCTCGTTAAAGATACAAGGTTCAACTGACTTGTCGTATTGGGCTTTGATGCATTTCTTATGCGTTTCAGTAGCAAGAGCGGCATCTCAGTGGGACTCGTCAAGTTTTGCTAAGTGCAGGAGACGTTCTTCTTCGACAGTAGTATTAGGAAGAAGTTCGACAGTGAGTTGTAGAGACAAAATTTCGCACTCTATAGGTAGGAAAACCTCCAATCCATAGACTAGTTGGAAAGGAGTGAAACCTGTGGCGGTTTTAACGGAGGTTCTATAGGCCCATAATGCTAAAAAGAGCATGTTATGCCATTGGGATTTCTACGTACCTACCATCCTTTGGACCATGGTGTTCAAGACTTTGTTAATGGCCTCGACCTGTCCATTGGACTGTGGGTAGTAGGGTGTTGAAATTTCATGGTGAAAACCCAACCTATCACTCAGTTCATCAATCATATGGTGCTGAAAATGAGAATCGTGATCGGTAACAATCACCTGAGGGACTCTGAACCGCGCTATTACATGATTGAACATGAAGAGTGCAACGGTTTTGTTGTCGTTCTGGTATGTAGGCATAGCCTCGGCCCACTTTGTAAAGTAATCCACAGCTACAATGATTTAACTATTCCCCCCGACCGAGGCAGGCTTACAATGCATAAAGTTGATGCCCCATTTTGCGAAGGGGCCCACGGCAATAACCGGGTGTAATGGGGCGGGATGGGTGCGCTTCTTCGTATGGAAGTGTTGGCAAGGAGGACATTTTTTTATGGCCTCAATACAATTTTTGAAGATGGTAGGCCAATACTATCCTGCGCGCAAAATCTTCTGGGCTGTAGCCATCCCAGAGAGGTGACCGCCACATGCCCCAGCGTGACAGTCATTCAGAACGTGTTCGGCTTCATCGTGAGTGAGACAACGTCGAAGAATTGAATCAATGCCATGACGATACAAAGTATCATTGATGATTAAATAATACTTCGCATGGTGACGTATCTTACGACGGTCGTCGCGAGACAGTTGAAGGTTGAAGTGTTGGGTTTGAAGATATAATGAGATATCTCCATACCATGGATCAGTTGTCCTGATGAGAAACAATGATTCATCTAGGATAGAGTCATTGTGCTCAACTTCTGCATCAGGACGGGGAAGGTCACAGATCAACTCAGAAAACACCAAAGACTTTTTTGACTTGGCTTTCTCAAAAAGAAGATCAAATTCTTGTAGTATCACGATCCAGCGTGAATACTTTCCCCCAAGCACCTGACATGTCAGGACGTGGTACATGGGGTTCGAGTTTGTGATGATGGTGGTGGTGCGGAGCAAGATATAGTGCCGGAACTTTTGGACGGCGATGACTGCCACGAATGCGAGTTTTTCGACATGTGAATATCTAGTTTCAGTTTCAGCAAGACCCTTACTTGCATAGTATATTACATGTTCCTGGGCTTTTTTATCCTCCTGTACCAAGACCATGGCAATAGTGATAGCAGAAGCGGCGAGATATAAGATATAATCTCGATAATAATTGGGCGGTTGGAGCACAGGGGCATGCGTGATGGCATGTTTGATACTGTCGAAGGATTTTTGAGCTTGGTCATCCCAATTGAATGGGACGTCCTTCTTGAGCAGTCTCATATACCCCTGAGTCTTCTCCGCAAAATTGCAAACAAAACGTCTTAAATAAGTCGCCTTCCCTTGGAGACTTTGAAGTTCTGTCACATCAGTTGGGGGTGGCAGGTTGATGATGGCCTCCACCTTTAAGGGATCAATGCGGATCCCGTCCTTCGAAACGATAAATCCTAAGAGGTGTCCAGACGCAACGCAAAAGATACATTTATGAGGATTCAGACGGATATTGTACCGTCTACATCTGAGGAAAATGGCCGTCAGATGATCAATGTGGAACTCGCGCTGCTTTGAGTGAGCAGGGAGATTGTCCAGGTAAGGTTCCACAAAGTCCTTAATGTCATGGAAGACATACGACATAGCCCGCTGAAACGTGGCGCTAGCATTTTTAAGGCCAAACGGGAGTTTGCGGTAGCCAAAAGTTCCCCATGGGCAGATGAAAGTCATCTTATGTTGGTCGGCGGGGTTGATCTCAATATGGTTGTAACCAGAAAACCCATCCATAAATGAGAAGATGACGCTTCTGGCACAATTGTCGATAATCTAGTCGATGAAGGGGGTCGGGTAGTTGTCTTTTGGACAAGCTCGGTTAAGGTCCCGATAATCGACACAAACGTGAATGGTACCCTGCTTTTTGTTCACAGGGACGACGTTTGAGACCCAATCCGTCAATGGGACAGGATAAATAAAACCATCCTTTAAGAGCTTTTCAATCTCAGCCTTGATTGTCGCCATCTTCCGGGGGTGTACTGGTCGCAACTTTTGGCGTATAGGTTTAACGTCGGGATAGCTTTTTATTTCATGAGAAACAATCGCAGGGTCTATCCCAGGAATCTCCTCATAGGACCAAGAAAATACGTCTCGGAATTGCTTGAATAAGGTCGTACCAACAACAATTTCTTTAGGGGAACACTTCTGGCCTATGCGAATGTGTTCCACTATACCAGGTTTCACCGAGATGTCTATCGGGGTGGTTGGCTCAATGTTGACCAAGTTTCCCTCCGTGTCCGTAAGACATGTAAGAATGGGGGAATGAGGGAACGGGTAGATGTTTGGTGAGAAGAGTGTGTAGATGTTGTCCTCTATGTACTCCAAAGGAGGAAGAAAAGATGACCTATGGTGTAGATCATCCCATGGACCGTCGTCAACATTCATAACTTCCATGATGGACTCGTCTGAATAAAAAGTCCGAAGTAAGAGATCAAGTAGAGATGACGTCCGTTGTAGAGAACAAGATGGAGAGGCCACGGTTAAATGGTCCTCCGGTGCTGATTGGATAGCCTCCTAAATATGTTCAGCGGGTGAAGGAGGCATTATATCTCCAAGCAGGTGTGTTGTGGCTTCATCCGGTACAAGCCAAGTATCTGTAGAGTGAGATAAAATCTCTGCGGAGATCATGTTCACCGTAGCGATATGATTAGGGGGGTCCGTCGCCCGAAAAGCGCCCATGAGAGATGAATCTTTCAAAAGGCCAACCCCTATACTCTCATATTGTTTTGACATTTGTCCAATGGAAGGAACATGGTCACCAGGATGAGTAGTAGCGTCTGGTGAGCAAACATATAATTGGTTGATAGTAACAATTCGTCCTTGGTGGGGGAATTGTACTATGCGGAAGACTGAAGAGGCTGCCGCCTGCATGGCGTAAAACCAATTGCGACCAAGCAATAGATTATAATCTATTGGGGCCGAGACCACTTCCACGTTAACTGTTACGGTCTTTCCGCCCAACTCAACTGCAAGAGCTTGTAAGATCCCATGAGGTTGAAAGCCACACCCGTCGAATGCTTTCAACGTGGTAGGATAACGATTCAATTCGGGGGAGCCAATGGCTCTCCAATAGGCGATCGACATGACAGAAGTGGAGGCGCCTTCGTCTAAAAGAGTACGGTGGAAAATCTTCCCAGCAATGTTCGCAGAAACTTGAAATGCAAGCTGGTGGGAGAGCCTTAGCTTGAAGTGGTCAAGTCAGAACATGATGGTTTTCGAGGAATCGGGATCGACTGCACCGATGGTAGCAAGGATAGTTTTGCGTTGATTAGGACAATTCTGCAAAACTTCTAGGGTAGACATGGCGCAAGGAGCTTGTGCCAAGTCTTCTACGATATTGTAATTTTGTGCCTCCTGAGCGTTAGGATTGAAAACAAATTTTCGAATCGTACTCTTGGGCGGTAGCAATATCGAGTCTAAGGATGGCTTCTCAATGGTGAGATAAGTTGATGGTACAGTGACATCAGTTAAGGAGTCGGAAGCTTTTACAGCATTACTTCCAGTGGATTCCTTCGAAGGGACCGGTTCGTAAGATCGCGAATGAGTGTTCTCGTTACGCACCATGAGAACATGCGCAGTATTGGATGGTTCCCCCTGGGCCGGGGGGGTTGAGAAATCATCTGCTGGTTCTGAGTAGGAAACGGATCGTTGAGGACTGCGGGGGTTGGTTTACCCCTAAGAAACTTTTGTACTTCGTCTCTATGGGGACATTCTTTGGGGAAGTGGTCATCTCCACACAGTAAACAAGGATACTTTAGTTTCCGTTTCTGCTTGGTATCGTCAGGAGTGCTCTTTTGTTCCTGCTGAGCGAAAGAATTTTTGGGTTTCCCCTTGTTCTTCTTTTTACCGCCAGACTTCTGAGATGAAGTTGATTGGACAGAATTCACCTCTTCAGTTAGAGCAGGAGTGGTGGATTTGGTGGTGCTGTGGCCAGCTTGAGTCGGTAATGGGGAGGAACCGTGAAGGTTGGATGATCCAACAATGATAGAAGCAGGATGGGTGTTAAGGGAACCAATGATTCCATCAGTTTGGAGTTGCTTATGCGGTTTCGAAGGGTCATTAACGTCATGGGGTGCGTTAGGCAAAATATCAAACAAAGTGCCAGACTGAGTGTAGATTAGGTCTAGTGCATGGGCACTTGCGATGGCTTGTTCTTCGGTGACAACACCTCGCATGGCAACATCTCTTGCTATGGTAGGGATGAGGGATTTTGTAAACCAGTCTGCTAGGAGCTGATTTGGAATAGGAGATTTAATGAGACGTCATCTCCTTTGCCACTCGTGGATATGATCCGAAATATGAGTGGCGGTATTCTGACGGAGCGAGGTTAAAAGCTCGGTACCAGTTTCATACCGTATGGGCAGCTGGAAATGCGTCAAAAAGTTCATGGCAAGAGAACCAAAATCAGGAAAAGAGTGGGGTGGAAACTCAATGTACCACTTGGCAGCCGAACTGGTGAGAGTCCTTTGAAACAATCTAAGATGAATTGAATCGTCCATTAAGGAATTAGATGAACACCATAAGTGGTATGTCATCACGTGGTTTTTAGGGTCTTCACCCGGCTTGCCGTCAAATTTGGGGATATCAGACGGAAGTTTCACCGAAATTGGTGGCCAGTTAGATCTGTGGTAAATAGGATCGTTGGTTAAACGGGATAGGTCAGGTAGGTCCAAAGTAGCCAGGAATGGAAGCTACGGGTTAGGCTGCGCATATTGATAATACGGATAAGGCATGTAAGGACCAAACTGACCGTGAGGTGTACCAGGAGGAAACTGGTCGTAGGGGGGGGTGCCTCCTGGACCGTAAGGGGGTCCGCCACCATAAGGTGGTCCATTCCAAAAAGGTGGGGGTCCACCTCCACCACTGGGAGGGGGTGGAGGTTCATCGCCACCACCAGTAGGAAGTGGGGGTCCATAACCGTAATGAGGTGGCCCACCACTGCCTCCGCCTGGAGGGGGTGGTGGACCACTTCCGCCGCCAGAAGGATGGGGGCACCCACCACCTCCGTCGCCGGAGGGATGAGGGTCTCCACCACCACCACCGCCACCATAGTAATTAGGTCCTCCATCGCCTCCTCCACCCAAAGGGAAATGTCCTCCTCCACCATGATAAGGTGGTCCCCCGCTGCCTCCGCCGGGAGGGGGTGGTGGACCATTCCTGCCACCGTCGGAAGGGTGAGGGATATTGTTGAAAAAATAAGGTGGGCCTCCACCAATGTTAGGTGGGGGTCTGCCACCTCCAGCAGGAGGTAGGGGAGGACCGATCGGGGGTGGTGGTACTTGAGGGATAGTGGGTTGGGGTCCGTGTTGCAACGTAGGTTGTTGCCCCCATATAGTGTATGGATTCCAGGGATAAGGTATCCCGTATGGTGCGTTTCCGGGATTAGGTTGGCCCAGTGCAGGGTTAACAGAACATGGATATGCTTGACTCCATGAGGGTTGAGTTACATTGCATGGGCCCCCAACATGAGATAATCCCATGGTCGATGGTCTAGCGGGTTGGGGAGGTTCAACGGAAGGTTCGTTGGGGATTCCACCGCCTATGTTCTGGTTAGAAACGGGGGTTGCCCCCCTAGCCACAAGAGGTTGACCACTATTCAAAGGTTGAACCAACGTAGGTTGTTGACTAGCTACCGTAGTAATAACCTTACCGATGGGATAATCTGTGGGAATGGAATATCCTCCCCTTGAATTTTGAGGTGGGGGAGGGACTGGTAAAGTAACTGTGGTAGTGACAGGTGTGTTGGACTGTTGTCCTTCCACCGATTGGTTCACTTGAGGTGCAGGACTGGACTCTTGTGAGGGTTGACCAGTCTTATTAGTGGTCTCGTGGTGGGGAGATTGTTCCGGTGATGCAAAAGATATCGGATGATCTGGGATGGGTCGGTAAGGGGGTAACGATGGGTCTTTAATCCTTCATTGGAGACTTGACTGCCAAAACTCTTCAGCCATGGAACGAAAGTGAGCTAATTGGCCACGAAAGTAGGCTAAAGGGTCGTCTGGAGTAGTCCCATTAGGTGGTGATGAGATGGAAAAATGAGCCACTGGGTGGTCTGTAGAAGAGGTCCAATAAGCTGCTGAAGGACCAATAGCTGCTGTAGGGTCGTCCTGGGGCCGGTTTATCCATTCCAATGATCTAGGTTCTCCCGAAATGACAGGAGAAAGGTCTTCTGAAGCGGGGATTTGTGTTCCTTCATCCTGCGGTGGATGAGGGGCAGGTGAATCTGGAGGAGTTTGTGGAAACAAACGTCCTCCAACATTCAGAGTGGGGTTTTCCAATTCAGTAACTACGACTGTGTTATGCTGATCCATTCTTACCCTCGAAATAACCTCCGGATTAAGGGGATATTCGGGTGATAAGTTTAAGATCCTACGGGACCTTGTCTAGGGAAAATCCACCAGAGTGTCAGGATGATCAGCCAGGATGGCTGAAACAGCGTTTCTCCTAAGGGTATGCTATAAGAAAAGCAGTCCAAAAAAACCTACTCAAACTAAGGCAACAAGCAGACTTATGTGACATAGTGGATTCAAAAGTCTGGAACCTCACGGGATTATCAAGGCTTCGCAAACCGCGATATACTGCAGGGTCCAACAATATGACGCGACAAGGAGGATTGGGACCGTACCCTTTCCTGCATTCCCGATTACTTGGACAGTACGTGTGTGCTAATCTCCCCGAGTGTTGTTCTCGGTGTATTGCTTTGTCAAGACAGCCAAATGGTTAACTCAGTTGGTTTCAGAAACCCTAGTGGTGTCTCCCGATATACGCAAGGTACGTGGGAGCTCAAATTCGTAGTGGTGTTGTCTAATGCACAACCGTTCGGCAAGAGACCTTCCGATATACTACCGAGTACGTGATACACCCTCTGATATACACCAAGTACGGATTATCGTACTTGGTGGGTACGTGAAGGAGCTCGATATACCGATAAGTACGTGGAAGACTACAATACCCTCGAGATACAGTACTGGCAAATAATGACAGCTGCCACGCTTGGCTATATTTGAATAAGTTAAACCTGATAAAAACAAGGCTTCCAACAGAATTTTGTGTGTGATAAAGGACTGTTGTTCAGTTTCTTCAGAGGTGATTCCAAAATCTATTGGTTCTTTCTACCTAAATCATTACAAACCTGTTGCTCTCTTTGATGGGGCAGTTGAAAATGGTCTTTGTGTTGTTGGGGGTTTAATTTACCTTAGTTGTGATCATTTTTTCAATCTTAAGCTCAATTGTGGGAAAGGCAACAACATGAAGTCTGAACTGCTAGCACTATGGTGTGTACTTAAAGCTTCAAATACTTTCGGGTTGCATGAATTGGTTGTATATGGGGACTCAAGAGTTACCATAAAATGGGCAAAGAAGGAGTTTAACTTAAATGTTATTGCTCTTACTCAATGGTGCATAAGAATTAGAATGGAAATCCAGACTTTCAACTATATCTCCTTCGATCATATTTACAGACAACACAATGCAAGGGCAGATCGGCTTTCGAAAGAAGTATACCAGGGAGATGAAGGTGTTCTATTTTGGGATGAACTTATGGACAACCTAGTTATTAATCACGGTTCAGTGAGAAACTTTGATCTCTAATTATGTTGATTTGATTATTGTTGCTTGTCCATAATGTTGTAGTTTTGTTAAGTTTTTGGAACATCAAGATGTGATAATGACTAGGAGGATATGAAAATGTTAGTGTATGACTTGTAATATCTTTAAGTCGTTTTCATGGACTTACTCTTTTTGTACTATTTGATTCACTTTATGAATACCAATAATATATTTTTTCCGCTGAAAAAATAAAATGATTTGTTACATTTTTTTCAATACTTTTACTTTTAAAGATAATAAAAAGTTATTAATTTATTAAGAAATAAAAATAAAAATATATTATTTAAAAATTAAATAAATTTAAAAATATATATATTTCGAAATAAATCAGGCACCTTCCGTTTTATGCTTCTCCTCCTCTTTCTATGTATTTCATCATCAAATAAAACCAAAACTAAAATTTCGACCCTCCCTTCCTTTCTCCCACCGCAGTTTTGACGTGCTCGCTCTATGCAACAACTCGACAACAGCTCTGCAACTCCATGCGACTGGTAAGCTAGGGTTTCACTACTAGTTTGTTTGCTTATTTTTGCTGGTTTCGTGTTTTGGGTTTCTGACATGAGATTTGGTTTCAGCTGCTTGGCAGCAGCTCCTTCTCCAAAGAGCTCTCCCTTGGATTCATGCCCGGCTGCACTCCACTTGCTGGGTGCAGCATGGTGCGGAACACTCTACGGGAGGAAGAAGGGATGCCAAGTATGGAAACATTGGTATCTTTGGAAGGTGTCTCCCTCTCTCCCTTATCAACTAGATCCCAAGGATTAAGCGCCCTCACAGAGCCTCGTCCTGGTATCCGTTACCCGCAGGCGAGATTACAGAGATAATGCACAGGTCTGGAGCACAAGCTCATCCTCGTGTGGTCGATACCAAAGCTTCAAGGTAAATATTTCATCATTAATATGCAATGTACAGTTTTTCGACGGTACAATTGTTTTCTACAGTACATGGCCGGGCTTGTCGGGCTATTCCAGCCTTCAATAACAAATTTCAGAATTCTACCTCTAATAGGATGTGTTTTTCCCTTGTCATGAACTAAAGAGGATTCTCTACATTGCTAGTATAAATTGAAAGTCTTGAATTCCTTCCCTATTTCAGCCTTGAATTCTTTGAAGATCTTGAAGTCTTGTGACTTCTCCTTCAGGGAGTATACCCAAACCTTCCAAATCAATGATTGTATGATAAAGTACCTTACTCCCTCAAGCATCTACACCGACATCGGCCACATATGGTTGAATGCAGAATGTGTAAAGGTGCTTCTGCTCTATGTGCCAGAAATTTATCAATTTTCTTGTTTTGTTTTTAACCATAGACACATGTTTCACAAAAGAACTTATTATAAGTGAAAGCAAGTAAACCAACAATTAATCCATGCAACTTCTTGAGACCTCATATGTCATAACCCAAAGGTCCCATACATTCATGCCATGTCTTTAACTTAGAAGATATTTGAGATTCATTTGTAGAATCAGAGTTTTGACAAACTTTCCACGAGGTTTGTATAGCCTATCATCCTATCTCCCATTGAAATGACATCATTATTCTTATTTTTCACAAAACATTTGCCATCACTGAATTATACCAAGTGTTTTACAATTGAAATTTGTTATGTAGAAAACAAATTCCTACCCAACCTTGGTAGATAAAGAACTAGAACATTTGATATTCTCTTACCATGATTTAGAATAACAAGCATGTGATAGCTTCAAACCACTGGCAACACATGTTTATTAGCCAAGATCATTGAATTGCCACTAGATTCCTGAAGGACCGTAAACAACTCCTTGCTTCAAATCATGTGCCTAGTAGCTCCACTGTCTAAATGGCAAGAATCTTCACCATGAGAGGCATGTGGGGAAACAACATACACATTCTCATATGTGTTTTCTATAGTGTTACTAGATTGCTCCTTGGATTTCCCATAGAGCTTGGTACAGTGGCCATAGTTCCCACAATTGTAGCTTTTAACCTTTTTCCATTGTCCATCCTGCTGTTGGTCCTGGTTCCTTCTTAACTTCTTCCGAAATGGTGCCTTGCCCTTATGTTTGGCAGCATAGGCTCTAGAAGAATCTTTTTTGTTGGTTCTTGCATTCATTAGTCCCTCTTCCTAAAGAAGCAAGTCTTCAAAGTCATTGAAGGCGACGGTATTCACATTTTTTTGTGCACAAATTGGTGAAGAATGGACCAAATTTAGATGGTCCTTCTTGTGGCAAGCTGATATGGTTTCCATTACGGTATCCTTGCCCTCCACTGTCTCACTAACTCCCTCCAATTTCAATCTTTATAGATGATCAACAGCTGAATCACTTGGATTCAGCTTGAGTGACCCCACCTAATACCTCAATTGGATAATTGATGCATCATTGGAACATGCAAACAGATTGGCCAAGTTGTTCCAAGCATCCCTGGAAGTTTTGAACTTATTAATATTTGTCTATATTGTAGGGATGACAGAAAAGTTGATGGTTGCAAAGGTCTTATCCATGTTTTCTAAGTTTAATTAAATTCATCTTTGCTCTTGAACTATTTACAGGAAATTTAAGAGTGAGACTTTGTGTGCTAATTCTTGGAGTTGTGTGGAGATTTATTTGTTTGATGGCAACATACAATCCCCAGGGACAACCCCTTGAGATTGGAAAAGTGTCTATTCAAATGGATTGGCATCTAGTAGTGATAGGGTTAGGTGTCCTATAATTATTAGGTATGTTTGTTGGTGAAAAATTGAGTGATAACATCTCCTAAGCCATATTTCCTTTGGTTCGAATCCACCACACCTTCCATGAATGCTCCTCAACCCAAGCACTTTTAAGTGAAGTAGAAGTTTCCATGTAAGCAACCAAGTGGACTCATGCTAACTATAGCTAAACGTTGTTTTCTTAAATGCCACAATATTCCTCCAAATAGGTTCTCCTACAAAGTAAGCAACCAAGCAAGCAAATGGACCCATGCTAATTAGGGCTCAACGTTGTTTTCTTAAATCCCCAATATTCCTCCAAATGGTTTTCCTTCAAAGTAAGAAACCTCCTAAAAAAATGTCACCATGCCTCATAGGATACCAAACTCCTAAGGAAGTTCTCCACATAAGCATCAAATTAAGGTATAACAATCCATGAGCTATCTCAAATGTGTATGTTGACTAATATGCAACCAAGGGTAGGCATCACACCATGCACTACACATCGCACAAAGCACTCCCAAACATGGTATAAATACTTTCAGAGTATCCCCAAAAGCGACACAAATGGCTAGGAAATCAATCACGGAGGAGAATTTCAGGTTCACCTTGGTTTAAGAAGCTATTGTAGCAATATTTAATTTAATTAATCCATATTAATAGTCGTACATGAAGTCCTTTTAAGCTTTCCATGTGTGTCACAATTCTACCTATAATAAAGTGTAATGATGACATTTTTTAAAGGACTCTCCACCCTTCCCATTATGATTGGTACACACATAGGCAAACATGTAATGTAGTTTCCCATGGTGTTTGAGCTTTTGATTTCACTATCTTTCCCATGTTTTGCACAAAAATTTACGGTATGATACAATCATTACAAGCACTAAAATAAAATCATCTATATCTAAACAACTCACAGCCATGGATCTTATATTGAATGAATGATAATCAAGAAGCTACAGTAACAATATTTATTTTAATTATTCCATATTAATGTTCATACTTGTGGTTTTTGCAAGCCTGTCACATATTTCAGAATTCTACCTCGAATAGTGATCCGAATTTATGTGGGAACGAAACAAAAGATAGCATATACAAAATCATATACAGAGATATATATTCACATACGCAGATATATGGCAAGAAACACAGCGATACAGTAAACACATATTCTATTAAATATCGGAAATAGAACAGGCTGTAAATACAACAGCTAGAATGGTAGTAGCTATCTCTGAGAAGAGATGTGGCTGCTGTGCTCATTCGTGCCAAGATGATTACAAAGAGAGGCCGAAAGGGCCTATTTATCATAATCATGAGGGAAAGGATCCCAAACATCCAAAAACCTAACCCTAGAAGATGAACCGTCATAAAGTTTGCGGCCCCAAGGTGGTTAGTTGAATAGTCAACTTCCCGGGGTCATAACTTTTGCATACGATCTCCGTTTGGGGTGCTCGGTAGCCCGTTGGAAAGATCTATCCGAGGAATATGTTGCGGACCCTAAATCAAAACTGCTTTGTCGGACCACGATTTCCCAAAAAACGTTGTTTAGGGCCTCAAAATGGCTCAGGAAGTTTGGGACTCGAAAAACTGTAGAAAAATTACTAGAAAATTGGCAAAATGGGAAACTGTTTTGAGCCAATGAAATAGGTGGGTGGCCACCGATATCCATCTGGATCAAATAGGGTGTGTTTTTCCCTTGTCAGAAACTAAAGAGGATTGTCTAGGTCCTCTACACTCACCGTACCATGCATAAAATATTAAAATAAAATAAACGAGACCAAAAAGGGGGGGGGTAAACTCTATTGTCATTGCTAGAATTTTCGAGGCAACTTTGGTTATTCCCGTTCTGCAAGTCAATCAAATTTGGGAGGACGAAAAATGAACTGTTAATATGCCATGTCGCCACTTTCATTTATTTAGCATTCTATGCTAAATGCATATTTTTACTATGTCTTTATGTAGTGAATTCTCTAATATCTTTGGCGTCGACCGTTTCAAGAAAACCCTTAAAGACGATGTCACAATCCTTTCTTTGTTTCCTTCAACTCATTTGACGTCGAGGCCAGTGGAGGAGAAGATAAATAATATCCACATTAGCTCCTAGAAATTTCCCATAAATTCTTGATTTTTCTACGACTTGTAAAAGATATTCCCGAGTGAGTTAATAAAACCCCAAGTAAAATTCTATAGGCCATCCATCTCGACCAGGGAATTTATCTTTTTGGAATGAATGCACTACTGCTTTAAGTTCTTCTTTAGTAACCTCTTCCATCAACTTTCCATTTTGTTCCTTATCTGCAAACTTGGGAAAAGAAGAGGCTAACTTAACAATCTTAACTATGTTTGCGTTGGCTGGATTCTTGAAGAAATTGTCAAAGTGGGCCACACCTACATTTGATGTCTTGCTTTGAATTTGTTTTTCAAGCTACACCTAGTCTTTATGTGTTGTCTATAACAACTCTAGTCTTGCTACACCGATAGGTGTTTATATCTTAGAATTTGGCGTGGACTATCATCTATGCTTTTCCTATATTGAAGGAGGATGGGGCAAGTGTACTGTCCAGATTGATTTTATGGGTGTCGTTCAAAATTTGAAATAAACAATTATGAAAAAACATAATTATAAAAAATAACTAGTAGTTGATGCATGGATAACTCAAAGCTCGTGCATGGATAACAAGTAGTGACAAAAAACTCATTTAACTAAAGAAGGTAATAGATAGCTAAGGCATAGACAACATGTGATTACAATTAAACATAGAGAACAAGTAACCGATAAATTGTTCATTGCACTTAACTTGTGACCTATCGATGTTCACTGAACACAAGTTAGGTGGTTGTGCTAGTACTTATTGGGCCTCCCGTTGCTTCTAATTTTATTAGATGCACACCCATTCGTGCATAAGGTTCTCCTGGAAATATTCAAGAAAGAAGCAGTGCTTAAGTTATTAGTACTTGTACAGGTTTAGGAAATGTTATCTAATTGATTAGAGACTCTGTAAGAGTCTATTTATTTTTCTTCCAACATAGTCATCATACAGTGTTGTCTATCATATTTTCACTTTTCCATCTACTTGTACATATCAGTGCTTGGTTTATACTTGGAAGTTCAACCACATGCATGCATACAATCATTTATTTATTCCAAATTCATTTCATATTTTTCTTAAATTGAGTTTGAATTGCATTTATGTGAATGAGTGTGCCGGTGCATGTGCATATTATTTTATTTGCAATTATAATTGTAATGTTTGTTGCTGCTTGTAGAAGTTTCCAAAGGGTGTCACATGGATTAGATACCATGGAATACACAAAGATCTTGAAATCAATATCATTATTCCATAAAAAGATTCAATATTTGGTAAGTGTGTTGTAGGCTATAAAGATTATCTTTCAGTTTTTGCTTTCAATAAATAAGTAAATGTATTATTGTGGAAGGTTGGAGATTCTTTAACAGTCTCCACATATGTATCATTGTATACTAATTTTCCTTGATCCACTGGCATCTTTAAGTCCTTTGCATATGTTGTCAAAATTACCTTCTTAGTTGGTTTTCTTGGTCCTCAAACTGCACGAAATTCTATCCATAACCTAAGATATATGTGTTTAGTAATGCAAGTATCGATAGTGTTGGAACAACAACATCAACCCTAGAGAATATATTGATCCCCAATTCTTAAATGGTACTAGCTCAATGGAAGAGCACCTACTTTACAAGCAGTAGGTTGGTGGTTCGATTCCTTTGTGCCCTACCATAAATTAATAAATTATATTGCAATGTATTTCTAAGAAGGGGGCTCATAACTACCTCTATAGGTTTCTATGAGGGGGGTTCATAATCGCCTCTATAGGTTTCTATGAGGGGGGTTCATAACCGACTCTATATATTTTTATGAGGGGGTTTCTACTGCCCCTGTAGGTTGCTATGACAGGGGTTTTCAACCACCCTCTTAAGTTGGTATAAGGGGGGTTCTTAACCACCTTCATACTTTGATATGAGAGGGGTTTCAAAATGGCTTCTTAATTTTCTACAAGGGGGGTTTATAATCTCCCATGTATGTTTTTACGAGGGGGGTTCTGAACTACCCTTGTATGTTGATATGAGGGGGTTTCTAAACCGCAATCATAGGATTTCAAGAGGAGGGTTTTAGATCACCCCCATAGGTTTCTAAGAGGAGGGTTAAACACCGCCCCCATAGGAATCTATGAGGGGAGTTTTAAAATCCCTCATGGGATGCTATGAGGGGGGATCTAAACTGCCCTCGTAAGTTTCTACGAGTGGGGGTTCTAAATCACCCTCGTATGTTGCTACGATAAGGGTTCTAAACCGCCCTAGTAAGGTGCGATGAGGGGGGGTTCTAAACTACCCCTAAAATTCAATTTTCAAGGGAGGTTCCAAAATGCCCCCAAAATCACTACTGCTAAAAGTCAATCCTTTTAGTGGCAGTTTTTGAAGAGATATAAACTGCCCCAAAAATTGGCTTTTAGGGGTGGTACAAAACCACTGCTAAAAGTCATTCTTTTGGGGCGATTCAGAACCACCCCTAAAAGTCACTTTTGGGGGCGTTAGCAGTGGTTCCTTTAGGGGGGGGAGGGGGTTTCAAAACCACCGCTAATGCTAAAACCCCTGTGAATTCCACTTTTGGAGGTAGAAAATGACCGCCTCTATAGGTAGTTTTTGTAGTAGTGAACTCATGCATTATGTTTTGGATATGTATTAACTTTCTCACTCATGCCATTTTGGTATACTCACCTTTAGTACTTACACACTTTATGCATGATAAAAATTTGAATACTTGGTGCCTAATGATTTGGATTTACATTTATGTGCATGTGCATGAGAATGGTAATAAAATAAACTCATAAAATTTCGAGTTCATATAAAAGAAACTCCTTATATATGAGTAGCTAGAAAATCTAGAAGAAATAGAAGATTTGGTTTATGGATGCAACTCTAAATCCAACCACTTGTGTGCATCTCATACTCCTCATCTGTCTTGTTCAATTCTTGGGAACTTTGTCGATGAAAGCAACTTCAAGTCTCCTTTATGCACCTTATAAAAATAGTTCCATGAATTCTAGGAAAATAAAAGGCATGAAACTGACTTGTCTACAATTATTTGGGATTCTGAGTCAGATTTGGGCATGAAAATCAACCCATCGAAAGTACAAAAAAGATAAAAACTTGAACTTGAACCTAGGAACTCTTATACCAATTGTTAGCACATAGCATCATCAACGACTTAATCCTGTAGTAGCACCTAAGGCAGTAGTAAAATAAATAAATATAATTTCACAGTTTACCAACCAGAATGCAGAAGCAACAAGAAGAGGAATGACTATAGAGGTGAACTTGCCATTACAAATGAAAGCTAATTGTTCAGTTTCTTCTGTTGATATGATATTTTTCACATTGGAATACGTTTGAATTCATACATTAATGGAGAGATACTGAAAAGACAAGCTTTTTAGAGAAATAGAGAATTCGCATTGTTCTAAACTTTAAGTTGTGCACATAAAATGCACTAATTTCATAGGCCTTTTTCCTTGAGTTTGTATGGGTTAAAAGTAGCCTGCAAATGCGGTTATCAGAGAAGATCCATATATGGTGATTTTACGGTTTCATGATAATCCTATTCGCAATCTTTAGAAATAATCATAACAAGGAAACTATGAAAGAAGCCACAAAGCTTCATAAATAATTGAATATTCAATTCCATAAACTTCTAAATTGTCACCTCAAAACCATAGGTCTTGTCAAAAATAGCTGAAAGGACTGTCAAACCTTGGGATTTCAATTTAAAAAGCTTGTCAATGTTTGTGTTTGCTTTAACAAGTCCTTGTAAATTCATTTGGCAGATTTATGCAACAATGTCACCACCCCCTGCAATATCACACATATAAAGCATATTTTTTCCACAATTATTGTAGATGAATCCAATTATAACATCAAATAAAAAATTACTAGTAATTCAATTGAAACACAATCATAAATACATACCCAAGTTTTCAAATCTTATACTGTCCTTTGAAGAATATATTGTTAACCGCTAATCATGATCATCCAAATTGCTAGAACTAACCTCAAACATAGTGCTTCTCTTCAATACACATGTTGTTTACTAATTATGATCATCCAAACATGCTAAAACATGTACTAGAACACACCCTTTCAACAATTTTGGTTGCTTTCTAATAGTAATTACAACCTCAAGCTAAAAGTATGGTCTCTAAGGGCACAAATGTTGTTTACTATTGTTTTTCGCTTGCATTATTTAATGTGCTGAATATAGTGGTCATCAAGGCATACTGTTTCAAAGGTATTTTTTTTTCTCTTGTAATAACCTTTATGTTGACTCTGGATATTTAGTTAAAGCAACCACGGATTCTTAGCTGATATTTTGCTTTCACACTTGCTACTTATACCTTCCAGAACATGAATCACCAAAGGTGTGAACTTTGTATCCCTTTGAGTAGTCCACTTTACTTATACATTCTCTTAGGAAATTCACTTGTTCTTCGTGATTCATCTCAAAATTATATCCATGTTTCCAACTTTCTATACCTCATTCATAAATAGCCCTGGGACTGTGTTAACATTTGTGCAATGGTGAAAACACATCCATTCTCTATTTTCTAGAGATGGTATAAAATATCAAATTGAATGATTCTAATCCATTTCCATGTTGTTTGAAATTCCACATCTAGTGGGAGAGAGTATCCTAAAATGGTTGACTTCCATGTGATACTTGATGGGGGGAATTTATGATAGATCTCATAAGCCCAATCCTAGGAATATTGGGTGGTGTTGGGAACCCGTAAGAATTTTAGGTGTTGTCTAATAGGAAGGCCTCTATGATTCAAATACCAAGAAAAGTTGCTAGCGTAAATTATTCTGGTATTCCATTATAAGAATTTCCCAGTATGTTTCAGCTACTAGGGTAATCAACCACAACACTATCCCTTACTCCTCCCCAGGGATCATGGTATTTAAGAAAGAATGCAAATGGATCATCTGTCCTAACTTCCTTTCTCTCAATAAATTGACCATAAAAGACAAATTTCCCATACACTTAAATGATTATCTCTTGAATGAGATTCATGTTGCTAAGTTCTTCACTAAATTGGACCTTCTTTTACACTACCACCAATTCTTAATTGAAGATTTGGACATCCCTAAACACCATTCTGCACAAATGGACATTCTGGGTTTATATTAATGCCTTTGGTCCTTGCAATGCCCCATACACCTTTCAAATCCTCATGAAAAAAAAATTCAACCCTCCCTACACAATTTTATTGGTATTATTATATGATATCTAGATATACAGAAAAACATGGGTAGAACATAGAGAACATGTTGATAAAACCCTACAAATACTTTGAGAATTGAGATAACTAGTTGTTCCCCAAACATTCCAAATGTACTTTGGAATTTATGAAGTGGAACTAGGATCACATGGTTAGTAAGGATTGGGTGCAAGTGGATTCCAAAAAATTTGAGGCTATGCAATATTGGCCACACTCCAACAGCTACTATTGGAAGTTTGTGAGAATTATGGGTGAATTGCATCTCCATTAATTGTCCTGCTCCAAAAGAATGTCTTTGTATGGGATGGTGTTGTAGAGTAGGCCTATCTAGATTCACATTTCTAGGGATATGACACAAGGTTCACCTTCTTCTACTTCCAACACATTTCTAGGGATATAACTTCAAAACCAATAATTTTCCTTGATTGAGCAAATCTAGGAGCTAACTAGAACGAGAACTGGTTAAGAAAAAATGTCATGCATTGTGTGAAATACAAAGTCCCATTTATCTAAAGAATTCATTTCCATGGGAACATGAGTTGTGTCTAACCCTACTCTAATTCCGCTCTTAAGGAAACCTTCAATGATTTCTATGAAATTTATAGAATTTACAAACACCTAAGTATGACCTAGGTGTGCCCATCCACTAGAAATATTTGTTGTCCCTACTAAAATTATTTTGTGATTTCTATTGGTCAAACACTCACATTACCAAGAAATACAGATCCTTCCAAACCTTGGTCGACCGCTTTGAAAGGAATTCCTTCAGAGTTTAGAAAACTATTACTGAGAATAAAAGTGTAAAAAAAAACTAGGGGAAGGGTTATAGTGATGATCGAAATGGAGGATGAATATGACCTATTCAATTCTAAAACTCTAATGAGTTATGTAATATTTCCATGAACTATCCTTAGCTCAAAATAATTAGGTGTGGTCGTTAGTGATCCATTGGCCACCGCCATACTACTAAATTTGTTTGCAACTTCTGGACTCATGGAAAGCTTCGTTCTGCTATACAAACAAAAACCTAGTCAAAATTTTGAGCCATGGACCATGGGATATGATGGGGTTCTCTAGTTGAACATAATAATGATTATGAGAGTTGGAGCTAATATAGGTGGTGATCATGGATCATGTATTCCAACTCAAATTGGGAAGGTTTCCTCACTTAGCATAAGCAATATTATAAGTAGACTCTTGACCATTTGCGAGAAATAGACTAACATTTGATGTTACCAAATAAAATGATACTAACTCTACCCCCAGGAATCCACTTTTATTTTGTCACTGCCTTTTGTTTTCTAAGGTATGCTCTGGCATTATAATATATTTATCTATCTAGTGGGTGTTACGAGAAAATCTATAGAAGGGAGCTATGACGAGGATTGATGGTACGAGATTTGATTAAGTGCTCTGTTGAAATATATCGTTAGTACAAATTATAAGTAGGAGATATATCTTTGCGGATTTTCCCCCCATCTCCACTTAGAGCAACTTGTTAATCATTCATGTATAGAAATCCAACAAGAAAAGAAGAGGAAGGTCACCAAAGGAGAATGGTCATTGAAATCTATCCATAATTTCCACAGCTTCTGCTAGAAACCAGAGAAGAAAATTTAAAAAAAGAAACTAACTTGTATGAAGTCTGCAGACTGAAGGAACCAGAGATTTTTGGTTTTCCACTCAGCCACCATGAAATTGCTATCCACTCAACCATTTCCAAGACTCAAATCGTAATCGAAATCGCGCTTAATGCTGGTTTTTGTGGGCATTATATAGGTGCAAAATTGTCCCCAATTGACTAAATCCTTCCACGTTTTTTCTCAAATATGGACCATTTTGGAGTAGAAATAACAAATTTGGACTCTTAGAAGTTGAAACCCCCAACTTCTCAACAAAATATTTGCTCCACAAACCCAAATCGAAGACGGACTAACTCCATTTTACCCAATAATAATCCATAAATCAGGGGCGAACTACCTTTGCTTTACCCTATAATCCATAAATCGGGGGACGAAGTACCTCCACTTTACCCTATGATCCATAAATCAGATGAACTACCTGCTATTCTCCTCCAAAACTGGATATTTGGGCGATCCAACTGATTTTCACCTCCATTACCGAAAACATGGGGGTGAAGTAGTTATTTGAGCCATATTTTGACTAGTCTAAATTCCATATTCCCTATTTTCCCTCTTGGGCGATTCCATTTCTCACATTTATTGGTTTAATAAATTGTGGCCTAATATATTAAATTAAAAAAAAAACCGTTTTCATATTAAAAATTCGCCCACTAATTTTTGGTGACCCCTATAAATTCTCCCATGGGCTAAAATTCACCCTTAAAATCACCCCTGATTCCGGTCGAAGGTGTCCCACTACTTGCACCTAAAAATAACACAATGAAAATATGAGAAGTCCACTTGAATGATCTCTTGTATGTTTTGACGTAACCCAAATTCCCTCTTATTAGGTTTTGATCGCGGTGGCTAGCATGACTAGATAGGTCGAAATCGATTTCCACTCCACAGTCTTGTGTGGCATGTCCATCATTGGAATCCTCGATGTGAAAATGATGCCCCTATTCCCACATATATGGGAACAAATGCACTTGCAAAAAAGTGAACAAATGACGGTGTCATATGTCTAATAACTTCACAAATAATATATAAAATATAGATTTTATAATTCAAAGGTGCATTATAAAGTTAAAAATGTACACAAAGAGATTATTACCAAGTTGTTGCACTCAATCCCTATGTTTAGTGCATTATCTTCGACATGCAAGTAACGATCAGATGCAATGTATTTCTCTCTAACTTGCTCAACAACCCAATTGTTGAGACAGATCATTGGCATATTTTCTTTCAAATGATTAGTATGAGGAATTCTTGTATCATTCAACCGTCTGAATTCTTTCATGCCAATGTCCCAAGTTTCCTCCTCTTCTCTTCATACTGTAATAATATGCAATGATCTGACAACTGTAGCAACTCACAATCAAATTCACATTGCAAAGAAGAAGAGAAGGAGACACTCAATGATCACTCATAAACACAGTAGAATATAACATAATCTCAGTATTATACAATGAATAAGAATGTAAGTGAATGAATACAATAGCCATGAAGATGGCATCATATAGGATTCGAATAGGCCAAGTAGGGCATTCGAATTCCTAACTCAGAGTGTGGCTTGGATGATAGTGGAGTCATCGTCCATTCAATGTATCAATCATCAATGGTAACAGTCAGTCAAGTGTGGTTAACTGAGTCTAACTGAGTGAAGTAGGCACTAACTGAATGAGCGAGGCTTAGTGGAGCGCTCATGAGGAGATAACTGGAGTCAGAATGGGCAGACTAGTCTCATTAGAGGTCCATCGGAGTGAAACAGTCAGTGGGGGAGTCAATCTAGCCTTAAATCAAGGAAGAACTGAGTGATAGCTGACTGGTAGGTGAGAAAGGCACCTAACTGGCTGTGGTAGGTGAGAAAGGCACACTTTCCATGCAAAATACTGGAGAAGGGCGCCTTTGGTAGGTGGGAGGCCCCCTGGTGGCTGTAGACAGGCTGTGAAGAGCTAGAACCAAGCTCTAGGAGATGGGAGGTCCACCATTATGATGACTGGATGCATGCAGATGATTGGATGCATGCATGCAAAACTGAAAAAATGATGGGGAGAATATTCCAACACCCCCCCGCAAGCTATACTATGAGAAAATAACTGAAGAGTAGGGCCCTGGTGACTAAGACCAAAAGTCACCCTGTAAAATAACAAAATTGGGCCCTGGTTACTGAGACCAAAGGTCACCCCGTACAATCAATCTAAAATAAACTAAGTGAGGAAAGAGGGAAAACTCAGTGGGAAGAAAGCCCTCCCTCAAAACAGACTGAAGGTGCTAAAGTAGCATATCACAACTTACCCCTGAAGGAGGCAAGTGTCCTTCTTTTTCGAAGAAGGATTGATCGATCTGCAATGGATTAGTAATGTGAGAAGGATGAAACCTTCCATGCTGAAAATCTGATCTGGTTCTTCTATGATCATGTGGATCACCAACCAAATCACCGGCAGATCGGAGTGTAGCAGATGCCCATCGAGGAAGAGGAGGAATATCAGGTGAGAGATCTTCAGGTTCTTGTGGATTTGTATCTCCCATTCTCTCATCTTCATCACTAGTTGTTAGACCTTCAAGTTCTTATGGATCTGGATCTAGCATTCCATCATCATTGTCACGTCTCCATCTCTGGTAAAAGCTTTTTAATTATTTAATTTTTGTCTATCTGCATGACGACACTAATTAGAGCCTAAACTATTTTTCCTGCAATGCAACCAAGAGTGAAAAAGGGCATGGTGAACCACAAGGGGGAGAGTAACTAAGTCTTAAGTCGTATATGTCGTCGTAGTCTTTGGCTTGGTTTAGCTCTTGTTTTCGAGTTAAGTTAATTTTGTGTTTGGCATGGTTGTTGGTATACTTATACTTGTCTATATTTAAGTAGGAAAAAGCTTATGTTTATCTATATGATTATAAAGCCATAAGTATTGAACCTAAGGCCAAGCATTACTATTGTGTGCACATGGTTTTAGTTGAAATGTGCATTTTATTTATAACATATAACTCCTATATGTTTATGCAAGTATATGGTTTGTATGTATATGTTATCTAAATACATATTTTTTTTTTGCAGAAACGAGTAAGAAGATTTATATTAAAAGGGAAGATCTGATACAAAAAATGGGAAGATTGTACCCATCAAAAGGAGGGAAGTGGGCACCTCGAATCCAGTCTTTACACTTCGCAGGAAACATAGATACATAAATGTCTTAAAAAGAGAAGAACACTGACTGTTAAAACAACTGTTTACAAAAGACATCTTATAGATAAGTAGTAACTAGAAGAAAAACCAGAAATCAGTTCTCTGCTGAGCGACGGGGCTTTTTCTTGCTGCTTGAGGCCATATTCACATTATCCTCCATTCCCAGAATGACCGACGGGCTGTTCCTTTTGCTGGTCCGAATACAATCCAGCTTGGCTTCTACAATCTTGAGACAGCTGTGCATTGTCTCCATCCTGCCAGTAATGCCTTCAAATTACTCCTTCATTTTGTTATTGTTGTTCCTTATCTCAGAGATTTCAATTTGAACAAATGTAGCTAGATGAGAGATAGTTTTCTTGAGGTCTTTGTTCTCACCTCTCAGCCCTCCAACCTGAGCTTCAATGTTTTGCAAATGAGAGATAAGACCGGGGGAGGACTTTCTGGTCCACTGGGGGAGTCGAGATTCACCACACCTGCATTATCTTCTATCACGTTCCAAAGTTTGCCAGCTATTGTTTCCGCAATGTTTCCACCCAAATGATGAAGAGAACCGAGATGCGCAGAGCTGCCGAGGAGCTGGTTGTTGGCTTCCAATGGGCGCCAGAGTTTCCTTGTTTCTTGCTCAAAACCATTTGGCATGCTGGCCTGGTTCACCAATTGGCCACCACCCTGTTGAACCCAACCTCTGTTGTTTTCCATGGCTTTAGGTCGGCGCACATGCCTTGTCTTATTAATGAGGCCCTCGTTTTCATTGTGTCCATTCCCCTGTAATGCTTCCAATGCAGTGATGTATTGGTTTAAGCGCAGGGAGGCATAGTCCTGGGGGGCTTCCATTATCCATCATGTAACACTCTGAACACCTACAATCCAAGTCTTTATTCCAGAACGATCCAGGTTGCATCGCTTGTGAATTGTCTTCCGCCAAGTGATTGAAATAGGCCCTTTCTGCCAAGTGTTTTAAACGTAATGAATTTTCGCATGCTGGGCGGGAGGTTCCAAGATGCAGACGCTGGCGAATTTCCTTGATTTTTAGGGATGCAATCTTAAAGAGATTGTGAACTTGACCTCCGATTCCATCAGCCAGGTGGGTGATATGTTGGGGAGTATGCCAATTAATAGGTGCATGTTCCAAGGTTGACGCCCAAGTCCAGTTTGAAAAATGGGGATCATGGATCCCATTCCAATGTTTTTTATTGCCCATTCCTTGAATTGAGAAGATGGGATTAAGGAACCCATTCCATTGTTGGATGTTGCCCATTTTTAATCAGGATGCCGCAATTCAGGCCAGCTCCGATATTTGCCATGGAGTCAGCTTGCTCATTATTGCTTCTCAGAATGTGATAGAGAGAGATGGAGTTGAGATTCTTTATCTTTTGAGAGAAATCAAATTGGAATTTGGAGGAGGGTTGGTGGTTATTCTTTGCAAGTGCCCTTGCTTCTTTGATCACAAGGAGAGAGTCTCCGATTGTGACCAAATCCTGGACGTTGTTTTCCTTTGCGATGTCAATTCCTTGAAGTAACGCAATCCATTTTGCGTCATTGTTGGTCTTTTTCCCTATGTCCATCAGCTTGTTCCCTTCAGAGTCTAGAAGGAGTCCCCCCACACCTACCAACCCAGGTTATCTAAATACATATATTACATATATATGTATAGGCATATTTTTTATTTAAATGTATATATATATTTTATTATGTTTTAATTTATAAAGGTGAGAAAATGTATGATATATATTTATGTAAGAATAATAATATATGTAGGGGACATACATATATATATTATGATTATTCTAATCCGTTTGGACCTAGTTTTATTTGGATATGAAATTCTATGTTTAAGTGTGTTTTTGTTATGAGCAATTATATTTATAAGTTTATTTTATGAGAAAATAAAATTATATAGAATATATTAAACATATTTAATGTATTATATTCTTATGAATATTTATATGAGAAAAGATGGATTTATTTATTGAAGCCATACATAAGAAAATATACATACCAAATACATATATATTTCATTTTATTATTATTAATAATTCTTCTGAACATATACGAGAGAGATATGTTTTTCTTGGATCATTATTAATAACTTCTTTTTACCTGGGCGGAGGTCTTTTTTTTGGGGCAGCCCTCGGGCAGAGGAGTGGGTGGAAGTTCTGTTTACATTCATTTTGGTTTTGTTAAGAACATTTTATGCATTGGGCTTGGCTGGTTGGTAGTCGATTTTTATTAGGCTCTGTATTCATGCTTAAGTTATTTAACAACGTTTTAATGACTCTGCATTGCTTCCAGCATTTCATTTTATGCTCTGTGTGTTGTCAGGAAGAAAGAAAAACGTTTTTATGCATCTGAATGTATCCACAACTTTGAAAATCGTTTTGGGCATTTGTTGTTGCCTGGAAAAAAGTTTTTATGCATCTGAATGTATCCACAACTTTGAAAATCGTTTTGGGCATTTACTGTTGCCTGGAAAAACGTTTTTATGCATTTGAATGTATCCACAACTTTGAAAATTGTTTTGGGCATTTGTGTTGCCTGGAAAAACGTTTTTATGCATCTGAATGTATCCACAAGTTTGAAAATCGTTTTGGGCATTTGTTGTTGCTTGGAAAAACGTTTTTATGCATCTGAATGTGTCCACGAGGTTTGAAAATTGTTTTGGGCATTTGTTGTTGCTTGGAAAACGTTTTTTTATGCATTTGTATTGTACCCATTGACTGATAAAAACGTGTTATTTCATCCGGGTGTGCTCAGTGATGCGAGAAATCCGTGTTATTGCATTCTGGTGTGCCCATTGACTGAGAAATTCGTTTTATGCATCTATTGGTTTTGAAAAACGTTTTAGTGTGAATGCTGGCTGGAGATCGAATTTTATTTCTCACCTCTGTATGTATTTGGTGGATGTAAAACGTTTTGGGGCATTCGGGAATGGTGCATGTGAGTTAAAAAGAATTTATATTCTCTGTATGATGCTCTGCATTTTGGCCCAGTTGTTGTGTAATGGCGGCAGCCAGGGTTTTTCTGAGTGTGTTGTTTTGTTATCAATATTGAAGAGGCTAGGCGTTTCCTTGGAGGGAATCGACCCATGCCCTTTATAAAAAAATTCTCTTCTGTTGATAGTCCTGGAAGAGGTTGGGCGATCGCCTTCCATGGATCGACCCATGCCATGAGCTAGAAACTCTGTTCTCACGTTTAGTTGTTTCCACCCTTTTGTTTTATCCATATTGTGATACTGTATGTACATATATGTTAAGTGTAGAATGGCATTGTAATGCGACTTAATCATAATGTATGCATCATACTTTTCTTATAAATTTTATATAGGTTAGCTCGTTCTCAAAAGATGCATTCAAATGTACATGGACATATGGAAATGATAGCATGATTATATAACCATAAAATAGGGGTCATGCTACATGTACATGGGGTATAGAATGGATTCGTTTTATGCATATTGTGTACATGGACATAACGGTATATATATTTATTACATGTTGGTTATACTTTATGTGGTGGTTTCATCTATTTTTTACAAACCTTGTTTAAGAAAAGTTATGTTGTATATAATGTATGAACAGGGTCATGTTTTTCCTATTGCATAAGAATAGTATATTTTATGTATGTTATATAAAGTGGTTACTAGATATATCTTGGGTGAGTTGTGCCTTGAATATATTGTATAGTGGTGATATTTATACAATGGGTCTCATCTCATAACTTTGGGTATATCATTGATATAGATTTATATATGGGCTATATTTCATGTAAAAAGTATAAAATGGGTAGGTGTTACCTTCCACATAAAAGAGTTATGATATGTATATATAGGTTGTGCAAAGGTTGTGATGTAATACATATGTTTTAAGTTTGTATTTTACATGCACATGTACAACTAATGCTAGTATTACTTGACATTTTTGGGTTTGCATGTATTACTTGTGGAATGCATTACTTATCTTGACATCTGCACAGACTTTGGGGATCGGATGTATTAGTAGGCCTTCGTACTCATCATATGAATGTGGCATGCATTCATAGACTTACATGAATTTGGGTTGTATTCATAATTTTGTTATGGAATGTTGTATGCAATCGGAACTCTCAAGCAAAGGGTGTAGGTGTTATTTATATCTAGGTGAAGGTGGTGATGGTTTTTATAATTTAAGGCGAAAATGGTAGGCATTGGTTAAGTACATAGTGTATGATGCTGGTAGCTCTTTATGTCCAGTAGTTGCATGACGAATGCACACGTTGCATGTCGAATGCATTGGATGGGGCTTATATTACATAGTCATGTTATTTTGTTATGTACACCTTTTGTGTGGTCGCATGTCGAATGCGCATCTTATGTTTCATCTACATTTGTTTGGATGCTTGTCTTTCATGATATGTTTGATTGCATGCTGAATGTTTGAGTGCATGTCTAATGCTTGGGTGGCTTGTCGAATGCACCGGTTTTATTACTTATGGTATTACCGCCAAGAAAAACACCACGAGCTCTGCACGAGGTTAGGAGACGAGAAGTGTCTTGGTAGGAGTACTACCTTTGACTTGCAGGAGTACTGCATTAACCTCTAGAGCTGTGTGATTGTGTTCTAGTGCGATGAGGCTTAAGACTCTTTATCCTAATTGTGGATCACCATGCCCAGCTCGGGGGTGGCTTTCGGACGGACTGAGTATATGCCGTCGAAGAGCCTACGGTTGGGTGGAGCGTTGCATCGTCCATGTTATTTCCCCTATTACATGATTATGTTTTGTGATATTAATTTGATGTATCTTGATTAATGAAATGATATTTACAGTTTTTATAGTATGTTTTATTGTACTAACATGTGTTGTGAGTATAACTAACGAATACAGGAATAAGACGACAACCAAAATGACCATTCCTCCGCTTTACTAAGGTGGTAAGAAATTTTTGTAAAGTTATCATATGCTTTGATATTTATATATTGGCTTGTATTATTGTGTCCTTAATTGTATTCGATCAATGCAAATAAAGGTTAAGTTTACTTATTCATGTGTTCATCTTAAGTTGATGGTTGGATGGCAATGAGAAAGATGCTGCCTTTGCCTGAAAAGAGATTTTTATATGATGCTAACCATAGGAAATTTAGTGTCATACACCTGCTTAGATTTTCACCCTTTTATGTCATTGATGTGAGAACATATATTAGACATTATATTTAATGGGAAGGCATGTGATTATGAATGCATAGAATAATGAATGAGCCACATGTGCATTGGAATAAATGTGTAAAAGGTTATGTGGACTAGGTTTGGAACATGAGCTTAGATCAGTTTGCATTGGGTAATGATCTATGTGAGGATATGTGTGAAGAGAACATGTCGGTATACATTTTGTGGTTGATGTAAAATAGATTAGCCATTATAACATAGCCTAAGGTTATTATTACACCTCGCGACATAGTCCATGGTTGACTTAGTATTCTTTTGGTGTAAAAGAAAGACTTGACATGTTCTTATTTTATTATGCATGTGCTTAATTGTGTCGTCAGCATCTTAACAGAAGTATGACGTGCCACAACCATTAAATTGTCTTTAGCTAAGAGTCTCAATACTTAATTATTTTCTGCATGAACGACTTTCTTAACTAATGTTGTCTTTATAAGCATTTATTATTTCCGCGTTTACAATTTTTTTTTCCTCGGAGAAAAGTCGTAATTTTATTATCAGAAGATACAAAATTACATTCTGCAGATATATGGAGAGCATAAGCTACTCCATACATTGTCACATATGAGTGGGTACAGTAAAAGAGCTCGGGAACAAACCCTCATTGCACATAAATAGATTTGTCATAACCGAAACCCTCATCGGAGGAAGCAGAGGATCCATGTCTGTGGACAGAGCAACAGACACGATAGACCTCCCAAACCGGCAAAAACAGCCAGCAATCATACCCCTGATAAAGAGCAGCCAGACAAATCCCATATTGGACTGGAGCAGTCCGCCTTAGCAATCCGAGCGTCCCTGAAACCATTTTCTATCCCATTAACATCAAGTATAGTGCCCCAAACAAAAACTACAATGGCCTGCACATGTAGTAGAATCACTGAGATCCCTACATTGTCACATATTTACTGTCCCATACTAACATCATTTCTGTCCCATCCATAAAACAAAAACAACTACTGTTGTCCTTACAGCCGCATATATTCGAGTACATAAAAACAAATACTGTTACAGAAATGGAAGAGCTTAACCATCATTGGTCAACAAAGGCTGAGCTATTGTTCAAATCTGTGCCTCAATATCATCATAAAAAGGTCTGTGATAATAGCTGAAAGTGCCCCCAGTTGAATGAACAGTAATCCTCCAATTGCCTAGAGCTAAATCCTGTTGCGTCCCTTCCTTGGAGAGCTGATCGGCCATCCCATTCCTCTCCCTGTAAACATGTGTAAAAGTAATGTGATCAAAGGACTGCTTCAACCTTATCACCTCCTCCAGGATAGGTAATAGAACCATCACATGACAGCGTGTAATCTCCTTTGCCCAGTCAATAACTAACAAGGAGTCCCCAAAAACCTGTAGAGATAGACATCCTTGTTCTAGTGCAAATAACATCAGCAGTTTTAAAGACATAATTTCAGCATAGTTATTGGATCCTCTCCCCAAACCAGCCACCAGATGAAAGTAATGGAATTCAGATTTGTAAAGAACTGCCCCCCCACCACACACCGACTGATGGTCTAATGAGGCACCATCAAAATAGGCCCACGGCATGGATAGATCAATCTGTTCCACACGCACAGGTCGAATTCTAACCGCTTGGACAGGTACCATGTAATGTTGAAGAACCGCTTCAGCGTGAGCCACTACAGACTCCAGCGGAACCCATCTATCCTGAAATATGATCTTGTTCCAGGTAATCCATATGCCCCATGCGAAAATACACGGGAAGGCCCGGAATGTTGAGGACTTATAAATTGACCACTAAGTATGGAACGCTTCAAGGACGCTCGCTCCCCTCCACCTCACCTGAATATCCAAAAAATTGCAAATACCATCCCATACAGCGTGTGAATACCGACATTGGACAAATAGATGAGTAATGGTCTCATCCGCATCCCGACAAAGTGGACAGATCCCCGAAACCTGTAGGAATCGTTTTTGTAGAATGTCCCAGGTAGGAACCTTATTTTCCAGTATTGCCCAGAAGAGTAATTTAGCTTTACCCGGACACCTTAACTTCCACAGATATTTCCACCACCACACCAATTCCCTGTTGTGTACTTCCACATTCAGCTGGATATATCCATTCTTTGGTGTGTAAATTCCCGAGGGATGGTGATCCCAGATAAGTTCATCAGCCCTATCGGCCAGTCTAATATTAGTAAGTCGTAATATCCGCAAAATATCCTCCCAAGTCCCCTGCAGTTCTACAGAGATCTCCAATCGCTGAGCAGAGATCCACCCCTAATGCCAATGGGTAGATGATCCCGGATCCTCAATATCAGCCAGAAAATGACAACCTCTAGCAGCCAAATAAGTCCTCAAGCCCACAGGAAGGACATGACCTCCCCTGCAGCCAACCCAAGGGTCCAGCCCAAGTTGTAAGAGACGTCCATTCCCTATCCTCCACACCAATCCAGAACCGACCAAAGAAAAATGCTGCACCACCGCTTTCCAGACCACAGAGCAATTTGCCCTTGACTTATTGCCCAGCCTTATCCATTCGAGAAGAGTAAGAGGGGCAATATATTTATGATATACCACTCTTGTCCAGAGACTATTTGTATGGATAAGTCGCCACGACACTTTGGCCCCCAATGCTTTTGCAAACAGAAAAATATTCTTTAACCCCCATCCACCCAACGCTTTTGGGACAGCAATTTTTTCCCATATGACCCACACCAATGCATGATGCTCACTCAAACCCTTCCAAAGAAAGGCAAAACACAACCTCCGGATCTGCTCTAGGACTCCTATGGGGATCCAAGCAAGAGACATCCAATACACTGGAATTGCTTCCAAAACAGATTTAACCAGGACCAACCTCCCAGCCCATGAGAGCCATTTATGACTCCATCCATGTAGTCACTGTTCTAATTTAGCTATTAACCAGTGCCAATCAGCCTTCAGATAAGCATTTGGTTTCAAGTGAAAGCCAAGGTACTTTAATCCATCATCAATATCCAAAATCCTATAAGGTAGTTTGTTAGCCAATCTCTGGATCTCCTGCTCATTTCCGCGTTTACAATTATTAACCATTAATGTTGATTTAAAAAAAAAATGAAATTATCGGGATGTTACAAGTGGTATCAGAGCTGTAGGTTACAGCAATCGAACTTGATGGGCTCAACATGAAATAAGTAGGTGTGAAAGTTGACCAATCAAATTATTTTGTTTCATTTCGAATACATGGACTGGAACGGACGAGGGGTGATGTCACCTAAAGTGCAACTTCAAGTTCTCCCAAAAAGAATAAAGATAAGTATTTTCAACATTTCGATTTCTTCAAAAAATTATGAGTGAGGTACGATATCCTTGTCGTAAGTTTTCCTTGCTAGATAAAAGGGGTAGGTGCACATTGTTTTTATTTTTTATTTTTGATAGTATGAATATTGCAAGAATACATGTTGACTATCTTTTTCGTTTTCTTCTGAGGAACCAATAGCATAGAGTTGTCTACAGTATTTGTTAACAGAGAATATTGATAACCAGAGTAAATTTGACATACTTGTAGTTCATAGGTTACAAATTATAGTGAAGATATGGATGAATTTATATGGTAAAATGACTAATGTAATTGAATACTATTTATGAAGAGTCAGTGTCATGTTAAAAGTTAAGATTCTATTTCTTAACACAAATCATATTTTCTTACCGTATGTGAATTTTTAGATTAAACCCTAAAGAAGCTGCATGCAATGTTCCTAAAGGTTTAAATGGTCTTATTTTAGAATGCATTATGAAAAAATCTTCATAGATAAACTCTTGGTAGGGATTGTTTTATTTCTCCAATAAAAGGTTGATGTATGTCAAATTAAAAGATTTTGTTAATAGTAGGAGTTTGATTATTGGGAAAGAAGAATCCCAACCTTGTTAAAAGAAGAATCCCAATCTTTTAACATTTTAAAACTCATTAAAGAAATTTTTGGATAATAAGTTCCAATTTGGAACGAGTTTGTATGTAACTAAATGTTTATGCTAACATGTTTGTTTATAACAGAGTGGACCTCAAAACCCACATTTAAAGATACTGAAGAGTTTACATCAAGATGAAGTGAAGAGGATGCATATGTGGTCAATGGTTGAGCAATTAAATCAAATAAATTTTTATTTATACTAACATTTCAGGAAGTGATATTAAGTTTGACGGAGGACGTGATCAAGAAAGAACGTAAATTATAAAAGCACTAATACAGATAAGTCGAGCTAATCACTCAAAAGTAAGTGAAGATTTACCTTATCACAAATAATGGTAAGACTTATTATTGATATGTATCCATGAAAATGCAAAGAATATGATAAGTGAATGTAATTTCATTGTTATTATGTGTGGCATACAAGAAATAATAAATGTTTGTCTACCCTTGCAAGTTCTGCTTGTTATTTCATCTCTTAATTTTGTACATGTTGAGTTATAATCCTTTTGATAATGCAGAAGAACAAATTTAAAATTCGGATCTGTTTAAGATTATGTATCATTTTGGAAGAATGTTTATTGACCCACTAGAAGGAATGGAGGCTGTTAGAAGGCATGGGACAGATGGTAGCATTTGCACTCCACCACTAGTTGTTGGTTATGAGACAACTACCCCTAAAATTGTGGCATTCTCCCTCCGGGTGGAGGGAGGTGAGCAGGTAGCTCACTAATGACCAGTTAACTACAAAAAGGCCTAGGCAGCCTATATAAGGCAATTCGAATTGAGTAGGGAGCTCAGACAATATTTTCTGCAGAAATATTCCTCATGTGCATCAGGTGATGACTGAGAGATTTGAATTAGGGAGGCTATGTGAGAGTGCAATTGTGAGTCTGCAAGTTATTACTGAGAAGGAAAACCAGAGGTGTTGGTGCAGGTCTCCTTGACTGCTAAAATTATTTTGTTGGAGAACCTTGCTGTTGCAAGAGGATTGATCTCAGCTTTTGAAGTTTCTTCCTCCCGGTGGTTCAGTAAACATGTGTCCTTGAGTGTTTTGTCTTCTATTTAATTTATGTAATATTGTGCAAATTTTAGTCATTCTTGGACACTTGTCCAAATGTAAAACTTTACAATAAAAGTTAAGATAATGTTTTCTTCCAACATAAAAAAAATTTAAGCAAAAGGGAAGCTATGTTTTAAGTTGCAGAGTAAGACTGTCAAATTTTCCTGCTGAGTTGCAGAGGGCTCATGTTTTGTATGCAAGTCTCCATGATTGTTGAAGTACAAAAGAGCGTTTTGTATGCAAGTCTCCACGATTGCTGAAGTACAAAAGAGCGTTTTGTATGCAAGTCTCCATCATTGTTGAAGTACATGTAATGTTTTGATTTAACATCGTACTTAGTATGCCGATAGCATTATGCATGTATATTGTTTGCTGACACATTGGATGTGATATGGTCACTTGGTGTGACAGTTTTTGTTGTTGCATGATAAAATGAAGGCACTTAGGGGTGCTAATTATCTTTGTGTTTTGGCGAATACAATTTCAGGCTGAATTTGAGAAACTTTAATATCACATTGCAATACTTAATATGTGTATATTGTAAACTAACATGTAGGGATGTCAGCAGGACATTGCAAGTAAAATAAATATGCACCGTAAGACGGTAAATGACTATGAATGAGAACATGTGGCTCCAAAGTTTTATGTTTTATATCACGAAACTAACATGTGAACTAGGTGGCACTGGTACTGGTAACTTTGCAAAGTAAGTGCAATTTTCCAAGAAATGGAGCATAGCGATGCAGGGAATAAGCATTGCAGGTATAAAAACCATTTTTTATGATATTTTTATTACTAGAATATTATGTTGTTAATATATATTGGCAGGAGAATAGGGTTGCATGTGATAGAAATGCAGGAAAACAAGATGCACGAGGGAAATAGTGGAAAAAGTGACAACACCGAGGACGGTGTTATTCCGAGAGGGAGAGTTTGTCACGTCTCCATCTCTAGTAAAAGATTTTTATTTTTTATTTTTTTCTATCTGCATGACGACACTAATTAGAGCCTAAACTATTTTTCCTGCAATGCAACCAAGAGTGAAAAAGGGCATGGTGAACCACAAGGGGGAGAGTAACTAAGTCTTAAGTCGTATCTGTCGTCGTAGTCTTTGGCTTGGTTTAGCTCTTATTTTCGAGTTAAGTTAATTTTGTGTTTGGCATGGTTGTTGGTTGTCTATATTTAAGTAGGAAAAATGTTATGTTTATCTATATGATTATAAAGCCATAAGTATGAACCTAAGGCCAAACATTACTATTGTGTGCACATGGTTTTAGTTGAAATGTGCATTTTATTGATAACATATAACTCCTATATGTTTATGCAAGTATATGGTTTGTATGTATATGTTATCTAAATACATATATTACATATATATGTATAGGCATATTTTTTATTTAAATGTATATATATATATTTTTATTATGTTTTAATTTATAAAGGTGAGAAAATGTATGATATATATTTATGTAAGAATAATAATATATGTAGGGGTCATACATATATATATTATGATTATTCTAATCCTTTTGGACCTAGTTTTATTTGGATATGAAATTCTATGTTTAAGTGTGTTTTCTTTATGAGCAATTATATTTATAATTTTATTTTATGAGAAAATAAAGTTATATAGAATATATTTAACATATTTAATGTATTATATTCTTATGAATATTTATATGAGAAAAGATGGCTTTATTTATGAAAGTCATACATAAAAAAATATACATACCAGATACACATATATTTCATTTTATTATTATTATTAATTTTTTTAAACATATACGAGAGAGATATGTTTTTCTTGGATCATTATTAATAACTTATTTTGACCTAGGGCAGAGGTCTTTTTTTTTGGGCAGCCCTCGGGCAGAGGAGTGGGTGGAAGCTCTGTTTACATTCATTTTGGTTTTGGTAAAAACGTTTTATGCAGTGGGCTTGGCTGGTTGGTAGTCGATTTTTATTAGGCTCTATATTCATGCTTAAGTTATTTAACAACGTTTTAATGACTTTGCATTGCTTCTAGCATTTCGTTTTATGCTTTGTGTGTTGCCAAGAAGGAAGAAAAACGTTTTTATGCATCTGAATGTATCCACAACTTTGAAAATTGTTTTGGGCATTTGTTGTTCCCTGGAAAAAGGTTTTTATGCATCTGAATGTATCCACAACATTGAAAATCGTTTTGGGCATTTGTTGTTCCCTGGAAAAAGGTTTTTATGCATCTGAATGTATCCACAACATTGAAAATCGTTTTGGGCATTTGATGTTGTCTGGAAAAACGTTTTTATGCATCTGAATGTATCCACAACTTTGAAAATCGTTTTGGGCATTTGTTGTTGCCTGGAAAAACGTTTTTATGCATCTGAATGTATCCACAAGTTTGAAAATCGTTTTGGGCATTTGTTGTTGCTTGGAAAAACGTTTTTATGCATCTGAATGTGTCCACGAGGTTTGAAAATTGTTTTGGGCATTTGCCGTTGCCTGAAAAACGTTTTTTATGCATCTGTATTGTACCCATTGACTGATAAAAACGTTTTATTTCATCCGGGTGTGCTCAGTGATGGGAGAAATCCGTGTTATTGCATTCTGGTGTGCCCATTGATTGAGAAATTCGTTTTATGCACCTATTGGTTTTGAAAAACGTTTTAGTGTGAATGCTGGCTGGAGATCGAATTTTATTTCTCACCTCTGTATGTATTTGGTGGATGTAAAATGTTTTGGGGCATTCGGGAATGTTGCATGTGAGTTAAAAAAAATTTATATTCTCTGTATGATGCTCTGCATTTTGGCCTAGTTGTTGGGTAATGGCGGCAACCAGAGTTTTTCTGAGTGTGTTGTTTTGTTATCAATCTTGAAGAGGCTGGGCATTTCCTTGGAGGGAATCGACCCATGCCCTTTATAAAAATTTCTCTTATGTTGATAGTCCTGGAAGAGGCTGGGCGATCACCTTCCATGGATCGACCCATGCCATGAACTGGAAACTCTGTTCTCACGTTTAGTTGTTTCCACCGTTTCTATTATCCATATTGTGATACTGTATGTAGATATATGTTAAGTGTGGAATGGCATTGTAATGCGACTTAATCATAATGTATGCATCATACTTTTCTTATAAATTTTATATAGGTTAGCTCGTTCTCAAAAGATGCATTCAAATGTACATGGACATATGGAAATGATAGCATGATTATATAACCATAAAATAGGGGTCATGCTACATGTACATGGGGTATAGAATGGATTCGTTTTATGCATATTGTGTACATGGACATAACGGTATATATATTTATTACATGTTGGTTATATTTTATGTGGTGGTTTCATCTATTTTTTACAAACCTCGTTTAAGAAAAGTTTTGTGGTATATAATGTATGAACAAGGTCATGTTTTCCCTATTGCATAAGAATAGTATATTTTATGCATGTTGTGCCTTGAATATATTGTATAGTGGTGATATTTATACAATGGGTCTCATCTCATAACTTTGGGTATATCATTGATATAGATTTATATATGGGCTATACTTCGTGTAAAAAGTATAAAATGGGTAGGTATTACCTTCCACATAAAAGAGTTATGATATGTATCTATAGGTTGTGCAAAGGTTGTGATGTAATGCATATGTTTTAAGTTTGTATTTTACATGCACATGTACAACTAATGCTAGTATTACTTGACATTTTTGGGTTTGCATGTATTACTTGTGGAATGCATTACTTATCTTGACATCTGCACAGACTTTGGGGATCGGCCCCTTATTAGATAGGTTCACACATATATATACAGTGCTATTAAAATCACAAATTCTGTTGATATCGGATGTATTAGTAGGCCTTCGGACTCGTCATATGAATGTGGTATGCATTCATAGACTTACATGAATTTGGGTTGTATTCATAATTTTTGTTATGAAATGTACATGCAATCGGAACTCTCAAGCAAAGGGTGTAGGTGTTATTCATATCTAGGTGAAGGTGGCGATGGTTTTTATAATTTAAGGCGAAAATGGTAGGCATTGGTTAAGTACATAGTGTATGATGCCGGTAGCTCTTTACGTCTAGTAGTTGCATGACGAATGCACACGTTGCATGTCGAATGCATTGGATGGGGCTTATATTACATAGTCATGTTATTTTGTTATGTACACCTTTTGTGTGGTTGCATGTCGAATGCGTGTCTTATGTTTCATCTACATTTGTTTGGATGCTTGTCTCACATGATATGTTTGATTGCATGCTGAATGTTTGAGTGCATGTCTAATGCTTGGGTGGCTTGTCGAATGCACCGGTTTTATTACTTATGGTATTACCACCGAGAACAACACCACGAGCTCTGCACGAGGTTAGGAGACGAGAAGTGTCTAGGTAGGAGTACTACCTTTGACTTGCAGGAGTACTGCATTAACCTCTAGAGCTATGTGATTGTGTTCTAGTGCGATGAGGCTTAAGACTCTTTATCCTAATTGTGGATCACCATGCCCAGCTCGGGGGTGGCCTTCGGACGGACTGAGTATATGCCGTCGAAGAGCCTACGGTTGGGTGGAGCGTTGCATTGCCCACGTTATTTCCCCTATTATATGATTATGTTTTGTGATATTAATTTGATGTATCTTGATTAATGAAATGATATTTACAGTTGTTATAGTATGTTTTATTGTACTAACATATGTTGTGAGTATAACTAACGAATACAGGAATAAGATGACAACCAGAATGACCATTCCTCCGCTTTACTAAGGTGGTAAGAAAATTTTGTAAAGTTATCATATGCTTTGATATTTATATATTGGCTCGTGTTATTGTGTCCTTAATTGTATTCGATCAATGCAAATAAAGGTTAAGTTTACTTATTCATGTGTTCATCTTAAGTTGATGGTTGGATGGCAATGAGAAAGATGCTGCCTTTGCCTGAAAAGAGATTTTTATATGATGCTAACCATAGGAAAGTTAGTGTCATACACCTGCTTAGAGTTTCACCATTTTATATCATTGATGTGAGAACATATATTAGACATTATATTTAATGGGAAGGCATGTGATTATGAATGCATAGAATAATGAATGAGCCACATGTGCATTGGAATAAATGTGTAAAAGGTTATGTGGACTAGGTTTGGAACATGACCTTAGATCAGTTTGCATTGGGTAATGATCTATGTGAGGGTATGTGTGAAGAGAACATGTCGGTATACATTTTGTGGTTGATGTAAAATAGATTAGCCATTATAACATAGCCTAAGGTTATTATTACACCTCCCGACATAGTCCATGGTTGACTTAGTATTCTTTTGGTGTAAAAGAAAGACTTGACATGTTCTTATTTTATTATGCATGTGCTTAATTGTGTCGTCAACATCTTAACAGAAGTATGACGTGCCACAACCATTAAATTGTCTTTAGCTAAGAGTCTCAATAATTAATTATTTTCTGCATGAACGACTTTGTTAACTAATTCTATCTTTATAAGCATTTATTATTTATGCATTTACAATTATTAACCATTAATGTTGATTTTAAAAAAAAAATTGAAATTATCGGGTTGTTACAATCATCATCTCCATATGAAATCTCATGTGATGATGCATCTCTCTCTTGATCATCAATCAAAGAAGGAGGAATCTTCTTTTTGGGAAGAAGTGGATCATGCTGCAAAAACACAATATGAAGATCATCATGAAGCATGTAATTCGAATCAACTATGGTAGAACCAAAACCATGAATGTGTAGATAGTTATTTGATATCTCCTTTGAACCGATATAGGTGTGATTATCACCAAAGAAACTATGACATAATGATGGTGAATCTTCAATAATATCACTGGTGCATGCAACAGTCGTGGTGGTCCATGAACCAATAGGTGCTAGATCTTCAGGTTCTTGTGGATCTGGATCTAGCATTCTATCAAAAAGATTTATCTTCCTCTTGGGAAGAAATATACCATGTTGTAAAAACATGTGCTTGAGATCTCCAATAATGGATGCAAGCAAATCAGATCCAAGACTTGGAGGATGGTTTCTCATGATCTCCTTTGAACCAACAGGGGTGAAATCAAAACCAAAATCCAAAAAAGTTGCATGAGTCATGAACTCAAGCAAATGATAGAGTCTTCCATTGTCAGCGAAACTCTAAAAACATGTGCTAATGACCAAACAAGAATCCAAAGAAAGCATATGATGAGGGAGAGCGAATGCGTTACCTTCCAAATCTGTTTTCTTCAAAATACCCAATAGATCACCATCTTGCACATCAACAGGTGCATCAACTCCATGAAAGTGTATGTAGTTCTTTGATATCTCCTTTGAACAAGTAGGGGTGAGATAAGAACCAAATGAACCATATAATGGTGATGGCTTGAACTTCAAATCAAATCCAAGATTTTGGGAATGGTTTTTCATGAACTTCTTTGAACCAATAGTGGTGAGATCAATCTTCTTTGAACCAATAGTGGTGAGATCAAAACCAAAATCACAAGGATATGCCTGAGACTTGAATCCAAGCGAATGTTAGAGTCTTCTATCTTCGATGAATTTCTAAAAGCATGTGCCAATGACCAAGTAGGAGATCAAAGAAAGCATATGATGAGGAAGAGCGAATGCATTACCTTCCAAATCTGTTTTTTTCTTCAAAAAACTTAGTAGGTCATCATCTTACACATTAGCAAGCTCACGAGAAGTAGAGATTTCAAAGATCTCTTCAACTTCTAGAGTAGTAGCTGATATATTTTGCTCAGAAATCATATAGGAAGATGGAACAACTGAAACCATATGTTCGACTTCTTCTTGAACAACTTCATCATGGGAGATGATAGAGGCCGAATCTTGAATAGAGAGAGCACTATAGGAAGTATCACTGAGATTGCTTTCCACGTGGCTAGCATCAACCTCTTCCTCCTGACTTCCAAATAATCTGTTCAATCTAGTCCATAGATCACTTGGATGTTCATCGAGATCAATGTAGTATTCCATATTGGAAAACATAGTAATACATATTTTTCCTGAGGCTATTTCACAAGCATCAAGCCAATCTTCTTTCTCTCCATCGGAAGAAAAATCTCTCTTGATACCAGTACACACATCAAAAAGACCACATCTCTTAAGATATGATGCCATCTTTGGCGTCCACTCATCATAGTTGAATGGAGTGAGAGAAGGAACTCCTTCCAGATACATAGAAGATGTTGTTCAATTTCGAATCTACTGCTGCAACTGCAGAAAACTTTGAAACCTGCAAAATAAGAGAATTTTTGCTGATGGAGAATGATACACTTCGAATAGCTGCAACTGCAACTGTTGCAATGGCTGCAATTCAAATAGCTGCTTCATGCTCTGATACCATGTAATAATATGCAATGATCTGACAGTTGTAGCAACTCATAATCAAACTCATAAATATGTTGCAAAGAAGAAGAAAAGGAGACACTCAATGATCACTCATAAACACAGTAGAATAGAACATAATCTCAGTATTATACAATGAATAAGAATGTAAGTGAATGAATACAATAGCCATGAAGATGGCAACATATAGGATTCGAATAGGCCAAGTAGGGCATTCTAATTCCTAACTCAGAGTGTGGCTTGGATGATAGTGGAGTCATCATCCAGTCAATGTATCAGTCATCAATGGTAACAGTCAGTCAAGTGTGGTTAACTGAGTCTAACTGAGTGAGGTAGGCACTAAATGAATGAGGGAGGTTCAATGGAGGGCGCATGAGGAGCTAACTGGAGTCAGAATGGGATGACTAGTCTCAATGGAGGTCCATCAGAGTGAAACAGTCAGTGGGGGAGTCAATCTAGCCTTAAATCAAGGAAGAACTGAGTGATAACTGACTGGTAGGTGAGAAAGGCACCTAACTGGATGTGGTAGGTGAGAAAGGCGCACTTGCCATGCAAAAGGCTGGAGAAGAGCACCTTTGGTAGGTGGGAGGCCCCGTGGGGATTGTAGACAGGCTATGAAGACCTAGAACCAAGCTCTAGGAGCTGGGAGGTCCACCATGATGATGACTGAATGCATGCATGCAAAACTGAAAAATGATGGGGAGAATATTCCAACACATACAATGTGACCCATGTTTGTTTTTCCTCTATGTTGTAAAGAATGAATTTATTGATGACATCAATTTTTGACTTTGATGTTGTATTCATGATATCAAATTGACATATAGTACATATGAGATCAAATATAGATTATGAAGCTTAGTGTGAATAATTACTATGTAGAAATGTGACAAAAGATAAGTGACTTACTCTTTATCATGCCCATTTTTTTGTTTGTTTGGAGTAGTTTCCCTTCCCTTTTGTCCTCATTGTATTCGTCACCCCAAATCACTGCTCTCAGTGTGTGGTCGATTTTCTCAATGTGCTCACTGGCGTAATAGAATGACTCATATACTATGTACCCCTTTGCCATAGACCCCTCAGGTTTTTCCCTTTGTCGAACAAATCCCTTCATTTTTTTCATGTACCTCTCTAAGAAGTACATCCAATGACATGAGACCACCCCGACTAATTGAACCTCATCAACTAGGTGAATTGGAAGATGAACCCGCAAGTCCATAAAACTTGTCGGCAATTCCTTCTCAAACATACAAACAATCTCAACTATCTCTTGATTCCATTGTGGAATGCCAACCATATGAATCTCCTTTGATGTGATCCATCGTACAAATGAAAATAATTTAGATATGGCACATTGTAGGTCCTTGAACAACTCATGGTTCACACACTCACACACGAGCAACGGATAATGACACTACAAAGTGAACACATAAAAATTTAATTGCATGTTAACTTGTGGGGTAAAAGATAAAAACAAAAAATAAAAAACATTTTTTTGACATGTGTACCCTTAGAAGGTTCATAATGTCATGTGATTTCAAACCTGACCAATGTTCATCTACAGTGAAGCAGTGTCTTAGAGTAGACCCTATAAAGAAGGCACCTTCATACCCATTATAACTTCATTTGCCAAAGAAATATCATCTTTCTTCAAAACCCATGGGACATCACCTTCTTTAAAAGAACAAGAGGGGATAGCCTCTCCTCTATTTTCTTGTCTTGGACATTGCTTCTTTTTAGTGTTTGAATAAATAATATCTCTCATGACATCCAATGTGTCACTTTGTTTCAACGATATGTGCCTTCGCAAAGAAAATGAAACATTTGTAAATATATGCATGGGATCTATTAAGTGGAAAATCTTAAGATGCTCCCAATATGGGAGCTCATAAAATACCAATTTCCTTTGCATCCCAATGGGAATTTTCTCAAAATAGGTGTTGAACAATTCAATATCATCGAACATAGGTTTCCCATTTGAATCGACCATTTCTACAATTTCCTTCTCCTTCTCTTTGGCATATACCCTAATCCAGTGAGTCGATGTCATTAGCTTAGGCCTTTGGGTTCTCTGGTTTACCATTGAAAGCAAATGTTGCTCTTCTATAAGGGTGGTCTTCTGGTAGGAATATCGTCAAGTAGTTGTACACCAAATTTCATACGTGGCTAGACCACCTAGCCTTCATAAAAGGTCCACAACATTTACATCCATGATACACTTTTGTTACTATACCTACGGTGTTATGGTATACAAACCACATTAGTGTTGAAGATCAATACAATTGCACTGAATTAACTATGCCAAAAAATATTGTTACAAATATAAACAAATCAATCAACATGTTTACCAGAGAAAAATCATAATCCTAGATAATCATGTGTGGTGTATGCACATATGCCATACAACGTAAAACTCCTCTCCGTTTGTATGGGTCTTGATACATCATAGTCATGTATCCCTTCCCATGATTCCTTCAATTCATCGATCAAAGGTTGCAAGTAAACATTCATATTCTTCACTTGTCATCTACCAAGTACTATAATAGATAGCATAAGATGTTTATTCTTCAAAAACAATCATGGAGGGATATTGTTATCGATCACTACTACAAGCCAAACATAATAGTTGTTGTTTTGGAGGGAATATGGGTTGGTGCCATCCATTGTTATTCTCAATCGAATGATCCATATACTTCATTCTTGAATTTATCAGGCCATATTGTATCCTCTATATGCTTCATGGCTATTGAATCTGTTGGGATTCGCATAACTCCTGACTCACTTCAATGCAAAGCATGCCATCCCTGCAACATAGTTAAATCTTTGCAATGAAAGAGCCTTTGAATCCTTGGGAGTATAAGCATGTGTCTCAATATCTTATGCGGAGGACCATGTGCTTTACCCTTGTTTCTTAATTTATGGTACTAGTCATGCCCACATTTTGGACATACTTCTTTGTCTGCATATTTTCATCTATATAGAATACACTCATTCAGACATGCATGATATGATATGTAATCAACACCCAACATTTTCAACGTTTGATTTTCCTCTTTGTAGCTGCAGAGCAAGACATTATCACTTGTAAGTACATTATATTTGAATAACCTATAATTAGTGGGCAATATAAATGTACAATGTCATTTAATGTTCATAAAATCGACCATTTTCAAAGTTGATTGTGTGACAAGATTCCTCAAATATAAGGGACTTGATGGTCAATTAGCTCAAAACTATCGAGAAAAACACATTTGACGTGCCATATATTGCTTTCAAGTTGTATAGTAACATTGTTGTCCCCGACTGGGTAGACTTTGACCGGCCAAGTCCAAAGAGAGGGGTGGTGGAAGCCAATCTAAGGCTTTCGAAGAAGGTATTGGTGATATGGGCATCATCCACTAGCTCATCACCTTGGAATGCATCTAACAACATTGCATCCATGGCACTTGTATCTTGTAAGAATTCATCCATACCAACCTCTATTTCATTGCCTCCATTGCCAACATGTGAAGAACTAAAGTTACTATAGGAATTCCTAATTGGTGAGTCTAGACATAGTGGGAATTGAATAGGTGGTTGATTCAACCATGCTTGGTATGCTTCCTCTTCGAGTTGCACTCTTTTTGCATCATTTTCTTGATTTGAAATTGTAGTGGGGTGCAATGGAAGATGGCAGACATGTCTCTCATCATCAAAATCTTGATTTCAAAAATATTGAACATTACATCAATGATATTAGTAAGAACAATGTAATTGGTTTGTTCAAACATTATACAAAACAATTACTATACAAGCATGGGAATTTTTCGCAATAGTAAATGTCCAACCGCTAACAATTTATAAAACAAAAGTTCAAATTGAGCAATACATTTACATTAATCCCATTGAAAATTAAAAAAATACAATTAATCAATATTTTTTGTCTTACACCCCGAGAGGATGCCTAAAGGTAGTCCCAATGGAAGGCATTTTTTGACGAGCAGTTGGTGGTCTAGGAAAGTTATAGTTTATTAACAACTCGTCACCAGGAAACAAACTACGTATTGCATGCACAAAAACAAATATGGACCCTTTCCTTTTCATAAAGAGCTCATGGTCATTGGAGTGTTTCTCAAATGAACAATTTACATAAAATAAAGAACACCTAGAACTATTTATGAACCATGCAATGTTCCCATGAGTGCGTGGACGACTATCGATATACAACAAGTTCTTCATGTTAAACTTTTCAGAAGCATAACCATTCATGCACATATTATACATGGAAATGATATGTTTGTATTTAACAAAATTTAAGTAATCAGACCGACAATAAATAGGACCGCAAAATGGCATAAGTGCTACTGACTGTTTGGTAGGGATAAATACATGTGAACGAATAAACAACCCAAGATTTGCAACATTTATCTTAGACTTGGAAATCGTAAAATTATTACCAACAAAGGAGAATTCATGAAATAAAGAGCACCTAGAACTATTTATGAACCCTGCAATGTTCCCATCAGTGCGTGGACGACTATGGATATACAATAGGTTCTTCATGTTAAAGTTTCTAGAAACATAACCATTCATGCATATATTATACATGGAAATGCTATGTTTGTATTTAACAATATTTAAGTAATCAGACCAACAATAAATAGGACCACAAAATGACATAAGTGCTACTGAGTGTTTGGGAGGGATGATTATATGTGAAAGTATAAACAACCCAAGATTTGCAGCATCTATCTTAGACTTGGAAATCGTAAAATTATTACCAACAAAGGAGAATTCAGTTCCAACATCAAGAACATGAAGATAAAACAAGCAAGTGCCATACAAAGTGTGGTTGAAACAATTTTGGTATTTACTTTGCAAATGCATGGGGAAGAGAGAATTCATCGCTACCCTTCAACAATTAGACCGACCTTGGTGTGTACTTGGACATTTTTGCTCTCAACCCATACAATTTTTTAAATCTCCTAGTACATATGTTTTGGGTGGTATTGATATAATACTTTGGATCACTAGAACTTTTAGTTGACTAAACAAGAGCAGAGGTGTTGGTCAATTTAGGATGAACCATAGTTGTTTCGACTTCCAACATTTCAAAAAATGAGCATAGGGAAGTGTTCCTACGTGTCTTTTCTATATCACCTATTTTATTTTTTACTGTAGTATGAGGAATCATACCATCAACATTAGGTAGTTGATCATTAGTATAATGGTTGAGTGTGACACACTGAGGGTTCTCCTTCAGCCCTTGACATTTTGAACAACCACATACTATTGGGCTGTCATAAAAGAGATCCAGCTCATGGTGAATTACCGTCGATGACCCAAGATTGTGGCTGGAAGATGGCATGTTACAATTGACGGGGTAAAGCGACTGTCCATTTTCATCTACCAATTGCTTGCAGTATTTTGATCCTGATAAGAACTTGCGATGTTTTTCAATTAGTGGAATGCTTTGTGCATTTAAACTCGATCTTGAATCGGGATCCTACAAAATTAAATACATTTTTTTAAGATCCACAATGATAAATAATATAAATTCAATTAGATAATCAAAATATAAATAAAATCTGAACTTACTGGAAATGAAAATAGAGAACTTGGTGAACTTTGAACAATATGGACTAAGCTGGAATTTGAAGACTTGGCCAATTGATATTATAACATTTTCTCCCTGCATTTGAGCAAAATCAACATTCAATACATGTTTACAGTCCTAAAATAAATTTTGAGAACCATATCACAATCTACATTCCAATATAGTTTTGAAACCATTTTTTAGGAATAAGGTGAGTTTAAGCAGCATATGCATACTATGAAGTATTGTAATTGATGTGGTTGAATCCTAAAAGAACATTTGAAATTAATATATTATTTTAAGTTCAACTAGACAATCATAGGGATTTTTAATTACTACGGTGTGCCTTAATAATACAACCATATCGGGGAAGTTTTTTTTTACAGTTTTCTTTCTACCCTACTTTCCCCTCCGGTAGCTTCACGGTTCTCTCGGTATGGAGCAGCTGGATGAAGTGGACTATGGCAGCGACACGCTGCGGCATTATGATATATGGAGCTCGCCACCTGGCGATTCTTGGTTTTTGAGCGGTGATGGTGGCTTTGGGGGAGGCGGATTTGCGGAATACCGCCTGAACGAGGGTTTGTCTCTTCCTGGTGTTAGGGCTTCTCCGGTGTATACATCGGTGCATACATAGTCGGCATCACCGTTTTGGGACAGGAATGGTGTGGGGTACGCATCGGAGGGCAACGCAGGAAATATCTGGGGCGTTAAGGTTCCGTGCACATTCTCTCCAGACCATGTAAGTGCAGGGCTCGGTGACCTTCCTGATTTCCTGAATTCCTCGGGCGACTCTCATGAAACTTCGGTACGGGAGAGTAGCGGTGTGTTGATAACAAGGGAGGATTTATAGGTGGAGCATGGTAGCGGGGACACACAGGGTGTTAACGGTGCAACGGCTCTGGACTGGGCGGAACAATGGGGGTTTTCTAGCCCGACTGGGGACTCAGCACGGAAGGTTATAGGGTGTGGTGCAGGTCATGAGGGTTTTAGGGGTCCCCGGGTGAAGACACGCAGGAAGTGGATCAAGAATTCGGGTAAAGCCCCGAACTACGCTCTGGGTGAAGACATTGGCTTTCAGCAGATTGTTGAAATGGTTAAATCCGTACTGGTGGGCAGGGTGTATGGTAAGGCGGTGAGCCTTAAATCGATGATTCAGTGGGCTACTGGAGTATGGCTGGGACACTATGGGTATGTACCACGGATTGTGGGTCTCTTGGGAGGCTAGTTTGCATTTCATTTTACCTATGAAGTGCATGCAGTATGGGCGCTTAGCATGAACTGGTCAATTTTTAAGGCTCCACTCCTCCTTAAGCCGTGGAATCCGCTGTTTGATGCGAGTCGCGAAAGAATGGATACTATACCTCTTTGGGTTAGGCTACCTGGCCTACCCTTACAGTATTGGGCTGAGGAACACTTTAGGAGGATTGGTAATCTGTTGGGGATTTATTTGGAAGCCAATTTCTCCTTCTAGGCAACGGCAATCCAGAAGGTGGCCAGGATTTTGGTAAGCATAAATGTAAGGGAGGGTTTATTTGATTGCATGGATTTGAAATGGGGACCATACACATTCACACAAACTTTGGACTATGAAAATGTGCCGTATCGTTGCAGAAGGTGCCATGAATATGGGCATCCGGCCATTGAATGCTCCTTACCGGTTCGTATGAAGATTGGCAAAAATCTGAAAAGACGGTTTGTGGAGAAGGAGGTAGGGGAAATATGGGAAGAAGTAGCACCCGGCGCGCAGGGCATTGAACGTCCATCTGAGGAAATTCCCACCGGGGTAGTGGAAGGTGAGAACTATCTGGTGGAGGATGGCAATGTCTCGGAGATGAATGATTTGTTGGGCACTGCAGAGAACGAAAGCTGTATGCCATTGGACAAGACATCGGAGGTTTCTCTGCTTTCTCTTTCTCGAGCATCAGACACTGTGGCTGGTACTCTTTATGCTCCCTTTATAAACCCTTCCTTCAGTCTTTTTATTAAAAACTTCTCTTTTCCTGGCTTTGATTGGGTGGATGGGTTTAAGAATTTACATATTTCTGCAAATTCGTTGGCTTCTCTTCCATCTATACAGGGTGATGTTGGTTCTTTTCCTGTTTTGGAAACCCTTCGGATTGATTGTCCTCCCCCTGTTTCTCTTGAAGATTCCCCTGTACTTGTTCAAGTTGTGGCTGAGCCTTCTTCACCCACCGGCTCTTCGAAATCTGGTTATTTCTTGCGTTCCATGAATAAAGCCACTGGGGGAGGGTTAGGGAAGGAAAAACCTAAACAACCTAAAACCAGAGGAAGGAAGTCTTTCATCTCACATGCTAAGTCCAGAGCGCGCTCGGATCTTAGGAATGGCAAACAACTCTCAATTGAAAGGGCACTTAGAGCAGTGAATGCCCATAAGGAGGGGCTAAGATGAAGATTATGTCATTTAATTGTCGAGGTCTTGCTGGTCCCTCCAAAAGACCAGCATTGCGACGGATGCTGCTCCTTGAGCATCCTGATGTTTTGCTTTTACAAGAAACTATGTGTGGTGGTGGGGAAGCTATTGACAGGCTTAAGGCTTGGTTTCCTGGGTGGTGTTTTGAAGTCTTGGATGCTAGGGGCCGGTCCGGAGGTTTGGCGATTGGCTGGAACAAAGCTAAGGTTTGTGTATCCTCTCGGTGGGGGATGCAGTCGGTATTAGGAATTTCTTGCAAATTCATGGATTTTGATAGAATTTTTACCATTGTAAACATCTATGGCCCATACTGTGAAAGGGAAAAGTTTTGGACCACTCTGCTGGGGAGTGAGATGCTCAGTAAGGATTCAGTGATATTGGGGGGTGATCTTAATTTCTCTTTGGGTCATGCTGAGGTTTGGGGGCCACATGCATATGTGGATCCCCTTACCAATTTTTTTGTTCGGAAGTTATCTGAAGGCAACTGGATTGATGTGGAGCCTGTTCAATTGAAACCATCCTGGAGGAATAAGAGAATTGGGCTGGACAGAGTGGCAAAGAGGTTGGATCGTTTTCTCCTTTCTGAGCAATTAGTGGAGGCAATTTTTTTTGTTCGTCAATGGATTGGATCGAGGGGTAACTCAGATCACGATCCTATATTTTTGGAGATGAAAGATGGTCCAATTAAACCACCTGGTCCTATTAAATTTAATAAGGTATGGCTGGAAGATCCGACTTTCTTGGAGCTTATTCAGCAGCATTGGATACCTTTTCATATTGGGTCGATACATTCTGCAGCTTTTCATTTTGCGGAGAATCTTAGAACTCTTAAGGAACCAATTAAATCTTGGGCTGCAGAGAAGAGGAGGAGGGACGACAGGGTTCTTAAATCTATTGAAGGAGAAATAGCCTCTATTTTTGATGAGGCAGGTGGTGGTTACAGCTCTCAGACTTCTAAGGACCATTTAGTACATTTGGAAAATCAGAGGAACAGAATACTTCTACAGAATGAGGAGACTTGGAGATTGAAAAGTAGGGCCATCTGGCTGGAAAGTGGGTATGAAAATTCCAAATTCTTCCATGCTTATGCAAAAGGAAGAAGGTCCGTTAATACTATTTGGAGCCTTGAGGATGTAGAAGGAAATTCTATGTCTACCTTCTAAGGGTTGGCTTCTGTTGGGGTTACTCATTTCAGGGATCTATTCAAAGCCAGTGAGGGAGTGAATATTGAAGAGGTGATTCGGGTAGCACAGTTATTCCCAAGGTTTGTTGAAGCGGAGGATAATAGGAAACTGATGGCCCCCATTACGGGGGAGGAATTAAAGGAGGTTTTGGGAATTTTTCAAAAGGATAAGAGCCCTGGGCCTGACGGGTGGACTATTGAATTTTTAATAGCTCTTTTTGATATCTTAGGAAATGATCTACTACAGCTTGTTGAGGACTCGAGGAGGAATGGCAGGGTGCCAGCCAGCATCAAATCCACATTCATATCCCTTATACCTAAAGTGGATTCTCCATCTTACTTAAATGATTTCTGGCCTATCTCATTATGTAACTGTGTGTATAAGATAGTTACTAAAGTGATTGCTAGTAGGCTAAAACCTATTCTATCTACTCATATATCAGAAGAGCAGTTTGGGTTCTTGGAAGGACGTCAGATTCATGAGGCGATTGGAATTGCCCAGGAAGGGTTACATAGCATCAAGACGAAAAAGCTGAAAGGAGCAATTCTCAAAATAGATTTGTCAAAAGCATATGATAAGGTGAGTTGGCTTTATATTCGTCTCATGCTTACCCATTTAGGTTTTGAGATTGTCTTAATACGATGGATAATGAGCTGCATTACCACTGTATCTTTCTCTGTTTTAATGAATGGAGCGGAGACCCCGTTTTTCCATTCTGGACGGGGTTTACGTCAGGGCTGTCCCCTTTCTCCATTATTATTTTTGTTGGTGGCTGAGAGTCTGAGTAGAGCTATAAAGGAAGCAAAGCGGGATGAAGAATTTGAGGGGATTATGGTGGCTCCGGGCCTTTCTCTTACTCACTTGCTCTTCGTGGATGATATTTTGATCTTTTGTTCTGGCTCTAGAAAGGATGCAGACAGTCTCAAAGAGATCCTGAACCTTTTTTCAACTGCAACCGGAATGGAGATTAATGAGGGGAAATCCTCTCTTACTGTTTCTCTATTAAGGGAGGAGGAATACGTTTTATATACTAATTCATTTCCTTTCAAGATTCTTAATCTCTCGAATGGGTTAAAATATCTGGGATTCAATTTGAAGCCTAATGACTACTTAAAAAAGGACTGGTCCTGGTTGTTGGAAAAGTTGGAAAAGAGGTTAAAGTGTTGGAGTTTTCGGTGGCTTTCGCGAGCAGGGCGGCTTGTTCTTGTTAAGACCGTGCTGGAAGCCATCCCGGTATACTGGATGTCACTTGCTTGGATCCCTAAAGGGATTTTGGAAGCAGCGAGGAAGATATGCTTTAATTTTCCGTGGAATGGAAAGGAAGATGTTCATGTTACCCCATGGGTGAAGTGGGACAGAATTGCAGCTCCAAAATCCCTGGGGGGGTGGGGGCTAAAGAATATTTTTCACTTCTCTAAGGCTCTAGCTGCTAAGTGTGGATGGCGTTTAATCAAGTCCGAAGGCTTCTGGGCTAGGGTTATGCTGCTGAAGTACGTTGAGCCCGACACTGTGGAAGAATGGATCAGGTCACCTCAAAAGGGACATATTGGTGGATCGGTCATTTGGAAAGCCTTGGTGACCTCTTTTGATGTTATTGACCATAATATGGCCTGGGATGTTGGAAACGGACATAGGGTGAGGATTGGTCGCGATCCCTGGATAGGATGTGAAGATCAACACATACTGTCAGAGGGTTTGTTGGAGGCGTTGAGGAAACAGGGATTGCTCTTTCTTAGTCAGTTGGTGGATGTGGAGAATGTCTGGATGGGAAGACCAGCTTGGAGGAGGGCAGATTCATTCGGTTTAAGAGTGGAGCTGGAGGAAGAATTTAGACAGTAATTAAGAGCACTATGTAGGGAACAGATTTTCTTGAACGAAGAAGCTGACACTCTTATATGGGACGGGGACCCATCCGGAAATTACACACCAAAAAGTGGGTATCAGTGGATTAGTGAGAACTATGTGCAAAGAGATCTAGTTTGGTGGTGGAAAATTGTTTGGAAACTTCATTGCCCGCCCAAAACCAGATTATTTATGTGGTGTGTTTTAGCAAATCGGATTCTGACGTGGGATTTTTTGCAGAAAAGAAGATTTCACGGTCCTAGCAGATGTTACCTATGCAATTTAAATGAGGAAACTGTTCCTCACCTGTTCCTTCAGTGCAGTTTCTCAAAAGAGGTTTGGATCATTATATCCAGAATATTAAAAACACCTCTGCCATGGGAAGGAAACACGCTTGAAGAGGCTTGGAGAAGGTGGTCAAACAATGCTGCATTGAGTGGTTTTAAAGCACTACCCCCGGTGGTGATCTGGGGTATTTGGCTCATGCGCAACAGTTGCTTGTTCAAAGACAAAATGGGAATTCTGGCACTTGTGGCTATTAACAGTTGTGGGATCTTTCTAGTTCTTAAGCGGTCTCGTCAGGCACAAATTCCTCGAGTTATTCAACCTGTGGATATTGATAGATCTCAACCATGGGGTTTTTTTGACGGGGCTTGTCAAAATGAACAATGTGGGGGAGGGGCTGTCCTTTTCATTTCACCTGTTCACTACTATGTGATGTCGTTTGGTTTTGGGAGGGGAACAAACAATTGGGCAGAGATTCTAAGTCTCAAACTCTTGATTTCATATGCTGTGGAACTATCTATCCAGAAACTTAATGTTTTTGGAGACTCTTTGAATGTGGTGAATTGGGTTATGGGCACTTACACTTGCAGCAGTCGGAGGATTGCTTCTGTTTTGAAACAATTTCAGAACGTCACTCTCACTTTGGAAACTTTTACTTGCAAGCACATTTATCGTTAAAACAATGCTGAGGCGGATAAGGCCTCAAAGGAAGGGCTCCTTATGGGGGTCGGAACTTGGAAAATTTCTGAATTTCTGAATGGCAAAGAACGAGCTTTCTACCATAGACCATTCATAGAATGATTGCATGACAACAGGTTTTTGTTACAGGTTTCAATTTTTGAGTTGACAGAAGATCGAAGGATGGTAGTATTTGCATATACAGCTCAGTAATATAAAACTTTGTAGATATTCCTGTAATAGACAATGCAAGTTTTTGTACAGATACAAAAGAAGTTATTATACTCGCTTATTGTAAAAGATGTTATTACTCACGTAGTGAGAACATCGGATCTCTTTTTGGGAACACTATAGGGTGCTCGACACAGCAGTTCTATATTCCCCTCTAAATGAGTGTGTTGATCAATGTAATTTCGTACTCTATGGATGAAATGAAATTACGCTTTTTTTTCAGGGAAAAAAAAATACAACCATATCGGTGCATCCTGAGTAATTGAATAAAACGGTGCATCTAAACCACGTACACACCCTACAAAATTTTGTCTTGAAACATCTACAAAATTGTTTGCAAAAAAAATATCTGCTATATTTGATAATGGATATTTATCTATGCAATTTTCAATATTATTGACATTAGTGTGCTTAATGTGTATAAGCACATCAGTGCAATCATATTTTTCATACGTACCAGTGATTGATAATTCTTATGTTTTATTTTTCTATTGTATTGCGGCCAATACAGTGGGTTATAATAAAAAAATATAGTGCATCGATGCATGCATATCTTGCTAATGCGTCAATTTTCCAAAAAATAAATAAATGAAAGTATATGATAACGGTGTGTTGTATGTTATGTCGCAGTAGTGCACATATATATATAAGTGCACCGATGTCCGGAAAACCAAAAAAAAAAAAAAAACCCACAATTTTTGTTTCCATAAACTGAAAAAGGAGCAGGAATTTCTTTTTCAGAAAACTAATTCTATAAAGTATTTTAAAAAAAAATCTAATCAATATTTTATTGTTTTGTCGAAATTTTGAGGGGAGAGTTTTGGAAGAGAGACTTACTGCGGAAGAGTTTGGAGCAACCTAATTATTCTGAAGATCAAAATTTGTAAGGTATGGTGATTTACACAAAACCTTGCATAGTATAAATTTCAAGTATGTAAATTATTACTATTGATCTCAATGCAAGATTTATTTATTTTTCCTAATAATATTAAAAAAATCATAGTTACCTTCAATGTTAGAACCCTTTTTTTGTGTTGCTTCCTTTCATTTTATGTGGCTGCAAAATTTCACATTAGAGTTTAGCTCCCTCTATTATTTCGCAATTAAGAATTTTTTAGGCATTTTAGATTCAATAAGTGTGGTTTTATATATAAGGTGTTGGGTGCAATGGGACCACTTATTGCATGAGATCCAAAACCCCGTCGACCCTATCATTTTTTTTTCAAAAAAAAAATCACAGTTATAAGTGCGGTCGTTTTGGTATAGCACACTAATGCACTTGTAGTAAATGTGCATCGTTTGTTACCAGTGCTTTAGATTAAACATATCACACTGAAAAAGGCATGTATCAAATTGTTTATTTATTTTTCGTTAACGGTGCATTCAACTATGATGCACCAGTGTGTTCTTGTCATAGATGCACTAGGGTGTTTGTATTATTGAAGCACATTGAAATGGTAGACTATTTTTTTATCTGAAAATTATGTAACTTATTTGTATAATATATTTAATATTTTCTCTATTTAATGGCCCAAGTTGTTTATTGATAGAAAATGTGTGATAAGAGTTCAAGGAACAATAATTCTAATCGACTTGTTGGGAGCACATCCAAAATGAATAAAATACAAATTCTTTGTAATTTCTAAATTAAATTAATATGTTTGAATTATATGTAAATTTAACTAATATGTATTGGTTAATGTGTGTCATGCAGAGCTAAAAAATGAGGAAGCTTGATAATATTCTTTGCAATCTAAGTTCAAAAAAATGTAAAACCTTGATGGAAATGTTGCAGAGGAATGAATCAAGTGAGTCAAAAAGTAATCAATATGATTTTTTTTCTTGAATTTTTAATAATACTGTACTTACGAATATTGGATAATATGTTTCAAACAATTTATTTCACATATGTTAAATGTTATGCAGATACTAATAACAACATAAATGAATGTCATCATAAGAAAAAACAAATCATGGAAGGTGTAAATGATGATGAATTAGTCTTTAGCTCATCTAGAGTGGTACTAGAAGTTAATGAAATGAGTGGAAACTTTTATAAATCTATGAGGGATATAGTGGAAAGAACGTATAGACGTACTTTTCACTTACAATACAGAAATCAATCCAATGATTCCCATAATCAGGTTATATCTAAACTGCAGGAGACGTTTCCAGAGCAATGGTCAATGAAACCTGTCAGACTTGCAATAGCAAAAACATGCGACAACAAAAACGAATCATTCAAAAAGTAATATTCTTAAACATATTTTTATAGAATATGTCTCTACTACTATAAAGCATTCATTTATTTATATTAAATATGTATTTATTTTACATATCAGTATAAAAATAGTGTAATGTCATTTTAAATTTTCAGGAAGATTATGAATATTCCAAAGGATGAACAAGGTGATATCTAAAATATGCTAGTAGAGATATCCAAAAAAGTGTACAAGGAGTTGGTAAAAAATAAACATAATTGCATCGCATGAGGAGCCATATCAACATCAATGTGCTTCAAATATATGAAATCATTGAAATTTTTTATTATGTACAATAATTAATTAATTTAGCATTAAATATTAATTTTCAATTGTTTTGTTGCAAAAAAAATGGAACCCATTCAACACATAAAACATGAAGACAAGGTAAAAATGGGTTGATAGCAAAGTTTGTGAGTAGCTGTGATTTCTTTATAACAACTGAAGCTTCCATATTGGTTGTGATCTTTATATTTCAATTGTTTTAAACCGATCATTCTTAAATGTTTTCAAACAAGTGTTAACATAAAAAGAAAATCAAACAAAAGAATTGATTGACATTTGGTTAAGTATGGGTTGTGAGTATATGTTGACGTATCAAAAATTAATTATGGTATTTATAAGTATCTATGTTGTTTTACTTCTCTCATTTTATAATTAATGGAACAACAAAAATCATTTATATTAAATCTATGATTTTTTATGGGTTATAAAACTTCCAGGAAACAAAGTATGGAACTATGGATTGGAGTCAACGTAAGAGTTGTTGAGAGCATAAGATTTAGTTTTGAAAGAATGTGTATCGTTCAAGACTCAATTCTTTCTATGGTATGTCATTTCTCAATTTACATTCATGTATATTATCTATTTTAATTTTCAATATTCCCACCAATGTAGATACACTCATTACACTTTATTTTTATATTGTAGATAGAAGCTGAAGATGAGGAAAACAATCGAGGCAATCAACAAAAAATTTGACCAAATAACCCAAGTCATGAAAGTGGCTCGAGCTCTAACAATAGTTCTAGCGAAGAATGATGATCAATATATTTATATATTAATGCAATTTGTTGTATGTTTTGAAATAATTGCCTATCAAAATCAAACATTTTGTATAATGTACTGGACATAGTGTCCCAATTGGAAGACAACGGGTTACCAATAAGTGTAACAATTGCATGCATGTTGACATTTTGATTATTATGGACCTTTATGTTATCATATTTTGTATGACAAAGGGTCTCTTATTCATATATAATAAAATAAAGTTTCTTATTCTATTGCATTGTCCAATATCGTTGTAAAATGTTACATCGTTAATCAAATATATCAATGATTAAATATTACAATAGATGTGAAAGTTCAAAAATTTATGACATAACAAATTAAGATAAACATCATATCCAAACGTAATAATTCAAATTTAAATTTATAAAAAATATTTCAATTTTTTATGAATAGTGGAATTTAAAAAAAAAAAAAATATATATATATATATATATATATATATAGATATAGATATTTCAGTGCGATGTAACTAGTCACTGTTTACCAAATAGAAAATGAATATTGATGCCTTTGATCGTTTTAGTCACACCATCTAAATGTAGCACCTGTGTGTTTAAACAAATGTGTACCGGTGCAACAAGCCACTTGTTGCATGCCCTGGTGCTTTGTTATTAATACACCTCAATGCTTTCTACATAAGCACAACAGTGCGCCACTATATCGTAATGCACCATGGAATTTTAAAAATGTAGCGAAAGTCCACGTCCCGACAATTTTACCAGTGTGTTTGCCTTTCCTTCTCGCACCGGTGCTTTAAAATAGTTCATAAGCATCGGTGTTATATTTAGTATAAAGCATTGATGCCTATATTGTTATAAAGCATCGATACCGTTAAAATTGTTGGTGTGCACCAGTGCTATATTTAGTATCAAGCACTAGTGCATCTATTGTTATAAAACATTGATAATCATTAAAAAATTGTTGCGCACCAATACTTGTTTTGATTTAAAGGCATTGGTACGTTTTGTATATGTTAGCACTGATGCAATTATATCAACAAAGTGCACTAATGAAAAAACCTCCGCTAAAACCTCCAACCACCGAGTTTTTTTAGCTATAATAAATTTCCATAAAAGCCTCCGCCAAAACATCTTATACCATTGGCGGAGGTGTTTTTGGCAATTTTGACCAATCTTGTAACACTAAAAACCTTTGCTACAAGGCCTTTTACTTGTAGTGGATATTGCCTCATAAGCCAGACGTGCACTAACATGTCCAAGAAGTATCCCAAGTCCATATTATTTCATTGTTTCGATTTGAGAGCCTAATTCCACATTGATTTAAACCCTTGATATAATTATTTCAATCTTGAGCATAAACACCAGTGAGTGCTAGATCAGTAGACTAAAGCCAATAATATGAATCATTTAAACCAACATCCAATTTTTTAACATGAGACAAATATCGAATGCCAAAATTCTTCAAGTAATGATAGACTGTGACAGCTTATAACATGAATCACCTCCAACAAAAGGATATTTGCCAATTTTGATATGATTCCCTTTATCGATCCTCGAGGCCAACCAATCTCTCATACAAGATACAAATGATATCAACCCTCTCCAAATATTCGAGGCATTTGAAACAAGCTTGATATCACCTTGAAGCCACTTGATCATAGGTTTTAAGTACTTTGCTTTAATGATATCACTCTAGAGCCCCTAATTGAACAGTGCATGCCATAAACTTTTCATAGCCAGAGCTTGCGCAAACCAAAAAGGGTTTTTGAACCCCCACACGCCCAGGTTTTTTGGGAGAGAGATTTTACTCCACTTGACTAAGTGATTTTATTCAATATATACTTTGGGAGTTTTAATATAAAAGTGGAACTAGAATAACAACATATCACTTGATAACTCAAGTCTCATACTATTTGTAACTTCATCATCACAAGACAATGACCTCATTCTTGAATTTTCAAGTGGATACACAAATACACAAAGATCATTTCAAACACATTTGTGACTATTGTTCTACTTACTCTTTTAAATGAATGTCGAACACATATTTCTCATTCAACTTCAAAAAAATACATACATTGAGGCCATAATGATTGCTACTTGTTAAACTTTATTTTTTCTTTGTTATCATATATTAGGTTTCAAATTGCTAGCGTTAAAGAATGAATGTTACTTCATAATTTGGAAAGAATACATATATTTTAAATTTTATAAAATGTAAAAAAATACATGTTTATGAATTTCCGCAACTTAACTTACAATGATTATAAAGCTTGAAACCTCACAGTTAACTTAGCAAAAAAAAATACAAAAAAATTAGAGTATATCTAGAGAAAAATCCAAAATTTATTTAGGTCATATATTTTAAATTTTATAAAATGTAGAATATACATGTTTATGAATTTCCGCAACTTAACTTACAATGGTTATAAAGCTTGAAACCTCACACTTAACTTGGCAAAAAAAATTAGACTATTTCTAGAGAAAAATCCAAAATTGATTTAGGTTATTAAAGATTTGAAAGGAAAGATTTAAAAAATATTTTTAAAAATACATACTAATAAAATAAAGTAACATAAATCAATTTTGATTTAAATATTTTAAAAACAAAAAAAATATTAATTTTCTTTTAAAACTATACTAAAATGAAACTATATTCCTTTTTCTTGTACTAAAGTAAATATTCCTTAAATAATAAATTATAATATTAAATAACTTACTCTACACTTTTAATTCTAAAAATAATATTTATATATTATCATTTTTAATAATATTATACAAAATAAATCAATATTTTCAACTTGTATCATATATAATAACATATTTAACATCTAAACATCTTCAGGGATACGGCGGCCGCCGATACCCTCGTGCACACCAGCCATCATCCATGACAACCTTTAAATGCACTAAAACTCCTCGTATGATCCACACAACCATTTGTTTTCACAACTTTTCCTGATACAACACTTAAAATAACTCTTTGAATAACATTTTTCATTTTGGCCAGAAACATATAGTAAATAAATATAAAGCTAATTTCAAATTTTGATGCTCAACCATGAACGATATTTCTGAGGCAATGATATTAACAAACCAGTAACACAGCATTTAATATATAATGTTACATTGAATTAACATCAAAATTCAACAACATATATCATTACCACTTTTTCATCAAATCCAACAGTATATATCCCATCCCATTCAATAAGTAATACTGCGCCGCTTCATACGATATCCTGTCAGTCGTATTCCAAATGTGCAGACACACCACCGCAATCAGCAACAGGCTAGGCTTTCTTCAAAATGATAGGATATGCCGCTTGCCGCTTCAAACTTTCAAAATTTAAACCCACCGCATGCAAAAATTATGACTGGTCGGAAATATTATGTAAGAAGCTGCAAAGCATTTATTGTAATTCAGTGCAGTATATGCTTTGTTAAATTTTTGCATTGGTCAACTATATGTTTCCTTGTAAAAGATTTACAATTTGAAACTCCAAAATATTAAATATTAAATGAATGCTTTAAATTCCCAAAATTAATTTTACTAACCACTTATTCTATTCATTCTCATATCCCACCGGACACTAAATGCTAACATATTCCCACTGGTTATCCATTTCACTCGAGTAATCTACTCATCAATCAATTTTCAGTTATAAAATTTCCATTTATTTTTTTCCTTATGACAAGTTTTAATTAATTTTAAAAGAATTTAAATATAGATAAAATTAATAAATAACATGTTTAAATCCTATGAAAGATCATGTTAAAATTCATATCAATTATAAATTTAAATAAAATTGAACAAATAAAATGTTTAAATTTCATAGAAAAAATATAAAAAAATAAAGAATTTTTTCACTACTAAAACATTGTATAAATAATTTGTATTTTGTATAGCCAAGTAGAAAGGAGAAGTGTAATGTCAAAAATAAAGAAAATAAGATATTTAAATATTAAATAAATAAAAAATTTACAATTTCGTTTTTAACATAAATTTCAAAATCATATATGTTTCTTTAAAATTAAATGAATCAATTGAAATATATTTTGAATCCAGGCTGGTTATAATTAAATGCTATTTATTTATAGCAATGTAAGTTTGTATTTCTCTTCGAATCAGCTATTAAAGCTGTCAAACTGTGAAAAAGGAGTTAATTCTTATGGAAAACCAGACATTTATATTTAATGTTCACTGATATCTGTGCTCGATTTAGAAATTTCACAATCATTGCTAAACAATTGATGCGATATAGTCTAACCAGAGGTGGTGAGATGTCGTGAATCACTCGGACTTAAAAATAAACATCATATATGTGAACTTAAATTTCGCTCAATTTCCTCGACCCTTGAAAGATTCCAGGGCCTCCAGAAGTCAGTCAAAATATCTTAGACAAAATATTAGATTTCAGTTCAGAGACGTTGAAATTCAATAAATAAACACTAAATATAAATATAGATTGAGCAGTAATATACCTGCTGCGACACAATATATAGAGAGAGCATAAATGAGAGAAGAAATATGATGTAGTGTGTAAATAGAAAACTGATCACGAGTATAAGGCTGAAGCAGGCACTAATTAGTATTTTCCTGAATCCTCCACCAGCAGTTGGCAGTTGAGGAGAGGAGGATCTCCTTATTTGCAAGGCGTAAGCAGGCACTTAACATTTCCTCCTCCAAGATTAGCTCTCTTGAAATATAAAGCCTGTTTTAGAGCATCGTAGGGAGAGCCTTGCAATGCAGAGTTCATATGCAGAAAGACACTGAAAGCATTGTAGCGAAAGCTAATGCTGTTATAGGAATTAAGGAGTGATGTCGTTGCTTCTCTTAACAGCACCCTATACACATCCCCGCGTCCTTGCAAGCCTTCCCACAGAGTCATGTTTCTTCCATACCTCTTGCCTGCTTCTTCCCCAAATGCAAAGCTCACTTTCGTACTGGGACTCACAAGCCTCCAGTAGCAATTGTATTCTGTCTTCACCCAGTACCTGCAATAAATACATCACCAACCCACTGTTCAGTGCTCAGTACTCAATAATGCTTTTGTTTGAATACAACCAAGAGAGGGGCAAACAATAACAACTCACCAGAGAAACATTAATGTCTTTGTTTCACTACAACCAGCACACACCAGCAAACAGCTACCATCGGGGAGGAGAATAAAACATTACTGTTAATATACATGTTAATATACAGTAGATTTTGGTAGGGTAGGGTATGTATATTTTTTTTAAATTTTAAGAGTCAAATCCTTTATTTGAAAATAAAAATAATTGGTTTCACAAATAAGAATAAACAAAGAGGTTTTATATATCTACTTCAAAAATAAATTATTATTATTATTACTATTACAGAACTGTATAAAGGTTAATTAAAACGCCCGGATTTGCCTGAATCCAACAGAGCAATTCTTACCAAAATCATAATTTGGAGTACTCAATTTAAACTATCTAAATAATTTTAAAATTGAGCAATTAGTTTAGAACAGGTAATCCCAATTACTGAAATTACAAAAATGCAAAAATAGCAATTTCTAACAAAAATTTTAACCAATTTTTATCATCCAAAATGACAAAAAAAAAAAAAAAAAAACCTGACCTTTTTGTCTTTTATCCTAAGCTTTCCTATTACTCCAATAACCTATTATTATTATTACTATTACTCCAATAACCTATTATTATTATTACTACTACAATAACTACCTATATCTGATAATATTAAAGAATATTACCAATTTTTAACATAATAATATATCCTTAAGTGGAATGTATCGATTGAAAATGTGTATGTCCCAAAATATGTTACTATTAACAGTGAACTGTTGGTTGTTGGTTATTGTCTGTCACGAAGAATTACCCAAAAAACAAAAAACAAAATTTGCATGCATGGAAGCTTAACTTACTCGTGAGAACATGCAGATGCCTGAAAAAATGGCAGCGGTGGTAAAGATATGGTGGGAGGTGAGTGTGTAGGAGGAGGAGGTGCAAGGGTGATTGCTGGTGGAGCAGGGTGGGGCTGAGGAAGAGCGGGAGGATTTTGTGGAGGGGAAATTGTAGGTGGGGCAGGTTGCGTTGGAGGTAGGGTCGGAGGACTGTGTGGAGGGGAGATTGTAGGTGGGGCAGGTTGCGTTGGAGGTAGGGTGGGAGGACTGTGTGGAGGGGCGATTGCAGGTGGGGCGGTGTTGGGACATATTGAGGCCACAGGCTTGGATGGTTGGCAGAAGAGAGAACCCACTGTGTACATTTCAATACTGAAAAGCTTAAAGCTCAGCTTGAGGGGCTTTGCTGGGCTCCCTATTAGGTTGCAACCAGACTCTGCCGGGCTGTCGATGACTCTAGCTAAACATCCAGACATGTCCGGAGTGCCATCGACTTTCATGACGAAGTCTCCGATCAGATCGGTAGTTTCCTGCATTGACATTGTCAACTGTCCATCACTGCCTCTGCATTCAACTACTACTTTTGCCCCTGCCATCCATACATCCATTGAATCATTGCTCTTATTAACAAGTATCATCTTATTAATAAAAATACTATAACTAGCATAAGAATAAATAGGAAACACTCGATTCTAAATCAAGCTAGAATACTTCCACAGTGTATCAATTTTGAATTTTAAATCGTGATCAAAATTTAGAAATATAAATATCTGTGTATAAATCTAATTAGCTTACTTAACAATTCTACAATTTCAATTTAAACAATCTTATAACGGGTATAACGGGTATAAGGTTTAGAAACTTGAATCTAAAAATGTAAACCCAACTAGCTTACTTCAACATTTTTCCTGCAATTTAAAGAACCCTATAATTGGCATAGTCAATCTTAACAGCAGATCTAGTAACTATACATAAACATCAAAACTTTTCGTGCAAATCTAACATATATTTGAACAGTCCTGTAACTGCCATAGCTCAATCTTAACACAAGACCTATTACAACAGTGAAGAACATAAAAACTCAAAGTGCAAACCCAGTGTCAGAGATCACAGACAGAAATCTCTTCCACCAGATGGCCGTGAGAAAAATTGGAAATTGGATACAGAGACACACTTCTTCCATCCATGCAAAGATAAATACAGTCACTCAGCTTGTATATAAATATGAGTGACGACTCCACTTCTTCAAAGGGGGTGGTGGGTATGGGAGATCTTACCATTTATAGGAACATCAAAGACAGAACGCTGGCCGTCCCGGCATTGATCACAAAACACATTGCCTACTATTGTGGCAACTGCATCAGCATACCCTGCAACTGCCACAAGAACCAGAACTGCAAACAGGTACGAAGTTCGAATCCCACCCATTGCTTGCTAGCTCGTGTTAGTAAGACGTTTAAACAACTTTTGTGTATTCTTCCTGAGGAACGAGTATAAGCAGATATTTATAGAGAGGCATGACTGAGAATATTAGAGAGGCAGATGGATTTCTATTAATCTATTGCAGCTACTCCCATGCATTTAAGAGTAGACATTAATGCCAACAATGAAACCGTGTTGAATACATATGTTCTCCAACTAACTCACCGATGTTTTGAACCGAGACGTAATGTAACCGGGTCCACGGTCCTCAAATCACATTAAATCAAAGCAAATGATGCAGCTCCGCCGAGGCAGAATTAATGGCAGTACTTGTGTACATATTCAACTGTCGGCCGGCTTTGTATTAAAAAGAGTACCTAAACTAGAAGCAGGCGTTCACACTCCACACAAATTTGAATGCCATTAAATTGGGACAGAAAGGAGGATGCGGGGCAACCGGGATCGAGGCCCATGATATTTGCATATATTTTGGACTTCTCATCAAATCCATTTTGCGGTAGGATGATAGGTAGACGAGCGGTTTCCAGTAGAGATTGTTTTTGTTTACGATGAATTAAATCAATGGTTTTGTTTACGATTAATTATATATATGGTAGATAGATTGTATAATCTAAGTCTAAATATTATTGACTTGTTTTTGTTTAATGATATGTATATATTATATTCATAGAATGCAGGTCAGAAGAATTAAAACGATTGAAGTATTTAAACATTCAGTGGTTTGTATTTTATTGTATAAATTTGGTGACAGCATTTTTAAGTCATTTTTCTTTTATTCAACATCGGAGTTAGCTTTGACTCTAACTAAATTTTTTACTTATGGTTATTCTTAAAATTGAAATTAAAAAAAATTGGAGTTGTTTAAAAATTTGAGTTTTGATTTTTAAAAATTTATGTCAAATTTTATTAAAAAAATCAAAAATTTTAATTTTAAATTGTAGAATTTTTAAACTATGCCAAATAAAAAATTACATAATATAGATGTAAAAAATAATTTTAATGAAATTGATCAAATTCCAATGAAGATAAGTTGTTGATCTAATTAGTTAGATAGAAGCTTTTAAACATGTAGCAAATTTCTCACATGTGAGAATATAAAGATATAAGAATTCAAACTTGATTAAAGTTGTTGGAAAAAGAAGTTGTCTTCACTATGAATTATATATATGGTTGATAGATTGTATAATCTAAGCTCAAAATGGATGAGATGTGTCACACATTTTAAATAAATATTTTCATAAATAGTTAGAAGACAACTAAGAATAATTATTTTACATACATATTAAGGATAACTATTTTACTTCATAATGAATGAATGAATGCAATTTTTGCATATTTGTAGAGTTTATGTGTTATTTATAATGGATTACGTAATTTTAATTAATAATAAAACAATGAGTTAGATATTAGTTTTAGGTGAATAACTGTTTTACTTCATAATTAGTTAATTGTTTTACTTCATAATTAGTTAATTAAAGTAACTTTGACCTATTTGTAAGATATCTAAATTGGAATAACTCAAGGGATTTGATCTCTCTCTATGTTTGATAAAACTAGAATTATGATTGTCAATTGAGTGTAGACGGGGTGGTTGGGAGAAATATTGTTATCCTCCCCACCCAGGTTCAAATCTAATTTAGTAATTGTAATTCTAAATACCTTGATTCTCCACTAGTATATATTATATATTATATTCATAGATTAAATAATATAAATATAAAATATAATTTTAATAAAATTGGATGGAATGAGCTAATTCACAGAGTGAAATTCAAATCACTCCACCATATTTACGTTAAATTTATTATGACTTATGAGACCAACCTTAAATAAAAGGTGTGGTTTCAAATTCACAAAATATATATATTAAAAAACCTTATATTTATGTTAAATTTATTATGACTTATGAGACCAACCTTAAATAAAAGGTGTGGTTTTAAATTCACAAAATATATATATTAAAAAACCTTATATTTATAAACAATTAAGTGTTGTTGGAAAAAGAAGTTGCCTTCACATTTATATGCTTATATATATACATTTTCATCTACACCACCCATCCATCTTGGATGACACATATGTGCATATTCACCCGTTAGTTTATAGGTTTCATTTGAATCATTAATTGAAAAAATATATATACATTTTGATTTTGTGTCGGTGAATAATTTGAAATAATATTAAATGTAATGAAAACATATCTCAAAACCTGACAAATTGTTAATTAATAAAAGGTTCAAAACTTTTGGAAACATGATGTAGGAGATACAAATCTCATTATTGATCTTTTTACAATAACAATTATATTTTATATTAAAAAATGTTCTATTTAAATTGGATATCTTTGTAATATAAAATGAGTGACAATTCTCTAAAATGTAGAATTGTAAACCCATTAACCCATATGGTCAGTTTTGCATTTTCCAACCTCTGTAGGCTTGGTTAGTGTATTGTTTAAGTAAAAAAACTACACAACAAAACATATAAAAGCTTGAAAATAAATTTACTAATTTCCATGCCCATGACACGCTTCTACTTGAATGTCCTCCTTTTGCTCACTTCCAACATCATCTAGGCGCCTCTCTTCCTTGAATATGATAAAGGGGCTATCCTCCCATACTCCTTCAACTAGTACCAAATTTTGAGAGCACAATATGTCCTTATGATCCTTTGAGGCTAAGATAGGCCACAAAGGGAAGATTCCTAATATGGGATTGAGTCAATAAGAAAGGGAGATGAAACAACTTTCAAATGTAGTTCAAGGTGGGCCACAATTCTTCCAACTAGTAGTGACAAAGGTCTTAATTGCACATGAGCTCCAAGTACTTCTTGTGTTGAATTCCCATGAATGCTTCCACTTATTTCTACTACTCCTAAATTTCCAACATGTTCTTTGTTGTGTCCACTACACAACAATCCCAACACAATTTTTCTTTTGGATTTTTCTCAATCTCTTCTTTCCATTTGTCCCAATGAATGATCAAATTCATTAGACTACACTACGCCTATGTTATTTCTCTTTCACAATATGTCACTCCTCTCTTAACCTATCCAAAGTCACAAAATATGTAGCAACCACTCTTATAGTGACAATGTGCCATTGCAACCATCCGAGGTCATAAAATATGTAGCAACCACTCATATAGTGACAATGTGCCAGTGCAGCCACCCTAGTAGTCTTAGCAAACATCTAACCACCACAATTTTTCCACCATTCGTGCTTGAGGCTGAAGTATTGAACAATAAAAAATAGCTCAAGAAAAATCCAAATTCCTAACCAAAGGAGCCCACGCACATGTTGCTCGCATTTGGAGAAGGAGTTGAACTCCATAACAAGGGAAAATAATGTAATCCAAATCCCAATTTTAGGACAAATAAATCTACACACATTGTCTAGCTCCTCCATCACACATTTCTTAATTTCCTACACTGAAGTAGTTGTTAGAGAAAATAACCCTCTACCTAGCCACCTAGACCTTGATCTGATGACTTTAGTGGGACAAACCCCATCCAAATTGACCACCCGAGATGGATTCCTAGAATTAGGGGTACATTCCTTGACTCCTTGGGGGCGCATTCCCTAATTTGAGAAATTGTTTCCTGATTTTAGGAGTGATTGAGCCTGGAACTAGTTGGGGACTAGATATGCTCACTAATCTAGATCCTAAGTGACCCTAACTATCCCTAACAAACCCTAAACGCCTCAGTTGAGTGATTTTAGGGATTTGCATGCACATACAGTTAGTTATGTGTACATCACTAAGTCAAAACTAGAGATTAGGTATTTTTGGGTCAATTAAATTCAGTCTAGGTGAGTGTGCATGACTAACTAAGGGTATTTGGCTCTAGTTAAGCCTGACTAGTCTCCAAGCACTACATGACCAATTCAAATGGCCTCATGACCTAATTCGAATTGCCTTGTTATATATTGTGTTCACCTCCATCCCTTATAATTATTGAAATACATAATTCTTTTCTTCTTATTTGCTTCTAGTTTTTGTGTAATGATCTATGATATATCATTTGTTACATGATTAGTTGATTGTTGATTTGATTTTCACAGCATATCTCTTTAGTTTATGTGCCTAGATCTATATGCTCAAATCTTATATTGTATCAGAGTTGCAAGGGTACTAAACTAGTCAATGTTCTAGTGATTTTTTGTTCGGGATAAAGCTTTTGTAGGTTAAAGAAGGGCTTTTGCAACCATCAAAGAGCTAATTCGAAGCCATTAGAGAGATCATTTGCAGCCATGTATCTCCTATATCCCCAGCTCCTTGCTACACAGTTGGTATGATAGATCTAGTCTTATTGAAGGAGGCCCCATAAGCTTCACAACACATGTCCTACAAGGACATATTTACATAAATTGAGAGGATGAAAGAGGCCCCAAAAGATTCACAACATATAGACTACACCAGGACATATGCACATCCCTGATCCACCACTCAATTGAGGAAGACCCTTTTACGGGCCCATAAGAAGAAGTGATCTACAAATTTCTTTTATCCAATGGAGAACTTGTCCCAAATCAATTTCAAATTGAAGAAGCCATTGGAGAACTTGTCCTAGATCAATTTATTGTTAAAGAAGACCTCCAAAATGTCTTCTCATTCTCTAGATCTACATCCTTTGCTCCTACAGTTCACCAAGTTCCACACAAAAGCGTCAAGGGATTTCGTCCATTTGAAGCAAGGAGTGGTCAAGAAACACCATTCAAGCACTTTAAAGTGTTTGGATCTTGTTAATGGGCTCACATGCACTTCAAAAGAAGGATGAGTTCACAAAGGTTTGCAGGGGTCTTCACAAATCCCTTCATCGAGAAGTAGTTCACCTAGTTGAGAGCTACTTTGGGAGTGAAGGCATCTTTTGAGTAGGCTTCTTATAGCTTTATATTCACATTCTCTTTTACGGGGTGGGTGTTCCCATGTGGTTTTTTCCCTCTTTCCCAATTTTCAAAGAATTTTTATGTGTGCATGGGTACCTAATATGACTGCAAATTGTCGAGACCCATTTTATTTTTCCACATAGTTAAACTTATGGGGGGTTTTAGAGCAAATAACCATCTACCTAGCCACCTAGACCTTGACTTGATGACTTTAGTGGGCCAAACCCCATCCAAATTGACTACCTGAGTCAACCCTGAGATGGATTCCTAGAATTGGGGCGCATTCCCTGATTTGAGGAACTATTCCTTGATTTTAGGACTGACTGAGCCTGGAACTGGTTGAGGACTAGATGTGCTCGTGACTAATCTAGATTCTAACTGACCCTAACTATCCCTAACAAACCCTAATCACCCCAGTTGAGTGATTTTAGGGATTTGCATGCACATACAGTCAGTTGCGTGCACATCACTCAGTCAGAACTAGTGGTTGGGGAGTCTTGGATAAGTTAAACTCAATATAGGTGAGTGTGCACGAATAAGGGTATTTGGCTCTAGTTAATCCTAACTAGTCTCCAAGCATTGCATGAGCAATTCAAATATCCTCCTGACCTATTTCAAATTGCCTTGCTATATGTTGTGTTCACCTCCTTCCATTACTACTAATGAAATGCATCATTCTTTTCTTCTTATATACTTCTAGTTTTTGTGTAATGATCTATGATATCTCATTTGTTACATGATTAGTTGATTGTTGATTTGATTTTCACAGTATATGTCTTTAGTTTATGTGCCTAGATCTATATGCTCAAATCTTATAGGAGTAAGGCAAGAATGAGAGGGGTGACTTTGGCTTATTAACTTGCTATATTATCGACTTTACATGGTATTACATGTTTAAATGAGGAATTTTCATCATGATATTCACACATGTAATGGAGAAGGCCGAATGGTGGACCCTCCATTTATTTCACACACACCCTCTTGCAATGCGTTCCCTTGTTGGCTTGCTTGTCTACAAGCTTGTTTTACTTTTGTAAGACATGAAAAAACACAATGTTTTCAAAGTCCCGGACCTCTATTAAATCATTTGTACAATACTAGATAGATTTAAGTTCTTTAGTAATATTTTATGGTGAAGGGATCCTAGAATTACTATTGATCCCCCCACAACCATAGTTTTTTGGACCCCTATGTCTCTTAAAATTAATACACATTTATATAATGCAAAGTTTCTACCTCATTATTAGTTGAGATTTCAATACTCCATGCAAATTCAACTTATGTTGTTCCTTTAGGGTCGAGGATAACCCCCTCTCCACAACATTACTTGCCATCCTTGTATTGCCTTTCAAAGTGCCATCAAAGAAGAGAGTGTGCTACTTTCATGCTACCCTCCACTCTTGAAATTTATTTTCCCCCATTCTAAGCTACCATTTCCCACTAACTTGGTCTTCTTATATGTCATTTGTATTGCTTGGGTTGATATAGATTTAAGGCTTTGACCCAATTTTTATATTTTACTTCATATTTTATTGTAGATATTGTTCATGATCCATTTGATTGAATCATCTTATGCAAAAGGCCTCTAGCTTGGTTGGAAAATTTGCTCATGTTAGTGATTTCTTGTTTGAATATGGCTCAATTTCTTGTTAACCAAATCTTCGAAGATGGTTATTTTGGCATTGCAATCCAGACTCTTTTTTAGCAATTGTTTATGCATCATGCTTCCAAGGTAAATGGATTTCCACGTTAGGATCATTTGTCTCCAATCTCGAGGCACCGGGATTTCCATCCCCATTTTTTTGAAGGTGATCTTCCAAACTTGCTTAGTGAATGTGAATTCCAAGCATAGGTGTTTGATCATTTTTTCTGCTACTATATAGAGAGAGCATATAGTGGGTCCCCCCCATTTTCTAATATTTTTTCGTAGTTAATACTTTATTTTGGATTAGAAACCAACCAAAGAATCTTAATTTTGGAAGGCAATTCCCTCCCCAAATTGTCTTCCATATTGTTGACATTGTTAGAGAATATTTTTAGGTAGATAACCTATTAGAGTATCCCTAGTGACTCACCATGACATAGCAATCTTGTTTGATCCCCAACCACTCAAGTATTTAATTGATTTATCTATGCTAATTTCTTCATGCAAATGAGAGAAAAGGTTCAGTACCTATAATTGAGAATTCAGTGCTTATAGGGGGGTGCATGCATTTCCATCCTATTCAACTTCAATATTTTTCGTTATTTTCCCATGCGGATAGATGGAACATGGTTCTTATTCCTGTCTCTAACATCCACACATTTACTTCTGTGAAGGACATGTCATGGTTTAAAGGGGGGCGACCCATTATATCATATTCTCATATCTTGGTAAGTTTTTCATTTCCTAGAACCCATGATATTTGGGCTTATATAATAGAAGTTGAGGCCTTGCACTGTCTCCAAATGGGTGAGAATTTTGTGTTTGGATGGGATCATTCGGGCTTATTATCCTTCCTCTTCTCAATTTTCTTTTCATAATAATTCTTTCCACCACTCTAGGTTACTTGATACGTATTGTCGTTTTATCTTGGATCCTAATGCTTGATTCATTAGGTCTGGGTCTCTTATTGTAAACCATCCTCTATCATAGGGTGCTCTTGTTATGTTCCATTTTACCAAATTATATTTTTTATTATTCACCTTTCCTCCTTGTTACAAAATATTTCGATTTCTTTCCCATCCATTTGCATTCTACCTACCAAACTAGCCATGAGGGTTGAGCTTAAGTATATTGGGCTTGATGTTAGGATATATTTTATTAGGACTACCTTGATTTATGGATTGATCCATTGAAACCCCCAACTAATCATCTTATTCTTAAGCTTCTAGAGGATCAACATCCAATCTAAGGCTTTGGCATGAGTGAGAGCAACTAGTAGACCCAAGTACTTGAATGTCTTCCATTAGGAATCCAAATAGAATTGGAGGGCCCTATCTACTAGTTGCATCCTCTGATGAGTGGAATTCCATTTGTAAATATTGCTTTTGGATTTGTTGATTTTTCTCCATTAGCATCAAGATAGTTGTCCAATGTCTTCTTAAATATTTGACTTGTAACTACTAAGTCCCCCCTAATAGAAGGGCTTAATCTATAAATTGGGATAGATTTATTCCCTTGTATCCCATTACTATGTTCACCCCAATAGATTTCCTTTTATCCTTTCATGTTCTAGCTTCCTTCCAATTGGATCTACAATCAAAATGTACATCATTGGAGAGAATGGACAACCTTGTCTCAATCTTCAAGAGCCTTGAAAGAACATGGTTGACCATATATTCACCAACTGGGAAAGTTAGGACATACTTATACAGGCTTTGATCCATCTAATACACAAATATTTAAAGCCAAATTTTATGATTACCACAAAGAGAAATTGATTCATTTCCCTATCAAAGGCATTTTCCATGTCTAGCTTTATTACCATTCCTTTTTTCTTTATTTTTCCGATTGGATTGGATGGTTTCCTTAACTAGGATGACATTATCTCTAATCTCCCTCTTTTCACAAAACCTCATTTCTCTTCTTAGATAATACCTGGAAGAAGATGACTCACTCTATTGGCTAGAATTACTGTTAGGATTTTGTAAGAGGCATTGCATCTAAAGGATATAGGTCTAAATCTAGTGAAATTTGTTGGATTGTTTTCTTTAGGTGTTAGGATATTTAGACACTTAAGAGTTAGTTAAGATCAACTTGGTCTAATGTGTCTTAAGGTAAAGTGTGTGTCTTGAGCGTCTAACAATTAGCAGCTTTGGTTCTAATTCCCTGAAGATGGGTGGAGTGTCCACTCGAAACGTCAATTCTAAAACTGCAACACAGTGATAATCCAAAAGCAATTGACACATATGTAATCTGATGATCACAATATGTTCTAGAAATAAAGTGATATGATGGTTCATATTCTCATCAATACTAATGGCTATATTGATCCATGGATTAACATATGATTGATTCATGATATTGATTTAAAGAGAATGGAGGGTCATTAGTTGATGATTGATTATGATAAACTCATATGTAAAACTTTTTCTTTTTGCATTAATATATTGCCTTAAGTGGTCTTGTTGGTTGAGGTCGTGGATTGTTTTCCTCTCTAAGGGTTTTAACCATGAAATACATAGGTGTGCCAATCCATGATATGTTTGTGTGAGTGGTTGCTTAATATGTTTGACATGTGTGAAAATACCATGTTTTAGTCGAAGATGGTATTAGAGCACTTATGAAGACTTTATCCCATTATTGATCAAGATCTTGAACATTGTGTCACTATAGGCATAAAAGGATTTATCGATCGAACAATTTTTATGCATGTTGGGGTTGAGAGAGATATTCCATTGTGTTTGGAGTGTTTCTTTCAATTGGAAACATTTTTTGTTTCACTTGAAATTTTTTTTTGTTTGCCCAAGATACAACCCAGTTTGTCAAATCTGAAGGTACATTGTTTGCATTTAAGTATTTTTTATCTTTCTCATATTGGTTAATATTTCAATTTCAAATTTTATTTTTATAGTCTCGGTTTATTTCCTTTTTGGTTTGTGTATAATATTTTCATGTGCTCTATGCATATGCTTTTTGTCAAAAATAGAGTGGAAAGTGCTTTCTTTTATGCATATGCTTTTTGTCATGCAGCTTGTGCAAACTTGGTAAATCAGAAAAGGAGAGAAAACTTGCATTTTATGGTTAAGCTAACCAACATCTAACCCCAAGCATGAGGGGATCTAGATTTAAAATGTTACTTGTTTTTATGCGTGGTTGTGTTGAAGTGTTTTGCAAGAAAAAATAAAGGCTTTTGGGCTCAACATGCATTTCAAAGCAAACAAAACAACAAATCCTTCTTCATAACATTTATTATATATTTTTCATTAGCTCACTTAGTAGAAAGTTACTTTGTTAAATAAGGGGTCTTGAGTTCAAGTATTTATTTTCTTTAACTTAATTTTTGAAAAAATCATGAAGTTTTAAGTTATCACATAGCTTCTTTTTTTTTTTTCAGAAGAAAAAAATGGTTTCTTGATATTCATAGGGTGAATCAAAGAAACTTCCAACGGTACATTTAAATCCCTAGGATAATAATTCCCTACAAATATAACAAACTGGAAACCAATAGTGACCTTGACTGAGTGTCCTTGTTTACACAGATTGTCCAATCCCCGAATTAACATTTTAAATAAATACAACTGACTTTGACACAAAATCAAGGCAAAGTAACAAAAAAATCCCTGGACTGACTCTAATCTCCAAAATTGCGGTCTTAAATTCATATAAGAAATAAGACCTCTATACCCATCTAAACCAATAATACTAAAAAAACATGATAAGACTCCTGAACCAAAAATGTGACAACTAACAAAAAAAGAGGTCAATGACTTCTAGTAATCTCTAACGGAGCCTTCAGAGACCGCCTTCCCGAGTTGCAATTCTTCATAAAAGATCAAACCATGTTGAATACCAATGTCGCGTTTAGATAGACTGTCATCTTTTTTATTATAGATATTGTATATGTGCATAAGCTGATTGAACCGAACCATCATTGCATGGCCTTGATCCTAGTTTTCCAGTTCTCTGAGAGGGATATCTGAAGATTACGTTTTTCATTAATCCAGTCAATGACAACCCAAGAGTCGCTCAACACATGAATATTTGGAATATTTAAAGATTGAGCGAAAAAAGGAGGCCCTAGAGTGCTAGGAGCTATGCTCTTGTGTTAGAGCCAGAACCACATCTCGTCCTAAACAAAAAAATAATGCTCTTTATTCAAAATAAGGAGGAAACCTTCCCCATAGATTCCTTGTTGAGATTCCCCTTCGAATAAGCCAACAAGGCCCTGACCAGTGAAAAAATGAGGAGCAGTCATCTTTACGCTCTTGCAAGAACCTCCTTTATAATATTCATAATACAAACCTTTGATGCCTCTAACCACTTTGTCTAATAGGAATGGCACATCTTTGAAGAGAATGAGATTATGAGCTTTCCACATACCCCATAGGAAAAAGAGAGGAAGAGGGGACTTTAATTTTCTCACCTAGAACCAATTGAACATACATGCATCAAGAGAACCTAGGTCCGAACTAACATAAAAAATATTCCTGTATGAAAGCTCCGACCAGACAAACTGTGTGATATGGCAGATGACTTATCGATTCAGAAGCTCTACAACACAAAGGACAACAAGTTGGACCGATGCCACCTCTTTTCTCAAAATTCTCCCAGGTTAATATTTTTTTCTTCAGAGCTAACCACCCAAAGCAGAGGATTTTTAAAGGAGCCTTCCAATCCCACAATTGGCTATACGACCAATAATGTCGAAAAATTATGCGATCGAAGGAAATGGAAGCATAAGTTGACTTGACGCCCACCTTCCCATTTTATTTGTTCTAAGACCAAAGGATAATATCATCTGAGTTGTCTAACCTAATTCCACCATGATTAAGAGCTTCAACATAACGAATCCATTCCTCTGGACAATTTCCTTCCAAATGTAGCTCAATAGCGAAAAACCAATAACTAGATTCTCCTGATCCTGCATCTGTTAACTTTTCAGAATTTACTTCAATCTGATCTAGGATCTTAACTGAGAGAACAACATGTACAACAAATCTACAGCATATCAATCATGGACACAATAATGCAAGCACACAAGAGACACAGAGTTTACTTGGGGAAAACCATAAAGGTAAAAAACCCCAATAACTTCCTCAGAGATAGATAGAGCAATGATACAACCAGAATACAAGAGATAGTCTTCTCCTAGCAGCAGAGCCTCCTCCTCCACAAGTGCACCACTCTCCAAAGTGTGAGTGAGAGAATAGAATGTGTAAAATGAGAGAGACACACTCTCTATTTATACACTAACTTGACTTGACCTTTACTCAACTAGGTCGGCCTCAACTTAACCACTTAACATAATGCTGACTGGGCTGACCCCCACTAGGGTGGTCTAATAAACCTTTGACCCACATGGCAAACCCCCAATAGGGTGGTCTAATAACCCTTTGACCCACATGACTTATACAGGGCCGACCCCAACAAGGTGGTCTAATAACCCATCAAGTATAAGTTACGACACTTACAATATAAATGACGACACTTCCATATAGAGGAATAATAACATCTCTATAGGAATACAACCACTTCCGTATAGAGGAATAATAACATCTCTATAGGAATACAATATACATATATGTGAAATACATTCTGAAGTTACATATACATCAACACTCCCTCTTAACTAGGAAGGTATTTCTCGACATAGGTCTTCTAGCACAAGTCATCTTCTCTGGATCATCGTCACTGGATAATCGTCATCGAGTCGTCATCATCGTCACTGCTGCTGCTATCTCAATCAATCTTTGAATCTACTCATCATAAGAAGTTCTACAGAGCCAGTCCTTTTTCATACTGGATGTAGGCCCACCATCTGTAGTTCTTCATCATCACTGGCCATATTGTGGAATCTTCAGGACTTATTATGTGCGTCACAAAACTTGGCTGCAACATCCTAGGCTATTACGAGCACACAGCTCTACCTGTCGGATCTCCTAGGAGCACATTACATGTGACTTATCACAAAACCTGGCTGAAGAATCCCAGGCTGTTACGAGCACACAGCTCTACCTGTCGGATCTCCCAGGAGCACATTACATGTGATCTCACCACAAAACCTGGCTGAAGCATCCCAGGCTATTACAAGCACAGAGCTCTACCTGTCGGATCTCCTAGGAGCACATTACATGTGGTCCACCACAAAACCTGGCTGAAGCATCTGAGGCCTTTTTCATCCTGTCCAGATCTCCCAGGAGCAAATTACATGTGGTCATGGAAAAACCTGGCTGAAGCATCTGAGGCCTTTTTCATCCTGTCCAGATCTCCCAGGAGCAAATTACATGCCATAGGAAAAAACCTCGCAAGAGCATCTCAGGATGTTACGGGTACACAACTCCGACCTAAAGATCTCCCAGAGCACAAATTATATGTCCTCCCAGAGCAATGTCTCGAAAGAGCATCCTAGGCTGTTACAGGTACACAACTCCGACCTATAGGATCTCCCAGACATGCTCATCTGCACAACCTGATCCACGGCCACAAAGTATCATCCTGATACTCACCATACATCATCCTGATGTACACATGATCATCCTGATCATCATCACTGCAACATCCTGCTGCATGTCATCTAGAGAAGCTCGTCATCCATGATCATCCTGATCATTCAATGCATCTACTTGATGCATACCACATGTCTACCTAATACATATCATCATACATAGTGTATTCACCTGATACATAGATACATGATCCACACAATGTATCCATCAACATACATGATCTACCTGATCATACCTGATACATATCAACATACATGATCTACCTGATCATACGATGTATCCACCTGATACATATACAGATACATGGTCCAAGCATCCAACATGATGCATATGCAAAATACATACAAATGATCCAACCGATCATATCCAGCATCCAACATGATGCATACATACATATAAATGATCCAACTGAACATATCCAACATCCAACATGATGTGTACATACATATAAATGATCCAACTGATCATATCGAGCATCCAACATGATGCATACATACATATACATATAAATGATCCAACTGATCATACAAAGCAGAAACCAGAACATCATCTTGATGCTCATCATCCAGCGCTTACATCCACAACCATGTGAAGGATCCTCCTTCCAACATGCTTGGAATGGCTTCAGCAAATGCGCCCATCACTTCTTCCTCGAAGTGTCATCAATCTGAAGAATGACAAGCCTCTCCCTGAAGTACTCGAACTTCACCCTGGATAGTGGCTTTGTTAGCACATTTGCAATCTGCTCGTCCGTCGCAACATACAGGAGCTTAACAACTCCTCTCTACACCATATCCCTGATATGGTGATATTTGATCTCTATGTGTTTCGACCTGTCATGAAACACTGGGTTCTCAGATAGCTTCACACAACTCTGGTTATCACAAAAGATACCAGTAGCATCCAACGAGAGATCAAATAACTCAAACAGTAGCTTTTGTATCCATACTGCCTCACAACTAGCTGAATAGGCTGCAACATACTCTGCCTTAGCTGTACTCAGTGCTACGCAGGACTGCTTCCTGCTAAACCAATAGATCACACCTGATCCCATACTGAAGCAGCACCCAGATGTGCTCTTCCTATCTGCAGCACTGCCAGCCCAATCTGAATCAACATAACCCTACAGGTTAAACTTTTGATTTGCTTCATACTTGAGCCCATAATCCACTGTACCCTTCAGGTACCTCAGAACATGCTTTACAACAACCAGGTGAACACTCCTCGGATCTGTCAGGAACTGACTCAATGTGTTCATCGCAAATCAAATATATGGTCTTGTGTTCGTCAGGTACATCAAGGACCCAATCATCTGACGATACATAGAGACATCAACCGGCTCAGATGAAGCATCGCATAGAAGCTTCAGATTCGATGCCATAGGTGTGGCCATGGCCTTGCAATCCATCATCCCGAATCTCTTCAGGATATCTATTGGGCACTTCCCTTGACCAAGGAAGATCCCACCTGCACTCTGCCACACCTCCATACCTAGGAAATAATGCATCATCCCCAAGTTCTTCAACTCAAACTCGGCAGCAAGCTTTTGCTGCATGTCGGCAATCAATCTATCCTCACCTGTTACAAACAGGTCATCCACATAGTAGTATCACTGGATTGCCTTCCTCAACCTTGTAGTAAAGGTTGGAATCCGCTTTATTCTTGGTAAAGCCCAAACTGGATAGAAAGCTGTCTATCCTACCATACCAAGTTCTGCACATATATGACTCCCTGTCATGTGTCTCAGAACCAAGTGGCTGCACCACATACACTTCTTCTTCAACTACACCATTCAAGAAAGTGTATCTTCCTCTTCATCACTGCAACATGCTTGATCTTGTAGATCCTCTTGGAAGTCACTACAGACTCCCCTTCAGGTCTTGGGACTACATCCCAAACATCTTCATGATCGACCGGTACTCCTCGATCATGGCATTCTTCCTAGATCCTGGGAACTTCAATATTTTCAATAGATAACTTTGTTGTTGAACAAATGTTGTAGTCCTTTTTTTGTAGGTGATGGTATACAATCTTTCCTACACAACAAGTTAAATTGCATGATTAGAAAACATCTCATAGTTTTCAGAACAAATTCTTACACATAAAGAAATATGTCATATAGTCATGCAATTATCTTAGCCAATGCTTCAATACAACATTTATCCATATTCCGTAACTTTCTAGATGCCTTCCAATCTCTACCAGAACATTGTTAAGAGTGTGCACAACTCCTAACATGTCAGCAAAGAGGTTTCATTCTAGATAAGTAGCAATGGAATGTTGTACAGTGCCATAGGCCACTTACCCATGTATATTAGTAGTATACTGTTCATCAATGCAACTATTCTAATATGCATAATACACAACCTAATTCTAGGAACATCAGTATATACATTATTGAACAATATTATTTAAACAATAAAATATGCAAGTAATGACAATTCAAATACTTATCTTTGTTTGGTTGCTAGGTGGACTCCCTCTGAATCTTTGCAACTCCATTCTGATGTGGATTGTGAGAAGTGGTCAACTCCCTCTGAGTATCTGCATCCTTGCAGAAACTACTGAAGTGTGCTTCTTTGCTTTCTTGTAGGAACAACTGGAGTGTGCTCCCTCTTGATCTTTGCTTCCTAGATTACCTGTCATTGAACTTACATCCATCCTTAATCACTATGCATGCTTATTAGTATCATCATTGTGTTATCCTTGAGGTCTCATACATAATCACACATTTATTAGTATAATCTTAATACTATCAAAACACAATAATCTTAAACATGTATATTCATGATCATTCACAGATAATAAACATTAGTATTCAAGGTTTCAAGGAAGTCTTCTTTTACTCATGCATATTCTTATTTGATCATAGGACTCTTCTGATTAGTTAAATCATCAATGCATAAACCCGTGATTACTCAAACCTATACCTTCATGATTCTTCTGGTTAGTCATATCATCAATTATGGTAAGAAACATAATATGCATACAGCCATGACTATTCAAACCTATGACTTCATGAATAATCATTATCAACAACACAACAGTATAAGATCCTAACACAAGGTAGGATTCTAGCTTGATATAGGAAAAACATACCTGGATTAGCATGCTAGCTAGTTATGTCTAACATACCCGCATAATGTATTTTGGTTCTCTTCAGTGACTTGTGCTAGTAACCTGCATGTCTCATAAGTTAACCATTGTAGGACCAAGTTATACATACCTCGAAAGTAGATCTTCTATGTGATCCATGACAATGGATGAATCTTTGTCTTCATGTCACCATGATCATATGTTCTTGAAGTAGAACATGATTTGTCTTTCTTGGTGTACCTTTTATGTTAGCGAACAACATAAACCTCATACAACATCACAATGCATTAGTACATTCATAAGTGTCAAAACCTTAATCAATGATTATCTTCTATTAAGGTGATACGACAAGTCTAGTAATTAATCAAGATTGTACTATAATGATATGAAGACAAACATATGATAAACTTAACCATGAAACATACCTGTAAGCCATACCTGTCAAGATTGCTTGTAATCTTCTTATGGAAGGCCTTAGCCTCATCTCCCTCTGAGACAAGAACTTCTTCACTTATGCAGGTGACCAATCCATCTTCTTCTAGGATTAACCCAATCCACTTGATTTGCAAGAACTGGACCTGGAGCTGGATTAGGGTTTGTCAAAGAAACCCCAAAAATTCAAACTTTGAATTTCAAACTTTTGAAAGGATAGAAATATGCGCCTTGATGAGCTGATCAAGTTGGTATATTCAGAATTTGAAAACTGCAAAGTTTCACCCCTCGAAATTGCCTTTTAGATTTCTGGATTCACTGGGGAGGACCCTGAATTAGGGTTTGAGTTTCTCGGAGCTTCACCCAACCAAAAGATTTGATTCAAAGCTCTAAGATTCGATTTTTCTGAGGAGCTTCCAGCCATGGTCATAGATTTCCAAAATTCCAATTTTTGCAGAAGCCATAATTTTCCATCTTTCCGATCAAAGTCCCGAACTGGGGTTTGATCAAGCCCGACCTTCTGCCCAACCAAAAAATCTGATCTTGGTCTCTAAATTTCGATTTTGATGAGTAGCATCCAGCCGTGGTCTCCGATTACAAAAATTTCAACTTTCTCCGAAGCCCTAAATTCCGGAAGCCATGAATGAAGGTGCTAAAAAATAATTCTGTTTTGACAGAAATATGTACCTGATTGTTTCTAGTGTAACTCTAAACTTTTCGATCCACAAGGTCTGAAAATGTTTCCTGAGATCGCTCGACCTGTTATCTTTCCATCCCAATAGGTCTGACCTCAATTGGATTCTCTGAGAGAGAGTTATTCCATGTGTCGCAACATGACTTGTTTATGAGATAACATAGGATAGCGAACTTGTACGGAGTGCCACGTGTCACTGGTTCAAATTCGGCCTCTGAAAATTTTTCTTGCTATAGTACAGTCTGTGTACTACCTATAAGTTTTTACGAAATTTAATTTGGAGCTTCCTATCCCAAGTTATCACCCTTTTCCCAAGGTCACCTGATTTTGACTCAGATTTGGAAGAGTCAGAAACCCTATATTGTACAAATCATAAATTACAAAGTACAATGAATTAGAGGTTTTCCTTTGGACACAAGGTACATGGGGATCTGATCTTCGACCTGTAAAAGTTTCAGATCCGAAAACTTTTCCAAAATGGATTTATAGCGAAAGTTCTACGATGACAGGTTTTTGCTATATCAAGCCCTAGCATCGTAATTGCAACAAGTGTCATACATGCCATATCATGCCTTCTTTCAGGCTAGCTCTGATACCATGTTAACTTTTCAGAATTTACTTCAATATGATCTAGGATCTTAACTGAGAGAACAACATGTACATCAAATCTACAACATATCAATCATGGACACAATAATGCAAGCACACAAGAGACACAGAGTTTACTTGGGGAAAACCATAAAGGTGAAAAACCGCAATAACTTCCTCAGAGATAGATAGAGCAATGATACAACCAGAATACAAGAGATAGTCTTCTCCTAGCAGCAGATCCTCCTCCTCCACAAGTGCGCCACGCTCCAAAGTGTGAGTGAGAGAATAGAATGTGTAAAATGAGAGAGACACACTCTCTATTTATACACTAACTTGACTTGACCTTTACTCAACTAGGTCGGCCTCAACTTAACCACTTAACATAATGTTGACTGGGCCGATCCCCACTAGGGTGGTCTAATAACCCTTTGACCCACATGGCCGACCCCCAATAGGGTGGTCTAATAACCATTTGACCCACATGACTTATACAAGGCCGACCCCAACAAGGTGGTCTAATAACCCATCAAGTATAAGTTACGACACTTACAATATAAATGACGACACTTCCGTATAGAGGAATAATAACATCTCTATAGGAATACAACCACTTCCGTATAGAGGAATAATAACATCTCTATAGGAATACAATATACATATATGTGAAATACATTCCGAAGTTACATATACATCAACAAATTCTATTTTCATGGTTTAAATAAAATAGGCCACAAGAATGAAGAGCCTGTGAAGTATGGATTGACAACTTATGTCCCATAGGGACTCCAATCAAAGGATCAAATCCCAATATCACCTGAAAACCATTACCAACCTACCATCTAAGCCACCGATTAAGATCAGGAAAGGCCTCAAGTAGGCCACACCAGATATTAGAGGTCAATCTTCCCTCTTATTCCCTTTCCTAATCCATTCGATGACCGAAATATTTTTAAGGTATTTCCCCCTAATGACCTCACTCCAAAGGCCATTTCCTGTCAGGTTGCGCCATAAGCCTTTCATCGCAAGTGCCTTCCCCACCCAATGGAAATTATTTATGCCCCAAGCCCCATATACTTTCGGGATCGAGATCTTGTCCCATGCTGCCAAATGAGTGTCACTACTAGACCTACTTCCAGCCGACAAGAATTGCAGAAGCTTCTACCGAATCAAACTTAAGATAGAATGAGGGACCTTTGCCATGGTCATCCAATAAACTCGTGTATTTGATAAACAAAATTAAGCAGTACCAACCTAGCTCCCATTGACAACCATCTATATCATCAAGAATCTATGTGTTTTTTAATCTTTTTAACCAGCCACAACCAATCTTTACACAAATAGTTATTGGGCTTCAAATAATACCCAAGGTATTTAAACCCAAGAACAATAGCTTGAAAAGGATATGGGAGTAATTTCTATACCTATTGTAAAACCTATGCATCCATGTCTTCCAGTGCATACCTTATTTGAGTGAGACGACCTCCATATCCGAGGTGGAATAAAAGTTTGTTAATATGTCTTTATAAGTGCTCCACTCTGCCATCGATCAGATGCCAAATAATAGAACATCATCTACAAACAGTAAATGAGATATGTTATGAGCCTGGGTAACCTTGATACCTTTATGGGATCCAAATCGCTTAGCTTGATCAATCATTCTGCTAAAACCCTCGATGACAAGAAGAAATAAAATAGGGGATAAGGGGCATCCTTGATGCAAGCCTCTGGAGATCTTGAAGAACTTGGATGGACTGTCGTTAACCAAAACAACAAAATTAGTTGACAATACACAACCCATAATCCATTGAGTGATATTTAAGCTTAGCCTATAATTAAGAAGGATTAACCACAAGAAGGACCAATCGACCCTTTCATATGCCTTAACAAGGTCAATTTTAAGAACTAAAGCTACTACCCTCTTCATCTTAATGGTATAAAGAGTCTCATGTGCCACCCCGATGGCATCATAAATCTGCCTTTGATGGAGGAACCCAAACTATTCCTTTGAGATTCCTTAGGAGGGGCCCTTCTTCAATCTGTTAGAAAGAACTTTAGAAATTATTTTATAGACAAGATTGCATAACAAAATCGGCTAAAAATCATTGAAAGATGAGGGATTCACACACTTTGGAATAAGGGCTAAAAAGGTTGCATTGATGCCCCCTGGGACGGTTCCACCGGACTGAGTTTCTTCAACAAGTTCAAGGATTTTAGGACCTATAGTGTCAAAAAACTACAAAAAAATTTTTGTCGTCCACTCGTTAGGGCCAGGGATCTTTTCCTTGGCCATATTTTTAAAAATATCTTCAATATCTGACATAGGTAGCTGACCGACCAATCACTACGCAGTCCTCCTTTGAGAATATTCTGGGAATACACTGCAGAACTTGTAACTGAGCCTTGAGGTTGTTTACAATAGGATTTCGGAAGAGACCTTCGACGTGGTGAACTGCTTCTTCTTCAAGTGATTTCTGAGAATTAAGCTTGGTGCCATTTGTGTCTTCTAACTCCCAAATTGCATTACTGTTTTTTTCTGAAAGAAGCATGCTTGTGAAAAAAATTAGAGTTATGATTGCCCTGCGCAATCCCCAAAGCATGCCTTTTAAGCTGCCAGACTTCTTCTTGAGCCCATAAAATATCAGCTTTTCCCTACTCTAAAATTTTAAGGGAAGGTCAAACATTATGTGGTAAGGATCCCTCTTTCTATGAACTATACAGATCACTTATAACATCCTCAATGATAATGAACTCCTTCTCCTGGGATAATTTCTTGTCTCTAATCCATAACACCACCGAAACTTTGAGTGATCGCAAAAGCAAAGGGAAATGAATCGAAATGGGTCCACTCACCCCAACTTTTAAATCCTTCCAATGAGCTCTGACCAAGGTTGAGAAGTCCAGATCTGTAGACTAGACGGGACAACATTTAAAAGGGTGATGGACATAGTTATGATATTTGTCCAACTTCAAACTAATAGGCATGCGGTCGTCAATGTGAAAATTTTCCACCCATGACTTGTAACGGTCAATGGCCCCAAGAAGTGCATCTAACACCATGAATCTATCCATACGCTTGGCAACCCCCGCCTCATTTTCTTTTCCATTACATCATGTTGGAACCAATGGGAAAGGTTCAACGTCAACTAGATTTGCAGAGTGAAAAAAGGATCGAAACCATGGAGACAAATGGTCCAAATGGGCATGTGATCCCCAAATATCTCTAGAAAAGGTCATGAAATTTAGATCCCTCGCCAAAATGATAGCAAGGTGCTGAAGAATCCCACTCGATACAACATCTTTCCAAAAATCGATCCTACCAGCATACGAGCCATAATAATTGATTATGCGAATAGTTTGTTTTAAACCCCTGTAATAACCATCATGTAGGATCCCTACGCAAGACAAGAACGGGATGAGATTTAGACATGAGGGGTTCCAAGCTGCTAGAAGGCCTCTTGAGAGCCCATTAGCGTCCACAGAACAAAACTCCCAGGATAGAAGCAATTTAAAAAAAAGAACTCTAGCTTTCAAACCAGTAACCATAGTCTCATGTAGTGATCCGGATTTATGTGAGAACAAAATGAAAGACAATATATATATTCACATACATAGATATATGGCAAGAAACACAACGATACAGTAAACTCAGATTCTATTAAATGAATGAAATAGAACAAGTTGTAAAATAAAAGCAGCTAGAATGGTGGTAGCTATATCTCTAAGAAGAGATGTGGTGGCTACGCTCATTCGTGACAAGCTGAATACAAGAAGATTCTGAAAGAGCCTATTTATCATAAGAATGAGATCAAGAACCCTAAACACGCAAAAACATAACCCTAGAAGATGAATTGTCATAAAGTTTGCGGCCCCAAGGTGGTTAGTTGAACAGTTAACTTCCCGGGGTCATAACTTTTGCATACGATCTTTGTTTGGGGTGCTCGATAGCCCATTGGAAAGGTCTATCTGAGATATACAAATTTTGAATAGAATAGAATATATAAAGATGGAAACCATTCCCCCTCCCCCCCGAAATATCCAAAAAACATCATTTAGGGCCTCAAAACGACCCTAGAAGTTCGGAGCCAAAAAAACTGTAGAAAAATTACAAGAAAACTGCCAGAATGGAAAAATGTTTTGAGCCAATGGAATAGGTGGGTGGTCACCTATATCCATATGGATCATTCCTCCCCCCTTAGGAATAAATGGTATCCATTGCGTTGAGTTTCTCCATCAGGTGGGGAAACTTCTGCTGAACTTGACTCTTGGTGAGCCACTTGCCTTGGTGAAATAGTTTCCCTGCTTTGACAACCCGATATAGCTGGATCTTCTGCTGGAGGGTTCCATTAACTTGTGTGTCCATGATATTATCAATGGTTTCCTGTTCCATACAGTCAAGATTAATCTCTGTAGGTGTCAATTGCTCTGCCACCTCCGAGGTGTCCAACAATGGTGGAAAATATGGGCGAAGGAGCTCCACATTGAATACTAGGTGCAGGCCAAGGAATGGAGGAATGATTAGGTCGAAGGAATTGTCACTAACTTCCTTGGTGATGGTGTACGACCCATATTGAAGTGGAAAAATCTTGTGATGGGGTCCCGTGAGCCTCTCTTTCTGCAAATGCAACCAAACTTGATCACCCACCTGGAACTTGCGTGGAACCCGATGCTGATCATGTCGCTGCTTGTACTTAGTATTGGTATTTTCCAAAATTTCATGGACCTGTTGGCAAATGTGTTGTATTCATTCAACAAATCTGGTGGCCTTATCAGCCTCAGTTTGAGCATGGGAAGATTCCTCATGTGTGGATGCAATGGGAAGAGCTACATCAATTGGTGCCAGTGGTTGGAACCCCAGACACACTTGAAAAGGGTTGTGGCTAGTAGAGCTATGAAGGGCTCTGTTGTAGCTATGTTGGACATAAGGAAGGCTCTCATCCCATGCACGGGGATGTTTAGAATTGTACATTCTCATAATATGCACAATCATCCTGTTGACTACCTCTATTTGTCCATCGGTCTGGGGGTGGAAGGCAGTCGATTTGGTGAGCATGGTATCCATCAATGACCATAGGATGGACCAGAAAGTGCTTAGGAACCTTCTGTCCCGATTTGAAATTATAATCTGTGGCAGCCCGAAATGAACCCAAACACGCTCGAATAATATCTTAGCAGTGGCTTCAGCATATATGTTCTTCCTGCAAGCTATTAGAATGGTCATCTTAGAGAAACAATCCACAACCACAAAAACACAGTCATTTCCATTCTTGGCTGAAGGTAGTCCAGACATGCAATCCATGGAGATGGATTCCCATGGCCCATTAGGAGTGGGCAGAGGGGTGTACAACCCCTGATTTTTTTATGGCAAGTTTCACGATGGCACAGACAGTGCAATATCTTATGTATCGTCCGACGTCTTGTCGGAGCTTAGGCCAATCAAAATACTTATGTAATATGGCCACTGTCTTTTCGGTGCCAAAGTGCCCTGCCAGCCGACTGTAATGAGATTCCCAAATCATCTTTGCACGCTCACTTGAAGGAACATGGAGATGGCCCAAGTGGCATAACTAGCCTTCCTGAAGATGAAAGTATGCTATGGATGTGCTTGCACACAAGGATGATAGATGGGAGAAAACTCAGGATCACTGCTATATAGTTGAGGCCACCCGGAGGTCTCATGGCCACAAGAGTGGAGCACTGTGGTAAGTGTTGCTACTGGAGGACGACTGAGGCAATCAATGAATCGGTTGGTGTTTCCATTCTTATATTTAATATTCAAGTGGAATTGATGCAAGTAAGTGGATCACTTCTGGTGGTGGTCATTATGTAACTTCCCTTGGGTTTGCATGAACTATAGGGGTTTGTGATCAGTGTGGATGACTGTCTCTTTTCCAAGGATGTAATTATTCCATTGGCCACAGGCTTGGACAATGGAATACATTTCCTTGTTGTAGGTGGGGTACTTGCGGACTGTATCTAAAAGTGTATCACTATTATATGCCACTGGATGGCCATGCTGAGTGAGGACTGCACCAACAGGATAGTCTGAAGTAATCTGTTTCAATCTCAAAGGGTTGTTGCAGATCCGGTAAGGCAAGTACATGTGTCGAACATAAGTGTTGCTTCAACTCCTCAAATGCTTGTTGTTGTGGCTTGGACTAGCTGAACTTGGCCTTAGATTCCCCTTTGGTCACTTGGCTAAGGGACCAAGCAATATTAGAGAATCCCAACACAAATCTGGGATAGAAGTTGGAAAGGCCTAGGAAGTTGCGAAGCTCTGTGAGAGTTGTCGGGGTTGGCCAATCATGGATGGCTTGGATCTTGGCCGGATCCACATGAACACCATGTTCATCCACGATGTATCCTATATATTGAACCCTATTCATGCCAAATGAGCACTTTTCTAGATTAGCATATAACTTGTGTTGGCGCAAGGTGCTAAGGACTTGGTGGATATGCTGCAAATGCTCTGCCCATGTTCTGTTGTAGATGAGAATATCATCCAAATATACGACCACAAAAGAGTTAGTGAATGGCCGTAGGATATCGTCCATCACCCTCATGAAAATTATTGGAGTATTAGTCAAGCCGAAAGGCATGACCAACCACTCAAAAAGGCCTTCTTGATATTTGAAGGCAGTCTTCCAAACATTGGTCTGCTCAATTGGAACTTGATGATAGCCAGACTTCAAATCAATATTGCTGAAATATTTGGAACCCTTGAGCTAGTCAAGAATGTCGTCGATACGGGGAATGGGATACCGATTCCGGACTGTGATCTTGTTTAGAGCTCGGTAATCAATACAAAGTCTCCATGTCTCGTCTTTCTTATGTACCAACACAATTGGGCTCCCACAAGGTGAGGAGCTAGGTCAAATGTGCCCCTTTTGGATCAATTCTTGAATCTGGCATTTGATTTCTTCATTTTCCATGAGGGAATGCATGTATACTGGCCCGTTAGGTAAAGGCACGCCAAGTATTAAATAAATGGAATTCTTGATCGGGCAATGTACTGGCACCCCGATGGATGTGGTGAAGATGTCTTTGTATGCTTCCACGATCTTGTCCACCTGCTTCTGCTGCGTAGAGGGGTTCTGCATGGAGGTGGTGGATGTTGCTGCAGTCTTTCGTTCACCTTCATAACGAACCATGAAGAGGACAAATTTCCTTGTCTGGGAGATTACCTTCCTGCACTACTTAACTGTGATGAGGGACACTGCAGTGGTGGGAAGTGTCTCTGGTAACTTGTAGATCTTCTTTCCCAAAGTAATAGTGATCCAAGAGGATATTGGTGGCCACCCGCCTATTCCACTTGGACCCCCACCATTGTTTCTTCAGTTTTTCAGTTTCCTTAATTGTAGCACAATTTACTATTTTTGGCAGTTTTGGGGTCCTAAACTTTCGGAGCCATTTTGAGGCCCTAAACGACGTTTTTTTCGGCATCGAATGGTCAGGCAAGTATGAGTCCGTTTCAGAATTGATATTTACTATTTACGGATGTAGTCCTTGAATAGATCTTTCTAACGATGTATCACGTGCGTCAAACGAAGGTAGTATGCCAAAAGTTATGACCCCGAGAAATTGATGTACCATGTTACCCAACGGGGCCCATATTTTGGCGTTTCACCTCCTAGGGTTAGGTTTTTGGATGTGTAGGGTTTCCATTGTTTCTCAATAACATATAGGCCTTTGAGCCCCATTGTAACACAGAGTTCAGAGGCATTTAGCCGCCACATATCTTCTCAGAGATAAGCTACCAGCACTCTAGCTAGTTTATTTCCATCATGTATGTAAACACATTTCAGTTCTTTGATTAATGAAATGAAGTGTTATTTCTGCTGCATCTTTGTTTTTATGGGTATTTGTGTATTCTGTTGCGTTCCTGCATAAATCTGGATCAAATAGTGACACTACAGGGTCTAGACTCATACACAACATAACGTTTCCACATATATGGTTGTCCTAAAAGAACATCACAAACTTCAAGCGGGGCAACATCACACATTACCTCATCTTTGAAGGTCTTGATCCCATAGGAAAGACGACACTGTTGACTAACGCGGATGTCTCATCCCTAGCTCAGTCAACTAATGTTGTATGGTTGGGGATGTGGAACCTTCAGAAGCTTCAATATTTTGACGACCTCGGCCGAGATGAGGTTTTTTCTGGATACCACTATCAACAATGAAGTGTAGCGGAGTTCCTTGCACCCACAACTGTGAATGGAAGAGGCGCTCCCCTTCCTCTGGCTCCTCTGACTCTTTTGGTTGAATCTTTGCAGTTGCGATGGTGGTAATAGGTTCCGCGTCAATGATCTACTTTCCCTTTTCTTTCTCTCCATAAGGTTCTGAGTCAAAGTCTAGATCTGGGGATTTTGTCTCAGCAACAAGGATTGTTTTGAGCGGCACTCATCACTGTTGTGCCAAGGGCTCTTGTGGAATTCAAACCGCATGCCAATGTCATTCTTTGATTTCCCATTACCCTTCTTTTATTGCGGCTTGGGATGGTTGTCGGGGCTTTGGCCGACCTTGATCTGTCCTTTTCTTTGTGAATAAGGGCCACCTTTTCCAGGATTCTGCTATTGATTTGCAAACCCAAAATCCCGCTTATTCTTTTGCTTAAACTTCTGCTCGATATTGACGACGTATCTATAAGCTGCTCCTAGTGAGGATATGTACAGGAAATCCATCTCTATCTGAATGTACTTATGCAGGCCACTGTGGTACTTTAGGACCAAGTGTCGTTCAGAGTCTCGAATACCTAGCTTGGAGCGTAGGGTATGGAACATGTTGGTAAACTCTAGCACTGTTTGGTCTCTCTCATAGCGCAAAGTCGTCCATCTAGTGTACTGGTCATCATAGTTTTCGACATGGTATAATTGTTCCTTGACGACATCGACAAAAGCCGCCAAAGTGGGGTCTGTCCTGAATAGTTCAGACTCATCTTTTGCATGCCTCTCGCAGTACCCATCCCACTAGTCTTTAATATGGGGAAGGGACTTAAGGAGCGCGAATGTCAGAAAAGTTTTGAATAGAGAAGTAACCCTCTATTAGATTCAACCATTTCTCTAAAGCATCTGGATATATCTTTCCTTCAAATAGGGGAACGTCAAAGTTAACTTGTACCTTGAAGGGAGTCACACCCTCGAAATAGATGCTCGTTGAAGGTGTATCCGTCGTCGTCGACATCCTTCGAAGGATCTCTGCGAAATTATCCATCATCTCGTTCCTCTGTCGCGCGAGGGATTCCTCAAGCAACAAATTAATAGGATATCCTACTACGTCATCTCTCTTTTCTTCTCTCGCCATGGGAGCCTACTTGGGTCAACGAGGAGGGTTTTCCCCAGGCTCAACTAGTTCGAGAGCCAACTCTCGATATTCAGATCTTGTCGGGGACATGCACTGAGAAATCGCAAGAGCAGAAGGATCTGATATCACTGATCCTGATTTATGTGACAATGAAATGAAAGAGCATATATATATTCACATACATAGATATATGGAAAGAAACAAAACGATACAGTAAACTCATATTCTATTAAATGAATGAAATAGAACAAACTGTAAAATAAAACCAGCTAGAATGGTGGTAGTTATATCTCTGAGAAGAGATGTGGAGGCTACACTCATTCGTGACAAGATGAATACAAGAAGAGGATGAAAGAGCCTATTTATCATAAGCATGAGAGCAAGAACCCTAAATATCTAAAAACCTAACCCTAGAAGATGAATCGTCATAAAGTTTGCGGCCCCAAGTTGGTTAGTTGAATAGTCAACTTCCCGGGGTCATAACTTTTGCATACGATCTATGTTTGGGGCGCTCGATATCCCGTTGGAAAGTTCTATCTGATCTATAGAAATTTTGAATGAAGGTCAATGTATGTCGTTGGAAACCATTCCCCCCCCCCCCCGAATATCCAAAAAAACATCATTTAGGGCCTCAAAACGGCCTCGGAAGTTCGGGACCCGAAAAAACTGTAGAAAAATTACAAGAAAACTGCCAAAATGGAAAACTGTTTTGAGCTAGTGGAATATGTGGGTGTCCACCTATATCCATATGGATCATGTAGTAAGATAACATCTAGACCAACAGAACCAAATAATCACTTAAGGGCCAAGTATTTGGAGGGATCCCCAACCCCCCCCGAAAAAGTCAAAGAAAGTATTAACATTAGGTAAACCTAGCAACAACCTTCTCTGCTGTAAGAGGCCCAAACATGGAGGACAATCCATTTTGAGTATCCAAAGGAACCCCAATCGAGGGTGGAGAGGAAAGGATGGTGTTATTCCTAAGGTTTTCACCCAGACTTCTAAGGGCAAAGCTAGGGTACTTGAATATTGGTCTATGATAAATTGTGGTTTTGAATTTGTTGGTAAGTGGTTTTCAAATTAGTGAGCTACTTAGGTTTAGGTGGAATGATCAATGCCACAAGAGAAAGAATAGTAATACAAAACAAATTTAAAGGCTTTACAGTTAAGAATAAAACACGAGCCCAAAATTTTTCATGAATGCTAATATGCAAGCACATGAAAGGAAAGCTTCACATTCACACATTCACACATGTTTATTGCATAACACAACAATGTTATAACAGGAAATTAATGAAAATAGGGCAGCAACACATGCAATGTACACTTAAATATTAAATGCCATTAGATCTGAGTTCTATTGGTTATGCAACGCATGAACAGTTATGTTTTTAAAATGTTATTAACAATAAAACAAGAAAGAGGCACAATGCTTGTTCATAATTGTAAATTATCTTCAAACATACATAGATTACTGAATAAAAAAAAGTCTTACAGATGTTCCACTAGCCTTCCTTGGCTTTTCAAAATCGAACATCCTCTATCCACTAAGTTTTTCAATATATAGAATCCCATAATATTCTATCTAGATCCTATTTTTGAGGTTCAATGATCATCTGTTTACTAATAATAATCCTTTCAAACTAAAATATATTATTTGTAACATGAGTCAGTTAAAAGATCTTATTCTTTAGGGGCACATCAACTAACTAGATTAACATGACTGACTCAGATCTAGGATACTTAAGAAATGTCCGACTTTTCAAAATACAAAATATACAAAATAGCTTCGAGTTTGAGACTTTATACAAAATTTAGGATAAATCAGTAACATTTTTTAAAATATCAAAATGATAAAAAAGGTTCTACAACACTGCTTCTTGTAGCTTCTAAGACACGAACAATCCAAACTGTAACATATATTCCTTCACTTGGTTTTTGTTGCTCAGATTTGAAGGGTATCTTGAAAGGGAATAGAGCCACCAGGAGGAAGGAACTGAAACTGTTCAAAGATTTTAACATTGTCTTCTAACTTCCCTAAATTCCTACCTTTAACAGAGTATATTTTGACAAACTGATTAAATAGTGTTATACAAAAAAACATTTAACAAAAAGAAAAATGTGGCGAAAGACTTCATTCCTGGTTCTGGGCCTGAGCGATGTCAACTCGCAGAGATGTATCATCATCCATTAAGGATTTCCCATAAAGGAGACCCTTCTCCAAATCAACGTCCATGCAAATATGAGCGCATGCGAAGAGGGGGGGATTTGGTTCATCCATGTCAATATACTTCCCAAGGGCATTTTCAATTGACCTAGGATCTTCATCTTCCCAGCAGTGTAGTGGGAGATGGGGTAGTTTCACCCAAACCAGAACTTCAGATGGAATGTCCTTCTCTGGGTCAAAAGAGGCATTCCAATGGTTTTCCCTCTAGGCACTAGAAAGTACAATCTGCTTCTGAATATCATGTCTCTGTCATATTTATGCTCGAACAAGAAGATGAAGAAACCATTACCACAAAAATTCTGAACAACTTCCCCCTTGATTAAATGTCTCCAGTGTTTGTTAAGCCGTATCTCAATAGTTTTCAGAGAGGGCCACATACCGGTGAAATTCCCAATCAATCATTACTCAAAGAGCGTGATGATCTTGTGTTTGGAGGAGGTTGAGGAGATTTTTACTTCCGGAGCCGCAACAAGTTTAACAAAGCGAGAATCCTTATCTTGACCATGCTTTGGAGCGGAAGCAACATCCGAGGAGATGACACGGCGAAGGCGAGCTTCAAGGGAAGGGGTTGCCCATAGCTCAAGGTCCGGAGGCTCAGCCATGAAAGATCGGGTGCTTGAAGTGAGCAAACCCTAAAGTTAGAGCCAAAACCTAGCAGAGAGCGCAGCAAAAAAAGTTTCCTAAGGGAAACTTTTACAATTGGGTAATGTTGTTATTAAGTCTTAACAAGTAGGGAAAAATGCAGCAACGAAAACAAATTTCTTCCAGAGTTTTTGATTAACCTCGTGTTCATTATTTCCAAGCCGGGGCAAGACATCCTCTTCTGGTGCTTGAGTTCGTGCTACTTGACTCTCCGCTAGAGGCTTTTCATTAGTAACAAAATCCATACACGGCTTCTTATGTTCTTCTTCTGAGGCAGTAGGAATAAAAGGCTTAGTCTATGGTGAACAGGGTATGGAATTAATAGTTTCTTCCAAACAAGACAAAAACTGAGCAACGTTCCTCTCTTTCTCCACTAATGAGTTTGACTCTCCATTAGAAGCTTCCTAAGTATGGACCGCTTCTTTTTCTTTGCTTATTTTAAAATTGTCTTTTGTTTGAACAGAACTTGTGGTAATGCCTTTATCTTTCTGCCTCCTAGGCCTCTTTGTAGTTTCCTTTGGGGGAGTTTCAAGGTCAATAACCTTCTTCTCCTTTAGATCAGGATAAAAAAATAGCTCTAGATCAATTACACCTAAATTTATTTGTATCGCTAGTATGTGGTCTTCTAAGTGTATAAGGTCTAGGATTGTCCTGTTTCCTTTTTTTATTCTTGTCTTGGCCTTTACCACTTGTAAAATCATGGACATCCTCAGCCTCCTGTAAACTGTAATTTTCATGAACTAGCGGTTTCAGGGCCCCCCTCATCCTTTGGGTCAACACTCTGTTTTCCCCATTCTTAGGATCTTCTTTAATGGACTCAGAGCTAGGATTCTTCAACTCTTCCTGTGAGGAAAACCACAATTTCTTGTTTACATTGATTTTAGGTTTTGCATTCAGCTTGCATTCTTTAGTTACCCAACTCTTACTTTCCTTCTTTACACTCAGCTTCGTGGAAGCGCTATCAACTTCATCATTTTCAAATTTTTCTGAAGGTTCAGTCTTAACATAAGAGATATTAACAGCTTTTGAGGTTATGAAATTAGAAGACGAGGGAAATTGTTCCCATTGATGGTTAAATTTTCCCAACTCTTGTAGTATCAACATCTTAATGAGGGCTTGATGATAAACACTGTGTTGACTATTTGGGAATTTCTGAACCCTAGCGGCCATTTATGATAGACTTCTAAAGAAATAGAAAGGTAAATTCATTGCTGAAATTTCATCTAAGTGTAGGAGAAAACACATATGGTAGAGGTGGATTGTGGAATACCTTCCTTCTCCCATTATATACCTCTGTACTATTCTCAAAATTTGACTGTATTCAATCTTTAACCAAGTCCGCGGTATGCCTTTACTCCAATTAGGATACTAGTGTTCTGCCTATAGGAAATGGTTACACTCCAGAGCACTGACACCTTGTAATTTAAACCACCGTTCTCCATCCTGTGGTAACTCACATGTGATAGCTATGTAATTCTCTATAACTCGAAATATCAGGTATCCCATGGTGACATTCTTACCATCAAAATTTTCTGCAAAATCCCGGGCAACTGAGGTATGATGCTCCTGTAATTTTTCACTAATGCGGAACCATCCTGCTTGTCTGAACTTAAGACCAAATTCAGGGTAAGCTTCTAACAGTTTGTATTGGAGAAAAATCACTATGGCTTGGGAATACCACAACAGACAGATGACTACCAGAAATCTACTCAATTCTCAAAACAATGCTATTATAAATGACAATGTTAAAACAATGGAGAAATGTAACCAACCTCGATCCAACGTTTGATGTAGATCCCCGTTGGAGCTTTCAATTTGAACACGTCCAAGCACTTGTAATCTGCAAATTGGTCTTGACAACAAATATCTAACAAGTACATGTGATATATAAATAACATTAACATCATCAATAACAATGGTCCATAATATCATAAGCAAATGCAACCCAATGTATAATAAATGACATTCACACCATGAATGGACGAGAATATGAGTATTTCTATTAATGAACAAGAAGAAGTACAAAGTGATACGACCTCTTGCCAGCAACCAATCTGAACCAAGATCTAGATCAATCCACTTGTGCCTCCACCACTTCAATCCTCCATGAATGGAAAACTCAAACTAGAAAGGAGTTTGGAAGGTGAACATAACTGGTTCACAACTACAAGGATCAATGAGTGCAGACTCAAGATAGGGAAAAAATCCACTAGAGTGCCTTTACTATTCTCTTCTTTTTCCAGTCCATAAGCCATATGTGCTCAATATATAGTCCTCTCAAAGGTAGGTGAAAGGACTCATCGAGACGTTACTTGGGCAGATGGAGAGCCAAAGGTCACCCAATGACCGCTTTTTGGGAGTAAAAAGTAATAAAATAGTGGTTTTTACCATTTTACTTGATACCCGCGGGCTATAGGGATGCAACTCGCGGGTACGCATGCTATAGTGATGCAAGATGCGGGTAGGAACAAAAATAGGATAAACTAGTATCACTGAAGGATGAAAATGGATCTGAGTCACTGAAATGGATCCTACAGGACAAAGAATGCTGATGCTCACAGGGTGGAAAATTTCTGTGTAACATAGTTCGGCCCCAATGGGCTCATGTTTAACCACATGTCCACTCCTTCTTTATGACATGTTCAATGTTGTGACGGATTAAACAAACTGTCAAAAATAGGCTCAATAATTCACCAGAGCACACACTAACTCGAGCAACCGAATGGATGACTAATAATCTTGGCCTTCCAAATTGTTGTGGCTAATTATGAAAATCGTTGGAGTTGTGTCATTTCATAGCTGCATGAAATTCAAAAATGATATTTCCATATAAATCCATTATTGCACATAACCTTCACTTAATCCACATTTGAAACTTGACAGGACTGGTGGCAGATTTCGTAAGGATTTCTCTAACATTTACATAGCGTGGGAATCTAATTTGGTAGCGCAAATCCCGAAAAATTTGGTAGCGCAACTTCCAAACAGTTTGCTGGCACAATTGAAAAACTATTATGCAGCGTTGCTCTTTTAAGGCATGTTTGGTCCCAATACTGACCTCCTTTTCAAGTGCAAGGATTTAAACCAAGGAGTAGTACCTGCAAAACAAAGAATAAAATCCATGCAGACAAGCAATCTAACATTGTGCCATCTTAGCATGTTTCATTGATAAACAATCCAACTTGAACAGAAACATAAAACAAGCATAATATTATAGATAAGAACATCAAGGGTAAACATTTGTCTTAGGTAAGAATTCTTGAGGTGGGAATAGGATAAGTTTGAATTTCAAGATCTCAGGTTAAAAAATGTAGACAATCCTAGGTGCAAACCTAGTTACTAACATTGGCTCCTACTGGGGATAACATCTCCCTCTGAGGTGCTAAGAACCTACAGATCAATATCCTTTCTGTCCCAACAACTTGTACTCCGCTACTGAAATTAATCACTACTGAAATTTTTTTTTGAAAAACTATGAACTAGTGCCTCCATTGGGTTTGGAGTCTTATTGAGAGAATGTACAACTCACCAGTATTTACAATGGGATTAGGCTACCAACAAATTTAGTAAGTGAAAAATTGCATGAGGAACCACCTATTGAATAGGCCTCCAACAACAATATTACCTTCGAGATTATCCAAAATGAAAGTGTTGTTATTCAAAAATTCAGAATTATGAAATGGTCCAAACCATAAATTATCAAACTTACCATGTTTTGGCTTGTCTTCCCTACGAGCATCCCATCTTAGAACTAAATCACCTAGGGAGAAAGTATCTTCTTTTTCTCTTTTATCAAATATTGCTTTGAATCTGTCACGGTGTGCCTGATTGTTTTCCAACAATGTTTCTCTAACCTATTGGGCTTCAATCATATGACATATCCTTTACTGAATTGCATCTGGTTCCTCAACCTCATCCTGCAAAAAAATTAAAACTAACAAGCCTAGTTTAATAGGAAAAACTACATCAGTCCCGTACACAATATGAAAAGGGGACGTACCGATATATATATTTTTGTACTAACTCTATCATCCCTTGATGCATATTTAAGCCTGGTGTCCCATGTCCTTTTCTTTTATGACAACAATTTTTTAATGTTATTAATGAGAATTTTGTTTGTAGAATCTGCAAGGCCATTTCCTTGAGGATAATAAGGTGTGGATTGATTAAGGATTACATTATATCTCTCACAAAACAGAACCATCTTAGCAGACTTAAAGGAAAGGGCATTGTCAGTTAACAATTTGCGTGGATAGCCAAATCTTGCAAAAATATATTCCTCCAAGAAGTTACTGATTACCTTATCAATTGCTCTCTGTGTTGGAATAGCTTCCACCCACTTGGTGAAGAAATTTGTTGTTGTCAAAATCCATCTATGTTTTCCATTGGATGGAGGATGAATTTCACCAATGAAATATAGTCCCCATTGCTGAAAAGGGGCATCAACTACAATAGGATTCAATGGTAATGATAGCAACTTCTATCTTCCAGCAAATTTCTGACATTCCACAAATGCCTTGACTTTAGAAAACACATCGGAGAATAAGGATGGCTAATAATATCTTGCGCTCTGAGTTTTGAAAGTTGTTGTCTTCCAATAGAGGTGTCCTCCACGGGATCCACTATGTAAATCTGTCATAACCACACCATCTTCATCTTTGTCAATGCATTTCAATAACACACCACCGGGGTCTTTCCAAAAAAGATTCTGATTTATTACACAATATTTTTTGAGCCTTCATCTTCAAAGATCTAAATTTTTTCTTGTCAAAATATGGTGGACTATGAATATTCGACAGAAAGAACACAATATATTTATACCAAACTGATGCAAAATACTTATCCATAATCTATGAGATTTCATCATTCCTCTGAGTTTCATCAACATAAAACTAATCCAAAACTATATTTAACCCAAGTGCCTTGCAATTAGAATCAACAAGCAATCTAGCTAAACCTTGAGCCTTTTTTTAATTTTGTCGATTTTATTTCAATATCATACTCAAGTAGCTTAGTTATCCACTTACCTTTTTTACCTTCAATATCAGGCTGAACTAGAATATCTTTAACAACACTGTTGGGAACATATGCAATTACTTTTGATTGGAGAATGTACAATCTAAAATATTTCAGGGCTTTAATTAGAGCATAAGCCTGTTTTTCTAAAATATCATACTTTAACTCAACATCTCTCAAGACATTGCTAAAAAATGCAACAAGCTTCTCGTATCCATCTCCATTTTTCTGTAATAATACTGCAGCAATAGTGTCCTCAGAGACAAAAGAAAATTCAAAGAGTTCTTCTGAGTAATCTGGACTAATAAGCACGAGTGCTTCAACTAAAGCTTGTTCGATTTTTTCAAAGGACTCTATTAACACCTAAAAATCGCACACATGCGACATTTCGACAATTCATCCAGTAAAGCGTCATCAACATAAAGAATGCATATCACCACATGCATCCTCAACAGATCCAAAACACAGCATGAGTTCACAAGTGCCAAGAAACAGTCAAAACAAAGGGTAGTGCGGGTATTACACAATTGACCCGCGATTTAGCACAGGTTACCTTAACAATTCCCGCGCTACACTTGCGCGAATTTTCCTTCGATAGCCATGCTACTGTCAAAATGGTGGGACCACTCACACCCAATGGCAAATTAAAAGCTCAATCCTCGCCAAGGATTAGAATTTGGCTCCTCACACACTTGGTGGCATTAATATTCCCCTTTGTGTACCTCGGAACTGGTTCATGAAGGAGTAGAGTTCACATTTGGATCTAGCTGTTTGTTGGCTACCTCTTGGCCTATAAAAGGAAGCCATTGTCATGCATTTGGTAGACGGAAATTACAGCAAGGTTATGTTGTTGGATTTGAGTTGGATCTTCCTCATAGCTCACTATTTCCTACCATTGTGAGCATTCCCAAGCTTGCTTGCCCCCTACCATCAAGTGGGAAGTGTCTCTCTCCATTGTTCTTCCATCTACTTAGCATTTAGTTTGGACAAGACATTCCTCCCCAAGGGATATTGTTTGATTCCCTTGAATCCTTCACCTCCTAGGTGTTGTACAACTATTACATTGGGAAATACAAGAGTGTTTTATCATATCTTTGGTTTTTGTTGGAGTTTTCATCTTTCCCCCATCTCTTTTGTTTTATTTTCACCAAAATTTTCATGTTTGGATTTGAACTACACTAACAATCTCTTGCAAGATCACTTGGAGGAATACCAAACACCATCAAAAGGGGATCCAAGGACTGAGACCTTGCAACAACCTACAAGGCTTATCCCCTCACCAAGTGGAAGAGTGTACTCGTGCAATTTTTTCCATAACAATTCTAATGGCGACCATACTTATTTTTGTTCATTTATTTTTAAACTAGGTTGTTTTATGCTAAGTATCTAATTCTTAGTGTTTGTCACTTGCAGGAGAGCAAGTATTCCACCTCTTTCTTCCATAATTTGGCCCCATCACGGCCATAGGACAATTTTTCCCGCAACCGTGCGGGTCTCGGCGTCTCTGTCACGCTGATAGCGCATAATCGACTCTGACAGTCATGCGTATGAATAGGTTATCGGTTCTCAACCCATGCCACACCGCTCAATCCGACCGCATGGAAAGTTAGTGAATTACATGTGCTACCCACGCATCTGCTTTGTATTTACCTGCGTTGTGTGCACGTCAATGTGATTTAGCTGCGCTACTGTTGATTATTTGTTTTTTTATCTACATAGCTTAGTTTGGAAGCCCAAGTGTTGCTTACTAGTGAACTTAAATTAAGGCTAATTCACCCAATTACTTAATTTTTTAGTAATTAGTGCACCTAGACAAATATTAGGAAGTAAAGAGTACATCTCTCTTGAAACTTACCTAGGTAACTGATCCGGTGGATTATTCATCTTCAAAAATTACACTGATCCAATATGGTACAATGGTTATTAAACAAGTCGAAGCTTAGCTATACTCCATGGGGTCGACACCATCAGGATAAGTCACATGTTCCAAAATTAAACTATTGTGTGGTAGGTGGAGCCGTTGCCACATTTAGTGGAACATAAATGAATGTAACGTGATATATACAGCCAGTTGAAACGTTTCGACGGTAATTAAAAGATAGCATATGAAATATGAGAAGACGGGTAGCAGACGAGTCGAACCCGTTACTTATCCTCCCACTGAACACTTAAATAGAGGATGTTGGCCACATTTCTAAGGGGATTCCGTTGCTTTAGCACTCAGCACATCATTTCTGTTGTGAGGGAAGTCCTGCGGGAGATAGAACAGATGCAGCAGAATCGGTGTTGAACATTCGACTTGCTGTTTTATAAACAGATGTTTCATCCAGTAAGAGGAGAGAGTGTTTTGCTGTAAATTTGCCCAGATGCTGTTCCTATGGAAGTCGACTAGTCTCTGTTATAGTTGGGTTTTTCTTTGCTCTTGAAGGCCAATTGTAATTTTTAGAAGAGAAGTCTTGAGGGCTTGTACAGCATTCTGTTTACAGTTGCTGAAGTTGATGCCAGAACCATTTTGTACCATTTTAAAGAGATTAATTGGATCGGTACCCATTGGAGAGGGACCCGGAGATGTAGCCCAGTGAAGGGGGTGAACTCCGTTAACAACTTCTGTGTTTTGAGACTCTCATCTTTCATTTCCTGTTTCTATTTCTCTTTTTCTGTTTCATTTCCTGTTCAGCTTGCTTTTATTTCAGATTGTAAACACTCAATTGATTACATTGATGATTATTCATGAATAGGCAAATTAGTAAAGCATCTTTTTAAACTTTAAATGCACACGAGTTGAGATCCGATGGATCATATTATGGTATCAGAGCTGGTTAACTGCTAGTGCAAGTTTGTGAATGCTTACCAGGTTTAAATCAAAGCTTGGTGAAGGAGAATTAATCGAAGGGGATCCTGAGATTGGATCGAGGAGGACATTCTCAAGAGCCATGTCTTCTCCACGAGGGGAAGAAGATGAACCGAAGAGAGAGAAATCTCTTGTTTCTGAAGCTGAGTTTTTAGAGGATTTTATCAGCATGAAAGCCATGATGGAACTGCTACTTGATGAGCGAGCAGAAAGGAAGAAGAAGGAAGAAGGTTCTTCAGCTAGAGATGCAGAAGTGAAGAAGGAAGAAAAGGGTAAAGGAGTAGGAGGTGATGGTGATCCTCCTGACACTAATCAGACTTTCTCTTCTTCTTATACTTCTCATTCGAATAATGCTAATATGCCTTATTTCAAATTGGATGTTAAATTCGAATTGCCAATTTATAATGGAGATTTAGATGCTGAAAAGTTAGACAATTGGATCAAGCAGCTTGAAGTATATTGCAGGGTGCAGGGCATTACTGATGACCCTTCCAGGATTCAATTGGCCACTTTGAGAATGAGTGGAATGGCTCTTACGTGGTGGGAGAGCAAGATTCAGCAAGATCTTCGAAAGAACGGTAAAATTATTTCAGTTTGGAATGAATTCATTGAAGTATTAAGGAAGCAATTTTATCCTTTAGGCCATATTCAACAATTAACCATGAGTTGGGAAATGTTTAGACAAGCTAAAGGACAAAATATTCAAGACTATACTCATGAATTCAGGAAGAGGGCTATTACATTGAATGTTCCATTAGATACACAGGAAACTCTTCTTAAGTACATTGGTGGCATGCATTCTTATTTGAGACATACTTTGTTGATGTTTAACCCTAGTAATTTGGATGATGTATGTGTTCAAGCCACACATTTAGAAGCTAGGGGGAAGCATGCTAATGATACTTTTGTGAAGAAATCATTTAAATTTGACAGCAAAACGAAAGGTAAAGATAAGGGGGAAAAAAAGATGGCTACTGTTAAGAAAGAGGGTGAAAAGCCTACATGTTCGCAGTGTCAGAAGGGACATGATGTCTCTAAGTGTTGGAAACTTCATCCGGAGTTACAACAGCAGTAGTTGTTCAAGACTTGGGATCCGACTCCGGTGATGAAACAAAGGTTACAACTGCAGCAGTTGTTCAAGACTTGGGATCCAACTCCGGTGATGAAACAAAGGTTACAACTGTCGGAATCCAGGGTAAGGGTAAAGGTATCTCACTTCCCATTGATGCAAAATCAAGTTCTAGTGAAAGTACAAATCTGCCATCTACTTCTAAGCAACATGATAAAAATAGAAGTGCACTGTTTCATGTTCGTGTCATTGCAAATCACACCAAGATTGATACATTGTTTGATAGTGGGTCACAAGTAAATCTGATATCGTAAGAAGTGGTTAAGAAATTACATTTAGTTACTATGCCTCATGAAAAACCCTATCCTCTTGGTTGGGTTACTAATGATACACAGTTGCAAGTTACAAAGAAATGTGTTTTGAAATTTGCAATCACTGAAAAGTTCATGGATGAGGTAGAATTAGATATAGTACCACTTGACATTTGTGGAATTGTACTTGGGAGTCCATATTTGTATGACCGTAAAGCAGTCTTTTATAGAGAGCATAATAAGTATCATCTTTTTAAAGATGGTGTAGAGTATATTGTACGAGCACATAAGATAAAAACCAATCTAGCAATAGTTTCTGCAGGACAAATGAAGAGGCTGGTAAATGCTAGTAAAAAAATTGTATTAATGATGGTTAAGGTGAAAAATGATGAGATCTCTAAATATTTCGAAGGATGTGATCCGAAACATAAATCTGAACTGATTGAAATCATCTCTGAGTATGATTATTTGTTTCAAGATCCGGAAGGGTTACCACCAAAGAGAGAGATTCAGCATGAGATACATTTGCAGCAGGATGTGCCACTCCCGAACATAGCTATGTACCGGATGTCTGTAATGCAGAATGAGGAAATCAAGAAGCAGGTTCAGGAGCTGATTGAGAAGGGGGTCATCCGGCCAAGCACTTCTCCTTGTGGCTCTCCTATAGTCTTGGTTCCAAAGAAGGGTGGGTCTTGGAGGATGTGCATTGACTATAAAGCCCTCAACAAAATCACCATTAAAAATAGGTTCCCTCTTCCTCGCATTGATGATTTGCTTGATCAGCTGAAGCATGCAATTTACTTTACTAAACTCGATCTGCGTAGTGGGTATCATAAAACCGAGTTTCTGAAAATGATGCTTGGAAAACAGCGTTTAAAACAAAACAGGGTTTGTATGAATGGCTTGTGATGCCTTTCGGGCTATGTAACGCTCCTGCTACTTTCATGCGGGTCATGAATGATGTCTTTCGACCATTCATTGATTATTTTGTAATTGTATACCTGGATGATATCCTTGTGTTTAGCAAAACCTGGGAGGAGCATATTGTACATGTGAAGAAAGTTTTAGACATACTGAAGAAGGAGAAACTTTATGTAAAGATGTCCAAATGTGAATTTGCTAAAACTTCTTTAGTATATCTGGGCCATATTATTTGTGGATGCCACCTGCGTGTGGATCCAGCCAAGGTTGATGTCATTATAAACTGGCCACGGCCTAACACTGTTACCGAAGTCAGAAGTTTTCTGGGCGCGGTCCAGTATTGGAGGAAGTTCATTTCTGGGTTTTCTTCCATTGCTGCTCCATTACATGCGTTGACAAGTGTTAAAGAGATTTTCCAGTGGGGAGGCAAGCATCAGAAGGCCTTCGACGCTTTGAAGGAAAGGATTAGCACAGCACCGGTTCTGACTTTGCCAGATTTGCAGCAGCCGTTTGAGATTGAAACCGATGCCAGCGGGTTTTCCATGGGAGCCGTTTTGATGCAAGGGAGGAAGCCAGTCTGTTACCATTCAGAAACGTTCTCTACTGTGGTAAGTAACTATCCGACTTATGACAAAGAATTGTATGCTTTAGTACAGAGTGTGAAGAAGTGGAAACATTATATCATGGGAAAAGAAACAGTCATACATACTGATCATCAGCCACTTCAATATCTGCAATCTCAAACTAAAGTACAGCAAAATAGGCATCTAAAATGGATGGGATTTTACAACAGTTTCATCTCATAATTAAATACAAAAAGGGAATTCATAATAAGGTAGCAGACATGTTATCGAGGCCGCCTACAAATGCTTCAATTATTCTTCAGGACAGTTCGTTAACACATGAAAGTTATATTGAACAGTATGCAGAAGATAAGGATTTTAAAAACGTATATGCATCACTAATACATGGTAAACAGAAAGAGAACTATTATGTGCATAATCAGCTTTTGTATCATCTCGGTAAACTCTGTATTCCAGAAAAAGAGAGGGTGCATGTGATTCGAGAAGCACACAGTTCGTTGATTGCAGGGCATTTTGGAGTAAGTAAAACGTTGACAGTATTGCAGAATCATTGTTATTGGCCTCAGACGTAGGAAACTGTAGCTAAATACATAAGAGGTTGTGTTATGTGTGCAACAAGTAAGCCTAGCAACAGGAAATTGGGTTTGTACACACCTCTTCCAGTTTCTTCTCATCCTTGGGAAAGCATTTCTATGGACTTTGTAGGAGGACTACCTATGTCTTGAAAAGGGCATGATTATCTATATGTTGTTGTGGATAGATTCAGCAAAATGTGTATCTTGATGCCATGTAACAAACAGATCACTGCTGAACAAACAACTCATCTTTTATTTCAGAATGTTTGGGTACATTTTGGGCTACCCATGTCTATTGTATCTAATCGGGATTCCCAGTTCTTGGGAGAATTCTGGTCAACATTATGGGAGCTCATGGATACTAAACTTAAGAAAAGTACAGCTTTTCATCCACAGACCGATGGGCAAACAGAGGTGGTAAACAGAACAGTGGTTCAGCTGCTTCGAGGATATTGTAGTAAACATCCTAAACTCTGGGATGAGCAGTTGCAGTACATACAACATGCTTACAACCATGCAGTTCATTCTTCCACGAAGAAATCTCCTTTTGAAACTTGTTTTGGTTATCTGCCAAAAACACCTATGGACTTCTCTTTTGGCAAAGATGCAGTGGATGGACATCATGATGCAGATAAAGCTCTAAGGTTTATTCAGCGAATCCAAGCAGTGTAGCAGGCAGTTCGGGAACAGTTGGAGAAGATCCAGGCAAAGTACAAAGCCAGACATGACAAGCATCGAGTAGATCATCAATTTCAGGTTGGTGACCGAGTTTGGTTACATATCACCAAAGAGAGAATGAAAGGTGAAGGTAAAAAGCTTAAGCCTATCAGGTATGGTCCATTTGATATCTTGGAAAAGATCGGTACTAATGCTTTTCGCTTGAATTTACCTCCATACATGCAAATCTATTCAGTTGTCAATGTTGAGAATCTTAAATTGTATGAGCCTCCTATGATCATGGATGAGGAAACTAACATACAGATTCCTTCAATTGATGATATGGCACCCGAATATATGAAAGAATTGCAGGATGATGTTATTCTTGACCGAATTGTAAAGACTTCACGAAGGGGGAATGCTGAGTACCTTCGAGTGGGGCTTAAAGGCATGCATCCTAGAAAAGCAAGATGGATAGAGATTGGAAAAGTGAGGGAGCTGTACCCTCACTTACTTGCCGAGTGACTCAGGCTTTTGGCGGTCCAAAAGCTCTCCAATGGGGAGGAATGATCCGGTGGATTATTCATCTTCAAAAATTACACTGATCCAATATGGTACAATGGTTATTAAACAAGTCGAAGCTTAGCTATACTCCATGGGGTCGACACCATCAGGATAAGTCACATGTTCCAAAATTAAACTATTGTGTGGTAGGTGGAGCCGTTGCCACATTTAGTGGAACATAAATGAATGTAACGTGATATATACAGCCAGTTGAAACGTTTCGACGGTAATTAAAAGATAGCATATGGAATATGAGAAGACGGGTAGCAGTCGAGTCGAACCTGTTACTTATCCTCCCACTGAACGCTTAAATAGAGGATGCTGGCCACATTTCTAAGGGGATTCCGTTGCTTTAGCACTCAGCACATCATTTCTGTTGTGAGGGAAGTCCTGCGGGAGATAGAACAGATGCAGCAGAATCGATGTTGAACATTCGACCTGCTGTTTTATAAACAGATGTTTCAGCCAGTAAGAGGAGAGAGTGTTTTGCTGTAAATTTTCCCAGATGCTGTTCCTATGGAATTCGACTAGTCTCTGTTATAGTTGGGTTTTTCTTTGCTCTTGAAGGCCAATTGTAATTTTTAGAAGAGAAGTCTTGAGGGCTTGTACAACATTCTGTTTACAGTTGCTGAAGTTGATGCCAGAACCATTTTGTACCATTTTAAAGAGATTAATTGGATCGGTACGCATTGGAGAGGGACCTGGAGATGTAGCCCAGTGAAGGGGGTGAACTCCGTTAACAACTTCTGTGTTTTGAGACTCTCATCTTTCATTTCCTGTTTCTGTTTCTCTTTTGTTGTTTCATTTCCTGTTCAACTTGCTTTTACTTCAGATTGTAAACATTCAATTGATTACATTGATGATTATTCATGAATAGGCAAATTAGTAAAGCATCTTTTTAAACTTTAAATGCACACGAGTTGAGATCCGACGGATCAGTAACCAACTTTGATTCTTTCAACGAGCCCCATTGTTGTCATTAGTATTCAAGACCATTTCTTGTTTATGCATCAATTAACATGTTGTTTTTAGTATTATTGCTAGTGTAGAAAACACTTTTTGCACACATGCAAGAACCTAAAGACACTTGTCGCCCGAATTATGCTCTTCACCTCGCACTTCATGTGAGCTTGGTGAAACAGAAAAAGGGTGAGAAGTGTGAAATACCTCCATTGCATAATTGTCTATTTAGTTAGAATAATTTGATTTTGCAAAAGCGCCATGAGCATCTCTTAGAGTTAAAAGTACATATTACTTAATATAATCTTTTAGTTAATTTTCCAACGAAATCATTTGGTTTTTCTTTGATCACATGTGTTTGCTCCACTGGCACACAATAAGAGGCCGAAAAGCTCTCCCAATCCAAGTATCCTCTTCACCTCGCATTTCATGTGAGCTTGGTGAATTAGAAAGGTAGGGATTGTGAAATACCCCTCTGACACTCCATAAGTGAAACATACAAACCCTTTAAAATCAACATTGTAATTTTCTTAACCAACTAAAATCCTCCACAGGAGGTCACAAAATAAAAATTTAGTTATGTAGGATTGATTGGGATAGGCATCCATTAATGCCCACCAATCTAGTTTCATTAAGAATATTTTTTAAACATAGCATTATTGTCCTTTAGGGTACTTACAAAATCCTGCTATAAGAAAGTGTTAAAAGAGAACCCAAATCAGAAGTTTGTCATGACCAAGGAGGTGAACACTGAGGTATATCTATCCTTCTCTCACCTACAAGCCACTCATCTTGTTGTAGGGAGATGACACTATACCGTGTAGGCCGAACCATCGATCCACACTTGATTCAAGGTAACTTAGTGGCCCAACTTAGGATATCACCAAGGATAAATTGTGAGTGGAATTGACTCCTGAAGTTAGCTATTTTCATTGGGAAGTGTTTCCAAGTCTTCTTGATTAGATCATTGGCCCCATCGTCGATATAAATAGCTCTTTGTTACCTCCACTAGTCGATTGGTGTGTGGATACCATTATCACCATCAATTGTGTTGTTGGGAGGCCGAGTTACATTTGAGAGGAAGGACATTAGGTCTTCTAGGGAATTTGCATTTATTTTCTTTTTAAATACAAGTTCACTAACTCATAATAAAAATAACCTACATGTGGGAAGTCATTCACTAAAACCAATATTGCACATATCACTCACTTATCGCACCATTTTGCATCTGTTGTGGTTAGCATATTTTTGCATTTGTTCAATTGTGTTTATTCCACTATCACTTTCATTTGACACAAAGACTTCACTATTAAGGAACAAAAAAACATCCTAAGAAAGTATCATAGACTGCAAGGCCTATCCCCTCTCTCGAGGGGTGTCATTACACCTTTCCCCCGTATCACACTTGGAGGGAATTCAAGTCGGGGTTGTTTCCAGGAAGCATTGATAGGATCATCTGGTCGAGGCCACGCCTTGCTAGGTACATTTTATCCCCTCGGATAATCTATTAGTTACACCACTTATTCCCCCATCGGAAGTAGTACCCCCGCTGGCTTCTCCCCAAGGAGATCCCTTGGATCCCTTTGACCCATCCTCTCTCATAGGAGGTAATCTATCGCTTACAACACCAACCGGGTCTCCCCCTCGTAGAAATCACATCCCAAACAGAATGGAAAGACACGTCGTCGATACCTTACCATTTATGGCTAGTTTAAATATACCTGATTAAATTTCTCCAAACTGATAAATGACCCCATTGCTCATGATGTAACATAGCCGGCTATTCCATACAAGCTTCCTTCCGATATTCCCAAATTCGAAGGAAAAAAAGGAGATGATCCTACCAACCACATTATGTCTTTCCACTTATGGTGTTCATCTAATGACATAGTGGATGACCCCGCGAGGCTTCGCCTATTCCAGTGTACCCTCACCGGAACAACAACAAAATGGTACATAAACCTATAAAGTGGCACCCATTCCACATTTGCGACATTGGCCACCGCATTTCTTACGTGCTTTCAATTGCCAATCTGATGTTGACCTAGGATTTGAAATTCTCGTTGAGTTTCATCAAAATACTTCCACCCACATCTTGGACCACATCCACGAGTGGTGTAGAGGTCGCATACTATGCAAGATCAAAATACAACCTCCATTTTTGTTGGACTGGTTTATCAAATCTCTCTAACCCACCATATCTAAATATGTCTCCACCTCCATGCCACAAAGCGAGGAAGAGGCTATCATGAAAACACAACATTTCGACCTCATATATGAATATTCTAGATATCTTTACACAATCCTTCCTTATGCCCCGTGGCATCAGTCGTTGGATACTACACCTTCGGGCTCGTCACATTCAACGAATGGGATTATTGGATCCATTTCCCATTTAGGAAAGGTTCCTCCCACCACATCAGTACCATTCAACATGGTTCCATATTACCCATCCATGCCACCTGCGTCGGTACCCCTTACACTGGTACCAACACCATCAGTTGGTCAATTACAGTATGGACCATATAGTCCTACATACCCAAACGTTAGCCAAACAATGACAGTTCCTACAATGTCATTAGCACCAATCGCTCCTACACCCACCTCTTATGGAGCGCAAATGACATTTATCCCACTATCGGGATATAATTTGTATTACCCTTTCCCATTCCCAACTGGTCAGCAACCTTACCCCACACGAGGGTTAACCTAGTTCAACCTACTTATGTCCAGCAAGCTCAAGAATTTGAGCAATTGAATGCTACAAAACCCTCGAATCCATAGACTCACAGGAAGAAGAAAGGTGAGAACATGCAAAACTAGTAGTCGGGGCAAGGGGGCAATCCCCCCCAGCAAAACTAGAACACGGGTGATCCAAATGCAGGGACTAACAATCCCCCCAAACAAGGGAAGAATCCTACCCTAAGAACCAATTATTGTTGCTCCATTTGCAGCGATTATGGCCATTACACACATAATTGTCCTCTTATCCCCGACTGTCAATAGTTAGTGGAAGCTAAAAATAAGATGGTGACGAACCATTCTCATGAACTGAATCATACCCAACCACAAAAAATAGTGTTACAACAACCCTTTTCCAAACAAGGGGCAGTTACACAAGAACAAGATCCTCGCCCACCCGGCGACGACTCTTTCCAAAATATCTATACGATAGATATAAACCTTCAAACATGGGCCAAGGGTTATGATGGGCCTTCCACCCACCAAGTGGAAGACGTATCTATCCCCTCGGGGGGGCCTCTTTAAATACCAAGCCTGAATACCGAAAAAATCCCACGAATTCCAAAAGTTTCGCTTCAGCGTACCCCTAATAACCCTCACATGAAAGACATCCACAATTAAAGTATGGATGACTTGGCTCAATCCCCTCCGACTATGTCCACATTAGAAGTGATACAGTCTTGCCCAACGCAAAGGAAGGAATTACTCAATGCACTCGGTGCGGTCGATCCATCCGAATCACACTTCATGACCTTTGATGTTGACAAAGTTGATCCACGAGTACCATCATCGGTTGCATTTCAAGTTCCAGTAACGGTTAAAAATGTCATGATCCATCGTTGTATCATTAAAGAGGGTGCATCCACTTGCGTTATGTCTGTCAAATTCTAGAAACGATTAGGATCCCCCGAGCTAGTCCCCTCATCTATCACTCTCTGCACGTATGATGGGATACCATTCCAACCAAGAGGATTGTACCAAAATGTCAGCATCCGGGGGGAAAGATGGTTATGATCGATATCTAAGTAATCCATGTTGAGCTCGACTACAACATCCTCTTAAGGCGTAGTTACATGTACACCATGAAGGCGGTAGCCTCCTTAGTCTTTTGTATCACGATGTTTCCCTTAAATGGGAAGATAGTTACCATCGACCAACTTAACTATTATGACCCTAATACCAGAGTCAATCCCGAAAATGTCCTTACCAACTATACTAGGTGATGATCAACCATATGTTGACATTTGCCCCGGTATGTACAAGGAATCCAATTTGTTAGGAGCATATTTGATACCACCACCAAAAATACCTACATCTGCTGATGGCCTAATGTGCACAATTTTCACTACTGAAAAATGGAGCCGCCTCCACCTCAACACCATCATCAACACCACCGCTGAGTCATGGCATTGAACACACATTGGGTCCATCGGTACCACCAATATTTCAAATCCCATTCTTATATCCTCCCAGAGGTGTACAAGGGATGTCGTTTATGGCTCAGTTAACTCTACCTGGGCTAACTTTGGAAATCCTAGTGTGGTACCTTACACCACCCTTTCCAGAGATGGCTTCCAAACCAGTCGCCCATTATGATTTTGTCCCTATGTCGGCTAGTACGGTTGCAAGGCCAGTAACACGAATAGTTACGATAACCCAACTTATCACATCCGAAACTACCCCACAATTGGTCGTTGTAAGACCACCATTGGGGGCACCAACCAACCAAAATTGAAAGGTCCCCTATTACCAAACTCGACATCCAATTTAGTAGAATGGCTAAACCTAAAGCAGGGGGAATCAACCATCAAGAGTTAAAAGCCACAGTTATGTTCAATCCTCCCACCCAAAGGGTCACACCATCGTGTTCTCTTTACGGGCAGCAAGCCCATGCAATTAATCTATGTCCCTTTCCCATTTTGTTGGGGGTTCTTCTCTGATTCCCCCCTCTTCTTTTGGCCCGGGATCCGGTGTTTCTAAGACCTGAAATTTGTTCTTGTAGGATTATGTCATAGGCTAGTTTATATTATGAGGTTGGTTAGGAGCTTAGGGAGGGATTGCTGCCATTGGAGATGCCTTTTTTTCTTCTTTTTGACACCTTATTCCAATCCCCTTCTTCCCCATTATCTTCCTCATGTTCTTTTATTTTCGGGCATCCTTTGGTGAAATGCCCATACTCGTGGCAGACTTTGCATTTGAATGGAATCTATTCATAGTTTACTTTTTGTAGATGGTTCCACCCATCCATTGAGAGGTTGATCTCCTTTGGGAGACCCTTCTCCAAATCAACATCCACGCAAATATGAGCGCATGAGAAGAGGGGGGGATTTGGTTCAGCCCTATCAATATAATTCCCAAGGGCATTTCCGATTGACCTAAGATCTTCATCTTCCCAGTAGTGTAGTGGGAGATGGGGTAGTTTTACCCAAACCATAACTATAGATAGAATGTCTTTCTTTGGGTCGAAAGAGGCATTCCAATGGTTCAAATACATCTCTCTAGACCCTAGAAAGTACAATTTGCTTCTAAAGATCATGTCTCTGTCATCTTTATGCTCGAACAAGAAGACGAAGAAACCCTTACCACAAAAATTATGAACAACTTCCCCCTTGAATGTCTCCAATGTTTGTTAAGCCGTATCTCAATAGTTTTCAGAGAGGGCCACATACCGGTTCAATTCCCAATCAATCATTTCTCAGAGAGCGCGATGATCTTGTGTTTGGATGAGGTTGAGGATATTTTTACTTCCGGAGCCACAACAAGTTTAACAAAGCGACAATCCTGATCTTTACCATGCTTTGGAGCGGCAACAACATCCGAAGAGATGGCACGGTGAAGGCGAGCTTCGATGGAAGGGGTCGCCCCTAGCTCAAGGTCTGGAGGCTCAGCCATGAAATATGAGGTTTGGAGCGAGCAAACCCTAGAGTCAGAGCCAAAACCTAGCAGAGCATGCAGTGAAAAAAATTGGGTAATGTTGTTATTAAGCCTTAACAAGTAGGGAAAAATGAAGCAACGACAAAAAAATTATTCCCGAGTTTTTGATTAACCTCGTGTTCATTATTTCCAAGCCGGGGTAAGACATCCTCTTCTGGTGCTTGAGTTCGTGCTACTTGAGTCTCCACTTCAGGCTTTTCATTAGTAACAAAATCCATACAAGGCTTCTTCTGTTCTTCTTCTGAGGCAATAGGAACAAAAGGTTTAGTCTATGGTGAATAGGGTATGGAATTAATAGTTTCTTCCAAACAAGACAAAAAATGAGCAACGTTCCTCTCTTTCTCCACTAATGAGTTTGACTCTCCATTAGAAGCTTCCTAAGTATGGACCACATCTTTTTCTTTGCTTATTTTGAAATTTTCTTTTGTTTGAACAAAACTTGCAGTAATGCCTTTATATTTCTGCCTCCTAGGCCTCTTTGTAGTTTCCTTTGGGGGAGTTTCAAGGTCAAAAACCTTCTTCTCCTTTGGATAAGGATAAAAAATAGCTCTAGAGTTAAGCCTAAATTTGTTTGTATCCCTAGTATGTGGTCTTCTAAGTGTATATTGTCTAGGATTGTCCTGTTTCCTTTTTTTATTCTTGTCTTGGCCTTTACCACTTGTAAAATCATGGACATCCTCAACCTCTTGTAAATTGTAATTTTCATGAACTAGCGGTTTCAGGGCCCCCCTCATCCTTTGGGTCAACACTCTGTTTTCCCCATTCTTAGGATCTTCTTTAATGGGCTCAAAGCTAGGATTCCTCAACTCTTCCTGTGAGGAAAACCACAATTTCTTGTTTACATGGATTTTAGGTTCTGCATTCAGCTTGCATTCCCTAGTTACCCAACTCTTACTTTCCTTCGTTACACTCAGCTTTGTGGAAGCGCTATCAAATTCATCATTTTCAAATGCTTCTGAAGGTTCAGTCTTAACATAAGAGATATTAACAGCTTTTGAGGTTATGAAATGAGAAGATGAGGGAAATTGTTCCCATTGATGGTTAAATTTTCCCAACTCTTGTAGTATCAACATCTTAATGAGGGCTTGATGATAAACATTGTGTTGACTATTTGGTAATTTCTGAACCCTAGCGGCCATTTTTGATAGACTTCTAAAGAAATAGAAAGGTAAATTCATTGCTGAAATTTCATCTAAGTATAGGAGAAAACGCATATGGTAGAGGTGGATTGTGGCATACCTCCCTTCTCCCATTATATACCTCTATACTATCCTCAGAAGGTGACTGTATTCAATCTTTAACCAAGTCTGCGGTATTCCTTTACGCCAATCAAGATTCTGGTGTTCTTCCTGTAGGAAATGGTTACACTCCGGAGCACTGACACCTTGTAATTTAAACCACTGTTCATCCCGTGGTAACTCACATGTGATGACTATGGAATTCTCTTTAACTAGAAATATCAGGTATCCCATTGTGACATTCTTACCATCAATTTTTTTTGCAAAATCTTGGGCAACTGAGGTATGATGCTCCTGTAATTTTTCACTAATGTTGAACCATCTTGCTTGTCTGAACTTAAGACCAAATTCAGGGTAAGCTTCTAACAGTTCGGCCCCAATGGGATCATGTTTAACCACATATCTACTCCTTCTTGATGACATGTTCAACGGTGTGACGGATTAAACAAACTGTCAAAAAGAGGCTTAATATTTCACCAGAGTACACACTGACTCGAGCAACAGAATGGATGACTAATAATCTTGGCCTTCCAAATTGTTGTGGCTAATTATGAAAATTGTTGGAGTTGTGTCATTTCATAGCTGCATGAAATTAAAAAATTATATTTCCATATAACTCCATTATTGCACATAACCTTCACTTAATCCACATTTGAAACTTGACAGGACTGGTGGCAAACTTCGTAAGGATTTTCTGACAGTTACATAGCGTGGGAATCTAATTTGGTAGCACAACTCTCGAACAATTTGGTAGCGCAACTTCCAAACAATTTGTTGGCGCAACTGAAAAACCATTATGCAATGTTTCTCTTTTAAGGCATGTCTGGTCCCAAGACTGACCTTCTCCTTTTCAAGTTCAAGGATTTAAACCAAGGATTAGTACCTACAAAACTACGAACAAACTCCATGCAGACAAACAATCTAACATTGTGCCATCTTAGTATGTTTCATTGATAAACAATCCAACTTGAACATAAACATAAAACAAGAATAATATTATATTGAAGAACATCAAGGGTAAACATTTGTCTTAGGTAAGAATTCTTGAGGTGGAAATAGGATAAGTTTGAATTTCAGGATCTCAGGTTAAAAAATGTAGACAATCCTAGGTGCAAACCTAGGTACTAACATTGGCTCCTACGGGGGATAACATCTCCCTCTGAGGTGCTAAGAACCTGCAGATTAGTATCCTTTATGTCCCAACAACTTGTACTCTGTAGTATGCTACTGAAATTAATCACTACTGAAAAATAAAGTGAAAAACTATGAACTAGTGCCTCCATTGGGTTTGGAGTCTTATTGAGAGAATGTACAACTCACTGGTGTTTACAATGGGATTAGTCTACCAACAAATTTAGTAAGTGAAAAATTGCATGAGCAATAACCCATTGAATAGGCCTCCAACAACAATATTACCATCAAGATTATCCAAAATGAAAGTGTTGTTATTCAAAAATTCAGAATTTTGAAATGGTCCAAACCATAAATTATCAAACTTACCATGTTTTGGCTTGTCTTCCCTACGAGCATCCCATCTTAGAACTAAATCACCTAGGGAGAAAGTATCTTCTTTTGCTCTTTTATCAAATATTGCTTTGAATCTGTCACGGTGTGCCTGAGTTTTTTCCAACAATGTTTGTCTAACCTGTTGGGATTCAATCATATGACATATCCTTTACTTAATTGCATTTGGTTCCTCAGCCTCATCTTGCAAAAAAATTAAAACTGACAAGTCTAGTTGAATAGGAAAATATACATCAGTCCCGTACATAAGATGAAAAGGGCATGTACCAATAGTTTGTTTTGTACTAACTCTATCATTCCTTGATGCATATTTAAGCCTGGTGTCCCATGTCCTTTTCTTTTATGACAACAATTTTTTAATGCTATTTATGAGAATTTTGTTTGTAGACTCTGCAAGGCCATTTCCTTGAGGATAATAAGGTGTGGATTGTTTAAGGATTACATTATATCTCTCGTAGAACAGAACCATCTTAACAGACTTAAAGGCAAGGGCATTGTCAGTTAACAATTTGCGTGGATAGCCAAATCTTGCAAAAATATATTCCTCCAAGAAGTTAATGATTACCTTATCAGTTGCTCTCCTTGTTGGAATAACTTCCACCCACTGTTGCTGTCAAAATCCATCTATGTTTTCCATTGGATGGATGATGAATTTCACCAATGAAATATAATCCCCATTGTTGAAAAGGGGCATCAACTACAATAGGATTCAATGGTAATGATAGAAACTTCTATCTTCCAACAAATTTTTGACATTCCACAAATGCCCTGACTTTAGAAAACACATCAAAGAATAAGGTTGGCTAATAATATCTTGCGCTTTGAGTTTTGAAAGTTGTTGTCTTCCAATAACGGTGTCCTCCACGAGCTCCACTATGTAAATCTGTCATACATCTTTGTCAATGCATTTCAATAACACACCACCATGGTCTTTCCAAAAAAGATTCTGATTTATTACATATTTTTTGAGCCTTCATCTTCAAAGATCTAAATTTTTTCTTGTCAAAATATGGTGGACACTAAAGATTCGACGGAAAGAACACAATATATTTATACCAAACTGATGCAAAATACTTATCCATAATCTGTGAGCTTTCATCATTCCTCTAAGTTTCATCAACATCAAACTGATCCAAAACTAGATTTAACCCAAGTGCCTTGCAATTAGAATCAACAAGCAATCTAGATAAACCTTGACCCCTTATTAATTTTGTCAATTTTATTTCAATATCATACTCAAGTAGCTTAGCTATCCACTTACCTTGTTTACCTTCAATATCAAACTAAACTAGAATATCTTTAACAGCACTGTTGGGAACATATGCAATTACTTTTGATTGGAGAATGTACAATCTAAAATATTTCAGGGCTTTAATTAGAGCATAAGCCCATTTTTCTAAAATATCATACTAAAAAATGCAACAAGCTTCTCGTATCCATCTCCATTTTTTTGCAATAATACTGCAGCAATAGTGTCCTCAGAGACAAAAGAAAATGCAAAGAGTTCTTTTGAGTAATCTGGACTAATAAGCACGGGTGTTTCAACTAAAGCCTGTTTGATTTTTTCAAAGGACTCTATTAACACCTAAAAATCGTACACATGCGACATTTCGGCGATTCATCCAGTAAAGCGTCATCAACATAAAGAATGCATATCACCACATGCATCCTCAACATATGCAAAACATAGCATGAGTCCACAAGTGCCAAGAAACAGTCAAAACAAAGGGTAGTGCGGGTATTACACAGTTGACCTGCGATATAGCGCAGGTTACCTGAATAATTCCCACGCTTCACCTGTGCAACGTTTCCTTCGATATCCACGCTACTGTCAAAATGGTGGGACCACTCACACCCATCAGAAAATTAAAATCTCAATCCTCTCCAAGGATCATAATTCGTCTCCTCACACACTTACTGGCATTAATCTGCCCCTTTGTGTACCTCGGAATTGGTGCATGAAGGAGGAGAGTTCACATTTGGATCTAGTTGTTTGTTGGCTACCTCTTGGCCTATAAAAGGAATCCATTGTCACGCATTTGGTAGAGAGAAATTAGGCAAGGTTATGTTGCTGGATTTGAGTTGGAGCTTCCTCATAGCTCACTATTTCCTACCATTGTGAGCATTCCCAAGCTTGCTTGCCACCAACCATCAAGGGGCAAGTGTCTCTCTCCATTGTTCTTCCATCTACTTAGCATTTCGTTTGTTCAAGAAAGGCCTCCCTAAGGGATATTTTTGGATTCCCTTCAATCCTTCACCTCTTACGTGTTGTACAACTATTACATTGGGAAATACAAGAGTGTTTTAGCATATCTTTGGTTGTTGTTGGAGTTTTCATCTTTCCCCCATCTCTTTTGTTTTATTTTCATCAAAATTTCGATGTTTGGATGTGAACTACACTAACAATCTCTTGCAATATCACTTGGAGGAATACCAACCACCATCAAAAGGGGATCCAAGGACTAAGGCCTTGTAGCAACCTATAAGGCTTATCCCCTCACCAAGTAGAAGAGTGCACTTGTGCAATTTTTTCCATAATAGTTCTAATGGAGACCATGCTTATTTTTGTTCATTTCTTTTTAAACTAGGTTGTTTTATGCTAAGTATCTAATTCTTAGTGTTTGTCACTTGCAGGAGAGCAAGTATTCCACCTCTTGCTTCCATAATTTGGCCCCATCACGGCCACAGGACAATTTTTCCCGCAGCCGTGCGGTTCTCGATGTCTTTGTCGCGTTGATAGCATGGAATCGACTCTGAGAGTCGCACGTATGAACAAGTTATCGGTTTTCAACCCGTGCCACATCGATCATTGCGACTGCATGGAAGGTTCGTGCATTAACTGTGCTACCTGCACATCTTCTTTGTATTTACCTGCGCTGTGTGCACGTCAGTGTGATTTAGCTATGCTACTATTGATTATTTGTTTTTTATATGCATAGCTTAGTTTGGCATCCCAAGTGTTGCTTACTAGTGAACTTAAATTAAGGCTAATTCACCCAATTACTTCATTTTTTGGTAATTAGTGCACCTAGACCAATATTAGGAAGTAGGAGTACATCTCTCTTGAAACTTACCTAGGTAACCAACTTTGAGTCTTTCAACGAGCCCCATTGTTGTCACTAGTATTCAAGACCATTTCTTGTTTATGCATCAATCAACATGTTGTTTTTAATATTATTGCTAGTGTAGAAAACACTTTTTGCACACATGCAAGGACCTAAAGACACTTGTCGCCGGAAGTATGCTCTTCACCTCACACTTCATGTGAGCTTTGTGAATCAGAAAAAGGGTGAGAAGTGTGAAATACCTCCATTGCACAGTTGTCTATTTAGCTAGAATAATTTGATTTTGAAAAAGCGCCATGATCATCTCTTAGAGTTAAAATTACATATTACTTAATATACTCTGTTAATTTGCCAACAAAATCATTTAGTATTTCTTTGATCACATGTGTTTGCTCCACTGGCACACAATAAGAGGCCTAAAAACTCTCCCAATCCAAGTATCCTCTTCACGTCGCACTTCTTGTGAGCTTGGTGGATCAAAAAGGTATGGATTGTGAAATACCCCTCTTACACTCCATAAGTGAAACATACAAACCCTTTAAAATCAACATTGTAATTGTCTTAACCAACTAAAATCATCCATAGGAGGTCACAAAATAACAATTTAGTTAGGTAGGATTGATTGGGATAGTCATCCATTAATGCCCACCAATCTAGTTTCATTAAGAATATTTTTGAAACATAGCATTGTTGTCCTTTAGGGTACTTACAAAAACCTATTATAAGCATGTGTTAAAAGAGAACCCGGATCAGAAGTGCATCGTGACCAAGGAGGTGAACGCCGAGGTATAGCTACACTTCTCTCCCCTAGCCACTTAGCTTGTTGTAGGGAGATGACACTATACCATGTAGGTCGAACCACTAATCCACACTTGATGCAAGGTAACTTAGTGGCCCAACTTAGGATATCACCAAGGAGCAATTGTGAGTGCAATTGACTCCTGAAGTTAGCTATTTTCATTGGGAGGTGTTTCCAAGTCTTCTTGATTGGATCATTGGCCCCATCGCTGATAGAACTAGCTCTTTGTGTGTTGATACCATTATCACCATCAATTGTGCTGTTGGGAGGCTGAGTTACATTTGAGAGGAAGAACGTTAGGTCTTCTAGGGAATTTGCATTTATTGTATTTTTAACTACAATTTCACTAACTCGTAATAAAAAGAACCTACATGTGGGAATTCTTGCACTAAAACTAATATTGCACATATCACTCACTTATCGCACCATTTTTCATCTGTTGTGGTTGGCATATTTTTGCATTTGTTCAATTGTGTTTATTCCACTATCACTTTCATTTGACACAAAGACTTCACCATTGAGGAACAAAACAACATCCTAAGACAGTCTTATAAACTGCAAGGCCTATCCCCTCTCTCGAGGGGTGTCATTACACCTCTCCCCCGTATTACACGTGGAGGGAATTCAAGCCAGGGTTGTTCCTAGGAAGCATTGATAGGATCATCTGGTCGAGGCCACGCCTTGCTAGGTGCATTTTATCCCCTCAGAGAATCTATTAATTACACCACTTATTCCCCCATCGGAAGTAGTACCTCGCTGGCTTCTCCCCAAGGAGATCCCTCGGATCCCTTTGACCCATCCTCGCTCATAGGAGCTCATCCGTTGTTTACAACACCGACCAGGTCTCCCCCTCGTAGAAATCACATCCTAAACAGAATGGAAAGACCTGTCGTCCCTAGCTTACCATTTATGGCTAGTTTAAATATACCTAATTAAATTGGCCAAACTGACAAATGACCCCATCGGTGATGATGTAACATGGCCGGCTATGCCAGACAAGATTCCTTCCGATATTCCCAAATTCGAAGGAAAACAAGGAGACGATCCTACCAACCACATTATGTCTTTCCACTTATGGTGTTCATCTAACAACATAGTGGATTACCATATGAGGCTTCGCCTATTCCAGCATACGCTCACCGGAACAACAACAAAATGGTACATAAACCTAGAAAGTGGCACCCATTCCACATTTGTGACATTGGCCACCACATTTCTTACGTAATTTCAACTGCCAATCCGATATTGATCTAGGCCTTGAAATTATCATTGAGTTTCATCAAAATACTTCCGCCCACATCGCGGAACACATCTATGAGTGGTGTAGATGCCACACACTATGCAAGATCGAAATACAACCTCCCTTTTTGATGGATTGGTTTATCAAATCTCTCTAACCCACCATAGCTAAAGATGTCTCCACCTCCATGCCAGAAAGCGAGGAAGAGGCTATTATGAAAGCACAACATTTTAACCTCATATATGAACAGTCTAGATATCTTTACACAATCTTTCTTGATGCCTCGTGGCGTCGGTCGTTGGATCCTACACCTTCGGGCTCGTCACATTCGGTGGATGGGCTTATTGGGTCCATTTACCATTTAGGAAAGGTTCCTCCCACCACATCGGTACCATTCAACATGGTTTCGTATTACCCATCCATGCCACCTACGTCAGTACCCCCTACACTGGTACCAACACCATCAGTTGGTCAATTACAGTATGGACCATATAGTCCTACACACCCAAATGTTAGCCAAACAATGGAAGTTCCTACAATGCCATTAGCACCAGTCGCTCCTACATCCACCTCTTATGGAGTATAAATGACATTTATCCCACTGTCGGGATATAATTTTCATTACCCTTTCCCATTCCCAACTGGTCAACAACCTTCCCCCACATGAGGGTTAACCTAGTTCAACCTACTTATGTTCATCAAGCTCAAGAATTTGAGCAATTGAATGCTAAAAACTCCCATAATCCATAGACTCAAGGGAATAAGAAAGGTAAGAACATGCAAAACCAGTAGCCGGGGCAAGGTGGCAATCCCCCCAGCAAAACTAGAACACGGGTGATCCAAATGCAGGGACTAACAATCCCCCCAAACAAGGGAAGAATCCTACCCTAAGAACCTATTATTGCTGCTCCATTTGCGATTATGGTCATTACACACATAATTGTCCTCTTATCCTCGACTGTCAATAGTTAGTGGAAGCTAAAAATAAGATGGTGAAGAACCATCCTTAGGAACTGAATCCTCCCCAACCACAAACAACAGTGTTACAACAACCCTTTTCCAATCAAGGGGCAGTTACATAAGAACAAGATCCTCGCCCACCCGGCGATGACTCTTTCCAAAATATTTATACGTTGGATACAAACCTTCAAACACGAGCCAAGGGTTATGATGGGCCTTCCGCCCCCTAAGTGGAAGATGTCTCTATCCCCTTGGGGGGCCCTCTGTAAATACCACATCCGAATACCGAAAAAATCCTATGGATTCCAAAAGTTCCACTTCGGCGTACTGTTGGGTAAAATATATGCTATCTAATTCAACACTTAATTGTGAACCCGAGAAGGTAGCTTGTGAGATGCCAACACAGTATGTGCAGGACTGAAATCCTAAACTACTCTAGCCTAATTTATCCTAAAGCTGGTAATTTACTTAAAAGTGGAAAGTGAAATCTAATTCAGAATGGAAAACTGAGTTACTTACATTCATGAAGAGACTATCCTATTATTTATCAAACGATACTACATACAACACTACATACGACACTTCATTCAGACACGACATATGACACTTCATTTAGACACTATATACAATATGACATTCAGACTCTAACTAGGATTTCAAATATAAAACTAATCTATTCTATCTTAACCTATGAACGAGAATTGAAATTGCAACAAAAGAAACTACTATTATAGGAAAGGAATGCTTGGTCTTGAAAGCAAACTAACTAATGGGAGGCAAAACTACTTTAAGCAATCAACCAAATTATGAGCAATCAACCTATCATATTCTATGAATTTGAGAAACCAACTACTGTGCGAAATCAGAGGTCTATCTACAAAACACATTCAGTTGCAAACTAACTATTTGAAAGCAAGAAATCTATACTACTCTAAGAAAGCATACTAACTACTTGATCTATGAAATTCAATCTGACTAATCAACTATGGATTCACAAAAGCAAGAGAAAGTACTATTCTAAAGACCAAGCATGAACTAATCTAATGCTTTTAAAAACAGGAAATTAATCGAAAGCAAACAACCTAATTAATCTACGCAATTTAACTTTAACAACTAACTATGAATTGACGAAAGCAAGATGAAATGCTACTTTGAAGGCGAGCTACAAAGCAATAAACTATTTCCGCAAACAATGAACTACTTGTAATCAAACCAACTAATTCCTATTTAACAAATTGAAATGCTTCCTATTGTTGCTGGAAATGAAAACTATTCTACGAACATAATTCAAATACTATGTAGAAACATGGGACTAGTTCTTGAACTAATGTCTATGGCTACGAAATTCAGAAATTGATGGTCTATGCATTCGAATAAACAACAAGTAAACCCTAAGATATGAAAAAGGAAAGCAAAACAAACTAATAATGAGAGCAACTCTATGTTCTACCTATGGCAAATGAAACAAAGCGGGAATGTCCTAGCTACTCAAGCTCTAATTTCGAATTCTATTTTTGTCAACCAATGGAGTTATGAAAAATGAAATGTAGGTTTACAGTGATGGAAACAAATGCATTCGATTAGCAAAATAAACAACACAATTCTGGAAAACTAGACTAGAATCCTCCATCTATGAAGGAAGGCGTGATGAAAAGCAAAACCGCAAAATCAATGAGAAAGGGCAAAAGGCATGGAAAGCAACACGGATCTGAAAACGTGACGGCAAAACGCAGAGGTATGTTCGGCAACATTTTTCTCCCTATCTGTTAAGAATTTATGGAAACTGTCCGCGGTTAGGGGTAAATGGGCCCATTTGGGAAGTGGGTTTCGAACTGTTTCCCCATATGCCTTATGGTTTTCTCACACACTTTCCCCGAAATTTGTCTCCTGAAGTGATGACGGGAATGCAATTGTAAATGCAACAAACATAAGCCTGAAAATCAAGATGGATGGGCAGAACGTGAATGGAGAAAGGGAAACCAACTAAATGAAAAAGAGATAGAACAACAACGTGGAGGTAAGTGCTAAGGTTATAAAGCAGTAATGCAAAAAGGAATTGTTACAGAAACAAATACAACAAGTTAAGAATGCGTGAATGGGCAAAAACGTGAGTGGAATAAGCCAGAACGCAAATGTAAAACAACTACTGGGCAGAGCTCTGCGAACTGAGAAAAAACACCTACTGTATTGCACAGAATTTTATCTAATTAAAATCACACACAATTTAAACATCTACTGAGCTAAGTTTAATAAATTGGAATGCAAAACATAAACTACTTATCTGACAGAATGCATAGAGACGAACATAATTGACAAAATGGATCTGGATCATGCACAAGAAGAGCTTGCAACCTCTGGTGGGCCCTCCAGAGTCACAGCATAAGACTATCTACTTTCTCAAATGAACATAAACACAAAAACCAACTTCTTATTGCAATCAATTTCGAAATTACAGAGTTCAGCTCAAGTGTGAGCCACAACAACAATGACAATAGCTATCACTACCCTTCTCAGCCCTATGGGGCTCTATTTATACATAAAAATGCCAGTGGGGAAGGATAGAACCGAATCCCCAAGTCCCTGAGCTTTAAAACTAATTTCTATTTTTGAAAAACGGCCAACCATGTTTTTTGGGCAAATCCGTTTCAAGGAACCACAAACTGCTCCCAAATGCCTTTGAATTTTTACAAAATTCCTCACTGAGACCTAAATAGGCCTATTCTGCACAAAACTCATGTGCCGGAATTTTTAATTTCGCCTCTGTTTTCTCGCAAATCCTGTTGAAATATTGTAACTTCCAAGAATATTATACTTGTATTTTATTATTTCGGAGATGGTACATTCCTCCGTGGTGACCCTATTGTATATTCGGAGATGTTTATTCCTCCGAGAGAATGTGGTAACTAGGGTTATTAGATCTCCCATGTAAGGTCAGCCCTGAGTTTACTATTTGGGGGTTATTAGACTCTCCTAGGAGAGGTCGGCCCCATTAGGGTAAAAAGGTCAGTCGGGAAACAAGTATAAGTAGAGGAGGTTGTTCCTCACTTATCTCATTCATTCATCCACTTGGGAGTAGCGCACAAGAGAGAGAGGTCTGCATAGGAGAAGAAGGAGCTCTAGTCTTGGACTACATTTTGTATTTGGTTGATTATCTATATATTTGGTTGATTATCTATATTGAGGAAAGCTTTGCTGGGTTTTCTACCCCATGAGGGTTTCCCAGGGTAAATCTTTGTCTATCTTGTGATTGTGTTTCTTTCAGTGATCTTGCTAGTCAAATTAGGATAAACTTAACATGGTATCAGAGCTAGCCTGAATAGAACATCTTTCACAAGGTGAAAATACCTCTCTCTCCTCCTTCGGTGAAAATTAGGGTTTCTGCCAAAATTGGAATTTTTGGATTCTGATTGCATGGCTGGATAGCCCTCCTCAAAATCAAATTTTTGAGCCCCGGATCAAGATTTTTGGTTGGGTAGAACTCCGGGAAAGTCAAACCCTAGTCTGACCAAAAGTGCAGAAAACCAAAAAACCAGAGAACCAGAAAAGCTGTGCACCTGTGCACCAGTGAACCAGAAAAGCTGCGAACCTGTGCACCAGATAAGCAGAAAAGAGAAGACCAGAAAAACAGAAATTCTGTTGTAGATTCGGAAGGTGAAAAGTTGAAGTTTCCAGAAGCAGAACACACCAGAACTTTCAACTCAATCAAGCACATATCCTGGTAAGTGTTATTCTATCTCTTGAGAAACTTCAATCTCTTTGACCCCTGGATAAGATGGCTCCAAGCACTAAGATTGAAGACAAGTTAGAGGGTATAGAGAATTTCCGGGCATGGAAATATAGGATTGGTCTCATTCTTGAAGAGAATGATCTTGTCCAATATATCAAAGATGAAATTGCAGAACCTGAAGAAGATGAAGCCAAAGATAAGTATAGGAAGGGCTTGATTAGGGCAAAGAGAATCATTGCTGATTCTATAAAAGACCACTTGATTCCCCAAGTGGCATCCAAGAAGACCCTAAAGGAAATGTATGATGCCCTAGGCAGAATGTATGAAGGGAGGAACATCAACAGAAAGATGAATCTAAGAACTCAATTGAAGAGTACCGAAATGAATAAAGGAGAATCCATTTAAGACTATTTCACAAGGGTCTCCCAGTTCAAGGAACAACTAGATGCCATTGGAGACACCCTTGATGAAGATGAACTAGTCATGACTGCTTTAAATGGTCTCACTAAACCTTGGGAGTCATTCATCCAAACTATGTGTGCAAGAAAAGAAAGTATGAAGTTTGATGTGGTATGGGAGGATTGCATTCAAGAAGAGGCTAGGGTAGCCAATAGAGAAGCCCTACTCAAAGAATATGACCAAGCCTTGGCCACTCACACTAGAAGAAGAAGGAGTCATTTCAACTCCATGAAGAATGGCCATAAGAAATCTCATCCTCCACATAAATTTCAAAATAAAGAAGGAGTAAGCTCAGAAAGAGATCTCTCCTCAGTTAAATGTTATAGTTGTCACAAACCCGGACACTTTTCCAGAAATTGTCCCTCAAGAAAGAAGAAGATTTTTCACAAAAGACGTTATGCACATCTTGCAGAAGATGATAGTGAAGAAGAAGAAGAGGACAGGCCTAAAAGAAAGAAAGCTAAAGTAGTAGAAGAAGATGCAGAAGAGTATGTTCTATTCTCTACACTCTCTGGGATAGTAACACATGGAGAAGATACATGGCTCATTGATAGTGGCGCTTCAAAGCACATGACAGGTCAAAAGAAAGCTCTCTCAAATCTAGAAGAAAAGTCCTCTCCTCAGAAGGTATCCTTGGGAGATGACTATCAATATCCCATCAAGGGAATTGGTGAAGCAAGCTACAAGCTTGATTCTGGAACTCCACTAAAGATGAAAGAAATCGTATATGTACCAGGTTTGAAGAAGAACTTACTTTCTATCTCTGCATTAGATAAGAAAGGTTATAGGGTTGCATTCATAGATGGATAAGTACTCATGTGGTCCAAAGGAAAATCAATTGAGGATGCAATTATTATTGGTGAAGAGGAAGGTGGGCTATATAAACTCAATGGTCATCCTGAAGTTGCACTTGTTCATGAAGCCACTAGCCCAAGTGAGCTATGGCATAGAAGGCTTGCTCACATTAACTACAAAGCACTACCTCATTTGAGCAAAATGGTTATAGGATTACTAGACTTAAAGATTGATCATGATGGCACATGCAAAGGATGTGCAAAAGGAAAGAATATTAAGAACCCATTTCCAAAGAGTGAGACAAAGACCAAGGGTACTTTGGAATTGATTCATTCAGATGTATGTGGACCAATGCCATCCACATCCTTGAGTGGATATGAATACTACCTCACATTCATCGATGATTACTCAAGGAAGACTTGGATCTATTTTCTGAAGGGAAAAGATGAAGTCTTTGGAAAGTTCAAGGAATTCAAAGCCTTGATAAAAAACCATTCAGAAAAGAAGATTAAGATACTCAGGACAGATAATGGTTGAGAATATACTTCAAAATATTTTGAAGTCTTTTGTAAGGAAGCTGGAATCAAGAGGGAACTAACCACTCCCTACAATCCCCAACAGAAAGGTGTTGTGGAAAGAAATAATAGAACCATTATGGAGGCAGTAAATACAATGATACATGATCAAGACCTTCCCATGTATTTATGGGCTGAAGCAGCCAAGACAACAGTCTATGTGCAAAATAGACTATCTCATAGTGCTCTTGATTTCAAGACCCCAGAAGAAGTATTCACAGGGAAGAAGCCTGAAGTAAGTCACCTCAAGATATTTGGATGTCCAGTATACATTCACATTCCAAAAGAAAAGAGAACCAAGCTATATCCCTCTGGGAAGAAGGGAATATTTGTTGTATATTGCGATGCATCCAAAGCATTCAGAATATACATCCAAGGGTTCCATCATATGTAAATTGAAGTAGAGATGTAACATTTGATGAAGAGGCAGCTCTCAAGAGATCCAGGAAGTGCCAGTATGAAGAAGTATATGAGGAAGATACACCCTCCAGGATCGCAGAGGCTGCTCCCACCCCTGAAGAGACAACTCCTGAAGACCATGACATGATGGAACCACAAGAACCCCCTGTCATGGAAATTTCAAGGAAGAGAAAGCCAGCATGGGAAAGAGACATTATACTAGGAGCATAAAAATATGGAGCTCCTGAAGGCTCCACTAGGGTGAGCAAGAAACCAAAGACATTCTCCAACTATGTGGCCTTAATGTGTAACCTTGTAGATCAAGAACCCACTAGTTATGAAGAAGCATCCCATGAGAAAGAGTGGGTTGAGGCAATGACGGAGGAGTACTAGTCAATAATGAAGAATGCTATTTGGGATATAGTTCCCAAGCCAAAGGACAAGAGTGTGGTATCCTCCAAATGGATATACAAGATAAATCATGCTACAGATGGAAGCATTGAAAAATATAAGGCAAGGTTTGTAGCCAGAGGGTTCTCTCAGAAAGAGGGAATTAACTATGAAGAAACATTTGCACCAGTTGCAAGGTACACTTCCATTAGAAATATCATGGCACTTGCATCCATGATGAAGTGGAAATTACACCAGATGGATGTAAAGATAGCCTTCCTGAATGGTGTAATTGAGGAGGAAGTGTATATAGAACAACCTCAAGGATTTGAGGTGGAAGATGGAAAAACCCATGTGTGCAAATTAAAGAAGGCTTTGTATGGGTTGAAGCAAGCTCCCAGAGCTTGGTATGGAAGAATTGACAGTTTCTTGACCAGCTTAGGATTTACCAAAAGTAAAGTTGATCCTAATCTTTATCTCAAGGTTATGGATGATGAACCTATCATATTGTTGCTATATGTGGATGATCTATTTCTAACAGGAAATGAGAAACAGATTATCAAATGCAAGAAGAAAATCTCTTTAGAGTTTGAGATGAAAGATCTCGGATTGATCCACTACTTCTTAGGTCTAAAAGTATGGCAAGGCCTAGAGGGAATCTTTCTCAACCAGGGAAAGTATGCTGTGGAAATCTTGAAAATATTTGATATGTTGGAATGTAAGGCCATGGCCACTCCCATGGATTACAACTTGAAACTGATAGCAGATGACTCATCATAATTAGTGGATATGACTCTATACAGACAGATTATTGGGTCATTGATGTATTTAACAAATACCAGACTAGAAATATGCTTTGATGTGAATACCTTGAGTCAGTATCTAGTGGAACCTAGACGAGTTCACCTCATAGCTGCAAAGCATGTGATGAGGTACCTAAAGGGTACGATAGACTTTGGTCTATATTAACTTGGAGATCATGGTTTCAGATTGTATGGCTAAACAGATGTTGATTGGGCAGGAAGTGTATCATACAGGAAGAGCACATCGGGAGGATGTTATTGCTTGGGATCTGCCATGATCTTGTGGTTTAGCAGGAAACAGTTCAGTGTGGCTCTCTGTACAGCTGAAGCAGAATATATTGCTTCTTGCTATGCTAGTTGTGAAGCAATATGGCTTCGGAAGTTGTTATCTGGTTTATTTGACTTAGAGATGGAACCCACTGAGATCTTGTGTGACAACTAGAGTTGTATCAAGATGACAGAAAATCCAGTGTTCCATGATAAGTCAAAGCACATAGAGATCCGATATTTTTATATACGGGATATGGTGTAGAAAGGAGCTATCAAGTATGTAAGCATTGGCGAACAAGTTGCTGATATATTGACCAAACCTCTGTCTCGAGTGAAGTTTGAGTATTTCTGTGACAAGCTTGATGTAGTTCAAAAAGACCCTCCCTGAAAGGGGGAGTGATGTGGTCACTGATGATGAGATTTCCTACATCGACAATGAGGTCGATGATGTGGATACCTGTATTGGTGATACCGACTGTGAGGTCGATGATGTGAATACTTGTATTGGTGATACCAACAATGAAGTCGATGTATGGTCCTTAGATTTTATCTAAGTGGACGAGAGGACTGCATCATCCGTAGACATGAGAGGTGTCTTAAATGGATCAAGGATTGATCATCCTGTAAGTAGATCTGGACTGCATCGTCCATAGACATGAGAGGTGTCTTAAATGGATCAAGGATTGATCATCCTGTAAGTATATCTAGACTGCATTGTCCATAGACATGAGAGGTGTCTTAAATGGATCAAGGATTGATCATCCTTAGACAGTGATCCCGTAATTCCGAAAGGAAGGATAGTCTTAAAAGTTGATCCCTGATTTGTGGTAGGATTGATCATCTTTAGATAGTGATCCCGTAATTCCGAAAGGAAGGATAGTCTTAAATATTGATCCTTAGATTAGAATCTCGTAATTTCAAAAGGAAGGATTGTCTAAGATATGTGTTATGGACTGGAATCCCGTAATTTCGAAAGGAAGGATTGTCCATGATCCCGTAATTCTGAAAGGGAGGATCACCAGAGTTGATGGACTAGAGTCCTGTAATTCTGAAAGGAAGGACTGTCTAGGATCCCGTAATTCCGAAAGGAAGGATCACTAGAGTTGATGGACTAGAGTCCCGTAATTACGAAAGGAAGGACTGTCCAGGATCCCGTAATTCCGAAAGGAAGGATCACCAGAGTTGATGGACTAGAGTCTCGTAATTCTGAAAGTAAGGACTATCCAGGATCCCGTAATCCCGAAAGGGAGGATCATGTGTATTGCAGGGTATGATGTTGATTGAGATGATCCAGATGATGATGATTGAGATGACGATAATGTTGATCGAGATGATCCAGATGATGATGATCAAGATGATCGAGATGACAATAATGTTGATCGAGAGATGATGATCGAGATGATTGAGATGATGATGCTGTAGATAGAGATGATCCAGATGCTATAGATCGAGATGATGATGATGCTGTATATGATCAAGTGTTGCAGAAGATGAAGACTCAATACTGATGATGCTAATGTTCCAGTATTGATTGTATTCGAGTAACTGTTTGAGTTACTGATGATGATGTATTAAGAAAAGCTTACAATGATTTATAGATGTATCATGTATCATGTAGTTGATGACTCCTTGATCCTACATATGTTGTTATAAATCCTTCTTGTTAAGGGGGAGTGTTGAAATATTGTAACTTCCAAGAATATTATACTTGTATTTTATTATTCCGGAGATGGTACATTCCTCCGTGGTGACTCTATTGTATATATGGAGATGTTTATACCTCCGAGAGAATGTGGTAACTAGGGTTATTAGATATCCCATGTAAGGTCGGCCCTGAGTTTACTATTTGGGGGTTATTAGACTCTCCTAGGAGAGGTCGGCCTCATTAGGGTAAAAAGGTCATTCGGGAAACAAGTATAAGTAGAGGAGGTTGTTCCTCACTTATCTCATTCATTCATCCACTTGGGAGTAGCGCACAAGAGAGAGAGAGGTCTGCATAGGAGGAGAAGGAGCTATAGTCTTGGACTACATTTTGTATTTGGTTAATTATCTATATTGAGGAAAGCTTTGCTGGGTTATCTACCCCATGAGGGTTTCCCAGGGTAAATCTGTGTCTATCTTGTGATTGTGTTTCTTTCAGTGATCTTGTTAGTCAAATTAGGATAAACTTAACAAATCCAGCCCGAAATTTTGCTGTCTGTTAAAAACACGTTTTTGATAGAATCGAATGAAGGTCCGAATGGGCGTCCATATGACCTGTAACGGAAATTAGTTCATAAATCTGATTTTTGGGATGAATTTCTGCTGGGTTGTTGGCCACATTGATGGCTGGGTGCTGAGTTTTGATTGTGGTTGAGTTTTATTGGATGGGTGCTAGGTTCCCTTGCCTTCTTCACTTGATGTGTGTTGATGCGCTTAAGTTTGAAGCACCTTCCTATAATCCATCCTCCATGCATTCAACCTGCATCAAACAAAAAAGTATTGAACGACTTAAATCATGGTATTAAAAAGCTTAAATGAAAGCCATGTTGTATTATTTAAATGGATGGGAATTAGATATTAAAAATGACATATCACATCACTTTAACTTAATTCAAATGATATTTTAATTCAAATGACTTCTTTAAATATTTAATACTAAATGATTTTTTTTAATATTTTGTTGTTGTTTTATACTTTAAACAAATTCGTTAATAACTTTTTAGCATTTATTTATTGTTTGTTTGTTTAAATTTTAAAACAATATTAAAGTCCATCATCAAATCACACTTTTGATTTGCATGTGCACATATGACATGATTATCAAACACCAGAAGACGAAGGTATTCAAGCTGGTGAATCGTTTGGTGAAAATATTAAAGTCTGGATGATAGTCCGGATGACAAAAAATGATATGAACTATGAAAATAAGCAAACTAAATGATTCTAACGCCAGCTGGTTTATGCATACTAGTCTATGATGCAAGCAGAACAGTAAATGAAATGTTTAAATCAAAATAGCAAGAAGCAAGCTCAGTTAAGTTGGTGAATCATTTCATTAAGCTCAGTTATAGAACTTAGTACCAAAAGAAGGGTCGGATGAAGGACCAGATGGAGTACTGAAATGCTTATGATTTGCATAATATTGCATTTAATACATTAAAAATAACATATTAGGCTCACTTTACATTTATGAGATTTTAATTAATAAAACAAACTAAAATATAGCCTTATTGAACATAGATGTATTAAATCATGGTAGATAGGATGGGAAATTAATGTAAATAACATAATTATAAAAGACAATTATGGAGCCCAACACGTACCCCTAATAACCCTCACATGAAAGGAATCCACAATTAAAGTATTGTGGATGACTTGGCTCAGTTCCCTGCGACTATGTCCACATTAGACGTGCTACATTCCTGCCCAACACAAAGGAATGAATTACTCAATGCACTCGGTGTGGTCGATCCATCTGAATCACACTTCATGACCTTTAATGTTACCAAAGTTGATCTGCGAGTACCATCATCGATTGCATTTCAAGTTCCAGTCACGGTTAAAAACGTCATGATCCATTGCTGTATCATTGACAAGGGCGCATCCACTTGCGTTATGTCTGTCAAATTCTGGAAACGATTAGGATCCCTCGACCTAGTCCCCTCATATATCTCTCTTTGCGCTTATGATGGGAGACCATCCCAACCAAGAGGATTGTACCAAAATGTCACCATCTGGGGGGGAAGATGGTTATGATCGATACCGAAGTAATCGATGCTGAGCTCGACTGCAACATCCTCTTGGGGCGTAGTTACATGTACACCATGAAGGCGGTAGCCTCCTCAGTCTTTTGTATCACGATGTTTCCCTTAAATGGGAAGATAGTTACCCTCGAACAGCTTAATTATTATGACCTTAATACCAAAGTCAATCCCAAAAACGTCCTACCAACTATACTGGGGGATGATCAACCATATGTTGACATTTACCCCGGTATGTACAAGGACTCCAATTTGTTAGGAGCATATTTGAGACCACCACCAAAGATCCCTACATCTACTGATGGCCTAATGTGCACAATTTTCACCAATGAAAAATGGAGCCGCCCCCACCTCAACGCCATCATCATCACCACCGCTGAGTCATGGCATTGAAAAAACGTTGGGTCCATTGGTACCACCAATATTTCAAATCCCATTCTTATATCCTCCCACAGGTGTACAAGGGATTTCGTTTATGGCTCAGTTAACTATGCCTGGGCTAACTTTGGGAATCCCAGTGTGGTACCTTATACCAGCCTTTCCAGAGATGGCTTCCAAACCAGTCGCCCATTATGATTTTGTCCCTATGTCGGTTAGTACGGCTGCAAGGAAAGTAACATGAACAGTTACGACAACCCAACCTATGACATCTGCAACTACCCCACAATCGGTTGTCGCTAAGACCGCCATTGGGGGCAGCAACCAACCAAAATTGAAAGGTCCCCTATTACCAAACTCGACATCCAATTTAGTAGAAATGGATAAACCTAAAGCAGGGGGAATCAACTATCAGGAGTTAAAATCCACAGTTTGAATACTCCCACCCAAAGGGTCACACCATCGTGTTCTCTTTACGGGCAGCAAGGCCACACAACTAATATATGTCCTACTCTACCGGAGCTAAGGAATTTTCTTAACACTCCCGTTAGCATCACCCACGCTATACCAATGGTTAAATGGGGCACCCCTCCCTCATCTAAGTCCAAAACATTGTGTACAAATCATGCATGTTCCATTTGTGCTCAACATGGGCACTATATGCACCATTGCCTCAAACTCCCTCGATATCGAGAGGCATTGGCAACCGTTCATCTCACTCAAGTAACCATTGAGGAACCCCCCTTCTTACACCAAGAATGAGCATCCATTAATGTGATCACCACATCAGTGGCACCATCAGTCACCACTCCCATAGAATTTGCGCCAACTGCAAACAACGTGGTAGAACTTGTAATGTCATAAGACCCATCTAAACTTACGATGACACCGTCACACAATGAATTCTCGTCATGCATGCACTCTACCCATATGCTCCCTCCTAGTGCTATCGCATGCATAATGGAGCAAATCAATACCCAAGAATACCAAGAACACTTTCATCCCCGGCTACCAAGACCTTCCCGATCTTTTGGAGAAACCACCCATTATTCCTTTCAGTTACCCATTTTGCACGCCGAATGACAAACTCGTCTTGAACTGATGAGAATGCAAGATCAATTACAAACACCTTATGTAACCCCGTAAGCATCACCAACCAAGGAGGTAGTACCGACCTTACCAGACACCATCGATTTTGAATCTCCTTTAGCCGATGTCCTCACTTGCAGTGATTCCTCGTCTTCTGACGAAGACGCAGACCACATGCATGCATTCCCAAAAAATTAACAACCAAAATGGGGGGTTTGTACCCCCCCAGACACAAACAAGACACCCGATACCAACCATTGATATTCTTATTTTGTGCCAACAACTTTATTTTCGTTTCACACTCTCGAATTAAGAAAGTAAAACACCCATCTTCATCAAATGCATATGGCCTCACCAATGGACATCTACATCAGTTATGCAGACCGTTCCAATCGATGGTCCAAACATCTGGCATCCGCTTCCTGGGTTATATATTCCTCCTCCCATACACTTCACCACACCAACGGAGTATCCTTGGGGGCATTAACAAACAACCAAGAAGAGTACGATGCCATAATAGGTCCCTTAATCGATGCCATACACTTAGGAATTCACCATTTACAAGTACACCTCGACTCCAAATTTGTCATATCGCAATTGAATAATGTATTCCATGTCTGCAACTCGCTCCTCTTCCGAAAGTGTATGCATGTGCACCTTCTCATACAATAGTTTAAAACCATAAGTTTCACACATATACTGAGAAACGACAATGCATTCGTCGACTCCATCGCCAATGAGGTATTGAATTGGCACCTAATACATCACCATGCTGCTACATAACCCTGCATACCAATCATACATAAATATATCTATGTGTCTCACCTATGACTACACATACATGTATTTCATCATCACAAGTCCTAAAAGTCGATAACACATGCAAAAAACAAATATGCTAGTATCACCTTCTATATACATCACATACATAAAGATACTCATACATCATGTGCCGCTAGAAAGGTGTATATATATATATATATATATCGTCAAAAGAATATGTGTTTCATGTACAAAAAATGGCCCTCCCAGGGCGTATACATATTAGCCTTATGGGGGATGCATAAAAACTGCGTCCCGTACACTCATAAAAAAAATGTATATTTACAAAATTGGGGGCCATAACCCTACATAAAATCAAGCCACCCCACCGACTGGTAGATCTCGAGGTCCCAAAATGGCCAGTGGTCTCACATCCTCCCCTCGCGTCAGCTTTGGCCCCCGTCGTGGTCGATGTCGCTGTCGTGGAGGAGGGGCTGCTCCTCCCTGCACCTTCCATGCCACATGGCAAGAAACTGTGACCCGTCGCATGATATTCCTCCAGAATGTTCCACACTCCACTGGAATATGAAGTGTCAAGGCCACCTCATCATCATCAAGGTCGACCTAGTCTCGATCATCAACCCCAGTTGTTAGCCCGCATAACCTCCTCTCCAAGTCGACTACCAAAATCGCCATCGAGTCCCCAGTAGATTCCCCAACTGCCACAGCTCCAACTCCTCGCGCTCTGGCAGGACCACCCTCTGCAGCACCTACTCCTCCAATAACAGGCCCAACCCCATAGACAGGATGATATCTCCCCAGTCTTGGCCTCTGAGGTGGCCTCACATGATCGACATCTACATCACAGAGGAGAAAACCATCATAAGTGTCTGATAAATATATATATCATGAATTTGCATAAATAAACAGTATGTACAAATTTATATGCGAATAGTACAGAACCATAAAAAACATACCAGTAGCGCCTAATCCTCCAGCAGGAACGGGTAGCTTTGGATCTCCTTGTAAATCCATCCCACTCCAAGGGTACCTCTTGGGTCGACCTATGCGTCCCTCCCATACATCCAGCACCTGTGGCATAAAAAATGCCCCCACAGGCCTACAACCAACATGGGGCATAATACGCCCTCAAAACGCCATACACAGCTCCTATGGCCCCCTCTGGGGCACCACAAACTGTGGCCTCAAAGATTGATAACGCTCGAAGAAGTATGAGCACAAGACGCTACCATATAAGAAGGTGTGTCACCCCACACCCCGTTGAAAATATGACATTTGATGTGTCATGGACTGTAGCATCACCGAACCCCACGAAACAAGATGCCCAACCATCACTCTCTCCACCAGCTGGAGTTGGTCTCCTGTAATCCGGTTGGGGGAAGAGGCCCCCAACACACGCACAATGGATGTCGACACAACCTACACTGGTAGATCCCTCATATGTCTCACCAACACACCACCTGATTTCATAGAACCCGGGTCAAGACCACAATAACGATCCACTAACGTATGGATCGTCTCCCCCACCAACTGTGGAGGGAGAGGATCCCTCATCCATCGGGGAGTCAACCTCGTCAAAAAATACGTATCTTGAGTAATGATACTCAGGTCCTCACCACCCACATGGAACACTATGCGTTCTGGATCCCACAAGTCCAAGAGCTTCCACAGGAAGTAGTTGGACGACCGCATTAGAGGGCTCTTGAAGAGCTTCAAGAGCCTAGTATCTCATAGAGCATCGGTCACCCCAACCAACACAATGGATCGGAGTTCATCAAACTCTTTCTCCCTCCACTCAACATCTCGGATGTGTGCCATCATTGATAAGAAACCACCTGCACAGGGAAATGATCGCCCATTAACCACATAAAAATCAATAACACATCCTTTCCTAAGCAGGTTTGCGAGTAGCGCGACTCTTTACAACATATCTGCACGTAGTGTGGTTGAAACTCTATTCGGTCGTGCAAAACCAACATGCAGGAGATATACAGTTCGGTCACGCGAGTAGTGCGACTGTTCGAGGAAAAATCATGCTACAACCAACGCGCGGTTGAAGTATATACATCCGGCGCTACGTGTAGTACAATACATTTGTTCCGCGCTAGTGAGCGTGCTACAACACACACACAATTTTTAGAAAATCCTACACTAGGACAGCGCGAGATTTTCCCAAAATTTTGCACTACCGCGTGGGATTTTCTCAAAACCTCACGCGGTAACCCTTAAAACACAAAAAAGGACCCCCAGCCACCCAGGGGACCCCTAAACCTAATGCTAACAGATAAAATAAAAAAGGACTAGATTTAGGATTACCTAGAACTCGCGGATCGATGGACGATACACTGGATCTCCCAAAAATGCTTGAAATGCACTCTAGGAGGTTGGTGGCATAAACTACAAATGATTTCGAAAAGTGGGTCCCACCCTTCTTTTATACTCATTTGACCCAAACTTCCAACCAATGCCACGAAAAAACTGTAACTCCGTTTCCAAAATTGTTTGCGCCACAACGACCAACGCTTCGAGCTCTTCGACATGGAACTGACCAATCCAAATTCCAACCAAAGTCCCCAGAACACTATTTTCATATCCAAGTACCCGACAGGTACGCAATGTTCTGATTATATTATTTTTGCATAATTAATACCTTGGTTATGTCTTTTAGTTCACTTGGGTATGTGTGTCATATGTGCATGACCACGATAAGGACATTATGGAGCCTCTTGTTATCTAACACTAGGGGCCACGCACCCTACCATATGTATCATTTTGAAACTCGCGTATAGACACTATTTTCCCTTCGTTTACAATGCATATATTAGTATTATCGCTGATAACCATAGGGTCCCCATTCATGGCCTTAATGTGCGATCAACATCATTTCCGTGAATAGCATGTTCCCCCATGGGTATGCACACCATTTCCATCCTCATCATCAATTGACACCCATGATGTCAACCCTCCACAATTTTGAGGAATCTGACCAAACTTGAAAAGACCCCCCCTTAGAGTATCATTGTTTCATTTGGGCATTTACTCCACCCAGTAGACACTCATCAAATTCTTCGGCACATGTTACGAGAATTATTCATAAATCCCCCTCATACCTCCATGAGCACTTTACCATTCGCAATCCCCCTCGTATCATCACCCCAACAAAGACACCTATGGGGCCCCCACCCTTAGAAATAACCGGTTATATCCAGTTATCCCACAGGACTACACTGCATAACATTGTTTCATGGGGAACTCGTCTTTGCATCTACAAGTTCACCCTTACTTCATCAATGGAAAGCATCCCCCAATCCACTCAAAACCGTGGTGACTCCACCCATCATCAAATTCGTCCCCAGACATGCACAAAACTGTGGGGACCCACCAAAATCCTTTATGTACACACAATTCCCATATCACCTCACATTGTGGGAACACCATATTATTTTGGAAGCAACCCATGGTCACCTTTGATTGATGTACTTGAGTCTCCATATGTTCAGCAGTATTTTGTTTTGTCGCTCGGTGTTACCCTTCGTTTTGCGTCTCCATCAAAAAAACTTTCATTTATAGTTTGTCTCCATCTATTTCAACATGTGTCGTCCTAAAAGAAAATTTGTCTTCCCCGCTCCCCATATTTACATTAATCAAAGGAAGTTATGAGCCCCACTCTTATAAACCAGTCTTGTGTCAAGTCTGTCCGTCCACCTGTTGGTTACAATATGATCCCAGTTCTCAGGGTAGTACTTTCATCATATATGGTACTTTAGCTCTCGTCGACGTCAATACACTATATTCTGAGAGTTGCATTAGTTGCAGTTGTACCTTGGGATCCATTTCAATCACTAGAAGGGATCACCTCGAACTTATTAGGGAGAGCCATTAGTGCTCCCTAACTAGGTTTTTTCCCCTATGCTCAATGTCAACACATCATCGCATTAGGGGGAGACGTACTTTTGAAGGTAGTAGTGTTCACATTTGGAAATAATGATAGCAATCTATTCGGTAAGGTACAACCCTCAGGCAGAGTTACATACCAAGTTTAGTCCCCCACCACAGTGGGTTCATCATGGTCACCAGTCGTTCCACTTCTTCAATATGTTGCAGCAGCTCTGAGGACATTTACTCTAACATGGATTGAAGCCACCTTCATCTATTTCCCAACAGTATAGTAGAGTCGACACCTTTTTCCTCTCGTATTGTAATCACTTTGACATCATTTCATGATCATGGGTATGCCCGCCTCATTTGTATAAAAAATATTCTTTATTACAACTCCAACGGTTGTCACCAACACTCTTCCTCCATGGGAGAACCTTATTTTGTCCACATATGCTTCGTCCTACCAAACAAGAGAGAAACGACATAAAACATGATGCATTATTGGCTCTACAATACCATCTGAACCTCATACATCAGGGGGCATCTGTTAACGCCTAAAAATCGCACACATGCGACATTTTGGCAATTCATCCAGTAAAGCGTCATCAACATAAAGAATGCATCTCACCACAAGCATCCTCAACAGATCCAAATCACAACACGAGTCCACAAGTGCCAAGAAATAGTCAAAACAAAGGGTAGCACAAATATTACATAGTTGACCCACGCTATAGCGCAAGTTACCTAAACAATTCTCGCGCTACACCGGCGTGGATTTTCCTTCGATAGTCGTGCTATTGTTAAAACGAAGGGACCACTCATGCCTAGTGGTGCATTAAACGCTCAATCCTCCCCAAGGATCATAACTCGGCTCCTCACACACTTGGTGGCATTAATCAGTCCCCTTGTGTACCTTGGAACTAGTTCATGAAGGAGGAGAGTTCACATTTGGATCTAGTTGTTTGTTGGAGCTTCCTCATAGCCCACCATTTCCTACAATTTTGAGCATTCCCAATCTTGCTTACCACCTACCATCAAGGGGAAAGTGTCTCTCTCCATTGTTTTTCCATCTACTTATCATTGAGTTTGGACAAGAAAGGCCTCCCTAGGGGATATTGTTGGATTCCCTTGAATCCTTCACCTCCTAGGTGTTGTACATTTATTCCATTGGGAAATACAAGAGTGGTTTAGCATATCTTTGGTTGTTGTTGGAGTTTGCATATTTCCCCCATCTCTTTTGTTTTATTTTCATCAATATTTTCATGTTTCGATGTGAACTACGCTAACAATCTCTTGCATGATCACTTGGAGGAATACCGACCACCAACAAAAGGGGCTTCAAGGACTGAGGCCTTGCAACAACCTACAAGGTTTATCCCCTCACCAAGTGGAAGAGTGCACTTGTGCAATTTGTTCCATAACAAACTCCCTAGCTTCCTTAGTCCATTTAACTTCAACATATTTTTTCACCATGATTGTAATGTGCTTAATAATTTTAGCAAAGTTAGAGACAAACCTTCTGAGGAAATTAATATTTCCAAGAAATGATTGAATTCCTTTCTTATTCCTGGGAAGATCAATTTTCAAAATTGTTGCCACCCTGCCTGGATCAATTTTGACTCCTGTTGAGAAACTATATGTATAAGGAGTCCACCTTCTTGCATTGCAAGGTTTAACTTTTAAGGATTTAGGGAGAGACCATACCTTCTACACTTTAAGAATGTCTAATTGAGATGATTGAGATCTATTCATCTGGATTGGAAAACACCGTGATGTCATCCAAGTAGATAACAATGAATTTATCTTTCTCACCTATGAAGGCTATATCTATAGCCCTCTGAAATGTCACCCCTGCGTTCATCAAGCCAAAAGGCATCTTGTCATACATAAATATTCCTCGGTGTGTTACAAAAGCAGTGTTTTCGTTATCTTCTTCATGAACAACAATCTGGTTATACCCATAGAACCCGTCTATCATGGAAATATGCTGTGCTCTAACCACTCTTTGTGGAATTTGGTCCATTTTTAGTAAAGGAAAGTTATCCTTCAGGGAAATTATGTTCAAATTCAGGAAATCGACACAGTCTGATTTCACCATTCTTTTTCCTTACATGTGTAACATCCACATCCCTCTTTCTGGCCAGCAGGTTGGGACATTAACTAAACTAGGGCCTCTGAATTTCGCCCATAAGAAGAATTGGAAATTTATACATCTAAAATGCATGTGCGGACATGAAAATAAAAGACACGGCAGAATGAACTAAGTCCACACACACAACATACAATTTATGTGCATAATTATCACATGAATACAAATAAAAATCATTATGCATAAAATACACAAGAATACTTATCTTTAAACAAAGAAGATCCAAGCAATTGGTTGTGTAAGAGCGATTTTCCACCCATCCATAGGCACTTTGTCCAACATATACTTTTTCTGCTGAGAGGCCACCCCCAAGTTGAGCTATGAGGCCACTAGAGTGAAGGAAACACATACAGGATTCTATCTTTCATCCCACAACCCATTTTGCTCATTGTGCTTAGCCAAAAATCTCAACCAGAGCTATACATGGGTCTCACTAAGCCATCACATTCATGGCACTCCTTCCAACTGCTCCACACAACACAAGGAAGGCATTTCCCTTCACTGATCCATAGTTCCATCAGGAAATCCAACCCTTACAGTGCTTACCAGTGTGTGCAGTAAGATTCCAACCTGTTGTATGCTAATGGAGAACCTCTTGCAACATTAATTCATGGCTTGTCAAGCATCCAAAAGTAGAAGAACTCAATGGGTAAATGTTCCTAGATTTCCCAACCTCCATGCTCACCTACAATCATCTATTTTCCCTTCCAAAAATGTAGCTCTGTCTCCAAATTCAAATTTATGGGTTTTACATAGTATGGTAATGGACGTGAACAACAATGGAAAACTCTACATAGTGTAGAAACATGCATGAGAGAATGATCAAAAGAGTGTTTACTCCAAGGATATGAGGTAAGGGTGAAAGGACAACTGACATTGCTTCTGACCATAAAAGAGATAGGACCGCTGATAGCTGACATAACTGTCACAACCCCCATGCTTCAATAACTACATGAAGTGACTTTTCCAGCTGTTAACACCCCTATCAATGTTCCCTCCAAAGAAGGAAAGGGAATCCCCCTACTGGAGCCCCAAGCATTCCCATTGACCTCTTACGCCAAAGGAAGAACCATAAAGCACAAAAAATGGCTAATTGTCAAGCAAATCCAAGCCAAATGATCGAGCAGCAGTGAGGAAATGGGAAAAACAAGGCAGTGGAATACTTCTGCAATCTACAGAGGTTGAACGAACAAGATTGATGAATAGCCAAAGCGGTCATAGAAGTCCCGATTCGACGACCCAAAATAGCTGTGGAATACCCATTTGATCGACTGATTTTTCGCTTTCATAGAGAAAATGGACGGTTAGGATTAAAGAGCAGGGCCGAATCAATGACTGGGAGACGATCCGCAACACTCCTGATGAAGAGATTTTCCGCTTTGCAGCTTTCCTGGAGGTCATACTTTCCGACTTTCCGCACCCGCATTGCGGATTGCGGAAGTCGGAACGGTATTTTTTCAAGAGCATAAAGTTGGGTTTCCAATTTCCGCAACCCACATTGCGGAATGCCGATTGTAGAGGCATAATTTATTTGGGGGCGCAGATTTGTGTTTCTGATTTCCACAACCCGCATTGCGGAATGTGGATTGCGGAAGCATAATTTTTCGGGGGCGCAAATGCAGGTTTTTGATATCCGCAACCTGCATTGCAGAATGCAGATTGCGGAAGTGATATTTTCCAGAGGCATAAAAATTGTCTTTCCTCTTTCCGATATCCGCATTGCGGGAGGATAATTGTGGATCGGAGATGTTTTACAGGGCAAAATTCGGCCGCAAAAATGAAGAATTTCATAGGAAAATGGCGCGATTGGGAGCCGATTTGGAAGCCAAAGAGAAGCATAGCCTGGTTACATGTCCAAATCAACCTAAAATGAACCAATTCGAAGGACAAACATGTGGCTTTCGAGGCCCAAATGCACACTTACAGTGCATAGAGTTTCCCACCTACGTGTCTAACAAACTCAGAGGCAATTGGTTTGAGTAGTTCGGCTTGAACGACCTCATCCTTTCCAATTCCATACTTTTGTCAGTTAGAATTTGTTTGATGTTTTGTAAGACTATAAAGGAAGATTTTGAATTAAACCAAAGGGTTGGATATTTTCTAGATTCTAAGATATTAAAAGCTTTACGTATGTATCAAACTCAGTCTTTCAATTCATGAGAAGACCGGATTATGGAGCAAAGATTCATGTGATGAGTGTTTTGATGTCTGTTACTTCCTGTGCATGCATTCTTCATTTGTATTTCCATTGATTGTTTGCTTCTGCAGTATCTAGATCAAGACTACATGGTCTAAAATTCATATTTTATGCTTCAGATGCATATGACTAGGTATTCCACCCTTTCCTCTTGAATTTGCAGGTTAGAATTCATTTACCAATGCTCTAGCTTTGTGATGGAATTTTTTTCCCTTTTTGCCTTCATCTGCTGATATATTTGACTTGAAGAAACCTCATCTGCCTTGCCTCTGCCTCTTAAATTGTGGTCTAAAATCAGTCATTTGTGACTATACATCCATTGAAGTTTGACTTCATGCCCAATGGTGCTCTTGTCCTTAACCCCAACCAGCTAAAAAATCCCTATAAGCCATTATCTGAAGGTCTAGCCACCACTTTACCTATAACCAGCTTGTGCAAATGATATCCTAAGTGCTGAGTGAATTGTGAAAGAGAGAGCCCTCTCTGTGGTTGGAAAGGTTAGTTTCCATCCACCAAAGCTTGGATTGAAACAGTTACCTCATGATCCCTTCTGCTGCAACCTAGGGGAATATTGAGTGATAACATTCTGGTGACCATACTAGGGACTCAAAGGACTTCTTTCCCAGAACAAGAATTTCAAAACATCAAATCAGATCTCTGAGGGAAAACAAAGGATCATAAATTTCAAGGTTGTAACATTTACCGTTGCGACTCCAACTTTCAGATTGGATAATTTCTTGGAAGAATTCTGGCTTCCAGAAGGATACCTACCAGAAGTTTGTCAGATCCTGAACTAGAAAATTTTGTATCAGATCCTGAGAAGATCATAAAGAAAGAATATAAAGAACAAATAGGTATTTCCCCATTAACTAGGTCTTTTACTCTACCTAAAGAAGAGGCACAGGCCATAGAGATTGTCTCTTGGGATTTAAAAACTGAACAATCCTCATTTAAGTCTAAATCTGAATCAGATTTAAATAAAACCCTGTTTGACCAAAGAAAATTCCAGACACATTGTCCGAATGCTTTGTGGGAAAATTCACAAGCTAAAGAAGTAAACAATGATTTATTTCTTTTCACTAAAGCTGCTAGCCAAAATACCCAAGTCCTGATTACTCCTCCTATTATTCCAAGCCATAATTTTGTAATACCTACTGTTACTCCTTCTCCTAAGCAAAATCTAAGAGTAATGGCTTCCAGATTTTCTCCTTTAGGTCTCCCTGCTAATCTCCATGACTTACCTATGGGCTATGCCCAACGCCTCATGAGATTTGATGGGGAAGGAAATGGGGAAGGAAATGGTTCTGCACAACAACATGTATACCACTTTACTGATTTTATAGAAATAGAAGAGGTGGATGAAGGTGATGTCAAGATGAGGCTATTTTACCAAAGTCTAGAAGGAGAAGTGAATAAGTGGTTCAAATCCCTCCCAAATGGAGGAGTTGCTACCTATGAGACATTTGAACAAGCTTTCCTGGCCAGATGGAAGGATAAACAAAATCCTCTCCAAATTCTCACTCAGTATGAAAATACAAAGAAAACCAATGTTGAGACTCTCCAAAATTTTTCAACTAGATTCATGAGAATGTATAATTCTATCCCTGTGGACATCAAGCCTCCTGTGGGAGCATCCACGCTTCATTATGCTAATTGTTTTGACAATGAATTTTCTCTCACGTTGAGAGAAAGGAGATATGCCACTCTACCTGACATGTTAAAAGATGTTGTATAAGTAGAAGATAATTTGATGGCCTCGGGTAAAATGAAGCACAAAAATGAAGCTAAGAAAAAGAGATCTAATGAGGCAACCCAACCTTCCACATCCCAATCCATTGATACCAGATTTGAGCAGATGATGAGGACTATGGAAAGGATGGTGGATAGGATTTCCCTTGAAAATAGGCCTTCTTCCAGAGAAAACCTAGAGCCTCAAGCTCGAAATAAAAATTATAGGAGACCTCCTGCCCCACAGGGAAGACCAAGAGAGCCAAGGGATCCTAGAAATGTTGAGAATCAACCAATCATACCACCTTTTGCTGAGAACTTAATAGCAGGAGAGGAATAATATGGACACCCTGATGATCAAATCCACCTTTTTGATCATATCCAACCCTAGTTCTATTTAAATAAAGAGGAACATGACCAATCATCCCTGCAGTTAGATAGTATCCTAGAAGAATCATAATCTGATCAATACCAAAGAGGCTTCCAAAATGCAATCTATGAATTTCAGAGGAAACATAATTTGAGAGGTAGGAAGGTAACAATGGACCAAGGGAAGGCTATTGCTGAGACATCTTCTTCACAACCATAAAGAAAAGAAGCCTCCAAGAAGGGTGACCCAAAAAATGTAACCTCTGATAAGGCAGCTGAGAATGGGGCAAAAGCTCCTAAAAAGGGCCCAGAAGGGAGAGATGAAGGTAATGTAAAGACACTAGAAAAGATCCATTATGATTTCAGTTTAGAGAATGAAATATCTAAGATTAAAATTTCAATTCCTTTAAATGAGTTGGTCAAAAAATCTAAGTACAAAGATCAGATTTTGAAAGTAGTGAATGGAGAGGAAGGAAAGCAGCCTGATACTCTCAATTTGCATGATGACAAACCCACTCTTCTGTTTGGTCCACATGTTGAAATTGCTCCAGAGGATGATGTTCCTCCCTTCTATATCAGTCTAAACACACATGACCATATATTACACAATGCTATATTATATTTTGGAGCTTCACATAACCTCATGCCAAGATCAGTGGGGGAGAATCCGGGGTTAGAAATCACAATGCCCTATAAAGATCTATTATCCTTGATTCTAGAAGGGTCAAATGTTTAGGGATGATTAAAGACTGGTGGTCTCATTAACTCAAATACCTCAGAGGAATGTAATCATGGATGTGGTAATGGCTAATATTCCACCTAAATTTGGGATGCTATTATCTAGGTCGTGGGCATCAAAATTAAAATTAACTCTACAAATGGATATGTGTTGTGCTACCATCCCTATTTTTGGGGAAAACAAAAGACTATGCAGGGAGCATAGGTTGTCCGATGTAATGAGAAGTAAGAGTAATCTTGATAACCATCCCATTTTTGTTGTAGACACTAATATAGGCACCTCAGTTTTCTGTTATGATCTTGGTTCAGAAGAGAAAGGTGTGAAAAGTACTAATATTCCAGAAATGAATGATAAGTCTAGTAATGAGCAAGAGATACAATGCATTGACAGCTCAACAAACCTATAAGGCAGTGGTCAACAAATGGAGAAAGGCAGTGATGAAAAATCAGAATTAGAAATGGAAACTATCACCACAGTCCAAAAAGAATAATACTGGATTATGAGGTTTGATGGAGCTATGAATAAATAAGGAGCTGGGGCAGGAGTATGTATCATCCCTCTAGATGAAGGAAGTGAATGCACCATATTGCATACCTTCAAACTAATGTTTGACTGTTCCAATAATGGGACAGAATATGAAGACCTATTGTTGGGTCTGAATGCACTCACAGATCTAAGAGCTAAAAAGATCAATTTTTATGGAGATGCAAAGATAATAATCCAGTAGGTGAATGTCAATTATGAGACTAAACATCCCAGAATGAGGGATTACAGAAATGTTGTTTGGGATATGTTTGATAATTTCTTCAGAGAGCATGATATTTCTTTCATCCCTAGAGAGAAAAATACAATAGCAGACATTTTGGCCAGCTCTTCTAGCAGATTTCAACTCCCTGCTTATCCTACCAGAGCTTACATGATCAATATAAGGCATAGACCCTCTGTTCCAAACAATACCAAACATTGGCAAATATTTGAAGATGATCAGCAGATCAAGAGATTCCTAGACATGACTAAGGAATTTTCCAACACCCAGATTGATCAAGAGGATTGTTCATGTGATGAATGGGAACCTGATCCACCATATTTCCTGACCACTTTGGGAGATAAAGAGATCCTGCAAATGAAGAGCAATTATATACCCAAAGGATTGGTTCCATTGGAAATTTTTTTGATGAAATTGATGTGGCCAAAAATCACATGGTTTCTCCAAACAACAGTGAAGTGGAAGACTGTAACATTGGGAATGATGAAGGGCCCAAAATTGTCAAACTGTCAGTCTTTAAACCCAGGCACTAAATATGACTATGTGGATTTAATGAGAAATTTTTCTGATGTGTTTGCATGGTGCTATGAGGACTTGAAAGAATATGACACTGCTATCATCCAGCATACCATACCAGTCAAGGCAGGGGAGAAACCATTCAGGAAAAGACTGAGAAGAATGAATCCCATGCTGCTCCCACTGATAGAAAAAGAGGTGAAGAGGCTGTATGAAGCCAAAATCATAGTCGCCTTAAGGTTTTCAAAGTGGGTAGCTAACATAGTCGTAGTGAGAAAGAAAAATGGTGAAATCAGACTGTGTATTGACTTTATAAATCTAAACAAAGTGTCCCTAAAGGACAACTACCCCCTGCCCAAAATGGACCACATTTTACAGAAGGTTCTAGGGGCAGCAAGAATGTCCATGCTGGATGGATTTTCAAGGTACAATCAGATTAAGGTGCAGCCAGAAGACTAAGACAAGAAAGCCTTTACCACACCTTGGGGAACCTTCATGTATGCAAAAATGCCTTTTGGTCTGTTGAATGCAGGATCTACCTTCCAAAGAGATATGGACATAGTTGTTGCAGAAGAGAAAGACAAATTTGTAGTCATATACATGGATGGAGTCACTATGTATTCTAAGTATGATACAAAGCATTTGAAACATTTGCATCAGGTGTTTTCCAAGTGCAAAAAATTTGGAATCTCTTTGAACCCCGAAAAGTCAAACTTTTCCATGCAAGAAGGCAAGCTGCTAGGTCACATAATATCTAAATATGGGATCAAAATTGACCCAGACAGAGTTGACACAATACATAAAATTGAACTCCATAGGAGTAAAAAAGAGGTTCAATCCTTTCTAGGTATAGTGAATTTCTTAAGAAGGTTCATCCCAAATTTTGCAGAGATCATGAGATCAATCACAAACATGCTTCAGAAGGACACTCAGATCAGGTGGATTGCTGAATCCAAACAAGCATTTGGATACATAAAAAGGGCAATTGTTGAAGCACTTGTACTAATCAGACCCGATTTTGACAAAGAGTTTTTTTATGTTTTCTTTTTCCTCTGAGCATTCCATAGCTGGAGTGATTTTACAGAAAAATCAGGAAGGAGATGATCTCTTAGAGATGTTGAACTCAAATACACATCATGGAGAAGCAAGCATATGCCATGATTAAAACTTTGAAATATTTCATAGCTTATGTTCTACATTCCCATGTGATTGCTTATGTTCCTAATGCTGTTGTAAAGGATATATTGACACAACCTAATCTAGAAGGTAGAAGAGCTAAGTGGATAGTTTTTCTCTTAGAATATGACTTGGATATCAAACCTACAAATCTTATCAAAGGACAAGGACTGGCCAGGCTCATGGCTGAATCAAATTAGGATTCACTAAGTGTGAAATTGCTTTCACACATGCTGGAAGAAACTGCCTAAGACCCATTGTCACATGTATCAAACAAATTCTTGTCTTCTCCTTGGTATTATGATGTTATATATGTTTTGCAGAACTTACAAGCACCCCCTGAGATGGGTAAAATTCAAGCCAGGTCAAGCAAGATGAAGGATGCAAAGTTTTGCATATTGAATGGTTTCCTTTATTGGAAATACCCTGGAGGTGTTCTACTGAATTGCATAGTGGAAGATGAAGACAAAGTGACCTTGAAAGAATTCCACAAAGGTGTTTGTGGGGGGCATCATTATTGGAAGGCCACTATCAACAAAATTCTCAGGGCAGGGTTTTATTGGCCCACCATGTTCAAAGATGCATATAAGGAAATAGTTACTTACCATGAATGCCAAATCTTTGAATGGAAGAGGAAGCTCTTATATTTTCCTTTGAAACCAATCTCTGTAGAAGCCGCTTTCCAGTAGTGGGGGATTGAATTCATTGGTGAAATTCCCCCCCAACTCTTTTGGACAACACAGGTAGATATTGACTGCCACTGATTATTTCACTAAATGGATTGAGGCAACACCAACCAGGAAATCCATAGACACAGTCATCATCAAATTTCTAGAAGAGAATATCATGTCCAGGTTTGGTTTCCCTGTTAAAATAATCACTGACAATGCTCAAGCCTTCAAATCCAAGAAAATGGTCAAATTCTGTGACAAATTCCACATAAAATTTGGCCACTCTACTGCTTATTACCCCCAAGGAAATGGACTGGCTGAATCATCCAACAAAATTTTGGTTAGGATCATCAAGAAGCCGCTGCAAGAAAACAAAAGGGCTTGGCACACCAAGTTCAACTTAGCTCTGTGGGTTGATAGGATCACTTCCAAGAGGTCCATTGGAACTTCACCGTTTACATTGGTATATGGGATGGAGGTGATATTTCCTCATTCCCTCAAAGGGCCTGCAATGAGGCTGCTACAGGAACAAGGAGAGGAGCCAAACCCTGAGCTAAGGAGGACCAACTAGCTGGTTGAGATACATGAAGTCAGAGACAGAGTACATGCTGAAGCTATGCTGGCTCAAGAGAGGGTTAAGAGGACTTTTGATAGAAAGACCAAGGCTGATGATTTCCAAGTGGGAGATCTAGTGTTGAAATGGGATTCTAGAAGAGAGGACCCAGCCCTAAAGTTTGATAACCTCTGGAAGGGGCCCTATACAGTAATTTCCCGCCATGGAAACAACGCTTTCTTCTTGCAGGATAGGGATGATGAACCAGTTGGGAAGAGACCCGTCAATGGGAAGTTCTTGAAGCGCTATCCCCAGTAAAAAACAAGCTGGTCGACCCACCCGTACTGTACAAATGATTTTTTGTTGATTTTCAGTTAGCCATTTTTTAGTTTTGTTTGAATAAAGGAAAAAAGAGAAGGGCCACTAGTCTATTGTTCTTGCTACCTCATAGGGAGGATAACATCCTCGGTTGGAGCTGCTGTTAACACCCCTATCAATGTTCCTGCCAAAGAAGGAAAGGGAATCCCCCTACCGGAGCCCCAAGAATTCCCATTGACCTCTTACGCCAAAGGAAGAACCAGAAATCCCCAAAAATGGCTAAGTGTCAAGAAAATACAAGCCAAATGATCGAGCTGTAGTGAGAAAATGGGAAAAACAAGGCAGTGGAATGCTTCCACAATCTACAGAGGTTGAACGGGAGGGATTGATTAATAGCCAAAGCGGTCATAGAAGTCCCAATCTGACGGCCCAAAACAGCCGTGGAAGACCCATTTGATCGACTGATTTTTCGCTTTCAAAGAGAAAATGGACAGTAGGGATTGAAGAGCAGGGCCAGATCAACGGTTGGGAGGCGATCCGCAACACATACGATCAAGAGATTTTCCGCTTTTCCTCTTTCCCGCAAGTCCGACTTTCCGAATTTCAAGAGTATAAAGTTTGGTTTCCAATTTCCGCAACCTGCATTGCGAAATGCGGATTGCAGAGGCATAATTTCTACCAGGGCACACATTTGGGTTTCCAATTTCCGCAACCCGCATTGCAGAATGCAGATTGCGGAGGCATAATTTTCCGGGGGCGCAAATGCAGGTTTCCGATATCCGTAACCTGCATTGCGGAAGTGATATTTTCCAAAGGCATAAAAATTGGCTTTCCGCTTTTGAAATACACATTGTGGATTATGGATTGTGGGAGGATAATTACAGATCAAAGATGTTTTACAGGGAAAAATTCGACCGTGGAAATGAAGAATTTCACAGGAAAATGGCGCGATTGGGAGCCGATTTGGAATCCAAAGAGAAGCACATCCTGGTTACTTGTCCAAATAACCTAAAACGACCCAATCTGAAGTAGAAACAGGTGGTTTCCAAGGCCCAAATGCACACTGACAACGCATAGAGTTTCCCACCAGCGCATCTAACAGACTGAGAGGCAATTGGTTTGAGCAGTTCAGCTTGAATGACCTCATCCTTTCCAGTTCCAGACTGTTGTCAGTTAGTTAGATGTTGTTTGATGTTTTGTAAGCCTATAAAGGAAGATTTTGAATTAAACCAAAGGGTTGGATATTTTCCAGATTCTAAGAGATTAAAAGCTCTACGTATGTATCAAAATAGGTCTTTCAATTCATGAGAAGACTCGATTCTGGAGAAGCGATTCATGTGATGAGTGTTTTGATGTATGTTACTTCATGTGCATGTGTTCTTCATTTGTATTTCCATTGATTGTTTGCTTCTACAGTATCTAGATCAAGACTACATGATCTGAAATTCATATTCTGTGCTTCATATGCATATGACTAAGTATTCCACCCTTTCATCTTGAAGTTGCAGGTTAGAATTCATTTACCAATGCTCTAGCTCTGTGATGGAATTTGTTTCCCTTTCTGCCTTCATCTGTTGATATCTTTGACTTGAAGAAACCTCATCTACCTTGCCTCTGCCTCTTAAATTGTGGTCTAAAATCAGTCATTTGTGACCATAATTCCATTGAAGTTTGACTCCATGCCCAATGGTGCTCATTTCCTTAACCCCAACCAACTAAAAAATCCCTATAAGACATTATTTGAAGGTATAGCCACCACTTTAACTATAACCAGCTTGTGCAAATGATATCCTAAGTGTTGAGTGAATTGTGAAAGAGAGAGCCCTCTCTGTGGTTGGAAAGGCTAGTTTCCATCCACCAAAGCTTGGTTTCAAACAGTTACCTCATGATCCCTTTTGCTGCAACCCAAGAGAATATTGAGTGATAACACCCACCAACCTCACATATGCATTCAATGATTGGATTTAATAGTCGATAGAGGGTAATCGGCTCATTTAAGGCACATGGTATATTTTGGACAAGTTCTAAGGTTGACACATGGAAACATAGGATTTGGTTTCCCCATAGGCCCCCTTCCTCTTCCCCTCTGGTGGAATCATATCCTCTCTAGTGCTATTTACACAACCATCTTGGACCATTTTATTAATTTCCAATCCATACTAGCATATTTACATCATTTACATATTTTTGATTAAATACATTCCAAGTCAAAATTGGGGGTATTACAATAGGAACAAGGTTAGAAACCCAAGTATAAAATCTTAAAGGAACAATAATCTTTGCATCAAGTAGTTTTTTCAATTCCTTTTCAATAACATGTAATAAAATTGGGTTAACTTGTCTTAACTTCTGCCTAAATGGTTTAGCAGTAGGTTTCAGAGGTATTTTATGTTGGACTAAACTTGTACCAAAACTCTTCAAGTCCTCATATGACCATGCAAATATGTCCACAAATTCTTTGATTAAATCCACATACATCTTTTGTTGTTCATCTGACAAAGCCTTTGATATTTTTACCATTTTAGGATCAGACTTTGTAACAATATTACAATCTACAATGATTTTTTGTACAGGCTGAGCCAAAGGATTTTGCAATGTGTCACGATTACTAAATAATATTTCCAGGCGGACCAAACCTTTGGGAAATAAATTACCTTTGAGTTCGATAATGTCATGACCATCAATTGTATTAGATAAATATGCACTTTTCAATTCTTCAACTTCATCTTCTTGATCTATCAAGGATCCTGAAAATTCACCAATTGACTACAAAAACCTATTAATATCTAAATCATCCTCAAACACCTGCCAATTTTTTATGTTGTTTGGGACTGAAGGTCTGTGCTTGACTCCCACAACATATCTGAGATGAGGTTCGGTTGGCACCTTAAAACAGCTAGCAGCCAACACTAGAGAATCTGGATTTTCATTACAATCTCTAGGAACAAAAGAAATGTTAAAATCCAAGAAATAATTCTCAATTAGATCCCACACTTCATTTCAATAAACCTTGAGTTTCCTCTACTTAGTCTAATAAATATTCTTGACCTACTAAACTATTAATTATGAATCTCCAAATACTACCAATTCCTTTATATTCATGTGTTTTGCTTCCCTCAAACCCAAAACCAACACTTCATATTCATCTATATTGTTGGTAGCTTTGAATTCGAGTTTGTACATCAAAGTAATTATTTCATCAACGGGGGAAATCATAACAATACCTGATCCAGTGCCCTCTTTAAAAGATGCACTGTCAAAATACATTCTCCAAAGGCTATCTTTAATAACCGCATGTTGCTACTTTGTCATGTCCCAAATTTGGTATTGGGTCACAATGGCCTAATCACATTGGCCCTATTCATTAGAGTTTGTCAAATTGATGCTAAAGGTCAAATAATTGCCAAGGAGGAAAATTACTAGTTTCCTAGGTTTGGGGTGGAAGCTTTGGGATTTGGAATAATGGGGATAATAAATTATGTTTGAACATTAGAATGGCATAAATATTTAATAAAGGAGCTAAATAAATATATACAAGTGAAAATCAAAGTGGCATTTCATCATGAAGACACATGGAGGAAGTGGGACCCACATATGGCTAGATTTCCCCACTACATTTGGCATCATTCTCTCACCAATTCGAATTCAAGGTGAATGGTAACATACTTGGGGGATTCCAAAAGGTATTATTCATTGCATGACTCATCCAAGGTCGAAATATAGAGGAAGAGTAACTCCCATGGAAGAGGAAGAGGCAATTTGGAGCTAGTGAGACACTTGGGCTAGATTCCCTAGCTCTATGACAACAATGATGAAGATGCTATGACACCTATGACACAAATCAGACCTGAAGGCTGACATATGACATATATGACATGTCAGGGCTAAAAATAGACTCCAAGAGGGCGCTCAAGGGTGTTAGGGCAGCTAAGATGCTTCCACATGTGATTTGGTGGAAGTGGGAGACTAGGAATTGTTGTACAAGTGGCGTTCTTTGGAATCTCTTCCCAATTTGAGTTGGCATGAGTCTCTTGGAAGGAATTCGACCCATGGAGGACATTAGAAGTTTATAAATGACAATAACAAAGAATGAAACCAGCTTTTGATCATTTGTAGAATTTGCAATTGCATTTGTGAAGAGGGAGAGCTAGTGGATGACTAGTTTCTTTCCTTAACCAATTTCGAGGGTGAAAGATTCCCATCCAAGTTGGCAATTGGAAAGGCCATTCAGACCTTTCATTTGGAGATTTAATGGAGTCTTTATTTGCAGGTATAAGCTACAAGGAAGCTCATGGTTTCTTCTATTGCAACTCGCTCCTTCAACCATTTCCAGTTTTGATGGCATATTCTTGATCCTTGAGGGAGGGCGTTTTTGGTGAGCTATTGTACTCTTCGGGGGAGATTCTAATGCTCCATTTATTTTGTAATATGAAGTAAATACTCTGTTCTTCATTTCCAGAAAGTTTCAGGTCGAAATTCCAAGTAGAAATGTATAAATCTCATTTTTAATGGAAGAACAATGCCATTTCCCCACTACCTTGTTGTGAACCAATGTATTGATGATGATTTCGAATGAATGGATGATTCTATGATGAATTTGTGATTAATGGAATGCCATGGATGTATTTTACAAGTTCCATGTACTGTACTTGAGCATTTGAAGTATTTTTACTCGGTTTAATTGCATTGGGAGAAGAAATAGTGCCATTTCCCCAAGGGTCGAATTGGTGATTTTTGCAGTTGAATGGGAGAGGGTGAGAACAGTTGTAATAAACCATTAATGGTGCATATGAGACCTTAATAACATAATTAACACATTACATACCTCTGTTCATAAATTTGAGTGGGTTTGGAGGCATTTGGGAAGCCATTTTCAGTACTTACCTTAGGGGGATTTGAACCCCAAATTACTAGTAAAATTGCATACTTGGTCCAGAATCTTAAGAGAGTTTGCAGAGGTATTTTGGTGGCCATATGTTATCCCTGAACATCATATTCAATCCCTAATATCATTCATACACCTTCCTTGAAGATTTGGAGGCATTTGGAGTCAATTTGAGACCTAGAGACCAATACTAGTCAAAGGGAAATCACTAGTAAAGTTACCTACATTGACCAGAATTGAAAGAGTATTTGCAGAAGTGTTTTAAAGGTACAAAGGCATCCCTGAAACACATATTTATGTTCTAATATCATTCATATACCTTCTCAGAAGATTTGGGATCATTTGGGGCAAATTTGGGACCTAGAGATCGAAACTAGTCAAAGGTCGAACCAAGGAAAAAAGTGGAAAATTGCAATTTTAATAAAATTCCTAACAAGGGACATTACAGTGGTATCAGAGCATGGTCCTTGCACCTGTGTATTAGGTACATACATTCAAGAATAATTGGCAGCCATGTCTTACTATTATGATGAATCCTATGAGTACAATTCTTATGAGGAATATGCAGATGCTTATGAGCAATATGAAGCAGAATGTGAATGGTATGAGGAAGAGGTGCCATCATGCAACACTTCTTACAATTTCAAGAGAAATGAAGATTATTCTTATGAATTTAAATCTGATGAATATGAGTGTGTCACACCAACCAAGGATAATTCTATGAGTGAGTTCCAAAGATGGAGAGCAAAATATAAAACCTTGCCCCAACAATATCAAAAATATCAAGAATATCTTGCTTTTAGCAAAAATACACAAAATGCCATGTCTTTTGAGTACTATGCTGAACATGTTTTTGAAAATAGGCCCAAAAATGAAGATGTGGAGTTAGTGAAGAAAGGTTTATGCCCTTCTTGTAAAAACCCTTGGAGCGAGTATCATATATGTGTGCATGAAATGATGTCCTCCTTGAGGAGAGCTTTTGAGATTTATTCAAAAAGAGATTCCAAATATATTGATCCTAAGGAAAACAAGGGGCAAAATGCATCAGCTTGCTTTAATGAGCAAAAGGAAGAGACATCACAAGAGCATGAAGAAGATTCTAGTGAAAATATGGAAGATCATTTCGAGACACCTTCTAGCTTAGACATGAACCAAAGAGCATCTACTGATGGATGCTTAAACTATGAAGGAGTACCTACTGATGGGTGCTCACACCTCTATGTTGGTGACATAGAGATCACTTTTGAAAGTGTTTCTACAAGTACAAGTTTCATTAAGCATGATAATGAAGACCTTGTAGCGGTTGAAGAAGAACCAAGATCAACTTCCCCATCACCACTTGAGCTTCATGAAGTTGGTCCAAGAAAAATTGAAGAAGATGAGGAGGTTCATTTGCAAGAGCCTCATTTTATTGAAGGGTCCTTAAAGATGAATGAAAAGAAGATCCAAGAGTCCCTCAGCATTCTCCATGACACTCAAGCATTGGTGTCAAATTCTTGTTGGAGAGCTACTTCATTGGAGGAAACATCCTTCCTTGAAGATATGGAGAAGATTCAAAGAGCAATGTGCCACATCAAAGGTAATTTCATGTCTTTGCTTTTTGATAGAAACCATTTGTTTGAGCTTAATGAATTATTACATGATGCATACTTGAAGAATAATGAGGATATTCATAAGCTCACAATTCAAAATGAGCAACTTCTTGAAAAGTTGCAAGATACTTGTTTTTCCTCCTATGTTTCAGATTGTCAAATGGTAGATTGTTTGGAGGATTCTCATGACATGGTGGATCATGAGAAATGTGAAAATTTGAATGTTCTTGATGTGTTTGAAGATGAACTTGAAGAGATCCAAACACTTGATGTGGTGGAAGAGGAATTTGAATTGCCTCTTGATGAAGGTTGTGCAATTTTTAAAGAAGAGCATGATTCCTCTACATTGGAACCAAACTATGACAAAGAGTTCACACTTTTGAAGGAGCTGCATGATACTACCCATATGGATCCTCCCCATGATGAAACTTCTGTACTTTTTGATCATTTGGGTGATTTGGTTCATTCTCCTACATCCTACAATTCCATGTTTTGCAACATTAGTCTCAATGAAGTATGGGTGAAAGGGTTCTTTTTGATGGTGCCACATGAGGAGTATGGAACTCCTAGATTTACTTTTTATGATGATATGGTTGGAGCACATTCTTATTCACATTTGCAGCAGCATACTTTATTACTTTATGATGATGCACATCTACATGGATGCACCTATGATATGCATTTGAGTCACTTGAAGACTCATGGTTTTTCTTGCTCAACACTTGATTCATTTGATGTTGGACGAACTTCATCCAACACTTGGGAGAATAGATTTATGATTGGAGAACATTTTTGTTGGCAGCCACATACTTTGTTATATTTTTATGATTCTCACATTCATGGATGTATGGGTGAGACTTCTTTGAGTCATTTGAAGTCTCCTTGTTTTTTCTGCTCATTATTTGGTTCAGATTTTAGTGGAGATTCTTCATTCACTTCTTGGATGAAAGAATACATGGTTGAATATTTTGATGCATATCACGTCCTTTTGGAGCAGCATTATAGGACATGGGATCCTCACCTATGTCATTGGAGCAGATTTGATTGGTCACTTGAAGCTTGTATGCACTTGGAAAATGGTGGTCTACTTGCTTGGAGGTATAAGCACTTTCATGACTCTTTGATGAAGCATATCCTTGATGTACATTTTCATTATGTTGTTATGTACTTTGATGATATATATTTGGTACTCATGATGTTTGGAAGGATGCATACAAGAAAATGGGATCCAGGAATCCTCTTAACTAATGGTGTGGGTTGGAGAGCACTCTTAATTATTGGGGTGCAATACAAGCAATGGGACCCTGGAATAATTCTTATCTCATTGGTTTCATATTTTTTGGGGAAGCAAGCAGTATGGGAGATGGATTCCCCACTTAATAAAGTGATTTTAATTAGAGTAGTGCAGCAGCAAGCATGGTGGTTCCTCTCTAAAATCTTCATGGAAACTCAAAAGACTCAAGGTTGGGCAATTCAATGGCAACTTCAAAGAATTATACAGAAAGCAGGTTCTTCAACACCCACATTTAAAATTGCTTGAGGACAAGCAATATTGGGAAGGGAGGATTTGTCATGTCCCAAATTTGGTATTGGGTCACAATGGCCTAATCACATTGGCCCTATTCATTAGAGTTTGTCAAATTGATGCTAAAGGTCAAATAATTGCCAAGGAGGAAAATTACTAGTTTCCTAGGTTTGGGGTGGAAGCTTTGGGATTTGGAATAATGGGGATAATAAATTATGTTTGAACATTAGAATGGCATAAATATTTAATAAAGGAGCTAAATAAATATATACAAGTGAAAATCAAAGTGGCATTTCATCATGAAGACACATGGAGGAAGTGGGACCCACATATGGCTAGATTTCCCCACTACATTTGGCATCATTCTCTCACCAATTCGAATTCAAGGTGAATGGTAACATACTTGGGGGAGTCCAAAAGGTATTATTCATTGCATGACTCATCCAAGGTCGAAATATAGAGGAAGAGTAACTCCCATGGAAGAGGAAGAGGCAATTTGGAGCTAGTGAGACACTTGGGCTAGATTCCCTAGCTCTATGACAACAATGATGAAGATGCTATGACACCTATGACACAAATCAGACCTGAAGGCTGACATATGCCATATATGACATGTCATGGCTAAAAATAGACTCCAAGAGGGCGCTCAAGGGTGTTAGGGCAGCTAAGATGCTTCCACATGTGATTTGGTGGAAGTGGGAGACTAGGAATTGTTGTACAAGTGGCGTTCTTTGGAATCTCTTCCCAACTTGAGTTGGCATGAGTCTCTTGGAAGGAATTCGACCCATGGAGGACATTAGAAGTTTATAAATGTCAATAACAAAGAATGAAACCAGCTTTTGATCATTTGTAGAATTTGCAATTGCATTTGTAAAGAGGGAGAGCTAGTGGATGACTAGTTTCTTGCCTTAACCAATTTCGAGGGTGAAAGATTCCCATCCAAGTTGGCAATTGGAAAGGCCATTCAGACCTTTCATTTGGAGCTTTAATGGAGTCTTTATTTGCAGGTATAAGCTACAGGGCAGCTCATGGTTTCTTCTATTGCAGCTCGCTCCTTCAACCATTTCCAGTTTTGATGGCATATTCTTGATCCTTGAGGGAGGGCGTTTTTGGTGAGCTATTGTACTCTTTGGGGGAGATTATAATGCCCCATTTATTTTGTAATATGAAGTAAATACTCTGTTCTTCATTTCCAGAAAGTTTCAGGTCGAAATTCCAAGTAGAAATGTATAAATCTCATTTTTAATGGAAGAACAATGCCATTTCCCCACTACCTTGTTGTGAACCAATGTATTGATGATGATTTCGAATGAATGGATGATTCTATGATGCATTTGTGATTAATGGACTGCAATGGATGTATTTTACAAGTTCCATGTACTGTACTTGAGCATTTGAAGTATTTTTACTCGGTTTAATTGCATTGGGAGAAGAAATAGTGCCATTTCCCCAAGGGTCAAATTGGTGATTTTTGCAGTTGAATGGGAGAGGGTGAGAACAGTTGTAATAAACCATTAATGGTGCATATGAGACCTTAATAACATAATTAACACATTACATACCTCTGTTCATAAATTTGAGTGGGTTTGGAGGCATTTGGGAAGCCATTTTCAGTACTTACCTTAGGGGGATTTGAACCCCAAATTACTAGTAAAATTGCATACTTGGTCCAGAATCTTAAGAGAGTTTGCAGAGGTATTTTGGTGGCCATATGTTATCCCTGAACATCATATTCAATCCCTAATATCATTCATACACCTTCCTTGAAGATTTGGAGGCATTTGGAGTCAATTTGAGACCTAGAGACCAATACTAGTCAAAGGGAAATCACTAGTAAAGTTACCTACATTGACCAGAATTGAAAGAGTATTTGCAGAAGTGTTTTAAAGGTACAAAGGCATCCCTGAAACACATATTTATGTTCTAATATCATTCATATACCTTCTCAGAAGATTTGGGATCATTTGGGGCAAATTTGGGACCTAGAGATCGAAACTAGTCAAAGGTCGAACCAAGGAAAAAAGTGGAAAATTGCAATTTTAAAAAAATTCCTAACAAGGGACATTACATACTTCTGAACTTCCTTATCCACTGGTACTAAACCTGTAATCTGATCATTAAAATGCATGAGTCCAAATTTTATTGCATAGTGTAAATAGGGTGGTTGGCTAGATTTGAATGATCACTTACAATATAAGCTAACTGAACCTCCCTATATAAGTTCCTTTGTTCACCTCCGAATACAAGAATTGTTTCATAAGAATAATCCATGTGTAAAGTTCCTCGAAAATTTGTAGTACAAGACCTTGACAGTAACATACCATAATTTGGAGGAATATCTACTACAACCACATCCATAAGAATGATTTTCATGGGTAGCTGGGATTGGATGACTACCAAATCCTTAATGAATCCTAGACATTTTACATCTCTTGAATCAAAAGCATACAAATCATGGAAAGGTTTATTTATATTGAGACCTAGGGCTTCCATAACTACTTTTGGCATTAAATTGTGTGAAGCACCAGAGTCTAGGAGGCAATTGTGAAGCATTTTGTCATGGAAAAATAGAGTAATATAAAAAGGGGAGGAAAATAAACTTTTCCATCCATTTGGGGTCCAAATACAATGGTAGGATTCTCAGCCTGTAGGTTGACAATATCGGAAGAAGGAAGATTAGTAGGAGGCTGCAAAATCTTCAAAATTTACTCTATAAAAGGCTGATTTTTAACAAGTTCAGTTAGAGGGATAGGTATTTTGATTTTATTAATTTCTTGTTCAAAAATGAAGAAGGAAGAAGCTTATCTATCTCCTTTACCTGTAAATTCTTTCCTTTATTCCCCAACAATTCTTTTTTTATTGCTTAGTCAATGCTTGCATATCTGGAATCATCACCTTCTTTTGATAAGTCTAAGAATTTGGTTGTAATACCCCCAGTTTTGACTTGGAATGTATCTAACCAAAATTATGTAAATGATGTAAATATACTTGTGCAGATTCCTGGTGCGGAGCTCAAGGCTAAGGATCGACTAGTGAATGTCTGGGCATGTATGATGTATATATTTTTATTTGGACTGTTTGGTTGGCTTGTCATGCTGATTTAAAAAATATGTAAATATTATGTGCATAAATAATAAAATGGTCCAAGAATGGTTGTGTAAAGAGCATCAAAGGGGCTATGATTCCACCAAAGGGGAAGAGTGTTGGCCCGGTTTTGCAACCAGGCTTAGTGCTATGGACACCTGCTAACTAGTAGCAGCAGTTTCAAATAGAAATAAACAACTAATTAAACTAAACAAAACTAATCATGGATCTATGCAAGAATATAAGCAAATGATATAAACATTTAAAAAACAAGAACAAGAAAATATTAAAGAATGAATTTGTATTGAAAAATGGGGGGCAAGCAAGTGCTTGCGATAATACCTTCAATGGTGAAGGTTGATGTTGAGCAACTCCCAAGATGAGTAGCTCCAAGCTCCAAGAGGTCTCCTTCTCCAAGGTTGCTTACAATGGCTAAAATGCTCAAGGGAGATTTCGGCAGCATGAGGATGAGATAATGGATGGATGGTTATGAAATGAGGAGCCCCTACCACCTTTTTATAGGTTTTGGTGGTGGGGAATACCATTTGTGGTTTTGTGGAAACCAAATGGTATTGACCAACATGGTTTAGGTACTTTTCCCTCCTTTTTTCATTTTTTGAATAAAATTAATATTTTTATTCCCTTTTTAATATTTTGGGAATTTGGACCATTTTTGAGGGTTTTTATGCTTTTTTAGGAAAAATAATCTTTTTGAGTGGGAAAAAGGGGTGTACCAAGGTCTTTTGGTGACCTTTTGTTGGTTTCAGAGGCTCAGATGGTGGAAAAGTGGACAAATGGGTCATGTGAATAAGGGAATGAGCTAGTGAGCACTTTTTGGGTGTTAACAGATTGCCCCCTAATGTGTGAGGGCAGGAGCTCATCGTATGGCCGATAGACATCATAGTTCTTTTGTCTTTTTCTGGGGTTTTAGGGGAGAGAAGAGACCGGTTGGAGACTGGAGCCACGGCCCTTGGAAGCTGCAAAAACAAAAAATATTACATGGCCTCAATATGAATGAGGTATAATCTCTGATAATGGACGAGGCGGGCATTCCCATGCTCGTATCAAGACATATACATAACAATTAGTCCCAAGAAGGGGGATCTAATACATAAAGAATCTACTGGTACATCATAATGGTCCAGGGGGGACATTATTTTGGGATATACTCCTGATCATAACTGATCTCAATAAATGAGACACTAGAATAACTGATGAACTGCTGAAACTGAAGGTGTCCAACATCTGTAGGGACTCAAAGACTATGAGTCATATCTGAGAATTAATGTAACTGTATACTCAAGGGAGTATGAAACTAGGGTACATCTGAATACTGTCGCCATGCGTAACCCGGATATCTATAGAAAGAGTGTAACTAGTTTTATCCATAAGAAGATTCTCAAATGTGGAGGAGTCAGGAGGTATCCGGGGTCTTCGACTAATAACTGAAAGGATCAATGTCCTGTGCGAATCTCAACGATGCGATCAAGGTGTTGAAGTCGAGCATGTGAGAGACAACCATTTGGAAAGGCACTGAGGATTCCTCTCGAAATGATTCGTAGGCACTCATCACAAATGGTAATGATTCCAAGACACAGGGTCCTCTAGGTCTATCCTCTGGAATAAATGTGGTTGTCATCGACAGAGGGAGACCAGCAACTAACAAGGCAATGATTTTTCCTTGATAGGAGCACGAGGTGTAGAATTGAAGTGTTGTAGTACTGATGGTAGGACTGACATACTTGTGGGGATGGGAAATAAGTGGGTCATAAAGTGGGTAGACTCAAACTTCCTTTGTTCAGAGCATGGAGGCATGGTTGACTTGGCAGCGTAGGGAACTGACTTGTAGGTGTGGGGATCATTGCTTTTTTAGGGACTGAAGGGTATGTACTGACTCTGGGGGGGGGGAAGCTGATGGTAGCTGTCGAGGGAGTTTTAGGGTGACATACTGCAGAATACTCTGAACAAAGGCGACCAAAATGGGGAAGCTGCCATATGAGTAGATGTGATCTGTCGTGGCGCCAAGAGGCACCATTGATTCCTTCTTCGTAGTTTTAATGAGCTCCAAGAAGGGATAAAAGTGTGCTATGAAATGGTACGTTCCTGTGGATTTTGTGAGCCTAGGACGGCTTGTGCTCATGGTTGCTTTCATGTTTAGAGAGTCTGAAAGCGGTAAGTGGACTCTATTGGTGTTCTTTTTTGTACTTTAGTCTCCAAGGCCCGAAAAAGCATAAAATGATGCAAATGGAGAACTCTTCTAGCCGATGTGACTAGAGTATTCCTTTTTCGTAATTAGTCTACAAGGTCTGGAAAAGGGGTAAACTTATACCAGGTAGACGCCCTTTCAGATACGTTTAACGAGCATGAAAGGAAGCAAGGTTGCTCAGCAATCTTTTCATTGTTTTAGGAGTCAGAAAAGAGCTTAACAGAAACTCCCTAAGTGCCTTTTTCGTAAAAGGGGTTGCTCGGCCCGAAAAAGGGATAAAATTATACCGAACAAAAAGGGATTTGATGAGGGCGAGAATAGGTCTCAAGCATCATCATCAGTGCGGAAAACTAGATCCGGTGACATAAATATTGTCAAAAAGGGGCAACGGCCAATGTGGCACGCAAACCGAGGCGACGAGGGTTCATGGGAAAAATGTCCGAAAACTATGGAGGTGAGAGAGAGAAATGATCTCAAGCATCATCACGAGCGTGAAAAACTGAATCCGACGATATAAAGATTCGCTAAAAACGGATGACGACCGATGTGGCACGCAAACCGAGGCGACGAGGGGGGCATGGGAAAAATGCCCAAAAAATCTAGGCATGAGAGCGAGAAATGATCTCAAGCATCATCACGAGTGCGGAAATATGAATCCGGCAGTGCAAATGGTGCGAAAAACGGAGGTCATAAGGACTCCGGAATGGTCAAAGCAAATAACTAGGTTAAAAAACTGCTACAAATAAAGGTGAGCCCACCAACTGCAGTGGTGGGGAGAAATGAAGACCCGCGGGGGGAAATACTATCTGCATAAAATCAACTCAAATATACAAGTGACACGTGACCTCAAAAATGGTTGAGATCACGAATATGAAAAAGTGAGCAGGGTTAATGACCTGCCCCCATGCTATGTGCATGGGGTTTGTGATTGTGGATCACATATGTGTTGGTTTGAACGATGGGCTCATTGAGGTGTTGAGATAGAGATGATGGGGAAGGTTCAAAATGATTGATCATGCCCCCTATCCCGGGGTCGAGGTAATTTATTATGCCCCCTAACTCAGAGGTGTCAATGTGGTGCAGATGTTGTGATGATGGGGGATTCCCTTTGTGGGGTGGATGCCCCCAGTATCTCCGACGAGGATCACGATGATGATGAGTAGGCAAGGTTTTGGGCTTGCCCCCATGTTGTGGACATGTGGTTTCCTGGTCGATTTGAAAGGGGTGAACCTATGTGTCAAAGGGATCAATGGAAGGGGCCGACCGGACAGAGGGGTATCCAGTGGAGATCGTATAAATGGCGGGGTCAAGGCCATGAATTTCGGTATCTGACCAAGTAAAGACATCAGTGAATTCTTGGAATAGTTGTTGGTATTCTCCGATCTCATGCTCACTGTGGGAGGTTCCTAATGTGATGGTATGAAGGGCACCAAGTGGGTCAGAGATGTCAGTGTGGATGACGGGAGAAATATCGGCCATGGGATCCGTTAACCAGTCGATTTTAGTAGGAAGGAAATCCTTGGACTCAAACACGGATTTGGTAGCGGTGGTGGATGAAGTCTCTTCCGGGAGGAAGTATGGACGATGGTGCATGTCTTCCCCGGGATAATCAAAGGTAGTAGGAGTCTCGAGAACCTCTTCATCATTGCAAGAGCTTTGAGTGGTCAAATCGAGTGATGAGGTAGTGGTAGTCGAAGAGATCATGTAGATGGTGTTAATCTCTCCGGATGAGGATGATGCGGGAGGGTAGATCTCCTCGATAGTAGGGGGTGCCGTCTCTAGGTCCAAATTGTTCATCTCGTAGAGAGCTGCTCTGTAGTCTGGGATGTCAGGACAGTTGTGGGAGTAGTGGCCGTAAATATCGCATATCGCACATGGGTGGTTGGTATGCAGTGATTTATCACGAGGCATAGGGTTTGGATCTAGTTTGACCACCGGGATGTTGGGGTCGTCGTCGAACATTTGCATGTGTTCCTGCAATGCAGGTAACTATGGACACTGATGGGTTGGATGGCCTAACTCATCACACAGCGAGCATTTTGGAGGAGCAAGGAATACGGGGGGAGGTTTAACTGCCTTGGGTGGGGGTACCGCAGTGTATGGTTGTGGGCCTCTGCCCCCAGTGGGCCTGATGAGTGGAGGGGGATTTGTTGATGACGAAAGAGTATTGATACCGGGAGGTGGTTGGGTAGAAGTAACAATGGGTTGCACCGATTGCAGGATGACATTTGGTGTCGGCGGTGGAACGGGAGGTTAAATATACCACACGGGTAATCCCAAGGTTAACCCGGGTAGACTAAGGGTAGCCATAACCGGGGCGCTTACTACACCCGAAGGAGGAAATAGAAAGGGGATTGTGTGGATGGGTGTAACCCCAATGTGACTAGGGACCAATGGTGGTTTGGGTAACAAGGAGGGTTGATTACCGGGTGGTTGTGTATTCTGTGAAAGAGTACAGAGGTTCGCGACGTGGGTCTCAGGTGATGGTGGTGGAATGGCCTGGAAAGTAGAGGTCATCGGCGCCTCGGAGTAAAGTCCGGGTCCTACTGAGGAAATGAATGAGGTAGTTGCACCACAAACAGGTTGTTCAACCATGGGGAGAACATTTTCAGGTGTGGCGGGGGCCTTGGGGTCGTAATAGGTGAGCTGGTCGACCTTGACCACGCGTCCTTCATGGGGGAACTGCATGGTGCGAAATACGGATGAGGCAACAGCCCGCATGGCATACATGTAGCTGCGACCAAGTAAAAGGTTATAGTCTAGTTGGGCATTGATGACCTCAATGTCAATGAGAACGGTTTTACCCGCCAGCTGGACGGGGACATTGGCTAAAAGACCTTGGGGTTGTGCCGAACGACCGTCAAAGGCTCGCAACGCAGTGGTGGACTGCTGGAGAGTAGGGGATCCCAACTTCTGCCAAACGAATGTGGACATGACGCATGTAGAGGCCCCTTCATCAATAATGCACCGATGGATAACAAGATTCCGAACAGAAACGAAAACTTGGAATGCTAAAGAGGAAGGCAGGCGTGGTTCAGACTGGTCTGAATCGAATGCGATCAGCTGTGAATCATTGGGGTCAATGGCGCCAATGGCAGAGAGCAAAGTTTTGCGCTGCGAAGGACAGTTTTTCAAAACCTCTAAAGCAGACATGGCTGCAGGAGACTGGGCTAAGTCGTCTACGATGTTGTAATTCGACGTAGCGCGAGCATTGGGATTACTGTTGATATGACGAAGTGGGAAGTGAGGTGCTTTGGAAGCACCATCAAGTGGAGCCGGAGGTATACGTAACGTTTGATCTGTGGGATTAACGTTAGTGTTCTTGTTGGCGGGGGGGGGCTTCAGACGTGGAGCCATATTGGCTCCTTCGGGTTTGGAGGTTGGCATCGGCAGTCGACATCATCAACAAATGGTGAGTACCTAAATCGAACATGGGTTATCAGGGGCTGCATAAGTGATCTGCTGTGGTGGCACATTGCCCTGAGAGGGGGCTAACAACTGAGTGTTCACTACACCCTGGTTTGGAAAGGGGTTTTGCAGCACCAAGGGTTGATGTTGAGGTGGTGGAGGGTTGGGTGGCGGCTGAGGAGCCGCTTGCCCTTGACGATGTGCATCGTCGGTCCAGAGTTGTCGAGCTCGCTCCAAATGTGGGAAAGAATGTGTGTAATGACCATAGACCCCGTAGATGGAACAAGGGTGGTTTGTTCTGAGTTTGTTATTTCTAGGCTGCTTAGGATTCTGATCCGGATTGCGGTTGGGAGGAGCAGCATTGTTATTCTGCGGAGGATTGGGAGGTGGAGGACCTTGCTGATGTTGTTGGTTATTACCACGGTTGTGACCTCTACCACGGTTTTGTTGCGCACCTTGGTTGCGCTAGTTGTTTTGGTTCTGGGGCTGGTTGTGCTGTGTATACACTTGCCCTTGAGCAGTGGGAGGATTTTGGTTCGCCGCAGGTGCGGGAGTAGGTTGTGGTGGATAATAAGCCTGTGGGGCTGGAGGTGGTCTAGTTGCCTGCTGGGGTTGTTGGTAACCCTGATCTATTGGAGGTGTTGGGTTAGCTGCTGCAGCATGCTGTGGATAGTACACTGGTTGAGGTGCAGCTGGGGGGCGTATGCAGGTGGTGCATGACCAAAACACTGAGGTGGACATGAAGGTCCATGGGTATGATGGTGATGTGCCATGGGAGCATATGAACTGGTTGCTACAGACTGAGATGTAGCCCGCGAAAGGTCGGGACCATGGCTAGGATGTGTAATGGAAAAGGGTTGGGGATGCGAGGCCATACGACCAATGATGCCATCAGCGGCATGTGATGCCCCCGACGCATCATGTTGGGATGACTCGCCCCGAGAGGCGTCTGGAATAATGGTATACAGATAACCCGATTGGGCGTAAATGAGATCAAACTGTTGGGCTTTGAGGATGGCCTCTTCTTCAGACTGGGGTCTTTCCGATGCCACATCCTTCGCAATGAGAGGGAGAAGGGATTTTAGAAACCAATCTAGGAAGATACGGTCGTCTAATTTGATTTTGCAGAGGCTTCGACGTCGACGCCACTCATGAATGTGGTCAGTGATGTGGGTGGCCGTGTTCTGTCTGCAAGACAGTAGGATCTCGACGCCCGCATCATAGCGGACAGGTAACTGAAATAACTGCAGGAAGGTCGAGGCAAGGGATGTAAAGGTGGCATGCGTCCCATGGGGCTGCTCGATATACCACTTGGATGAAGAGCCAGTGAAGGTGCGCTGTAATAGACGGAGGCGAACAGAGTCGTCCACTATGAAGTTGGAGGAACACCATAGATGGAAGGACATGATATGGTTCTGGGGGTCCTCACCTGCCTTGCCCTCAAACTTAGGGATGTCAGAGGGGAGTTTGGTGGGCATGTGAGGCCACGCAGGATCGTATCTGATAGGGTCATTGGTGAGCCTGGCTAAGTCTGGCAAGTTCAGACTCGCCATATACGGTAAGCTAGCAGATGTAGTGACTGGGACTGGGACATGCCTATTCATGGTGGTATGATGTAGGGGTCCAGTAGAGCCTAAAGGTATGGTGGGTATCGAAGGTATATGTCCTCCAATAGGTGTGGTCTGATAGGGGCCAGCGCTTCCAAGTGCAACATGGGTTACACTTGGGTTAGGAATAGTAGTGGCGATTCCTGGAATCTGGGTTGTGGGAATCAGAGGGGGTGTGACCCCTATGTTGGGCATACCCATAACAGGTGGTGGACCTGTGTTGGGGATTCCTATAACAGGAGGTGGCCCTGTGTTGGGCATTCCTAAATGTGGAGTGTCCGCCATATTAGGCATACCTAGGGGGGTAGGTGTTGCCATGGATGGCACTGCAGTAGAAGGGTCTGTAGACGTCTCTCCTATGGTGCTGGTAAATAGCGAATCAAATGGTGTTCCAGACATAATGTTGGTTGGGAAAAACTCAGTGGGGTTTTCGGATTCTGCCTCAGAATCAGAAGTGAAGTGAGGCGTGTCAGAATCAGATGACTGTCTAGTTGACCGACGATGTGTCGAGTCAAGGGATAAGGCTCGGCGTCTGTGACGTGGCGATCCAAGTAGACTGAACTCTGGGATTTCACCTTGTAGACGACGAGAACGTCTAAAATTCTCAATGGTGAGAAAATAAGTTTTTGTGAAAAAATCTGTATGTGTAAAATGGTAATGTATAAAACACTCAAAACCCTAATGTAACCAAGGGTGCAATAAGGGGAATGAAAAAGAAGGCTCTCAGGCCAAAAAATCAACCTCAAAAAAGGCACTTATTCTAGCAGCTGTGCTACAATAAGTGGAGGGATGCAACAAATGGTCAGAGTACCAACATGCAAACAGCTTCTAGAAAAAATAGGTGTAACTAGACCAAAGGTGGGTTGAATCATGCAAACACCTAACTAAAAGTATTGTGAATCAACAAACTATATTCTCTGCAAGGTGATGAAATCCAAGTCAGACAATATGGAGTGTTAAGTCCACGTCTAGATATCCCCCTACCGGGAGGGACACTGGGTAATCAATCCTAAAGAATGGCTACTGGGATACTCCGTTCATGACGCGTCGAGAAAAGGTAAATCTACCATTTGGTCCTTGATCGCAATATCCCAATACAGGGATATCCCGAGAACTGCGAATGGTAGCCCTTTGGTTACTGAATGGATTTCGGTATTCCACTCAGGCTTCCGGAACCATCCTCGCGACTTCAACCCTCCTAGGGGAGAGGCCTTCCCACAAACCGGTTGCGACCGCGCCAATAAATACTAAGAGGTTTTAGCTCCCTAAAGGACAACAACTATGTCTCAGATGTAATAACTGAGGGGTGTTATTGGAACACCTATCCCCCCAATACTACCTAGCTACAAAGTTCTTTTAGTGTTCCCCAAGTGGGGTTAAAAGTGGGTTGAAATTAGGGTAAGTTTTATGGCTCAGTTTAAAATTAGTGTTTGATTGGGTGCACGTGTGATATTTTAAACTGAAAATGAAAAAGTAAATGCTAAGTACTCAAAAAACAAAGGATCTTTTAAACAAAGCAAATATTATGATGTTTTCAATAAATGGAAATTAAATGATTTTCAAGGACTATTCAAAAAACAAAGGATCTTTCGAACAGGAAAGCAAATAATAAACTTCTTGAAGAAATAAATGGATTTCTTTTTCAAAAATTGCTATGGGCAAAATATGAAGGAAGTAAACAATAATTTTTATTTTTTTTTAATCTAGATAAAATGCAAACAAATCCTTCTTTCAATTTCTGAAAATTTTTAAAAAGACTTATTCAAATGTGCATTCTAAATAGTAAAATTTTCCTATGGCTGTAAACAATGCTGGAATTTTAATACTGGAAAATATGGGCCAAAATGGGTGAACTGAAGTGATACATAAAACTAAAATAAAAGATTAGATAAATTTTTATGAAAAATTTCTTAAATCTAATAGCATATTTGGATTCCTTGATCGAAAACACCCAATTTGAAAAAAAAAATCATTTCAAACAGAGTTCGGGAGAGGGAGATATGGTCGTTTGAAAATTGAGCCGCGCGGCCAAAAAATCACATCGCGGGTTTCGGGCTAAAAGTTGCGATGGACCGCGCGGGTTTCGGGCTAAAAGTCGCGATGGACCACATGGGTTTCAGGCTAAAAGTCACGATGGACCGCGCGGGTTTCAGGCTAAAAGTCGCGATGGACCGCGCGGGTTTCTGGCGCACAGTCGCGATGAGCCGCGCGGAAAATGACCGCGAAGCCGCGCTGTGCAGCGCGGAAATAGGTCGCGAAGCCGCGGGGAACCGCGCGGAAAAAGGCCGAAAAGCCGCGATGATCCGTGCGACTGTTAGGCTAAAAACCGCGAGGCGAAAGCCGTGCACGGGAGCCGAAAAACGAACCCGAAAATTGAGAATTCCGTGCTGTTAATGGCAATAGATGGGGCCAAAACTTAGAGCAGCAATGGATCTGCTGTCTAAGATGGCAGATCTATGGATCTAAAGGTTAAAAATAATAAAAAACTAAGATTAAAAGCAAAACTAGAGATCTATTGTTCAAACCAAGCGGAGTCGCCAAAAACTGTTGGCCCGGTTTTGCAACCAGGCTTAGTGCTATGGACACCTGCTAACTAGTAGCAGCAGTTTCAAATAGAAATAAACAACTAATTAAACTAAACAAAACTAATCATGGATCTATGCAAGAATATAAGCAAATGATATAAACATTTAAAAAACAAGAACAAGAAAATATTAAAGAATGAATTTGTATTGAAAAATGGGGGGCAAGCAAGTGCTTGCGATAATACCTTCAATGGTGAAGGTTGTTGTTGAGCAACTCCCAAGATGAGTAGCTCTAAGCTCCAAGAGGTCTCCTTCTCCAAGGTTGCTTACAATGGCTAAAATGCTCAAGGGAGATTTCGGCAGCATGAGGATGAGATAATGGATGGATGTTTATGAAATGAGGAGCCCCTACCACCTTTTTATAGGTTTTGGTGGTGGGGAATACCATTTGTGGTTTTGTGGAAACCAAATGGTATTGACCAACATGGTTTAGGTACTTTTCCCTCCTTTTTTCCTTTTTTGAATAAAATTAATATTTTTATTCCCTTTTTAATATTTTGGGAATTTGGACCCTTTTTGAGGGTTTTTTATGCTTTTTTAGGAAAAATAATCTTTTTGAGTGGGAAAAAGGGGTGTACCAAGGTCTTTTGGTGACCTTTTGTTGGTTTCAGAGGCTCAAATGGTGGAAAAGTGGACAAATGGGTCATGTGAATAAGGGAATGAGCTAGTGAGCACTTTTTGGGTGTTAACAAAGAGGAAAGGGGGTCCATGGGAGACCAAATCTTTGCTTCCAAGTGTCAACCTTAGAACTCACCCAAATTATGGCATGTGCTTTGAATAAGCCAATTATCTCATTTTTTTGACTATTTTCCAATTATTGAATGCATGTGTGAGGTTGGTAGGAAAAGTCACCTCATGCAGTTATTGAAGGATGGGGATGAATGCACTTTTGTGAAACTGTTGTCATGACAGAAGTCAGTCTGCAGCTGCCAAGAGTCCTTTCTTCTATTTTCAGACGTTATGTCAATTGTATTTTCACCATTTTCTCATACCCCTTGGACTCAACCCTCATTCTCTCATTATTACATGCAAATCTACACTAGGTAGAGCTCTCCATTGTTGTCCATGAACATACTAGATTGTTTCTAACCTAGAAATTCGAATTTGGAGACAGTGCTACAGATTTGGAAGGGAAAATTGATGGTTGTAGGTGAGTAGAGAGGTTGGGAAAGCTAGGAACCCTTACCCATTGAGTTCTACAACTCATAAGTGCTTGAGAAGCCAAGAAGTGAAGATACAGGTGGTTCTATAGCATCACATATCAGATTGGACTTCTTCTATGCACACACTATAAATACTAGACAAGATGGATCTCCCAAGAGAACCGTAGATCAGTGAAAGGGATGCTTGAGCCAAGAAGGTGTTGTGTGGGGTAGGTATTGTGGAATCCAAGGTTGTTGTATCTAAGTGAGACCCCTGTAGAGCTCTATATGAGCATTTGGATAAGCATAGAGAGTACAATGGGTTGTGGGCTGAGAGAGAGAATCATGTAGGTGTTTCCTTTACCTCGATGGCCTCATAGCCCAGCTTGCGGTTGGTCTCTCAGCAGAAATAGTATATGTTGGACATAGTGCATATGGTTGGGTGGAAAATCGCTCTTACACATCCAGTTGCTTGGATCTGCGTTGGATAAAGATAAGTATTCTCATGCATTTGAATCTAAAATGTTTTTATTTAATGCCTGTAATGATTATGTTTGTATTTGCATTCTAGATGTGTGTGGATAGAGTTTAATTCCGTTGTGTATGTTTATTTACATTTATATACACATTGTATACGTTGAAATTCGTATTATGGCTTTGGGGCAAAATTTGAGAGCCCAAATTTAGTTATTATCCCCTATCGATGGTCGAATTGGGTGTAGGGGACGTTACATTGGTTTTTGTCTTGATCTAAGGTCATATTTCTTTGACTGATTAGCTTGAAAAAAATTGTAGGAACTTTTATGTACCTGATCTATCATATGAGATTGTTCATATTCATCCCGAGTAAGGAAACTGACATATTGATCTTCTTCAAGAAGATGAACTTCTGGGTCTAATTCTTCATTCTCTACATCACCTGATTCATTGATTTCATCATCTACCAAATTTTGCAGTGGAGGATGAATTTTTTTATTATCATTTTCTCTTCTTTCTCTTTGGAATAACTGTGGATTAAAAGGCCGAGGAAACGGATTTGGGTTTCTATTAGGAATTTCTTGTGCAGGCATGTTTTGAGTTCTATTATCAACCTCCAATTTGGTTAAATTTGAAGTTAAATCCTTAATTATTTTTTCCATTTCATCAATCTTATGATCCCGAGACTTTGAGCCATAAGTTGAAGGTCCTAATTATTTCTTTTGTTTCTTTTTATCAATTTCTTGATATTGAGGTTTATTCCTAATTCTGTCAGCTGCCATAAGATTTGATTCTACTTCCAAAGAAAATTCTTGCATATTGGAAAGAGTTACAACCCTTCTTTCTCTCAGTAATAGATAAAATTTTGCATCAAATGCATTGGAAAAAGTGAGTTTGGCTTATGTTTCTATGGGTTTAGTCTTAGCGAGAATTTTTCAATACATTTTGTTAAACCTTTTATTGAAATATGCTACAAAATCATCATGTTTTCTTTTGAGTTCTCCAAATTATGTGATTTAATAAAGATAATCCTTTGTATCCCCCCATTTTTTCATAAAGGCCTCTTATAATGCTTCAATTCCATTAATGGTATTGACAGGTAACTCCCACAACCACTTTCTAACTTCACCATCCAAGCTTTGCACAAAGACTCTCATCCAAAAATCCTCATTTTCAATATTTTGATTGTTTGCATAGCTGTAGTATGCATTCAAATGTTCCTCATAAGTAACCTATCCCTATCCATTGAACCTAGGGAGATACTTTAGATAATCACCACCAGGCAAAGAATTTAATGGCTATGATAAAACTAAAGAAGCATATCTCGCAGCTACAATGGCATCCATTCTATTAGGCCGTTGGTGATCCATTTTAGGTGAAAACTGAACTTTGATTCGACTGGTGAGAGGTGTATAAAGGGTAGATGGAGGTGTGACAGGTTTAAGAAATTCAAATTGATCGGACTTATGTATTTCCTCTTTCACCTCTCTTGATGATAAAGGATTGGTATAGAATTTAAAATCAACAATTTCACTGTCACACTCTAACACTTCAATTTCAGGAATGGAGATGGAGGGAACTGCTTTTTAATCTTTTTCTTATGAAGATACTAGTTCTTTGGTCGGAAAATCAAAATTGATTTCTTGATATAAGTTATATTTCACAAAGGAGGCTGAAACATTCTCAAATGCGACAAAATATGAAGATCCAGATCTCTATCGAGCTCTAGCTTCTCTCAAAATTTTCTCTGGGAAAAAAAATATTGGGATAAGAGGAGAGGATGGGTTTTCTCGACTCCCATTGTTTCTAGAAGACATAGTTACGTAGTAGAATCGATAGGTGAAAATGCAGTCACAAACATTGTTTGACTTCAGCACCTCAAAAATAAGATCCAACCAATAAATTATGAGAATTTAGATTGCCTAGATCAAGATTCAATTAGACAACTTCACTTAGCAGAAGAATATGAGAAGAAGAATATGGAAGGAAACTAGAAAAAAATCACTCTCTATATTATTCATCAATAATATTACAATATATAATACATATCAGGATATAAAATCGAATGCACTAAAGGAAATTTGAATAACTCACAAAAGGAAGGCTTACTAAAAGTAAAAATTCCCCATAGTGGTAAAATCACTTTCCAAATCAGTTAAGGACCTCAAAAATTAGCTAAATAAAATATGGCAACTAATGAGTGATGGAAAAGAAATAAGATGATGGATTTTGGAGAGAAAAATATGGAGGATGTGTTGGCCAAAAAGTAGACATCTTGCCAAGTCCATAAAGGTGCTTAGCTTTATCTTTATCCACTGAAAAACGGAAATAGCAAGACAAATTTGTGAAAAAGCAAGAATGCACTCTTACCATTCTGGACTATCATAAAAATCATATAGAATCTACATGAATCTATCTGAGGGCGCACTTTTGGATTATGATGACAAGATGTGAGCCTAAAAAGGCAATATGAGGCCAACAACCTAGTCAAACACCTAGGAAAGTATAAAAAACGAATAATACTTTATATTCTAAGTTTAGATAGGTTTTTAATATTATAAACCCCCCCCTGAATCCTGACATAGGTGAGTAATATGAAACACAAATTAGGGCCCAAGAAACGAAGGATTATGGTCACCCTTTACACAAATTTATTTGTCCATGTAAAACGAGGAAAGAGGGAAAACCACTTGGGAATAAACCCCCCCCCAAGAATGGACAGACACAGAAATAAACATAATGTATTCACATTGTCTTTTTCTTCACTTGGATGAGCTGGATGAACTGCTTCTTGGTAACAAACTTGGTGAATATGGTGTGGATGCCATGATCATGCACCAATGTATCAATGTAGTGTAGGCAAAAAAAATGTGCAGAGGCCCCTTGAAACTCATCATATGATGATGGAGGAGCATCATATGAATGATTCTTGCTATTAAAACATAGATGATCTGATATGAATACATAATCAATTATGGAAAAGAGATCTGTGCAAACTCCTTCCCAAAGAGCATCAATGGACTCAACATTATCAATTTCTTGTGCAGTTGTAATATGGTGAATCAAACCATGTACCTTCTTTTCAAACTGATGTAGCACCTTCCTAATTCTATAAAGGATCCCATGAGACTTTGAAATATCATAATAGGATTCATATGGAGTGGCAAACAACAATGGTATAGTGTCTCCATGATTGAATAGGGTCACAGTAGGAAAAGAGTGAACAATTGTATCACACTGACAGTTGAGTGAGTCTAGAGGATTTGAGGACATGAAATTTGAACCATGGGTGGTGAGGTCAGGTCCAGACATGTGGAAGAACAGTACAATGATGGAAAAATACATGGCTATCCAAGCAATGAAATATATGAAAGACATAAGAACAACAAAGACAAGTGACACAATGTCGGAAACCATGGAATTGTGAGGTTTCTCAACTAGAAAACTCGAGGGTTGTAGAGTATTTTGTGCATCCAATGGTTTAGGAAATGGTGTAAGAGGTGTCATGACCTGCATATCATCCTGAATATCATCTTCCAAATCATAATTTTAAATAATTGAATGGAGATGGAAGGACCTTTTAGAAGACAAATAAAAAACTAGTGAAAAATAACTAGGTTTGGGAGGAGACTTTGGTGAACTATTTAGAGATTCTTCCAAGGAAGGGATGAAGGATTATGATTCTGAATATCAGAATGTGAATCCAAATCAAATACATGAGAAATATTTTTCACTCAAGAACCTAGGGCATATAGATGATTACCTTTGTTATTAGCACAGAGACATTGTTCTTGTTCAACAAAAATCTTGACTTCGTCTTTTCTTGCAAAATCAGGAACATCAATATTATGTTATCCAAGCATCTTGGTCATGATGTCCAATTTCTTCCTGAAACAAGATTGATTAGAATGGGAGCCTTTTCTTCAATAAGAGTGCTTGGATCTCTCTTTCATTTTCTTCATCTTCTTGGCTTTGGAATCTTCATCAGTTGAATTGGATTCCTCTTCATCTGACAACATCTTTTCCTTCATATTTTGCTTTCCTTTGGATTTGAAATTTTTGTAACTCTTTGCTCCATGAGAAGCAAGTGCATGGTCCTTGGAGAGAATCAGAGCCCCCATTTGAACTAGTTTATTTTGCTCTTGAGTGAGTGAGTCTATGAATGCATCCAAGGTTGGCATCTTTTAGACACAAATATTGAGTACTCAGGACTCAGTTTTGAAAAAATGGAAATGATTAGCTACTCTTCTTTCTTCTCAACGCCACACTATTTGAGTTGAAGAACTAGGTTCTTGAAATTTGAGATGAATTCTTCCATTGTATTGAAATTGATTGGACTCAATGAGATCAACTCAATTTCCAATAGATGACCTCTTAGCTCATCTTTCTTTCCAAAAAGAGACTCTAGCTTTGTCCACACTTGATTTGGAGTTTCTAGAGTATCAACATGGAATAGAAGATCTTGAAATAATAAGAGGAAAAGCAAACCATAACCTTCATCAATCCTATTGAACTACTTAGCTTTTTTTGCAACAGCATTTGGCTCAATTGCAAGCCCCATAGTGACTCTGTAAAGACCCTTACTTCGAAGTTGGATGATCATGTGGGCCTTCTAGTCGAAGTAATTGAAGGGAGTAAGAATCACAGCTTGATTTTTATCCATACTTTGTTGTTGCGCTCCTGGTGATGGAAATGACTTGCAAAAACACTACTCTGGAAATTTCTTTGAATCGGACTAGCTCTTATACCATATGAAAATTTAGATTGCCTAGATCTAGATTCAATTAGACAACTTCACTTAGCAAAAGAATATGAGAAGAAGAATATGGAAGGAAACTAGAAAAAACTTACTCTCTATATTATTCATCAATACGATTAAAGTATATAATACATCTCGGGAGAGAAAATCGAGTGCACTAAATGAAATTCAAATAGCTCACAAAAGGCAGGCTTACTAAAAGCAAAAAAAACCCCATAGTGGAAAAATCAATTTCCAAATCAGTCAGGGACCTCATGAATTAGCTAAATAAGATATTGCAGCTAATGAGTGATGGAAAAGCAATGAGATGATGGCTTTTGGAGAGAAAAATATGGAGGATGTGTTGGCCAAAAAGTAGATAGCTTGCCAAGTCCATAAAGGCGCCTAGCTTTATCCTTATCCACTGAAAAACAGAAAAAGTGGGACAAATCTGTGTAAAAGCTGGAATGTGCTCTTACCATTCTGGACTGTCATAAAAAGTAGATAGAATCGACTATAATATATTTGAGGGCGCACTTGTGGATAATGATGACAAGATGTAAGCCTAAAAATGCAATATGATGCCAACAACCTAGTCAAACACCTAAGAAAGTATAAAAAATGAATAATATTTTATATCCTAAGTCTAGATGGGTTTTTAATATTCTAACATAAATATATCCAAGGGAAGATAAATTCGTTACTTCGCTCCCCGAAAACGACACCATAAAATGTTATCCCTAAGGTTTACACCCGGACTACTAAGGGAAAAGCTAGGGCACTTGAATATTGGTCTATGATAAATTGTGGTTTTGAACTTGTTGGTAAGTGGTTTTCAAATTAGTGATCCACTCAGGTTTAGGTGGAATGATCAATGACACAAGAGAAAGAATAGTAATACAACATAACTTTAAAGGATTTACAATTAAGAATCAAACATGAGCCCAAAATTTATCATGAATGCTAATATGCAAGCACATGAAACGAAAGCTTCTCATTCACACATTCACACATGTTTATTCCATACCATAACAATGTTATAACATGAAATTAATGAAAATAGGGTAGAAACATAGGCAATGTACACTTAAATCTTAAATGCCATTAGATCTTATCTCTACTAGTTATGCATCGCATGAACAATTATGTTTTCAAAAGGTTATTAACAATAAAACAAGAAAGAGGCACAATGCTTGTCCATAACTATAAATGATATTCAAACATACATAGATTACTATATAAAAAAGTCTTACAGATGTTCCACCATCCTTCCTTGGCTTTCCAAAATCGAACTCCCTCTATCCACTAAGTTTTTCAATATATAGAATCCCACACTATTCTATCTAGATCCTATTTTTGAGGTTCGATGATCATCTATTTACTAATAATAATCCTTTCAAACTGAAATAGATGAATTGTAACATGAGTCAGTTAAAATATTTTATTCTTCAGGGACACATCAACTAACTAGATTAACATGACTGACTCAGATCTAGGATACTTATGAAATGTATGACTTTTCAAAATACAAAATATACAAAATAGCTTCAAGTTTGAGACTTTATACAAAATTTAGGATATATCAATAACATTTTTTAAAATATCAAAATGATAGAAAAGGTTCTGCAACACTGCTTTCTGTAGTTGCTAAGACTAAAAAAATCCAAACTGTAACAGATCTGCCTTCACTTAGTTTCTATTGCTCGGCCTTGAAGGGTATCTTGCAAGATATAAGTGCCAAGGTATTTAAAATACCGAGATTTTCATTGCTATCCAGGTTCTTTTTCCTCTGTTGGAGGCACTCTTTATTCCAATACTTCTTTTGTTGGAGAAGCTTCCCGTTAATCTTATTTAGTTTTTTGAGAAAACCTGTATAGTTTATTGAACTTCATAATCAACTTGGTCATCTTTTTATTTTCCCTGTCTCCTTTATTCTGTAACAATTCATTTTCCTGTTTGATTTCTTTAACAAAACCTTTGAAATTTTTAACTTTCTTCTTGAGTTTTTTATTAACCTCATGTTCATTATTTTCAGGCCGGGGAAAGAAATCCTCTTCTGGTGCTTGAGTTCGTTCTACTTGACTCTCCACTTCAGGATCTTCATTAGTAAAAAAATCCATACAAGGCTTCTTGTTTTTTTCTTCTGAGCCAGTAGGAATAAAAGCATCAGTCTCTGGTGAACAAGGGATGGCATTAATAGTTTCTTCCAAACAAAATAAAAACTGAGCAACTTTCCTCTCGTTCTCCATTGATGAGTCTGACTCTCCACCAGAAGCTTCCTGAGTATGGACTGCTTCTTTTTCTTTGCTTATTTTGAAACTGTCTCTTGTTTGAACATAACTTGTGGTCATGCCTTTATCTTTCCGCCTCCTAGGCATCTTTGTAGTTTCCTTTGGGGGAGTTTCAAGTTCAATAACCTTCTTCTCCTTTAGAGCAGGATCAAAAATAGCTCTAGAGTTAAGCCTAAATTTATTTATGGCCCTAATATGCATTATTTTGAGTGGATAAGGTCTACGATTGTCTTGTTTCCTTTTTCGATTCTTGTCTTGGCCTTTACCACTTGTAAAATCATGGACATCCTCTACCTCCTCTAAACTAGAATTTTCGTGAACTGGTTGTTTCAGGGCCCCTCTCATTCTTCAAGTCAACACTCTGTTTTCCCCATTCTTAGGATCTTATTTAATGGGATCAGAGCTAGGATTCCTCGGCTCTTCCTGTGAAGAAAATCATAATTTCTTGTTTCCAGGGATTGTAGGTTATGCATTCAGTTTACATTCCCTAGTTATCAACACTCTTACTTTCATTCTTTACACTTGGATCGATGGAAGCGTTATCAACTCCATCATTTTCAAAGGATTCTGAAGAATCAATCTTAACATAAGAGATATTAATAGCTTCTAGGGTTATGAACTTAGAAGATGAGAGAAATTGTTCCCATTGATGGTTAAATTTTCCCAACTCTTATAGTATCACCAACTTAATGAGGGATTGATAATAAACATTGTGTTGACTATTTGGGAATTTATGAACCCTAGTAGCCATTTTTGACAGACTTCTAAAGAAATATAAAGGTAAATTCATTTCTGAATCTGACATCTCATGAGGAGAATTTAGTAACACTGGCTCATCTTCATCATCACTTGGAGGAGGAACATATCCAAAAACATTGATGCCATGAAGCTTTTCCAAGACATGTATGAGGTCTTCATCAAGATCAGATGAGTAATGGAGGTCCATAGGAGATGGACCAATAGGTGCTGTATCTTCAGGTTCTTGTGGATCTGGATCCAACATTCGCATTCCATGAGTAGAAGAGTGAAGGGAAGGCTCCTTCGATAGAGGTAAGAAGTGTGAAAACTCATAGAGTTTTGTCTTTTGATTTGCAACTCCTTTTGCAATGATTTCCCCTGAAATCATGTGTTGTACTTCGACCTCATATGGAGTAAAGATCACTCTTTTGGGATCTCTAGTACGAGTCATTTGAAATACTGAGAGAACATTTGTTGCAAGAGAACGAACATAGAGCACATAAGAAAAGTGACCATGATCAACATCAATTCTCCATATCCCCTAAGATGTGACAACTGAATTATTGCCCAAACTAATGGAATGACCAGTAGAGATTTTGAGACTAGAGAAGAGAACTTTTGAGCAACCCATATGGCAGGATGCTCCTGAATCTATGACAAGAGAAGAACCAGTTGATGTAACTGTTGTGAGAGCATGACAACTTTCTTTGCCTTTGTATCTAGAAGAATCAGTATCAAGATCCTTCTTCCTTGCACATGCTGGTACAGGAAGGTTGTTTTCTTCAAGTAATTTAGCCATCAAATCAATGGTCTTCCACATGCAAGCACTCTTGGGATGAGGCCCTCTATGACAGTATGTGCACTCTATCTTTCCCTTTTGATAATGTTTGGCCTTCTTAGAGTATGAAACTCTAGTTGACTGGTGTGTAGGCCTTGTATCACCAGTAATCTCTATCTTTCCTATATCATTCGCTCTCTCTACAACTGTAAGGGCTAAATCCAATTTGGGTATGATCATTCCCATTGAAATCAAATTCTCTTCCTCTTGGGTAAGAGATTGTGTGAAATCATCAAATGAGCAAAACTTCCATCTTGGAATGGAAAACCTAGCTGACTGGAGAGTAGAGACAAAAACTGAGAAATTTTCCCCCAAATTTGAGATAATGGCAAGTATAAGCTACTTATCTTCCTTCACTATCTCATATCTTTTCAACTGTGATATCAAGATTTTGAACTTGGTGAGAAAGGCATTGATAGAATCGAAGCTGCTAGGACTCAAACATATGAGCTCATTCTCCAATTTGTGTGCTACCATATCATCTTTTGGCCCAAAGAGAGATTCGAGCTTGTCCCACACCTCTTTCGGAGATGCAAGATCGATGACATGAAAGTGTAGTTCATCAGAAATTGAGAGAAGGAGGAGAAAAATTGCTTCATCAAGCCAATCCAAGTACTTGGACTTTTCAACTGCACTAGTTGGTTCTACCATCGTTCCGTTGAGCATTCTGGAGAAGCTCTTGGATCTCATGAAGAGATCCATCTTGGATTTCCACTCAACATAGTTGGAAGATGTAAGCTTTAGATCCATCTAAACAGAGAAAGTCGAATAGTTGAAGAAGATTCCGAACGGGTGAATAAAGCTTCAAAAACAATAAAAGATGTGCTGATGGAGAATGCTACACTTCGAATGAACACTACCTTAAGGACACTTGGCACATGGACTAATTCCTTCACACCTGGATAGACCTCAATGGATTTATCCAATGAAATCAAGTAATAGCACCAAGATTTGCTGTGGAAACTCAGAGGATTTTGGTGCACAAGTGAAAGATAGATGCTCAAAGAAATGCTACAACTGCTGCAATTCGAATAGATGCTTCCTGCTCTGATACCATGTAATAATATTCAAGGATCTGACAGCTGTGGCAAATCACAATCAAACTCACAAATCTGTTGCAAAGAAGAAGAGAAGGAGACACTTAATGATCACTCATAAACACAGTAGAATAGAACATAATCTCAGTATTATATAATGAATAAGAATGTAAGTGAATGAGTACAATAGAATAATAAGGTACATAATATAGGATTCGAATAGGCCAAGTAGGGCATTCGAATTCCTAACTTAGAGTGTGGCTTGAATGATAGTGGAGTCATCATCCAGTCAATGTATCAGTCATCAGAGGTAACAGTCAGTCAACTGAGTCTAACTGAGTGAAGTAGGTACTAACTGAATGAAGGAGGCTCAGTGGAGGGCGCATGAGGAGTCTAACTGAGTGAGGTAGGCATGAACTGAATGAAGGAGGCTCAGTGGAGGGTGCATGAGGAGCTAACTGGAGTCAGAATGGGCAGACTAGTCTCACTGGAGGTCCATCGAAGTGAAACAGTAAGTGGGGGAGTCAATCTAGCCTCAAATCAAGGAAGAACTGAGAGATAACTGACTGGTAGGTGAGAAAGGCGCCTTACTGGCTGTGGTAGGTGAGAAAGGCACACTAGCCATGCAAAATACTGGAGAAGGGTGCCTTTGGTAGCTGGGAGGCCCCCTGGGGGCTGTAGACAGGCTGTGGAGAGCTAGAACCAAGCTCTAGGAGCTGGGAGGTCCACCATGATGATGAATGGATGCATGCATCATGCAGTTTTGCATGCAGGTAAAGAAGAGCTAGAAGCAAGCTCTAGGTGCTGGGGAGACCACCATGATGATGACTAGATGCATGCAAGTGCATGCAGCATGCAGATCTGCATGCAAGCATGCAAAATACAAAATGATGGGGAGAATATTCCAACACCCCCTCGCAAGCTATACTATGAGGAAATAACTGAAGAATAGAGCCCTGGTAACTAATTCCAAAGGTCACCCTGTAAAATAGCAATATAGGACCCTGGTTACTGAGACCAAAGGTCACCCCGTACAATCAATCTAAAAATAAACTAAGTGAGGAAAGAGGGAAAACTAAGTGGGAAGAAATCCCTCCCTCGAAATAGACTAAAGGATTCCAGGGAAGCATACAATTTCTCACCCCTAAGGAGGTAAGTGTCCTCCTTTCTCAAAGAGGGATCTATACATCCGAAATGGATGAGGAATTTCACAAGGATGAATCCTTACATGTGAAAATTCTGATCTGGAAGATCGGGAAGCAATGGTTATCCATCAAAGAAGAGGATCATGAAAGAAGGAAGAGTGAAACCTCCCATGCTGAGACTCTGATCTGGCTGATCTGAAAGTAGTGAATGCCCGCTGAAGAAGAGTAGGAAAAATAGGTGAGAGATCTTCAGGTTCTTGTGGATCTAGATCTCCCATTCACTCATATCCTTTATTAGTTGCTAGAACTTCAGGTTCTTGTGGATCTGGATCTAGCATTCCCTCATCTCTATCTGCAATATCATGTGAAGATGTATCATCACATCCAATCCCTAAATCTGAAATCTCAAGTGGAGGAGCAAGTAAAATTTGCTCATCCTCACATGCAAACTCTGAATCTAACATTTGCTCATCCTCACATGCAAAATCTGAATCTGACATCTCATGAGGAGAATTAAGTAACACTGGCTCCTCTTCATCATCATTCGGAGGAGGAACATATCCAAAAACATTGATTCCATGAAGCTTTTCCAAGACATGTATGAGGTCTTCATCAAGATCAGATGAGCAATGGAGGTCCATAGGAGATGGACCAATAGGTGTTGGATCTTCAGGTTCTTGTGGATCTGGATCCAGCATTCGCATGTCATGAGTAGAAGAGTGAAGGGAAGACTCCTTTGATAGAGGTAAGAAGTTTGAAAACTCATAGAGTTTTGTCTTTTGATTTGCAACTCCTTTTGCAATGACTTACCCTGAAATCATGTGTTGTACTTCGACCTCATATGGAGTAAAGATCACTCTTTTGGGCTCTCCAGTATGAGTCAGTTGAAATAATGAGATAACATTTGCTGCAAGAGAAGGAACATAGAGCACATAAGAAAAGTGACCATGATCAACATCAATTCTTCCTATCCCCTGAGATGTGACAACTGAATTATTTCCCAAACTAATGGAATGACCAGTAGAGCTTTTGAGACTAGAGAAGATATCTTTTGAGCAAGCCATATGGCAGGATGCTCCTGAATCTATGACGAGAGAAGAACCGGTTGATGTAACTATTGTGAGAGCATGACCAACTTTATTTTCCTTTGGATCTAGAAGAATCAGTATTAGGATCCTTCTTTCTTGCACATGCTGGTACAGGAAGGTTGTTTTCTTCAAGTAATTTAGCCATCAAATCAATGGTCTTCCGCATGCAAGCACTCTCAGGATGAGTCCCTCTATGACAGGTATGTGCACTCTGTCTTTCCCTTTTGAGAATGTTTGGCCTTCTTAGAGTATGAAACTCTAGCTGACTAGTGTGTAGGCCTTGTATCACCAGGAATATATAGCTTTCCTATATCATTAATTCGCTCTCTTACAACTGTAAGGGCTGAATCCAATTTGGGTATGATCATTCCCATTGAAATCAACTTCTCTTTTTCTTGGGTAAGAGATTGTGTGAAATCAACAAATGAGGGAAACTTCCATCTTGGAATGGACAACCTGGCTGACTAGAAAGTAGAGACAAAAACTGAGAAATTTGCCCCCAACTTTTAGAGAATGGAAAGTATAAACTGCTTATCTTCCTTCACTATCTCATATCTTTTCAACTGTGATATCAAGCTTTTGGACTTGATGAGAAAGGCATTGATAGAATCGAAGCTGCTAGGACTCAAACATATGAGCTCATTCTCCAATTTGTGTGCTACCATATCATATTTTGGCACAAAGAGAGATCCGAGCTCGTCCCACACCTCTTTCAGAGATGTAAGATCGATGACATGAAAGTGTAGTTCATCAGAAATTGAGAGAAGGAGGAGACCGATTGCTTCATCAAGCCGATCCAAGTACTTGGACTTTTCAACTGCACTGGTTTGGTTCTACCATCGTTCCGTTGAGTATTCTGGAGAAGCTCTTGGATCTCATGAAGAGAGACATCTTGGCTTTCTAATCAACATAGTTGGAAGATGTAAGCTTTAGATCCATCTGGACAGAGAAAGTCGAAAAAGTTAAAGAAGATTCCGAACGGTTGAATAAACCTGCAAAAACAATAAAAGATGTGCTGATGGAGAATGCTACACTTTGACTGAACACTACCTTAAGGACACTTGGCACATGGAATAAGTCCTTCACACCTGGCTAGACCTCAATGGATTTATCCAATGAAATCAAGTAATAGCACCAGGATTTGCTGTGGAAACTCAGAGGCTTATGGTGCACAAGTGAAAGATAGTTGCTCAAAGAAATGCTGCAACTGCTGCTGCTGTAACTGCTGCAATTCGAATAGCTGCTTCCTGCTCTAATACCATGTAATAATATGCAAGGATCTGATAGTTGTAGAAACTCACAATCAAACTCACAAATATGTTGCAAAGAAGAAGAGAAGGAGACATTCAATGATCACTCATAAACACAGTAGAATAGAACATAATCTCAGTATTATACAATGAATAAGAATGTAAGTGAATGAGTACAATAGAATAATAAGGTGCATAATATAGGATTCGAATAGGCCAAGTAGGAAATTTGAATTCCTAACTTAGAGTGTGGCTTGAATGATAGTGGAGTCATCATCCAGTCAATGTATCAGTCATCAGAGGTAACAATCAGTCAACTGAGTTTAACTGAGTGAAGTAGGTACTAACTAAATGAAGGAGGCTCAGTGGAGGGCGCATGAGGAGTCTAACTGAGTGAGGTAGGAATGAACTGAATGAAGGAGGCTCAGTGGAGGGCGCATGAGGAGTCTAATTGAGTGAGGTAGGCATGAACTAAATGAAGGAGGCTCAGTGGAGGGCGCATGAGGATCTAGATGGAGTTAGAATGGGCAGAATAGTCTCACTGGAGGTCCATCGGAGTGAAACAGTCAGTGGGGGAGTCAATCTAGCCTCAAATCAAGGAAGAACTGATAGATAACTGACTGGTAGGTGAGAAAGGCGCCTAACTGGATGTGGTAGGTGAGAAAGGCGCACTAACCATGCAAAATACTGGATAAGGGTTCCTTTGGTAGCTGGGAGACCCCCTGGGGGCTGTAGACAGGCTGTAGAGAGCTAGAACCAAGCTCTATGAGATGGGAGGTCCACCATGATGATGACTGTATGCATGCAGTGGCATGCAAATGTATGCAACATGCAGTTTTGCATGTAGGTAAAGAAGAGCTAGAAGCAAGCTCTTAGTGTTGGGGATACCACCATGATGATGACTGGATGCATGCAATTTCATGCAAGTGCATACAGCATGTAGATCTGCATGCAAGCATGCAAAATACAAAATGATGGGGAGAATATTCCAACATCTTTGCTCTCAATCCTATATTTTTGTTATTGCCTACCATATTCTTTGCTCATGCCTACCTTTTCTTATTTCTCTGGATGGTTTCCACTACCAAATTCTCTGCGTGTAGGCTACATCCAAGAGACCCTAGCATATCTCTCTCCCTTCGACCAAGACTAGTCTCCTCTCTAACCTTGTATTCATTCATTTTACTGCGTACTGTTGCTGCATATGCAGTGTCTACATCGTGATCTCTCCAATGTTCACCCATAAAAAAATTTCCCTCTTCATCCACAACCTCTCTGTGACTGGAGCTACATTTATACTCATTGTTGTATGGAGCATGAACCCAATCAATTTGTGGGAACTGTGCATAGCATCTCCTTCTGTCTGCATGCTGGGATACCAAAAACCCTAGTGCATAGACTCCACTCGTGAAGCATTTTCCACATCTCTAGACATGATCACCTCCTCTCCATATGATTGACTACATACAGTCCACTCCATATTCTCCCTACAACATTCAAATCAAGGTGTGTTGTTGATGGCAATGGTATAAAACAATCCAAAGCTCCATATTCAACACACATCCTAACCAAAGGATTAAAGCATTCTCTCCCTCCATATGAGATAAGGATATCGAAGTGTCCCAAATGGAAATGGAATATTGTTGTGTGTAGCATTGGAATATGACATGTGTTACTTTGCAGACAATGTACTGTTAACCAAGTTTTATTTTTTGAGATGTCGCTCCCAAATGGAGTTGGAGCTCTCCTATATGGACATGGAGATGAGTTGTGCTTTGTGCATAAGATGCCTAGAATAATCTACGATGAAGTTTGAGCAGCGTAAAATACTACATTGAATTCTAAATCTAATATGTTGAAGACTTGTGTGGTGTCTCTCTCTCTCTCTCTTTTCCGAGTGGAGCGTGGTGTGCATCATGATTTTGGAAGTGGAGATTATATGTTGTGTCCAATTTTTTTAAACTATTGCTGCATTGAACAAGTTGTTGGTGATTATTGATGTTGGAACAAGTTGTTTATGACTGTTGTGATGTCTGCAAACCCTAGTGTTTGGTGGAATTGCATCTAAGATGGCTTGAAGATTTAAAATTATGCACTCATTCTCTTTTATTTTGGAAGAAAGGAATTTTTTTTAAGAGTCTCAGGGTTTACTATTTCAAAATGAATTGTAGGGATTGAATCATTTGTAAGGGTGTTCAATATTTCAAGTTCTAGGACTTATGCCACTTGTATAAATAGTAGAGTGTTTGCAAAAGTAGTATAGTGTCTACAAAAATAGGATAGAGTCTGCAAAAATCTCTACAGTTTGCAAATAATGTTTTTGTAAATAAGGTGGAACAGACCTAGACATGCACCTTTCCTTCTTCCCCCAAAACATTGTTTATTTGTAGGTGAAAATTGGATAATATGTATTCATTGGAATCTACAATTGGAGTAGTTCCCATTGGAAAGACCCTTTGCCTTGCTCAGAAAGCAAAGAACCAGTCAAAAGACTCTTCTAAGGGAGAGAACAACATAAGAGAATGAGGAAGAAGAAATTTCAGAGGTAGGGGGGTAGAAACAACTCAAGCAAAAGAACAGACTTACATTGTAACCATTATCGAAATAATGGACATGAACCAGATCAGTGTTGGGCCCCTTGGGACTCCATCAAATAAAGACATAACTAAAAGAAATAAGATCAAAGTAAGAGCCAAGAGGTTTGTAAAACTCCTGAATCTACTTATTGTATTGTTGTACATTATAATATTGGAATAAATGAAATCACAACTTTTTCATCTTACAAAGATGCTTGGCTACTTGATATTGGTGCAACATCCCACATGACATTTATAAAATAATGTTTTGAAGAAATTAATGACAATGTAGATGGCATAGTGTATTTTGCAGACAAATCCAGCCTCAAACCAAAGGGAATTGGTTCCATCGGGTTTAAAATGCATGAATTCCCTAACTTTTTGTTACATAATGTTCTCTATCTTCCAAAGTTACAGAGAAGCCTAATATCCTTGGTGCATATTCAACAACAAGGCCATTCCATCCACATGTTCAATGGAATCATAGAGATAAGGAAGTTCTCTGACAACTAGGTCATCATGACCAGATATGAATATGGAAAACTGTTGAAGCTGAAGGATCATCTGCAAGAGCTCAAAATTTTCCTACCTCACTCAGCATGAAGAAGGTAATATTTCATCAAGTTTGTTATGGCATGCTATATATGGTCATCTAAATTATAATAGTCTTCACTTATTGAGAAATAATGGTGTTTTTGGTTTTTCCACCATTCCTAAGAAGATGAACAAATGTGATGCATGCATATTAGGCAAACATAGTAAGTAGTCATCTCAAGAGTCAAAATTCAGAGCATGCAGAAAGTTAGAGTCGATACACTCTGACCTATGTGGCCTTATGCTTATTCCTTCTGCCAATGATAATAAATATCTCATGAAATTTGTTGATGACCACACCAGAATGTGTTTTGCATACTTTTTGAAGAAAAAATATGAAGCATTTCAAACATTCAAAAAATTTCATGCATGGATAGAAAATCAAGCACAATATCATATTGGAACACTTTGTATTGATAATGGAAAATAATACACTTCTAATGATTTTGAAGACTATCTTTGTCAACATGGGATTTCACATCAAGCTACAGTTCTTTACAGCCCTCAACAAAGTAGTGTGATAGAAAGAATGAATAGAACCATCATGAATATGGTACGCTCTATGATGTTTTTCAAGAATGTCAAACTGATGTTTTGGGGTGATGCAATGCTTTGTGAAGTCTATTTGAGAAATAGAATTCCATCTCATGCTCTTTAAAACAAGACTCCACCTGGAATGTGGTATGGTTGCATTCCTTCGGTGAGGCATCTCAGGGTTTTTGGTTCCACCCTCTATTCCTTGATACCAAAGGAAAAAAGAAACAAGCTTGGTGCTCGAAGTCAAAAATGCATTTTCTTGAGGTATTCAGACACCTCCAAAGCATATCTGATTTACAATGAGTTAAACACGAAGTTTATTGTTTCCGGATATGTCATTTTTCCCGAAATTAATAAAAATGGCAAGTCTATTGAAAGATGGCTTGATTGTCTAGAGAAAATTTCCCATGTAAATATATATTATGAATTTGATAATGAAATTCCACATCTTGAAAAGGGGATCCCTATCTTGGATCAATATTTGGAATTTCCTTTTGAAGCACTAGCACCACCTCATGAAGAAACTCACGAAGAAGAATTTACTGCCACTTCACCTGAACAGAAGGCTCAACTAGATGAGGTGATTGAAATCATTGGAAGACTGAATCTTGAAGAAAATGAAGCACCACCAGCTAATCAATCTGGGCCATCACAGAAAGTTCTGAAATGGGCCACAAAGACACTTGAAAGTGTCCCTCCGAATGAAGTTGGAAAGACAAGAACAAGAAGTTCAACCAGACAAGAAGATGGAGGAGATGCAGATAACTCGGGTGATGACATGGATGTATCATTTGATTGTGAATTGAATTTATTTTCTAAGTTTGAACCAACTTCCTTTGAAGAGTCTGCTACTAGTGATGAGTGGAAAGAATACATGCATAATGAGTATGATGCGCTCATAAAGAATGGATCCTGGAATCTAGTTGGAACCAAACCAATTGGCTGCAACTGGATATTAAAGAACAAATACATATCAGATGGCTCACTTGATAATCACAAGGAAAGGCTTGTGGCAAAAGGCTATGCACAAAAGGAAGGAATTGACTATGAAGAGACATTCTCCCCCACAACAAAATGGGATACCATCTGCACCTTATTGTATTTGGCTACACAAAATGGTTGGAAAGTTCATCATATGGATGTGGAAACAACTTTCTTGAATCAAGACTTGAAAGAGAATGTATTCATGTCTCATCCAGAAGGATTTGTTGTGAAAGGGAAAGAACATAAGGTATGTAAGCTCATCAAGTCATTGTATGCCCTGAAACAAGCACCTTGCGCATGGTATGAAAAGCTAACTGAGCATCTTTTGAAGTTAAATTTAAAAAATTATAACCTTATTGACGCAACATTGTTTGTAAAGAAAGTTGGAAGATCCGTTTTGTATCGTATGGTGTATGTAGATGACCTTTTGATGACAGGGAAAAATGAAAGTTATATTGCATCCATAAAGAAATATTTTAAGAAGGGGTTTGAAATGACATATCTAGGACACCTTCACTACTACCTAGGAATTGAAGTGACTCGACATCCTAAGTACATATTCATCTCACAAAATAAGTATGTTGCAGGAGAACTGTTGAACATATTTTGCATGACAGAATGCAACCCTCTCTCAACTCAAATGGAACAAAAGCTGAAGCTCACATTGATTGAAGGAAAATAATTCAAGGATGTGACTAAGTACCGATAGCTTGTGGGAAGCCTTATCTACCTTACCACCACTAGACTAGATATTTCCTATGTTGTTGGAATCCTTTCAAGGTTCATGCACAAACCTTGTGAAGGACACTAGTCTATTACTAAAAGAGTTCTAAGATACTTGAAGGGGACTCAAGACTTTGGACACAAGTACTCTAAGGTGGATAACTTCAAACTTATTGGGTACTCTGATTCACACTTTGATGGTGACAAAGAGACAAGAGTGTCTACTTCTAGATACACAATGAGTCTTGGATCAACATTTGTCTCCTAGAGATCACGCAAACAGACAGTTCAAGCAGATTTGACAATAAAGGCAGAATATGTGCTTGTTGCGGAAGCAACGAAAGAGATTGTGTGGCTCAGGAAGATACTTGAATATTTGCAAGAGAAACAAGAGAAATTCACTCCCTCATTGATCGACAACACTTCTGTAATCAAGTTAGCCAAGAATCCCAATTTCTATGATCAAACCAAGCACATCAGCATAAAGTACCATTTGATTTGACATCATGTAGAGGCCAAGATAGTCCATCTACGACATTGTTCCACGAATGAGCAAATTGCATACATCTTCACCAAATTTCTTGGACGAGAAAAGTTTCAAAGGTTTAGAAACATGCTTAGATTTACAAACACCCCTTCAATTAAGGGGGGAATGTTGGAAACCTAATCCTACAGGATTATGGTTCCACGAAATAAATTTGTAAATAAATTGTAAATAGTTGAAGAAGACAAATAGCCTCCTATGGAATCCAAAGAGTATGTTGGAAGGTGAAGTCCAACATTCATATCCTTTGTATAAATAAATGGTTTTTGATCATGAATAAATCATTCGGGAATTATTATTTGATAATTTGCGTATCTATTATTCACTCCAGTAGAGAAGCTCTAACGACTTACAAAGAACCCACTCTTGAAGAATTTTCTGATTTTTTTATTAGAGAACAAGATAAGATCTTGCATCTTGGAGTGATCATCCCCGCATGTACATCTAGAAAATCCTTAATGGCACAATAGAAAGATAAAACCAAGAATTCAAAGAAGCAACATCCTCACAACAATAAATAAAATAAGGTTCCCAAACCCTCTCATCAAACTCCTAATCCCAATGGTGACAAAGTCACTAAAACTAAAGGTGAGAAGATTTATAGACATTGTGTTTTTGTTAGGCAAAATGGTCAGGCGGATTCTAAGTGTTTCAAGAAAATGGAATCCTTAGAAGCAAAAATGAAGAATCACAATATCAATCTTGATTCTTCTTCTAACTCTTCTCATGGACATGCACTTTTTACTTCTAGTTTTTCATTCAACGCATCATTTACTTCTTCTTTTAATGAGTGGCTTATTTATTTTGGAGCATATTATCATATGTCTATGGCTAAAGCCATTTTTTCTACTCTTAATGAATGTAACACCAAACAAATTATTGTTGGTGATGATATATCTCTTAGTGTTGTAGGGTTTGGAATAATTCAATTAGATGATGGTCATTTCAATGATATATTATGTGTTCCAAGCCTTTTGTAATATTTTATCAATCTATCAGATCACTAATTTAGGTGAAGGTAAGACTATAGAGTTTTTGATTCACCAAGTTTTCATCAAAGATTAAAAGGATCTTAAGCATGTCCTAGCAACTGGAATCATTGATGATATTATTAGGCTATACATATTTCACAACTTTAAGTCATAATATTTTCCATCGGTTTTTATTTCTCATAGCAATGACTTGAGAAAAAATTGGCATGAGTTATTTGGTCATATAAACTATTGTTCATTGTATCATATATGTAATCGGAATATTGTTACTAGTCTTCCTTTCGTTTCTTACAAAGATGGTGTTTGTTTCGGGTGTGTTCTTGACAAACATCATCGAGACAATTTTGTCAAACGTGCATCTTGGCATGCCTCGATCCCCTTGTAGATTGTTCATAGTGATTTCTGTGGTCTACTTCATTTTGCTTCTTTCTTTGGGTTCAAGTACTTCTTAATTTTTATTGATAAATTCTATAGATGCACTTCAATGGGTTTACTTCTTAAACTTAAGAGTGGAGTTTTTGACATGTTTTTGGCCTATAAGGTCTTTGTAGAAAAACTATATGGACATCAACTACAAAAGTTAAGAACATATAATGGAGGTGAATATGTTAACAACAATTTTACAACTCACTGCACTACACAGGGCATTCAAATGGAACATATTGTTCCATACACACCACAAAAAAATAGTGTTGCTAAGATAAATAATCACAAATTAAAAGAAATAAAAAATTGTATGATTCAATCTAAGGGATTAATTCCTCATTTTTTGGTAGAAGCCATTAATTGTGCAAATTACATAGTTAATCACACTACCACAAATACTATAAAATATATGAAACTAGAATAAGCATGGAGTAATATTACGCTAGATGTAAACCACTTTCATGTGTTTGGTATTGAAAGCATGGGCTCACATTCCTGATAAGAAAAGGAAAGCATTACAATCTAAAAGTGAGAAGTGCATTTTTGTTGGATATTAAGAAGATGTAAAAGATTATAGACTTCTTCAACCTCATTCCAATGAAATTATTAGTAGGAGAGATGTTAAATTTGATGAAAATATCTTGACCTATGAGCCTAATTTGTTGTTTGCTCCATCTTCAACCAACGATCGTAATTTGGTGCTTATGCCATCTTCATCCAATGATCCTAATTTTGTGCTTGCACCATCTTTGGCCTATGATCCATCCTCAATGATTGTGCCATATTATATTCCCAAATTTTATGCTAATGATCCTATTTTGGTTTCCACTTCAGATGATGATAGTGAGGATGAAAATCCACCTCCACCTGCTTACCTTCCTCCATTTGGGCCCATTGAAAATAAACTTGCATTGGCACCACCATTTCCTAGATATGTCCATACAATATGAAAAGCGGTTGGTGATTATGTTGATGGTCCTACATATCATCATCATACACATTCACTCATTTAGCGAGCCTCCTCTCTTTTGGATCAAGTTTCAAAGGCTCGTGATCTAGAGAATTTGTAGAAGCTTCTAGCCATCTAGATTGGGATATGGAAATGAATGAATAATATTGTTCATTGATTGCAAATGATACTTGGGATATTGTACCTCTTCCAAAAGGAAGAAAACTTGTCAAATGTAAATGGGTATATAGAACTAAGTATGCATAAGAATGAAGTGTTCGGTGACATAAGGGTCGATTAGTTTCCAAATGTTATTATCAAGTTGAATGGTTTGACTATAACGAAACCTTTTTCCCCATAACCAAAATGAATTCCATCCACCTTGTTCTATCCCTTGTCACTTCACACAAATGAAAGGTTCATCAAATGGTGTCAAATCCACCTTTTTTCATAGTGATTTTCAAGAATACATTTACATGGAATAGCCTCTTGGCTATGTTCAGAATGACTCTAGCCTTGCTTATTGTCTTAAAAACCTCTCCATGGCCTTAAACAATCTTCTTGGGCTTGCTATGCTATAATGGGTAAATTTCTTCTTGACACTATTTTTTCTAGATGTCATTTTGGCCCCATTGTCTATACCGAGAAAGTAGGAAACCATATCATAATACTGGTTCTTTATGTTTGTGACCTTATTCTTACTGGTAGTGACCCTGAACTTTTAACCCATGTGAAATCTAGCTTTAAGAATAAATTTGAAATGACAAACTTAGGACATTTACATTCGTCTTACTAAAGAAATAATTTTACTTTATCAATCTAAGTATTATTGTGATCTTATTCATCACTTTCACATGGAAGATTGTAAATCATCCACATATTTCTTCTAATATAGAGTCAAACTTGTTGCCACCTGCACCACAGCTAAAGTAGATGCCACTTTGTACCATTAGTTAGTTGCTATCCTTTTATACTTGACACATACCCACCTTTCATGTGTTTCTAGTATCGTTTCCCAATATATGCAAACACCTCATGAAAGTAATTAGAAAGAAACGAAAAATATGCTTTGATATATCCAGGGTACAATTCAGTTTGGGATTCATTATATTTTAGGGTGGACTTCTTTGTTGGTTGGTTTCACTGATTTTTATTGGGCTAGCAATCTTGATGATAGGAATTCTATTGCATATTATGCTTTTAGTCTTGGTTTTAGACTTGTTGTTTGGGATTGTAAGAATCAACAAGATGTTGCTCTTTCTTTCGCAAAAGTAGAGTATCAAGCCATAGTTAATGCAAGTCAAGAAGCCTTGTGGATTTGAAATATCCTTCCAGAGTTTGTATTCCAATAGTAGCATCTGACCACCCTTTGTTGTGACAATCAGAGTGCCATCAAGTTCGCCAAATAAACAACTCAACATCAATGCATCAAACACATTGAGATACACATGCACATAATTAGAAATCTTATCCAATATAACATTATTGAAATGCTCATTTTCCCTATAGATGAGCAAGTTGCAGACATTTTCACAAAAGTCTCTTATAGAAGCGAATTTTTCCAAACTTTGACCTACGTGTTAGTACATGGATAAATTTTCAAGTTAACAAAAATTTTGAATGTGCAATTGAGGGGCTACAAGTTTGTTTAGAATAATACGAAATCTAGCACTCGGGTGCTTAAGATATGAGTCAAACGTAAAGATTGGTTAGTGCTAACCCTTGACCGTAGAGTTAAGTGATTTTCAGCACCCAAGTGCTATATATGAATAGCCATATGATCAAACATCATGACCAACAGCTAAGAGAAATGTCACTAAAAGTTGAGGAGCATGATCAAGCGGTTAATTTTCTTCCATATCCACCAACTATTTTGCATCTGTAAATTTCTTTTGGTGTTACTAGGAGATAGCCACTTTCTTGACAATCTCTAAGTTCTTTGCAAACAGTAAATAGGTTGATTCCTTTGAAAAAGCATCAAAGGGCGTGCCCAACATCCCTTTATCATATTAAATAAATCTTCTTGTTCTATTCACCTTGAGCTGCATTTAAAAGGACTCTTGGACATTTGTTCCCCTTCCTCTCAAAAATAATTTAGTTGGTTGTAAATGGATTTATAAAACAAAGTTTACTACAAAAGGACGTATTGAAAAATATAAGGCCTAGTTATTAGCAAAAGGTTTTTTTCAACAATAAGGTATAGATTATACTTAAAAAAATTCTCTAGTTGATAAAATGAACACAATAAGAACCATACTTTCTCTTGCTGCATCCTATTAGAAATCTTATCCAATATAACATTCTTGAAATGCTCATTTTCCCTATAGATGAGCAAGTTGCAAACATTTTCACAAAAGTCTCTTATAGAAGCGAAGTTTTCCAAACTTGGATCTACGTGTTAGTACATGGATAAATTTTCAAGTTAACAAAATTTTTGAATGTGCAATTGAGGGGCTACAAGTTGGTTTAGAATAATAAGAAATCTAGCACCCGGGTGCTTAAGGTATGAATTGAATGTAAAGATTGGTTAGCGCTAACCCTTGACCATAGAGTTAAGTGATTTTCAACACCCAAGTGCTAGATATGAATATTCATATGATCAAACACCATGACCAACAACTAAGCGAAATGTCACTAAAAGTTGAAGAGCATGATCAAGAGGGTAATTTTCTTCCATATCCACCAACTATTTTGCATCCGTCAATTTATTTTGGTGTTACTAGGAGATAGCCACTTGCTTGACAATATTTAAGTTCTTTGCAAACAGTAAAGAGGTTGATTCCTTTGAAAAAGAATCAAAGGGCACCCAACTTCCCTTTATCATGTTAAAGAAATCTTCTTGTTCTATTCACCTTGAGCTGAATTTAAAAGGAAACTTGGACACTTGTTCCCCTTCCTCTAAGAAATAATTTAGTTGGTTGTAAATGGATTTATAAAACAAAGTTTACTACAAAAGGATGGATTGAAAAATATAAAGCCTAGCTAGTAGCAAAAGGTTTTTTTCAACAATAAGGTATAGATTATACTTAAAAAATTTCTCCAGTTGATAAAATGAACACAATAAGAACCATGCTTTCTCTTGTTGCATCCTATCAATGAGAAATACGACAAATGGGTGTCAAGTGTGCTTTTTTGAATGGTGATATTCATAAATAAATTTATATGCAACAATCATCTAGTTTTATCACTGTTGAAACTTCAAGTTTGGTATGCAATATAAACAAATCTTTATATGGTCTTAAACAAGCACCTAGAGCTTGGTATGAGAAATTTCTTACTTATTTTTGAAGAATGGTTTCAAATGATGTCTGATCCAAATATGTATGTTAAGAACTTTGATGATGATGTCTCATTGTGGTAATTTATGTGGATGATCTAATCCTTACTGGCAGCCAACTTGCATTAATACATGAATTAAAGAATAATATTAAGCATCAATTTGAAATGATAGATTTAGGCCTATTGCATTATTTTTTGGCTCTTCAAATTTGGCATATGGAATATGGTATATTCCTTTCTCAGCTGAAGTATGATTCAGATTTACTTGCATGGTTTCATATGAGGGATTGTAATCCTTCGACAACTCCATTTCAATCCAATTTAAAGTTAACTATTGATTGTGATGCTCCTCTTGTTGATGCTACTCTTTATCGTCAACTTGTGGGGAGTTTGATATATTTGACACATAGTAGACCCGATCTCTCTTTTGATGTTAGCATGGTATCCATTTTTATGCAAAAACCTCATGAAATCCATTAGAAGGAAGCAAAGAGAATTCTCATATATTTACAAGGGACATTACATTATGGTTTTCTATTCTAGCAAGGCTAATGTTTCACTTCTAGGTTATACATATTTGGATTGGGCAAGGGACAATTCATATATAAGGTATACTGCATGGTACATCTTTTATCTTGGTTCAAGTTCAATTTCATGGCCCAGTAAGAACTTGTGAACTCTTTATTTTCTTCTTGTGATGCAGAGTACAGGGAAGCTAAAGAAGCAGTGTGGATTCAACATGTTCATTCAAATATTGGGCTAGTTCATAAGTCTCCTACTGAGTAAAGATGTGGCAATCAAAGTGAAATTCAGCTTGCATACAATCTAGTGTATCACTCCAAGACTAAACACATTAAACTCGATATTTATTACATTCGATATCTTATTGCGGGTCGTGTTATTTATTTGGAGTATTGTCCCACGAAACAATATGCATCATATATCTTCACCAAATCCATGACAGAAGTGAAGTTTTTGCATATTCAAAATTTGTTGGGAATACGAGAAGTTGTCATCAAGGGGGAATTTTAATATAATGCCATCTTCATCCATGTATGTTCCTTCTCCCTAGTCATCATTATTAAAGGGGGAGTGTTGGAATGTGTAATGTTAATTTTGGAAGTGTAATGGTGTCTAGTGTGATGTTGTAAGCTATTATGATGTCTCAACTAGCAAAGGAAGGCCTAATTATCTCTATCTTATGTAAAAGGAGTTATCCCATGTGCATCTTGGAGTAAAATTCCCTTATTACCATTCATTATATAAGGAGGAAAATCATTTATCCCACATGTATTATGGTATGTAAATATTCCATATCTATAGCTATATAATAGAGGTGAAGGAGACCCTTTGGGAGATAATGTTGATGAAATATTGTGAAATATTGTAAAGTTGTGATAATCATATGTGGGTAGAGCTCAAGTGTAAGAGTGGAGATTTCTAAAGAATAAATAAGATCATACCTTCCCGTGGATGTTTCTCCATTTATGGTTTTTCCACTTATATCATGTGTGCTATCTTTTTTCTATTGCCCCTCTCTTACTATTTGATTATTTGGTGTTGTATGGATAAGAGAGTAGACTAGTTGATTCCTACTATTGATTTACATGTTAGTGAATGTATCTTTGTATGTTTATGCATATTTCTCAATGTTCTAACAAAACAAAAGACCAACTATTAATCCATTGAAACCATTTTTTTCTTCATCCCATAGCTAGACCACCAGATCTACCCCTGGAATCAATAGCACTAAATTCCCATCCCACATACAATTTCTATATGTACATAATCACTTTTCCTCCCTACCCAATAGTCTCCTGTAATAAAATGACCTCTCCCATGTGTACTTCCACTAGTCTCTTTAATGCCTATTGTTCGGAAGGACTAACCATCCCTCTACAGTTAAAGGAAAGGATAATCAAGGGCCACCTTCAACTAGGGCATTCAGTGCTCTAAGAACCATAGCTATTGCAAGTTATTTTCCTTTCACAACCTTAAAAGCAATTGTTTCTTGTTCCATAGTAATATAGGATTTTATACCTTTACCTCCTCCTTTGAAAATATTACCTTCAATAAAACCCAACACACCAATCACCCCTATAGGAGGTTTACTAACCAGATGCTCCCTATATCTCAGCTTATACCACAACCCTAACCAAATATTAGAACCTAAAGAATTATATTTCCCCAAAAATACCATTGATTGTTTAACGTCATCATGATCCCCATCCCCTATCCTTTTAACAATTTGAGAGACTCTTCCATCCACATGATTTTGAGAGGAAACCACCCCAAGGAATTGACTACTATGGGTTTGTTTATCTCTACCTTTGAGCATGCTCCATCAACTATATCCTTTGACCAAAATAAAATCCTATTATCCACTAAAGCATACAAAATCATAGAGGTTGAATTTTTTATAAACATACCTTTAATTTAAAAAAGGGGGTGTGCAAGTCTCAAAACATGATTCTCCATATTTTGGTCCTACCCTTGAATAGTTAAATCATTTCCAACAGTTTTAGTTACATGAGCAAGTGAAGGCCTATAGACCTCTTTCGATCTCTTCAAAAAATATTTAGAGAAACCTCCCAATCCACCTTCCTCTTTTCATGAAGAATAAAAACAACTGGAAATGTAAGCCTTGCTTTTACCCACAATCTCACCGAATAACCTTTCTTCTAAAACTCCCTTCACTAGAGATTTATTAACTCAAACCTTCCATTTGAAGCATAGGCTACAATAAAAAACCACATGACCGTATAACTGACATCTATAATAGTAGAAACCAATCACCAAATAATCAACAATCTAATCTAGCACCATGCTCCCTTTTTTATGACCATGGTCTTTGTTAGGCCCTCCTTTAGATAAATTTTAATTAGAACTCACTGTAGCCATCATCTTCTTAGTTGTAAGAAAAAATAAATCTACATCCAGAATATGGCCAAGGTCATTTCCAACCTCCTTAAAATCTTTTAAAGAGAAAGAATCCAGTGGAAGTCCTAACAACTTTACCCAGGATAGATTTTTCGTTACCTTTTCTTATATACTTCAATAAGGTTTCAACCTTATAAGCGTATGTTAAATAACGTAATAATTTCAATAGTTGGCCCAATGTGAAGTTAATAATTCAAAGTTAAAACTTATGCATCATCACACAATAGCACCTAGTGTGACACTCATGTGTAATAGAACATCGAGTCAATAAGAATGCATTATTTCATATGCATGCTACACCATTACAACAAGTACTTCTAGATTTTTTTAGATACCATGAGTAAACATGTGGACAATAATTCCATGTCATACCATACCAATTGTGACTAGCACTAGGATTACTTCAACCTAAAATAATTGAATTCACCTCACACACACACACACACACACATATATTGTAATTTTGAAGAATCCCGATAAGGGAGGTTTTGGATTTGAGCTATAGGCTATGTTGTGTGATGCTTAGTGAGCTATAATGATCAGTCCCAATGGGACTCTCTGTTACTCACTCTATGAGTAAAGGTTTTTTTCAATTAAAACACACACACACACACATATAATATCCCCACATCGGGTTCAATGGGTTTCCCAAAGGCTATGCATGATTATTGACAGCCATGACTCTTGGTCTATGTCAGACTCCACGTGGCAGCAGGCATACTTAAGATCATATATCGGCATGCAACGTTTGTAAATGGTAATTAAACCAACTTGTGGAAGATCTGTCCATCTTGATCGCCAGTACCAATGACAATGTCTCTTGCATTTGGCTTCAGGATCTATCATGGTAACTCCGCCCCCATTTCTTGTATATGCACCTTTAGCATGCGTTAGGTAATGGTATTCATTCTAGATAGTGGTAGGGCTCATAATTTTTTCCATGGCCACATGCAACAAAGGTATTGCTTCAAGGTTAGTCTCAGGTTTGGTTTGCATTCTCTTAGCAATCCCATTGGCCTTATTGGATCTGCTTCTCTATATAAAATGGTGTGAGCCAAAAGAAATGAATGCAAGATCCCCTCAACCCCCAAGCACTCTCATTTGATGCATGTCTTGAGTGATTGGGACAAAGCCAAGGCCTACTATAGTGGTTTGGTCTCACCTCCAGTGCAATGCAGAGTTCGAGACATGGAAGATTGGGTTCAATGGCGACACGATGAGCTTGATACAGACTATTTGGTTACAGATGATGGAAGATCCTAGTTCTACTCGATCCAAAGAAACAATATATGTCAAAACTTTAACTTTGTTGTGTCATACCAATACACTATTGGGTCGGGCCTTTGTAGAGAGTTCAGCTAGGAAGCTCTTGAACTCAGACCAAGATCCAACCCCTGTTTCTATCCTATACTTCATGGAGGGGTGGTTGCATAGGATTGTGAAGGCTTAGATCGAATTGGATGCAAAAATGGATGTGCTTGCACATGCAACTATTGGTATGGTATTCTAGAGGAAGCCGGATCCTAGGAAAGCTAGTGTAGCTGAAGGAAAGAAAGAGGTCCCTCCCATTACCATCTCTGATGATTCCTGATTTTGTTTATGTGCTCTTTTCCAAGTTGGTAATCACTCTTAGGAATTTTGGCTTTTGGTTCATCTATATTGCTTGTTGTTGGTTTGAATTTAAGTCTCTTCTTGTATATGTATATGTATATGTATATGTATATGCATATGCATATGGATATGTATATATATATTTAATAGCACATTTAATAGCATATTCAGTCTACAAATTTAATAGCATATCATCCATGGTTTTCATCTCTGAATCGAGTTCATGAAGTGTTATCTCAGTTAACATTGCAATCACAAATTAAATGTTATAAGTCATGCTTACCACTGTCTCCTCGTAAAAACTGATTGCATGGTCATTACCTCAAGATAAAGTTTTTAACATATTAATCATATTATTTCTCTAGCAAGCACAAAGCTTACAAATTTCAAAGCACGAAAAGTAAATTATATGCAACATTACTTGTCTATATGCTCAAACAAGTAATAACCCAATGAAAATGAATGGTTCAACCAATTACAAATTTCTCAATTCAATTAATAACCACTATTATTCAAGTCTTCATCATCATATCCAAGAAGTCAAAATCATTTTACACCATCAAGTTCAAGTAAAGGGTTACTTACTATCATTGCATTTAAATCTTCATGCAAAAGAAGTATAATATCTAGTACTTAAGTAACATGAAATACATTTTTTGCATTATAGGGTAAATTTTTTAAAACTATTGTGTGGACATTGGGCCATCTCGTCCTTTCCTAAACAAACTTGCAAGAGGTTATGACACTCAATTATGCTGCCCCTGGCACAAATTTTTCAAGTGTCCATGAATGGATTTAGAAAGCGAGTTGAAAGTTGCCATAACTTGATAACTGATACTTGGATCAATGAACCACCAATTCCATTGGACTTGTGACATCATATTACAACTAGAGACACCTCTCTTCTATGAGTCCATGGATCATATGTTGTTTATTTCCACCATTTCCAAAACTAGGGTTTTGCTCAGTAACATGCAATGCATTTTTTGCATCAGAGGGTAAATTTTTTAAAATTGTGTCAAGAGAGTGTGTGAACATCATTGTCATTTTCATATTTCCCAAACAAATTTGCAAGAGGTTACAACACTCAATTATTCTACTCAAATTGGAATTTATGACCTAGGTAGAAATTTGCTAAGTGTCCCAAAATGGATTTAGGAAATGAGTTGAAACTCAGCATAACTTGATAACTGAGAGTCTAAATAGAAAAATGCCAATTCCATTGGCCTCGTGATGTTCAAGTACACCTAGGGAAACCCCTCTCTCGTGATTCCATGGATCGGATGTTGTTTATTTCCAGCATTTCTGGAACTAAGGTTTTGCTTAGTAACAAGTAATGCATTTTTTGCATCAAAGTGTAAAGTTTTTAAAACTAGGCCAGTGGAGTGTGTGAACATCATGGTCATCTTGGCCATTCCCAAACAAACTTGCAATAGAATACGACACTCAATTTTGTTGCTTGAAATGGTTTTATGCCCCTGGTAGAAATTCACCAAGTGTCCATGAATGGATTTAGGAAGCAAGTTGAAAATCATCATAACTTGATAACCAAGACTTGACTCAAGGAAGTGTTAGTTTCTATGGCCTTGTGAAAAATTACTCGTAGGGACACCCCTCACCCATGAGTCCATTGACTGGATGTTGTTCTCTTCAACAATTTCTGGAACTAGGATTTTGTTGAGTAACATGCAATGCACTTTTCGCATCACATGGTAAATTTTTGGAAACTTTTCCAACAAAGAGTGTGGGCATCATGGTCATCTTGGTCTTGCCCAAACAAATTCACAATAGGTTACGACACTCAATTCTGCGTGTCAAATTGGATTTTATGCCTTTGGTAGAAATTCACCAAGTAACCCTGATTGGTCTGAGGAAGCAAGTTGAAACTTTCCATAAATTTATAACCATGATTCATATCAAAGAACCATCAGTTTTTTTAGCCTTGTGAAATTGGAGTACACCTAGGGACACCCCTCTCCCATGATTCCAGGGATCAAATGTTTTTTTATTTCCACCAATTCCGAAAAGAGTTTTGGTCAGTAACATGGAAAACAATTGTTGCATCAAAGGGTAATTTTTTTAAAGTGTACCAATGAACCATGTCGATGTCATGGTTATCTCATACTTGTTGAAACAAACTTGTAGGAGATTATGACACTCAATTTTGCTGCTCAGAATGGATTTTATAGCCCCGATAGAAATTCACCAAGTATCCCTTAATGGCATGAGAAAGGCACTTGAAACTCACCATAACCTAATAATCGAGACTCGGATCAACCAACTATCAGTTTCATTGGCCTCGTGATAACACAGTAAACCTAGTAACACCACTATCTCATGAGTCCATGGACCAGATCTTGCTTATTTTGACGATTTCCGAAACTATGGTTTTGTTAAGTAGCATGTAATGCAATTTTTGCATCACGGCATAATTTTTTGGAAAATTTGTCAATGGAGAGTGTAGACATAGTGGTCATATTGTCCTTTCCTAAACAAAATTTCAAGTGGTTACGACACTCAATTTGGCTACTCGGACTAGATGTTTTTACCTTGGTAGAAATTCACCAAGTGTCCCTAAATGGTTTGAGGAAGTGAGTCCAAACTCGCCATAACTTGATAAATGAGACACGGATCAACGAACCGTTAGTTTCATTTGCCTTATGACATCAAAATACACCAAGGGACACCTCTCTACCACGAGATTTTGGATTGTATGTTGTTTATTTCCGCCATTTCTAGAAATAGGGTTTTGATCATCAATAACAAGCAATGTAATTTTTGCATCATAGGGTAAATTTTTGAAAACTTTTCTAACAAAGCATGTGGACATTGTGGTAATCTCGGACTTACCCAAAACAACTTGTAGGAGGTTGCGAAACTCAATTCTGCTACTTGGATTGGATTTTATACCCATGGTAGAAATTTGTCAAGTTTCCTTTAATGGCTTCAAGAAGCGAGTTGAAACTCGCCATAAATTGATAACTGAGCCTGGGATTTTTGAATCATCAATTCCATTGGAATTGTGACATTAGATTACACTAAGGTATATCCTTTTCATATGATTCCATGGACCGAATGTTATTTGTTTCCACCATTTCTTGAACTAGGGTTTTGCTCGATAACATGCAATTTAATTTTTGAGAGAGTGGAAATCGTGGAATTCTAAAATTATAGGAGGATACAGCACTCAATTCTAATTCTTAGATTGGATTTTATGCCCCATGTAGAAAATCACCAAGTGTCCCTAAATGGTTTTAGGAACCGAGCTGAAACTTGCAATAGCTTGATAACCAAGACCTGTGTCGATGAACCATTAGTTCCATTGGCCTCATGGCATTAGAGTAAACCTAGGGACTCCCCTCTCTTGTGATTCCATAGACCGAATGTTCTTTATTTCCACAATTTTCGAAACTAGGGTTTTTCTCAATGAAATGCAATGCAATTTTGTATCAAAGGGAAAAATTTTGAAAACTATGCCAACAAAGCATGTGGACACTATAGTCATGTTGACCTTGCCCAAATAAACTTGCAAGCATTTACAACACTCATTTCTACTGCTCAGATTGGATTTAATGCCCCTAGTAGAAATTCACCAAGTGTGCTTGAATGGCTTGAGGATGAAAGTTGAAACTAACCATAACCTGGTAATCGAGACTCAAAGGAATGAATTGCTAGTTCAATTGGCCTCATAACATCGTAGTACACCTATGGAAACCCCTCTCCTATGATTCCATTTATTTGTGTTGTTTATTTCCACCATTTTTTGAACTAGGGTTTTGCTTAGTAACATGCAATGCATTTTTGCATTAGAAGGTAATTTTTTTAAAATTGTACCAATGAAGTGTGTGGACATAGTGGTCATCTTGGCTTTGTTGAAACAAACTTGCAGGAGGTTACATCACTCAATTCTACAACTTGGATTGGATTTTATGCCTCGATAGAAATTCACCAAGTGTCCTTGAATGGTTTGAGGAAGCGAGTTGAAACTTGATGTAACTTGATAACGAGACTCAGATATATGAACTTCCATTTCACTTGGCCTCGTGACATTCGACTACACCTAGGGACACCCCTCTCCCATGAGTACATGGACCGGATGTTTTTTATTTCCACCATTTCTAGAACTAGGGTTTTGTTCACTAACATGTAATGCAATTTTTGCATCAGAAGGGAAATTTTTAAAATTGTTCCAACAGAGCATTTGGAAATATTGGCCATATTAACCTTGTCCAAAAAAACTTGCAAAAGGTTACAACACTCAATGTTGTTACTCATAATGGATTTTATGCCTCGGGTAGAAATTCATTAACTGTCCCTAAATGGATTTAGGAATTGAGTTGAAACTCACCATAACTTGATAGTCAAGACTCAGATTGATGAACCATAAATTCCGTTGGCCTCATGACATTGGAGTACTCCTAAGGACAACCCTCTCCCATGATTCCATGGACAGGATGTTGTTTATTTTGACAATTTCTCAAACTAGGATTTTGTTGAGTAACATATCGTTCTGGAAAAAATTGCACAAGGGTGCATCCTTCCACTTGGTAAAGGGATAAGCCTTGTAGGATGTATCAAGGCCTCAGTCCTTAGATCCCCTTGGAGGAGTGTGAGTTCTCCAAATGAACCTGCAAGTGGTAGTTAGTGGAATTTAAATAAAAGAAAGAAAACTAAATAAAAGATAACTGAGGAAATGGGGGAAGAATGCAAACTCAAGCAACCGAATGTATGAAAAACCACTTTGTATTGTCCAATGATCAAGCATGTGCAACACATAGGATGTGTAGGCTTCAAGTGAATCCAAAAATATCCCTTAGGGAGGTCCTTCTTGTCCAAACTATATTCTAAGTGGCTAACAAAACAATGGAGAGAAACAATTGCCCCTTGGAGGAAGGTGGCAAGAGATATTTGGAATGCTTACAAAGGTAGGAAGAGGTGATATATGAGGAAGCTCTAACACAAATCCAATAGCATAACTTTACTCTTTTTTCTCACTACAATATGCATGCCCATGGATTCCTTTATAGTCCAATAGGTGGCCAAGAAACAACTAGCTCCAAATGTGAATGTCATCACCTCATGAAGTGGTTCCAAGTACACAAGAGGGTCTATTTAATGCCACAAGGAGTGTAAGGAGCCCAAATTCTAATTGTGGAAGTGATGGGCCATTGGTGAGCCTTCAATTGCACTATTGTTTGGTGAGATTTTATAGTCATGCGGATATTGAAGGAATCTCCGTGCGAGGGTCACGCGATTTCGGAACTGGTAACACATGCTATAACGTAGGTTAGTAAGGTTTCAGCCGCGTGACCTATCCATTTGACTGTTTTTGGGCACTTTGGGACTAATGTTTCCTTTTGTATTTGTTGAGGATGCCTTTGGTGAGCTGCATTCTATATGTTGATGACGCCTTACTGCAAGAATTGTTGTAAAGTCGCATGTGTGTGAGATTTAGGTGTTAATACATCCAATGCAATGTTTGCATTATGGGTAAATTTTTGGAAATTGTGTAAACGTAGTGTTTGGACATCGTAGTCATCTCAATCTTTCCCAAAAAACTTGCAGGAGGTTACGACAATAAACTCTATTGCTCATATTGGATTTTATCCCCCAGGAAGAAATTAGCCAAGTGTCCTTGAATGGCTTGAGGAAGAGATTTTAAACTCACAATAACTTGATAATCAAGACAATGATCGAAAAGCTGTCAGTTCCTTTGGCCTTGTGACATTGGAGTACACATAGGAACACTCCTCTCCCATGAATCGAGGGACCAAATGTTGTCTATTTCCACCATTTCCGTAACTAGGGTTTTCGAGAAAGGGTGCTTGGATGTTCTTCGTTAAATTATTATTGCGAGATGCATGAGGATAATAGGATTTTTTTGTATGCAAGTAAACCTTGGAGAAGAACATGTAACACTAGAGGAATTGATGGTTGTCTTGTAGAATTTGTGTCTCTTGTTGTGAAGCAAGAGGAGGTAGTTCCAGGGTTCCAACCCTAGAGAAGATATGAAAAAAGGGCTAACACCTTGGGTGATATTGAAGCCTTGTTCTTATGTGATGCACTGAGGCTAGGGTAAGATCATGGAAAGCCTAACTTGATGATTCTTGAGCTTGGTGTGATACCTTGCTTGGAATAAGACTTGTTTAATGTATTGTTTATTTTCCATAGAGGTATTCATTCTTGTATTGATGCAAGAGTTGAAGACAAAGTGCTTGAGGACTCATCCTAGGATGGACATGTTGAATTTGAGGCTAGTGCTAGACTTGTCTTGTAGTCCATGTGCTTTTATGATTCAAGATGGATAGGGTTTATAAAACCTAATGACGACAACAATGCTATTGTAGAGACCTTGATCACATTGATATGCTTTGCTTCAAGGACTTGGAGCTTGATGTAATTTCATGCTTGATGGAGAGTGGTGAGATTAAACTGAAGAAGCCACTACCTCAGATTTAACATGGTTTTCATACATTAACATGAACTACTAAAGATTGATCAAACAAATGTGGATCACTGCATCAACAAAGGAGATTCATATATCAAGTACAGACACCAAATCCTGATGATCATCTTGATTACACAAGGAATGGACTTTGGTATCACCAAGAACAAGCCATAATAAAAAGCATAATCTTTTCTATACTTGTGTGACTGAGCCTCTACAACAAAATAACCATCCTATATATACAATAACCACTCAACTGCTACAAAGTTTCATATTATATCCTACAAATGCATTAAGAAAATGCCAACAGTCTTCATCTCATATGCTCTAAACAAAATATGTACATTGTAACAACTCATGATCTACAACCTAATGTGAGCAGTCAACAAGAAAATAATAGAGATGATCTAGGTTGAATGCAATGTGATGTAATAATGTGATCCAAACACATCATTAAAAATAGGAAATCGAGCATCCACCCTAAGAGTGTCTTACTATATGAAAAAATGTGAGGTATTTTGAAAGGGGGAAACACCTAGGATGAAGATTTCTCATGTTGTAAATAGCGCTAGTCATGTTAGCACACTAGATATTTATCAAAGTGTGTATAAATGGACAACCACTAGTGAAATACCTGATAGTTTAATTTATACCCATCCAACTACCAATAGTAGATTAATATATAATCAAGCATGGAAGACTCCATTTATCAAAGAACATTAGCATATATTCCTCCACCATTCTTATTAATAAATAGTTGGCAGTACAGTGTACATATTTTTATCTGTTCAAACCAAGTTCTTGTTATAATATTGAGAATATGAGAAAATCATACAACAATATAAAACATGCATAGCATGAGTTATTTTATCCTTCTATCTAATCAAACAACAAAGAGACTAAATAAAAATGGAGATAAGAGAATAGACAAGAGAACGCTAGATATTTGTGGTAAAACCCTAAATGGGGAAACATCCACGGGAAAAGAAACATCTTATTATTCCTCAAAATATCTCCAATATTACAACTTGAGCTCCACTCCACATATGATATCCCAAAGTATTACAAAGATAATCACCACATATCTACGTATGAAAGATATCAACATATACCCAAAGGCTACCTCTCACCTCTATTATATACCAAGATGTATAGAAGAATAGCATCCCTCTTTTAGATGTGGGAGTGATGTGGGATAAAAGATTTTCCACCTCTTTATATAATGCATGGTAAAAGGAGTATTTTTCTCCATTATAGATGTGGGATGACTCATTAATATTATAATATTAAGAGTTAATTTGTTTGATTTTACCTTCCAATGCTAGTTATGACATCTTACAACATCAACTAGACATCATTACACATGTAATTATTAAAATTTCACATTCCAACAGTTATTAATCATTTCAAACACACACTTCTCGCAACAAGGTAGCATAGATTTCATTGTGAATATTAGGCAACCAATTAAATACCAATCAGTATCAGGGACTTACTCTGAACAGATAGTACCAATATCTCATAAGCTCATAACAAGCCTCAAGTGACATACAAATTATCTAGTGAACAATCAATCCCAGGAATCCTTAGGGAGTATACAAAACGACATTCGGGAAGTGAGTTAAAGCTTGCCATAACTTTATAACTGAGTCTCATATTGACAAATTGTAAGTTCTATTGGTCTCATGACATCGACTTACACCTAGGGACAACCCTCTCCTGTGATTCCATGTACCGGATGTTATTTATTTCCACCATTTTTGGAACTAAGGTTTTGCTTAGTAACATGCAATGGAATTTTTGCATCATAGGGAAAAATTTTGAAAACTATGTCAATATAGAATGTGGACATTATGGTCATATTGGCCAAGTTACGACACTCAATTCTACTACTTGGATTGGATTTTATGCCCTCAGTATAAATTCGTCGAGTGTCCCTGAATTGGTTTAGGAATCAAGTTGAAATTCGCCATAACTTGATAATCGAGACTCATATCGACAAACCATCAATTATGTTGGCCCTTCCTTTTGTTGTTGGGCTGCCGAGGGCCCTTTTGATTGTTCTGAACCTGGTTCATAGATTCAAAAGTAGAAGGAGAGGTTGTGACGGAGGTTACTTCTGCAGTCGATTGTTTGATGGATAAGGCATGGACCTGCTTGGTCAATGCTTCGAAAGCTGCAGAATCTACTGAACCCACTATGCCGTCAGCATGTGGTCCAGGTTTAGGTCTTCCAAGATCAGTGTTTGATCATGGTGCGTCCGGTATAATCTCATAAAGTAGCCCAGATTGTGCATAAACAAGGTCTAGATGCTGGGTCCGTAAGATGGCTTCTTCCTCAGTAGACACTCCAGAAGTAGCTACTTCCTTAGAAATGTAAGGAAGGAGTGATTTCAGATACCACTCAAGAAGAAATTTTGGAGGTATATTGGCTTTAATGAGCCTCTTCCGTCTTTGCCACTCCTAAATGTGATCAGATAAGTGAGTGGACTTATTCTGTCTAAATGTAGACAAAAGATCTGTCCCGGTATCATACTGAACAGGAAGTTGGAAGTGGTTCAGAAAAACAGTCGCGAGATCCCGAAAGTTAAAAAACGCAGCTGCAGGTAACTCAATGTATCATTTAGCCGCAACGCCGGTTAAGGTTCTTTGGAAAAGTCTCAACCTAACGGAATCTTCATTCAATGAGTTCGAAGAACACCATAAATGGAAAGTGGTGACATGATCACCAGGGTCTTCACCTGTCTTGCCTTCGAATTTTGGAATGTCCGAAGGTAACTTAGTAGGAACTGGTGGCCAAGCCGCGTTATGGAATACCGGATCATTTGTTAACTTGGAAAGGTCTGGCAAGTTCAGAGTTGCCAAAAATGGTAAACGAGGTCTATAAGATGGCATTTGATAAGTTGGGGTCATAAAGGGAGAACCACCCATAGTTTGTGCCGTAAACGGATGGTAGGGGTTGCCCCCAGCCACTTGCTGGTAGGGGTTTCCCCCGGCCATCTGCTGGTAGGGGTTTCCCACAGCCACTTGCTGGTAGGGATTGCCCCCAGCCACTTGCTGGTAGGGGTTTCCCCCAGCCACTTTCTGTTTTGTAAAAGTGTTATTAAAATTCCCCCATCCAAATGAAAGTGGGTTAGTACTCTGAACATTTGTCCACTGAGGCTGGGTGTTAGCCCCGCCATATTGTTGATTAAGGATGTTACCCCCTCCTCCAGAAAACAAAGAAAAATGGGTGTTTCCTACAGGTATATTACCTTGATTGGTATTGTAACCTACAAAGGCATTAAAACCACGGGTCAACATGGTGGACGGTGCGGTCATGGTACTCATGACAGGCACAGTTGCAGAGGCGTTTGGCCCTACATTTGGTGTGGAAATCCAAGTACTAGGTATAGGATATGGCTGTTGAGTTGCAGGAGGTGGAACAAGATTCACTGTACTACTGGGTCCAAAAGTGGGTGTAGAGGAGGATGCCATAGTTGTTGAACTCGACATGCCTAAGGTACCGACATTAAAGCTGAAGAACGGAGTTGAAACAGAAGTTGTCTGTGTCGAACTCAGTGTAGCATTGGGAGGAGGATTTACAGTATTTGTGTTCATACTTATTGTGGGAGTCCGTGGAACTCCCTATTCACCTCCTGTATTAGTCATTAAATGCCCAGGTGTGAACAAGTATGCACTATAATCAGGTTGTTGGAAACCAACGGGTAACAAAAGCGGGTTGTTAAGATTAGTCAGAGGAGGATTAAACGAAGCACTGAACTCACCAGAAGTGAGATCCTCAATCTCAACTGTATTAAAATTTTGTTGATCTGGTGTCCCAGGTTGTGGTTCCTCAGGAACCTCTATTTCAGGTTGAAGTTCCTCAGGAACTTCTATTTCACCAGTAGTTTCCAAAGGAACACTGGAATCTACCCTCTGTCGTCCAGGTGGCGGTAGTGGTTCCACTATAAGTGGGAGAAGGTTTTGCAACCTTCTAGACCTATGAAGTTGTTGGTCTTCCATGATTATATATAAAAATAAAAACTAAGCAAAAACCTAGTGGCCACTAAGACTAGGGGGAAAACAGCACACCACTAAACAAAATCCTAAGTATTCAAACCAGTCAAACAAGATGCCTTCCAGAGAAGTGTCTAGGATGATGAGGGCCCAAAACAGATCAACAAAGGATGAAGAACAGTTACCCGGGGTCCACAATACAATGACTAAGGGTGCAAGCACTGGAATCACCCAACCGCCCTCCCAAAGACCTGCAAGGGATTTCCTCCCATGTCTGTCCTAGGTACAACAGATATACCCTCCGCTGTCACCTGTGTATGATCCTATGGTCAGATACTAAGGCTACCATACATACGAAATATCATGAGGGGACAGTCGTCAACCTGATCAAAATGCGTGGGCAGGGTAACAAAGCCCGAAATCCAGATGGACCCCCGTACGCAAATCGATCCCGGTTTATGGTCAAAAGGAACGTGAGGGAGGTATCCTCAACGATTCCGATCTTCCACGGCCTCGTGCTTAGCTCTGGTTTCAGTAGAGTTTCCCAAGAATATTTGATATATATGGGTTTACCTATATGACAGTCGCACTACGATTTTTGATTAATGAAACAAGCTTCGAGCAGTTAAAGGTGTTTTAAGCTCGAAACTCTAGCCTAGACTTGTTGGTGTCGTGTATCCCTAGAAAGAAAATCGTTTCTAATTGATTTTATTAAGATTCTTTTTAAGGTTACTTTTTACTCAATGGGGCAGTGCATTGTGTGATGTGGTTGCAACAGAAAGTAAAGTGCATGAAATGAAACAACTTTCAACAACGAAAGGACTTTTTATTTTTCATTTAATATTCTTTCCAAAGTAAAGAGTAAGAAAATCTAAACAAAGCTTTATTTTTGTTTTGTTTTCTAATTCTTAACAAAATAAACTATGCTATTTTGCAAAGATTACAAGCCTTACTATTATGAACAACCAAACTTATTTTGCTTTTCTGTTATATATGAACAAAAAAGAACTTGAAAGTGGAAGCAAATAAGACCTATAAGAGATGTGTAAGCAATGGCAAGATGACTCTGAAGTTCACAACTGTCAAAACAATGGTTCAACAAAGACTTGTCCTACAATTTTTTTCAAAAGAAAAAGCTCTCAAACTTGGAAACAAATCGGTATGAAAACAAAGAGGAAAGATGCTTAGAACTGGAAATCAATCTTAAAAGAATGCTCCAAAGCACCAAACCCTAACAAGACCACTATGCCAGGCAATAGGTAGGAAAGCGAACTACATTCAACCTTACTAACACAAAGACTAAAAGATGAAGCAAGCTAAAGTACTTCAAACCCACTTGATACTGGAAAAGACAGAGAAGTCAAGAAATGTTGGGGCTCAAAAAGTCTTGGAATACACCCCAAAGGCTCCAAAAGATGGATCAAACCCTAAAACAAAGGATGAGATACCTAAAGAGCATACAAGTGTTGCAACAAACAGCAAATGTTAAGTGCAAAGGTTTGTAGGTCAGCAACACACTATCAGGGTATGGAATGAGTAACTGTGTTCACTAAGGAACAATGCCCAATCTCCAAAAAGAGTCACAAATGAACCAAACACTTCAAAAGTAAACGAGTGACCAAAAGATGACCTAAAGGACTCAAAAGAGGCTAATGAGACTCAAAGAAGGGTTACAGACCTCAAAGACCAGTCAAGAAGGCCAAAAACAAAGTTAGAAACTCACCCAAACAGGCAGAAAACTCAACCCTACTTCAAACAGAGAGCTACAAGAATGTGCCCTACTGTGCAGTAGGCAAACTAGCGCACTTGGGGATGTGGGCGCTACTATACAGAGGCAAACTAGGGCATGGGCGCTACTGTATGTACAGTAGGGTAGCGCACAGGTATTAAAGAGTTAAAACTTAACCTTGCAGAGGTGTAAAAAGACTGAGTCAAGCAAAGGGAAGCAGGTAGGGACAACCTACAGGGCTTCTCAGAAGATTGAAAGGGATTAAGAGATACTGGAAATACAACAAGAAGGGTTTCCTAGAGCAGAAAAAATAAACTCCCCAGTGGAGGCGCCAGTCTGTCGGCGGGAAATAATACCCTATAGTGAGGAAATGGACACTATCAACTTAAGGGGGTGACAGGTAAACATACTAATTGCATTATAGAAACGTTTATAAATGGGAATAGATAAGAAACCTTGAGGACATACCTTGTGAACAAAGTTTGATCCTAGCTTTTATCCAACCTCGCGCTCGATCCTCAACTCAATCTCCCGTTTGATAAACCTGCAACACAAAGACCTTTCTCAACGTACCTTGGCCAATATAATAATGATGGAATTGAAAAGTAATTCAAACATCAAACATTAACCAACATGGTCCAAACAAACACATAGTCCATTAAGCATTTGATTTGGGACGAGAAAGATGTTTCAACCTTTTATTGTCAAAAACAGATGAATGATACAAAGTATACCTAACTTTGCAGCATGCTCATGCAACCTAATCCTAGGCTCCTGCTCCTCTCTGACTTCAGAGTTCTTCCAGCATAACCTCCTTCAATACAAGCTTCTCATATAGAAAAGTCTCTCTATGGCTCTCATGTCTTGTCTGACTAACCCCTCTCTTCAATCCTCCTTGTATTTATAAGACAAGGTAGGCAGTTCAGGTCGAGAGGTGGTTGCAGGGGAAGTTAGGGAAGTTGGGAAACCAACTGCAACTAATCCCCTGTTCGTCAATTTAATATTTTTTTGATCATATTTTAAGATGTGCGCTACTATTTCACAGGGGAGTAGCGCACAGGGCGCAGCTACAGTGTTTAACAACTACGTTTGCCACTTTTTGGATGCTTTGCACTAGTTTTCTAAAGTAGAGTAGCGCCCAACAGGAGGTGTGCGCTACTATTGCCTTGTGGAGTAGCGCATATGCACTGGTTTGCTCAAATAGAGTAGCGCCCATGCCAAAACATGATATTTTTTAGGGTTTTGTCAGCTTGCAGGAAGGTGAATCAGGTTAAAGTCTCATCTGAGGTCATCATGCTCTTCAATCCAAGTTGTCCTTTTGTGTGATCGACAGCTCAAGGTGATCACGGACGGAGAAGTGCAGATTTGACCTATAACAGGGACACCCCTATCCCATGATTCCAGGGATCGATTTTTTTTATTTCCACCAATTCTGAAACTAGAGTTTTGCTCAGTAACATGCAAAACAATTGTTGCATCAGAGGGTAATTTTTTCAAAAGTGTACCAATGAAGCATGTGGATGTCGTGGTCATCTCATACTTGTGAAACAAACTTGTAGGAGGTTATGAGACTCAATTTTTCCGCTCGAAATGGATTTTATAGCCTCGATAGAAATTCACCAAGTATCCCTTAATGGCATGAGAAAGGCACTTGAAACTCACCATAACCTAATAAATGAGACTCGTATCAACCAACTATCAGTTTCGTTGGCCTCGTGATATCACAGTAAACCTAGGAACACCACTCTCTCATGAGTCCATGGACCAGATGTTGCTTATTTTGACTATTTTCGAAACTACAGTTTTGTTAAGTAACATGCAATGCAATTTTTGCATCATGGCATAAATTTTTGGAAAATTTGTCAATGGAGAGTGTAGAAATTGTGGTCATATTGTCCTTTCCTAAACAAAATTTCAAGAGGTTACGACACTCCATTTTGTTGCTCGGACTGGATTTTTTTACCTTGGTAGAAATTCACCAAGTGTCCCTAAATGGTTTGAGGAAGCGAGTCCAAACTTGCCATAACTTCATAAATGAGACACGGATCAACGAACCATTAGTTTCATTGGCCTTATGACATCAAAATACACCAAGGGACACCCCTTTACCATAAGTTTGTGGATTGTATGTTGTTTATTTCCGCCATTTCTAGAACTAGGGTTTTGATCATCAATAACAAGCAATGTAATTTTTGCATCATAGGGTAAATTTTTGAAAACTTTTCTAACAGATCATGTGGACATTGTGGTCATCTCAGACTTACCCAAAAAAACTTGTAGGAGGTTACGAAACTCAATTCTGCTACTTGGATTGGATTTAATGCCCACGGTAGAAATTTGCCAAGTCTCCTTGAATGGCTTCAAGAAGCGAGTTGAAACTCACCATAAATTGATAACTGAGACTTGGATTGTTGAATCATCAATTCCATTGGACTTGTGATATTGGATTAGACCAAGGTATATCCTTTTCATATGATTCCAGGGACCGAATGTTGTTTGTTTCCACCATTTCTTGAACTAGGGTTTTGCTCGATAACATGCAATTTAATTTTTGCATCAAAGAGTAAAAATTTCAAACATGTGTCAACGGAGCGAGTGGACATCATGGAATTCTCAAAATTGTAGGAGGATACAACACTCAATTCTAATTCTTAGATTGGATTTTATGCCCCATGTAGAAAATCACCAAGTGTCCCTAAATGGTTTTAGGAACCGAGATGAAACTTGCAATAACTTGGTAACCAAGACCCGGATCGATGAACCATTAGTTCCATTGGCCTCATGGAATTAGAGTAAACCTAGGGACTCCCCCCTCCTGTGATTCCATAGACCGAATGTTCTTTATTTCCACCATTTTCGAAACTAGGGTTTTGCTCAATAACATGCAATGCAATTTTTGTATCAAAGGGTAAATTTTTTAAAACTATGCCAACAAAGCATGTGGACACTATATTCATCTTGACCTTCCCAAATAAACTTGCAAGCATTTACAGCACTCATTTCTACTGCTCGGATTGGATTTTATGCCCCTAGTAGAAATTCACCAAGTGTGCTTGAATGGATTGAGGATGAAAGTTGAAACTTACCATAACCTGATAACCGACACTGAAAGGAATGAACGTTTAGTTCAATTGGCCTCATAACATCATAGTACACCTATGGAAACCCCTCTCCTATGATTCCATTTATTGGATGTTGTTTATTTCCACCATTTTTTGAACTAGGGTTTTGCTTAGTAACATGCAATGCATTTTTTTCATTAAAAGGTAATTTTTTGAAAATTGTACCAATGACGTGTGTGGACATAGTGGTCATCTTGGCCTTGCTAAAACAAACTTGTAGGAGATTACATCACTCAATTTTACAACTTGGATTGGATTTTATGCCCCCGATAGAAATTCACCAAGTGTCCTTGAATGGCTTTAGGAAGCGAGTTGAAACTTGATGTAACTTGATAACAAGACTCAGATATATGAACTTCCATTTCCCTTTGCCTCGTGACATCCGATTACACCTAGGGACACCTCTCTCCCATAAGTACATGGACCAAATGTTGTTTATTTCCACCATTTCTAAAACTTAGGTTTTGTTCAGTAACATGTAATGCAATGTTTGCATTAAAAGGGAAATTTTTAAAATTGTTCCAGCATAGCATGTGGAAATATTGGCCATATTAACCTTGTCCAAACAAACTTGCAAAAGGTTACAACACTCAATGCTGCTACTCATAATGGATTTTATGCCTCGAGTATAAATTCATTAACTGTCCCTGAATGGATTTAGGTATTGAGTTGAAACTCACCATAACTTGATAGTAGAGACTCAGATTTATGAACCATAAATTATGTTTTCCTCGTGACAATAGATTACTCCTAGGGACAACCCTCTCCCATGATTCCATGGACCGGATGTTGTTTATTTGATGATTTCTAGAACTAGGGTTTTGTTGAGTAACATCTCGTTGTGGAAAAAATAGCACAAGGGTGCGTCCTTCCACTTGGTAAAGGGCTAAGCCTTGTAGGTTGTAGCAAGCACTCAATCCTTGGAGCCTCTTGGGGGAGCGTGAGTTCTCCAAATTATCCTGCAAGTGTTTGTTAGTGGAATTTAAATAAAATAAAGATAACTAAGGAAATTGGGGAAGAATGCAAACTCAAGCAACCAAATGTATGAAAAACCACTTTGTATTATCCAATGATAAAGCATGTACAACACCTAGGAGGTGTAGGCTTCAAGTGAATCCAACAATATCCCTTAGGGAGGTCCTTCTTGTCCAAACTATATGCTAAGTGGATGACAGAACAATGGAGAGAAACAATTGCCCCTTGGAGGAAGATGGCAGGGGACCTTTGGAATGTTTACAAAGGTAGGAAGAGGTGATCTATGAGGAAGCTCTAACACAAATCCAGTAGCATAACTTTGCTCTTTTTTCTCTCTACAATATGCATGCCCATGGCTTCGTTTTATATTCCAAGAGGTGTACAAGAATAAACTAGCTCCAAATGTGAATGCCATCACCTCATGAAGTGGTTCCAAGTACACAAGAGGGGCTATTTAATGCCACAAGGAGTGTAAGGATCCCAAATTCTAATTGTGGAAGTGATGGGCCATTGGTGAGCCTTCAATTGCACTATTGGTTGGTGATATTTTACAGTCATGCGGATACTGAAGGAATATTCGTGCGAGGGTCACGAGAGTTGTGAATTGGTAACACACGCTATAGCATAGGTTAGTAAGGGTTCAGCCACACGATCTATCCATTTGACTATTTTTGGGCACTTTGGGACTAATGTTTCCTTTTGTATTTGTTGAGGATGCCTTTGGTGAGCTACATTATATATGTTGATGACGCCTTACTGCAAGAATCGTTGAAATATTGCATGTGTGCGAGATTTAGGTGTTAATACATCCAATGCAATGTTTTCATTATGGGTAATTTTTTGGAAATTGTGTAAAGGTAGAGTTTGGACATCGTAGTCATCTCGATCTTTCCCAAAAAAATTGCAGGAGGTTACCACAATCAACTCTAGTGCTCATATTGGATTTTATCCCCCGGTATAAATTAGCCAAGTGTCCTTGAATGGCTTGAGGAAGAGAGTTTAAAATCACCATAAATTCATCATCAAGACAATGATCGAAAAACTAGCAGTTCCTTTGGCCTTGCGACATTGGAGTACACCTAGGAACACTCCTCTCCCATGAATCCAAGGACCAAACGTTGTCTATTTCCACCATTTCCGAAACTAGGGTTTTCGAGAAAGGGTGCTTGGATGTTCTTCGTTAAATTATTATTGCGAGATGCATGAGGATACTAGGGTTTGTTTATGCAAGTAAACCTTGAGGAAGAACATGTACCACTAGAGGAATCGATGGTTGTATTGTAGAAATTGTGGCTCTTGTTGTGAAGCAAGAGGAGGTAGTGACAGGGTTCCAACCCTAGAGAAGATACGAAAAAAGGGCTAACACCTTGGGTGATATTTAAGCCTTGTTCTTATGTGATGCACGGATGCTAGGGTAAGATCATGGAAAGCCTAACTTGATGAGTCTTGAGCTTGGTGTGATACCTTGCTTGGAAGAAGACTTGTTTAATGTATTGTTTATTTTCCATATAGGTATTCAATCTTGTATTGATGCAAGAGTTGAAGACAAAGTGTTTGAGGACTCATCCTAGGATGGACATGTTGACTTTGAGGCTAGTGCTAGACTTGTCTCGTAGTCCATGTGCTTTTATGATTCAATATGGATATGATTTATAAAACCTAATGACGACAAGAATGCTACTGTAGAGACCTTGATCACATTGATATTCTTTGCTTCAAAGACTTGGAGCTTGATGTAATTTCATGCTTGATGGAGCGTGGTGAGATTAAAGTGAAGAAGCCACTACCTCATAGAGTTAACATCGTTTTCATACATTAACATGAACTACAAAAGATTGATAAAACAAATGTGGATCACTGTCTCAACAAAGGAGATTCATATATCAAGTACAAACACCAAATCCTGATGATCATCTTGATTACACAAGGAATGGACTTTGGTATCACCAAGAACAAGCCACAATAAAAAGTATAATATTTTCTATACTTGTGTCACTGAACCTCTACAACAAATTAACCATCCTCTATATACAATAACCACTCAATTGCTACAAAGTTTCATATTATATCCTACAAATGCATTAAGAAAATGCCAACAGTCTTCATCTAGTATACTCTAAGCAAAAGATGTACATTGTAACAACTCATGATCTACAACCTAATGTGAGCAGTTAGAAAGAAAATAATAGAGATGATCTAGGTTGAATGCAATGTAATGTAATAATGTGATCCAGACACATCATTAAAAATAGGTAATCGAGCATCCACCCTAAGAGTTTCTTACCATATGAAAAAATGTGGGGCATTTTGAAAGGGTGAAACACCTAGGATGGAGATTGCTCATGTTGAAAATAGCTCTAGTCATTTTATCACACTATATCTTTATCAAAGTGTGTCTAAATGGACAACCACTAGTTAAATACCTCATAGTTTAATTCATACCCAGCCAACTACCAAGAGAATATTAATAGATAATCAAGCATTGAAGAATCCATTTAGCAAAGAACATTAGCATATATTCCTCCACCATTCTTGTTAACAATAGTTGGCAGTACACTGTACATATTTTTATCTGTTCAAACCAAGTTCTTGTTATAATATTGAGAATATGAGAAAATCATACAACAATATAAAACATGCATAGCATGAGCTATTCTAGCATCCTATCTAATCAAACAACAAAGAGAATGAATAAAAATAGAGATAAGAGAATAGACAAGAGAATGCTAGATATTCTTGGTAAAACCCTAAATGGGGAAACATCCACGGGAAAAGAAAAATCTTCTTATTCCTCAAAATATCTCCAATATTACAACTTGAGCTCCACTCCACATATGCTATCCCAAAGTATTACAAAGATAATCACCACATATCTACTTATGCAAGATATCAACATATACCCAAAGGCTACCCCTCACCTCTATTATATACCAAGATGTATAGAAGAATAACATCCCTCTTTTAGATGTGGGATAAATGATTTTCCACCTCTTTATATAATGGATGGTAAAAGGAGTATTTTTCTCCATTATAGATGTGGGATAACTCATTAATATTATAATATTAAGAGTTAATTTGTTTGATTTTGCCTTCCAATGCTAGTTATGACATCTTACAACATCAACTAGACATCATTACACATGTAATTATTAAAATTGCACATTCCAATAGTTATTAATCATTTGAAACACAGACTTCTCGCAACAAGGTAGCATAGATTTCATTGTGAATATTAGGCAACCAATTAAAGACCAATCAGTATCAGGGACTCACTCTGAACATATAGTACCAATATCTCATAAGCTCATAACAAACCTCAAGTGACATACAAATTATCTAGTGAACAATCAATCTCAGGAATCCTTAGGGAGTATACAAAATGGCAATCAGGAAGTGAGTTGAAGCTCGCCATAACTTGATAACCGAGTCTTGTATTGACAAACTGTAAGTAAGTTCTATTGGTCTCGTCACACCGGCTTACACCTAGGGACAACCCTCTCCCGTGATTCCATGGACCGAATGTTATTTATTTCCACCATTTTTGGAACTAGGGTTTTTCTTAGTAACATGCAATGCAATTTTTGCATCATAGGGTAAATTTTTGAAAACTATGTCAATATAGAATGTGGACATTATGGTCATATTGGCCAAGTTACGGCACTCAATTCTACTACTTGGATTGGATTTTATGCCCTCGGTATAAATTCGCCGAGTGTCCCTGAATTGGTTTAGGAATCAAGTTGAAATTCACCATAACTTGATAATCGAGACTCATATCAACAAACCATCAATTATGTTGGCCTCGTGAGATAGGGGTACACCTAGGGACATCCCTCTCCCATGATCAAATGGACTGGATGTTGTTAATTTCCACCATTTCTATAACTAGGGTTTTGATGAGTAACATGCAATGCAATTTTTGCATTAGAGGGTAAATTTTGAAAATTGTGCCAACAAAGATTTTGGAAACCGTGGTCAACTCATCCTTGCCCAAACAAATTTGAAGGAGGTTATGGCACTCAATTCCACTACTCATATTTGATTTTACACCCGCATTTGAAATTCGCCAAGTGTCCTTGGATAACTTTATGAATCAAGTTGAAAGTCACCATAACTTGCTATCCGAGACTCAAATCGATGAACCACCAATTCCATTGGCCTCATGACATCAAAGTACACTTTAGGACACCCCTTTCCCATGAGTCCATGGACTAGATGTTGTTTATTTCTGCCATTTTGAGAACTAGTATTTTGCTTAGTAACATGCAATGCAATTTTTGCATCAACGTGTAAATTTTGAAAATTGTGCCAATGGAGCATATGGACATCATGGTCAACTCGACTTCACCGAGAAAAACTTGTAGGAGCTTATGGCACTCAATTCTACTACTCAAATTGCATTTTATGCCCCCAGTAGAAATTATTCAAGTGTCCCTAGATAGCTTTAGGAAGCAAGTTGAAACTTGTCATAACTTGATAATCAAGACTTGATCAATGAACCATTAGTTCCATTGGACTCATGACATTGGATTACACATAGAATCACCCCTCTCTCGTGGGTCCATGGACCAGGTGTTGTTTATTTCCACCATTTCGAGAACTACAGTTTTTCTCAGTAATATGCAACGCAATTTTTGCATCAAAAGCTAATTTTTTGAAAAACATGGCAATAGGGTGTTTGGACATCATGGTCATATCGGATTTGCCAAAATAAGTTTTGAAGAGGTTATGGCACTCAATTCTACTACTGAAATTCAATTTTATGCCCCTAGTATAAATTCACCAAGTGTCCCTGAGGCTTTAGGAAGTGAGTTGAAACTCATCGTAACTTGATAGCTAAGAATATGGTCGATGAACCATCAATTCCATTGGCCTAGTGACATTAGAGTACACCTATGGACACCACTCTCCTGTGATTCAATGGACCAAATGTTGTTTATTTCTGCCATTTCTAAAACTAGGGTTTTTCTTAGTATCATGCAATGCAATTTTTAGATCAAAGGGGAAAATTTTGACAACTATGCCAATGGAGCATGTGGACATTGTGTTCATCCCAATCTCACCCAAAAAAAATTGCAAGAGGTTACGACAATCAATTATTCTTCTCAGATTGGATTTTATGCCCCCAATAGAAATTATTCAAGTGTCCCTAAATGGATTTAGGAAGCAAGTTGAAACTAACCATAACTTAATAGCCAAGACTTGAATCGATGAACTGTCAATTCTATTGACCTTGTGGAATCAAAGTACACATAGGGACAACTCTCTCCCATGATTCCATGGATCAGGTGTTGTTTATTTCATCGATTTCCAAAACTAGGGTTTTGGAAAGTGATGTAAACCATAGGAGAAGACATGAATAAGAGAAAGTGTGCTTGGATGTTCTTGGTGAAATTATTCATGTGGGATGCATGAGGACACTAGGGTTTATCTGTGCAAGTAAACCTTGGAGAAGAATATGTAACACTAGAGGAATTGATGATTGTCTTGTAGAATTTGTCTCTTGTCTTGAAGCAAGAGGAGATAGCACTAGGGTTCCAACCCTTGACAAGATACAAATAAAAGAGCTAACAACTTGGGTAATATTGTAGCCTTGTCCTTGTATAACACGCAGAGGCTAGGGAAATACCATGGAAAGCACAGCTTGATCAATATTGAGCTTGGGGTGATACCTTTCTTGGAAGTAGACTTGTTTAATGCATTGTTGATAATCCATGGAGTTCTTGGTGCTTGTGTTAATGCAAGATTTCAAGGCCTAGGGTTTTAGGACTCATCCTAGGATAGACATGTTGACTTGGAGGCTAGTGGTAGATTTGTATTGAAGGCCATGTGCTTCTATCGTGCAAGATGGATAGGGTTTATAAACCTAAATGATGACAATAATGCTAGTGTGGAGACCTTGACGACAACAATGCTAATGTGGGGCTAGCATCTCTTATGGTTTCCATATATAGGGTTTAGAGAGATTGACTTGTGTCGATGTGAGATAATTTTTGGTATGTACACGTACTTCATCTTGTGTGTGTGTGTGTGTGAATTGTTCTAGTTGTCCAAATATTGTGTACTTGCATATTTGAATTTATCTTATATTATCTTCATGATTGGGTAAATTCTAGAACTGATTATGCATGCAAATTTGACATAACTTTGGGTTGAATTTATTAAGTACACTTTAATGGTATTTATTTTTTGGGTTGCTTAAGTGCAAACCTTTAAGCAGGTCATCATACACTTGGGTAGGTCATCAAGATGATGAGTAACGCATATCCTCTGAAATTAAAGAAAGTTGCATACCAAAATGACCCTCCACACCATGATGGACCACCCAAAGAGAACATGGCGCTACTAAGGAAGGATCAGTAGGGATGATGGGGATGCTCTTGGAATATAAACCACATACTTGATCCCTTGACTTTGCTCATGAAAAAAATCACTTGCATCATACTAGCCACAAACAACTTTATTATTAATTGAAAAGTGAAACAACAAAATCATAAGTATTATTACTTGGATTGCCTTATGTCCTCTCACCTTTATGAGTATTATTCAAAATATAAACGATCACTAAATTATATAATATAATTAAGCGTGTAAGGCTAGTTACACCACTACTAACTATTATACAATATAATTAAGCATGCAAGGCTAGTTACACCACTACTAACTATTCCCCCATTCCTATGAGGCTCCTTAGTATACTCGATCAATTTAAAACCATCAAGGATAGAGACCGGATGGAATTCATTGAGCAAAACTATACATGAGGCGAAATTTCAAAGGGTACCCAAAATTTAGGTGAGATGGTGATATTTCTCTAATTTGAAGAGTTGTTGATTTGTGAATGCATATTTATTGTAAATTAAGTTTGTTTGTTTTGTTTGGTTTAATTCTTTACTTTTTTTCTTTTGTCTTGAAAGCTTTAATTCTTTGGTGATGTAATTTGTAGGTTTTATATTCTTTGGATGTTGGTGGTGAAATTATTTTTGAGAGATGCAAGAGGATACTAGGGTTTGTGTGTGCAAGTAAACTTTGGAGAAGAACATGTAACACTAAAGGAATTAATGGTTGTTTTGTAGAAGTTATGGTTCTTGTTGTGGAGCAAGAGGAAGTAGTGCCATGGTTTCAACACTAGACAATATATGAAGAAAAGAGATATTGCCTTGGGTGATATTGTAGCCTTGTTCTTGTGTGATTTTGTAACACTCCTTCTTACCTTTGGTGATTATTTGAGAAAATTGGGGTAATTTTTTTTCTTTTATAATCTAATCAAGATAAGGATAAACAAAGCCCCAAAGACACATAGTTGTAGTTCATATTTACACGACTTAAACATCAGTTTCATCATAATATTGTTAACCATTAAAACATAATCGCTAACTTTTAAATAAGACCATTCACAAATTAAAAGTCGTATGAAGAATACAAACAAGAATTTCTTAACAAGGTCTGTCCTTTTTGCTAGACCTCATCTAACAACCCCCCTGTAACAAGTAACATTTTAAATCTTGCTTGCATCCAATTATGTTGCTCAACATACAAATATGGTTAGCTAATCAATAAAGGATTGTAACTGCAATATCAAAATCATAATATCATTTACAAGTATATACTTCAAGTGTAATAATATTTGCATAAACTATAGCATACATATCTCAACACGTTATCCATACATTTTGACTTTCACAAAAGTGTAGAGACTAATCATTTAATTGAGGTCATAGTTCAGTCTTGGCATGAAATAATTAGTAACTCTTTATTATACAAATTACACTATATAAATGTATGGATAATTACAATATCGACACGTCATTTATAAGTTTCCCATTGATATTAAATGTTATGCTAGCAAATAATCCATGATCATAACTCAAGTTTAACAGAAAACCATCTAACTTTTCACCATGAATTTCTAACTTCTTAATTCAAAAAGGGTGTTCAAGATCAAGTAATATTTTACTACATCTATGTACGAATGATAGGGTTAAGCCAATAACCCTTGTCGGTTATGTATCAAAATCATAACACGTATATAACAACAATAATTTAGCATGTATATTATCAATCATTATTATAGGCATATTGTGACAAGATCTAATCCTCAACATTATCAACTCGTTACAATTTCATCCTCTGCAAGTAGAACATATAATTGGCTAACCAACCATCTATCATTAAAGTTTATAGGGAAATCGAATGCTTCTACATGCATAATTCCAAATCCTTTAGTCATCTAATTATTCGCATAAGCTCTCGTATAAGAATGCATTATTCTTACAATTATACATCCTTAATTAATTCAACACATTTATTTTAGCATTATTATCAGATGACTATTAATTAGCCGATTTAACATAATAACATCCTCATAGTCAAGAACATAAAGAACATAATAAATTAATAACGACATATCAAATAATGAATGTTTACCTTGAAATATTTTAATGAATGTTTACTTTGAAGTTTTTTCCCAGGCACTGAAGGTGCATCTGCAACCTTCCACCAACCATAGGCACTCTATTCAACCTATACTCTTTCAATTGAGAGGCCACCCCCGAGATGAACAAAGTATCCACTAAGTGAAGAAAATTAAGAAAATTTTTCACAACGATTTCTTATCATAACTTGAATGTTATCCCACAATCACAATTAAGCAATAGAATTAATCTTAAACAATGGGCATGGCTCCTTAAACATCATGGCGAGACTCAAGCACAAAGCTCGACTTTCAACCGACAAGCTCAAGTTGCATATAACAAGTTCAACTCTTTAGCATGTACCACATATAAGTCGACAATTCAACTCTCAATAAACCATTGTAGAGTTCGAGTATGCAAAAATAGGAGTTAGTCATTATATGTCAACTTTCAATAACAATCATGGAATTTGATTTTCATTATGCAAATTATAGAGTTGGCTACTATAATTCGACTCTTAGTAAATAATTATAGTGTATATGGAGCAGCCTTCTACCCTAAGAGATGAAATTCCTTACCCATAGGGTAAGACATATTAGGGTTTACGTCTTTTTACACACAATGGAGTACATACAATAAATAAAAAGAAAAAGTAATAGCATTTAGTCCATAGGGAGAGGTCGCTCTCCTCTCTTTGTCATATAAAGCTTCATTAGAAGGCAGCCAAACTGTAAATAACTAGAGCAATTCACTCCTCTAATCAACTGCAAACAAACTATAAATTCATCAACTGCAAACAAACTATAAATTCGTCAAAGAGACAGGCTCTCTTCCAATCTTTGGAGACTGTCCCTCTCCAATCTGAGGGAAGTAAAATATTTGTATTAAATGGAGTCGTGGCTCAATAGGTAGAGTCCAATCCTTCTCCAAATCCACATAAGTAATATATTTTTATTCAAATAGTATAAAGAGATATAAATTTATTTACAACGTAGAACAACACACGGTGTTGAAAGTAATGGGGAAACGATTCCCCGTTGTAGAGCTCATCCCCTCAATTCATTAGCAAACAAGTAATATACCTATAAATGGGAGTCACGGCTCTGTAGAAGGTCGTTTCTTTCAAAGGAGAGGAGCAAAATTTTTACATATATGAATCTAATAAGAGCTCCATTGAAGGACCATTAAAGCAAGGTATATATATATGTCCTAACGTATATATATGTCATACAAAACATTGAAACGGGGTATATCTATATATATATCATACAAAACATAGAGACAATATAATAAAAGGAACATAAATACCTGTCATTGTAGAGAGGTAAACTGGATTCTTTACTCTTCCTTTCCAGAACGAATATATATATATATATATATATAATAAACATATTATAGATCTCCTTTTATCCACAACTCAAAAGGCGTATTATCAGTCTACTCTTCTCGACAGCAAGAACATCTTCATACCAGCAAATTCGGCTCTATACTTAAAGGTGTGTCGCTCCTCTCTTCCATAAAAAAAAAGCAGCAAAATGATAAAACCGCTCCATGAGATAAAACAATTAGCAAAATGATGGAAGGACCTTTAATTTGTTTATAACCAAATTGTAACTATAACTCTCTACCTATATTAAGAGTTGAATACTTTTTGTAAGTGCAATATTTTTATATCAATAAATAATAATAATAATAATATAAAGAATAACTTTAACTAATTCATCATATGTATAATATGAGGAACGTTGATTACTTAATCAACTTAGCATATTCATTTTTTATTATTTTTATCTTATACTTGAATGTATAAGATATATGTGTATATGAAAAGCTTAGTGCAATTCCCTTTTTGATTGCCTAATAAATCATTTTTTTTCCTTTCATATATATATATATTTGTTAATATTAATTTAGATTATATAATGAATTGTTTCTTTGTTCTTTTTTAATATATATAAAATGATTTATCAATAAAATATTCTCCTTCTCAATATATATGAGCATATATTAGGTTGGATATTTCATAATAATTAAACTTGAAATGGAAGTTATTCGTTTAGGGTTAATAATAATAATAATAGATGTTTTATGTGTATAAGTAAACAATAGTCCGTTTGCTTCTTATGTGAATAATGTATTTTTTTTGCAACGCTCCTATTCATGTTTATAGGCTTTATGTTATTAAGTGAGCAATAGTAACTTGCTTCACATTCGTAAGCGTATAATAATCCATTTGCTTACTTACGTGAATGAAGCATCGTTTCACAATGCTCCCGAGTTAATAATAAACTAATACTTATGGGTTAAATAGCAAATAAGAATAACTCGTTTTTCTTTCTATACTCAAGGTACCCTAATGACCCAGTTATCTTTAATTGGATTCTCAAGGTTTCGCTAACCATATTATCTCCCCCTAGTGGATACAATCACCCCTCGTTTAATTGCCTTGCACATTCAGCCCCTAGGTCTATTTTTTCATTAGTTTAACATTTACCATTTACAACATTATATAACATCACTATGACTTGGCTAGTGAATGGCTCTACCACAAAATCACAATGTTGTCTAATGCTACAATATTCACTAGCAAGGCCTTGGCCTTGAGCTCCTCGCCAAGAACTAGTACACAGAATTACATCTTTACATTACAAAAATTACAACAATAGGGGGTCAAAAGTTAGGGATATTATATATGCACAGATGCTAGAGAAAGATCATGGAAATCCTAGCTTGATCAATCTTGAGCTTGGTGTGATACCTAGCTTGGACTTGTTTAATGTATTGTTGATATTCCATGGAGATCTTGTTGCTTGAGTTGATGCAATAGTTGAAGACCTAGGGTTTGAGGACTCATCCTAGGATGGACATGTTGGCTGGGAGGCTAGTGCTAGACTTGTCTTGTAAGACATGTGCTTACATCATGCAAGATGGAAAGGGTTTATAAACCCTAATGACAACAACAATGCTAGCATTGAAGGAATAATTCATACTTGTGATATTTAGTGGTGACAATATAATGTGTGAAAATGATTATAATACACCAAGTCTATGTATGATTAAAATATGAGGACAAGGAGAGAAGTTAGGGGTGAATATCTCATGGAGATCACTTGAGAGATTTATGGAGATACTCATGGAGATCACTTGAGAGATTTATGGAGATACTCATGGAAGATATTGTGGAGATAATTATGGATATGGTTGAACAAACATTTCTATTATGATATGGTTGTTATGGTCACTTATTCTTATATAAGATACCTCATTGTACTCTATTGTATCATGAAAGAATTATAGATCAATAGAATGTGAGTTTTGCAGGATATCCTATGTTCATATGGTTCAATCATTTGTCTAATTGATTAATGGTTGCACTGCTCAAACCCAAGGAGTGTGGAGACCTTGACGACAACAATGCTAGTGGGGCTATCTCTCATGGTTTCCATAGCTAGGGTTTGGGGAGCTTGACTTGTATGGGCATGAGATAAGTTGTTGGTATGTACATGTACTTTATCTTGTGTGTGTGTGTGTGTGTGTGTGTGAATTATTCCAACTGTCCAAATATTGTGTAATTGCATATTTGAATTTCAGCTTATATTATCTTCAGGATTGGGTAGATTCTTGCAGTGGTATTGAATTCTAATTCAACAAAAGTTTGGGTTGAATTTGTTAAGTAATTGAACACATATCTTGAAAATAAAAGAGAAAATTGGTTGTTGTTATAATTTGTTATAATAAGAGATTTTGAATTTGTTATATGCTTAGAAAGTGTGCCTTAAGGACTATAACTTCATGGTGTTGAAGTACACTTAAACTATAGTTTATTTTGTTGGGTTGCCTTGTGAGACTGGGATGAAGAGAAGTGAAATATTAGAGCATAGAAACCACCTTGTCACACATGTTGACAAGAAGCATTGGAGAATAGTAACCACCTTAGCACACATGTTGAGGAGAAGCATTGGAGCATTGTAACCACCTGTGGCACATATGCTAAGGAGCATTGTAACCACCTTTGGCACATATGCTGAGGAGCATTGGGCATAAGAAGATTTGCCACACAACTAGAGGAGGAATGTGTTGCATGAGGACACTAGGGTTTGTCTAGGCAAGTAAATATTGGAGAAGAACATATAACACTAGAGGAATTGATGGATGTCTTGTAGAATTTGTAGTTCTTGTTGTGAAGACAAAGGAGGAAAGCACCAGGGTTCCAACCCTAGATAAGATACGAAGAAAAGAGTTGATTCCTTGGGTGATATTGCAGTCTTTTTATTGTGTGATGCACAGAGGCTGGGAAAGATCATGGATAGCATAGCATTATCAATATTGAGCTCGGTGTGATACCTTGCTTAGAAGAAGACGTGTTTAATGTATTGTTTATTTTCCATGGAGGTCTTATTGATTGTGTCAATGCAAGAGATAAAAACCTAGGGTTTCAAGACTCATCCTAGGATGGACATGTTCACTTGGAGGCTAGTGCTAAACTTAACTAGTAGGGCATGTGATTTTATGATGAAAAATGGATAGGTTTTATAAACCCTAATGATGACAAGAATTCCAGTGTGGAGACCTTGTCGATGACAATGCTAGCATACATGGGGCTAGCATCTATTATGGCTTCCAAAGCTAGGTTTAAAGAGCTTGACTTGTATTGACATGAGAAGTTGTTGGTGTGTGTGTGTGTGTGTGTGTGTGTGTGTAGTTCCTTCTATCCAAATATTGTATACTTGCAAATTTGAATTTAAGCTTAGATTAACTTCATGATTAGGTAGATTCTAACATTAGTAATGCATGCTAGTTTGTCATAACTTTGGGTTGAATTTTTTAAGTACACTTGAATGGTGTTTATTTTGTTGGGTTTCATAAGTGTAAACCTTTGGGTAGGCCATCATGCACTTCAATAGATCATCAAGATGATGAGTAAAGAAAATCCTCTAAAATTAAAGGAAGTTGAATTCCAAAATGACCCTCCACACCATTATGTCCTACCCAAAGAGAACATGGCACTACCAAAGGAAGGGTCAGTCAGGATGATGGGGATGCTCTTGGAAGATGATACTGGTATGTAATTGTATGTTTTATATTCTTGTTGTTTTGCTTTGTGTTTTCAATATTTAGTTGTTTCACTTACAATACTCTTCTAATAAAACTATAAAGATAGAATATGGAATGCAATGATCGTGAGTAATTGCAAAGGCTCTCTCCTCCTTTTATATAGAATAGGTGAGTAAGGCCAACATAAATATTGGACAAGTACACATAAATAACCATAGACATAAATCAACAAGGCAACCCCACTCCCTCTTACATGGTGGTTCATTCTCTTGGTGTTTCCATGTACGATTCTCCTCCTCTAGTTGTGTGTCACATCTCCTCGCGTTCCCAATGCTCCTCTACATCTGTGCTAAGGTATTTACTTGATCTAATGATTTCCTTAACATATATGTTTGGTTCCATGAAAAACCTCCATGTGAATGCTCCTCAATCCAAGCATCCTCAAGCCAAGCATCATCAATCCAAGCATCCAACTTCCAAGGTTATGTCACATCGTCCCATGCTCTTAGGGCTAAGTTCCCTCCTATAAGTGTTCACCACTCATCCTCCTAGGTGGGTACTTATCCTAATCAAGCAGTCGAATCCACCATTATGTGTTACTAATGGATTCATCATCATCCCACATAGGATAACAACCACGGGTAATAGCGATATGCTAGCCATCTATCCAAGGTCAAATTGAACCAAACTATGGAAAGGTGGTCCACAAAATATGCTTAGATTGGTGATATTCACCAAAGTTTTACAAGTTTTAATAGTGTATTGTATGCTTTTAATATAATATTTTCCCAAATACCTATGTGTAATATTTTTTCCAAACTAAAATAGTCACCTAAAATACTTTACTTATCTATAATGTATGAATCCTTAAAAAATAAATTATCATGTATGCTTCATCTACATCACTAGGTGACCTCTTGTTTTTCTATAATTTTAAACATTCCCTTCAAATATTCATTCCTTAGCTTCACCTTAGTTGGTTTTTCGATGGTCAATTCTTTTGTTTCTTCATTCATGATGGGTTGTCCTTTGCCTCTCTTGTACTTCCCTCAATGGTTCTTACCCTATTTATTATCCTTCTTCTTTTGACTTGATGTGTCTTTTATAGAAAATACATATTCATGAACTTGTTTCATATTTTATTTGTCAAGGAAGAAAAATTTGATGTCTTGGACCATATTCCTAACTATTTCATAGTTTCCCTTTCCACCTTCCTCACATGTGCCTTTGCTTGTTGATCCTTTAATTTTTCAATGAAGTTTAAAACTTCAACTATTATTTGCTCATTCCATTTTAGATTAACATCTATAGTGAAGATATGACAATGTTATGATGTGAAAGTGATATTATCATTCTCAATGTCAAATACATTAGATTTATATTGTTCATCCTAATCCAATTCAATGTCCATTATCACTACCGATCCTATGTTTAATCAATTAAGAATGATAATAATTTTTGCATTGAAGTCTCAATGTTTTCATCGTAGGTCTTCCTCCTTGAGAGGTTCTCAAACCTAGCCAAATAATTTCGGTATATATGTTTCAGTGCACCAGCTCACAAGGTCACAGCATGCCACCTTTGCATAAATGAAATATGATTTTAGAGGGATATTGGGATCCTAATAGAGGGGTCTTCAAGGTTGCGGGAGAGGACTTGAGCATCATGGCTCAAGATATATATTTTCTGACAGGGTTGTCTTACTAGGGAGTGCGGGAGTCGCTCCCCCCACAGATGGAGGGGGATACGATCCACAGGTTAGTGGATCCGTTTTTTGATGGTGACCAAAGTGCTTTGAACTCTGGTCAAATTATGATGGGCCATATGAGAGCTCTATCGATGAGGCCTGTAGAGATAGTCGTTGTGAGGGTGTTAGGAGTTTCATCCCCCAACCGTATTACTGGAGGGGATTTGGCACTGGTGGAGCGGGTTCTTTCCAGTTGGCAGGTGGTGTGGGGGATGATGTTGCTCCAGAAGATGATGAGGAAAATGACGGATCTGCGGCGGAAAGGCCCGAGGAGGACCTTTTGTTTCGGGAGTGTATTATGCTCCTATTTCTTTAAGCGGTACCCTACCCTGATGCCACCCATAGTGGTGGCTCCGAGGGGGCCTTAGGATCCCCAGATGATGTATTGGGGATGATTTATGCCCTAGACTGGTGGTGGACCTGTGGGGGTGTACTACACCCCACACATTTTGGATGTGTGGGAGGGGCACATCAGGAGGATGGAGGAGTACCCCTAGAGTGGTATGGACCACAGGGGGGATCCGGAGCTTCCTCCGCCTGAAGGGGGATTCAACTCTACAGGTATGATTTATGGTTGTAATTGATAGTTACATATATTGTTGTACATATTTTATTTCTGCACATATGGCATATATATGTTTATCATGTCCTGATGGTGGTTTCTCCTTTGTGATGAAGATATTTGTACCCTATAGTCGGCTCATCAGGCGAGCCAACGGCGACCTTGAGATAGGGGGACAAACCGACAGCTAGAGTAGATCTGGTTATTGGAGGAGCTGCTGCAGTTGGGGGAGCATTAGCGGGAGGGGTTCCTATTGTAGGGGTAGGTGCAGGAGGAGATCCTGCTAGAGGGGAAACTACAGGGGATCGGATGGCGGCATTCATAGTGACTTGGAGCAACGGCTTGGTGCTATGTCCGCAGGGGTTGACGACAGAGGTGTCTATGACCTTGAGGATGAGGAGTTGGCACTATATCTTCATCTACCAATAGAGTGTGGGCCAACTTGGTGGCCCATTATGTTGAGGTTAACGGTGGCGTGCCAAGTAGAGATAGAGGTGTAGGAGGGATAACTCTTCCACCACGACAAAGGCCACAACAGGGACCAGGACCAGCTAGGGGACCAAACTTTGAGATAGATAGGGGTGATTTTGTGCGTCCTTTAGCCATCATGGGACCCATGGATCCACCAGTTGACAAGACAACTCAATTTTATATAGGGATACGATCCCCTTTTGTATTTGTCTTTGATGAGCCAATGGGAGGTGATTGATATGATGTATCCCCCATAAGGTTATTCTGTATATGCCCCAGGAGGGCCATTTTGTACATGACACATATTTTTTGATGATCTATATATATATATAAATATAGACACACACACACCATTTTTTCAGCATATGTGTTATACTTCTTGTGTGGATGTTGTGTCTATGTATGTTGTGGATGTACGGTTCATGTTATGTATATGTCGATGTTTTTCATATGTAGTGGTAGATACTGACATGTATGTTTGCAAATGGTTATCAACTTTACAGAACATGATGATGATATACATGTATGTGTAGCAGTAGGTGTGACACATAGATATAAATGTTTGTTTGTTGGGAGTGCAGGACCAGGCAGGCGTGTGATGTATCAGGTACCAGTTCAAGACCTTGTTAGCAACGGAGTCAGCGAGTGCATTGGCGTTTCTCGGTATATGCGTGAAAGTAATGGTTTCAAATTGTCGAATGAGAAGGCGTATGCGCAGGAACTTTCAGAAAAGGAGTGGGTTGAGGACAAAAAATACATTGTTTAGCTGCGAGACGATTAGTTGGGAGTCTAGGTGGACCCGTAGGTGGTGAATGCCGAGGTGAGTGGCATCGCTTAAGAGACCTATGATGGCATCATATTCTGCTTGTTTATTTGTGAGTGGCCCCAAACACATGCCACCTATGTGGTGGAGTATGTGGGAGGGGGAATAAATATCCCAGGCAACAGATGCGAGGTTCTTGGACCATTGACTTGCACTGTCTACACAGCTGATGTAGATGTCGGTTGATAATTCATCTGCATAAATAGAAGATATACTTACTCTCAATCGCAAACCATGGATCGGACAAAAACAAAAAGGAAGAAAATGTTGACACAAATAAGAAGGTTAGCGAGAGGTTTTTGGTGTCTTCTTTGTGTTTTGGGGGTCATTGAATGTGAGAATCGTTGGTAGTACCATATATGGGAGGTCATTCCACCATTCAACGTGGTTGGACCTTGCGATTTTTTAAGTATTTGGGAATTCTTGCGGGTGATCCACATCTTCGTGGGGACACCGACCAATGGGGATTCAGTGTCAATGGTATCTATCAAGGTGGATACTGCCTCCTGGGGTTGTGGTGTTAATTTTTTAGCATTAATTCACAATACTCTAGGATCTTTACTGAGAGAATAACGTGTACAGCATATCAATCATAACAATGCATATCAATCACACCAAGCAATCACATGAGACAATAGACACACATAATTTCACTGGGGAAAACCATAAAGGTGAAAAACCCCACAACTTCCTCAAAGATAGAAAGAGAAATGATACAACCCAAGTACAAGATATAGTCTTCTACTAGCAGCTACTCCTCCTCCTCAACTAGTGTGCCACTTTCCGAGTGATGTAAGAGTGAATAATGACATGATCAAAATAGAGATCTCCCGCTCTCTATTTATACATGATCTGTCCTTCCCAATAACCTAACAGGGCCGACTTGTCTAACTCAGTCTAATAACCCATGGTTAAACTAATCAAGGCTGACCCCACACTCAGTGGTCTAATAAACCATCACAACAAGTTATGACACTTGCGACACTTGTCAATACAAATGACGACACTTCCGTATAGAGGAATAATAACATCTCTATAGGAGTACAATATACATAGGTGAAATACATTCCGAAGTTACATATACATCAACACTCCCTCTTAACTAGGAAGGTATTTCTCGACATAGATTTGCTAGCACAAGTCTTCTTCTTTGGGTCATCGTCATCGAATCATCGTCACCGAATCATCGTCATCGTCACCGTTGTTGCTATCTCAATCAATCTCCGATCTACTCATCATAGGAAGTTCTACAGAGCCAGTCCTTTTTCATACATGATGTAGGCCCACCATCTGTAGGTCTTAATCATCACTGTCCATACTGTGGAATCCTCAGGACTTATTACGTGCATCACAAAACCTGGCTATAGCATCCTAGGCTGTTATGAGCACACAGCTCTACCTGTCGGATCTCCCATGAGCATATTACATGTGACCCCACCACAAAACCTTGCAAGAGCATCCCAGGTTGTTACAAGCACACATCTCTACCTGTCGGATCTCCCAAGGACATATTACATGTGGTCACACCACAAAACCTTGCAAGAGCATCCCAGGCTGTTATGAGCACACAAATCTACTTGTCGGACCTCCCAAGGACATATTACATGTGGTCATGGAAAAACTTTGCAAGAGAATCCTGGGATGTTACGAGCACACAGCTCTACCTGTCGAATCTCCAAGGACACATTACATGCCATAGGAAAAAACCTCGAAAGAGCATCCCAGGATGTTACGAGCACACATCTCTACCTATCGAATCTCCTAGGGCACTATTATATGTCCTCCCAAAGCAATGCCTCGAAAGAGCATCCCAGGCTGTTACGAGCACACAGATCTACCTGTCGGATCTCCCAGGTCAACTTACATTCTCATCTGCACAACCTGTCCACAACCACAGAGTATTAACCTGATACTCACCATACATCATCTTGATGTACATGACCATCCTGATCATCATCACTGCATCGTCCCGATGCATGTCATCTGGAGAAACATCCTAAAGCTCGTCATCCATGATCATCCTGATCATACAATGCATCCACCTGATGCATACCATGTATCTACTTGATACATATCATCATACATGATCCACCTGATCATACAATGTATCCAACTGATACATAAAAAAATAAATGATCCACCCGATCATAACAAGCATCCAACATGATGCATATACATATACATGATCCAATTGATCATAACAAGCATCCAACATGATGCATATACAGAAAAATAACTGGAGCATTGTCCCGATGCTCATCATCCAACGCTTACATCCACAACCATGTGACGGATCCTCCTCTCATCATGCTTGGAATGGATTCAGCAAATGTGTCCATCACTTCTTCCTCAAAGTGTCGTCAATTTGAAGAACACCAAGCCTCTCTCTGAAGTACTCGAACTTCACTCTGGCTAGTGGTTTCGTCAGCACATCTGCAACCTGCTCATCCGTCGCAACATACAGGAGCTTCACTACTCCTCTCTGCACCATATCCCTGATATAGTGATATTTGATCTCAATGTGCTTCGACCTGTCGTGGAACAATGGGTTCTTAGACAGCTTCACACAACTCTGGTTGTCACAAAAGATACTAGTAGCCTCCAATGGGAGATCAAATAACTTATATAGTATCTTCCGGAGCCATATTGACTCACAACTAGCTGAACAAGCTACAACATACTCTACATCGGCTATACTCAGTGCTACGCAGGACTGCTTCCTGCTAAACCAAAAGATCACACTTGATCCAATACCGAAGCAACACCCAGATGTGCTCTTCCTATCTGCAACACTACCTGCCCAGTCTCGATCAACATAACCCTGCAGGTTAAACTTTTGATTCGCATCATACTTGAGCCCATAATCAACTGTACCCTTCAAGTACCTCAGAATATGCTTTACAGCAATCAGGTGAACACTCCTCGGATCTGTAAGGAACTGACTCAATGTGTTCACCGCAAAGCAAATATCTGGTCTCGTGTTCGTCAGGTACATCAAGGACCCAATCATCTGACGATACACCGTGACATCAACCGGATCAGATGAAGCATCACACAAAATCTCCAGGTTCAATGCCACAGGTGTGGCCATGTCTTTGCAGTCCATCATCCTGAACCTCTTCAATATCTCTACTGCAAATTTCCCTTTTCCAAGGAAGATCCCATCTGCACTCTCCCACACCTCCATGCCTAGAAAATAGTGCATCATCCCCAAATCCTTCATCTCGAACTCGCAGCAAGCTTCCTCTTGGTATCAGCAATCAAACTATCTTCTCCTGTAACAAACAGGTCATCCACATATAGAAGTATTATCACTGGATTGCCTTCCTCAACCTTGTAGTAAAGCTTGGAATCTGCTTTACTTTTGGTAAATCCCAAACTGGATAGAAAGTTGTCCATCCTACCATACCAAGTCCTAGGAGCTTGCTTCAAGCCATACAAGGCTTTCTTCAACCTGCACACATATGACTCTCTGTCATGTGTCTCAAAACCAAGTGGCTGCTCCACATACACTTCCTCCTCGACTACACCATTCAATAAAGTTGTCTTGACATCCATCTGGTGTATCTTCCATTTCATCACTGCATCCAGGGAAAGTACTGATCTGATGGAAGTGTACCTAGATACAAAAGCAAAAGTTTCTTCATAATATATTCCTTCTTTCTGAGAGAAGCCACGAGCTACAAACCTTGCTTTGTATTTTTCTATGCTCCCATCTACAGCATGCTTGATCTTATAGATCCATTTGGAAGTCACAACAGAATTCCCCTCAGGTCTTGGGACTACATCCCAAACATCTTTCTTTCATGATCGACAGATCATGGTATTCTTCCATTACTTCATCCCGGATCCTGGGAACTTCAATATCTTCAATAGATAGCTTTGTTACTGGAACAAATGTTGTAGTCCTTTTCTAGGTGATGGTATACGATCTTTCCTACAAGACAAGTTAAATTGCATGATTAGAAACATCTCATAGTTTTCAGAACAATTTCTTACACATAAAGAAATATGTCATACAGTCATGCAATTATTTTAGCCAATGCTTCAATACAACATTTATCCATATCCCATAACTTTCTATATTCCTTCCAATCTCTAGCAGAACATTGTTAAGAGTGTGCACAACTCCCAATATGTCAGCAAAGAGGTTTCATTCTAGATAAGTAGCAATGGAATGTTGTACAATGCCATAGGCCACTTACCTGTCACATGCATATTAGTAGTATATTGTTCATTAATGCAATTATTCAAATATGCATAATACACACCCTAATTCTAGGATCATAAGCATATACATCATTGAAAATATTATTTAAACAAACAAATATGCAAGAAATGACAATTCAAATACTTATCTTTGTTTGTTTGTTGGGTGGACTCCCTCTGAATCTTTGCTTCCTTGTAGGAGCTACTGGAGTCCTATTCTGAAGTAGCTTCTTCTACTCCTTTTTGTTCCAAAATGTAAGGAGTGCTAAAACTCCCTCTTAATCCCTGAATCACTGCATAGCTTTCTTGAAGTCTACTGAATTGAATTCTCCATCATTGGTCTTCTTTTTAGTGTTGGTTTCTATCAAGGCATTGAATTCCTTGAATTTGTTGAATACTTCATCTTTGTTCTTCAAGAAATAAATCCAAGTCTTCCTAGAGAAATCATCAATGAAAGAACCATAGTATACATACCCACTCAGAGAATTGGATGACATCGCACTGCATACATCGGAGTGGATAATTCCTTTTTCCTTACTTGCTTGTAAATGCCTTCTTTGAGTTCTTTCCTTTTGCAAATCCTTTGCACACATCTTCATACTTTGACTGGATTTCAGGAAGACCCTCTACTGCTTTACTTGCAATTGGTAGTGCTCTATATTGCACATGTACAAGCCTTTTATGCCAAAGTTCACTTGGCTCCATGGATTCATGTATCATGGCATGTTCAGGTTGTCCCTTCAATTTTTACAATCCTCCCTCTTGCTCTCCAATCACTACTGCATCATCCATAGTTTTACCTTTTGGCCACATTAAGACTTGGCCATCTACAAATGCAACCCTCATGCCTTTTGCATCCAATGCAGATATAGACGGTAGGTTCTTCTTGAGCCCAGGTACATATAAAACATCTTTCAGCTTCAAATACTTCCCAGAGTTTAGATTGTAGGAGGCTTCACCACTTCCCTTGATATGGTATTGATAGTCATCCCCAAGTTTCACTTTATGGGGTGACTCATGTTCATATAGGTTTACAAAAGATTCTTTGAACCCAGTCATGTGTTTGGAAGCCCCACTATCAATGAGCCAATCATTACATCCATGAGAGATAGTACCTGTGAGGGCGGATATTAGAACATATTCATCTTCACTTGATGAATCATCACTTTCTGCCTTAGCCTTCTTCTTTGGAGGTTCATCATCCTCAGCAGCATGAGCATGGTACCTTCTTTTGTTGCCCTTCTTCTTGTTGTTGAAGTTGTTGTTGTCCTTTTTGTTCTTGGGACAATTTACAACAATATGTCCCTTCTCATTACAGGTAAAACATATTCTCCTTTCTCTATTGTGATGGTGGTGTGAAGATTTCTTGAAGTGAGATGGCTCTCTCTTGGACTTGCCTTTCTTGGTGTGAGTTGTGAGAGCTTGATCTTCACTTCCCATATTTTCTTCTTGGGCTACAAGCCTAGCCTCTTCTTGTGAACATTCCTCCCACAGTCTACTGAAGGAGCTCAACTTCCTTCTTGCACAAATTCCTTAAATAAAGGAATCACATGACCTAGGTAGGCCATTCAAAGTGGTCATGACAATTTCACCATTCTCCATTACTTCATCCACAGCTTCAAGTTGTTCTTTGATCTGAGAGACCTTGGAGAAATAAGATTGAATGGTCTCTCCATTCTGAACCTTTACCCCTTTCAATTGATTCTGCAGAGTCATCTTCCAATTTATGTTCTTCCCTTCAAAGAGCTTGGTCAGGGAGTCAAACATCTCCTTGGGTGTCTTTAGAGATGACACATGTGGTATGAGATGGTCTTTGATAAAATCAGCAATGATCCTCTTTTCCTTGACCAAGTTCTTCTTATGCAAGGCCTTAGCCTCTTCTTCTTCTGGGATAGGGACATCAGAACTTATGTAAGTATCCAATTCATTTTCTTCCAGGATTAACCCAATCCTATACTTCCATGCTCGGAAGTTATTAGCCCCTTCAAGCTTATCCTCAAGCTTGGTGTGGTGAGACATCTTAAAGAGTACTTCAAATGGAAATAGAAAAGATTTAGGTCTTACCACTTGATTTGCAGAAATCTGGATCTCGTGTCGGATTAGGGTTTGTCAAAGAAACCCTAAAAATTCAAAATACGAATTTCAACTTTCTGAAAGGATAGAAAGACGCGCCTTGATGAGCTGATCATCCTGGTATATTCAGAATTAGAAATCTGCAAAGTTTCACCCTTCATAAATGCCTTTTAGTCTTCCCGGATTCACTTGGGAGGACCCTAAATTAGGGTTTGAGTTTCCCGGAGCTTCACCCAACCAAAAATCTCGATCCAAAGCTATAAACTTCGATTTTTCCAAGGAGCTTTCAACTATGTCCTCAGATTTCAGAAATTCCTATTTTTGTGGAAACCCTAATTTTTAGGGCCAAAAATGAAAGTGCTCAGAATTGAATTCTGATTGGACAGAACGATTCTCCTTGATGAGTAGAGTCAATCTACCTTGCTGCCTTTCTAAAATTTGTGGAGAGAAACCCAATAAACAAGAAACCCTAGTTTCCACCACTGCACAATGTCTTCTTCTCAGGCTAGCTCTGATACCATGTTAAGTTTTTAGCATTAATTCACAATACTCTAGGATCTTTACTGAGAGAATAACATGTACATCATATCAATCATAACAATGCATATCAATCACACCAAGCAATCAAATGAGACAATAGACACACAGAGTTTCACTGGGGAAAACCATAAAGGTGAAAAACCCCACAACTTCCTCAGAGATAGAAAGAACAATGATACAACCCAAGTACAAGAGATAGTATTCTACTAGCAGCTACTCATCCTCCTCAACTAGTGCGCCACTTTCTGAGTGATGTAGGAGTGAATAATGAGATGATCAAAATAGAGATCTCCCGCTCTCTATTTATACATGACCTGTCTTGCCCAACAACCTAATAGGGCCGACTTTTCTACCTCAGTCTATTAACCCATGGTTAAGCTAATCAGGGCTGACCCCACACTCGGTGGTCTAATAACCCATCACAACAAGTTACGACACTTGTCAATACAAATGAAGACACTTTCGTATAGAGGAATAATAACATCTCTATAGGAGTACAATATACATAGGTGAAATACATTCCGAAGTTACATATACATCAACATGTGGAACATGTGGGTTCACGCTAAGAGAAGCAATTTGATCTTGGAGTCTCATTAGTTGGATACGAGCTTCTCGTTTAGCATGCAGAATGGGGCATTGGAATGAGAAATGAGAGGTCTCTCCACAAAACCGGTAGGGTTGTGGTACTCGGGCAAGGAAGTGTTATTGTATGATCCAGGTGGATATTGGAGGCCACCCACCTTTCCAACTGGCTCAAAACAGTTTATGGCAACTTTGGTATTGTACTATTTTTAGCAGTTTTTCAGGTCCTGAACTTCGGGGGCCATTTTGAGGCCCTAAACGACCTTTTTTGGCAATTCGGGGGGCCACATGATTGCCTCCGGCACACATTTGGCCCCAGTCAGAAGTTGTAAATCTCGGATAGACCATTCCAACGGGCTACTGAGCGCCCCAAACGGAGATCGTATGCAAAAGTTACGACCCCGGGAAGTTGATGTACTAACTTACCCAAACGGGGCCCACATGACTTTTGGCACTTCATCTCCTAGGGTTAGGTTTTTGGATGTCTAGGGTTTTTGACATTCCTGTTTATTGTAAAAGGCCTTGAGAGCCTCATTGTAACCATCTTCTTGCGAAATGAGCGCAGCCATCACATCTCTTCTCAGAGATAAGCCGCCACCATTCCAGCAAGCTTGTTTTCCGCTGCATTTTACAGTTCTAGTTTATTTCCTTATTGAATAGAAAACCAGTTTTACTGTATCTCTGTTATTTTGTGTTAAGCATATGATAATAATCTGTATTCATTTCGTTCTGCTCATAAAATCCGGATCAGTGGTATCAGAGCGGTCTGCTCCTTGTCGTCTTAATGCATGTCCCCAACGAGGTCAGGGTACAAAGAATTGGGTCTCGAGCTTGTTTCTCTTGAGGACAAAAGCTCTCGCACGCCCAAGCGACCTCTCATGGCAGGAGAAAAGAAAGATGACGGGACAGGAGATCCTATCAAAATGTTGCTTGAGGAAGCCCTCACGCAGTAGAGGAACGAGATGATGGATAATTTCGCGCAAATCCTTCGGCGACTACCAACAAGCGACGCATCTTCCTCGAGCGGAGGCGCCGCCCCCTTCAAGGTACAAATCAACTTCGATATCCCTATATTTCAAGGACAGATAGACGCAGATGCTGTAGATAAGTGGTTGAATCTACTAGAAGGGTATTTTTCTGTCCATAACTTTTCGAATAAAGAAAAGATTACTTTTGCGCTCCTCAAAGCCATTCCCCATGTCAAAGATTGGTGGGAAACATTCTGCGAGCAAAAGGACACAGAAGAAGCCTCATTATTTTCAGTCACGGCCACCTGGGAATCCTTCAGGGATGCTATTAAGGAACAATACTACCCTATTGGAAGTTATGACGACTTGTATACCAAATGGACCACACTGCGACAAGAAAGAGACCAAGCAGTGCCAGAGTTCACAAATATCTTCCATACCTTGCGCCCCAAGCTGGGTATCAAAGATTCAGAGCGACATCTGGTGCTCAAGTATCGCGGTGGTTTGCATAGATAGGAAAGGGCGGCCCCAACCCACAGAATAAAGGACAGAGCAAAGATGGACAGCATCAGGACAACCAGTCCAAGCCGCAAGCAAAGAAGGACACCGGAAAAATAAAGAAAGATACCGGGAAGTGGTGCGACTTCCACAAGAGCCCTTGGCATAACACTGCTGATTGCCGCTCAAAGCGGTCGCTGGTGGCCGAAGTGAAAGCATCTGAATCAGATGCGGGTTCTGACTCCGAGTCTGAAACAGAAAGGGGAAGACGGATCATTGACGCGGAACCCAGTGCAACCATTGCTACCACCAAGCTCCAGCCTGATGAACCAGACGAGCCAGAAGAAGGAGAACGCCTCTTCCATTCACAGATGTGGGTAAAAGGCACCCCACTGCACTTCATCGTTGATAGCGGTAGCCAAAAGAATCTCATCTCAACGGAGGTCGTCAAGCGCCTGGCCTTGCGGGCAACGCCGCACCCACAACCCTACACCATTGGATGGCTCCGCAAAGGAAGCGATCTCCGCGTCAGCCAACAGTGTCGACTGCCATACGGCATCAGGCCCTTCAAGGACGAGGTATTGTGTGATGTTGCTCCTCTCGAAGTTTCAGATGTTCTTTTGGGACAACCTTATTTATGGAAACGTCATGCTGTATATGAGTCTAGGCCTCGTAGTGTTATTATCTCTTTGAACAGGAAATTGTACAGGATACCCGAGGCAGTCCCTCCTAGTGCTATTTCCTTGATCTCTGCCAAGCAATGCAGGAAGGTCATCTCTCAGACCGGGAAATTTGTCTTCTTCGTGATTCGCTCTCAGAGTGAAAGAAAGATCGCAGCCACATCCCAGGCCTCCACGACCGACCTATCCACACAACAGAAGCAAGTGGACAAGGTGGTGGAAGGATACTCAGATATCTTCTCCTCTCCAACCGGGGTACCTCTGCACTGCCAGGTCAAGCATCCCATCGATCTGACCCCAGGTGCACCGCTACCCAATGGGCCAGTCTATCGCCGCTCTCTGTTGGAAAACGAGGAGATCAAGAGGCAGATCCAAGAATTGCTCCGCAAGGGGCACATCCGTCCCAGTTCATCACCTTGTGGGAGCCCAATCGTGCTGGTGCAGAAGAAAGATGGGACATGGCGACTCTGCATTGATTACCGAGCCCCGAATAAAATCACAGTCCGTAACCGGTACCCGATTCCCCGAATCGATGACCTCCTTGATCAGCTCACGGGGGCCAAATACTTCAGTAAGATTGAACTGAAGTCTGGCTACCACCAGGTCCCAATAGAACAGACAGATGTATGGAAGACTGCCGTCAAGTCAAAAGAAGGTCTTTTTGAATGGCTGGTCATGCCTTTTGGTTTGACAAATGCTCCAGCAACTTTTATGAGGATGATGGACGATATCCTACGACCTTTCACCAACAATTTTGTAGTGGTGTTTCTGGATGACATCCTCATCTACAGCCAGACTTGGGAGGAACACTTGCAGCATATTCAGCAGGTTCTGCACACCCTGCGGAAGCACAAACTATATGCAAACTTGGAAAAATGCTCCTTCGGCATGGACAGAGTCCATTACTTAGGCTACATCGTCGATCGACATGGTGTGCATGTGGATCCATCCAAGATCCAGGTCATTCGTGACTGGCCAGCCCCAACCACACTCACTGAACTTCGGAGCTTCTTGGGCTTCGCCAATTTCTATCGACGGTTCGTGCTGGGATTTGCTCATATCGCATGGGCCCTCAGCCAAGTGACCAGGGGTGGTGGTAAGGAAAAATTTGTGTGGGGCCTGTCCCAACAACAAGCCTTCGATGACTTGAAGAAGCATTTGTGCTCATCGCCGGTACTCTCATTACCGAACCTGCAACATCCCTTTGAGATCGAGACAGATGCTTCAGATTATGCTGTGGGTGCCTTTCTCACTCAACACGGCCACCCCGTGGCATATCATAGTGAGACACTATCAGATGCTGTCCGCAAGTACACTACCTACGACAAAGAAATGTACTCCATTGTACAAGCCTGCCCCCAGTGGAGACATTACATTCTTGGGAAGGAGACAGTCATCCACACTGATCACAAGCCACTACAGTTCATGCAGACCCAAGAAAAGTTGCAGAATGACCGCCATCAGAAGTGGTCAACATATTTACAGGAGTTCCACCTCAACATCAAATACAAAACAGGGAGTACCAACCGAGTTTCTGACTGCCTCAGTGGACCACCAATCGCCGCACTTACCACGGTGCTAGACTCTTGTGGCCACGAGAGCTCCGGATGGCCCCACCTCTACGAGACAGACCCTGACTTCTCCGCCACCTATCAAATGTTGGGCACCAACTCAGTGGTTGCTAATTTCCATCTTCAGGACGGGTTGTTGTGTCGTCTGGGCCATCTCTGCGTTCCATCAAGCGAGCGCGCGAAGTTTATTTGGGAAGCTAACTATAGTCGGGTGGCAGGACAGTTTGGCGTCGAAAAGACAGTGGCAGTGTTGCAGAAACATTTCTACTGGCCGAAACTTCGACAGGATGTCGGCAAGTATATCAGGTCCTGCACCGCTTGTGCTATTGCCAAACCGACCACTAAGAAACAGGGCCTATACACCCCTCTGCCTACTCCTGACAGGCCATGGGAATCCATCTCAATGGACTTCATGTCAAGCCTCCCGTCCACCAAGAGGGGAAACGACTGTGTTTTCGTGGTTGTTGATCGCTTTTCCAAGATGGCGTTTCTAGCCGCTTGCAAGAAGAACATCACAGCAGAAGCCACTGCCAAGCTCTTCTTTGAATGAGTATGGGTACATTTTGGGATCCCACGGACCATTATCTCAGACCGTGACAGTCGGTTCCTCAGCTCATTCTGGTCAAGTCGCTGGTCACTGCTGGATACCAAGCTCACCAAATCCACTGCCTTCCACCCCCAGACCGATGGACAAACGGAGGTCGTCAACCGGATGGTCGTACACATCCTGCGCATGTACAATTCAACACACCCCCGCACATGGGATGATAGTCTCCCCTATGTCCAACATAGCTACAACCGAGCCCTGCATAGCTCAACTGGCCACAGCCCCTTTCAGGTGGGGTTGGGATTCCAACCATTGGGCCCCATGGATGTTGCACTTCCCCTTGCGACCACCTCGTCCGACTCGTCCCCAGAAGCTGACAAAGCCGCCCGGTTCATTGAACGGATTCAGCATATCCGCCAACACGTTCAGGATATTCTCCAGAATTCTAATGCCAAGTACAAGCAGCGCCATGATCAACATCGGGTGCCACATAAGTTTCAGGTGGGCGACAAAATTTGGTTGCATTTGCAGAAAGAACGCCTTACAGGGCCCCATCGAAAGCTTCGCCAACTCCGTTATGGGCCATTCACCATCACCAAGGCGGTGGGTGACAATGCTTTTGAGCTCAACATTCCCCCCTTCCTTGGTCTGCATCCAGTCTTCAATGTGGCTCTCCTTCGGCCATATTTCCCACCACTATTAGACACCTCAGAGATAGCAGAGAAGTTGACACCAACAGAGCTCAACCCTGACTGCCTACAACAAACATCCAGTGATCATATTGCAGACACACAGATCAAGGGCACTCGACATCAAAGGAACCAGCTTTATCGAGTTGTCAAAGCAGGGCAGCTCCTGCACCAAGGCAAGTGCCTCACCCGAGGCCAAATTCAGCAGAAATTTCCTCATCTGATGTGGGAACTCAACGCAATGGAGACCATTGCTTCCTAACGAGGGAGGATTGATCTAGGTGGATATTGGTGGCCACCCACCTTTCCAACTGGCTCAAAACAGTTTATGGCAACTTTGGTATTGTACTATTTTTAGCAGTTTTTCGGGTCCTGAACTTTCGGGGCCATTTTGAGGCCCTAAACGACCTTTTTTGGCAATTCGAGGGGCCAAATGGTTGCCTTTGGCACGCATTTGGCCACATTCGAAAGTTGTAAATCTCGGATAGACCTTTCCAACGGGCTACCGAGCGCCCCAAACGGAGATCGTATGCAAAAGTTACGACCCCGGGAAGTTGATGTACTAACTTACCCAAACGGGGCCCACATGACTTTTGGCGCTTCATCTCCTAGGGTTAGGTTTTTGGATGTCTAGGGTTTTTGACATTCCTGTTTATTGTAAAAGGCCTTGAGAGCCTCATTGTAACCATCTTCTTGCGAAATGAGCGCAGCCGTCACATCTCTTCTCAGAGATAAGCCGCCACCATTCCAGCAAGCTTGTTTTCCGCTGCATTTTACAGTTCTAGTTTATTTCCTTATTGAATAGAAAACCAGTTTTACTGTATGTCTGTTATTTTGTGTTAAGCATCTGATAATAATCTGTATTCATTTCGTTCTGCTCATAAAATCCGGATCAATGGTATCAGAGCGGTCTGCTCCTTGTCGTCTTAATGCATGTCCCCAACGAGGTCAGGGTACAAAGAATTGGGTCTCGAGCTTGTTTCCCTTGAGGACAAAAGCTCTCGCATGCCCAAGCGACCTCTCATGGCAGGAGAAAAGAAAGATGACGGGACAGGAGATCCTATCAAAATGTTGCTTGAGGAATCCCTCACGCAGCAGAGGAACGAGATGATGGATAATTTCGCGCAAATCCTTCGGCGACTACCAACAAGCGACGCATCTTCCTCGAGCGGAGGCGCCGCCCCCTTCAAGGTACAAATCAACTTCGATATCCCTATATTTGAAGGACAGATAGACGCAGATGCTGTAGATAAGTGGTTGAATCTACTAGAAGGGTATTTTTCTCTCCATAACTTTTCGAATAAAGAAAAGATTACTTTTGTGCTCCTCAAAGCCATTCCCCATGTCAAAGATTGGTGGGAAACATTCTGTGAGCAAAAGGACACAGAAGAAGCCTCATTATTTTCAGTCACGGCCGCCTGGGAATCCTTCAGGGATGCTATTAAGGAACAATACTACCCTGTTGGAAGTTATGACGACTTGTATACCAAATGGACCACACTGCGACAAGAAAGAGACCAAGCAGTGCCAGAGTTCACAAATATCTTCCATACCTTGCGCACCAAGCTGGGTATCAAAGATTCAGAGCGACATCTGGTGCTCAAGTATCGTGGTGTTTTGCATAGATACATCCAGACCGAAATGTAATTTCTGGACATCTCTTCCTTGGGCGCGGCCTACCGATATGCCGTCAAAATCGAGCAGAAGCTCAAACAAAAGGCGCGGCAATTTGGGCCTGGGAACCCTTCACAGCAAAAGACAGGAAAGGGTGGCCCCAACCCACAGAATAAAGGACAGAGCAAATATGGACAGCATCAGGACAACCAGTCCAAGCCGCAAGCAAAGAAGGACACCGGAAAAACAAAGAAAGATATCGGGAAGTGGTGCGACTTCCACAAGAGCCCTTGGCATAACACTGCTGATTGCCGCTCAAAGCAGTCGCTGGTGGCCGAAGTGAAAGCATCTGAATCAGATGCGGGTTCTGACTCCGAGTCTGAAACAGAAAGGGGAAGACGGATCATTGACGCGGAACCCAGTGCCACCATTTCTACCACCAAGCTCCAGCCTGATGAACCAGACGAGCCAGAAAAAGGAGAACGCCTCTTCCATTCACAGATGTGGGTAAAAGGCACACCGCTGCACTTCATCGTTGATAGCGGTAGCCAGAAGAATCTCATCTCAGCGGAGGTCGTCAAGCGCCTGGCCCTGCTGACAACGCCGCACCCACAACCCTACACCATTGGATGGCTCCGCAAAGGAAGCGATCTCCGCGTCAACCAACAGTGTCGACTGCCATACGGCATCAAGCCCTTCAAGGACAAGGTATTGTGTGATGTTGCTCCTCTCGAAGTTTCAGATGTTCTTTTGGGACAACCTTATTTATGGAAATGTCATGCTGTATATGAGTCTAGGCCTCGTAGTGTTATTATCTCTTTGAACAGGAAATTGTACAGGATACTCGAGGCAATCCCTCCGAGTGCTATTTCCTTGATCTCTGCCAAGCAATGCAGGAAGGTCATCTCTCAGACCGGGAAATTTCTCTTCTTCGTGATTCGCTCTCAGAGTGAAAGAAAGATCGCAGCCACATCCCAGGCCTCCACGACCGACCTATCCACACAACAGAAGCAAGTGGACAAGGTGGTGGAAGGATACTCAGATATCTTCTCCTCTCCAACCGGGGTACCTCTGCACTGCCAGGTCAAGCATCCCATTGATCTGACCCCAGGTGCACCGCTACCCAATGGGCCAGTCTATCGCCGCTCTCTGTTGGAAAACGAGGAGATCAAGAGGCAAATCCAAGAATTGCTCCACAAGGGGCACATCCGTCCCAGTTCATCACCTTGTGGGAGCCCAATCGTGCTGGTGCAGAAGAAAGATGGGACATGGCGACTCTGCATTGATTACCGCGCCCTAAACAAAATCACAGTCCGTAACCGGTACCCGATTCCCCGAATCGATGACCTCCTTGATCAGCTCACAGGGGCCAAATACTTCAGTAAGATTGACCTGAAGTCTGGCTACCACCAGGTCCCAATAGAATAGACAGATGTATGGAAGACTTCCTTCAAGTCAAAAGAAGGTCTTTTTGAATGGCTGGTCATGCCTTTTGGTTTGACAAATGCTCCAGCAAATTTTATGAGGATCATGGACGATATCCTACGACCTTTCACCAACAATTTTGTAGTGGTGTATCTGGATGACATCCTCATCTACAGCCAGACTTGGGAGGAACACTTGCAGCATATTCAGCAGGTTCTGCACACCCTGCGGAAGCACAAACTATATGCAAACTTGGAAAAATGCTCCTTCGGCATGTCCAGGGTCCATTACTTAGGCTACATCGTCGATCGACATGGGGTGCATGTGGATCCAACCAAGATCCAGGTCATTCGTGACTGGCCAGCCCCAACCACACTCACTGAACTTCGGAGCTTCTTGGGCCTCGCCAATTTCTATCGATGGTTCGTGCTGGGATTCTCTCATATTGCATGGGCCCTCAGCCAAGTGACCAGGGGTGGTGGTAAGGTAAAATTTGTGTGGGGCCTGTCCCAACAACAAGCCTTCGATGACTTGAAGAAGCGTTTGTGCTCATCGCCGGTACTCTCATTACCGAACCTGCAACATCCCTTTGAGATCGAGACAGATGCTTCAGATTATGTGTTGGGTGCCGTTCTCAATCAACACGGCCACCCCGTGGCATATCATAGTGAGACACTATCAGATGCTGTCCGCAAGTACCCTACCTACGACAAAAATGTACTCCATTGTACAAGCCTACCGCTGGTGGAGACATTACACTCTTGGGAAGGAGACAGTCATCCACACTGATCACAAGCCACTACAGTTCATGCAGACCCAAGGAAAGTTGCAGAATGACCGCCATCAGAAGTGGTCAACATATTTACAGCAGTTCCACCTCAACACCAAATACAAAACAGGGAGTACCAACCGAGTTGCTGACTGCCTCAGTCGACCACCAGTCGCGGCACTTACCACGGTGCTAGACTCTTGTGGCCACGAGACCTCCGGATGGCCCCACCTCTACGAGACAGACCCTGACTTCTCCGCCACCTATCAAATGTTGGGCACCAACTCAGTGGTTGCTAATTTCCATCTTCAGGACGGGTTGTTGTTTCGTCTAGGCCATCTCTGCGTTCCATCAAGCGAGCGCGCGAAGCTGATTTGGGAAGCTCACTATAGTCGGGTGGCAGGACACTTTGGCGTCGGAAAGACAGTGGCAGTGTTGCAGAAACATTTCTACTGGCCGAAACTTCGACAGGATGTCGGCAAGTATATCAGGTCCTGCACCGCTTGTGCTATTGGCAAACTGACCACTAAGAAACAGGGCCTATACACCCCTCTGCCTACTCCTGACAGGTCGTGGGAATCCATCTCAATGGACTTCATGTCGAGCCTCCCGTCCACCAAGAGGGGAAAGACTGTGTTTTCGTGGTTGTTGATCGCTTTTCCAAGATGGCGATTCTAGCCGCTTGCAAGAAGAACATCACAGCAGAAGCCACTGCCAAGCTCTTCTTTGAATCAGTATGGGTACATTTTGGGATCCCACGGACCATTATCTGAGACCGTGATAGTCGGTTCCTTAGCTCATTCTGGTCAAGCCTCTGGTCACTGCTGGATACCAAGCTCACCAAATCCACTGCCTTCCACCCCCAGACCGATGGACAAACGGAGGTCGTCAACCGGATGGTCGTACACATCCTGCGAATGTACAATTCAACACACCCCCGCACATGGGATGATAGTCTCCCCTATGTCCAACATAGCTACAACCGAGCCCTGCATAGCTCAACTGGCCACAGCCCCTTTCAGGTGGGGTTGGGATTCCAACCATTGGGCCCCATGGATGTTGCACTTCCCCTTGAGACCACCTCGACCGAATCGTCCCCAGAAGCTGACAAAGCCACCCGGTTCATTGAATGGATCCAGCATATCCGCCAACAGGTTCAAGATATTCTACAGAAGTCTAATGCCAAGTACAGGCAGTGCCATGATCAACATCGGGTGCCACATAAGTTTCAGGTGGGCGACAAAGTTTGGTTGCATTTGCAGAAAGAACGCCTTACAGGGCCCCATCGAAAGCTTCGCCCACTCCGTTATGGGCCGTACACCATTACCAAGGCGGTGGGTGACAATGCTTTTGAGCTCAACATTCCCCCCTTCCTTGGTCTGCATCCAGTCTTCAACGTGGCTCTCCTTCGGCCATATTTCCCACCACTATTAGACACCTCAGAGATAGCAGAGAAGTTGACACCAACAGAGCTCAACCCTGACTGCCTACAACAAGCATCCAGTGATCATATTGCAGACACACAGATCAAGGGCACTCGACATCAAAGGATCCAGCTTTATCGAGTTGTCAAAGCAGGGCAGCTCCTGCACCAAGGCAAGTGGCTCACCCGAGGCCAAATTCAGCAGAAATTTCCTCATCTGATGGGGGAACTCAACGCAATGGAGACCATTGCTTCCTAAGGAGGGAGGATTGATCCAGGTGGATATTGGTGGCCACCCACCTTTCCAACTGGCTCAAAACAGTTTATGGCAACTTTGGTATTGTACTATTTTTAGCAGTTTTTCGGGTCCTGAACTTTCGGGGCCATTTTGAGGCCCTAAACGACATTTTTTGGCAATTCGGGGGGCCAAATGGTTGCCTCCGGCACCCATTTGGCCCCATTTGAAACTTGTAAATCTCGTATAGACCTTTCCAACGGGCTACCGAGCGCCCCAAACGGAGATCGTATGCAAAAGTTACGACCCCGGGAAGTTGATGTACTAACTTACCCAAACGGGGCCCACATGACTTTTGGCGCTTCATCTCCTAGGGTTAGGTTTTTGGATGTCTAGGGTTTTTGACATTCCTGTTTATTGTAAAAGGCCTTGAGAGCCTCATTGTAACCATCTTCTTGCGAAATGAGCGCAGCCGTCACATCTCTTCTCAGAGATAAGCCGCCACCATTCCAGCAAGCTTGTTTTCCGCTGCATTTTACAGTTCTAGTTTATTTCCTTATTGAATAGAAAACCAGTTTTACTGTATCTCTGTTATTTTGTGTTAAGCATCTGATAATAATCTGTATTCATTTAGTTCTGCTCATAAAATCCGGATCAGTGGTATCAGAGCCGTCTGCTCCTTGTCGTCTTAATGCATGTCCCCAACGAGGTCAGGGTAGAAAGAATTGGGTCTCGAGCTTGTTTCGATTGAGGACAAAAGCTCTCGCACGCCCAAGCGACCTCTCATGGAAGGAGAAAAGAAAGATGACGGGACAGGATATCCTATCAAAATGTTGCTTGAGGAATCCCTCACGCAGCAGAGGAACGAGATGATGGATAATTTCGCGCAAATCCTTCGGCGACTACCAACAAGCGACGCATCTTCCTCGAGCGGAGGCGCCGCCCCTTCAAGGTACAAATCAACTTCGATATCCCTATATTTGAAGGACAGATAGACGCAGATGCTGTAGATAAGTGGTTGAATCTACTAGAAGGGTATTTTTCTGTCCATAACTTTTCGAATAAAGAAAAGATTACTTTTGCGCTCCTCAAAGCCATTCCCCATGTCAAAGATTGGTGGGAAACATTCTGCGAGCAAAAGGACACAGAAGAAGCCTCATTATTTTCAGTCACGGCCACCTGGGAATCCTTCAGGGATGCTATTAAGGAACAATACTACCCTGTTGGAAGTTATGACGACTTGTATACCAAATGGACCACACTGCGACAAGAAAGAGACCAAGCAGTGCCAGAGTTCACAAATATCTTCCATACCTTGTGCACCAAGCTAGGTATCAAAGATTCAGAGCGACATCTGGTGCTCAAGTATCGCGGTGGTTTGCATAGATACATCCAGACCGAAATGGAATTTCCGGACATCTCTTCCTTGGGCGCGGCCTACCGATATGCTGTCAAAATCAAGCAGAAGCTCAAACAAAAGGTGCGGCAATTTGGGCCTGGGAGCCCTTCACAGCAAAAGACAGGAAAGGGCGGCCCCAACCCACAGAATAAAGGACAGAGCAAAGATGGACAGCATCAGGACAACCAGTCCAAGCCGCAAGCAAAGAAGGACACCGAAAAAACAAAGAAAGATACCGGGAAGTGGTACGACTTCCACAAGAGCCCTTGGCATAACACTGCTGATTGCCGCTCAAAGCAATCGCTGGTGGCCGAAGTGAAAGCATCTGAATCAGATGCGGGTTCTAACTCCGAGTCCGAAACAGAAAGGGGAAGACGGATCATTGACGCGGAACCCAGTGCCGCCATTGCTACTACCAAGCTCCAGCCTGATGAACCAGACGAGCCAGAAGAAGCAGAACGCCTCTTCCATTCACAGATGTGGGTAAAAGGCACCCTGCTGCACTTCATCGTTGATAGCGGTAGCCAGAAGAATCTCATCTCAGCGGAGGTCGTCAAGCGCCTGGCCCTGCCGACAACGCCGCACCCACAACCCTACACCATTGGATGGATCCGCAAAGGAAGCGATCTCCGCGTCAGCCAACAGTGTCGACTGCCATACGACATCAAGCCCTTCAAGGACGATGTATTGTGTGATGTTGCTCCTCTCGAAGTTTCAGATGTTCTTTCGGGACAACCTTATTTATGGAAACTTCATTCTGTATATGAGTCTAGGCCTCGTAGTGTTATTATCTCTTTGAACAGGAAATTGTACAGGATACCCGAGGCAGTCCCTCCTAGTGCTATTTCCTTGATCTCTACCAAGCAATGCAGGAAGGTCATCTCTGAGACCGGGAAATTTGTCTTCTTCGTGATTCGCTCTCAGAGTGAAAGAAAGATCGCAGCCACATTCCAGGCCTCCACGACCGACCTATCCACACAACAGAAGCAAGTGGACAAGGTGGTGGAAGGATACTCAGATATCTTCTCCTCTCCAACCGGGGTACCTCTGCACTGCCAGGTCAAGCATCCCATCGATCTGACCCCAGGTGCATCGCTACCCAATGGGCCAGTCTATCGCCGCTCTCTTATGGAAAATGAGGAGATCAAGAGGCAGACCGAAGAATTGCTCTGCAAGGGGCACATCCGTCCCAGTTCATCACCTTGTGGGATCCCAATCGTGCTGGTGGAGAAGAAAGATGGGACATGGCGACTCTCCATTGATTACCGGGCCCTGAATAAAATCACAGTCCGTAACTGGTACCTGATTCCCCGAATCGATGACCTCCTTGATCAGCTCACGGGGGCCAAATACTTCAGTAAGATTGACCTGAAGTCTGGCTACCACCAGGTCCCAATAGAACAGACAGATGTATGGAAGACTGCCTTCAAGTCAAAAGAAGGTCTTTTTGAATGGCTGGTCATGCCTTTTGGTTTGACAAATGCTCCAGCAACTTTTATGAGGATGATGGACGATATCCTACGACCTTTCACCAACAATTTTGTAGTGGTGTATCTGGATGACATCCTCATCTACAGCCAGACTTGGGAGGAACACTTGCAGCATATTCAGCAGGTTCTGCACACCCTGCGAAAGCACAAACTATATGCAAACTTGGAAAAATGCTCCTTCGGCATGGACAGGGTCCATTACTTAGGCTACATCACCGATCGACATGGTGTGCATGTGGATCCAGCCAAGATCCAGGTCATTCGTGACTGGCCAGCCCCAACCACACTCACTGAACTTCGGAGCTTCTTGGGCCTCGCCAATTTCTATCGACGGTTCGTGCTGGGATTCTCTCATATCGCATGGGCCCTCATCCAAGTGACCAGGGGTGGTCGTAAGGCAAAATTTGTGTGGGGACTGTCCCAACAACAAGCCTTCGATGACTTGAAGAAGCGTTTGTGCTCATCGCCGGTACTCTCATTACCGAACCTGCAACATCCCTTTGAGATCGAGACAGATGCTTCAGATTATGCTGTGGGTGCCGTTCTCACTCAACACGGCCACCCCGTGGCATATCATAGTGAGACACTATCAGATGCTGTCCGCAAGTACCCTACCTACGACAAAGAAATGTACTCCATTGTAGAAGCCTGCCGCTAGTGGAGACATTACATTCTTGGGAAGGAGACAGTCATCCACACTGATCACAAGCCACTACAGTTCATGCAGACCCAAGGAAAGTTGCAGAATGACCGCCATCAGAAGTGGTCAACATATTTACAGCAGTTCCACCTCAACATCAAATACAAAACAGGGAGTACCAACCGAGTTGCTGACTGCCTCAGTCGACCACCAGTCGTGGCACTTACCATGGTGCTAGACTCTTGTGGCCACGAGACCTCCGGATGGCCCCACCTCTACGAGACAGACCCTGACTTCTCCGCCACCTATCAAATGTTGGGCACCAACTCAGTGGTTGCTAATTTCCATCTTCAGGACGGGTTGTTGTGTCGTCTGGGCCATCTCTGCGTTCCATCAAGCGAGCGCGCGAAGCTGATTTGGGAAGCTCACTATAGTCGGGTGGCAGGACACTTTGGCGTCGAAAAGACAGTGGCAGTGTTGCAGAAACATTTCTACTGGCTGAAACTTCGACAGGATGTCGGCAAGTATATCAGGTCCTGCACCGCTTGTGCTATTGCCAAACCGACCACTAAGAAACAGGGCCTATACACCCCTCTGCCTACTCCTGATAGGCCGTGGGAATCCATCTCAATGGACTTCATGTCGAGCCTCCCGTCCACCAAGAGGGGAAACGACTGTGTTTTCGTGCTTGTTGATCGCTTTTCCAAGATGGCGTTTCTAGCCGCTTGCAAGAAGAACATCACAGCAGAAGCCACTGCCAAGCTCTTCTTTGAATGAGTATGGGTACATTTTGGGATCCCACGGACCATTATCTCAAACCGTGACAGTCGGTTCCTCAGCTCATTCTGGTCAAGCCTCTGGTCACTGCTGGATACCAAGCTCACCAAATCCACTGCCTTCCACCCCCAAACCGATGGACAAATGGAGGTCGTCAACCGGATGGTTGTACACATCCTGCGAATGTACAATTCAATACACCCCCGCACATGGGATGATAGTCTCCCCTATGTACAACATAGCTACAACCGAGCCCTGCATAGCTCAACTGGCCACAGCCCCTTTCAGGTGGGGTTGGGATTCCAACCATTGGGCCCCATGGATGTTGCACTTCCCCTTGCGACCACCTCGGCCGACTCGTCCCCAGAAGCTGACAAAGCCGCCCGGTTCATTGAACGGATCCATCATATCCGCCAACAGGTTCAGGATATTCTATAGAAGTCTAATGCCAAGTACAAGCAGCGCCATGATCAACATCGGGTGCCACATAAGTTTCAGGTGGGCGACAAAGTTTGGTTGCATTTGCAGAAAGAACGCCTTACAGGGCCCCATCGAAAGCTTCGCCCACTCCGTTATGGGCCGTACACCATCACCAAGGCGGTGGGTGACAATGCTTTTGAGCTCAACATTCCCCCCTTCCTTGGTCTGCATCCAGTCTTCAACGTGGCTCTCCTTCGGCCATATTTCCCACCACTATTAGACACCTCAGAGATAGCAGAGAAGTTGACACCAACAGAGCTCAACCCTGACTGCCTACAACAAGCATCCAGTGATCATATTGCAGACACAAAGATCAAGGGCACTCGACATCAAAGGATCCAGCTTTATCGAGTTGTCAAAGCAGGGCAGCTCCTGCACCAAGGCAAGTGGCTCACTCGAGGCCAAATTCAGCAGAAATTTCCTCATCTGATGGGGGAACTCAACGCAATGGATACCATTGATTCCTAAGGAGGGAGGATTGATCCAGGTGGATATTGGTGGCCAACCACCTTTCCAACTGGCTCAAAACAGTTCATGGCAACTTTGGTATTGTACTATTTTTAGCAGTTTTTCGGGTCCTGAACTTTCGGGGCCATTTTGAGGCCCTAAACGACCTTTTTTGGCAATTCAGGGGGCCAAATGGTTGCCTTCGGCACCCATTCGGCCCCATTCGAAAGTTGTAAATCTCGTATAGACCTTTCCAACGGGCTACCGAGCGCCCCAAACGGAGATCGTATGCAAAAGTTACGACCCCGGGAAGTTGATGTACTAACTTACCCAAACGAGGCCCACATGACTTTTGGCGCTTCATCTCCTAGGGTTAGGGTTTTGGATGTCTAGGGTTTTTGACATTCCTGTTTATTGTAAAAGGCCTTGAGAGCCTCATTGTAACCATCTTCTTGCGAAATGAGCGCAGCCATCACATCTCTTCTCAGAGATAAGCCGCCACCATTCCAGCAAGCTTGTTTTCCGCTGCATTTTACAGTTCTAGTTTGTTTCCTTATTGAATAGAAAACCAGTTTTACTGTATCTATGTTATTTTGTCTTAAGCATCTGATAATAATCTGTATTCATTTCGTTCTGCTCATAAAATCCGGATCAGTGGTATCAGAGCGGTCTGCTCCTTGTCGTCTTAATGCATGTCCCCAACGAGGTCAGGGTACAAAGAATTGGGTCTCGAGCTTGTTTCTCTTGAGGACAAAAGCTCTCGCACGCCCAAGCGACCTCTCATGGCAGGAGAAAAGAAAGATGACCGGATAGGAGATCCTATCAAAATGTTGCTTGAGGAAGCCCTCACGCAGCAGAGGAACGAGATGATGGATAATTTCGCACAAATCCTTCGGCGACTACCAACAAGCGACGCATCTTCCTCGAGCAGAGGCGCCGCCCCCTTCAAGGTACAAATCAACTTCGATATCCCTATATTTGAAGGACAGATAGACGCAGATGCTGTAGATAAGTGGTTGAATCTACTAGAAGGGTATTTTTCTGTCCATAACTTTTCGAATAAAGAAAAGATTACTTTTGCGCTCCTCAAAGCCATTCCCCATGTCAAAGATTGGTGGGAAACATTCTGCGAGCAAAAGGACAAAGAAGAAGCCTCATTATTTTCAGTCACGGCCACCTGGGAATCCTTCAGGGATGCTATTAAGGAACAATACTACCCTGTTGGAAGTTATGACGACTTGTATACCAAATGGACCACACTGCGACAAGAAAGAGACCAAGCAGTGCCAGAGTTCACAAATATCTTCCATACCTTGCGCACCAAGCCGGGTATCAAAGATTCAGAGCGACATCTGGTGCTCAAGTATCACGGTGGTTTGCATAGATACATCCAGACCGAAATGGAATTTCTGGACATCTCTTCCTTGGGCGCGGCCTACCGACATGCCGCCAAAATCGAGCAGAAGCTCAAACAAAAGGCGCGGCAATTTGGGCCTGGGAACCCTTCACAGCAAAAGACAAGAAAGGGCGGCCCCAACCCACAGAATAAAGGACAGAGCAAAGATGGACAGCATCAGGACAACCAGTCCAAGCCGCAAGCAAAGAAGGACACCGGAAAAACAAAGAAAGATACCGGGAAGTGGTGCGACTTCCACAAGAGCCCTTGGCATAACATTGATGATTGCCGCTCAAAGCAGTCGCTGGTGGCCGAAGTGAAAGCATCTGAATCAGATGCGGGTTCTGACTCCGAGTCCGAAACAGAAAGGGGAAGACGGTCATTGACGCGGAACCCAGTGCCACCATTGCTACCACCAAGCTCCCGCCTGATGAACCAGACGAGCCAAAAGAAGGAGAACGCCTCTTCCATTCACAGATGTGGGTAAAAGGCACCCCGCTGCACTTCATCGTTGATAGCGGTAGCAAGAAGAATCTCATCTCAGCGGAGGTCGTCAAGCGCCTGGCCCTGCCGACAACACCGCACCCACAACCCTACACCATTGTATGGCTCCGCAAAGGAAGCGATCTCCGCGTCAGCCAACAGTGTCGACTGCCATAAGGCATCAAGCCCTTCAAGGACGAGGTATTGTGTGATGTTGCTCCTCTCGAAGTTTCAGATGTTCTTTCGGGACAACCTTATTTATGGAAATGTCATGCTGTATATGAGTCTAGGCCTCGTAGTGTTATTATCTCTTTGAATAGGAAATTGTACAGGATACTCGAGGAAATCCCTCCTAGTGCTATTTCCTTGATCTCTGCCAAGCAATGAAGGAAGGTCATCTCTCAGACCGGGAAATTTGTCTTCTTCGTGATTCGCTCTCAGAGTGAAAGAAAGATCGCAGCCACATCCCAGGCCTCCACGACCGACCTATCCACACAACAGAAGCAAGTGGACAAGGTGGTGGAAGGATACTCAGATATCTTCTCCTATCCAACCGGGGTACCTCTGCACTGCCAGGTCAAGCATCCCATCGATCTGACCCCAGGTGCACCGCTACCCAATGGGCCAGTCTATCGCCGCTCTCTGTTGGAAAACGAGGAGATCAAGAGGCAGATCCAAGAATTGCTCCACAAGGGGCACATCCGTCCCAGTTCATCACCTTGTGGGAGCCCAATCGTGCTGGTGCAGAAGAAAGATGGGACATGGCGACTCTCCATTGATTACCGGGCCCTGAATAAAATCACAGTCCGTAACCGGTACCCGATTCCCCGAATCGATGACCTCCTTGATCAGCTCACGGGGGCCAAATACTTCAGTAAGATTGACCTGAAGTCTGGCTACCACCAGGTCCCAATAGAACAGACAGATGTATGGAAGACTGCCTTCAAGTCAAAAGAAGGTCTTTTTGAATGGCTGGTCATGCCTTTTGGTTTTGACAAATGCTCCAGCAAATTTTATGAGGATGATGGACGATATCCTACGACCTTTCACCAACAATTTTGTAGTGGTGTATCTGGATGACATCCTCATCTACAGCCAGACTTGGGAGGAACACTTGCAGCATATTCAGTAGGTTCTGCACACCCTGCGGAAGCACAAACTATATGCAAACTTGGAAAAATGCTCCTTCGGCATGGACAGGGTCCATTACTTAGGCTACATCGTCGATCAACATGGTGTGCATGTGGATCCAACCAAGATCCAGGTCATTCGTGACTGGCCAGCCCCAACCACACTCACTGAACTTCGGAGCTTCTTGGGCCTCGCCAATTTCTATCGACGGTTCGTGCTGGGATTCTCTCATATCGCATGGGCCCTCAGCCAAGTGACCAGGGGTGGTGGTAAGGCAAAAATTTTGTGGGGCCTGTCCCAACAACAAGCCTTCGATGACTTGAAGAAGCGTTTGTGCTCATCGCCGGTACTCTCATTACCGAACCTGCAACATCCCTTTGAGATCGAGACAGATGCTTCAGATTATGCTGTGGGTGCCGTTCTCACTCAACACGGCCACCCCGTGGCATATCATAGTGAGACACTATCAGATGCTGTCCGCAAGTACCCTACCTACGACAAAGAAATGTACTCCATTGTACAAGCCTGCCGCCAGTGGAGACATTACATTCTTGGGAAGGAGACAGTCATCCACACTGATCACAAGCCACTACAGTTCATGCAGACCCAAGGAAAGTTGCAGAATGACCGCCATCAGAAGTGGTCAACATATTTACAGCAGTTCCACCTCAACATCAAATACAAAACAGGGAGTACCAACCGAGTTGCTGACTGCCTCAGTCGACCACCAGTCGCGGCACTTACCACGGTGCTAGACTCTTGTGGCCACGAGACCTCCGGAAGGCCCCACCTCTACGAGACAGACCCTGACTTCTCCGCCACCTATCAAATGTTGGGCACCAACTCAGTGGTTGCTAATTTCCATCTTCAGGATGGGTTGTTGTGTCGTCTGGGCCATCTCTGCGTTCCATCAAGCAAGCGCGCAAAGCTGATTTGGGAAGCTCACTATAGTCGGGTGGCAGGACACTTTGGCGTCGAAAAGAAAGTGGGCAGTGTTGCAGAAACATTTCTACTGGCTGAAACTTCGACAGGATGTCGGCAAGTATATCAGGTCCTGCACCGCTTGTGCTATTGCCAAACCGACCACTAAGAAACAGGGCCTATACACCCCTCTGCCTACTCCTGATAGGCCGTGGGAATCCATCTCAATGGACTTCATGTCGAGCCTCCCGTCCACCAAGAGGGGAAACGACTGTGTTTTCGTGGTTGTTGATCGCTTTTCCAAGATGGCGATTCTAGCCGCTTGCAAGAAGAACATCACAGCAGAAGCCACTGCCAAGCTCTTCTTTGAATGAGTATGGGTACATTTTGGGATCCCATGGACCATTATCTCAGACCGTGACAGTCGGTTCCTCAGCTCATTCTGGTCAAGCCTTTGGTCACTGCTGGATACCAAGCTCACCAAATCCATTGCCTTCCACCCCCAGACTGATGGACAAACGGAGGTCGAAAACTGGATGGTCGTACACATCCTGCGAATATACAATTCAACACACCCCCGCACATGGGATGATAGTCTCCCCTATGTCCAACATAGCTACAAACGAGCCCTGCATAGCTCAACTGGCCACAGCCCCTTTCAGGTGGGGTTGGGATTCCAACCATTGGGCCCCATGGATGTTGCACTTCCCATTGCGACCAACTCGGCCGACTCGTCCCCAGAAGCTGACAAAGCCGCCCGGTTCATTGAACGGATCCATCATATCCGCCAACAGGTTCAGGATATTCTACAGAAGTCTAATGCCAAGTACAAGCAGCGCCATGATCAACATCGGGTGCCACATAAGTTGCAGGTGGGCGACAAAGTTTGGTTGCATTTGCAGAAAGAACGCCTTACAGGGCCCCATCGAAAGCTTCTCCCACTCCGTTATGGGTCCTACACCATCACCAAGGTGGTGGGTGAAAATGCTTTTGAGCTCAACATTCCCCCCTTCCTTGGTCTGCATCCAGTCTTCAACGTGGCTCTCCTTCGGCCATATTTCCCACCACTATTAGACACCTCAGAGATAGCAGAGAAGTTGACACCAACAGAGCTCAAACCTGACTACCTACAACAAGCATCCAGTGATCATATTGTAGACACACAGATCAAGGGCACTCGACATCAAAGGATCCAGCTTTATCGAGTTGTCAAAGCAGGGCAGCTCCTGCACCAAGGCAAGTGGCTCACCCGAGGCCAAATTCAGCAGAAATTTCCTCATCTGAAGGGGGAACTCAACGCAATGGAGACCATTGCTTCCTAAGGAGGGAGGATTGATCCAGGTGGATATTGGTGGCCACCCACCTTTCCAACTGGCTCAAAACAGTTTATGGCAACTTTGGTATTGTACTATTTTTAGCAGTTTTTCGGGTCCTGAACTTCCGGGGCCATTTTGAGGCCCTAAACGACCTTTTTTGGCAATTCGGGGGGGCAAATGGCTGCCCTCGGCACCCATTTGGCCCTATTCGAAAGTTGTAAATCTCGTATAGACCTTTCCAACGGGCTACCGAGCGCCCCAAACGGAGATCGTATGCAAAAGTTACGACCCCGGGAAGTTGATGTACTAACTTACCCAAACGAGGCCCACATGACTTTTGGCGCTTCATCTCCTAGGGTTAGGTTTTTGGATGTCTAGGGTTTTTGACATTCCTGTTTATTGTAAAAGGCCTTGAGAGCCTCATTGTAACCATGTTCTTGCGAAATGAGCGCAGCCGTCACATCTCTTCTCAGAGATAAGCCGCCACCATTCCAGCAAGCTTGTTTTCCGCTGCATTTTACAGTTCTAGTTTATTTCCTTATTGAATAGAAAACCAGTTTTACTGTATCTCTGTTATTTTGTGTTAAGCATCTGATAATAATCTGTATTCATTTCGTTCTGCTCATAAAATCCGGATCAATGGTATCAGAGCGGTCTGCTCCTTATCGTCTTAATGCATGTCCCCAACGAGGTCAGGGTACAAAGAATTGGGTCTCGAGCTTGTTTCTGTTGAGGACAAAAGCTCTCGCACGCCCAAGCGACCTCTCATGGCAGGAGAAAAGAAAGATGACGGGACAGGAGATCCTATCAAAATGTTGCTTGAGGAAGCCCTCACGCAGTAGAGGAACGTGATGATGGATAATTTCGCGCAAATCCTTCGGCGACTACCAACAAGCGACGCATCTTCCTCGAGCGGAGGCGCCGCCCCCTTCAAGGTACAAATCAACTTCGATATCCCTATATTTGAAGGACAGATAGACGCAGATGCTGTAGATAAGTGGTTGAATCTACTAGAAGGGTATTTTTCTGTCCATAACTTTTCGAATAAAGAAAAGATTACTTTTGCGCTCCTCAAATCCATTCCCCATGTCAAAGATTGGTGGGAAACATTCTGCGAGCAAAAGGACACAGAAGAAGCCTCATTATTTTCAGTCACGGCCACCTGGGAATCCTTCAGGGATGCTATTAAGGAACAATACTACCCTGTTGGAAGTTATGACGACTTGTATACCAAATGGACCACACTGCGAAAAGAAAGAGACCAAGCAGTGCCAGAGTTCACAAATATCTTCCATGCCTTGCGGACCAAGCTGGGTATCAAAGATTCAGAGCGACATCTGGTGCTCAAGTATCGCGGTGGTTTGCATAGATACATCCAGACCGAAATGGAATTTCTGGACATCTCTTCCTTGGGCGCGGCCTACCGATATGCCGTCAAAATCGAGCAGAAGCTCAAACAAAAGGCGCGGCAATTTGGGCCTGGGAACCCTTCACAGCAAAAGACAGGAAAGGGCGGCCCCAACCCATAGAATAAAGGACAGAGCAAAGATGGACAGCATCAGGACAACCATTCCAAGCCGCAAGCAAAGAAGGACACCGGAAAAACAAAGAAAGATACCGGGAAGTGGTGCGACTTCCACAAGAGCCCTTGGCATAACACTGCTGATTGCCGCTCAAAGCAGTCGCTGGTGGCCGAAGTGAAAGCATCTGAATCAGATGCGGGTTCTGACTCCGAGTCCGAAACAGAAAGGGGAAGACGGATCATTGACGCGGAACCCAGTGCCACCATTGCTACCACCAAGCTCCAGCCTGATGAACCAGACGAGCCAGAAGAAGGAGAACGCCTCTTCCATTCACAGATGTGGGTAAAAGGCACCCCGCTGCACTTCATCATTGATAGCGGTATCCAGAAGAATCTCATCTCAGCGGAGGTCGTCAAGCGCCTGGCCCTGCCGACAACACCGCACCCACAACCCTACACCATTGGATGGCTCCGCAAAGGAAGCGATCTCCGCGTCAGCCAACAGTGTCGACTGCCATACGGCATCAAGCCCTTCAAGGACGAGGTATTGTGTGATGTTTCTCCTCTCGAAGTTTTAGATGTTCTTTCGGGACAACCTTATTTATGGAAACGTCATGCTGTATATGAGTCTAGGCCTCGTAGTGTTATTATTTCTTTGAACAGGAAATTGTACAGGATACCCGAGGCATTCCCTACTAGTGTTATTTCCTTGATCTCTGCCAAGCAATGCAGGAAGGTCATCTCTCAGACCGGGAAATTTGTCTTCTTCGTGATTTGCTCTCAGAGTGAAAGAAAGATCGCAGCCACATCCCAGGCCTCCACGACCGACCTATCCACACAACAGAAGCAAGTGGACAAGGTGGTGGAAGGATACTCAGATATCTTCTCCTCTCCAACCGGGGTACCTCTGCACTGCCAGGTCAAGCATCCCATCGATCTGACCCCAGGTGCACCGCTACCCAATGGGCCAGTCTATCGCCGCTCTCTGTTGGAAAACGAGGAGATCAAGAGGCAGATCCAAGAATTGCTCCGCAAGGGGCACATCCGTCCCAGTTCATCACCTTATGGGAGCCCAATCGTGCTGGTGCAGAAGAAATATGCGACATGGCGACTCTGCATTGATTACCGGGCCCTGAATAAAATCACAGTCCGTAACCGGTACCCGATTCCCCGAATCGATGACCTCCTTGATCAGCTCACGGGGGCTAAATACTTCAGTAAGATTGAACTGAAGTCTGGCTACCACCAGGTCCCAATAGAACAGACAGATGTATGTAAGACTGCCTTCAAGTCAAAAGAAGGTCTTTTTGAATGGCTGGTCATGCCTTTTGGTTTGACAAATGCTCCAGCAACTTTTATGGGGATGATGGACGATATCCTACGACCTTTCACCAACAATTTTGGAGTGGTGTATCTGGATGACATCCTCATCTACAGCCAGACTTGGGAGGAACACTTGCAGCATATTCAGCAGGTTCTGCACACCCTGCGGAAGCACAAACTATATGCAAACTTGGAAAAATGCTCCTTCGGCATGGACAGGGTCCATTACTTAGGCTACATCGTCGATCGACATGGTGTGCATGTGGATCCAGCCAAGATCCAGGTCATTCGTGACTGGCCAGCCCCAACCACACTCACTGAACTTCGGAGCTTCTTGGGCCTCGCCAATTTCTATCGACGGTTCGTGATGGGATTCTCTCATATCGCATGGGCCCTCAGCCAAGTGACCAGGGGTGGTGGTAAGGAAAAACTTGTGTGGGGCCTGTCCCAACAACAAGCCTTCGATGACTTGAAGAAGCGTTTGTGCTCATCGCCGGTACTCTCATTACCGAACCTGCAACATCCCTTTGAGATCGAGACAGATGCTTCAGATTATGCTGTGGGTGCCGTTCTCACTCAACACGGCCACCCCGTGGCATATCATAGTGAGACACTATCAGATGCTGTCCGCAAGTACCCTACCTACGACAAAGAAATGTACTCCATTGTACAAGCCTACCGCCAGTGGAGACATTACATTCTTGGGAAGGAGACAGTCATCCACACTGATCACAAGCCACTACAGTTCATGCAGACCCAAGGAAAGTTGCAGAATGACCGCCATCATAAGTGGTCAACATATTTACAGCAGTTCCACCTCAACATCAAATACAAAACAGGGAGTACCAACCGAGATGCTGACTGCCTCAGTCGACCACCAGTCGCGGCACTTACCACGGTGCTAGACTCTTGTGGCCACGAGACCTCCGGATGACCCCACCTCTATGAGACAGACCCTGACTTCTCCGCCACCTATCAAATGTTGGGCACCAACTCAGTGGTTGCTAATTTCCATCTTCAGGACGGGTTGTTGTGTCGTCTGGGCCATCTATGTGTTCCATCAAGCGAGCGCGCGAAGCTGATATGGGAAACTCACTATAGTCGGGTGGCAGGACACTTTGGCGTCGAAAAGACAGTGGCAGTGTTGCAGAAACATTTCTACTGGCCGAAACTTCGACAGGATTTCGGCAAGTATATCAGGTCCTGCACCGCTTGTGCTATTGCCAAACCGACCACTAAGAAACAGGGCCTATACACCCCTCTTCCTACTCCTGACAGGCCGTGGGAATCCATCTCAATGGACTTCATGTCGAGCCTCCCATCCACCAAGAGGGGAAACGACTGTGTTTTCATGGTTGTTGATCGCTTTTCCAAGATGGCGATTCTAGCCGCTTGCAAGAAAAACATCACAACAGAAGCCACTGCCAAGATCTTCTTTGAATGAGTATGGGTACATTTTGGGATCCCACGGACCATTATCTCAGACCATGACAGTCGGTTCCTCGGCTCATTCTGGTCAAGCCTCTGGTCACTACTGGATACCAAGCTCACCAAATCCACTGCCTTCCACCCCCAGACCGATGGACAAACGGAGGTCGTCAACCGGATGGTCGTACACATCCTGCGCATGTACAATTCAGCACACCCCCGCACATGGGATGATAGTCTCCCCTATGTCCAACATAGCTACAACCGAGCCCTGCATAGCTCAACTGGCCACAGCCCCTTTCAGGTGGGGTTGGGATTCCAACCATTGGGCCCCATGGATGTTGCACTTCCCCTTGCGACCACCTCAGCCGACTCGTCCCCAGAAGCTGACAAAGCCGCCCGGTTCATTGAACGGATCCAGCATATCCGCCAACAGGTTCAGGATATTCTACAGAAGTCTAATGCCAAGTACAAGCAGCGCCATGATCAACATCGGGTGCCACATAAGTTTCAGGTGGGCGACAAAGTTTGGTTGCATTTGCAAAAAGAACGCCTTACAGGGCCCCATCGAAAGCTTCTCCCACTCCGTTATGGGCCGTACACCATCACCAAGGTGGTGGGTGACAATGCTTTTGAGCTCAACATTCCCCCCTTCCTTGTTCTGCATCCAGTCTTCAACGTGGATCTCCTTCGGCCATATTTCCCACCACTATTAGACACCTCAGAGAAAGCAGAGAAGTTGACACCAACAGAGCTCAACCCTGACTGCCTACAACAAGCATCCAGTGATCATATTGCAAACACACAGATCAAGGGCACTCGACATCAAAGGAACCAGCTTTATCGAGTTGTCAAAGCAGGGCAGCTCCTGCACCAAGGCAAGTGTCTCACCCAAGGCCAAATTCAGCAGAAATTTCCTCATCTGATGGGGGAACTCAACGCAATGGAGACCATTGCTTCCTAAGGAGGGAGGATTGATCCAGGTGGATATTGGTGGCCACCCACCTTTCCAACTGGCTCAAAACAGTTTATGGCAACTTTGGTATTGTACTATTTTTAGCAGTTTTTTGGGTCCTGAACTTTCGGGGCCATTTTGAGGCCCTAAACGACCTTTTTTGGCAATTCGGGTTGCCAAATGGTTGCCTCCGGCATATAGAAAACCATTTTTACTGTATCTCTGTTATTTTGTGTTAAGCATCTGATAATAATCTGTATTCAATTCGTTCTGCGCATAAAATCCGGATCAGTGGTATCAGAGTGGTCTGCTCCTTGTCGTCTTAATGCATGTCCCCAACGAGGTCAGGGTACAAAGAATTGGGTCTCGATCTTGTTTCTCTTGAGTTAACTTGATCCAAAATGAAGGTGACGGATCAAGGGGGAAGAATATGTGTAGAATTCCCACAAGAAGAGAATTCATTATGTGGGTCTGTGGTAGGTTGGAGAGCCTGCGGAAGTGTGGGATCCACAACTAGTCGGTTGGTGAGGTTGTTTGTGTGGGTGGCGTAATTGGTGTGGTCATTGATGTAGTGACCACATTTATAGATTTTTCTTCCTGGGTTGAGGAGGGAGGGTCCTCAATTGTCACTTGAGTGAGGTGAATGGTCATCAAAGCATCCCTAAATCGAGGCAGGTCGAGGAAATGGTGTATTTAATGCCCATACTGGGAACATATCACACATGCATGATTCTTACATAGTTTCTTAGACTTAGGTGTGGGAGATGAATATGTGCCACCTTGTGTGATCGACGGAGCATGGGTTATGCTATTGGGAGTGTTAAGCAAGTTTCTTAACTCCGACAAGGTGGGACATGGGTTGGTCGTATGGACTTGCTTCCCACAAAGAGAACATGGTGGTATGACTCTTTGAGTGGGAGTATTGGTCATTGTTGGGGATTTTAACCGTTGTTGGTTGATGCCCCCTACTTTAGGGTGAGCGATCGTCGATGAGTCAGGTGTAGTTTTTGGTAGGAGGGTACCTTTCAACATCAGTTGCTTGGTGCCCCCAATGGTGGTCTTGGTGATGACTGCTTGTGGTTTAGTAGCGGATGCCATAGGTTGGGTTTTCATGACGGAGGGTGTTACTGGAATTGTAGGCGTAGCAGCCGAAACAAGGACAAACTCATAGTGAGCAACGGATTTGGAATCCATTTCTAGGTAGGGTGGTGTAAGGTACCATACAGGAATACCCAAAGTGAGCCCAAGTAGAGTTAACTGAGCCATAATTGGCGTCCCTTATACACCTGCGGGGGGATACAAGAATGGGATTTGGAATATTAGGGGGACCGATGGACTCAACTTTTATTCAATTCCATGACTCAGCGGTAGTGCTGATCATGGTGTTGAGGTGGAGGTGGCTCCATTTTCCGGGGTGAAAATTGTGCACATTATGCCATCGGTTGATGTGGGGATCTCAGGTGTTGGTCCCGAGTACACTCCTAATAAGTTGGAGTCCTTGTACATGCCGGGGGAAATGTCAACATAGGGTTGATCAGTGCTGATGACGGTTGGGAGGATGTTGTTAGGGTTACTTGTGGCATTGGGTCATAATACTTAAGCGGGTTGAGGGTGAATACCTTCCCATTTAAGGGAAACATCATGATACAAAAGATCGATGAGGTGACTGCCTCCATGGTGTACATGTAACTACACCCCAAGAGGATTTTGTAGTTGAGTTTAGCATCGACTACTTCAATGTCGATCATAAACATCTTCTCCCTAACTCGATGGGGACATTTTGGTATAACCCTCTTGGTTTGGATGGTATCCCATCATATACACGAAGAGTGGTAGACGAAGGGACCGGCTCTGGTGACCCTAAACATTTCCAAACATTAGAAAACATGATGCAAGTTGATGTGACTTCATCGATGATACAGTATGATGAATCATAATGTTCTTTATTGTGACAGGGACTTGAAATGCAACTGATGAGGGTAGTCGAGGCTCACCTTTGTCGAGATCAAAGGTCATGAGACGCAAGTCTGAAGGATCGATTGTGCCTAGTGAAATTATTAATGCCTTCCGTTGGGTTGGGAACGACTGTAGCACCTCTAATGTGCACATGGCTGCAAGAGATTGAGAAAATTCATCCACAATGTTGTAATTGTGTGCGGTTTTCATATGGGGGTTATTAGGGGTACGCCGAAGTGGAAGCTTCGGAATCCTTAGGATTTGTTCGACACTTAGGCATGGTATTTGAAGAAGGCCCCCCAAGGGGATAGGGATGTCTTCCACTTGGGGAGCTTCAGGCCTATCATAACCCTTGGTTCAAGTTTGAAGATTAACATCCAACATATAGATATTTTAGAAAGATCCATCGCCAGAGGGGATAGGATCTTGATGTTGTGTGATGAACCCTTGGTTCGCAAAGGGTTGTTGTAACACAATTGTCTCGGGTTGCGTAGGATTTAGGGCCTGAGGAGGATTCTTCACCATATTTTTTTTGGCTTCCACTAACTGTTGGCAGTCGGGGATAAGAGGACAGTGATGGGTGTAATGACCATACTTTCTGCAAATGGAGCAGCAATAATTGGTCCTCAAGTTAGCATTCTTCCCTTGTTTGGGGGTGTTATTAGTCCCAGCGGTTTGATTTCCAAGATTCTGGTTTTGCTGGGGATGGGGGTTTCCCCCTTACCCCTGTTGTTGGTTTTCTTATTCCCCTGAGTCTGAGGATTCTGAGGATTGGCGGTGTTCAAATGCTCAAACTATTGTGCATGTTGGGTGAAGGAATATTGAACTAGATTCACCCCCATGTGAGGTGTGGGTTGTTGACCAGTAGAGCATGGAATGGATAATAAGGGTTATACTTCGGGTGGGATAAACACGGTTTCCACTCCATAATATGTGGACATAGGAATGACTTGTGCCATTTGTGGTTGAGGAACTGTTGTCGTTTGTCTAATGTTTGGATAAGTAGGACTATAGGGTCTGTACTGTAACTGACCAACTGGTGGTGTTGGTATCGGAGGGGGCATAAACGTAGGTGGCATGGATGGGTATTGCAGAGCCATATTAAATGGTGTCAAAGTGGTAGGAGGAACCTTTCCTAAGTGGTAAATGGGCCCAATAGGCCCATCCTCCGAATGTGACGAGCCCGCAAGTGTAGGATCCAACGATCAATGCCTGGGGGCATCAAGGAGGATAGTGTAAAGGTAGCCATATTGTGAGTATATGAGATCCAAATGTTGGGATTTCATAATATCGTCTTCCTCGCTTTGCGTCATAGAGGTGGCGACATCTTTAGTTATGGCTATTTTAAGTAATTTGATGAACCAGTCCAACAAGAAGGGTGGTTGTATGTAACATCCCAATATTTTTATAAAAATTTCTAAATTTCTAAATCATCATTTAATGCCAATAATTGTAAAATGCGGAAATAATAAATGTTTAGTAAAGCAGTAATTAATAATTACGTCATTTTGTAGGGACAACTTACTGCTGTGTTTTCTTTGTTTTCTGATGGGGTTTCGTGTCGGCGACACATCATGAATCCAATTAATGATTATGTCATTTATTTATATGTTGGAATGATTGAAAATTTTGATGCATTTGGAAAACATAATTCTCTTCGACAAGTACTGACAGTTTAAAATTTATGGATGATGATGGAAGGGGTCCCACGAGGTGCCCCGAGGCTTACTTAGCTACTCAGCTAAAGCATTGTACTCGTCCTTCATGCGCAGATTCGCAGGTAAGAGATAGCGATAATTTCAGAGTGTTTAATAACTGTTTAAAAAATGGAAACTGCTAGTATTTTGATGCCACAGGTATGATTTATTTTCAATTTTCGTAAGAAGTAACTTGACTAGCTCAAAAGCTGCAGAAGTCGTCAATTTCAGAGCGTGATTGTTATTAATTTTCTGCATTAGGAGTTTACGACTTCACTTGTTATCATTCCATGAATGACTCGTGGCTTGTTAAAACATCCTATTTATGAATTTCGACTTGTGACAAACCTAAGACAAGGAACATGGTCCTACGCAGACCATGGTGAAGGTGCCAAGGTGATTCTAAGTTCTATATCCCCTGAGCAATTATAATGGAGGTGTAATATGCATTAATACCTTACCATGCAATTTATGCGATGGTTTTATGTGGCAAATATACCCTAAGGGGGTGTAATCTTATGAATTTACGACATGAGCAATGCTTGATGAACTTTATATTAAGTGGGGCGAAATCTATCCATACCTTAGGATCGAATGTGACCTAGGTGGATATGTTATACTATGAGTGCACTTGCATTGACTTAAATGGACCACACCAAAACTTTTATGCATGCTATCGATATATGTTTTAACCCTGTGATGATTTATAAAGTTAATGCCATAACGCCGATCCTATGGTTGGCAGGTGAATATGATGGCGTTGTAAAATGTCTGCGTACAAATTCAAAGGCATCGTAAATGATTGGGTTTGTAATTAAGTCGTCTGGACACAGTGTTAAAGGTAATATTATGTGCACGTTGTAATGGATGTCCAGCATGTGAGAAGGTTCACCAATGCTGAGTTGTAACGGGCCTCCTGCCTTGGTGTCGACAGAGTTGGAAACGCCGTGGCTTAGGAGGTGGATGGGTGATTTAATACCGCAGCTACCACCTTCCAACGTGGCTCATGAAAAATAGATCTCCATCATCGATTTGTTTGTGCATTGGGATTTTGGTGAACCCTAAACGTAAGCTTCAGGGTTTCGTAGCATTTCTTGGTCATTCGTTTCGGTGGTAAGGTTTGGGGTGAGGCCAACCGGCCGAGAGGCATTTAGGTTTTTTATGTTTTTAGCCTCCCTCATGCTCGAACCTGAGACCTGCAGCAACCTTCAATCTGTGAGTGAATGCTATCAATGGAGGCTGAGTCTGGAAATGAATAGTGTAGCAACCACAGGGTTGGATGAGTGTGTCCATTGGTGGCGTTGTAGTAACTTGAAGGGTCTAAGGTTTCAAAATCGGGTCGAAAGTTTCTCAAGTGCTGACACAGTGTGCCCTACGAGTTGGGTCTTTCTCCTTCAAGGTGGATGGATGGCTTCATCATTCTTCTGTCGACGACACAGGTACAGTGTTGTTGAATAGCTTAGAGTTTTCTTGGTGCATGCATCGACATTTTGTGAATAATGTTTAACCCTGAGCATGTTTTGCTTGTCAGGTTAGCTCTCGGTGAACAGTGGTATGCCTGGAATGTTGACGGGGAGCTTCAGCGTAACCACCGGTAAGTGTCGGTGGTAACCCTACCTCATCGTTCTCCTGGATTTTGACTTGGTGAGCAGGGTGTTGGAAATGTATCTTCTCGGAAATGGCTTTTGCCTCGCCTGCAACTTTGGGAAAACGTTACTATTATGGTTTTTAGTTTAGCGTAGATGATGTAAATATTTTCCAAAATGTATGGCCAGCCATCCCTCGGCTCGGCGAGCTTGATAGGGTTTTGAACCTTCGTTGTTGCAAAGAATTCTACAGCATTTAGACGTTTGATGTTTATAGTTTTTGCACTTCTAAAACGATGGGGAAAACAAATGTTGAACTATAAGGGATAGAAATGTTGACTATGGTTTTGTTTCGGCAATAGTTGTGTAGTGTAAAAAAAAAGGAGTTTTGAAAGAAACACTCATTAAACAAACAAGGTGTTATGTAGCATGCTGCGATCGTATAATTAAATGGAATGTTCATTGCTAGGGTTTATCGTCTATGTTTAGTGTTTTGAACTGTTGATTTTCGAACCTGTATTCTGAAGGAGTGAAAAATCCTGTTTAAAATGTTTATCTAAAGAATGAAAGGCATGTTTAGGTGTTTAACCAATGGATGGTTGTAAGCCAATAATGGAATACCTAGCTTACAAAACGTCTGTGCATACTTGAATTAAGCTATTAATAAAAGGGTGTTGGTTCAGTTTGAATACCACTGTGTGTTGTGTTAAACCCTATGCTGTCGATGACAATGCAAGAATGGAGTTCTAAAATGAAATGTGATGGGCTGTAATGATGTTTAAATGCAAGAATAACAGTTCTTGTTTCCCTAGTTAGAATATCTATGATAATGAAAACATTTGATTTTGCAGCTGTTAAGTGTTTGTAAATATTAGTATGGCAAGAATAGATCGAACCCTGGTTTGGGTGTAGAGATGCAGTACCTACTCTGTCAGTTGATCAAATAATTGCTATCCTTTTATTTTTATTTAAGAACATGCTATTCTGTGATTTAAATTCTGCCACATACAGTTGATAATACAGAATCAAAGAAAATTACAGTGTATTCATCAGCTAGTTTAATTTTCCTATTAGTTTAACGTTTTTTCTATTGTAATTCTATCTCCCTGTATTTGTCCAATTTGGACCTCTGGAGAAATGAAAGAACAATACAGTACCTTTCTTTTTGCACAAAAATGATACAGTGATGACAATAATTTCTATAAAGATCGGTCAGATTCAAATAACAATAAAAATAAAAGAATGGGCATGTGGTTAAACAGAATGCATGATATTGGTTTCTTTTTGAAGGAATAACTGATGATCAATAAAACCTAGATGCTAACACCATGTCCACCTTCAGAAATCAGAAAGGAAATTGTTGTTATAACTAGTTTCTAATAGGTTGCCTCGGCATACAGAGTTGAACAGCATATTCAGTGCATGCAAATATTTAATTTTGCAGCTACTAAATTATCTAGAAAATAAAATGCATAGGAATATAAGTCTGTGCATGGGTGTCTCTTGGGGTTAGATGCATGTTAGGTTTCACCTTAAATGAACAAATTTAATGCTACCTCTCTGTACTGGAGTACGATGCAGCTTCACGCATGGGGAAAAATGCAGAGGAGTCATTTTATTAGTTCAACAATTTAAAATCAATCAGGATCTAACATTTTACTGCTACTGGTCATTAATAACATTTCTAAGCCACTTTCTAAGAGCATTCATGTGATTGGAAACACAAAAAAAAGGAATAGAACCTGAGTGTGATAGGAGGAACAAATCACTCAAGAAGCCTATTCCATCGAACCTGCTCCTAAGTAGCCAAGATGTCTGCCTTAGGACTCCTGAGCCTGTCTATTGATCCACCAGGAGGAAGGAAGTTCAGAAGCTTAGGGTCTCTACTTGCAGCAGCAAGAAATATATCCAGCCTTACAGGCTTAGTAATCAATGGGACCTGCACCAGCACCTCTGGTCTATCCTTCTCATATCATTTGTAGACTTATACTTGCACTCTCCACAGCCTCCTTATTTGAATCTCTCAGCCATCACCTGATGCACATGAGGAAATGTTTCTGCAGAAAACATTGTGAGAGCTCCCTGCTCAATTTGAATTGCCTTTTATAGGCTTCCTAGGTCTTTTTTGTAATTAACTGGTTATTAGTGAGCTACCTGCTCACCTCCCTCCACCTGGAGGGGGAAATGCCACAAAATTAGGGGGAGTTGTCCCATACCAACAACTAATGGTAGAGTGAAAATGCTGCCATTTGTCCCAATCCTTCCAGCAGCTTCCATTCCTCCTAGTGGGCCAGTGAACACTCTTGTAACAGCTTTCTTGAGTGTTTGTCTCCCATTTTTATTTATTAAATAATAATAATGAGTCATTACATTCATCTTTGACCTAATTGGTCATAATTACGAAACTTGTAATTATAATTTAACACAAAGTATTTTGCAAAAAGGATAATAGTAGAAAATAATTATTCTCAAAAATTGGGTAGGTGACATACACCCCCCTTAAGCCTCAACATCGTCCTGGATGTTGCTTTATTCACTCCTTGAGTGTTCTTGGAACAGAGTTGGGTATGCATCCCGCATACTACTCTCCAACTCTCAGGTAGCCTCTACTGGGCTAAAGTGCTTCCATTGCACTTTTACTTGGCCAACGGTGCGGTTCCGGAGTAGAGTTTCTTTCCTTGCGAGAATACAGTCCGGTTCCACCGAAAAATTACCGCCTTGTTCCACCTGAACATTATTCCAATTTACAACATGAGTAGGATCATGCACATATTTCTTTAAAAATGAAATGTGAAAAACATTATGGATTTTGAGGTTTGAAGGTAAGTCTAATTGATATGCCACGGGTCCAACTCTGGACAAGATTTTAAAAGGACCACAATACCTGGGTGCCAGTTTGGAACAGCTTCCCAATTTTACGGAACTCTTTTTCGACCTTACCTTAAGAAAAACATGTTCACCAACCTGGAACTCTTTATGAGTTCTTTTAAGGTCTGCTTGACTTTTCTGTCTATCCTGGGCAACTTTAAGATTTCCTTGTACTTGCTTCACGATTAGCTCTAATTCCTGCAACAACTCGGGCCCTAAGGTGACTCTGCTAACCGGGTCACTCCATGGCACCGGTGTGTTACATTTTCTACTGTAAATAATTTCAAACGGGCTAAGCTTGGCTGAAGCATGGTAGTGATTGTTATATGCAAACTCTGCTAGATGCAAGTAGTATTCCCACTTACCAGGCTGATCCTTAACATACATTCTGAGCATATCTTCCAATATCTGGTTCACCCTTTCGGTCCGAAACTATTACCTTGGGTATCCCATGCAATAGGAAAACTTGCTTCATAAAAATTTCTGCGATATCAGGAGCTTTATGGGTAGTTTTGACAGGGATAAAATGGGCTGCCTTGCTAAGTTTGTCTACTACCACCATGATGGATTCATGTTGTTTTTTATTCTTTGGTAACCCAGTGATGAAATCTATACTTATGATTTCCCATTTCCAGCTGGGTATAGGCAAGGGCTGCAGCAATCTAGCAGGATGCTGATGTTCCTCCTTTACTTTCTGACTATCAAAACATTTAGCTATGTATTCTGCTACTTCATCCTTCATTCTGGACCAATAGTACTCTTTCCGTACCATTGTGATGGTCTTCTGATAAACTGGATGGCAAGAATAGTGGCTTTTGTGCATCTCATCCAAAATCAGAATCTTTACTGCTGGTACGTTTGGTATGTACAATCTGTTTTTGTACAGCAGTAAACCATTTTCCTTCAAACTAAAATCTGTTATAGAATTTTCAAAATTGTTTTCTGTTGTCCTTTCCTGTAATTTTCTATATTCCTCATCTTCTTTAATTCCTTCAAAAATATGTTTCTCCAAATCTGTTGCATATGTGCTGATGGCTGAAATAAAATGTGTTGCATGAAATTGCAAGTAGTCAACGCTCCTCGGTGTATCGTGACAAGGGACTGATCGCCTCTCATGGATCCTTGAAATCTAGCGGTGGTGAGTTTACCAATCACCTGCAGGTTTTGGTGTAACGGCAATCGTACTACCAACAATTGGTATTAGAGCTAGAGGTCACGAGTTCGATACACACTCGGCTCGCGCTGAGGGGGAGATTGTTGCATGAAATTGCAAGTAGTCAGCGCTCCCCGGTGTATCATGACAAGGGACTAATCTCCTCTCGTGGATCCTTGAAATCCGGCGGTGGTGATTACCAATCACCTGCGGGTTTTGGTGTAACAACAGTCGTACTTCCAACAAAATGTACCCTTGCATTACGACTTAACGCGTCAGCAACTTTATTATCCTTCCCTTTAATGTGTTGAATTTCAAAATCATACTCACTCAGAAAATTTAGCGATCTAGCTTGCCTAGCATTCAAATTCGTTTGATCTAATAAATATTTCAGCCCCATATTATCCGTCATTAAGGTAAATTTTCTGCCAATAAGGTGGTGACGCCGCATTTTCAAGGCATGAATCACTGCTAAAAATTCTAGATCGTAGGTGGAATAGTTCTTCTCATGTATTTTCAACTTTCTTGACTCATAGGCTATAGCATGTCCCTCCTGCATTAGGACTCCTCCAAGTCCATCATTGCACGCGTCTGTACACACTACAAAATCTTTATTAGGATCTGCAATCCTCAAAATAGGCGCTGAAGTCAGCAATTCCTTTAACTTTGCAAAACTGTCTGCACACTTTTGATCCCAGACAAACTTCTTTCCCTTTTTCTGCAACGACGTTATGGGGTTTGCAATCCTTGAAAACCCCTCAATGAATTTTCTGTAATAACCAGTGATGCCCATAAATGCTCGCACATCCGTCGCATCTTTAGGAACCAACCATTCATTAATGGCCTCTATATTGGCGGGGTCAACTGAAATCCCTTCCTTAGAGATTATGTGTCCCAAGTACTGAATATTGTCTTTGTAAAAATCACATTTACTGAACTTAGCATACAACTGGTGCTCCCTCAGAACTTGCAGAATGATACGTAGATGTTCATCATGCTCCTCCTTGTTCTTAGAATATACTAAAATGTCATCAATAAACACAACTGCAAACTTATCTAAGTACTTGTGCAGAATTTTGTTCATTAAACACATAAATACAGCAGGTGCATTAGTTAATCCAAACGGCATGACAACGAACTCATAGTGTCGATAACGAGTTCTAAAGGCTGTTTTGAAAATTTCTTCATCCTTCACTCGAACCTGATGATATCCTGATCGTAAATCGATCTTCAAGAATACTGTTGCTCCGCGTAGCTGGTCAAAAAGATCGTCAATGCGGGGCAGCGGGTATCTATTCTTGATCGTCATTTTATTCAGTTGACGATAATCTATGCAAAGTATCAGGGTACCATCCTTCTTCTTAACAAAAATGACCGGTTCTCCCCAAGGAGACACGCTGGGTCTTATGTATTTTTTATCGATCAACTCCTTCAACTGATATTTTAACTCATTTAGCTCTAGTATATTCATCAGGTATGGAGCTTTAGAACTTGGTACTGCACTAGGTATTAATTCAATAGTAAAATCCAGGTCCCTTTTGGGAGGTAATTCTGGGATTTCTTGAGGAAAAATATCTTGGAAATCCTTTAAGACGGGTATGTCCTCTATTTTTCAGTTTATCTTCCTTAGTACTCATCTCATCATGCACCGCATTTACTGCAAACATCTGACATCCTTTCCTGATTGCCCTTTTTACTTGCATGGTTGAAATCTGCTGAACGAATGTTTTCCTAGGGATGCCTCTTACTTCTGCTGTCTTTCCTTCATCATCCAGGCAAATGAAACTTTTCTCATAACAATTCAGAATGACACGATGGGTTTCCAACCAATCCATACCGATTAGGATGTCATATGACCCCAATGGAAATATATTTAACTTAAGCTGCGTTATTAGTTTATTCATAGATAAAACACAATTTCCCACAAAATCAGAAACCTTTCTTTTTGTTCCCGTCACTAATATAACTAACTAGGATTTATCGAATTTTTCGGTTTTCAAATCGAGGCTTTCTACAAAAACCGGTGATATATAACTTAGACTAGCACCAGGGTCAATTAAAATAGAAACTGGGTGGTTTTGCAGCATACCTTCAACCTCCACCATTGAGACTTGGTGTTCTGCTTGTCGGTTGTCTAATGATGCACTAATTCCGGGTACTTCTATTGCCACATCTCCTATAGTAGCTTCAGACTGTATGGAGTGAATATGGTTGGCCGCTCATTTCATGAGGGGGCAGTCTGAGGCATAATGGGGCCCTTGGAATTCAAATCATTTTAAAGGTGGCTTCTGTTCATTGGTCCTGGCAACATTGGGGACATGTTTGGGTGCTGTAAATTTCTGCTGCTGATTATTTCTGTTCTGCTGAAATTTTTTATTCTGAAAATTTCTCCTCTGGAAACCGGAATTGCCACCATATATAAAAAATTTCCTTTTTTGTTCAAAATTACTGGGTTTTGGTTTTTTCCAGCTAGGTACCCCTTCTCTTTTCTTATTCTAGTCAAAGCAAAAAGTTGCTTTCCTCATGGCTTCTTCTAGTGTCTTAGGGTTATTGTACTCTATCCTGTCCTTGATGTGGAAAGGTAGACAACTTAGGTACCTTTGGACCTTCAATTTTTCTTCCACCATATACGGCACATACCTTAGCAAACTTAAAAACTTGATGTTCAGTGCTTTCATGTTCATCGTTCCCAGTTTCAGATCATAAAATTCTTTGAATTTTTCTTCATAATACTGCTCAGATAAGAATTTCTTCTTGAAGTATCTTTTAAAAGCACTCCAACTCACATCTTGGTCTTTTATACCTTTTACCCTTTTAAGGTCTTGCCACCAAATATCTGCCTTCCCGGTCAGATTATAAATTGCCATTTTTGCCTTTAAGGATTCTGAATAGTCATAAATCGGAAAATACTTTTTCATGCCAGACAGTCATGCTTCCGTTGTCTCTCCTTTCTTTGTCTCGCCATTGAAGGTTGGGGGTTTGATTTTTTTGAATTCACCAGATATCTGTTCGTACTGTTTATTTCTTTTTTCTTTTTGGATTGAAGTCTCCTTCACTACTATCACTAGAGTATTTATGCTTCTTTTTACGTGGATGTTTGGCAGTTCTTGATGATGTTGAGTTGTTGTTTCCCTCAGTTGTTTCTGTTTGTTTATCCTTTCCTTCATGAGACAGCTCTTTAGTTTCGGAAGTATGTTCAAGGTCTTGTTCATATTTTGGATATTGGTCGAATAGTGCTTGCTTCCACTCCTCCTATGTCCTCAGGATTCTTTCGTTGTCATGTTTTACTGACTCGATCTTTGCCTTCAATTCTTGAAAGGCACGCAATAATTCTGACAAATCATTACCCCGGTTGCCCTGGAATTGCTATTCCATACTAGGGTTGTTTGGCGGAAATATGCCCCTTATGTGTTCAGCTGAACCTTCCATATCTGTAAATCAAAGAAAATTTGTTGTATACGACAAAATAATTTAAACTTGAGTTAGCGAAAAAAAATTCACAGTCATAGATTTTTTGTTTGCATGTTTGTTGGACCGTCTTTAGGCCTAGAGTTTGAACATGAGCTCTGATACCACATGTAACATCCTGATATTTTTATAAAAATTTAAAAATTTATAAATCATCATTTAATGCTAATAATTGTAAAATGCGGAAATAATAAATGTTTAGTAAAGCAGTAATTAATAATTACGTCATTTTGTAGGGACAACTTACTGCTGTGTTTTCTTTGTTTTCTGATGGAGTTTCATGTCGGCAACACATCATGAATCCAATTAATGATTATGTCATTTATTTATATGCTGGAATGATTGAAAATTTTGATGCATTTGGAAAACATAATTCTCTTCGACAAGTACTGACAGTTTAAAATTTATGGATGATGATGAAAGGGGTCCCACGAGGTGCCCCGAGGCTTACTTAGCTACTCAGCTAAAGCATTGTACTCGTCCTTCATGCGCGGATTCGCAGGTAAGAGATAGCGATAATTTCAGAGTGTTTAATAAATGTTTAAAAAATGGAAACTGCTAGTATTTTGACGCCACAGGTATGATTTCTTTTCAATTTCCGTAAGAAGTAACTTGACTAGCTCAAAAGCTACAAAAGTCGTCAATTTCAGAGTGTGATTGTTATTAATTTTCTGCATTAAGAGTTTACGACTTCACTTGTTATCATTCCATGAATGACTTGCGGCTTTTTAAAAAAACCTATTTATGAATTTCGACTTGTGACAAACCTAAGACAAGGAACATGGTCCTATGCAGACCATGGTGAAGGTGCCAAGGTGATTCTAAGTTCTATGTCCCCTGAGCAATTATAATGGAGGTGTAATATGCATTAATACCTTACCATGCAATTTATGCGATGGTTTTATGTGGCAACTATACCCTAAGGGGGTGTAATATTATGAATTTATGACATGAGCAATGCTTGATGAACTTTATATTAAGTGGGGCGGAAACTATCCATACCTTAGGATTGAATGCGACCTAGGTGGATATGCTATACTATGAGTGCACTTGCATTGACTTAAATGGAACACACCAAAAATTTTATGCATGCTATCGATATATGTTTTAACCTTGGGATGATTTATAAAGTTAATGCCATAACGCCGATCCTATGGTTGGCAGGTGGATATGATGGCGTTGTAAAATGTCTGTGTACGAATTCAAAGGCATCGTAAATGATTGGGTTTGTAATTAAGTCGTCTGGCCACAACGTTAAAGGTAATATTACGTGCACTTTGTAATGGATGTCCAGCATATGAGAAGGTTCACTAGTGCTGAGTTGTAATGGGCCTCTTGCCTCGGTGTCGACAGAGTTGGCAACGTCGTGGCTTAGGAGGTGGATAGGTGATTTAATACCGCATCTACCACCTTCCAACGTGGCTCATGAAAAATAGATCTCCATCATCGATTTGTTTGTGCATTGGGATTGTGGTGAACCCTAAACGTAATATTCAGGGTTTCGTAACGTTTCTTGGTCATTCGTTTCGGTGGTAGGGTTTGGGGTGAGGCCAACCGGCTGAGAGGCATTTAGGTTTTTGATGATTTTAGCCTCCCTCAGGCTCGAACCTGAGACCTGCAGCAACCTTCAAGCTGTGAGTGAATGCTATCAATGGAGGATGAGTCTGGAAATGAATAGTGCAACAACCACAGGGTTGGATGAGTGCGTCCGTTGGTGGCGTTGTAGTAACTTGAAGGGTCTGTGTTAAATTTTCAGAATTTACTTCAATCTGATCTAGGATCTTAACTGAGAGAACAACATGTATAGCAAATCTACAGCATATCAATCATGGACACAATCATTCAAGCACACAAGAGACACAGAATTTACTTGGGGAAAACCATAAAGGTGAAAAACCCCAATAACTTCCTCAGAGATAGATAGAGCAATGATGCAACCAGAATACAAGAGATAGTCTTCTCCTAGCACCAAAGCCTCCTCCTCCACAAGTGCGCCACTCTCCAAAGTGTGAGTGAGAATGGAATGTGTAAAATGAGAGAGACACACTCTCTATTTATACACTAACTTGACTTGACCTTTACTCAACTAGGTCGGCCTCAACTTAACCACTTAACATAATGTTGACTGAGCCGACCCCCACTAGGGTGGTCTAATAACCCTTTGACCCACATGGCTGACCCACAATAGGGTGGTCTAATAACCATTTGACCCACATGACTTATACAGATCCGACCCCAACAAGGTGTTCTAATAACCCATCAAGTATAAGTTACGACACTTACAATATAAATGATGACACTTCCGTATAGAGGAATAATAACATCTCTATAGGAATACAACCACTTCCATATAGAGGAATAATACCATCTCTATAGAAGTACAATATACATATATGAAATACATTCCGAAGTTACATATACATCAACACTCCCTCTTAACTAGGAAGGTATTTCTTGACACAGGTCTCTTAGCACAAGTCATCTTCTCTGGATCATCGTCACTGGATAATCGTCATCGAGTCATCATCATCGTCATTGCTGCTGCTATCTCAATCAATCTATGAATCTACTCATCATAGGAAGTTCTACAGAGCCAATCCTTTTTCATACTGGATGTAGTCCCACCACCCGCAGGTCTTCATCATCACTGGCCATACTGTGGAATCCTCAGGACTTATTACATGTGTCACAAAACCTGGTTGCAGCATCCCAAGCTATTACGAGCACACAGCTCTACCTGTCGGATCTCCCAGGAGCACATTACATGTGACCCATCACAAAATCTGGCTGAAGCATCCTAGGTTGTTACGAGCACACAGCTCTACATGTCGGATCTCCCAGGAGCAAATTACATGTGATCTCACCACAAAACCTAGCTGAAGCATCCCAGGTTGTTATGAGCACACAGCTCTACCTGTCGGATCTCCCAGGAGCACATTACATGTGGTCCACCACAAAACCTGGCTGAAGCATCTGAGGCCTTTTTCATCCTGTCCAGATCTCCCAGGAGCAAATTACATGTGGTCATGGCAAAACCTGGCTGAAGCATCTGAGGCCTTTTTCATCCTGTCCATATTTCCCATGAGAAAATTACATGCCATAGGACAAAACCTTGCAAGAGCATCTCAGGATGTTACAGGTACACAACTCTGACCTGAAGATCTCCCGGGGCACAAATTACATGTCCTCCCATAGCAATGTCTTGAAAGAGAATCCCAGGCTATTATGGGTACACAACTCCGACCTATAGGATCTCCTAGACATGCTCATCTGCACAACCCGATCCACGACCACAAATTATCATCCTGATACTCACCATACATCATCCTGATGTACACATGATCATCTTGATCATCATCACTGCATCGTCCTGATGCATGTCATTTGGAGAAGCTCGTCATCCACGATCATCCTGATCATACAATGCATCTACCTGATGCATACCAAGTATCTACCTAATACATATCATCATATACAATGTATCTACCTGATACATACATAGATACATGATCCACACAATGTATCCATCAACATACATGATCTACCTAATCATACCTAATACATATACATATACATGGTCCAAGCATCCAACATGATGCGTACATACATAAATGTAAATGATCCAACTGATCACATCCAGCATCCAACATGATGCGTACATCATAAATGTAAATGATCCAACTAATCATATAAAGCAGAAACTAGAACATCATCCTGATGCTCATCATCCAGCGCTTACATCCACAGTCATGTGAAGGATCCTCCTTCCAACATGCTTGGAATGGCTTCAGCAAATGTCTCCATCATTTCTTCCTCGAAGTGTCATCAATCTGAAGAACACCAAGCCTCTCTCTGAAGTACTCAAACTGCACTCTGGCCAACGGATTGGTCAATACATCTGCAACCTCCTCATCCGTCGCAACATACTCTGCTTCGGATGTACTCAGTGCTACGAAGGACTGCTTCCTGCTAAACCAAGAGATCACACCTGATCCCTATCTGCAGCACTGCCAGCCCAATCTGAATCAACATGACCCTGCAAGTTAAACTTTTGATTCGCATCATACTTTATCCCATAATCAACTGTACCCTTCAGGTACCTCAGAATATTCTTTACAACAACCAGGTGAACACTCCTCGGATCCGTCAGGAACTGGCTCAATGTGTTCATCGCAAAGCAAATATCTGGTCTTGTGTTCGTCAGGTGCATCAAGGACCCAATCATCTGATGATACATAGTGATATCAACCGGCTCAGATGAAGCATCACACAGAAGCTTCAGGTTCGATGCCATAGGTGTGGCCATAGCCTTGCAGTCCATCATCCCGAACCTCTTCAGGATCTCTACTGCATACTTCCCTTGTCCAAGGAATATTCCATCTGCACTCTGCCACACCTCCATGCCAAAAACAAATAGTGCATCATCCCCAAGTTCTTCAACTCGAACTCGGAAGCAAGCTTCCGCTGCATGTCGGAAATCAATCTATCCTCACTTGTTACAAACAGGTCATCCACATAGTAGTATCACTAGATTTCCTTCCTCAACCTTGTAGTAAAGGTTGGAATCCGCTTTATTCTTGGTAAAGCCCAAACTGGATAGAAAGCTGTCTATTCTACCATACCAAGTTCTGCACATATATGACTCCCTGTCATGTGTCTCAGAACCAAGTGGCTGCACCACATACACTTCTTCTTCAACTACACCATTCAAGAAAGTGTATCTTCCTCTTCATCACTGCAGCATGCTTGATCTTGTAGATCCACTTGGAAGTCACTACAAACTACCCTTCAGGTCTTGGGACTGCATCCCAAACATCTTCATGATGGACTGGTACTCCTCGATCATGGCATTCTTCCCAGATCCTGGGAACTTCAATATCTTCAATATTTTCAATAGATAACTTTGTTGCTGAACAAATGTTGTAGTCCTCCTTTTGTAGGTGATGGTATACGATCTTTCCTACACAACAAGTTAAATTGCATGATTAGAAAACATCTCATAGTTTTCAGAACAAATTCTTACACATAAATAAATATGTCATACAGTCATGCAATTATCTTAGCCAATGCTTCAATACAACATTTATCCATATTCTGTAACTTTCTAGATGCCTTCCAATCTCTACCAGAACATTGTTAAAAGTGTGCACAACTCCTAACATGTCAGCAAAGAGGTTTCATTCTAGATAAGTAGCAATGGAATGTTGTACAGTGCCATAGGCCACTTACCCATGTATATTAGTAGTATATTGTTCATCAATGCAACTATTCTAATATGCATAATACACAAACTAATTCTAGGAACATAAGCATATACATCATTGAATAACATTATGTAAGAAATGACAATTCAAATACTTATCTTTGTTTGGTTGTTGGGTGGACTCCCTCTGAATCTTTGCAACTCCATTCTGATGTGGATTGTGAGAAGTGGTCAACTCCCTCTGAATATCTGCATCCTTGCAGAAACTACTGAGGTGTGCTCCTTTGCTTTCTTGCAGGAACAACTGGAGTGTGCTCCCTCTTGATCTTTGCTTCCTGGATTACCTATCCTTGAACTTATATACATCCTTAATCACTATGCATGCTTATTAGTATCATCATTGTGTTATCCTTGAGGTCTCATACATAATCACACATTTATTAGTATAATCTTAATACTATCAAAACACAATAATCTTAAACATGTATAGTCATGATCATTTACAGATAATAAACATTAGTATTCAAGGTTTCAGGGAAGTCTTCTTTTACTCATGCATATTCTTATTTGATCATAGGACTCTTCTGATTAGTTAAATAATCAATGCATAAACCCGTGATTACCCAAACCTATACCTTCATGATTCTTCTAGTTAGTCATATCATCAATTATGGTAGGAAACATAATATGCATACAACCATGACTATTCAAACCTATGATTTCATGAATAATCATTATTAACAACACAACAATATAAGATCCTAACACAAGATAGGATTCTAGCTTGATATAGGAAAAACATACCTGGATTAGCATGCTAGCTAGTTATGTCTAACATACCCGCATAATGTCTTCTGGTTCTCTTCAATGACTTGTGCTAGTAACCTGTATGTCTCATAAGTTAACCATTGTAGAACCAAGTTATACATACCTCGTAAGTAGATCTTCTATGTGATCCATGACAATGGATGAATCTTTGTCTTCATGTCATCATGATCATATGTTCTTGAACTAGAACATGATTTTTCTTTCTTGGTGTACCTTTTATGTTAGCGAACAACATAAACCTCATACAACATCACAATGCATTAGTACAATCATTAGTGTCAAAACCTTAATCAATGAATATCTTCTATTGAGGTGATACGACAAGCCTAGTAATTAATCAAGATTGTACTGTAATGATATGAAGACAAACATATCATAAACTTAACCATGAACAGAATTCGAAACATACCTATAAGACATACCTGTCAAGATTGCTTGTAATCTTCTTATGGAAGGCCTTCGCCTCATCTCCCTCTGAAACAGGAACTTCTTCACTTATGCAGGTGACCAATCCATCTTTTTCTAGGATTAACCAAATCCACTTGATTTGCAAGAACTGGATCTGGAGTTGGGTTAGGGTTTGTCAGAGAAACCCAAAAAATTCAAACTTTGAATTTCAAACTTCCGAAAGGATAGAAATATGCGCCTTGATGAGCTAATCAAGCTGGTATGTTCAGAATATGAAAACTGCAAAGTTTCACTCCTCAATTTTGCCTTTGAAACTTACGGATTCACTGGACGTGACCCCGAAATGGGGTTTGATGAAGCCCACTCTTCTGCCCAATCAAAAGGTTTGATCCAAAGCTCTAAGCTTCTATTTTTATGAGGAGCTTCCAGCCGTGGTCACAGATTTCAAAAATTCCCATTTTTGCAGAAGCCCTAATTTTCCACTTTTCTAATCAAAGTCCCGAACTAGGTTCTGATCAAGCCCAGCCTTCTACCCAACCAAAAATTATGATCTTGGTCTCTAAATTTCAATTTTGATGATTATCATTCAGCCATGGTCTCCGATTACAAAAATTCCAACTTTATCTGAAACCCTAAATTCCGGAAGCCATGAATGAAGGTGCTCAAAAATAATTATGTTTTGACAAAAATATGTACCTGATTGTTTCTAGTGTAACTCCGAAATTTTTGATCCAAAGGGTCTAAAAAAAAAAATTTAGATAGCCCAACCTGTCATCTTTCCATCCCAATAGGTCTGACCTCAATTGGATTCTCTGAGAGAGAGTTATGCCAAGTGTTGTAATGTGACTTGTTTATGGGATAAAACAGGAGAGTGAACTTGTACGGAGTGCCACGTGTCACTGGTTCAACTTCGGCCTCTAAAAATGTTTCTTGAGATAGTACAGTCTGTGTACTACCTATGACATTTTACGAAATTTCATTTGGAGCTTCCTAGCCCAAGTTATGACCTTTTTTCCAAGGTCACCTGTTTTTGACTCAGATCTGGAAGAGGCAAAAACCCTATATTGTATAGATCATAAATCACAAAGTACAACGCATTAGAGGTTTTCCTTTGGACACAAGGTACATGGGGATCTTATCTTCGACCTGTAAAAGTTTTAGACCCGAAAACTTTTCCAAAACGGATTTATAGCGAAAGTGCTACGATGACTGGTTTTTTCTATATCAAGCCCTAGCATCGTAAGTGCAACAAGTGTCATACATGCCATATCATGCCTTCTTTCAGGCTAGCTCTGACACCATGTTAAATTTTCAGAATTTACTTCAATCTGATCTAGGATATTAACTGAGAGAACAACATTTACAGCAAATCTACAGCATATCAATCATGGACACAATAATGCAAGCACACAAGAGACACAGAATTTACTTGGGGAAAACCATAAAGGTGAAAAACCCCAATAACTTCCTCAGAGATAGATAGAGCAATGATACAACCAGAATACAAGAGATAGTCTTCTCCTAGCAGCAGAGCCTCCTCCTCCACAAGTGCGCCACTCTCCAAAGTGTGAGTGAGAATGGAATGTGTAAAATGAGAGAGACACACTCTCTATTTATACACTAACTTGACTTGACCTTTACTCAACTAGGTCGGCCTCAACTTAACCACTTAACATAATGCTAATTGGGCCGACCCCCACTAGGGTGGTCTAATAACCCTTTGACCCACATGGCCGACCCCCAATAGGGTGGTCTAATAACCCTTTGACCCACATGACTTATACAGGGCCGACCCCAACAAGGTGGTCTAATAACCCATCAAGTATAAGTTACGACACTTACAATATAAATGACGACACTTCCGTATAGAGGAATAATAACATCTCTATAGGAATACAACCACTTCCATATAGAGGAATAATACCATCTCTATAGGAGTACAATATACATATATGAAATACATTCTGAAGTTACATATACATCAACAGCCTGGGGTTTCAGAATCGGGTTGAAAGTTTCTCAAGTGCTGACACAGTGTGCCCTACGAGTTGGGTCTTTCTCCTTCAAGGTGGATGGATGGCTTCATCATTCTTCTGTCGACGACACAGGTACAGTGTTGTTGAATAGCTTAGAGTTTTCTTGGTGCATGCATCGACATTTTGTGAATAATGTTTAACCCTGAGCATGTTTTGCTTGTCAGGTTAGCTCTCGGCGAATAGTGGTATGCCTGGAATGTTGACGGGGAGCTTCAGCGTAACCACCGGTAAGCATCGGTGGTAACCCTACCTCGTGGTTCTCCTGGATTCAGACTTGGTGAGTAGGGTGTTGGAAATGTATCTTCTCGGCAATGGCTTTTGCCTCCCCTGCAACTTTGGGAAAACGTTATTGTTAAGGTTTTTAGTTTAGCGTAGATGATGTAAATATTTTCCAAAATGTATGGCCAGCCATCCCCCAGCTCGGCGAGCTTGATAGGGTTTTGAACCTTCGTTGTTGCAAAGAATTCTACAGCATTTAGACGTTTGATGTTTATAGTTTTTGCACTTCTAAAACGATGGGGAAAACAAATGTTGAACTGTAAGGGATAGAAATGTTGACTATGGTTTTGTTTCGGCAATAGCTGTATAGTGTAAAAAAAAGGGGGTTTTGAATGAAACACTCATTAAACAAACAAGGTGTTCTATAGCATGCTGCAATCGTATAATTAAATGGAATGTTCATTGCTAGGGTTTATCATTTATGTTCAGTGTTTTGAACTGCTGATTTTCGAACCTGTATTCTGAAGGAGTGAAAAAGCCTGTTTAAAATGTTTATCTAAAGAATGAAAGGCTTGTTTAGGTGTTTAACCAATGGATGGTTGTAAGCCGATAATGGAATACCTAGCTTACAAAACGTCTGTGCATACTTGAATTAAGCTATTAATAAAAGGGTGTTGGTTCAGTTTGAATACCATTATGTGTTGTGTTAAACCCTATGCTATCAATGACAATGCAAGAATGGAGTTCTAAAATGAAATGTGCTGGGCTGTAATGATGTTTAAATGCAAGAATAATAGTTCATGTTTCCCTAGTTAGAATATCTATGATAATGAAAACATTTGATTTTGCAACTGTTAAATGTTTGTAAATATTAGTATGGCAAGAATAGATCGAACCCTGGTTTGGGTGTAGAGATGCAGTACCTACTCTGTCAGTTGATCAAATAATTGCTATCCTTTTCTTTTTATTTAAGAACATGCTATTATGTGATTTAAATTCTTCCACATACAGTTGATAATACAGAATCAAAGAAAATTACAATGTATTCGTCAGTTAGTTTAATTTGCCTATTAGTTTAACGTTTTGTCTACTATAATTCTATCTCCCTGTATTTGTCCAATTTGGACCTCTGGAGAAATGAAAGAACAATACAGTACCTTTCTTTTTGCACAAAAATGATACAGTGATGACAATAATTTCTATAAAGATCGGTCAGATTCAAGTAACAATAAAAATAAAAGAATGGGCATGTGGTTAAACATAATGCATGATATTGGTTTCTTTTTGGAGGAATAACTGATGATCAATAAACCTTAGATGCTAACACCATGTCCACCTTCAGAAATCAGAAAGGAAATTGTTGTTATAACTAGTTTCTGATAGGTTGCCTCAGCATACAAAGTTGAACAGCATATTCAGTGCATGCAGAGATTTAATTTTGCAGCTGCTAAATTATCTAGAAAATAAAATGCATAGGAATATAAGTTTGTGCATGGGTGTCTCTTGGGGTTAGATGCATGTTAGGTTTCACCTTAAATGAACTGATTTAATGCTACCTCTCTGTAATGGAGTACGATGCAGCTTCACGCATGGGGAAAAATGCAGAGGAGTCATTTTATCAGTTCATCAATTTAAAATCAATCTAACATTTTACTGCTACTGGTCATTAATAACATTTCTAAGCCACTTTCTAAGAGCATTCATGTGATTGGAAACACACAAAAAAAGGAATCGAACCTGAGTGTGATAGGAGGAACAAATCACTCAAGAAGCCTGTTCCACCCAACCTGCTCCTAAGCAACCAAGATGTCTTCCTTAGGACCCCCGAGCCTATCCACTGATCCACCAGGAGCAAGGAAGTTCAGAAGCTTAGGGTCTCTACTTGCAGCAACAAGAAATATATCCAGACTCTTAGGCTTAGTAATCAATGGGACTTGCACCAGCACCTCTGGTCTGTCCTTCTCATATCATTTGCAGACTTATACTTGCACTCTCCACAGCCTCCCTATTCGAATCTCTCAGCCATCACCTGATGCACATGAGGAAATGTTTTTGCAGAAAACATTGTAAGAGCTCCCTGCTCAATTCGAATTTCCCTTTATAGGTTGCCTAGGTCTTTTTTGTAATTAACTGGTCATTAGTGAGATACCTGCTCACCTCCCTCCACCTGGAGGGGTAAATGCCACAAAATTAGGGGGATTTGTCCCATACCAACAGCTAATGGTAGAGTGCAAATGCTGCCATCTGTCCCAATCCTTCCAGCAGCTTCCATTCCTCCTAGTGGGCCAGTGAACACTCTTGTAACAGCTTTCTTGAGTGTTTGTCTCCCATTTTTATTTATTAAATAATAATAATGAGTCATTACATTCATCTTTGACCTAATTGGTCATAATTACAAAACTTGTAATTATAATTTAACACAAAGTATTTTGCAAAAAGGATAATAGTAGAAAATAATTATTCTCAAAAATTGGGTAGATGACATTGTATTTCGATTTTACACAATGTGCGGCATCTACGCCACTCATGGATGTGGTCTGTGATGTGGGTGGATGTATTTTGTCGAAAATCTATGAGAATTTTGAGACCAAGTTCATGGTGAATCGGAAGCTAGAAGTGATAAATGTGGTGGCCAATGTCGCAAAGGTGGCATGGGTCGCTCTCGATAGGTTTACTACCATTTGGTTGTCGTTCCGGTGATTGTACGCTAAAAGAGGCAAAGCATCGTAGGATCATCCACTATGTTGTTAGAAGAACACCATAAGTGGAAATACATGACATGGTTGGTGGGGTCATCCCCTTGTTTTCCCTCGAATTTAGGAATGTTGGAGGGAAGCTTATCTGGCATAGCCGGCCATGTTGGATCATGTGCAATGGGTTCATTGATCAGTTTGGACAAATAAGGGATATTTAGACTAGCCATGAAAGGTAGGGTAGGAGGATTTGGTCCTACCATTGTGTGTTGGGTGTGGTTTTCGATAGTGGGAGACCGGGATGGTTTTGAAAATAACGAGTGACCTCCTACAAGAGAGGAATGATCAAAGGGGTCCAAAGGGTCTCTGAGAGGAAAATCCAAGGGGGTGCCTCTTCCAACAATGGAGGAGATGGAAGGATTCTCACTTTCTCCGAGAGGAGAGAATGTCCTGAGCAAGGATCGACATTGCCCAGGTTATCCTATCAAAGTGACCTGGGAGCAGCCCCGACTAGAGTATCTTTCATGTACACCACGAGGAGATGGTGTAAAAACACCCCTCGAGAGAGGGGAAAGGCATTGCAGTCTTCGGGACTGCCTTAGGGGGTTATTTTGTTCCTCAATGGTGAAGGCTTTGTGTCAAATGAGAGCGGTGGTGGAATTTAAACAAAATTGAACAAATGAAAAAATATGCCAACCACAAAAGATGCGATATGGTGCAATAAGTGAGTGATATGTACAAAAGTCGGTTTTATTGCAAGAGTTCTCGCATGTAGGTTCTTTTTAATTACAAGTTAGTGAAACTGTATTTAAAAGAAAATACATGTAAATTCCCTAAAAATACCTCGCGTCCTTCCTCTCAAATGTAATTGGGCCTCCCAAAAGTACAACAGATGGTGACAATGGGATCCACACACCAATCAACTAGTGTAGATAACAAAGAGCTAGTTCTATTGGCAATGGGGACAATGTTCCAATCAAGAAGACTTAGCAACACCTCCCAATGGAAATATCTAACTTCAGGAGTCAATTGCACCCACAATTTCTCCTTGGTGATGTCCTAAGTTTGGCCACTAAGATACCTTGCGCCAAGTTTGGATCAGTGGTTTGACCTGCATAGTATAGTGTCATCTCCCTAGAATGATTTGAGTGACTCATAGGGGAGAGAAGGGAATCTATACCTTGGCTTTCACCTCCTTGGTCAGGGCACACTTCTGATCCGGGTTTTCTTTGAACACTTGCTTATAGCAGGATTTTGAAAGCACCATATAATTCAACAATGTTATGTTTCAAAATATCGCTAATGAAACTAGATTGGTGGGCATTAATGGATTCCTATCCCAATCAATCCTACCGAAATAAAATGTTCTTTTGTAACCTCCTATGGAGGATTTTAGTTGGTTGGAATTTACAAAGTTGATTTTAAGTGGTTTGAATTTCTCTTAGGGAGTGTAAGAGAGGTATTTCACAATTCCTACCTTTTTGATTCACCAAGCTCACAAGAAGTGTGAGGTGAAGAGCATACTTGGATCAGAAGATTCTTTAGGTCTCTTAGTGTGTGTTAGCAGTGCAAACTCATGTGATGAAAGCAACTCGATTATCGGAAAATTAACTAGAAGAGTCTAAATTAAATGCAAAAGTATGTACTTTTAACTCTAAAAGATGCTCAAGGTGCTTTGCAAAACAAAAATGCTAACTAATGAAAAGTGTGCAATGGAGGTATTTCACACTTATCACCCTTTTCTAATTCACCAAGCTCACAAGAAGTGCGAGGTGAATATCATACTTAGGGGGACAATAGTCTTTAGGTCCTTTCTTGTGTCCAAAAAGTGGGTTCTACACTAGCTATGATCCTAAAAACATGTCAATTATGCATATACAAGAGAGGTCTTGAATACTAGTGACAACAATGAGGCCCGTTGAAAGCCTCAAAGTTGGTTACCTAGGTAAGTTTCGAGAGATATGAACTCTTTACTCCCTAATATTGGTCTCGGTGAACTAATTACTAAAAAAGTAAGTAATTGTTGCAAATTAACTTCATTTAAGTTCATTAGTGAGAAACAATGGGGCTCAAGATTGTAGTATGCAGATAAAAAGAAAATAAAATGGTTGTAGCACGGTCAAACAATACTCGGTTGCGCGGTAGCACGAAAAAATACAAAACAGATGCGTTGTAGCATGGGCGGAACACAGACAAGGTGTGTGGGTCAGACTAAGGAATGTCGTGTGGGTCATGAACTATTTACCTGTGGGAGTAGCGCGACTGTCGAAGTCATTTCTGCATGAGTAGTGCGGACGAGAGGCCGAGATCTGCGCTACTGTGTAAAAAATAATTATGGCCAACAGGGGGCAAATTCTGGGATAGGACATGGTAAACCTGATCTCCTGCAAATGACAAACACCCAAAATTAGTCACTTAGCATAAAACAACCTAGTTTAAAAGAAATAAACAAAATGAGCAGAGTCTCCATTAGAACTGTTGTGGAAAAAATTGCACAAGTGTGCATTCATCCACTTGGTAAGAGGTTAGGCCTTGTAGGCTGCAACAAGGCCTCAATTGGATCCCCTATGTGGGTGTGTAGTTGTCCCCCAAATGATCCTGCAAGAGATTGTTAGTGGAATTCACATGAAATGATGCTTCTCCCTAATACCATGTGACGTAACGACGCTTCTCCCTAATGATCATCATACATTACTGGTACCCTCCTTGGTCTCATTTGGAAACCTAGGAGCAAAATCCATTGACTGAATGACGAATACATCCCCTTATCTGCCATGTGTCACCAAATCTAACCCTATCTACATATATTTTCGCGCTTTGCACATCTGCTAGGTAGCGACAATTAGGGTTCGCGATATGCTCAGACCCTAGGGCGCGATAATTTCTCGTTATGCTCAGACCCAGGGGCACGAAAATCCCTTTTTATGCTTTTACCATGGATCATGGATCTCATCTTTCGAGATATTTTCTTGGGATTAGCAGCTCTGATTCGATCCCAACCCCCTCTCTCTGTTTAGTATGACTGAAACCACTAAACACTCATTAGATCCATCTTACTCTCCTTTTGGTTAACCCTTCCAAGTACTATAAAGGAGAGGCCTTCCATGAGCCAAGGGGAGGACTTTTGGGGGCATCCAACCTATGATATTGAGACTTTTGAAGAGATAACTAGAGGAGGAACTTGGAGCTGAAAGTTGGCTTGGACATCAAGCAACCATTGTAAGCATTTTCAAGTTGTAATAAAGATAACTTGTATTGTTTCCGAATTTATGTGTGTTGATTTCGATTCAATTACATACCTGTATCTAGCTAGATTTGGATTCTAACTTGTAATTCAAGGTACTTGGATAATTGCATATGCTTGTATATTGTCTGATATTAACAGCATTGTGAGGGCTTCGATATTTGGACTACAAGCGGGACAAACATCAGAGTGAAAGGTCAGTCATCTTCTCTCACTTTCTTCAATACTGAAATCTTGAAATACTTGTTTAATCTAGGATTCAAGATCGCATTTGTTTCACTTTTGTCTTAGTATAGAGTCAGTTCATACTACTTTATCCTAAGAGGGATTCTTTCTATCCGTAGGAAGAAATCTCTACAACAAAAACTTGCAACTCTGTTGGTTTGAACCCCTTTGTTTTGAGTTCTTTTACTTTCATTCATTTTTTATTGTGAATTTGCTCTTCTTTCAAACCAGTTGTGAAAGTTGGTCTTTTTTACCCTCATTCACTCCCCTCCCCTCTGCATTAGACCTCTATCAGTGATCAGTGAATCCTCTGGGTTGGAAAACCCTGGAAAAGTCAAAAACTTTTCTTAAACTTGTTTGATGGAGAATCCACTCGAGCGGATGCGAGCCGGATCTCTCTAGCTCAATGTGAGTCTAGAACAAATAGTACAGACTATAAACCACTTTCCTAGATCTAGTTAAGGATCAAGCTATCGGATATCTTACCTTAATTTTGTAGCCCTTTCTCCAAGCTGTTGTTCCACGCCTCGCAGTCGTCAGATCTAAGCTGCAAGACCTGTCAAGATGCACAAAACAAGACAAACAAGTAAAAGTATCCAAACAATAATAGATCTAAGTAAATAGTTAAGCAGGTAAACTACACAATATCATCAATCACAACAATATTGGTGGAAAGCATTTATATTACTATAAATATAGGGAAAGTACATAGAAAAGAATGATTGCAACCGAGGTTTAATGTAGCAATCCTTCTCCATCCAATCCAATGCCATATCCTCCCAAGGAAGTGTGAGTCTCGCAATAGATGAGTAGAGATCTTTCCAAGATGATTTCACCAGCATGTAGACATTATAGACTTCCTCCCTTTGGAATGGTAAGAAGCTTCATTTATATAGGACTAAGTGGATAGGGTATGGATAGGGTAGGTTGAGATATGGTAGGAGAGAGATAGGGGATCCTTCCAAGAGGTTAGGAACCGAGTTCCAGCTCTCTCACAAGGTCAGGGATAGGGATCCATGTCAGCTAGCTTCGAGAATGGGCTCGACGGAGCTATTTTTTTCCATTAAATGACACCGTCGCACCCTGCAAGAGAGCAAGACGCGACGTCGCGGGTTGCATGAGTGCAGCCTGCGATGACCTCTCAAAACTTAGTGAAAATGGGTTATATCTCTTCCAGGCCAATAACTTAGTTAATGAAACTTTAGGGATGTATACACTGAATCTCATGATGGTAGGATTTTAGGTGTAAAAGAATACCCCGCAAAGCATGAAGCTGTTGAAATTTGGACAGGTGAAATGCTTTGACAGAAGGAATGGAAATGGCTTGTCGGACGAAGGACGTTGCTGCAGTACAACTGACTCTGAGTACACAGTCCCATATGATGTACAACATGGCTGCCAACCAATACAATGCAGATCCATGGTAGTAATGACCGACTGAACACAATCATGGCTACTAGACACAAGCGTAGATCCATGATGAGATGATAACACAGCCACGACCAATACAAATGTGGATCCGTGTGATATGACTCAATACAAACTCCATCATAACCTGGGTAAAACATGACTCCCCAAGGTCTTCAAGCTGATCCCGCAATGATACAAATCTATCCATGTGATTACAAATGTCTTGACGTCGAACATGGTAGAAACCACTTGATTATCGGTAATTGATGTATAGCGTTAACAAGTGCGAGGGAAATCACCATTGATGTCAATGATTCCCAAGGTATCACAATACATATCATCAAGCATGAATAAACGAGTTGAAGTCGAACGCGAGATGAAATATTTCAATTAAGAGTCAATGACGTAAACTCATGTTGAAAGTGAGGTAACCTTCCATTGAGGCATGCAGGGCCAAGGTACTTGGTTGGTTTCTAGATTCGATCCTCGGATGATGGGTTGAAGTCAACAAGGATGAATCTGTCAAAGGAGGGCCATGATGAATCCCCCATCATCGACACGAAACACGACAAAGGATGTGTAGATTAGATCGGATGGTACAGTGACATGAAATACTGACTCAGAGTATACCGACATGATGGAAGGTGTACTGACTGCAAATAATGAGTAGTGAGAGTATTCTTGAACATGGGCATGGCATGCCTTGGCAGTATTTACTTGACGAGTTATGGTACCAACTCCTAATGCAACTGATGATGGAAGCTTTCTTTGAATGACTCAAAAGAGTAACAAGACTCAAGGAATAGGTGAAACTCGAGGACAAACGGATGATCCAAGTGCAGTATGCAAATGCAAATGAGTGCCATGTTTAAGAAATGACTAGGTACTGCCACTGATAATGGGTGTAACATAAAAGCTTTCCTTTTTCCCCATCATGAACGATGAGTGCCTCATGTGTTTTTTACGAGATTGATGAGGGTAACCAGATGCTCAGTATAGCTCATCTCATAGATGAGTCCAATCCCAAATATTTTCCGAACCTGGGATAGGAGGGGTTCGTCCCATGGTGGGTCCTTCAATGTAAAAGTTTAACGAGTCCATAGAAGGTAAACTCGGTCGTCATTTCATGTTTAGAGAGTCTGAAAAGAACTAAAGAAGAATCCAATGGTCCTTTTTCATAAAGTTAGCCTCATCGCCCAAAAAAGGGTAAAACAACGCAGGAGAGGACTCTTCCAGTCATGATTGGATGGAGTATACCTTTTTTGTAAGTAGTGCCCCCTGGTCCGAAAAAGGGGTAAACTATCACCAGGGAGACGACCATTCAAATTCTTTAACAAGCGTGAACGCAACAAGTTTGCTTGGCAATCTTTTCGTATTTCGAGAGCCTGAAAAGAGCTTAAAGATAGACTACAGGGGGGTTCCTTTTCCGTAGGAGTTTAACGAGCCCAGAAAAGTGATAAATCGTAACTCGATAACTTATTCTCATAGTTTCAAGAGCATGAGAAAGAACAAAGAGTAAGCTCATCATCATAAAATAATCACAATCTAATGGCTATAAAATAATGACAAAACATTCAAGGGGTTGTTCATACCTGAGATGACCGTTATGAAACGAGAATGGCGTGTAAAAACCACTTGACAACTTCTGCACACTTGAAAACTAGGTCAAATAGTCAATTGTGTGTTCAAATGCGATAAAAATGATCCAAACTATAGCAAATGACCTAAAAGCATCAAATATTTGAAAAGGAATATTCCATTTTGTTTATAAATAGAAAAAAAAAAACAAATATAGTCACCATTGTTCATTTGCCAATTTTGGGAGAAGAAGTGCCATTTGGAGCCAAAAGTTCACTTATCGATTCCGAGAGCTACGGGCAACCATTTCACCAGCCGTCTGGAGCAAGTAACTCTAAAATTCATCCAACATAGTTGTAGTGGTTTATATTTTTTATTTTGGTCCCTTTTTTGGGTTTTTTTATTAATTTGTGGAGGGCTATTGCATCCTCGGGTCGTCGCAGTTTTCCCTTATGGGAACTGCGATGAACTCGGGTCGTCGTAAATCCCGCAAATTTGGGTTGCGATGATGTCGCACTGTCCGTAATAACGGGGTGCGATGGCGGAAACGTCCAACCCAAAACAAAAAGATAACCCAAAAGATGAACTTTCAGTGATTGAAGTGAGTCCTAACAACGTTTAAATGCTCCTTTTGGCAGGTTAGCAGCAGCAAAAATGGTCTTAGAGTGGCGTGAACGAGAACACGAGGTAGATGACATACAAGCTGCAAATGATCCATGATGTGTGGAAGCACTGAGGAACTGTGGTCTCCTCAAGTTCTTCAAGATCCAAGGCATGAGGGCCCAAATCCCATTGCTAACACATATGCTCCGATGTTGGGACGCGGCTCAACAATATTTCATGATCGGTGAGCACATACTCACCATAGATGTCGAGGACATCTATTTTCTGACCGGATTGTCCCGAAGAGGGGACAATGTGACTCTTACTGGATCATGGGGAAGTGATCGGACCGTGGATGCTATGATCTTGCAGCATTGTACTCCCAACAGCCATGCTTCAAGTAGGAAGATTCCCATCAAAGACGTACGGGAACGTCCGCTGCGTGTCATACTCTTTACCATCACGAGGATAGCAAGGAGACAAGCTCCTCACTTAGCCACCAGGTCACAAATGCTATATGCGGAGGATTGCATGTCTCCGAATATCTTCAACTGGTGCTAGGGACTCCTCGCGAACATCCGAGCTCAGCTGACCAAGTGTCGGTGGGGAGAGCTCAAATAGTTCAGCTACGGTTCGATAGTGATCTCGTTCCTATTGGAGCGAGTTAGACTCTTGCACCCACAGGTACCACTAGATGACAGGGATCCTAAGGATCCACACATGGCTAGATGGACTGAGGTGATGGCCCGACATGTGGGGGCCCCATCGTCGGATATGGTCTTGAGTTCTTCACCTGGCTAGAGGATCAGTTACTTATGGTAGAGGATTACCCGTACAGCGATACGGACTATAGAGATGACCCAGACCTGGTACTACCCGAGGGAGCAGTATGGGGAGACATAGGTGAGAACAACTAACCCTTGTACTTTTTAATTTTGTATATTTATGAATTTTTTTGTTATAGTGCTGACAAGTTAACAACATGTGTGTGCAGATGTGGGCCCCGTACGACGAGTAGGAGTCTCTCTTCTGGCGAGGAGAGAGAGAGGAGAGGGAGTAGTCATGGCTCCAGCCGTACATGCCGCCATTGCTGAGATGGAGGATGTCTAGGCGAACCTGAGTGGGTTGACGTTAGAATTCCAGATCCAATGGTAGATGAGTTACTGCGGCCGATGTAGGGATATGCGGTGGGAGCATCTGCGCGCTTCAATGAGTTGCTCCGCAGGGTCGCGAGAGCAGTTGACTGCTTTCATACTCAGGAGGCTAGAGCCGTTAGACCCAGGGGTGTACGGGCTAGGCGTTAGGCCTTATATTGTTGTTATACATGTATTGAGAGCTTAGAAGCCTCATATTTTGTACTACTGAAAGCTACGAGGCTTCAGATTTTGTAGAGACTCACTGAAAGCCATCGTGCTTCAGATTTTGTACCAACACTATTTTTATGATGATATATATATACAGACATTTTGGCGGTTTTATACATATATGTGTTTAAAATGGACAAATGGTGTGATCTTGTTTGTGTTTTCTTATAAAATGAGTTAATTACATGTTATGTCTACTTTTAACATTTCATAAATATGCTTATGTGTGTGCAATGTACCAATCTAAGATGAAGTTGGCCATAGAGTCGGCAACTGTGTTCACATCTTGTGGAATGTGCAGGTACTGAATGGACTCGAAGGACCTTTCCAGAAGACGGACTCGTCTATAGAGACGGAGTAAGGTAAGATCGCGGATGGCGTAGACTCGGTTAAGATGAGAGACCACTAGTTGAGAATCCAAGTGGATGACAACATGGTCCATACCCAAATAAATAGCGTCGGTTAGGGTTCCAATGACTGCTTGATATTCCACAGCATTGTTGGTCGCAAAACCTAGACACATTCCCCCTAAGCTGATGAGCTCGCCAGTAGGTGAATGGAGTACCCAGGCTACCGAAGCAAGGTTACGGGTATGCCGGTTGGCGTCGTCTACGAATCCGTAGCACGTTTCCATCTACACACGTAGACAGAACATGGTATAAGAAATGAAACAAGACCTAAACATGCAAAAAATCAAAGCATCACACCACACAAAAACACACACACGCCGTGTACAGTATATACAACAGTACTTATGCATGAAAGACTCGGGAATAGTACCTCTTCAAGTAGAGCCCATTGCGGGGCTCACCCAAAGATATCCCGTCGTAGTCTTCAAGCTCATAATCTCCCTTCTCTAAGACGCATTTCACTATGTAAGTTCCATGCCACATGGACTCAAACTTTCCTGCCCCCGGCTTATCATGTTTTTGGTTGTATGTGAGGACCAAATCTCCTTCATTGTAGGTGCGAGGTTCTACCGACCTGTCATACTGCGCTTTGATGTGTTTCTTAAGAGACTCGTTGGCAAGAGTGGCATCTCGTCAAGTCTCGTCAATCTTAGCTAGGTAGAGGAATCGTTCTTCCTCGGCAGTAGTGTTTGGGAGAAGTTTGATGGCGAGCTTGAGGGACGGAATCTCGCACTCGATAGGAAGGACAGCCTCCAATCCATACGCTAGTTGGAAGGGATTAAATCCAGTGGCAATTTTAATGGAGGTTCGATAATCCCACAGTGCGGAGAAGAGCATGTTATGCCAATTGGCCTTGTGCGTACCCACCATACGTTGGACCATAGTTTTCAAGACCTTGTTAATGGCCTCGACCTGTCCGTTCGACTGTGGGTAATATGGTGTTGAGTTTTCATGGCGAAAACCCAATCTATCGCTCAACTCGTCAACCATATGGTTCATAAAGTGAGAACCATGGTCAGTAACTATCGCTTCAGGAACTCCAAACTGCGCTATAACATGATTAAACATGAAGAGGGCGGCGGTCTTGCCATTGTTCGTCTATATAGGCATTGCCTCGAAAGTAGTCCACAGCTACAATGACGTAACTATGCCCCCCGGCCGAGGTAGGCTTACAATGCATGAAATCGATGCCCCATTTAGCGAAGGGGCCAACGGCAATAACCGGGTGTAACAGGGCGGGATGGGTGCTCTTTTTCATATGAAAATGTTGACATGGAGGACATTTTTTTACGGCCTCGATACAATATTTGAAGATAGACGACCAATAATATCCAGCGCGAAGAATCTTTTGGGTTGTAGCCATCCCAAAGAGGTGACCGCCACACACCCCAGCATGACAGTCATTCAGAACATGTTCAGCCTTGTCATGAGTTAGATAACGTCGAAGAATAGGCTCAATACCACGACGGTACAAAGTATCACTGATGATCAGGTAATACTTTGCATGGTGGCGTATGCGACAGTGGTTATCACGAGACAATTCAGGGTTGAAACGTTGGGTTTGAAGATACAATGTGATATCTCCATACCACGGATCAGACATACTGATAAGAAACAATGACTCATCCGGAAAAGAGTCATTGGGCTCAGATTCGAAATTAGTACGGGGGAGGTCGCAGATGAGCTCAGCAAACACCAAAGACTTTTTAGACTTGGATTTTTCGAAAATAAGATCAAATACTTGCAGTTCATGATCCATCATAATACTTGCCCCCAAGCACTTAACGAGTCAGTATGTGGTACATGGGGTTCAAATCGGCAATGATGGTGGTGGTGCGAAGCAGAATGTAATGTCGGAACTTCTACACGGCAATACCTGCCGCGAGAGCGAGCTTCTCAACATGTGAATAGCGAGTTTCAGTGTCGATAAGGACTTTATTGGCATAGTATATCACATGTTCTTGGGTGTCCTTGTCTTCCTGCACCAAAACCATGGTGATAGTGGTGTTGGAAGTGGCGAGATATAAAATGTAATCTCTATAGTAATTCGGCGGTTGGAGCACAGGGGCATGCATAATGGCATGTTTCAAACTATTAAAAGATTGTTGAGCTTGGTCATCCCAAACGAATGGGACGTCCTTTTTCATTAATCTCATGTAACCCTGTGTCTTTTGCGCAAAATTACAAACGAAGCGCCGTAAATAAGTTTCTCTTCCTTGCAGACTCTGAAGTTCTGTAATGTTGGTTGGAGGTGGAAGAGAGACGATGGCTTCCACCTTCGAGGGATCAATATGGATCCCATCTTTCGAGACAATAAAGCCTACGAGGCGTCCGGACTCGACACAAAAAATACTTGTAATACCCCATTTTGACCCTTAGGATATATTAGCTTTTAATGTAAATATTGTATACATGTGATGTATGTTTTCCTAGCATGGAGCTCAAGGCCAAGGCCCCGCTAGTGGAAGCTCGAATTTTATTTAAAAAGGCAAGTATTAGACATTATGTTACCCATGTGTTATTTAGCCATGGAACATTGTAAAAATGATGTAAATAAACATCATGCAATAAAATACCAAAACTGGCTATGGAGGCAACGAATGAGAAGGGGCCATGTGTATCCACTAGGGAGTGGTGAGGGGGTTGTGGGGATGAACCATATGTTTCCAAATGTCATTGTGAGAACCCATTTGACTTTCGTTGATGACATTTATTTCTGTTGTAAGGAAGTAGTTGAAGATTTCGGTCTATGGCTTCAATGGAGCATGGGCAGCCCAGAAATTCATATTTGCAGGTATGGACTCTGTTTTCTTATACCACAAGTCACTCTACCTCATGGGAGTTACTTCTTCCTCATCCCCATTCCATTGTGGAAGGAACCAGCATCATTTTTCATCCAAAAATGAATTCCCAGCAGTGAGCAAAACCAGAAATCCCAACTTTGCAAGAACCCACGTTTTGAAGAGCCATAAACGCCCAGATTTGGTATTTGACAGTGAAATCCAATGGGGGATCCATAGGTATGAACCTTAGGGCGAATTTGGGAGCATTAGCTACCCCGAAATCCATTGGAAAACCCAGTTTTGATGGCCCAGAAAACCAGTGACGGGATTGAGTTATTTGTTGACAGAATGGTGAGAAATCCAAGTGTGGATGTTTGAACAGAGGATTGGATTGCTTGAATTTAGCTTGAGATGTCCATAGCTCTGTGGTTGAGCTCACTGACTTAGCATCCTCCTCATTTGTCTTTTATATGCTTTCTAAACCCCAACTGTGTGTTGGCTTAGCATAGTTGTTGAGTGAAACCATGACTGTGAGTGAGCCCATCTAGTTTCTCCTTAGTGGATACACAACCCAGCTCGAGGGTGATCTTTCAGCTGAAAGAATACAAGTTGGACAGAGATCTATGGTTGGGTGGAACGTTGCTCTCACATAGATAGTTGTTTGGATAGCTTCATCTTCAAGATAAGTGTTATTTGTGTTAGAAATTATATGCATTTTGTGTTATGTAATGTGTTAATTCGGAATGGTAATTATTCATGTTAATGGAATTGATATGAAGTATGTGCATAGCCTGGGAATGGAATTGAAATCCCTGGGTGTTTAATCATCATATGCCTGTGTTAGATATGAGAAGGCATTAATGTTTGTGTGCTTGCTAGTATGTTTATTTCTACTGTGTTTATTTGAAGTATGAGTCTGCACACATGAAGTTCTTATTTATTTTTGAAATTATGAGTCATGTATGGGGCTGAGTTTGTCAATAAACCCGGTATGTCAATCATGTTTCCCTCCCTTGCACCGGATTGAGGGAAGGGGACGTGACAGAGTGGTATCAGAGCCCAGCTTGCAGCACTGGGGCTGCTTGGGCCAAACTCTGAGTTACAGGAAAGTAACAGAATGGTTTTAACGCAGTATTGGTGATGTTGGGGCGGCATTTTTTATTGAAAAAAATGACAGGGTTAGAGTTCTCAGGTGTGGGGGAGGATCACACCATTGCATAGAGATCTCCAACAGCTTCCAACGGTACCAGACTCGCCTCATTTGGCCAAGGGACGAGGGAGTTATGAACCCCAGAAGTTACAGGAAACGCAGATGTTTTCGCAGTTTCAGGATGTCAGGTTTCAGGTTTCAGGAACGCGAATGTTCAAAATTTGCGTTTGGATTTCCAAAATCCCGAACCCACAATTTTCGGCTTTCGGGATGTCGGGTTGCGGGAACGCAAAGTTGTGAAATTGCACATTCTGGTTTCCGCAATCCTGAACCCACAATTTCGGGTTGCGGGTTGCGGGATGGTTACATCCCCGTGACCGCAACTTGAACCCCGAACCCGCAATTTCGGATTGCGGGTTGCGGGTTGCGGGATGGTTACATCCCCGTGACCGCAACTTGACCCCCCGAACCCGCAATTTTTGAGTTTCGGGTTACAGGTTGCAGGATGGTTACATCCCCGTGACCACAACTTGACCCCCTGAACACGCAATGTCGGGTTGCGGGTTGCGGGTTGCGGCCTGTGTGTGGTGGGATATAGAAAAAAAAAATATAGAACCCAAAAATTGATTTTTGGATAACAGGAGAATGCAAGGTCAAAATTTGATGAGTTCAGTGGCATTCTGAGGCCATCGATGGAGGCCATGAATGAACCAGTGAAGATCCCGAGCCCATTACGCTCTGATTTGGCACAAAATTGGAATGAATGGTTTTTACAAATTGGTGTCACCATGCTTGACGGAAGGTCGGATTGAGCTGAAATTGATATGGGGCAATCATGGAGCAGGCATGGTGTTAATTTTGGAGTTTGGGAGCCAAACTCCAAAGGATGTGGAGTCGGGGTGTGCAAGAAGGCCAAAAAACACTATTCCGGGCCACGTTTTGGGAATTTTGAAAAGCTTGCAGTAGTTGAAAATGACCCTATAATTCAAAATCAAGAAAATTACTAAACTCAGCTTTTCATATTCTCAGTAAACCAGACATATTTCATTAGACAAAGATTTCCCAGAAATGCACCGTTTGGGAAATATCCATTTTTGGCCCAAAATTTGGAATTTTGGAAAAATGTGAAAAGCAGAAAGTAGTCAAACCCATAATTTTATAGAAGATGAATGGAGCATCGGAACAGAGATCCATGAGTTGCTGAGTGTTCCTTGTTATATGGACTAACTTCTCCCGATAGAAAAGTTTTCGTGATTCTTCATAGATTTGCTTCTACAGATGGCTGAAGTTGGCAGTTCAGGGTATTTTGTAACTGTGCAAAAGTGCAGAAATTTTGGTAAAAACTGTCAATTTTGAAGTAATGTAGTTTTCACACCTGAAGTCAGAATGGAGCATGTGTATAGGCACTGGAAATCTTGTCCATCAGGGAACAATGGTGCATGGTCAGAATTCGAATGGGGTTATCATACACCATAAATAATTGGAGCAGAAAAGTGCCAGTGGTTGTTTTGGCAAAATTGTTGTCAATATGGACAATTTCTAGAATTGCATGCCTGGAAGTAGCATAGACCATGAAGTCGAACCAGCTATTATGTGGAAGAGGAAGGTCATGCAAAGATGAGGGATTGGAAAGGGAGAATTTCTTAACCCCTATCTTGCTAACTGTATTTATATTTTATAAGCTTTATGTACATAAAATTATGGCATGAGAATGATGAAAATGCAAGAGATTAGATGGATGGCATGAATATGCACTAGTTGACATATTAATAAACATTGCATAGTGCATGAGTAGATGTTGGTGCATACATAGGATATTACATATTGGTAAAAGTAGTAAGGTTCTACATATGAAATGAATCACTAATGGCAAATATTGTAGTTGATAATCACTATTGGTGTTGGTAATGGTTGTAGGACCAAAGACAGCAGAAGCATGGATAAATATGGTAATGATGTTGTTGCATGTGGCCAACAACCTTATGAAGAAATGTTAAGGCAGTGAATCCATGATCAAGAGGTTGGTGGAAGAATTATGTAATCCTATATAAGAGATCAACGGATCAGGTAACATCAAAGGTGTAAATGGGATCCATACAAGTAATGGTTTGATTATGATGATTGCATATGTGTTGAAAGGGGATTGGGTAAGAATCCATTGAACCATATTTAGTAATCATAAAATGGTATGCATTTAGAGTTTAAATGCAATCGTGTGAATGCCATAGTGTGGTGGAGCATGGAGTGGTGAAGGCAAGAGGCCTCATACCATGTGACTGTTTAGAAATTTAGACTACATTCATATAAAAATATGACATTGCATGTGTATGTCAGTTATGAGATTAATAATCAAAGCAAGTGAGGACTGGTGGTCCTCATTATGGTAATGCATGCTATATGAGGTAGTCATGTTTTGGCCATAATATGTTTAAAAGCATAACATTCATGAACCAATGCAAGATAGCATTGAGTGGATATGCATTAAGAGATTTTATAAATCTTGTAGTTATGCATTGGGTGGATGCATATGAAAAGTTTGAGTAAATGTTGTAAATGTGCATGCATAAGTGGGGGTGCACATGTTGTGATGCATTGCATGAATGCATGGGGATGGTATATGTGTTATTGCAAACTAAATAATGAATGAGATTATGAATGATGATAATTCTAAGATCATTTCATGGGCTGTTATGAATGCAGAATAGGAAGTGCATAAAGAGGGCAATCATGATTTATGGGCTACCGGGATGCTCTGTGAAAGGGCAGAGTTGTATAATGATATGTCTATGAATTAATGAGCATTTAAAAGCTTTAAGTTAATTACACGGACAGTGTGATGGTGTCTTGTAATTTTATGGTGCTAAGGGTGCATATAACATAATCCTATACATTTCATTGCATTTGAAATATTAATAGTTGAGAATGTTTGAATTATGGAGTGTTATAATTCTAGATAGCTTCAGTGACTGTTGCAGCAATGAAATATTATATGCATGAAGACTTACAAGTGTTTGGCTGATTGAATTTGCTGATGTCAGGTAGATTGTTCTGGGCATGGAAATGTGGGTAAGTCCATGATGAAAGCTGGAATATACCATGTGAAAGAGCCAAACCTCATGAGAAAAATCTCATGGTTGAGAACTCTAAGTTCTGTTAGAAAGAAGAATTGTAAATCTCAGATTTGGAATTTTGCTAATAAATGACTAATGACTATTTGGCTTATATGAATTGTGTCAGGAGGACATGTTGTAAGTGAATGTTCATATATGGCAGCAAACATAAGACCATAATGGGAGAAGTGATACCACTTACAAGAGCCAAGCAGTATGAGGATAGCCTCATGACTAAGCAAATCGATTTATGTAGTAAACAGAATTGCAAATTCATATTGAATTTAATTATTAGTGCCATTGATTGGTTATGAAACAATCAAATTTGAATTTTATTGTTAAATGTTGTTGATTGTTTGGATATTTAATAAGTGTGCCAGGAAGACACATTGCAGTAAGACCATGAGAGAGGGCCTGCAGAAGCGAAACTTCATGGGAAGGATCCCATACATTGGAAATGGGTTTCGGGTGAAACGCCATTGGATATTTTGATAATGTCCCATCTGCACTGCATGATTGGTAAACAATATGAGTGAGATGATGAAGATTATGTCAGTAAGACATGAGAGTTGTAACATCAAAAGGAGTTGGGATGGAAAACCGAGGGACTGTCAACTCAGATAAGGGAGCCCCCATTCCTCCATAATGAAGAAAGACTACATCTGCAAATGAATAAGTGTTCTGTAAACCCTGACTGATATATATATACATATATATGTGCAAGTCTAATTGTTAGAATTACTATGCAGAGCATATTCTATTTATGAATATTATTCAGACTTCTTGAAGTATGATTAGGACCTGCATAGTTCACATCAGTAAGGAGTGCACACCTTTTTGGTTCTGAGTTATGTTAGGGATGCCAATATTGATTACGCCCTAAGGGAATGGACGCATTCCTGGTGTTTCAATACTTGATAGTGAATGTTATGAAATATTGTTACAATCTTAGAGCAATAACGCTGATGGGTTTGCTTATACTTCTTGTGTTGTCAGCCTAAACAGATGCAATTGGTGTTGCACACTAAAGAAGCAAAGTAAAAGGTTGTTGTGAAGGGTCGTGGTGGAAGGGTTAATGTGTATGAAAGGATGTTGTGGAGGTTGTGGAGGTTGTGGGGATTTTGATGAAGGGTTGTGAAGGTGTTGATGAAAGGGTTGTTATATGCCTATAGCTCCATAGTAGAGCCTTGACCTAAAAATGGTCGTGGTGAAGTTTCCTTTCAAGCCGGCGTGAAGGTGTACAGGTTGGAAATTAATTATTCGATGTTTTGGAGTAGCCTGCGTGCTGGCCAAAAATCCCAATCCGCAGGAGGATTCCAAGGCTTATAAAGTAAAAGCAGGACCTTGTGGACCAGAGAGGAAATGTCCAATACAGATAATTATTCAATTTCATTCATTTCTTATTTGGAACAATGAAGGTTTCACGTATAAGTCCTCTAACAGTTAAGTTGATGCACTATTGTTTCTTTGTTGGAAATCTTGGTCAATGCAGGAAGCAAGGACCCTGAAAGAACTATAAGTGCTTGGTAAATCCAAAGAGTAGTTGGTTGGGTGCTACAAATTCTTGGTAAACCCAGTCGACGTGAAGGTGTACTGGTTGGGCACTAACTAATTGAATGTTATGGAGAAGCCAGCGTGCTGGTCAAACATTCCTCAAATACTTGATAATACCAGTCGGAGTACTGGCTTAGCATATTGCTAAATGGGATGTCTGATAAAACCAGTCGGCGTACTGACCTAGCATTGCCTATACGAATGGTTGAGGAGTAGCCTGCGTGCTATCCCAACATTCGTTATTGTATCCATAGGATATCCAAGGCTTGTAAAGCATAGAAGGATCCTGTGGAATAAAGTGAAGACATCTAATGCAAATAAGTATTTGGTTATCTTGCAACTTCTTGCTTATTTAATATGAATATACATGTATACATGATTTGGTTGTGATTTCCTAAACTCTTGTTTAGAGATAAAACCTATGAAAATAAACTAAACATGTGAATTGATTCAATGTTTGAGTGTAGGTATTGTTGGAAGCAAGGACTATGAAAGCATCCTAGGGATGCATGTGGACATGTGACTGTCCTAAAAGAGTTCATCTTGAGAAGTAAGGAAAGATGGTGCTAGTGGGACTGTGTGGGTCCTAGCAGCCAAAAGTTGTAGACAAACCATGTGGAGGGATTCCATGGTTGAGAGGTCTGGAATAGACCATAAAAACTAAGTGTCATAGCCAAGAAGGGCAGGTCAATCATTCGCGTTGAAGTGAAAGAGGCTAGGAGCATGAAAACCACAATGGTGGTGTAGGTTCCAGAATGGAACAAGACTAAGAGGAGAAAACTCTTACTGCTCTCTCTTTCCTTTCTATTAATGCAATTATAAAAGAGAAAATTGTTTGATGCATGTCGTGACTTGAAATGATTGTGTTAATTGATTGAAATAACTATGAATGCTGAATTAATGAATTCCCTATGAATGGATGAACATGAAGGAGTTCATGTGTATGTTGGGAAAGAAAGGAAAGTATGAAAGTCTCATGGATAAAGCATGGACTACACATGTCAATTGGCAATTAATTGATTGATTTTAATGTTTATATTAAGCTTGGCCTAACAGAATTACAATGATGTATTTCACAGGTGAGAAAGTGAAGTTAATTGATTACAATTGTTGCAAAGCAAGTGCTACTTGTGAGCAAAGTGAAAGCCAGCTGTGCGCATTGACCATGGAAATAGACCAAACGCTATTGGACTTGGCTAGAACTCTCCTTCAAACAATTGCCAAGACCCAAGAAAATCTTGGAGAGATGCTCAAGATACAGAAGAGGCAGAATGAGATGAACCACAAGGTTTTGCAAGACTCTATTTGTCTGCAAAGGGAGGTAAAAAGCATTATGAGAGCAATCATTAAGGGAAAGGGAAGCGGATCAATGATGAGACATTCGTCCAATCAGTCCATTAAGAAATGTTCCAGGCATGAAGACTCAAAGGAAATTGAGCAGGTAAAGATAAAGCAGCCAGTGAAATGTTGGAAATGTGGAGGACATCATCGCCTGCGCAACTGCCCAACAAGGGAACCTCAAGAGGGTAGCAGCCATAAAGTTTTCAAACTTGTGGATGAGTTGAAATATCAGAACCAGCAGGAGAAGCTCGTGGAAGTCAAAGGACTTGGTCCTGAAAGTTCAAAGTAAAGCATAGAATGCAGGGCAGACCTGCAAAGTTTTTGAAATTTTTGGACATGTGTAAATTGTATATGTATTCCTAAGTCTTGGAACACTGAGGACGGTGTTATTCTAAGGGGGAGGGGATTGTAATACCCCATTTTGACCCTTAGGATATATTAGCTTTTAATGTAAATATTGTATACATGTGATGTATGTTTTCCTAGCGTGGAGCTCAAGGCCAAGGCCCCGCTAGTGGAAGCTCGAATTTTATTTAAAAAGGCAAGTAGTAGACATTATGTTACCCATGTGTTATTTAGCTATGGAACATTGTAAAAATGATGTAAATAAGCATCATGCAATAAAATACCAAAACTGGCTATGGAGGCAACGAATGAGAAGGGGCCATGTGTATCCACTAGGGAGTGGTGAGGGGGTTGTGGGGATGAACCATATGTTTCCAAATGTCATTGTGAGAACCCATTTGACTTTCCTTGATGACATTTATTTCTGTTGTAAGGAAGTAGTTGAAGATTTCAGTCCATGGCTTCAATGGAGCATGGGCAACCCAGAAATTCGTATTTGCAGGTATGGACTTTGTTTTCTTGTACCACAAGTCACTCTACCTCATGGGAGTTTCTTCTTCCTCATCCCCATTCCATTGTGGAAGGAACCAGCATCATTTTTCATCCAAAACTGAATTCTCAGCAGTGAGCAAAACCAGAAATCGCAACTTTGCAAGAACCCACGTTTTGAAGAGCCATAAACGCTCAGATTTGATATTTGACAGTGAAATCCAATGGGGGATCCATAGGTATGAACCTTGGGGCGAATTTGAGAGCATTAGCTACCCCGAAATCCATTGGAAAAACCAGTTTTGATAGCCCAGAAAACCAGTGAAGGGATTGAGTTATTCGTTGACAGAATGGTGAGAAATCCAAGTGTGGATGTTTGAATAGAGGATTGGATTGCTTGAATTTAGCTTGAGATGTCCGTAGCTCTGTGGTTGAGCTCACTGAATTAGCATCCTCCTCATTTTTCTTTTATATTCTTGATAAACCCAACTGTGTGTTGGCTTAGCATAGCTGTTGAGTGAAACCATGACTGTGAGTGAGCCCATCTAGTTCCTCCTTAGTGGATACACAACCCAACTCGGGGGTGATCTCTCAGCTGAAAGAATACAAGCTGGACAGAGATCTATGGTTGGGTGGAACGTTGCTCTCACATAGCTAGTTGTTTGGACGGCTTCATCTTCAAGATAAGTGTTATCTGTGTTATAAATTATATGCATTTTGTGTTCTGTAATGTGTTAATTCGGAATGGTAATTATTCATGTTAATGGAATTGATATGAAGTCTATGCATAGCCTGAGAATGGAATTGAAATCCCTGGGTGTTGAATCATCACATGCATGTGTTAGATATGAGGAGGCAGTAATGTTTGTGTGCTTGCTAGTATGTTTATTTCCGTTGTGTTTATTTGAAGTATGAGTCTGCACACATGAAGTTCTTATTTATTTTTGAAATTATGAGTCATGTATGGGGCTGATTTTGTCAATAAGCTCGATATGTCAATCATGTTTCCCTCCCTTGCACCGGATTGAGGGAAGGGGACGTGACAATACTCTTGTGAGGATTCAGACGGATATTGTACCACCTGCATCTGATGAAAACGGCTGTCAGATGATCTAAGTGGAACACGCGCTGCTTTGAGTGGGCAGGTAGGTCATCCAAGTAGGGTTCCACAAATTCCTTCACATCATGGAAGGCGTACGACATGGCCCACTGGAATGTGGCACCATCATTTTTAAGACCAAACGGATGTTTATGATATGCAAACGTTCCCCAAGGACAGATGAATGCAGTCTTGTGTTTGTTGGAGGGGTGGATCTCAATTTGGTTGTATCCGGAAAAGCCATCCATGAATGAAAAAATGACACTTCCAGCGCAATTGTCGATAATGTGATCGATCAAGGGAGTTGGGTGGTTTTCCTTGGGACAAGATTTGTTGAGATCTCGATAATCGAAACAGACACGAATGGTCCCCTGCTTTTTATTAACAGGGACGACGTTTGAGACCCACTCTGTCAACGGGACAGGGTAAATGAAATCGGCCTTCAAGAGTTTCTCAATCTCTGCCTTGATTGCCACAGTCTTTCGAGGGTGTACCGGTCGCAACTTTTGATGGACAGGTTTGATGTCGGGATAGGTTTTAATTTCATGTAAAACAATGGAGGGGTCTATCCCGGGCATCTCCTCGTAGGTCCAAGAGAACACGTCTCGGAATCGCTTGAATAAGGCCATGGCAGCGATGACTTCTTCAGGGGAACACTTCTGGCCTAACTGAATGTGTTCTACACTAGGAGTAACTGAAATGTCTATCAAAGTGGTAGGCTCAATGTTGGCTAAGTTTCCTTCGGAGTCCATTTGACACGTGAGTATCGAGGACTAAGAGCCAGAGTAGACATCCAATGTGAAGATGGTGCGAATGTTGTTCTCCACAGTGTCCATAAAGGAAAGGAAAGATGAGCGATGGTGGGGGTATTCCCACGGAGGATCATCTGCACTCATGATTTCCATAATGGACTCGTCAAAATGAAAAGTCCATAGCAGAGGATCGGATGATGTCCATTGTAGAGAACAGGAGGTGGAGGCCACAGCTAAGTGGTCCTCCGGTGCTGATTGGATAGCCTCGTACATGAGTTCAGCGGGTGAGGGAGGCATAATGTTTCCAATCAAGTGTGTGGTGTCTTCATCAGGTACAAGCCATGGATCAACGGAGTTGGGGATAGATGAAATCTGCGAGGAGATCATGTTCACCGTGGCAACATGGCTTGGGGGATACGAAGTAGGAAAAACACCCATAAGGGATGAATCCTTAATGAGGTCGACCCCCACGCTCTCATACTTCTGCGAAGATTGTCCAATTGAAGGAACGTTATCACCTGGGTGAGTAGCAGTATCAGGTGTGCAGAAATTCAATTGGTCGACAGTAACAATTCAACCTTGATGGGGGAATTATACTATGCGAAAGACAAATGATGCGACCACAATCATGGCGTAAAACCAATTACGACCAAGAAGAATGTTATAATCCAACGGGGCAGCGACCACTTCCACATTAAGGGTTGCAGTCTTTCCCCCCAGCTCGACTGGTAAAGCTTGTAACAACCCATGAGGTTGAAAGCCACGTCCATCGAAGGCTCTCAAAGTGGTAGGAGAACGGTTCAACTCAGGAGAATCAATGGCTCTCCAACATCCAATCGACATGACTGACGTAGAGGCTCCTTCGTCAAAAACGGTACGATGGATTATCTTCCCAACAATGTTTGTGGCAACTTGAAATGCCAATTGATGGGAGAGCCTCGGTTTGAAGTATTCTAGCCGGAACATGATGGTATTCGATGAATCTGGGTCAACTGCACCAATGGCAGCGAGGAGAGTCTTGCGCTGATTCAGACAGTTTTGCAAGACCTCGAGCATCGACATAGCACAAGGAGCTTGTGCCAGGTCCTCTACAATGTTTTAGTTTTGAGCAGCCCAAGCATTAGGATTGAAAACCAATTTTCTAATCATGCTCTTGGGTGGACGCAACACTAACTCAAACGAGGGATTCTCAATGGTGAGAGGAACAGTCGGTATGGTGACGTCGAGCATCGAAGTGGAAGATTTTTCAGTATTGCTTCCAACGGGTTCCTTCGCCAGAACAGAGTCATACAAATGGGAACGGGTGTTCAAGTTGATAGTCCCATTACGTACCATGAGAACATGTGCAGTGGTGTATGCTTCTCCTTGGGAAGAAGAAGTGTGAGCGATTGACTGTTGATTTTGAGCAGGGAAGGGATCGTTGAGAACTGTGGGTGTGGGTTTTCCCTTAAGAAACTTTTGAACTTCATCTCTATGGGGGCACTCTTTAGAAAAGTGATCATCACCACACAGTATACAAGGATACTTCAACTTCCTTTTCTGTTTGGTATCATCAAGGGCGCTCTTTTGTTCCTGCTAGGTGGAAGATTTCTTAGGTTTCCCCTTGTTATTTTTCTTACCACCAGACTTTTGAGGTGAAGTTAATGAAACAAAATTCATTTCTTCGGTGACAGTAGGAGTGGATGATTTGGTGGTGCTGTGACCAGCCTGTGTTGGTGATGGGGAAGAACCTTGGGGGTTCGACAAACCAACAGTTTGAGAGGAAGGCTGGGTGTGAAGGGATCTAATGATGCCATCGGCTTGGGGTCCCTTGGGTGGTTTCGCGGGGTCGTAAGTGTTGCGGGGCGCGTCAGGAAGAATATCAAACAACGTGCCATATTGAGCATAGACTAAGTCTAGCAAATGGGCACGAGCGATGGCTTGTTCCTCAGTGACAGCGCCTCCCATGGAAACATCTCGTGCTATGGTAGGTATGAGAGACTTCGTAAACCAGTCTGCTAGGAGTTGATCTGGGATAGGAGCCTTAATGAGACGTCGTCTCCTTCGCCACTCATGTATATGATCTGAGATGTGAGTTGTGGTATTCTGACGGAGCGAGGTTAAAAGCTCTGTACCAGTTTCATACCGTATAGGCAGCTGGAAATGAGTCAAAAAGTTCATAGCAAGAGAACCAAAATCAGGAAAAGAATGGGGTGGTAGTTCAATATACCACTTGGCAGCCGAACCAGTGAGAGTCCGTTGAAATAACCTAAGACGGATCGAGTCATCCATCAAGGAGTTGGATGAACACCATACGTGGTATGTCATCATGTGGTTTTTAGGATCCTCACCCGACTTGCCATCAAATTTTGGGATATCTGATGCAAGTTTCACCGGAATGGGTGGCCATTTAGTTCCATGGTAGATGGGGTCATTGGTCAGGCGAGACAAGTCGAGTAGGTCCAAAGTAGCCAAAAAGGGTAGCTACGGATTAGGCTGCGGGTACTGATAGTACTGATAAGGCGTGTAAGGACCTGTGGGACCTTGTATCGACTGACCATAGGGTGTTCCTGGAGGAAACTGGTCATAAGGGTACGGGCCGCCCGGACCGAATGCAGGTCCGCCACCATAGTAAGGTGGTCCATTACCATAATAAGGTGGCCCATTACCATAAGGTGGGGACCCGCCTCCACCTCCGAGAGGGGGTGGGTCGCTTCCAAATGGTGGGGGCCCGCCACCACCGCCTCCGCCGGGAGGAGGTGGTGGTCCGCTACCACCACCGAAATAGGACGGGCCTCCACCACCTCCGTCGGGAGGGGGTGGTGAGCCACTGCCGCCACCGGAAGGGTAAGAGCCTCCTCCGCCACCTCCACCATAGCAGGGTGGTGGTCCACCACCACCGCCACCGGGATGAGAAGATCCTTCACCACCACTACCTCCAGGAGGGGGTGGTCCTCCACCACCTCCACTAGGATGAGATGGTCCTCCACAACCACCGGGGGGGTGGGCCATGATGACCGAAATGAGGTGATCCTCTGCCAGAAGGTAGAGGTATTCCTCCTCCAGAGTTATGTGGGGGCCCGCCGCCTCCAATGGGAGGTGGGGGTGGACCAAACGGGGGTGGAGGGACTTGAGGGACTATAAGTGGGGGTCCATGTTGTAAAACAATTTGCTGTCCCCATAGAGTGTAATGGTTTTCGAGGTAGGGTACCCCGTAGATTGAGTTTCCGAGATTAACTTAACCCGGCACGGGGTTGAGATGAACTGGATACGCTTGACTCGATGGAGGTTGAATTACGTTGGATGGTCCCCCAACATGGGATAGTCCCGTCGTGGAAGGTTTGGGAGGTAAGGAATTTCCAACGGAAGGCCCGATGGGAACTCTTGCTGCAGTATTATGGTTAAGAGACAGGGTTTTCCCCCCAGCAACAACTTGCTGACCACTAAGTAAAGGTTGACCCAACACTGGTTGGTGATCATTCACCGTAGGGTTAACGTTACTCGTAAGGAAGGTAGAGGGTAAAGAGTATCCTCCCCTCGAAGTTTGAGGTGGGGGATGATTAGGTAACGTAACCGTGGTGATCACATGTGTGTTGGATTGTTGTGCTTCAATAGGTTGGGTCGTGAGAGGTGCTGAACTGGTCTCCTGTCTAGGGGACGCATGTGCAGGGATGGATGGTTGACCAGCTTCAGCAATGGTCACGCGTTGCATGGATGATTCTAGTGACTCAAAAGATAAAACACGACTTGGGATTGATTCATCGATCCTTAGTTGAAAATTTCATCTTCGAAATTCCTCGCCCATACTAGGAAAATGAGTCAATTGCTCACGATAAGGTGTTGAGCGGTCGTCGGGACTAGCCCAACTAGGTGGGGATGCAATGGAAAAATGGGTCACTGGGTGGCCTAGACAATATGTCCAATAAGTTGTTGAAGGACCAGCAGCTGTTGTGGGGTCGTCTTGGGGTTGATTCATCCATTCCAACGATCCAGTCTCTCCCGGTGCAATGGGAGGTAAGTCTTTTGAAGTGGGTATTTGTGCTTCTTCACCCTACGGGGGGTGAGAGGTAGGTGAATTTGGAGGAGTATGAGGAAACAAAAGTCCTCCAACATTCAAAGTGGGGTTTTCCACTTCATGTGACCCGACCCTGGCTTGTGGATCCATTCTTACCCTCGAAATTACCTCCTGGTTAAGGGGATATTCGGGTGGCAAATTCTGAATCCTGCGAGACCTTCTCCAAGGAAAGTCATCCAGAGTGACTGAAACAAAAAGTCTCTCCTAAGGCAAGATACACAAAAAAAAAGCAGACCAGACAAACCCTACACAAACTAAGGCCACAAGCAAACTTATGTTATAAGAGTGGATTCACAGGTATGAAACCTCACATGATTGTCAAGGCTTTGCAAATCGCTATATACCGCAGGGTCCAACAGTAAAATGAGACAAGGAGGATTGGGACCGTACCCTTGCCTGAATACCCGATTACCTGGATGATACGTGCATAGTAATCTCCTTGAGTGTTGTTCTCGGTGTATTGCTCCGCCAAGACAGCCAAAAGGTTAACTCAGTTGGTTTCATGAATCCTAAGGGTGTCTCCCGATATATGCAAGGTACATGGGAGCTCAAATCCGTAGTGGTGTTGTCTAATGCATAACCGTTCGACAAGAGACCTTCCGATATACTACCGAGTACGTGAAACACCTTTCGATATACACCAAGTATGTGTGGGACTTGATGGGTACGTGAAAGAGCTCGATATACCGATAAGTACGTGGAAGACTAAAATATACCCGGGATACAGTGTTGGAAAATAACGACAGCTGCCACGCTTAACGACGCCGGAACACGTCTCTAACTTACACACAAGTTACTAAAAATTTTACAATAGTTCTACCGTTAATTTTATCTAGACGGTTAGGTGAATGCATGAGGTGAGTACATAATCGTAAACATAATGCAAGCCCTAACTACATGCAAAAATTACACTTTTCTTTTGATGAACTCTATGTATGGGAGGGAGAAACTTCTTTCCAATTTTACCAAAGCAACACAATGCAATGCAATCCCAAATCTACCAAAAAAATAACTATGAAGTGTTCTTTTCCTTTTCGAGCGAAACATAAAAGACACAACACTACTAAACCAAATCAAAGCATGTTTTTTCTTTTTCTTTTATCTTTTCAAAACAAGAATGATGCTAAGCAATGAAAAGAGAGAGTTTCTAAGTAGAGTATGCAAACTTTTCATTTTCACTACAATGGCCTAAAAGCATAAAAACCAAAAGATGCATTTAACTTTCCAAGCATAGAACTACTTTTGCAAAACTTGATATCTATCCGAATTTTTCAAGAAGATGAGCAACTCATAATTCGTGAAAAACACAAATAATGCAATTTTCTTTCAAAATTTCCAAAAGATCTACAAATGGGACATTCCAATGCATATGCAATTCTTCAAATGAGCTTGAGAAATGATGGAAATAAAGTACTTTTGATCTTTCAATGGATGTATCAAAATAACAATTTGATAACAACGATGCTTTTTAAACACAAATACTGAAATGAAAAGATTACTTGCAGCACTTCATAAATCAGAAAATCTCAAGAAAAGATGAGCACTCAATGGACTGAAAATACACACAAACACTCAAAATCAATCGGTAACAAGTAGCACTAAAGCAAGCAAAGCTCAACAATGAATGCAAATGAGGTCTGGAAAGTGATCCAATACAATGATCAGATCTGGAAAGGAGAGGAGGGAATGCAAGGGTGAGTGGATGCAGGTGGGGGAGACAAGAGTGTCCACCACTACCAAATCTCATAGTTGTCCAAGATGGAACCCAAAACAACTCCAAGTAAAACCAAACAACTTGATCACATTAATCAAAATGGGGTCTCTGACTGGATCTTACAGTGCAGAGGGAGTTTGCACACAAAGCATTACTCAAATCAGAAAAGGAGAAGGGGTGTCTCTATGGAAAAAATGGCAGATCGGCGCACTCTGTGCTTGTACACAGTGCGACAACACAGTTCACCAATGTGGGACGTGCGACGGTGTCGCAGAAGACCAATGGAAGGGTTGCGACGACTGACTAACAGGCAAAGAACAGAGATCAAAAATGACACAGTGTCGCTCTGATTCCACTGACCAGGTGCGGCAGGCGAGATCTGAGTTAAAAAATGAACCAATTCTCCAAACAATGAGCATGAAAAGGTTTGAAAATGAGAAGTACAAACTCAAAGGAAGGTAATCAAACTCTTCAAAGTAAAGATCTGACGGTGAAACCAGTTTAAGAGGCAAATGACAAATAAAATGGCTTATAACAAGAAATCAACTGAAAATGACATTCAAATTGACTACTCCAAAACAATGGTTTCCCTAGTATGGTCGTCAGATTTGTTTGACGGACAATCCACTCGAGAGGATGCGAGCCGAATCTCCCTAACTCAATGTGAGTCTAGAACAAATAGTACAGACTATAAACCACTTTCCTAGATCTAGTTAAGGATCAAGCTATCGGATATCTTACCTTAAGTTTGTAGCCCTTTCTCCAAGATGTTGTTCCACGCCTCGCGGTCGTCAGATCTAAGATGCAAGACCTATCAAGATGCACAAAACAAGACAAACAAGTAAAAGTATCCAAACGATAACATATCTAAGTAAACAGTTAAGCAGGTAAACTACGCAATATCATCAATCACAACAATATTGGTGGAAAGCATTGATATTACTGTAAATATAGGGAAAGTACATAGAAAAGAATGATTACAACCGAGGCTTAATGTAGCAATCCTTCTCCATCCAATCCAATGCCATATCCTCCCAAGGAAGTGTGAGTCTCTCAATAGATGTGTAGAGATCTCTCCAAGATGATTTCACCAGCATGTAGACAATATAGACTTCCTCCCTTTAAAATGGGAAGGAGCTTCATTTATATAGGACTAAGTGGATAGGGTATGGATAGGGTAGGTTGAGATATGGTAGGAGAGAGATAGGGAATCCTTCCAAGAGGTTAGGAACCGAGTTCCGGCTCTCTCACAAGGTCAGGGATAGGGATCCATGTTAGCTAGCTTCGATAATGGGCTCGAAGGAGCTATTTTTTTCCATTAACTGACATCGTCGCACCCTACAAGAGATAAAGATGAGACGTCGCAGGTTGCATGAGTGCAGCCTGCGACGACCTCTCAAAACCTAGTGAAAATGGGTTATATCTCTTCCAGGCAAATAACTTAGTCAATGAAACTTTAGGGATGTATACACTGAATCTCATGATGGTAGGATTTTAGGTGTAACAAAACTCCCGCCCTCATCCTCTTTCTGAACATTTTCGCGCCCCTTACACTGCTTACAGAGCGAAAATTACCAGATTTTCTCTACCCATCCATTTTCCAAAACGCAATAATTCCTAATTATCACGCCTAGGCTGCTTGTAGCCACGCGAAAATCTCTGTAAAAAAGAATTTTTCTTAAAGTTTGCTTGGTTACCTTCAGTCAAGTTTAGTTTCTCTGTCTCTGATTGTTGTTCTGGTCTTCATCAGACACCTGTAACTTACCCAGCTGCAGTTCATTACTTGCATTTCATCTTTTGAAGTTTTGTAGACATTTTTGGGTTTTACGTCACTGTCATAGCCATACCTACTTACTTATTACCTTTTACATCTTGTCTACACATCTCTCTTGTCACCTTTTAGCAAGTTGCAAGTGTTTTTTTGGTTTGTTTTGTTTGTTCTCGAGCTTGGATTTTTTAGTTTTGTGGCATTTTGATCACCTCTTTATCATTATTTCATTTGATTGGTCCTTTCATGATAGTCAAGTTTATTTACTGTTTGTCAATTCCTTGATCATATTATTACCAAGACTATATTGTTCTTACAGTAGTAACTTTCCATTCTTGATATTAAAAAATCAATATTGGAAGACTCTTTGAACATGTCTTTTTTTGTTGAAAAGATCAAGTTTATAATCTTGCATTTAGGAAGTGAATTGGTTATCATTACTTGTCACATAAATTCTACTCATTATAAGTACCATCAGTTGTAGATAAGTTGCATCTTGAAAGTAGTTCCATTAGTTTGGCTCATTGAAAAAAGAAAAAAAAAATTGGAGTGGTTTTTTCATTTCTTTGAAAAAGTTTATGCATTTTGATCGAAGAACTCTTCCTTCACTTTAGCTAGCATTCATCGAACAGAAAGGCTCATTTCGATTTATATTCATTTGCATTGTTTGAGTCGTCATAACACCACAAGTTGCACTTCCATCACTTGATTGAGTAATACAACCATTAAAATTTACACTCCCTAACTCAACACACTTTAACCTCACTTGAGGAGAAAAAGAATTTGGTAGTTAGGGAGGACACCGTGGATAGGCATCCAAACAATTCCCCCTTGTCATTTTCATTTGAGACATAGTTGTTGTCCTCTAGGGTGCTAAAATCCTCTTGTACTTGTTGACACGGTCATTGACCAGTTTATGGAGGGGCCTCCTGTTTTTTCGGGGGTTAAGCCGCGAGGATTGATTCCGGATGGACTTTGTGGAATGCCGCACTCCACTTAGCTCCTAACGCATATCGATACATTGTCTTCCTTGTACTCTACTGTATTGGTGATACAGGGGTGATAAGACAAAAGTGTTGAAAACCTTCTCTGACATGTCATGAACGAGGTAGCTTAGTGACTTTTCTTCTAGGGCTCTTTTACCCAGGATCCCTTTCGGTAGAGGGATATCCTTCCATTATTGGTCTCTCATTTTGTATTGTTCGACTTGGATTTCATCACCTTGCGAAGGATACAACTTGTCGAGGTCTCCAGTTCTTAGTTAGGAGGTTTTGCCTGCTATTTCATCTTCTTAGAGGGTCATTTTTATTTTTAGTGCTGCTTGTTGACATTTTGGACACCTTTGTTTTAGCTCGCTTACTGTGACGCCAGTCTCAGTATAGTTTTTTGAGCTTTCCTTTTTGGCCTGCGAGCCTTGTCTTTTTCTACCTCCCCTTTTGCACACTCGGTTGCTTTAGGGTTTTTGAGTTCTTTTCTATGAGACTGTCCCCCAGCCTTGTAATCCCACCATTATGGATGATCAACGAAGATCTCAGAGAATACAGGGATGAATCCCTGACCCACCACCACCACCACGGACTTCTGGTCCGCGTGCATCACGTATCTTTGCCCCTGTCGGCCGCAGTGCTTGTCCCTGGAACCATTCCACCACATATCAGTACTACATCTCCAGTTGATTATGTACCTATAGACCATGGCACCATCTCATAACCTCCTACATTCACTGAACCTAGTAGTCCACCTAAGATTCCTGCTATCCCACAGTCCGATGTTGTTCCAGAAGTTTCTACCAAAGTGGACACTACACCAGCTGCTGAAGTTAGTACTTCACACGATGTTGCACCAAAGGTCATCATCCTCCCAGATATTAGGACTATGCCACACTCGACCACATTATACGATGTCCCTGAAGGGCACATTTAGACCATTGAAGGATCCGATGAAGACACAACAGATTTGATTCAAGTCCCAGGCGGATACATTGAAATCATTGAAGAAATTGAGTTACCCCCTGCATCGTTTGAGCCTGAGTTTGAATTTTCCACCACGTAGGTGGAACCTCCACCTGCCACCACTACACCATCAGGTATTCATACTTATGAAACGGAATCTTCTAGCAACGTACCATTCACGGTGTGTTACACAGAAATCTTCCACCCTGTGAGCATCAACATTCTTTGGCCTGTAGGATCCATTTCAGTGACTCAGATCCATTTTCATCCTTCAGTGATACCAGTCTACCCTATTTTTGTTCCTACCCGTATGTTGCATCACTATAGCATGCGTACCCGTGATTTGCATCCCTATAGCCCGCGGGTATCAAGTAAAATGGTAAAAACCACTATTTTATTACTTTTACTCCCAAAAAGCGGTCATTGGGTGACCTTTGGCTCTCCATCTGCCCAAGTAACGTCTCAATGTGTCCTTTCACCTACCTTTGAGAGGACTATATATTGAGCACATATGGCTTATGGATGGGAGGAAGAAGAGAATAGTAAAGGCACTCTAGTGGATTTTTGCCCTATCTTGAGTCTGCACTCATTGATCCTTGTAGTTGTGAACCAGTTATGTTCACCTTCCAAACTCCTTGCTAGTTTGAGTTTGCCTTTCATGGAGGATTGAAGTGGTGGAGGCACAAGTGGATTGATCTAGATCTTGGTTCAGATTGGTTTCCAGCAAGAGTTCGTATCCCTTTGTACTTCTTCTTGTTCATTAATAGAAATACTCATATTCTCGTCCATTCATGGTGTGAATGTCATTTATTATGCATTGGGTTACATTTGCTTATGATATTATGGACCATTGTTATTGATAATGTTAATGTCATTTATATATCACATGTACTTGTTAGATATTGGTTGTCAAGACTAATTTGCAGATTACAAGTGCTTGGATGTGCATGGATTGAAAGCTCCAACGGGGATCTACATCAAACGTTGGATCGAGGTTGGTTACATTTCTCCATTATCTTAACATTGTCATTTATAATAGCATTGCTTTGAGAATTGAGTAGATTTCTGGTATTCATCTGTCTGTTGTGGTATTCCCAAGCCATAGTGAGTTTTCTCTGATACAGAAATGGCAACTCCGCTGGGGAAAACATCCATGTTTGGGAAAAATTTTGAGCATTAGTCCATAATTAGAGTTGTTGTTTATCGAAGCTATGTGTCACTAATTGGCAGTTCAGATACACTGTAGAAAACTTGCTTTTTCTGAGCCACTGGACTCTTTATTTGACCATTTGCTTTTCCTCACCCGTGGGCTGGCTTAGTTCTGCCCGCGTATACCCGCCTCTGTTTACACTACTGCTCACGGGTAAACACAGGATTTCCTTTGACAGTAGCGTGTAACTCCGGCTTTTGTTGGTTTATGGCTATTGGTTGTTGTTGGGTGAGTTTGGTTGGTTCCTGATTCTTTGTTGGCCTCTTTCTTGACTGTTTCATGCCTTGGTTGTGACCAAATCTCTTCGTTTCTCTTGGTTGAGCCTTCTTGGTTTTTACCAATCTTTGGTTGTAACCTCTTGGTTTCTTCCTTTTGAGCTCTTTCTTTTGGTTGTCTTGCTGTTTAGGATCTGTTGGGTTGTCTTAGTGATCTTCTTGGCACTTCAGTGACTGAATAGTAGGATTTTGCTTGCATTTTTTCATTCCATATATATTGAAAAAATACAAAAATATTCATTTAGTTTTTTGCATTTTCCTTTCTGTTTATAAGAGAAAATACAAAAATATTTTATTTCCATGTACTGCATTTTGCATTGAGTGCTTGTTGCCTTCATTTTAGGTTCTGCTTGTGCATTGAAAAGATAAAAGTTTGCATATTTATTTCGGAATTGTTGGTTGATTTTGCATATTAGTGATATTGTTTTATTAGATAGATGAGTCTAGGATTGGACGATGTTGCATACTATTGAGTCTACACATCCCTATTTTCACGATCATATCCCTTGAGTAATCACAGTCACTAAAATTAACGCTTAATCATAAAATTGATTAGACTTATTTTATTTATAGGGTATACCAACTAGCATAGGTGTAGAGTCTTGGAATAGATCATTGTGAGTTAACAATCCAAGACTACTGAATGAAACATTAGGTGTCTGACCAGGGAGTGGAGGAATCCATGGTATAGATTGGTGTTCTTAGGAAATCTCTACTCAATCCAGAGTTAAGCACGAGGTCACGGGAGGTTGGTTGAGGAGATATCCCTCTGATACCGGCTGAACGTGGGAGATATATCCAGGATTTGTTAATATCTGGGGGTACCGAAGATTTCGTCCTCTTGTGCTTCGGGCTTAGCTACCCTGCCCATACGACGGTTCCCACCTGCGACTGTCCCCCTGAGCATTGGTTATATTGGGGTAGACATAGTTGCCTTACCTAGGTACCGCACAGGGTACTTGCAGTGGTTATGTTGTTTGTGTCCTGAGTCAGATAGGGATTAGATAGCACAGTTGTGTTCGTGCAGTGGACTTGACCCTGTCAACACAGTGAAGCCGGGGTGTCTCTATAACTGATTCTGTTACCTCTGGCTATAGTTTGGGAGTCTCAAGCCTCTCCTAGGTGAGACATACTGGATCTAGTGTCAGGAGCTCATTTAGCCACTCTGTTTGTCTGCTCTTGACTGTAGTTTATCTAGGTGTGTGCTTTTGTTTTACTGTTTTTTATCGATAGTTGGCCTTTAGGAGACGTTGTGTCTCTCTCCGGAGAGAACGTGGCGCGGAGCCCTACTCTTCGCCAGTCCCATCATTTGGCTGGTTTAAAGCCACTCTAGGTTACACGTCGTATTGCTAGAGGACGCCGGAGGGCTCCCTCTGAGTCTTCGAATTCTTACGAGACTTACGTTGAGGACTACATGGCTACACATCCCGATATCAGGAAAGACCTTTCTACTCCTTCGGGTAGAGTTGAACATACTTTCGATCCCTAGAATCCTCATGAGGATTGGGGAGGTGATCCACCTGAGACTCAACCTGGCTCTATTTGGCCTAATCCACTTGACCGGGATCCGTTTGATCCTTTGAATCCAGATAATTATCTTTATGGGATGCCCAACTTACCCGAGGAGGAAGAACAGGACGAGCCTTTTGTTCCTTCGTTTCCACGCGATTTTAGATATAGGAGGCCTGAGACTCATGATGATTCCGGCCCTATGGTCAACCCCACCGCACTCTCTTTTGGTATGCCTAGTCACAATACTGTCGAACCTTCCACTATGGTTGGTACTCATGCTGGCACTAGTCAAAGTGTTAGCCATACTATACCCACTGGGGGCACTACCCTAGCTGGGAGCACTACGTTGTCCACCCACTCACATAGTATGGGGACTGGTCATATTCCTAACCATGTTAATGTTGGAATGCGACCACCTCCTAGGAATACCCAACCTAGTCGGAATGCTGTCCGAAACACGACTCGCCATCCACCACCTAATACACATGTCGCTACTCTTCAACCCAGGACTACTTTTGCACATGACACCGTTCCTCCCAACCACGGGGGTGGACACATATCGCATAATTTTGCGTCCACTACCGCGGCTAGTAATAGTAATGTAGGGGGTGGGAATATTTCCTATCCACATGGACATCACACCACCAACCCTGCTACTAGTCACACCCATATTGGACCTGGGAATACTTCTCATGCTTATGGTCATCACACGACTGCTCAAGCTAATCCTAATATAGCGGGTGGGAACATACCATACCATTACGGTCAATACAACACGGTTCCCACTATGAATAGTACATACATGCCCCATACCCATGGTGGCAACCCTTACTACAACAGAGTCGGTGCTGGCCACCAGTATCACCCACCACCCCAATATGGTGCTCAAAACGCACATATACCTGCTTACTCTCAAATGGGTCAGGCAGGGGGAGGTTATCCATCTTATGGCCATGGGAAAGCTTATGGGCCATCAGGTCCTCATTATCAGTAGTTTAACCCTCATGGTCAAGCTTTTGGTCCATCTTACAACACAATTTCATTTAACCAACCTTTTATGGGAGCTTATAATCAAGCTTTCCAGCCTCAGCTCCCATTCCTTGCACGCTTGAATCTCCCAGATCTTTCAAAGCTCACGAATGATCCGGTGTGTCACGACCCTACTTGGCCCCCGGTCCCTACCAAGCTCCCTTTGGACATTCCAAAGTTTGAAGGGAAAGTTGGTGAGGACCCGGGAGATCATGTCATGACGTTTCACCTTTGGTGCTCCTCCAACTCTTTGAATCATGATTCCATTTGATTACGACTATTTCAACGCACCCTCACGGGGATAGCCGCGAAGTGGTATGTGGAGTTGCCTGGAAACACCTATAGGGGATTCAACGAGATTGCTTTGGTTTTCTTAGACCATTTCCAGTTGCTGGTTCGTTATGATACTAGTACTGATTTGTTGTCCACCTTCCGTCAGAATAAGGCCACACATATTTCTGACCACGTTCAATAGTGGCGTCGGTGGAAGATATTAGTGAAAGCCAACATTCCTCCAGAGTTCCTGTTGGAATGGTTCCTTAAGTCTACTCCCATACATTGCTAAGGATGTTTTGATGTCTGGCATTATGACTGAGAAACAAGCTATCTTGAAAGTCCAGCAGTTAGATCTACTTTATTCTCAGTCTGGCATTTTGTATGACATTATTCATGACGCACCGAGAACAAGACATGAGCCCACGTCAGTTCCTGGACCACATGCCGATGGCATCGTGGGGTCCGCATGCACTCGCCCTGTAGACTTGGTAGCTAATCAAATGCAAAATTTGTCGCTAAACCAATCTGCACCCGGACAGGTTCACACCTTGTCCACTTCCACTCCGTCGTCTGATGTACACAATGTGCAATCAATGAAACCGTCGGGTAACCAGCAGCCTGGTGGTAAGGAAAAGGGGAGAAATAATCATGGGGTGGAAACAATGGAAGTAACAACAATAGCAATCGTAATACTCCTCGTAAAGAGAATGCCAACCCTCCTCGGGAAGGCGGTAATGTTGGCGAGGATCGTAAACCTAGGCATAAGGTGAAATTCCCTTGCAAACTTTGTGGGGAGGATCATCTTACTCACTTATGTCCTCGTATTGAAGAATCATCGAAGCATTTGGCACAGAGCCCAGCTGTGCTGAAGGATCCCCTACCTCATCACCAGAACATGGCTTCGCATGCTCCCACCACTGGTTATGGTACTAATGAAACGACAACGTCTTCTTCCAATACTAGTGGTTATGGATGTGTGAATATGGTTCAGTCAGAAGTTTGTGTTGCTACTTGTCAACATGATTATGGTGCACCACAACCGAATTTGGGGAATGAGACTCCCCATCCTCCTGATAATTCCTTGCATATCGAGAAGCCTTCTATTATGCCGCGGATACCGAAAGGTGTTCTCAAGCGCTCCACGCATAATCCTAATGCTCGAGCCACCCAAAACTACTCCATCATAGAAGATTTGGGCCAAACTCCATGTGCCATGTCGGCTCTTGAAGTTTTGCAAGCTTGTACTTCTAAGAAGCATGCCCTTTTGAGTGCGATAGGAGTTCGGGATGGGGGAAGTCCTAGTGTTATCAAGTTCGATACTACTGATGTCCAACCTCGCTTGCCTTACCACGTGGCTTTTCAAATCCAGGTGGTTTGCCTTAAGAGCTTCGTCAAACGTACTATGGTTGATGAAGGTGCTTCCACGTCAGTAATGTCGTTAACTTGTTGGAAAGCTCTTGGCTCTCCTCCTCTACTCGCGTCTAGAACTACACTCACAGCATTCGACAGTAGATCTTTTACGCCGCATGGAATTATCCCTTCCCTTTTTGTCTCCTTGGGAGGTAAGTCCGTGCCTATTGAAGTCGAAGTGGTTGATGCGCCCATCGACTACAACCTTTTACTGGGTCGGAACTGGATGTACGCTATGAAGGCTGTCACGTCTATTGTATTTCGAGTTATTTGCTTTCCCCATGAAGGCAAAATTGTGATGATCGATCAACTAGATTATGTTGACACTCCTTCCACAGCATCCACGGGATCAGTAGTCCCACAAGTTTTTGATTCTCAGCCGGCAACTAGGAACATAGGCGTTGGAATGTACCCCTCATTGATGGGAACTTTTAATCTTTTTGCACCTGTGAATTTTATTGGAACCATTTCCGACAGTGCACCTCCTCCTTCGAATAATATGTTATTCCGAACCTCTTATTTAAATGATCCGTGGACTTTACCATCTACGAGTTCCACGTCTGGAGACATTGCGCACGTTGGGATGTCTATGCCTTTATCTGTAGCGGAGCTCACTTACGATCATATCCAACAAACCACTGCAGATTCGGATCTCTCTTCTTCCCAGACAGTTGAGGAAGATCCCATTACACTGCCAGTTTTGGCAGCAAACCTATCTTGTTCACATGATTGCCTCGATGGTATCCTACCTTCAGATGGAGTTCTTTTTGAGGCCATGGGTGGTGATGACAAGTCGTGGGGGGATCTTTATCATAGATCTCATTCTCCTCCTCCCCTTGATCTTATTGAACAAGATGGGCCTATAATACCACCTTCCATCCATTTGAATTTGGATCCATTCACCGTCTCGTCCAGCCCTGATTCTACGTTTGAGTCTAATGAGTCTTTGAGCTCTCCTATAGATCCGCAAATCGATGATCCTGATGAGTTCGATTCTACTTCTAGAATTTCCAACTCCTGTGATGATGAATTTTCCACTGTAGATTCCTTCACATCCTTTAGCTTTGCTCTTCATTTTGATCCCTCGGGTATTGGTACTATGGCACCTTCAGTGGTTAGCTCTACCTGCGTTATGTCTGAGGTTAACAATAGTGAAGTTGAAAATGTTTCTACCGCAGTGACTTGTATCGGATTTTTCTTTACGTACGTTTTAGAAATGATCTTGGTACTTATGTTTCTTGGAGACAGGATTCTTAGCTGGACTTATACTTGTTTACTGGTCCTTTTTTACATTTGCTTCGGCCATGGTAGGAATATTCGGAACCTTGCATATAGGTTTAGGCCTCCCCATTGTTATGATGCATTTGAACCTATTACTATCCGAATTCGCAGACACCCCCTGAGTGTCCTTATTTTGCTCATGTTCCTTGCATTATGCATAGCTTTGTCCCATGCGCTTGGAACTAGTCTCGCATATCCCTGACACTCGTATGCTCTCATTACGAGCATTCTTCCATATCTCCTTTGAGCTCGTTAAAAACAGTAAGGAGGTCACGAGTTTACTTTTTCGGGCTCATTAAACCTTTACGGAAAAGATTTTTATAAAGTCTTTTTTAAGCCCTTGTTAGACTTTTTCAAAATCAAACAAGATTGCCGAGTATACTTGTCATTTCAGACTCGTTAAAGGATTTGAAGCGACATTCACTTAGGTATAAGTTTACCCCTTTTCCGGACCTTTGTGGATTAATTACGAAAAAGGTATACTCTAGTCATACGTGACTAGAAGAGTTCTTCTCTCATTGTTTTACACTTTTTCGGGTGAGGAGACTAACTTTACAAAAAAGGACTCCCCTTTTATGTTGAGTTGTGATTGCATTGCATCATCCTGTTGGCTGCTTGAGCCTTGTGCCGGCTCCCGCTTACTCAATTGATAGCCTGGTGCCTGGGCACTTTTCCCCTATCGAGCCCTACAGAGCTTATATTTGCCCTTCACAATTTGATGACCCTTTGACCCTGAGGGAACACACCCTCGAGTGTCCACATCCTGCACACACTTTCTTGCATTGAGCATAGGTATGTTCCACTGGTTGGGACTAGTCTGCTAGCTATTTGACACCCGTTCCCTCACTTGTTGTACTATAAGCAATTTTATTCTTTTTCAAGCTTTTCCCAAATATGAAAAAGACAAAAAAATCAAATATTCCAAAAAGCTGGACGGGATTATGGTCACTTTTTCTTGTTGGCAGCTGTTGTGTCGCCTTTGAACAGAGCATTCATTCCACTCCATACATTATGAGTCGGGACTATAGTTGGGCCTTAGGAGCTGTACTTGTTTCTCAGTTTTCTCCACCGATTGGTTAAGCTTCCAGTCATTATGGATCCCTTTGTAATGCCTCCTGCATTGCACAGTTTATGTCAAGTCTATGCTGCCTGAGTCTATCCATCTGCTCATGCTCTTGTTCAAAGGAAGTCTTGAAACCAGTGTCGGCCACTCCTCAGATCTCTTGACTATTGCATTTCGACCATCCTTATTGAGCCAGTCTATTTCACCTGAGATCTTCCAAATCTTTCAGCATTGCAGGTACCTCGTGCTGGTTGATGGGGGATGCCTTAATGCCCTCCTTCCAGTGAGTCTCGTTCCATCAACTTCAACTCATTTATTCCGGGACTTGAGGCTTAGAGTTTGGTGCGGTACCTTGAGGCTTGCAGTCATTAGTGGCAGGTTCTCTCACCATCGACAGTTTTGGGAATACATCAATGTCCCCTAATCGATGGATTCATCCTAGTGTTCGACTTCAACCTATTTATTCACACTCTGATGATTGTGCTCTGTGCCTTGATGCCCATTTTCATTATCGGTGGGTCATCTCGCGTTGGTTAACGGTATACATCAATGACTGGTAATCAGACAATGTCACGTCAAGATCGACCCCAACTCCTTTATTCACTTGATGGGACTTACACCGTCGAAGACTTGTGTAGAAGACCCCAGGTGATTGTGGCATTCAGTATGCTACATATGACTTTGACTTTACATCTGAGATATCACCTCTCAGATTTCAGCAGTTTGTACCTCCAGTTTTGCACCAGTTGTCTTCTTTTCAGTAGAAGACCATATCTTACTATAGAGGGATCATGGCTATGATCACTTGTGACATATATTTACTTATGTACTTCCTATTCATGGCCATTGTATCAGATTGGTGTACTATACCGACATGTATTCAGAGATACTATTGTACTATGACGAGTGAGCCGTTCTTTCCACTTGTGTCTCCATCAATCCACTTCTGAGTTTTATAATGTATTTCAGCCATCGTAGCACATTTCAGTCTCTGACCTCACACATTAGGGAGCATTTGTTACACAGAAATCTTCCACCCTGTGAGCATCAACATTCTTTGGCCTATAGGATCCATTTCAGTGACTCATATCCATTTTCATCCTTCAGTGATACCAGTCTACCCTATTTTTGTTCCTACCCGCATGTTGCATCACTATAGCATGCATACCCGCGAGTTGCATCCCTATAGCCCGTGGGTATCAAGTAAAATGGTAAAAACCACTATTTTATTACTTTTACTCCCAAAAAGTGGTCATTGGGTGACCTTTGGCTCTCCATCTTCCCAAGTAACGTCTCGATGTGTCCTTTCACCTACCTTTGAGAGGACTATATATTGAGCACATATGGCTTATGGACGGGAGGAAGAAGAGAATAGTAAAGGCACTCTAGTGGATTTTTTCCCTATCTTGAGTCTGCACTCATTGATCCTTGTAGTTGTGAACCAGTTATGTTCACCTTCCAAACTCCTTGCTAGTTTGAGTTTGCCATTCATGGAGGATTGAAGTGGTGGAGGCACAAGTGGATTGATCTAGATCTTGGTTCAGATTGGTTGTCGGCAAGAGGTCATATCCCTTTGTACTTCTTCTTGTTCATTAATAGAAATACTCATATTCTCGTCCATTCATGGTGTGAATGTCATTTATTATACATTGGGTTACATTTGCTTATGATATTATGGACCATTGTTATTGATAATGTTAATGTCATTTATATACCACATGTACTTGTTAGATATTGGTTGTCAAGACTAATTTTCAGATTACAAGTGCTTGGATGTGCGCGGATTGAAATATCCAACAGGGATCTACATCAAACGTTGGATCGAGGTTGGTTACATTTCTCCATTATCTTAACATTGTCATTTATAGTAGCATTGCTTTGAGAATTGAGTAGATTTCTGGTAGTCATCTGTCTGTTGTGGTATTCCCAAGCCATAGTGAGTTTTCTCCAATACACAGTGTCCTTCCCTAATCTCCCTTCAAGACATGTTACCGGACAATCCACTCGACCGGAGGCGAGCAAGATCTCCCTAGCTCAATGCGAGTCTAGAACAAATAGAACAGACTACAAACACGTTTCCTAGATCTACTTAAGGATCAAGTACTAGATGTATTGCCTCTTTTATTCGTTATCCTTTCTCCCGAATGTTGATCCACGTCCCACGGTCGTCAGATCCAAGATACAAGACCTGTTTAGACACAGAAAAGAGAAACGAGTGAAGAGCATCTATACAATAAGAGATCTATGTAAACAATTAAGCAGGTAAACAACACAACATCATCACACATAAGAACAATATTGGTGGAAAGCAATTGTATTACTGCAAATAGAGGAGTACATGATAGAGATATAGAACTACAACCAAAAACTTAACGTAGCAGCCCTTCTCTGACCATATCGATTGCCATATCCTTCCAAGGAAACATGAGTTCTTCAAGAGGTGAATGGAGTATCTTGGGAGAGATTTCACCAGCATGTAGATACTATAGCCTTCCTCTAAGGTAGATTTCACCAGCGTATGGATACCTTAGTCTTCCTCCCTTTGGTATGGGAATGAGCCTCACTTATATAGGAATAAATGGATAGGGTGTGGATAGGATAGGTTGAGGAAGGGTAAGAGAGAGATAGGGGATCTTCCCAAAGAGTTAGGGGTCGAGTACCAACTCTCCTAGAGATCAGGGATAAGCCCACAAATGAGCAAGTTTCGAGAAGGATCTCAAATAGGTTATTTTTGCCCATTAACAGACCTCGTCGCACCCTATAGTGGTGCAACCTGCGACGTCGCATGTTGCTAGTGTGCAACCTGCGACGTCGCATGTTGCTAGTGTGCAACCTGCGACGTCACATGTTGCTAGTGTGAAACCTGCGACGACCCTTCAGAACCTAGCACAAATGGGTACAAACCCTGCCAGGATGATTATTAGTCCAAGTGCCTTCAGGGGTGTCTACACTGAATCTGGAGATGAGTAGATTTTGGGTGTAACAGGACACAAGATTATGGAATATATCCAATCTAGTATGGTTAGTTTAGATAATTCACCCCTAGCATCGGAACAATTTAGACATGATACAGAGCAAATGCTCTCATCAGCTTCCCAATACCCCCCTGCACGCACCTCTCCAACGACCCATCGTCCGGGTTACCAAGCTTCCCTTCCTTCGTCGAGTACAGAGTACCACGCATCCTACGCCGATGGATCCAAACACTCAAACGAGACTATACCTAAACTCCTTCCGGACCCCGACAGGACAGCTCACATTTTTTACCCAGCCTCTACTTTATGGGATACAAATCTGGGCCAAGCCCTCGATGATCTTCCCATCTTTCCAATCCCTATGGACGTGATGCCCGATAGCCCTCGGATATACTCCCCCCAATTATTGTCGCACAATATGTTCGACTTAACTTCAGTGGAGGCACCCCTTATGCGGGATAACCCCATCTTTTCACCATCACCACCTGAAATGCATGGAATATCTCCTCCACAAGTCGACACCTTTAGTGATATTGTCCAATCGGCACTACCCCACCTTTCTAGTGCTCGTATTGGAAGAACATCTATTAATACTGTTGGATCACCCATTCTGACCGGAGGTTCATCTTCGGCCACCATATATACCATTTTCGGAGGGGGACAACCATCTACTGGAACCATCGATCCCAATAACCAACCTCCTCCGGGTGGACCATCAAACCCACCCGTAGTAGGACAACCATCTGTTGGGACCATTGGTCCCAGTAACCAAGCTCCTCCAATCGGGCCGTCCAATCCACCTGCTAGAGGACAATCCCTTGGCTCTATCCAAAGTGGGGCTACTCAACAAACACCTCAATTTTTTCCATCGGCTCAGCAAGGCCCACACCTTACATCATTTGGAGGAATATCGCTTGTTAACGCCCCCACTGGCACCATTCAACAACCCCCTCCATCAGCATCATCTACTCAGTTGGGAACATATAATTCACCTGGCAGTGGACAACCTCATGTTGGCATCCCAACCGGCACCAATTTCCAACATCCCTCATCAGGAACAGTTCCTTCTTGGGGACCTCACATCCCATAGAGTGGGGGATACTCTCTTTTCGGAAACTGGAATCAAGCTGGGGGGAAACCTACTCAAACTTTCATTTCCCCCTACTTGAATCCTGACATTCCTTATCCTACAGCCACGAATACTCCATGGAACCCACCTCTTCAACCTCCACCTCTTCATCAGGGTGGAACCAACATTCCATGGACTCCATTCTTTTAGGCATGCCCTAGCACTGGTATGGGAAATCCTCCACCCAATCAAGGTGTTGGAAACATTTTTTGGACACAACCATCCCAGGGCACTATGCCCCAACAAGGAATGGGAAACATTCCTGGGACACAACGATGCCAGGTTACTATACCCGTCATCCCCACTCAGCAGAACGTTCAACAACCGGCCACCACTGTGATTCCGAATCAGACGATAAATCCTATGATTTCAAACACACAATCGATTAATCAGATGGTCTACTATCCTCAGAGTTTTCAACAGTATCCCGCAAGAAACATGTATGGGTACAATACCTAGCACTATGTTGTGCAGGGTCCCACGGGCATCCCCACACCATACAATTGTTACTCATACCCGTAGCCCAATCGGAAACTTCCTTTCTTGGCCACACTAGACTTGCCCTATTTGTCTAAGCTTATTAACAATCCAATATGGCATGAACCACATTGGCCACCCATCCCGGCCAAACTACCATCACACATTCCAAAGTTCGATGCCAAGCTCGGGGAATACCCCAAGAACCACGTTATGACCTTCCATATTTGGTGTTCTTTGAACTCATTGATGGATGAATCCATTCGGTTACGACTCTTCCAGCGAACGCTTACCGGCACAAAAGAAAAATGGTACATCAAGCTACCACAACACTACTTTAATGATTTCAATACCTTGGCCATGCAGTTTTTGACACATTTCCAGCTCCCCATCCGGTACGAGACTGGAACAGACCTGTTGACCTCGCTGCATCAAACCACTTCTACGCATATCTCTGATCATATTCATCAATGGTGTCGACGATGCAGGTTAATTAAGGCACCCATTCCAGACCAATTACTCGATGATTGGTTCATTAAGTCATTTCTCCCTCCCATCGCCAGGGATATTGCCATGGGTGGACCTGTCACGGAGGAACAAGCGATTTCTCACGCTCAGTATATGGATTTGGTATATACCCAATCCGAAACTTTATACGAGCTTATTCCTCACGCCTCTCGCACCACTACTGATCCAACCAAGCCCGCCACTGAACCCCCCATTGACGGTATCGTCGGTTCAGTTAAGACTCACCCTGTAACCAAACCGAGTGGGAAACAAGTTACTGCTGCCCCGTCTCCACCCCAGGCTGCACCCAAAGCTTCTACTTCTCCTGCCCCTTCCTCCGAGGTGAACGCGGTTCAGTCCAAGTCACAACAATCCGAGGGAAAGAACAAGAATAACAGAGGAAAATCCAAGAAAACTTCTAACCAACAGGAGAACCCCAAGCCGCAACCAACCAACAACGATCCCAAACCACGTCGGAAAGCAAAGTTCCCCTTCCTTATTTTTCAGGAATATCACTACACACACGACTGTCTTTACAAGGACAGAGTCAATAAATTTGTGAAAGGATCTTCCCGCCCGGCAGTGCTAACCGATCATTTCCACCACCACCAACAACAAATGGTTACTCACGATTCCCCGCAAGGGGGCAATCCGACCAACCCACCCCATGGAGAAACGTCCACAAACTGCGATGTTTTGATGATGAGCAACGAGGAGATCCATATTTCCACTTGAGTAAGGACATACTATACCCCTCCAAGTTCAAACAAAACAGAGACATCCCATGGCAAGTCTCCTCCCGAAGATCCTTCTATCACCCCTCCCCCCAATGGTCATCTCCACATCGAGAGACCTGTCATAGACACAGTGCTACGCCCACCTAAGGAAACCATCCGAAAGGCGACATTTAATCCCAACACGTGAGCGGCCCAAAATTACAATATTGTTGAGGACCTAGCTCAAGCACCATGTGCGATGTCGACTCTCGAGGTTCTCCAACACTGCCCCACGCAGTGTAGGACCTTACTTTCAACACTGGGGGCAATGGACCCGGATACTTCTAACACGATTATGTTTAACTTGGAGTACTTTAAACCTAGGCTTTCTCACCAGTTAGCCTTCCAGATACAAACAAAGATCCGTGGAAACAACATTCATCGCACTGTCGTAGATGAAGGTGCTTCCACATCGATCATGTCCTTGACTTGTTGGAGAGATATAGGCTCACCTAAAGTTACACCTTCTCCCACTACTCTTAAAGCGTTTGAAGGACATGGTTTTCATCCATACGGACTCATTCCTGCAATTGGCGTCGAACTAGGGGGCAAGACGGTATCTATACATATCAAAGTCGTAGATGCACCATTGGATTATAATCTTCTACTCGGTCGGAATTGGTTCTATGCCATGACCGCAGTTATATCCTCCGTTTTTCGACTAGTACAATTTCCTCATCAAGGGAAAATTGTCACTATAGATCAGTTAGACTTTTGTAATCCGGACATTCATTCGAACTCCTCCCACAATGTCTCATTGCTGGGTCAGTCCCAGTACCATTTTGAAGATGTTGGCGTTGGTCTTATGAAGGATTCCTCCCTCATCGGAGTATTTCCAGACCTCATATCCCCTATCTATGCCATAAACATGATATCGTCAAGTATCACTCCATCCAATGAACCTGTTGATTCTTGGGTGATACCGGGTCCTACGGAGCTTGAAACCTATGGCAATTCCATGCCTTTAAACATGAACCTCGCAACTTACCAGGAGATCCAGTCAGCCAGAGATTGGTTCAATTCTACTAGGCATCACGCCGTGGCAGAGCTCTCGTCTGAGGCTGGCCCATCGTTGCCATTTATTGATCCTCTCACACAGATTTTTCCTTCTGACGAGTCGATTATGGAGGTTATGTGCGTCGATGAACCACCTTGGGAAGATTACCATCATCGGTCTTCTTTCCCTACTATCCAGGTGATCGAGCAAGACACCAAACCCAGTAGTTCACTTGAAATTGATAAACCCAGGTTTCCCACTTCATTCGACGATGTATTCTCTGAAGGAAAATTTGCCAACATCATGGCAACCACCCCTATTGACATTTCAATGAAACGTGGTGTCGTGGAAAATATTCACATAGGCAAGACATGTACTCCCATCGAGGTGGAGTTCTATACTGCCTTATTCAAAGAATTCCGCGATGTTTTTTCTTGGAGTTATGAAGATATGCCAGGAATAGACCCATCCATCGTGGTCCACGAAATCCAAACTTTCCCTGTTGCTCGACCGGTTCGGCAGAAACTCCGGCCCATTCATCCCCACAAAGCAACGGTTATCAAAGCAGAAACTGAAAAACTTCTGCGTGTTGGTTTTATCTATCATGTCCCATTGACAGAATGGGTGTCTAAAATCGTTCCCATATCAAAGAAACAGGGTACGATTAGAGTCTGCGTCGATTACCGAGATTTGAACAAAGCTTGTCAAAAAGACAACTATCCAACTCCGTCTATTGATCAAATTATCGATAACTATGTCGGAAGTGTCATTTTTCATTTATGGATGGCTTCTCTGGCTACAATCAAATAGAGATACTCCCTTCCGACTAGCATAAGACAGCCTTCATTTGTCCCTGGGGGACCTTTGCATACTGAAAGCTACCCTTTGGCCTCAAGAATGTCGATCCAACTTTCCAACAGGAAATGTCATACGCATTTCATGACATTAAACATATTGTGGAACCTTATCTCGATGACCTTCCAACCCATTCTCAAGCTCGCGATGATCATCCGAACCATTTGAGTGCCATCTTTTCAAGGTGTCGCCACTACAATATTCGTTTAAATCCACACAAATGTGTCTTTTGTGTTGAAGCCGAAAAACTATTGGGATTCATAATCTCCAAAGATGGCATACGCCTAGACCCGGCGAAGGTAGAAGCCATTCTATCTCTACCTTCACCCACTGACATACCAGCACTTCAAAGTTTGCAAGGGCATGCAAAATTTCTACATCGTTTCGTGTGCAATTTGCCTAGATCACAAAAGGATACATGAGGCTTCTGAAAAAGGACATCCCTTTCATCTGGGACGACGAAGCCCAACGATCCTTTGATAACCTAAAGGCAGCCCTCACTAAGGATTTCGTATTCCAACCCCCCAACTACACACGGGATTACATCTTATATCTCGTAGCTTCCACTTCAACCATTGGAATGGTGTTAGTCCCGAAAGACGCCAATGACATCGAACATGTAGTTTATTATCTTAGTAAGAGTCTTCTCGACTCCGAAACCCGCTACTCGCATGTTGAAAAACTAGCTATGGCCTTATTTTTTGCTATCCAGAGGTTTCGCCATTACATTCTGCTCCGTCAAACCACTATCATAGTTGATTTCAATCCAATGTAATACATCCTCACATGCCAAGTGCTTGGGGTAAAATACTCTCGTTGAATTGTTGTCATTCAAGAGTTTGACTTGTAATTTTCCAAAGCAAAATCCAAGAAATCTTTGGTCTTCGCAAAGCTGATTTGTACCTTGCCCCGTTTCACTGAGCAACCAGAGCCCATCGATTCTCTCCCTGATGAATCATTGTTTCTCAGTGGCACGTCTGATCCGTGGTATGGGGATATCATACTCTATATCCAAACCCAACGTTTTCAACCCGAACTCAACCGGGATGAACGTCGACGCATCTGACACCATGCCAAGTACTATCTTATCATTAGCGATACCCTTTATCGCCATGGTTTCGATAGCATTCTACAACATTGTCTAACTTTAGACGAGGCCGAACACGTTCTCAATGACAGCCACTCTAGAGCATGTGGTGGTCACCTCTCTGGGATGGCTATGGCCCAGAAGATTTTATGAGCAGGATATTTCTGGCCCTCAATTTTCAAAGACTGCATTGAAATGGTCAAGAAGTGACCACCCTGCCAATTCTTCCATAGCAAAAAATGCTCGCATCCTGCTCCACTCCATCCTGTTGTTTCCGTCGGCCCCTTTTCCAAATGGGGCATCGATTTCATGCATTGTAAGCCCACTTCAGCCGGGGGGCATGGCTATGTCATAGTAGCCGTATATTATTTTACAAAATGGGCTGAAGCGATGCCTACTTTTGCGAAAGATGGTAAAACAGCAGCACAATTCATATTCAACCATATTATAGTGAGGTTCAGAGTCCCTCAATCTATTGTGACTGATCATGGTTCCCATTTCAGGAACCATATGATTGAAGAATTGAGTTCCAAGTTGGGTTTTCGTCACGAAAATTCAACCCCCTACTACCCACAGGCAAATGTCCAAGTAGAGGCCATAAACAAGGTCTTGAAGCGCATGATTAAGTGCATTGTGGGTACCCATAAGTCCAATTGGCACTTAGCTCTCTTTTCGGCATTGTGGGCCTACCGAACCTTAGTGAAAAGTGCCACCGGGTTCACACCATTCCAACTGCTGTATGTCCTGGAAGCCATTTTACCGAATGAATGTGAAATTCTGTCACTAAAGATAGCCGTTGAGCTACTTCCCAATACAACCTCTGAGGAAGAACGGTTTATGTATCTAGCCAAGATAGATGAAACCCGCCGCAACGTCGCTTTGGCTAACGAATCCCACAAGAAATGCGTTAAAGCACAGTATGAAAAATCCGTTCAACCTTGGATCTTTAATGAGGGTGACCTTGTACTCACATACGACTAAATGCATGACAAGCTGGGAAAAGGTAAGCTAGAGTCGATGTGGTACGGTCCCTTCATTGTAAAACGTGTATTGGAAAAAAGAGCTTACGAGCTCATCGGCTATGATGGTACACCTCTGGCATGGCCCCACAACGGGCTGTACCTAAAACGGTTCTACGCGTAGGTTTATACCGCGCGAAACATCTTGTACATAATGCACTTAGCTTGTTTTCAATTATTTTGTTTTGTGTGTGTGTGCATGGACTTTATTTCATGTACCCTTATTTACCTTGACTTGTGCTTCTATGCGCAGATGTCTGCCTACTACGGATTCACAGATGGTGCTAGCCGACACACCCGGAACTTTGCTTCTGTAGCATGGGTTATCTATTCTCCTGCTGGCACCCTCAAGGGGCACTTGCTTGGGCCTCGCAACCAACAAAATTACAGAGTACCATGCAGTCATCGGACTTTTAACTGAAGTTGCTTCCCTTGGAATCCTCACCTTTTCAGTCTTTTTGGATTCTCAACTCGTGGTGTCCCATCTAAACCATGTCTACACTGTCTGCGACCCTATATTACTTCCCTTATTTAGAAGGGTGCGCCTCTTGGAACGATCTTTTGATTACATTTCATATCAACATGTACCAAGAGAATTCAATTTTGTAGCTGACTCATTAGCTAACTACATATTGGATTGACATCTAGCTCATACATAAAAATACATCATAAATAAAACACACAAGCCACTGTAAATGAACAAATCATAGAAATAGATCCACATGTAAATAATCACATATAAAATGTTTTTTCCTGAATTCATATAATAAGATGTGTCCAAAGACAAAATTTGGGATCTCGTCCCATACAAAATTTGGCACTCTAGCCTACATATCATGTACATGCCGCAAAAAATAAATACTATTGTCTAAGGAGAACTAATCATCATCCTCGCATTGCTCGTGGTAGCATACCACTGCTCTAGCCACCTTACGATGGAGTTGGCCAATATGCCTGGGAAAACCCACAGTATGCCGCTGGAGATGAAGAGGGATGTCATCCATCCTCATAGCAGGGACTCCCATAGTCAAGCCATGAAGGTTCCGCTCTACATCGCGGATACCTCCTGCTTCTTCTTCGTCGTCCTCCTCCTCCTCAGCAGCAGCCTGATGCTAGACCCTGCCTCGGTGCAATGGCGAGTAACTCGCTGGTCTCCTTGGTCCACGATCTGTGACATGCACATGTACATACATTAGATCTTTCTACACATTAAAAAATCACTAAAAATTACATATATTAAAAAATATTTAAAAACACATTGGTGAAGGTCATATACCTGAGTTGTCCCAATCCTCATCCTCAAGGAGTGCCAAGTCGATGTCCTTACGAAATTCCACCCCTTCATAGGGGAAGTCCTCAATCATGATGATCTACTCCTCAAGCCACGAGAAGAAGTCTTCGTCGAATGCTAACACTTGTGGCTCGTCGAGCCGTCCTGCATAGTCACTCCATCACCCCATCTGAGGCTCGGTCACAGGACGAACAGGCATGGATACTTGAGGACGCAACAATGGTACCCTCTCTAGGAAGAAGGTGACCAGGATACTCCCATACCCAAACTAGCGAGTGTCCCCATTTCTGCACTTGGTAACCTGTTCCTTGAGGTTGGTTAAGACCCCTTCACACTAGTTGAACTGAGTTGGTGCCATGCACTCTATGGCAAGAGTCATTTGCCCTCGAGTTGCATGGTGAAAACCCACACTACCCGTTGCTCGTTTTATGGAAAACAATATGGTTCTCATAGGAAGCCCTATCACAACTTTGATGGGCACTTTCCCACTTTTTTTTGAAGAACCCTGTCTGCAGTAACGTACAATCAAGTCACTTGTACACTCTTCTAAGGCCCTATGCCCAGACAGGTTGACCCTTGCCCCTCTCTTCGAGAGGCCTGTGAGAAAGTAGATGTCCTCGAGCTCGATCTCGAGGGTATGCTCCCCAATGCGGAAATCCTAAATGTCACTATCCCATAATTGTATAATGTGACTCAGAAGCCTTCCTTGCTTCTGAATGACCCTAGTCTTGAAAAATTTAAGTAACCCACATGCCCGCAGCGCATTCAGTTTCATTTGGTCATCCGCAACCAATTGATCATCATTCTCGTGTTCCCTCTCTTTCCAATCCACCATCTTGACTCAAATAAGATGCAAACTCCTATCAAAATCCAAACAAAGCATTCATGAGAAGTTGGAAAACTGATTTTGTGCCACACGTGAGGAACCAACTAAATTGTTTTCCCATTTTTCGCGATTTTCGCACCTGGGCATTTTCGGGCTGCGTGAAAACTGTGAATTTTCACCCCCTGTCAAAGAGCCCTGCGCGATAATCAGGGAATTTCCGCGCTTCCCGATAGAGGGAGGTCGTGAAAATTCTAGACACGAAAAAGATGCCCTAGAGGCTCCTCAAAAAATAAAAAATCGACATGAAATCAAAAAATAAAAACATGAAATGAAAGAGGAGCTCGAGAGCTCTTACCTGGTGCAGACGGCTGTCAGAATGGTGCCTCGGATCTCTGGATATGGTGGCTTGAAGATTTTCCCTCCAATAGGTAAAAAACCCTCTATAAGTGAAAATGGCCAAGTTAGAATGGTAACTTTCTCTTTTACCTCTTATTTATATAAGTTACATGGCTATTTTTGCTCATTGTTTTATTATAAATATATTTTAGGTCAAATTTTTCACATTACTAATATCCTTTTTCCAAGGTTTTATAAACCATTTTTTATAGGATATCTATACATTGTTCACACTGGCAGTATATCACTGTTTTGACCTTCGTTTGAGCTGACTTTATCTTTTTCATGCTCTGGATTAAAACCTGAAAAAGATTCCAAGCGCCTTTTCACACCCATGTCGTGCTTGTTAGAATTAAGTATACGAGGTTGAGCTTAGTCGACTTTACTCGTGCTCGTAAAACGATGAGGAAAGTATCATTTTGGTATTATTTTATTCTTTTTTTCGGACCGAAATGATTAAAAAATTACGAAAAAGACCATTGGAGTTCTCTTTAAGCTCTTTTCGGACTCCCTCGTTGCGAAAATATTGCCAAGTGCACTTGTCTCTTTCACACTTGTAAAAGTATTCGAAAGGACGTCTATTCGGTGATAGGTTACCCCTTTTTCGACCCGTCTAGACTATTTGTGAGAAAGGAATACCTCTTATAGGGAGGTGATGCTTGAAAACATAATTGCCATTGTGAGTGAATAAAGCAACCTCTTTTTTTAAAAGGAGATCTCAAAGAAGAAAGTTATGGAGGCTATATCGACTTGGATTTTGATAAATCCCCGGGCCCAGATGGTTTATCTAATAATTTCTTCATAGCATGTTGGTTATTTATTAAAAGAGATCTACTCTGCATGCTAAATTGAACGAAGGGAATAGACAAAGTAGGGGTATCAACTAACTCATCCTTCATTTTTTTTGTCCCTAAAGAGACAAAATCTACTTCTATTTCTAGGTTTAGGTCCATCCCTCAATGTAACGTGGCATATAAAATACTCACAAAAATTATGGCTACTAGGGTCAAAACTCTTCTCCCGAAGTTAATCTTAGAAAACCAAGGGGGTTTCATATAAAAGAGGTTAACCTTTGACAATATATTCGTGCTCCAAGAATTTATACATTGCAATATCGACAAAGGAGACAAAGATATGGTGATAAACCTTGATCTTACCAATGCTTTTGATAGAGTTAGTAGGCATAACTTGTTATTATCTATTATGGAAAAATGTGGGTTTTCATGGAACTTTATTTGATCGGTTAAATCATGCATAGGACGACCTTGGATCACTCCTTTGTTGAATTCAAATATTTATTCTTTCTTCCAAAGCTCTAGAGGTATTCGACAAGGATGCCCTCTCTCAACATTTTTATATATCTTTATGGCATAATTGCTCAATATGAAGCTTAAAAAGGAAAGATAGGAAAGTAATTTGAAGGGTATTCCTATTTCAAGGGGTTTAAAGCCAACAAATCATGCCCAATTTGTAGATAATACTATCTTTTTAGGAGGGGCTTCAATAGTGAATGCATTCATGTTCAAATAAGTGCTAGATTTTTTTTATAAAAACCTCAGAAGGACAAGCCAATACCAAGAAAAGAAAAGTTTTAAGTTGGAACATTCCTCTACTTTTTCTCCAACAAATGTCGTGCATTTTTGGGTTTCCTAGACAATTCAACTAGTCATATTTCACCTATTTAGGGACTCCCATCACCCTGAGATATTCCAAAGTGGTATATTGGATTTGTGTGATGAATAAGATCCAAAAAAAAGACCTAGGGAACTAAATGGTAGAATCCAATGGGTAAAATTGTTTTGACTAAATTTGTTCTTACCTCTCTACCTATTTTTCAATGCTACACCCTTTTGGCTCCAGACTACATAATGAATAGTACTGGAAAGGAAATTCACTAGTTTTTGTGGTAGGAGATCAAGTTGAATAAAAAAAACCATCTCATCAAATGGGAAGTTGTCAAAGCTCCTTATCCTTTTGGAGGAATAGAAATAAGGGATCCAAAACTAATGAACTTGGCACTAGATGACAAGATTTTGTGGAGACTCATTTAGGAAAGAACAAATGGTGGAAAGAAACATTAAAAAAGAAATATCTAAGGGGTTTAAGATAATGATACATTGACACAACCATTCTGAATAGTAGAGATTCCAATATATGGAAATTATGTAAAGCAACGTGCTCAATAATACAACACAACCTGTATTGGTTTCCTAGTAAAGAGAAAGATATAGATATTTGTAGGACATGATCATGGGGCGTGCATCCTTGGACACTAAACCACCTCTAAAGGATCTCGGAACTAGTTAGCACACAATGAAGTTAAAACTTTATATGACATCTCATGCTGGCATCCCTCTAGACAATGAAAGAGTTGGAAGAAGCTTTAGATCCCATCACATCTTCGATATCAATATTCAGTAGTCCAAACAATGTGTTTCTATACACTTCATCTATGTGGACAAGGACAAAGCTCTCTAGTCTAAATGTGATAGATCTAGAACAAAACAACACAGAACATACAATATTTCCTAGATTAAACAAATTACAAAGAGTGTAGATGGATTACTCACCTTGCAAACGTACTGATATCTCCTTGCTTGATGTAGCCCTCAATCTTCAGCTGCAAAACAAGAGACACAATACAAGTGGAAACACACAAACGATACTTATATGCAATATTTATCAATCTAAACTAGTGGTCAAGGAAACTAATTCTAAAGATCTATAATAGACAACAAAAATTTATGGAAATAATTTATATTATTGTATTAATGAAAATAAAAGAGAGGAGGTTACAACCAAGCCTTGACGTTTCAATTTTTTCCAAATGATCTTTGCCTCAAGGATCCAATATTGCCTTCAATAGATGAAAGGGTTCTCACTCTAGCATAATTTCACCAGCATTTATATGCTCTAAATCCTTCCTCCCTTAACCATGAAGAGGAGCCTTGAATATATAGGCCAAAGAGGATAAAAGGGGTTGAGGATTTGATGGAGAAGTCTAAGGGATCATCCCAATAAGCTAGGGGATCAAATGCCACCTTTGTTGATTTCTTGGGATAATCCTCCACAAAGATATTCATTCTAGAAGGCTCTCATAGATTCTCTTTTTCCTTTACAAGTGACAGTGACGCACTTTGTCAACATGAAACATGTTCCATTGAAGGGTGATGAACGTTGAACACGGTAAAGTAGTGTTAGTGACGTGCTCTATCAATGTGCAGAGCGCGTCATCAAGAACCTGACACACTTTGTCAATGTGCAAGGTGCGTCAGTATGACAACATAAGGAAAAACCATGCCAACTCCCTTCCTTCAATCAATTTGGAATCAATGCTTTAGGAACTAGGACAAGTCAAGGACACATAACTCATGATGACGAGATTTTGGTGTAACGGAATGCCCCCCAACAGCATGAAGCTATAGAAATAGGATAGGTGAAGTGCTTTGATGTATGGAATTTTAAGGCAAATACCATCGGTTGAAATGTGGAACAAGGACTTTTGCAGTACAATAGACTTCGAGATACATGTCCCAAATAACTCAAAACACGGTTGGTGACCAATACATTGCAGATCCATGTTAATACCGATTGACTGAACACAACCATGGCTACTAAGATACAAGTGTAGATCCATGATGAAATAATTACATAGCCACGACCAATACAAGAGTGTATCTGTGTGATATGACTCAAAAAATCTCCATTGCATCCTGGGTAAGATACATAAGTTGCCCCAGGGTCTTCAACCCGAACCCGTAAAAGCACAATTCTAACCATGTGAATAGATGTCTTGACATCAAACATGGTAGAAATCACTTGATTACCGGTCATTGATGTATACCGTTAACAAGTGCGAGGGAAATCATCATTAATGTCAATGACTCCCAAAGTACTTAAGTACATCCCCCGAATGTAAATCAATGAGTTGGAGTCGAACATTCTGTGGAATCTCCCAGTCAGAGGTCAATGATGTGAACCTACTATTGAAATCGAGGTAACCTACCATTAGGGCATGTAGGTCCAATGTACTTGACTAGCTTCTATGTCTAATACTTGGATGATGTATTGAAGTTGACAAGGATAAGCCCGTCGAAGGAGAGCCAACATGTTTCCCCATCATCGACATGAAACAAGATCAAAAATGTTTTTGAAGTAGGTCGGACTGTAGAGTAAATTTTGAGACTGACTCAGGGGTGACCGACACAAAGGAAGGTATAATGACTGTAGAGGTTGACTCAACAATAGACTTCCCTTGAACATGGAATGGCATGACTTGGCAGCATTGACACGACGAGACAGATACCAAAACCTATTACAACACATGATTGATGTATTCTTCAAATGACGTAAAGGATTGGAATAACTCAAGAAAATGATATGACTCGACGACAAGCAGATTACCCAAGTTGTTTGAATGAGATGCAAACAAGTGCCATGTTCAAGGGTGACTATAAGTTGCCACTAATACGGGTAGATACACACTCTTTCCTTATTCCCTGTCATGATTGACGAGTACCTCTTTGTTTATTAACGAGCTTGAGGAGGATAACAGATGTTCAATATAGCTCGTCCTTAGGACAAGTCCAATCTCACATGTTTTACGAACCTGAGATAGGAGGGGTTCGTCCCTATAACAAGGCCATAGAAGGAAAACTCGGCGTCATTTCATGTTTAGAGAGTCTGAAAATACTAAAGAAGACTGCAAGGTGTACTTTTTCGTAGATTTAGTCTCATAGGTCGAAAAAGGATAAAACCATGCCTAAGAGAACCTTCTAGTCAAAAGTAACCAGATTAGACCTTTTTCGTAAATAGTCCACACGATCCGAAAAATGGGTAAACTATCGCCGTGTAGACGACCTTCCACATCCTTTTACAAGCATGAAAGAGACAAGTTCGCTTGGCAAGCTTTTCATGTTTTGGGAGTCTGAAAAGAGCTTAAAGAAAAATCCAGGGGGGTTCCTTTTTCGTAATAGTTTTACGAGCCCAAAAAAGAGATAAAAGTAAACTCGGTGACTTATTCTCATGTGTTTACGAGCATGAGAAGGAACAAAGACTAAGCTCGACATCGTTTTACTAGGTTTTTAACGAGCACGATGATGGTTTAAAAAGCACTCGAAAGCTTTTTCATAGTTAATGAGGAGCATGAAAGAGTAAAAAATGATCTCCATCACAGTCAAATATTTATTATCCTTAATCTGCAAGCTTAAGGACAAGTTTTAGAGCCAGTAGGTGGATTAAAACACACAAAAAAATATTCAACCTAGTAAAAAACCACTTGGAATAATAAAAATTAAACTTGGAATATTCCATTTTGATATTAAAAAGGGTAAAAGTAAAAATTATTAACCATTGTGTTTTTTACCAAGTTGGGAGCGAGTGAGAAGACCTTTTTAGCTCGAATTTGCGGTGAGAATTGCGAGAGTGTCGGTAAACCATTCGGAATTCTGTCAGGACCAGGTAATTCTACTCCCTTTTCTCTTCAATTTCATGGTTAAATTTATTGTTTTCATGCACATTCTAGTGGTTTTAAGGGTCATTCTATGGGGGGAAGTGCACACCCTGGGTGACATATGTCTCCCTTTTTGGAAGTGTGTCACTCAGCAATGACGCACATCTCGAATAGGGTAAGTGCATCACTGACACACTGTTACCAAATACGGGGTGCGTCAGCGGCAGAGCGACCCAAAAAATCAATAATGCAAGAAAGAAAGAAAAATTATTTGCCATGAGATGGTCATAATGCCTCTTAAATTGATGTCCATGTAGGGTTTATCATTCAAGATGGTGCAATGGAAGGAATGGGAGCACAAATTAGAAGCTTTCCAAGCGACCAATGACCCTCATCCGGTCAATGATTAGAGAGAATGTGGTTTGTTGAAGTTCTTCCAAGTGCAAGGGATGAGGGCCCAACTCTAGTTATTGGATTACTTGATCCGAATGTGGGACCCTGAACAACAACATTTTCAAGTTGGCACACATATTCTCACATTGGATATTGAGGATATTTATTTCTTGACGGGGTTGTCAAGGTGTGGATCCCCAGTATCATTATCCAGTCCTAGGGGAGGAGATAGGACCACTAAGGACCTGATCGCACAATTTTGCACACCTGGAACCCAAATGTTAGGTGGGAAGATTCCAATCAAAAACCTGCGAGATCATCCTTTGAGGACCGTACTGTTCTCCATTGAGAGAGTAGCGGGAAGCAGGGCTCTGCATCAGGCTACTAGGTCCCATATGCTTTACACCATTGAATGCATGGCACCTAGAGTATTCAACTGGTGTGAGGGGATCCTTGCAAACCTCAAGGAACAGTAGACCAATTGCAGGAGGAGAGAACTCAAACAAATTGGCTATGGTTCAATCGTAGTCTCTTTCTTCCTAGATAGGATCCCCCTACTCCATCCATGGGTGGATATCAGTGATCTCGAGCCACGAGATCCACGCATGTTGAGGTGGAATGAGGTGATGGCCTGACATGGCAATGGTGGGCCTGTGATCACTTATGGGCCTACCTTGTTCAAGTGGTTGTGTATCCAGATTCTTATGGTAGAGGAATACGCATCCGTAGGAGCATATTTCTGAGGGGATCTGGACCTAGTGCTTTTGGAGGGAGATCACTGGGGTGACATAGGTAAGAAGAGAAATTCTTTTGTTTTTCATTTTTTATGCATTTTATGATTTCTTATTTTTTGTATTATTGATACTTCATACGTTACTACACAGATATTGGACCTTCTAGACCTGTTAGATCATCACCTATTGAAAGGCGACAAGTAGTCAGGTAGATGGTAGCGGCCAACCGAGAGGCTGTGGAGGAGCTGGATGAGATCGAGGAGAACCTCCAGCGACTGACCGCATATATTCCTGATATCTCCACAGATGACTTGCCACGGCACTATCAAGGCCGGACAGTTGGTGTTGCCAGTCGTTTTGGTTGGCTACTCTGTCAAGTGGCAAGGGCCATCATATGTTACCATGAGCACCACTAGAGATAACATGTATATGCGGTGATGTACTGAAAGCTACGAGCTTCGTATTTTTGTAGATATGATAGACTAACAGCCATGGGATTCATATTTTTGTGGATATGATAGACCGAAATCGATGGGCTTCATATTTTTGTACCAGTACCTTTTTGTAAAACATTTTACCAGGCTTAATATAAAATATTACCTAGCGGTTTATACAATGTGTCTTTATGATGAATGCGGGTCTTATGTAGTTTTTCTTATATACTAATGAATAATTTATATGTTGTGCCAATTATACATCCTTAATAAAATGTTTTAAAATGTGCAATGTGCCAATCTAATACAAATTTCACCAATGAATCTGCAACCATGTTCATACACCTTGGGATATGTTGGTATTGAATGAACTCAAAAGACCTTTCCAGGAGACGTACTCGCCGAAATAGGCGAAGTAGTGTAGGGTCACAGATGGCATAGACTCAGTTTAAGTGAAAGGCTATGAGCTAAGAGTCTAAGTAAAAAATGATACGACTCACCCCATAGGAGGAAGCGTCGGTTAGTAATCCAATCACCTCATGGTATTCAGCGATATTATTAGTTCCATGACATAAGCAAACTCCACATGAGCTTATCAATTCATCGGCAGGGGAATGCAATATCCAAGCTGCCAAAGTGAGGTTTTGGGTGTGTCGGATAGCGCCGTCCATGAATCCAATCCATAACAGGCTTCCATCTGCACATCCAGGCAAAACATGGTATAAGCAATAATAGGAATAAGACCCTAACACACTAAAAGGAAAGTGTCACACCAAATCAAACATACATTATATACAAGATATACAGAGTACCGATGCAAGATAACCTAAACATAGTATCGCTTTAGCTAAACCCCATTTCGAGGCTCCCCTAGGGATATTTCGTCGCAATTGACCAACTCATAAGCTCCTTTTTCCAAGACACGCTTTACAATGTATGGGCCATGCCACATGGACTCAAGTTTACCTACCCCCAGTTTATCATGTTTTTGGTCATATGTCAAGACCAAATCACCCTCATTGAAGATACCGGGATTTACGGATTTTTCATACTGGGCCTTGATGCGTTTCTTATGTGCTTCATTGGCCAAAGTTGCATCACAACGAGTCTCATTGAGTCTGGCTATGTAAAAGAATCTCTCTTCCTCGGCGGTAGTGTTTGGTAGGAGTTCAATGGCTAGTTTCAAAGATGGAATGTCACACTCAATAGACAATACTGCCTCTAGTCCATATACCAATTGAAAAGGTGTGAAACTAGTGGCGGTTTTGACATAAGTCCTATATGCCCACAGGGCTGAACAAATCATCACGTTCCAATTTGACTTATGAGTGCCTACCATACACTGAATCATGGTTTTCAATACCTTATTAATGGCCTCTACTTGTTCGTTCGATTGAGGATAGTAGGGGGTTGAGTTTTCATAACGAAATCCCAACTTGGTGCTTAATTCAGTTACCATCCTATTTTGGAAATGTGATCCATGGTCTGTGACAATGGCTTGCGGGACTCCAAATATAGCGATGATATGATTAAACATAAAGAGTACGGTAGTTTCGCCATCTTCTTTGTATGTAGGCATAGCCTCGGCCCATTTTGGGAAATAATCCACTGCAACAATAATATAACCATGCCTCCCGACGGAGGTAGACTTACAATGCATGAAGTAAATGCCCCATTTTGAAAAGGGGACGACGGCAATAACTGGATGGAGCGAGGTAGGGTGTGTGCACTTTTTATGATGGAAAAGCTGGCAAGGAGGACACATCTTGACTGCTTCCATACAATATTTGAATATGGATGGACAGTAGCATCCAGTGCGTAAAATCTTATGGGCTATAGCCATCCCAGAGAGATGATTTCCACATGCCCCCGAGTGGCAATCATTCAAGACATACTCGACCTCCTCATGAGTTAAACATCGTAGTAAGATGGAATCAATGCCACGGTGATATAGGGTATCACCGATGATTAGATAATATTTGGCATGATGATGAATACCATGACATTCATCGCGGGATAAGTGAGGGCCAAAGCGTTGTGTTTGGAGATACAAGGTGATATCCTCGTACCATGGATCAGAAGTACTAATCAAGAACAATGACGCATCGAGAAGAAAGTCAATGGGCTCAGACTCTTGATCAATATGGGGAAGATCACAAATTATCTCCGCGAATACTAATGACTTTTTTTATTTTGCCTTTTCAAACTATAGATCGAATTCTTGGAGAATCACGATCCAGCGCAAATATTTCCCCCCTAATACCTGATGAGCTAAAACGTCGTACATAGGGTTGGAATCGACGATTATAACAGTAGTCCGGAGCAGAATGTAATGACAGAATTTATGGACAATGATGACGGCTGCCAGATCCAACTTCTCAACATGTGAATAACGAGTTTCAGAGTCCATAAGACCCTTGCTAAGGTAGTAAATCACATGTTCTTTCACGTTGATATCCTCCTACACTAAAACCATACCAATGGTCGAGGTAGAGGCAGCAAGATAAAGGATATAAAACTCGGTGTAATCAGGTGGTTGTAACACGGGTGAGTGAGTAATTCCCTACTTGAGATTGTCAAATGCATTTTGGGCATAGTCATCCCAGATAAACGGGACGTCTTTCTTTAACAATCGCATATAACCCTGTGTTCTCTCTGCATAGTTGCACATGAAACGACACAAGTAGTTTGCCTTCCCCTGCAAACTTTGAAGTTCAGTGATGTCTGTAGGTGGGGGTAGGGATAAGATGGCCTCTACCTTGAGGGGATCAATGTGAATCCCGTCTTTCGAGATGATGAATCCAAGGAGACGTCTGACCGCCACACAGAATATACATTTGTGAGGATTTAAGAGGATGTTATATAGTCAGCATCTGAGGAAAATGGTCGTCAGATGATTGAGGTGAAAGTAACAATGATTGGAATGAGCTGGAAAATCATCGAGGTATGGATCTACAAAATCCTTAATATCATCAAAGGAATACCGCATGGCCCGCTGGAATGTGGAACTAGCATTTTTTAGGCCAAAAGGTAATTTGTGGTATGCAAATGTACCCCATGGGCAGATGAAATCCGTCTTGTGTTTATCTATTGGGTGCATCTCAATCTGATTATAGCCAGAAAAGCCATCCATGAATGAGAAGACGACACTCCTGTCACAGTTATCAATAATTTGGTTTATAATGGGGGTAGGGTAATTATCCTTGGGACAAGCCTTATTTAGATCCTTGTAATCAACACAAACTCTAATGATTCCTTGTTTTTTATTAACAAGAACGATATTAGAGACCCAATCTGTCAAGGGGAAAGGATAAGTGAAACCATCTCTCAACAACTTTTCAATTTTTTCCTTAATCGTCGCAGTCTTTCGAGGGTGTACTAGACGGAGTTTTTGCCGGATCGGTTTTGCATCGGTATAGGTTTTGATCTCGTGTACTACAATCGCAGGATCAATCCTGGGAATTTATTCATAGATCCATGCAAATACGTCGCAGAATTGTTTGAACAAGGCCGTACAAGACTTGATTTCTTCAGCATAACAAGTTTGGCCAATGTGGATATGCTCCACGACCTCGAGTTTCACCGAAATGTCGATGGTAGTGGTAGGTGTAATGTTTGTCAAATTCCCTTCAGTGACCGTATCTCGGGTAAGAATAGGGGAATGAGGGTTGGAAACAACATTCAGGAAAAAATGGTTTGAATCACATTCTCTACCATGTCCAAAGGTGGGAGAAAAGACGATCGATGATAGTGGTTTTCCCATGGGGGATCATCCAAGCTCATAACCTCCATGATGGATTCATCGAAGGGAAATGTCCGGAGAAGATGATCTGGTGAGGATGATTTCAACGTGATGGTAGAGAGCATGGGTCTGATGCTACCAGTTGATGGTAATCAGATGTTGATTGGATGGCATCATAGGTAGCTTCAACTAGGCTGAAAGGCAGTTGAGCACCAATTGAATTGATAGCGATAGGGTCAGGAACAATCCAAGGATGACATTGAGTCAGAAGAAGATGGAGCCATGCAAGATATCATGTTCACCGTGGCAACATGTGATGGGGAATCAGGTGTTGGAAAGACTCCCATAAGTGATGAGTCTTTGAGGAGTCCTACCCCCACACTCTCATATATTTGCGAAGAATGTCCTACAAGAGGGATATTATCCGCGGGATGAGTTGTGATGTCAAGTGTACAAAAATCCAATTGGTCGATAGTGACGATTTTCCCTTGATGGAAACGGTCTTTCCTCCCAGCTCAAAGGATAAATATTGTAGAATCCCATGTGGTTGGAATCCACGTCTGTCAAATGCTTTCAGGGTGGTAGGGGAACAGTTCAATTCAGGAGAACCGATGGCTTTCCAGCAGGACAAGGACATTACGTAGTAGAGGCTCCTTAGTTTAAGATAGTACGATGGATGTTATTCCCCGCAACATTGGTTATGATTTGAAAATCCAATTGATAGGAAAGCCTTAGCTTAAAGTAGTCCAATATAAACATGACGGTGTTGGATGATGATGGATCCATTGCTCCTATAACAGATAGCAGAGTCTTACGTTGATTAGGGAAGTTTTGTAATACTTCAAGGGGTGACATAGCACATGGTTCCTGGGCTAGATCTTCCACAATATTGTAGTTTTGAGTGACCCAGGCATTGAGGTTGAAAATCACTTTTTGAATTGTGCTTTTTTTTGGACGCAACATTGCATATGGTAAAGGTTTGTCTATGGTCAAAGGACTTTGTGACGAAGGGATAGTGGATGCGGACGTGGAGGATTTTTTAGTATTACCTCCATTGGATTCCTTATTAGGAATAGAATCACATGTACGTGCCCTGGTGGATAAGTTAATAGTTTCACTACGCATCATGAGAACATGGGCGGTCATGGATGGTTCTCCTTGAGAAGTAGTGGATTGTTACACAATCAACTGTTGTTGTTGTGTGGGGAAGGGGTCCGTTAAAACTGCGGGTTGGTGGTTTCCTTTGAGGAAATTTTGGGCTTCTTCACGATGTGGACATTCTTTCGTGAAGTGGTCATCACTGCACAATAAGCAGGGATACTTATCCTTCTGTCTCGGTTTGGTGTAAGGAGGGTCGGGATCATTTTTATTTTCCTATTGGTTAGAAGAATTCTTGGATTTTCCTTTGTTTTTCTTCTTACCACTGGATTTCTAAGATGAAGCAGATTGGACTGAATTCACCTCTGCAGTGGAAGCAGGACTAGGTGACTGGTTGGTGTTATTACTAGCCTGTGACAAGGATGGGATTGGATCCATGTGGCTTTGTGATCCAACCGATTGAGTAGCAGGATGGCCATGGAGGGAACCAATGATGTCGTCGGCATATGATCCCATGGGGGGTTTTTTTGGGTCATGCGTGGGGCATGGGGCATTGGGAATTATGTCATATAACGTGCCAGATAGAGCGTAGACTAAGTCTAAGTACTGGGCATGCAAAATCGCTTGTTCTTCCATAACTGCCCCACCCATAGTGACATCTTTGGATATGATATGTAACAATGACTTGGTAAACCAATCGACCAATAATTGATCCGGAATGGGAGCCTTAATGAGCCAACGTCTTCTTCTCCATTCATGAATATGAACATAAATATGAGTGGAGGTTGATTGTCGGAGAGAATTTAAAAGATCTGTGTCGGTTTCATAGCGGATCGGTAATTGGAAATGTGTGAGAAAATCCATAGCCAAGGATCGAAAGTCGGTAAAAGAGTGTGGTGGTAACTAGATGTACCATTTAGCGGCTGTGCTAGTGAGGGTTCATTGAAAGAGCCTCAAACGGATAGAATCATCCATTAATGAGTTCGAGGAACACCAAAAATGATATGTCATTGCATGGTTTTTGGGATCCTCATCGATTTTCCCATCAAATTTGGGTATGTCTGATGGTAACTTCACAGGAATGGGTGGTCAATTCACGCCATGTTGAATAGGATTGTCGGTCAAACGTGACAGATCTGGCAGATCTAAAGTAGCCAGAAATGGTAACTATCAGTTTGGTTGTGGATACTGGTAATATTGGTAAGGCATTTGAGTACCAGTAGGACCATAGATCGATTGATCATAAGGTCCTCCCATAGAGGGTTGGCCATACAAAGTTGGTCCCCCCATGTTAGGAGGTGGACCCAATGGGATTCCTCCTCTTGAATGCGAGGGTACTCCCGAATAAGGGGGTTTTTAGAATGGTGGCGGTGGAGGTGGGACAGGTGGTGGCGGAGGGGGTGGGCCGCTGGCTAGAGGTCCATTCAATGGGACATTATGATATCCCCATGGGGTGTTTGTGTTTTCGGGGTAAGCTGCTCCAAGATAAATATTTCCTGGAGTATTTTGATAGATTTGACCCATTGTTATATTGTGATTACCTAGATATGTGTGCCCCCATGGGGTTTGGGCCCACACGAATGGCCCCCCCACGTGATGAGCCCATGAAGGTTGTCCCATGATTGGAGGTGGACCTCCAATCGTACTATAAGCCATAAACAATGGTTGTCCTCCACTTGTATTTTTTCCACTAACTAGAGGTTTCCCCCCAGGTAGATTTTGTCCATTAAGTAGGGGTTGCCCCCCAGTTAGATATTGTCTGCCACCCAAAGTTTTCCCGGTAATTGTGTTTTCACCACTCACCATAAGCTTCCCTGTAGTCATATATTGACCACTAATTAGAGGGTGGCCTCCGCTCATACTTTGTGTTGGAGGTTGTGTTCCAGTTATGAATTTAACAGTGGCTGAATGTTTCCCTCCAGATGTTGGTGTCAACAGAGGTCTACAACCGACCAAATGAATTTGATGTGCATTAGGTGGAAAGGATGGTTGACCTGGTTCGTAGGTTGTCATATTAGGCACAGACATTCCTGGTGAAGGGAGATTAAAAGAATGTATAGGGGAGTGGCGATAGGGAATGTCTAGCTCCGGAGTGGATTGGGAAGGGAAACTCTAGTGCCTTACCCAATCTCCAAGTGTCCGTCAGCGAGCCACGGTCTCTTGAAGTGATGCAAAAAATTCCATGTTCGGAATAAGTCTGGTAGGGCGTGGATGTGGTGGAGTCTCCACATTGGTGGTGAACCAAAATCGAAAATAACATGTCCTAAGGAGGTCCCCCAAAATGACACGGTTGGACCAAAAGCAGTTGCTATTGGGTCATCTAGAGGTCGAGTGAAGATCCAATCAACAGCACCAGTGTGAACTTCAAGCGAGTGATGGAAAGATGTGTCATGCGAAGGAGGTTGTTCCACCAACAATGGTCCCGTAGGATCAGTGATGGGTGGATTTATAGGAGGAGAAAATTCCCCCCCCCCCAATTCAGTGGTAAAGATCCCTTCTTTGGGAAATCCAGTTGTAGTAGGTTGGTCCATACATGATCATGTGTTTCCTTCTCGACTGATGGGATATTCAAGTGGCAAGTTTAGTATTCTACGGGATATCCTTAAGGGTTGTTCAGCTAGGACGGCTGATGAAAGCCTCTTCCTAATAGTCTTCTAAAGAAATACACACTTCAAATCTTACTCAAGCTAAAGCCGCAAGCAAACTTATATGATAGATGGGATGAAGGGTTGGAACCTCACAGGAGTATCAAGGTGCCACAACTCGTGATATACTACAGGGTCCAACAGTAATACTCGGCCCAATCTTTCAAAGCACTAACCAGGGAGGATTAGGACCGTACCCCTGACCGTATTACCCGACTACCTGGCAGTACGTGCGTAGTAGCTCCTGAGTGTTGTTCTCAGTGTATTGCCATGCCAATACGGCCAACGGTTGACTCGGATGGTTTCAGGATCCTAGTGGGGTCCCTCGATATACGCAAGGTATGTGGGAGATCCAATCCGTAGTAGTGCTATCTAATGCACAACCTTTGGACATGAGCCTTCATATATACCATCGAGTACGTGAATTACCTTTCTATATACCCGTAGGTACATGAAAGGTCGTTTGATTTACCGACTAGTACATGGAAGAACTGCAAGCCCCCAGGATGCAGTGCAGGGAGATAACGACAACTACTACATTTAAAGACATCGGAACACGTCTCTATCCTATCACACGAGTTTCTACAAATTTTAACTTAGGCTACTGCTTGATTTTATCTTATACGGTTAGGTGGATGCATGAAGTGTAGACCTGGAGGAATATGCATGAATAAGCTAAATGAGATGCAAGTCTTTTTTTTTCGATGAAAACTATATATATATATATATATATATATTTTCAATGAAGCTAGGTCTACAAGCCAAAACGAAAAGATGAACTTCTTTTAATTTCAACGTCTCTGATTTCCAAACCAAGGAATAAAAGAGGTAAAGAGAAATCCAAAAAGTATGAGAGCAATCACTAACTTTTCCCAAAAGCTTCGAAAAGGCCTAATTTCTACTTAATATTTTCAAAGAGATGAAGATGAACTCTTTTAAAACCAAGAAGAAATAAGCATGCACAATTTTCAACTCTTTCAAAGTATTTCAAACAACTATCAAAAGCACAAATGCTCTTTTCAACAACCTCAAGCAATGCACTTAAGGCGAAGAGAGTAAAATTCTCGATTTTCTCCAATAATGCATTCAACAATTCTAAGAATGATATCACTTCCTCTAACTTGATTCCAAATATGAGAGATTACTTACTACTGCAATCTTCAAACAAACAAAATTTCTCAAGAAGTCAATCACCCAAAAAGTGTCACAACTCAAGACTCGTACCAAATTGTGCTAGAACCACAACAACATAAACTCCTCAAAGACTTATAATTCAGAGCAAAACATATCAGGGATCCTCAATGAGTCACAAGACTAGTTGCACTTGCAAGGGATTGGAACTACCCAAGACCAAGGAAACAACTGCTTGAGTACCTAGGATTGCTAAGAAGTCTAATCAATCTCTAAATATCAAAGTAAACTAAGGAAAGAAGCAAAGTAATTACGATAAAAACTATGGTTGAGGAAAGTGAAACACAAACCTCAGAAGACCATCAAATCCATTTTTTGTGGGAAACTTAACCCTGGATGCCAAGATTTGTAGGGTGATGGAGATTGCATATATACACCAGAGCGTCAAGACCTCGGTGGTGTGGTTTGCACACAGGGAGATAGCGCAAGTGACGCTTTCCAAACATTGGAAAAGTGCGTCAGTGACGCGAACTGCATTAAGGAAAGGTGCGTCAAAATAACAGTGACGCGGGTATGATACTACCCAGGTGCGTCAGGCGAAATCCAAGTTTGAAAAAATAAAAAATCCCCAAGTCTAAAAGAGGTAACTGGTTGAGTTAAAGATCCCTATCAAAGACTGAATCCCCCGGTAACTCACAGGAAGACAAATCCAAAAGAATGAGGCAAATTGAAAGGCTTTAAGACGATAAACAAAAACAATGAAAATCACAACTTAAACAACCCAAAGACTATTTAATGTCCCCAGTATGGTCACCAATTTTTTTTCTAGACACTTCATCTATGAGGACAAGGACAAAGCTCTCTAGTCCAAATATGATAGATCTAGAAGAAAACACCACAGAACATACAATCTTTCCCAAATTAAACAAATTACAAAGAGTGCGGATGGATTAATCACCTTCCAAACGTAGTTATATCTCCTTGCTTGATGTAGCCCTCAATCTTCAGCTGCAAAACAAGAGACAACAAACAAGTGGAAACACAAACGATAATAATATGCAATATTGATCAATCTAAACTAGTGGTCAAGGAAACTAAATCTAAAGATCTATAATAGACAATAAAAATTTATGGAAAGAATGTATATTATTGTATTAATGAAAATAAAAGAGAGGAGATAACAACCAAGCCTTGATGTTGCAATTTCTTCCAAATGATCTTTGCATCAAGGATCCAATCTTACCTTCAATTGATGAAAGGTTTCTCACTCTAGCAGAATTTCACCAGCATTTAGATGCTCTAAATCCTTCCTCCCTTAACCATGAAGAGGAGGCTTGAATATATAGGCCAAAGAGGATAGAAGGGGTTGAGGATTTGATGGAGAAGGCTAAGGGATCATCCCAAGAAGTTAGGGGATCGAATGCCACCTTTGTTGATTTCTTGGGATAAGACTCCATGAATATATTCGTTCTAGAAGGATCTCAAAGATTCTCTTTTTGCTTTCCAACTAACAGTGACGCACTTTTTCAATATGCAACATGCGCCATTGAAGGGTCACGCACGTTGAACACAAGCAAGTAGTGTCAGTGATGCGCTCTATCAATGTGCAGAGCACGTCGTCAAGAACCTGACCCACTTTGTCAATGTGCAAGGTGCGTCAGTATGACAACATAAGGAAAAACCATGCCAACTCCCTTCCCTTAATCAATTTGGAATCAATGCTTTAGGAATTAGGACAAGTCAAGGACACATAACTCATGATGACGAGATTTTGGTGTAACACAATGTTGTGAGGCATTGCTCCTTTAAATATGGAAACAAAAGATAGGTGTGGATGGGGCAAAGAAGGTGTTTATCTAGTGAAAAAAGGTTACCAGCATCTTCTTGCCCAAATTCCTCGGCCCCCCTCTCCAAAATGTGGAGGAAGATTTGGCTTTCTGGTGGTCTCCCAAAAATAAATGCATTATGTAGGGTCATAAGGTCATAAGGTGTATTATTTGTCTTGAAGAGGAAGAATCCACTAGACATATATTTCTTGAATGTGCATACTCCTTGACAGTATGTGGTGAAGTCTTGTTTGAGCTAGGGGACAAAAACATTCTTCCATCGCATGGGAGTGATCTATTCTCCAATTAACATCATTTATACCTATTATCCCTACAAAATAAACCTTCCTTGGCCAAGTGTTGGAATGGCTCTTCCCAAGTTTGTATGTTGGAAGGTTTGGCTTGCCCGAAATCGAGTGATTTTCTCCTCAATTAATTGGGTTCCACAATGAACAACAGTTAAAGCTAAAACTTTGTGGAAGGAGACCTTAAAGACTCATGGGATCTAGGACATTGGGCAAGAAAACCTTACGATGAAAGAACGTTTGTGGGTACAACATATTATATTAGGGACCCCACTTTAGTCCAAAATATCTAATATAAAGCCAAGGAATAACTAGCATTGGTGCCCGAGTTATAATGAACTGGAGTTATAAACCTAACTTAACTCACATAAAATTTACAAGCTTTTTTATTTGACAAGGCCTCCAAAGGCAATCTAGGGGTGGCAAGAGTGGGAGGGGTTATCATCAACCCTAAAGGAAATACATAAGTAATATTTTCTTGGGGATTGAAAATTGCCTCAAATAACCAAGCATAACTTTATGCATTATATCTTGGAATGGTGCTTTTGTAGACTTCCATGTTAATGAAGTTGTAATCCTAGAGGACTCTCTCTTTGTCATCCAACAAATGCAGAGGAGGGTGTTTAAGTAGGAAACCTTTCTCCATTGAAATTTCCAAAGATCCCTTGCGAATATGGAGGGGATAAATAATGATAAATTCTTCTATGTTCATCGAAGCAACAATGGAATTGTTGATCGGAGAGAAAATGATGCGGTGCACTTGGATAAGGGGTTCCAATTTAAAAATGGGGACCTCGTTATTAGGTTTTGGATCCTTAATCAAGTCGTGAAGCAAAATACTATGGTTTATCCCACTTCATAATTAACATTGAATTAAGTGCTAGCAATTCCTCTTGGCGATTCCACATCTTGTAGGTGTGTGAGAATCCCCTTAATAAAGGCTCACACAAGGGAGACCTTAATCTCCCTCATGCCTCCAATCTCTTCATCCCTTGCTTAAGATCTAGAATCATGGGTTCTTTAAAACCTCATGTGCATTAGCCATACTACAATGGTGAGATATATATGGTGTCAATTTCGGTTGGAAGCAGTGGTGAAGTATAGTTGGGTCTAGTTGTTTGGATGCACGATGATTCACATAACAATAGATGAAGTTACAGAAGTGGAATTAATCTCTTGCCGACTCCAATCCTTTCGCAGGGACATTACCTTGGTAGTAAAATTCTTAGAGGTATTCTAAATCTTCTTCCTAAATAGCTACTCATCTTGATTTGGAGTGTTGTCTGTTGTGTGAACTTGGTTTACTAGAATTTCGGGGACAACTGCAGAGGTTGGGGTTTACTCTCAGAAGGGAAAGTAGTTCAAGAGGTCGAATCGAAAGTTGAAGTTTTCTTATGCTTAAGTGTGAATGTAAGCATTAGTCTCTTTGTTCTAAGTTGTAATATGCCTCACCCTTACAATATTGGGCAAAGTGGGGGTGAGAGCAACTCTGAAGTTAAAAGGATATTGAGGAGAATATATATACAATTAGAGTGGATGAGGAAGTGATTGAATATTTAAGTATTCATATGGAGAAACAAGAAAACAAATAAGAGAAAATGGAAGCATATTTGAAAGCTCGGGACTTGAAACATAAATAAGTTGAAGATTGAAGAGGAAAAATGCGTTAGCTGGTTTATCTTCTCGACGTTTCGAGCCTTAGAGTAAGGCTCATCATCAGGAGAAAAACATCTCTAGGCTTGAAACGTCGAGAAGATAAACCAACTAATGCAATCTTCCTCTTCAATTTTCAACCTTCACTGCATAAAATCATGAACAATAAAAATAAGTTGTCAATGACTCGGAGATGGACTATAATATCATCCTTGGATTTGTTAGAGGAACACAATTGATTGTAGGTTGTCCAATTATTTCCAATAGCTACATGAAAGAGAAGGTTGGAGAAGCAGAGACTACACAACAAACAATGGTTGCACCGGCATATCATCCATTCTTCGAATAGGGGAATCGTATGGAGCATAATGATGTGTCAATGGAGGAGGCCCATTATGGGCACAAGTTTGATTGATATGTTATCTTATGTTTTTTTCATGTTTATGGTTGTTTGGATAGTTCATTAATCCATATAGTTTCAAATAATATAGTAGGCAGGATCCAGGCCATATAACTTTGCTATCTTTTTATATGCTTTGCAAGTGTTATTTCAACTCGAAAGATAAAATTTTGGACAATATTAAGTTTATTTTGCAATTTCTATTTGTTTGGGTTTTCCCACAACTCCTTTATAATACAAATTATATATGTTATTTATAATAGAAATCATAAATGTACATCCTAAGTGGGCCTAATTATTAAGAATGGGTGTTTCCTACTAGGAGGACATAGGTTCAAATCCGGAAGGCGATAGGGCATGTACACCTATATAAACTTTAGTTGTTACATCGTTGAGAAGAGGAGGGGTCCCTTGTCCTACAAACTAGGGGGTCTCACACACCAAATTGGTGTATGGATTGCCTGTGACCTTAAAAATATACTATTATTATTATTATTAGAGAAGTTTAAAACTATTCCAATGCATATGTATTATGATGGTGTGTTCATACTTGTGGCGCACTGGAGCATTAATGTTTCAATCAACATATTGATTATGTTTTTTATTTTTTGAATAAAAAATGTATTTTAATTAAATTGAGAGTCCTTTGTCGATGCGCTCAATGTATAAAGTGCACTAAAGTGTATGATTAAGGAGCGCAGCATTTGGCAATGCATTTATCTTTATTATGCATCGGGGCATTAATATATAGTGAAAAACACTAACATGTTTTTTTGAATTTTTTAATATAAATACTACATTACACAATTGAAACCGTGTCCATTTTTGCTGCACTTTATATTTGAAGCACATCGATGCGTATGTCCCATAGTGCATTGTTGTATAGTGTGTCATATCTGATGGCACACCAAGGCATCAATATTTATTTAAACTCATCGTGAGGTTTATTCTAGTTTTTTAATATATATATTTTAGAAAAAAACATACTTTTGTTATTCACGAAGAATCAAAAAGTACACCACATAACCAAGAACAGTCCAAAAATTATGATTGTATAAAGTATACATATATCAACCCTTCAGATCATTCTCTCCCAAAAATATTGCCATCTATCAACTCCTCAATAACCCACCAGTAACTTAAACTGACTACAAAAATAAAATAAAAATAGCATGCAGGTCTGCTATTACATCAAATATATATTTTTAGAACCACTATCAATCAAGGAATTTTCCATAAATTCATCCCACGTGATAACACCTTCATCTCCTGCCAAAGTATCCATACATAAAAAATCAACTTCAAGATTCAATTCTCTATAAATATGCTTAAACTCGATGCTTGAGAAGGATGAAAAAAGTTCTTTCGTACCTCTCTCTCTCTCTCTCTCTCTCTCTCTCTCTCTCTCTCTCTCTCTCTCTCTCTCTCTCTCTCTCCTCTATATATATGTGTGTGTGTGTGTGTAGAGTAACAAATAAAACTTTATATTAAAAATTTGTTGCCATACCATATGAAGAGCATATGAAGAGGGTTTTAAAAATATTTGGTAGAGTCTTATAAGCCTTACCTAGAAGTCTACCAGCACAGACAATCCATCCAAACAAATATTAACATTGTCCAGTAACACCTAAGAGAAGTTCTACATGAGTATTGCCTCACATATTGGCCCAATAATAATAATAATAATAATAATGGCATAATGTACTATATTTTTTAAATTAAAAAGTAGAAATGAAACTCATAGAATGGGCTTGAATACTCAAGTCGAGGGGCATTTCCAATTTGTCATCTGACAAATCCATAGAGCTAGTGTTGTTGTCATTGGTCCTAGGAGGATCTCTAATAATGGATGAAAAATTGTCCAAACGGGATCAAGAATGGAGAGAAATGATGGGGATCAATAAGGTTCATAGAGGTTACAAGTAAGACAAAAACGATAAATTCCATGCAGGTGTCCACGAAGCTAGGCATAAGGGATTCCATAATTTTCAGAGGAAAATCAATGTGAGACACAATGCACCCCAATAGTGACTACAACGATGCAAGAGTGGAGGCCATATCCACCTGTTACCCTCTGTAAATAGACATGAAGGAATGGGATTCCACCTCCCATTCCTCGAGCTAATAATGTGAGTTCCATCTTGATTGCACGTTGGTACTGAACCTTATTATTCTCCAGAAGTTGACACTTAAACCCTTCCTCCCGTATGTTCCACTAGAAGGACGAATAGGCAATGTTTCCATGGGTTTCTGCCACATCACACTCACATTTCTTTAAACCATTATATAATCCCTTAAGGTCATAAAGGACATAAAATAATTACATTAGGAGCAATGTGTCATGGCTATGACCTCACAAAGACTAAAGTCACCTAACACTAAGAGGATAAAAGCTAGAGAGATAATTAGCCTCTTCAATTACATGCCAATAATAACCCCTCCACTCAAAATACCAACATTAAACCAAACAGAACCAACCAATTGATCTCACCCACGTGGGATAATATCATCGTTGTAGAGTTCATAAGTGCAAAAGTACAAGTTAGATAAAAAGGATATGAATGTGATTGATGCCAAATATTTTCCACCCTCATGCAAAGACATTGTTGCAAGGGGGATTTCCCAACTTAATAATTTCACACCTGATGGTAAGGGTCACATGGTAGAGTTGACTATTAATCCTTCTTTTTAAACACCCTTAATATAGGTGAACCCTTGCATTCACCTTATTTGCATTTAGAGATAATGTTGTATAGAACATGATAGAATTCAATTAGGTCAAATTATTGCCTTACTTGGATAAATATTTGACATATTTTTGTGAGAGAGATGCTTGTTTGGAGAGTTATTGGAGGGATCAAATAATCATCATAGGACTGCCAATCACAGTTACCTCACATACACAAACAATGAGGAGGGAGTGCTTGTTGTTTTCTAGCGTCCCAACAATCTCAAGGGAAAAGTAGCATAAATAAGCCCCGAGGTAAATTCCATTTATTTTCATTCTTCGAGATCTTAAACAACCACCCCCACCACAACTACCTCCCCTAACAATTGATTAATAAATTATTGATTATAACCATAGTCAACTTTGTTCATTGGAGCAATTATAGATTGTGTTATTTGAGTTAATATTAGAAACTATAATTGATTACTAACTAGATGATGAGGAGAATCATAGGTGAGCTATTCATGAGAGGAGAATGATGGTACAAATGTACAATGTATAATGTTATGATAAAGTGATGGGTATAGTAAATGAACTTAAAGTTCGAAAAGAGTAGTTATATTAGTTAACAATATATATGTTTCAGCAATTGTTTAATCACATGAGCATCGGTTATATGCATTTAGTAATTACTACCTACATTTGCATTAAATCATGTGGATGGCACAAATCAATGTATAATATCAAAGAATGAGTATAAAACTAATCATGATTGGGTATTCAACAAATTTTTAGCCTCGAATCAAATCAAATCCAAGTGAGAAAATAGATTACAATATTTTAAACTCAAAGTGTTGTAAGAGAATTTTTATCCTTTTTTTCCATTGATTATAAATACATTGTTGGTCAGGAAAAAAAAGCAAAGGAACACACCTAAGACATGATACTAGAGCATAATAAATCCATAAGAGTTGAAAGGGGCCTTCCAAATGACCATTTGCTAGGGGTGAAGATGTCAAGGTATGAATGAGCACTTATAGTACAACCGTTAAATATACAGCATCATGAGACATTCTCCAAACCAATATTGTGTAGCCAAGATTGATCCTCCTGTATAGAGGTGAGCACTTTGATTGCCTTATGTGTAAAGGTTATTCCTCTCGTATAGAGGTGATTGATCAAAGTAATGATGTTGTAAAGTCTTGTTGGACAAGGCTCCGGACTTGTGTATCAAGTCAAAATTCTCATGTGAACCTTCTGTATAAAGGTATCCATTAGATGGACCTCCCGTATAGAGGTGGACCTTCCGTATAAAGGTCATGCTTTACTTGTTAAAAGCATTTAATGTTGTGTGATGTATTATTAACCATGATTACCAGTCGTTATTAAGTCTCCTTTAGAAATTGATCACCTCTAAAGTGAATTACTTTAGCATATGATCATTTGGTCCAGAAAAATGTAATATGATCACAGCATCCGATAATTCTTCTTAGTATAATGTACTATGATGGATAATTAAAGTTAGCACATTAACAATATATATGTTTCAGCAATTGTTTAATCACATGAGCATCGGTTATATGCATTTAGTAATTACTACCTACATTTACATTAAATCATGTGGATGGCACAAATCAATGTATAATATCAAAGAATGAGTATAAAACTCATCATGATTGGGTATTCAACAAATTTTTAGCCTCGAATCAAATCAAATCCAACTGAGAAAATAGATTACAATATTTTAAACTCAAAGTGTTGTAAGAGAATTTTTATCCTTTTTTTCCATTGATTATAAATACATTGTTGGTCAGGAACAAAAAGCAAAGGAACACACCTAAGACATGATACTAAAGCATAATAAATCCATAAGAGTTGAAAGGGGCCTTCCAAATGACCATTTTCTAGGGGTGAAGATGTCAAGGTATGAATGAGCACTTATAGTACAACCATTAAATATACAGCATCATGAGACATTCTCCAAACCAATATTGTGTACCCAAGATTGATCCTCCTATATAGAGGTGAGCACTTTGATTGCCTTCTGTGTAAAGGTTATTCCTCTCGTATAGAGGTAATTGATCAAAGTAATGATGTTGTAAAGTCTTGTTGGACAAGGCTCCTGACTTGTGTGTCAAGTCATGATTCTCATGTGAACCTTCTGTATAAAGGTATCCATTAGATGGACCTCCCATATAGAGGTGGACCTTCCGTATAAAGGTCATGATTTACTTGTTAAAAGCATTTAATGTTGTGTGATGTATTATTAACCATGATCACCAGTCGTTATTAAGTCTCCTTTAGAGATTGATCACCTCTAAAGTGAATTACTTTAGCATATGATCATTTGGTCCGGAAAATGTAATATGATCATAGCATCTGATAATTCTTCTTAGTATAATGTACTGTGATGGATAATTAAAGTTAGCACATATTGACCATGCAGTAAGAGATAAAGAAATAAAAGATAAAGCATAGAGATCAAGAGAATTTGAAATTTCCCATGCAGACACTTCAGCTAATTAAAGAGAACTCGAATTGTTAAAGCTTTAGTTATAAAGCTTCAGTTAAGTATCAATGTATGCCTCAATCAATGCTTCAATTAAAGCATCAGTTAAAGATATGCCTCAGTTAACTAAAGAACTCATAGTTGTCACTTCAAGTAAATCAATCAGCATTATTTCAGTTAACTAAGTGTTAAATAAGAAGGACTAGTTAACTAAAGTGTTTTCACTTTAGTTAAACTAAAAGACGACACTTTAGTAAATAAGGAGAACTCAAATTGATCACTACAGTGATGTTATCAAGAATCAGTTAAAGAGAGTTAACTAAGTGACAACAAAGAAGATCAAGTTAACTAAGTGACGACACTTAAGTTAGCCACCTAACTAAGTGAGCAAGCTTTCAGTTAGGAGGTGAGTTCATCCTAAGTGACAACTCAGTGAAATAAAGAACTGCATGAGAAGTGGGCTGGTGCACTTCTGCATGCAAGATTAATACATCGAGTTTGAGGGCGAGTTCATCCTAAAGTTAGAATATATAAATTGAAGAGAAGAATGTATAAATATGTTATACGTGATTGGTGAATTCAATGTGAAGCAAGTTCTCTTCTCCTTTGAAGGCAAGGCACTTCTCTTTGTGTGCAATATATTATTATTAAAGGAAAGGCGTTTCTCCAATTGATCTCTCTTCTCTATTGCTTTTGTATCTTCACCGAGAGTGTTTTGGTGATCTCTTATCTTCCGAAAGCAATCTGCTATATTGTAAAAGTAAGCATTCTCTGCTATCCATCATATTATACTGAGAAGAATTGTTGGGGTTTTTTTTCTCATAGTTTTGAGGATTTTCCCGAGGGTATATCTTGTGTTATGGTTGTATGAATTTCATGTGATTGAATTGTCTTAGCGCTTCAAGTTTTGACATCTAAAAGAATTAAAGATCAAAGCTCAACCAAATATTAACATGGTATCAAATCTCAAGGCATGATGGAGCTTAGTTTTGCATGCCATCTAGAGCTTACGTTGATCTTAAGAAGTTGAGCACACGATTTGAAGACTATGGCATCAGTCTCTGTATGACCGGAAGACCCTCTTGAGGACACCTCAAACTTTAACACTTGGAAGGATAGGATTCTCAAGATACTAGAGGAACATGAATTAGATGGCTTCGTATCCACTGTGGTGGAGGAGCCTACATCTAATGCAGGGCACAACAACTTCAAGAAGAATAAAGCTAAGGCCAAATGGGTCATCTATGATTCGGTAAAAGATAACTTGATGCCTGTTATCACACCACTAAAGACCGCGAAACAATGTTATGATACATTGACTAATCTATATGAGAAGAAGGCCCCGAGTCAGAAGAGGGCATTGAAGAAGAAGTTACGAAACCTTTAGATGGAGAAGGACAAAACAATGGCCTCCTTCTCCACCAAGATCTCTCAGGTAAGAGATCAGCTTGCTAGTATTGGATTAGTGGTGGATGAAGATGATCTTCTCCAAACTTTTGTTGATGGTCTCACATCCTCATGGGAGACATTATTGGCTGCGGTAAATGGCTGATAGGTACAACCTAAATTTGAAAGGTTGGGGCATGACTACCTCCAAGAGGAGGGGCGAATCTAGAGCAAGCCAATGTGCATCAAAGAATAAAATCTTTCCCTTGCGACAAGGATGAAGAAGGGAAAGAAACCTTTCTTCCAAAAGAATTTCTCTCATCCAAAGAAGAAGGATTTCAACAAAAGCTTTGACAAGGAAAAATCTAGATGCTTCAATTGCAACAAGAAAGGACATTTCTCAGGAGAGTGTAAAGCAAAACGAAAAGGAAATTTTCATGCTTCTACCGCCATAGAAGATGAAATCACTCAAAAGAATGCATCCGAAGAAAAGGAGACAAGAAGGGAGTTTTACCTTGTCTCGTCCCTTTCGGGATCCATCATCACAAACACAGACATGTGGTTTATTGACAGTGGTGCATCCAAACATATAACTGGTTACAAGAGTGCCATCATTGATCTAAAGGAGAAAGAGTTCACATGCATGATAGAATTGGGGGACAACTCAACATATTCGATCCAAGGAGTTGGATCCACCTCATTTCAACTGAGCATCTGTGATATTCTACATGTGGAGGACATTTTATATGTTCGAGGTCTGAAGAAGAACCTTCTTTCAGTTTCGGTTATTGAAGACAAAGGCTTCCGAGTTATCTTCATGGAAAACAAATCACTTTTTTGGCCGAAGAAAAAAAGACTAGAATCTGCTATTGTGACTGGAGTTCGAGAGGGAGGACTCTACAAGGTACCTGGGAAGTACATTCAAGCAATGATTCACCATACTATCATTCCATGTGAGTTATGGCACCAAAGGCTTGGACACCTACACTACAAATCGCTACCAGGACCTCAAAATATGGTAAAATGTATGCTCGTATTTGATTTTAAACATGATAGTGTATGTTGGGGTTGTGCACTTGGGAAGAATGTTAAGAAAAGTTTTTCTAGTAGTACTACTAGATCTAAATGGATTTTAGATTTAATACATTCTGATGTATGTGGTCCCATGTCACCCCCCTCCCTGAGTGGCTTCTTATATTATGTATTGTTCATAAATGATTTTTCTAGGAAGTCATGGATTTATTTCATGAAGGATAAAAGTGAAACTCTTAGAAAATGTAAAGAGTTTAAATCCCTAGTTGAAAATCAGAAAGAAAAGCACATTCATGCATTAAGGTCTAATAACGGAGGTGAATTTAATTCACATGTATTTAATGAGCTATGTAGTGATGACAGAATATGTAGACAATTAACAATACCGTACAACCCTCAGCAAAATGGGGTTGTCGAAAGGAAGAATAGAACCATATGTGAGTCTGCAAAATCCATGATGCATTATCAAGATATGTCTACCTCATTATGGGAAGAAGCCAGCCATACAGTTGTGTACGTCCAGAATAGAAGCCTGCATGCCATTCTAGATGAGAAGACACTAGAAGAAGTGTTTACAACTGAGAATTCAGACATCTGACACTTGAGGATCTTCGGGATCCCAATATACATTCATGTACCGAAAAAAAAGAGAACAAAGATGGAGCCTTCTGGAAAGAAAGGCAAATTTGTGGGTTATAGCAAATCATCCAAAGCATACCGAATATATGTAGTTGGTGAGAGATGCATTGAAGTCAGCCAAGATGTTACCTTCCATGAGGAAGCTACTTTCAAAATATCGAAAGAGATTCAATGTGATTCAAAGATGGAGGATCCCAAGTTTGATTCTCCCCCTTCGGAGTTTGAGAGGGAAAAAGCAGAATATGCCTTAGCTTCGCGAGCTCCTGAAGAACCAGTAGAACTGGTTGAGAGGTCACCTAATGAACCTCCCACTAAGAGAATATATGATTGGTGCTGAGACATCTTACAAAATGCAGAGAAACATGGAGCACCAACAAGCTCATCCAGAGAGCACAAGCAACCTGACAAATATTCAGGGTATGTTGCATTGATGAGTCACATCAGTGATTCATAACCATCCTCATATGAAGAAGCTGCAAAGAAGCAAGTTTGGAAAGATGCAATGATAGAAGAGTACAACTCTATAATGAATAATGATGTTTGGGAGGTTGTTCCCAAACCTTATGGGAATTCCATTATGACTTCTAGACGGATTTACAAGATAAAGCATGCGGCAAATGGTAGCATTGAGAAGTATAAATCTAGATTCGTTGCCGAAGGTTTCTCTCAGAAAGAAGGCATCGATTATGATGAGACCTTTTCCTCTATGGAAAGGTACACCAAAATCCGAGCAATGATTACACTTGCATCTGTTCTAGGATGTAAACTTCACCAGATGGATGTGAAGACAACCTTCCTCAATGGTGAGGTTGAGGAAGAGGTTTATATTCAGCAGCTTGAAGGATTTGTGGTGCATGGGAAGGATTCCCTTGTTTGCAAGCTAAAGAAATCTCTATATGGGCTTAAGCAAGCCCCTAGGGCTTGGTACTTCATAATTGATAGCTACCCTCAGAAACTGGGTTTCAGTAAGTGAAGCTTATCCAAATTTGTACTCCAAAATAGTGAAGAACCAACTGTTGATATTGGTTCTATATGTTGATGATTTGTTTGTCACTGGAGAGGAACATTTGATTACTTGGTGCAAGAGGGAGCTCACCTCTGAGTTCGAGATGAAATACTTAGGTTTAATGCACTACTTCCTTATCCTTGAGATCTGGCAAATAAAAGATGAATTTTTTCTATCTCAAGGGAAGTACATTGTGGATATATTGCGCGGGTTTGGCATGATAGATTGCAAATCTATGACTACATTGATGGTTTCCAATTTGAGGAAAATTCATGAGTCAGGATTTGGATCATATCCAGTAGATCCCACTTTGTACAGACAGCTTATAGGCTTGCTAATGTATTTGATACAATCGAGGTCTGATATATGTTATGCTGTGAGAATTCTGAGTCAATTTATGTCTGATCCGAGAAATAGACATTGGACAGCTGCTAAGCATGTGCATAGGTACCTTCGAGGTACAATTACATATGGACTCAGATATGCCTCCAGTGGAGGAGTCATGTTACTTGGTTATATAGACTCGGACTAGGGAGGAAGCATTGTGGACCGTAAGAGTACATCATGCTAGTGTTATAGCCTAGGATCAGCTATGATATCTTGGTCCAGTAGGAAGCAAGGCTCCGAAGCCTAGAGCATTACCAAAGCAGAATACATAGCTGCTAGTGTTTCCTGCCGAGAAGCAATGTGGCTCATAAAGCTACTTGTAGGGTTGTTTGGTGAAAAGCTTGAGCCTACAGTTATTAGGTGTGACAATCAGAGTTGCATCAAGCTGTCTGAAAACCCAATGTTTCATGACAAGTCGAAGCACATTGAAATGAAGTATCACTTCATCCAAGATAGGGTCCAGAAAGGTATAGTGAAACTTCAATACATTGCTACTGATAAGCAGATTGCAGATGTGTTAACAAAGCCTCCGTATGTGACAAATTTCAGGTACTTCTAAGACAAGCTTGGTATGGCAAAGAATTCCTCCCTCGCTGAGAAGGAGTGTTAAATATACAGCATCAAGAGACATTCTCCAAACCAAACTAGTGTAGCCAATATTGATCCTCGCATATAGAGGTGAGCACTTTGATTTCCTTATGTGTAAAGGTTATTCTTTCCATATAGAGGTAATTGATCAAAGCAATGATGTTGTAAAGTCTTGTTGGACAAGGCTTTGGACTTGTGTGTCAAGTCGTGATTCTCATGTGAACATCCCGTATAAAGGTATCCATGAGATGGATCTCCCGTATAGAGGTGGACCTTCTGTATAAAAGTCATGCTTTACTTGTTAAAAGCATTTAATGTCGTGTGATGTATTATTAACCGTGATCACCAGTTTATATTAAGTCTCCTTTAGAGATTGATCACCTCTAAAATGAATTACTTTAGCATATGATCATTTGGTCAGGATCCAGAATAATATAATATGATCACAACATCTGATCATTCTTCTTAGTATAATGTACTGTGATGGATAATTAAAGTTAGCGCATATTGACCATGTAGTGAGAGATAAAGAAATAAAAGATAAAGCATAAAGATCAAGAGAATTCGAAATTGCCAATGCAGACACTTCAACTAATTAAAGAGAACTCGAATTGTTAAAGCTTCAGTTAAGTATCAATGTATGCCTCAATCAATGCTTCAGTTATGTATCAATGTATGCCTCAATCAATGCTTCAGTTAAAGCATCAGTTAAAGATATGCCTCAGTTAACTAAAGAACTTATAGTGGTCACTTCAAGTAAATCAATCAGCATGATTACAGTTAACTAAGTGTTAAATAAGAAGGTCTAGTTAACTTAACTATTTTCACTTTAGTTAAACTAAAAGACGATACTTTAGTAAATCAAAGAGAACTCGAATTGATCACTACAGTGATGTTATTAAGAACTAGTTAAAGAGATCTAACTAAGTGACAATAAAGAAGATCTAGTTAACTAAGTGATGACACTTAAGTTAGCCACCTAACTAAGTGAGAAAGCTTTCAGTTAAGAGGCGAGTTCATCCTAAGTGACAACTCAGTGAAATAAAGCACTGCATGACAAGTGGGGCGCACTTCTGCATGCAAGATTGATACATCTAGTTTGAGGGCGAATTCATCCTGAAGTTAGAAGATAAAAATAGACGAGAAGCATGTATAAATATCTTATACGAGATTGATGAATTCAATGTGAAGTGAATTCTCTTCTCCTTTGAAGGCAATTCACATCTCTTTGTGTGCAGGATATTATTATTGAAGGAAAGGCATTTCTCCGATTGATCTCTCTTCTCTATTGCTTTCGTATCTTTTTTTTTTTCACAGAAACGTTTAATCAACTTTATATTAAAAATGGAACAAGGCGTACAAAAATGAGCTTGCAATAGGGTTGCTCTCTATGAAGAAGCAGAGCCAGGCATGCAAACTTGATATCAAATGTGCTCATTTTCTCAAAATGAAACCCTATTCTAGGAAGCTTATAGCTTCTTACAAACTGACCGAGCATTAAAATGTACTTGAAAAACATTGCTTAATAAGATTTGAGCTTGTAAACTAGTATTGTATTACAAAAAAAGAGAATCATGGCTCTCGCAAGAAGACCACACACAAAAAACCTGTCAGCAAGACGCAGCATTACTCAGGGTTTCATTTTTCCTTTCCTTTGGCCTCCGCAGCTAGTTCACTGATGTCCTTACGCATCTCCTTCAAATTATCTGCTGCCACCATTGCAGTGCCATGGATTGCGAGCATTCTGACATCCAAATTGTCTAGTTTTACCTCCACCAATGAGGCTACCTGGTCTGGAATTTTGGCATTGAGCCTACGGACCTCGATGTTCATTTCATTCAACACGGCAAATAGATGGGTAAAATCCTTCTTAAGTTCATAATTCTCATTGCTGACAGTCCGAATATGATCCTCTAAATCGCACAAATATTTCTGAAAAGTTGTTGACAAATTATCAAAACCCAGTCCGTCCTTTGTTGAATGGAGCCCTTGTCCGAGATAGGTAGCTTTCCCATGATTTTTTGTAGATGGATGCACACTATTGACGCCAACACCTGCACCTGCTACCAATGGTTCTTTCTGGGTCAAATTCGCATGGAGTGGTCTCCCATGAGAAATCACCTGCTTTCCACATTGGAAGGAAAATGAAGATTGGTTCTCTGCCATCCTGAAAATGCAAACGTGACGTCCTGCCAAGGAACTTGGAACAAGAAAAACAAAGCTTGAAACAAGATATACAGAGCTGGAAACAAGATAAACAGAGTATGGGCTTTTCGATGTAGAATTGGATGTGGTGTCTGTTAGCACTAAAATATGCACCTTGACTGCATAAGGAGCATGGCTAGTGAATCTTAAGCTACATGGATGAATAAAATTTAAATGGGTTGATTGGTTCCAAAGGAAATCTAGGAAATGACTGAATAAGAATTATGATTAGTTAAGAGAATGATTAACACATGTTAAAGGCAATCTAGTTCATGCAAGCTAAGTTTGATTTTTTAGCGAATAATATCTATCATAACTGAGGATGAATCAACATAGCAAGAACTCTTCATAGAAGATGAAGCAATTCAAGAAAGAAATATTCATAGAAGATGAAGCAAAGCTGACAAAAGCTCCTCAATACATAACCAGAGGAAATTATGTAAGCTTACAAGATACGGTCATGAGTCTTCAAGAGCGTTGTTCTCATTGCATTAACTGATCAAAAAGATTAAAATTTGCACTCACAAGATATCTCCTATAGCACTCTCAGCCTCTCGGCTGGAACCTCCCCTTTCTCTTTCTATTCAAATCTTAAAACAAAATATACAAATGCTCATCAAGCCAATCTTTAACAGACTTTTAAAAAAATAGCAAATGAGAAATATTCCTGTCAACAAAAGCTGGAATAAGTTGTAAGGTGTCCTGAGTTGTTGGAATCGATCCTTGAACCACTGCTTGAAATCAAGAACAAATACATGGATGTCAATCCTCTGTTTTGTTGATCTTCTGCATCTAAAATCTCATCCACCTATCATCAATCTCCTTGGAATATTACAGATGTAGGATGCTCTGCCACCTAATACTTTGCTTGTATCTTCGAATGTTCAAATGCTGCCTGAAGATGTTCATAGATCCTTTGAATATGGATGCAATCTTTAATTGCCATTAGATTTGCCACTTTGAACTTTGCACACATCATTCTCGATGCAATTGGTCATTTGTTGGAATCATGACAAGGATTTCAAAACTCATTTTGTCTCTTCATCGGAACTTTTGGGCACAATATCCTCTAGATGGATCTTAATGACTTGCTGATGAAGCGTTCTTTGTCACCATTTGGCCGTGTATTCATTTCCAGGTAGTTTACATTTGCACCTAGATGATTTTCCTAATCCAAGTAAAGCATCTCATTCTGACAATACTTTAGTTGACAGGTCGATCTCATACAAGACTCCAGGATCTGCACACGACTCTACCCATGGCATTGATACGTATGATGAATACCCCAATTGGCACCTGTGCAAATGTATTCAACAATTTGCAAAGGCTTGCATTTAACACATGGAACGTTTAAATTTCAAACATATGTTTGTTGGCGCTTTGTTTTAAGCTTTCTGTTCTATAGGATATATCCCATATTGATTGGGAGAAACAACTAAAATACATTTAGATATGGAAATACTTCCCATATAATTCGATGAGTTGTATGGAATAAAATCGTGGGCTTGGCACTTGGGGCCTTGGTCTCGACTTGTGTGTTGTAACGTTAGTGCTTGGATCGATAGCTTGTGGACTTTGACCTTAATGCCTCAGGCCAAAACGTTTTATAAAAATAAACCTAAACACTGTAAAAGAAGGCCCGAAAGCCAAATTTGGCTTAATAAAACCAATTTTATTTTGCCCAAATTTATAAAATGCTATCCATAAGAATTATAATTTTTTGACCATATTTAACTTTGAAATCTTGTCTTTGAAAGAACAGCGTCCATTACTAGTTTTGACATAACCAAATCTGGTACCAACATCGGCTTCGTCTGGGGATGACATGCTCCCTGTGAGCTGCCAAGAACCAGCAGACTAAATGCCTTTTTCCTCTAACCATTTTTATTCACAATACCTGCTTTGCAAGCTGAAAACCATCATAATAGTGCCATTCTCCATTGGGCTGGAGTCTACCGATCTACTGCAAGTCAACATACTGAAAACAAATCTGCTGAAAAAATTGTACACCACTACAACCTGAAGGAAATGCTTGAAACATCAAGCTTATTTATTTACAACTCCCATTCTAATCATCTGCTTCCTTTCGATTAGGTAAAATCATGCTTCCAATGAATCCAAACAAAAATTGGACTGCCAGATTAGCTATATTCCTTGCCACTGAATGAAAAGATACGAAAATAATATAAACTTTGCAAACAAGACTGAAGTAGAAACTTATACATGTTTCTATAATTTGTTTGCGGGCTCAAAGTCGCAATTTTAAAGACTTCTGGAAAGATTGATTTCATATAAGTGGCCACCGGATCTTGAAAAACATGACAGAGTTCTAGCTGATATAGAAGACCATACTGTTGATCTTTAATTTCTGATTCATTCATGAACCCATAATCTTTTTGAAACAACCCATGGATGTTTCAATCAGAGACAACCACAAATTCTTGAAACTGTTGATTTATTTCTTGGGAATGAAATACTTGAGCATCATTTAAAATATCAAGACAATCATGAGAATCAAGAGCTTATAATACCATTTTATCAATTGTTATACCTCTATGTTTCACGGTGTCGCATCTCCATCACAAAACGAGTTGACGACATTTTCCCTACTATTTTAAACCATCCAGAAGAGACAGATGATGAGTCAACCTTGAAGGTGAATCCACCCTGGCAAGTTTTGACCCACCTTAGACTTTATTTACACACACTACCGCGCCTTGCTAGTTTGCCAAAACGCGGTACTAGACACTACCGCATTCTGCTATTTCCCCAAAGCGCGGCAGTGCCGCGTTCTGCAGTCTTTGCAAAACGCGGTACTCTTTTAATAGCTTTTTTCCCTTGGCTTGTGGGATTTTGGATTTTCGAAGATAATGGAAGATTGGGGTCCTTGATTCGATCTCAACTCATCTCCTTCGATTAGAAACCCTGATCCACTTATCTCTCCTTAGATCCACCCATCTCTCTTGTTGGTTAACCTCACCATTCACTATAAAAGAGAGGCATGCCATTGGAAAAGGGGAAGACTCTTGAGAGTACCAAACTTATGGTCTTGCAGCATTGTGGAGATAGCTAGAGGAGAAGACACTTGGAGTTGGAGGATTGGCTTGGGCATCAAGCACCTTTTCTAAGTATTCTTCAAGTTGTAATGGAATAACTTGTCTTGTTTTCCCAAATCATTTGTGTTAATCTTGTTTTAACGATATGATTTGTATCTTTCATAGATTTAGATCCTAGCTCATGTTTCAGGTTGCTAGAGAATAGTGCATTCTTCTGTCTTGGTTCCATTTTGACAGGTTCACTTGTGAGGGCTTGGAGCTTGGAGCAAATACCAAAAACAAGCATCTGGATAGAAGGTCAGTTAAACTACTTCTACTCTCTTTAGCATTTTAATCCTGAGATGTTCGTTAGATCTAGGGATTCAAGGTAGCATTTGTTTTGACTTGTTTCTTGCTTTAAGGTTAGTTTAAAGTCTGCTTTAAAGTTAAGAGAGTTTTGGCTTATCCGTAGGACAAAATTCTACATAACAAGAATGGCGACTCCGCTGGTTTTGATTACTGCTTGATTGATTCAATTCACAGTCATTTATCTTTGAATTGTGAGTTTTTGTTGCACTTCAAACCAGTTTGAATCTTGGTCCTTTTTGACCCTTATTCACCCCTCCTCGCAGTATTTATCTCCCTGTTTAATCACTGAGTCCCCTGGGTTAGCAACAACCCTGAAAATTTTATTTTTTCTTCTCAAGTTGCGCTTTTTCCTTCCCTTGCTACAGTACCGCGCCCTCATAACTACTTCCAGCGCGGTAGTACCGCGCCCTCTGCATTAGTACCAGAGCGGTACTGTCACAGTGCCGCGCTTCAGCCAGACCATCACCCGCGGTAGTGTCTGCAAGCTTTTAAATTTCTTACCTTTGCTTGGTTTCCTGAGTTTCTCTCTGCCTTAGGTAGTCTTTACTGTTGCCTGTTAGCATCCTGGTTAATTTCCAGTCTGCATGGTGTGCTTATTACCCAGTTTGTGAGCTTGATTGTTGATTGAATTAGTGGCATTTTTGACATATTGGTCATTTTTCAGTCTGATTGCATTGACTTGATTTTTTCACCACGACCAACTCAACACCACTGTTCTCTGTTACTGAATACTGTAGTTTTTACAGTCATATTATCATTATCATTTTCAGTAAATTAAAAAGATCATTAGTTGAGAGCAATTTTGTTGTTTAAATTGAAAAAGTCTAGTGGTATTTTGCATAGGGAAACGAACCATTGATTTTGCCACAGAAATTCTCATTGTAGAAGCATTGTAAATTGTAAAATCAGTGCATTGAAAAGCGTGTTTACTTCAGTTTGGCTTTGTATATAAATCGAAAAGAAAAGAAAAATCTTTTACTTTGATTGCTTGTGAAAATTTTTATGCATATTTGATCGAAGAACCTCTATCTTTACCTCAGCTAGATTTCATCGAAGACAAAGGATTATTTGTGATTCATTCTCATTTGCATGGTTTGAGTCGTCATAACACCATCAAGTTTCACGTCCACTACCCGATTGAGTAAGACAGCCACTAAAATTAATCACCCTAATTAAACCAACTTTAACCTCACTTGAGGAAATCAAAAGAATTTGGTAGTTAGGTAGGACACCGGGGATAGGCATCAAAATAATTCCCCCTTGTCATTTTCATCTGAGACATAGTCGTTGTCTTTAGGGAACTAAAATCCTCTAGTACTTATTGACACGGTCACAGCTAGTTTGTGGAGGGGCCTCCTGACTGTTTCCAACTTTCAGGGGTTAAACGGCCGCGAGATTGAGAACCGGACGGACTCTGTGGAATACCGCACTCCACTTAGCCCTAAGGAAACATCAATCGATGTCTTCTTCGAAAGGCTGAAGTGCCCAAAACCTTTTCCGACGTGTCATGAACGAGGTGGCTTAGTATCTATTCTACTAGGGCTCTTTTACCCAGGATCCCTTTCGGTAGAGGGATATCCTTCTTATATCGGTCTCTCATGTTGTATTGTTCGACTTGGATTTCATCACCTTGCGAAGGATACAGCCTGTTGAGGTCTCCAGCTCTTAGTTAGGAGTTTGCTTGCTATCTCATCTTTGTAGAGGGTCATTTTTTCTTTATAGGGACTGCTTGTTGGCATTCTGGCCATTTTTTTATCAGCTCGCTTATTGAGACACCGGTCTCAGTATAGATTTTAGAGCTTGCTTTTTTGGCCTGTGAGCCTTGCTTTTTCTAGCTCCTCTTCTGCACACTCGGTTGCATTAGAGTTTTTGAGTTCTTTGTTTACGATACTGCCCCCGATTTTCATTTTCCTGTCATCATGTCAGATCTACCACGAAGATCACGAAGACAACAGGGCCAAAGCCCTCCACCGCCACCACCACCATGGACTACTGGTCCGCTTGCATCACGCATTCCTGCTCCTCCTGGCCGCGGTGCTGGTCGAGGCAACATTCCACCGCCGACACGTACAACATCTTCAGTTACGCCCGTAACTGCCACACACAGCACAGTCTCAGGATCTATTGCAGCTTCTGCAACCACTAGCACGTCTGAGACTTCCACTGTCACCTCACCCACTGTCATTCCAGATTTATCTGTTACAGTGGACACAGTTACCGCAACTGAACCTAGTACAACCCAGAGTACTAGACCAGAGGTCATCCTTCTACCGGATGCCAACACTTCCCGTCCATCAGATACTTTTCACGATGATATAGACAGATCTATTGGCACCACAGAAGGGTCCGACCAGGACATACCTGGCTTAATTTCAGTCCCAGGCGGATACGTTGAAATCGTTGAAGATACTCGTCTACCTGACACACCCTTTGAACCTGATTATGGTTTCATCACTTCCCAGGCAGATCTTCCGCCTGTTATCACTACGTCACCCAGTGTTCATCCTCAGGAGACAAGTTCTTCTAGCAACGTACCTCGTACTATAGCTCTACCCAATCTCCCTCCGGGACATGAAATCATGGCTTCCATCCAGTCTAGTATGGTTAGCCTAGCGAACTCTCCGTTAACATCGGCACGGTTTAGACGCAGCACAGAGCACATGCTCTCGTCAGTCTCTAGATATCCCCCTGACACTCATCCTTCTGACTATAGGGATTCCAACATCCCGTCTAGCACGGAGTTTCGACACTCCTTTGCAGACAGTGCAGGACCTTCGGATGTTACCATACCTAAGTTCCTGCCGGATCCCCAAAACCTTTTCCAGGACATGAACTCGGACCCAGTTTTCGAGGGTCCTCCTACCATTGAACATGTTATGGACGACACTAATACCCCTGGGCTAAATTCCCCGCATTTGCTGTCATCACCTATATTTGGTGCACATTCTATGAGGGACAACCCAGTTTTTTCCCCGTCCTCACCTGTTCGATATGGACGACCCCCTCCGCAAATAGGTACTTTTGGTGCCGTTGGCCAATCCACGTTATCATATTTGACCAGCAGCGGAAGAACGCTTAGTCACACTGCTGGATCTTCCGGTTGGACCGGAGGATCACCCTCAGCCACCATTTACACTATCTCAGGAGGTGGACAACCGACTACAGTGGTCCCCAACTCTAGCTACCAAATTCCCCCTGGTGGGCCATCAACCCAACCAGTTGGTGGACAACCTTTTGTTGGGAACCCTGTTCCGAGTCAACAACCTCCAACTGGTGGGCCATCAACCCAACCAGTTGGAGGACAACCTTTTGCTAGGAACCCACTTCCCAGTCAACATCCTCCTCATATAGGGCCATCCAACCTAACTGCTGGCGGACAACCTATTGGCTCGATCCAACAAGCTTCCCAACCAGCAGCGTCTACTCAGTTCGGTATGTACAATCCACCTGGCAGCGGGCAACTTTATTCCGGTGTTCCAACCGGGCCTTACTCTCAACAACCCCTGTCAGGAATGCTTCCTTCTTGGGATCATCAAATCCCACAGAGTGGGGGGTACTCACTTTTTGGAAACTGGAACCAAGCTGGGGGTAAATCTCAGATTTCCCCCAACTTGAATTCTAGATTCCCTTACCCTTCAGTTGCTACAACTCCATGGAACCCATCATTGCAATTTCCACTCGCTCCTCAAGCAGGAATGAGCCTTCCATGGACACCACCATCACAACCACCCCCCAACCCTGCTACGGGAAATCCTCCACTTGCACAGTATAGTGGTAACATCCCTGGAACACAACAATTCCAAGGAACTTTTCCCCAACAAGGAACAGCAACCATTCCTGGGTATCAACAGCCTCAGGGTACTATACCCACTCAGCAGAACATCACCAACCGGTTGCTTATAATCAACCAGTTAACCAGATGGCTTACCATTCACAGAATTTCCAGCAGTATCCTGCGGGAAATTCATATGGGTATAACACACAGCAGTATGCTATGCAGGGCCCTCCAGGGTTCCTAGCACCACATGGTTATTACTCATTCCCACAGACCAACTGTCAACTTCCCTTTTTGGCCACACTTGATCTACCTGATTTGTCGAGGCTTATCAATGATCCTATATGGCATGAACCTCATTGGCCACCTATCCCAGCCAAACTACCATCGGACATTCCTAAGTTCGATGCCAAGCCCGGGGAAGACCCCAAAAACCACGTGATGACCTTCCATCTTTGGTGTTCATCCAACTCCTTGATGGATGATTCCATCCGACTTCGGCTCTTCCAACGCACGCTCACCGGAACGGCAGCAAAATGGTATATCGAGCTGCCACAACACTCTTTTCGTGATTTCAACACTTTGGCTATGCAGTTTCTGACACATTTCCAGCTTCCCATCCGGTATGAGACTGGAACAGAACTGCTAACTTCACTACGTCAAACCACTTCTACACATATTTCGGATCACATCCATGAGTGGCGAAGACGCCGTAGGCTAATAAAGGCACCTATTTCGGATCAGCTACTTGCTGATTGGTTTACAAAATCCTTTTTGCCTCCCATAGCCAGAGATATTGCTATGCGCGGACCGGTTACAGAAGAACAAGCCATCTCGGCAGCACAATACATGGATTTGGTATATACTCAATCCGGTACTTTACATGAACTTCTTTCACATGCCTCCCGCGTTCACACTGATCCTACAAAGCCTACCACTGAACCACCCATCGATGGTATCGTTGGTTCAGTCAAGGCTCAGCCTGCTACCAACTCGACGGGACAACAAGCTTCTGCTTCCCCCGCTTTTACCCAGGCCGCTTCAAAAGCTTCCACCTCTCCTGCTGTCTCCTCCGAAGTGAATGCAGTCCAATCTACGTCACAACCATCCGGAGGAAAGAAGAAAAACAATCGTGGTAAACCCAAGAAGAACCAGCAGGAGAACCCCAAGCCACAACCTACCCAGAATGACCAGAAACCACGTTGGAAAGCTAAGTTTCCCTGCTTGATTTGTCAAGATGATCATTATACGTGTGACTGTCCCTACAAGGACGAGGTCCATAAGTTCGTTAAAGGATCCTCTCGCCCGGCAGTGCTAACTGACCCTTTCCCCCAACAGCAACAGCAAATGGTTGCCCAAGAATCCCCACAAGGGGGCAACCCGACCAATCCTTCCCGTGGAGAGACGTCCACAAACCGCGAAATCCTAATGACAAGTAATGAGGAGATTAATATCACCACTCGTTCAAAGACGTATGACAATCCTCCAAGTTCAAACAAACAATCGGAGATAGCCAAAGGCAAATCTCCTGTTGAAGATCCGATTCCTATTCCCCCTCCTAACGGTCATCTCCATATCGAGAGACCACTTATGGATACAGTGCTACGCCCACCCAAGGGCACCATACGAAAGGCGACATTCAATCCGAATGCGCGAGCTGCCCAAAACTACAACATTGTTGAGGATTTGGCTCAAGCACCTTGCGCTATGTCAACTCTCGAGGTTCTCCAACACTGCCCCACGCAGCGTAGAACCCTACTTTCAGCACTGGGGGCACTGGACCCAGATACTTCAAACTCCATCATGTTTAACTTGGAGCACGCTAAACCTAGGCTTTCTCACCAGTTAGCCTTCCAGGTGCATACAAAAATCCGTGGAAATGTCATCCACCGCACTGTGTTAGATGAGGGTGCTTCCACGTCGATTATGTATTTGAACTGCTGGAGAGCCTTAGGCTCACCCGAGGTCACAACTTCTCCCACTACTCTTAGGGCGTTTGATGGACATGGTTTTCAACCATATGGACTCATTCCCTCAATCGGTGTTGAACTGGGGGGCAAAACAGTATCCGTACACATCGAAGTCGTAGATGCACCTTTGGATTACAATCTCCTACTTGGTCGGAACTGGTTCTATGCCATGACCGCCATAGCATCTACAGTCTTCCGGATTGTACAATTTCCTCATGAAGGGAAAATTGTCACTATTGATCAACTGGATTACTGTATCCCAGACTCCCATCCGAACTCCACCAATACCGTCCCGTTATTGGATCAACCTCGGTACCGGTTCCAAGACATAGGTGTTGGTCTCATGAAGGATTCATCCCTCATTGGAGTTTTTCCAGAGCTGGGAACCCATCTTCTACCAGTCAACATGATTTCATCGCATGTCACCCCTTCCGATGATTCATGGGTGATTCCGAGTCCTACTCAGATCCAAGGCTATGGCAATTCCATGCCTTTGAACAGAAACCTTGCAGCATATGACGCGATCCAATTAGCCACAGATTGGGTCGACTGTTCTACTGATCACACAGTGGCACAGCTCTCGACTGAAACTCATACACACCCACCATTGTTTGATCCTCTCAACTTGATTTTTCCCACTGACGAATCAATCATAGAGGTTATGTGCGGTGATGAGCCACCATGGGGAGATTTTCATCATCGATCTTCATTCCCCACCATTCAGTCACTTGAGCCTGACACCAAATCCAGTGCTTCACTTGGGATGGTCCAAACCAAGTTCCCCACTTCCCTCAACAAAGTATTTTCTAAAGGCAACTTGGCCAATCTTATGGCAACCACTCCCATCGATATTTCAGTGAAGCCTGGTATCGTGGAAAACGTACACATTGGCAAAACATGTACTCCTCTCGAAACGGAGTTCTATAATGCCTACTTTAAAACTTTCCGCGATGTTTTTACTTGGAGTTATGAAGAGATGCCAGGGATTGACCCGTCGATTGTGGTCCACGAAATTCCAACTTTCCCTGGCGCCCGACCTGTTCGGCAAAAGCTTCGACCCGTTCATCCTCGTAAGGCAGCCGCCATTAAAGCAGAAGTTGAAAAACTTTTGCGTGCTAGTTTTATCTATCCTGTCCCATTGACGGAATGGGTATCCAACATCGTTCCCGTAGCCAAGAAACAGGGAACGATTAGAGTCTGTGTTGATTACCGTGATTTGAACAAGGCTTGTCCCAAGGACAACTACCCAACTCCGTTTATCGACCAGATCATCGATAACTGTGCCGGAAGTGTTATCTTTTCATTTATGGATGGCTTCTCTGGCTATAATCAGATCGATATCCTCCCAGCCGACCAGCACAAAACGGCCTTTATCTGCCCTTGGGGGATCTTTGCATATCGAAAGTTACCTTTTGGCCTGAAAAATGCCGGGGAAACTTTCCAACGGGCGATGTCCTACGCATTCCATGACATCAAACATATCGTAGAGCCATATCTTGATGACCTTCCCGCTCATTCTCGAACTCGGGAAGAACATCCAGACCACTTAAGTGCCATTTTCGAAAGGTGCCGGCGCTACAATATATGTTTGAACCCGCATAAGTGCGTCTTCTGTGTAGAAGCCGGAAAACTGTTGGGCTTCATAGTCTCCAAAGATGGGATACGTCTAGATCCCGCAAAGGTAGCAGCTATCATAGCCCTGCCTTCACCTACCAATATTCCAGAACTTCAATGTTTGCAAGGGCATGCAAACTTTCTACGTCGTTTTATCTGCAATCTGTCCGAGATAACAAAAGGCTACATGCGGCTTCTCAAGAAGAATGTTCCCTTCATATGGGATGATGAAGCCCAACGCTCCTTTGACAATTTAAAGGCAGCCTTAACCAGAGATCCTGTGATTCAACCCCCCAATTACACACAGGACTACATCCTTTATCTCGCAGCCTCGATTTCCACCATTGGTATGGTGTTAGTCCAGGAAGACCACAACGGCATAGAACATGTGGTGTACTATCTAAGCAAGAGTCTTCTCGACTCTGAAACTCGCTACTCACATGTTGAAAAGCTGGCTCTGGAAACAGTATTTGCTGTCCAGAGATTCCGTCACTAAATCTTACTCCGCCGGACCACCGTCATCGCCGATTTCAATCCAATGTACTATATCCTCACACGACAAGTGCTTGGGGGCAAGTACTCCCGTTGGATTGTCATCCTCCAAGAGTTTGACTTGGAATTTGTCAAAGCCAAGTCTAAGAAATCTCTGGTCTTTGCTGGGTTAATTTGTAACCTGCCCCGTGCTACTGAGCAATCCGAGCCCATTGATTCTCTTCCCGATGAATCATTGTTCCTCATTAGCACGTCTGATCCGTGGTATGGGGATATTCTCTTATATCTCCAAACCCAACGCTTCCGTCCCGATCTCACCCGCGATGAACGACGACGTATCAGACATCACGCAAAATACTACCTTATAGTGAACGATACTCTGTATCGACGTGGTGTCGACACTGTCCTTCGACGCTGTTTGACCTTAGATGAGGCGGAACGCGTTCTCAACGACTGCCACGCTGGAGCATGTGGTGGTCACCTCTCTGGGATGGCTACGGCCCAGAAAATACTGCGAGCGGGATACTTCTGGCCCTCAATTTTCAAAGACTGCATTGAAACAGTCAAGAAGTGTCCGCCATGTCAATTCTTTCATAGCAAAGCACGCTCGCATCCTGCTCCACTCCATCCTGTCATTTCCGTCGGCCCCTTCTCTAAATGGGGCATCGATTTTATGCACTGTAAGCCCACTTCAGCCGGGGGGCATAGCTATGTCATAGTAGCTGTCGACTATTTTACAAAATGGGCTGAAGCGATGCCTACATATGCTGAAGACGGCAAAACAGCAGCGCAGTTCATATTCAATCATATCATAGCTAGATTCGGTGTCCCACAGTCTATTGTGACCGATCATGGTTCCCATTTCAGGAACCATATGATCGAAGAACTAAGTGCCAAACTGGGTTTTCGCCACGAAAACTCAACCCCGTATTACCCACAAGCTAATGGCCAAGTTGAGGCCATTAATAAAGTCCTGAAACGAATGATTCAGCGCATTGTGGGTACCCAAAAATCCAATTGGCACTCAGCTCTGTTCTCAGCACTGTGTGCATACCGAACCTCAGTGAAAAGCGCTACTGGGTTTACACCATTTCAACTGGTGTACGGCCTAGAAGCCATTCTCCCGATTGAATGTGAAATTCCATCACTCAAGATAGCCATAGAGCTACTTCCACACACTACTTCCGAAGAAGAACGGTTTCTATACCTAGCCAAGCTAGATGAAACCGGCCGTGATGCCGCTTTGGCTAATGAAGCTCACAAAAAACGCGTCAAAGCTCAATACGAAAAATCCGTTCAACCTCGGATCTTCAATGAGGGTGACCTCGTACTTACATATGATCAGATGCATGATAAGCTTGGAAAAGGTAAACTTGAATCTATGTGGTACGGCCCCTTCATTGTAAAACGTGTCTTAAAAAAAGGAGCCTATGAACTAGTCGATTGTGATGGTACGCCATTGGCACGGCCCCGCAACGGGCTATACCTCAAGCGTTTCTACGCGTGAGGTTACCCTACGCGGGTTACTTCTTGTACATAATGTACTTAGTTTGCTTTTTGCTTTCTTTTTAGTGTGCGCGTGGACCTCATGTATCTACTCTTACTTTGACTCGTGCCTTTATGCGCAGATGTCTGCCCACTTTGGGTTCGCCGACGGTGCAAGCCGACATACCCGGAATCTCGCTTCCGCAGCATGGGTGATCTATTCCCCCACTGGCGAGTTAATTTCTTCAGGAGCCAATTGTTTAGGTCCTGCAACCAACAATATCGCGGAGTACCATGCAGTCATTGGTCTCTTGACAGAGGTTGCTTCACTCGGGATTGACTCCTTATCGGTCTTTTTAGACTCCCAACTCGTGGTTTCTCATCTAAACCGTGTTTACACAGTTCGCGATCCTACATTACTTCGTTTATTTCGAAGAGTACGCCTCTTGGAACGGTCATTTGATTTTATCACATATCAACACATACCGAGAGAATTCAATTGTATTGCCGATTCATTGGCTAATTACATTTTGGATTGGCATCTTTCCCATACATAAAAACATCATAAAAAATAAAATGCACAAGTCATTGTAAATATTTAGATCATAAAATAGGTCCATATCACTGTATATAAGAGTGTTTTTTCAAAAATACATAAAGTTTGTGTCAAAGACAAAATTGGGGATCAAATCCCATATACAAAAAATTGGCCCTCAAAGCCTACATATCGCATACATGCCGCAAAAAGATCAAAGGACCATCTATGGAGACCTAGGAGACCTATCATGTCCTTCATCGGACTCCTCCCGCTGCTGGTGGTAACACACCACAGCTCAAACCACCCTGCGAAGAAGTCGACTGATACGACCAGGAACACCCACAGTATGCCGCTGGAGGTGGTAAGGGACGTCATCCATCTGCATAGCAGGGATACCATGGGTCAATCCCTGCAGGTTCCTCTCAATGTCCCGGACGCCTCCTGCCTCGTCTTCATCTTCCTCTTCGTCAGGAGCAACTTGACGATCCACACCGCCACGACGTAGTGGAGAGTATCCAGCTGGCCTCTGTGGTCCACGGTCTGCAACATGCATGCGAATATACATTAGGCATCTTTTACACATTCTAAAAAAGTAATAAAAATTAAATATTCAAAAAGAAAAAAAAAATACATATCCATGAAGGTCATACCAGAGTTGTCCCAGTCATCATCTTCCGGCAAAGCCAAGTCGATATCCTCACGGAAATCTACCCCTGAATAGGGATAGTCGTCAATCATGACTATCTGCTCCTCTAGCCAAGAGAAGAAGTCCTCTCCAAAGGCTAGCCGCTGAGGTCCCCCGAGGCGTCCAGCATAGTCACTCCATCGAGCCATCCATGGCTCAGTAGGTGGACGAGGGGGCATAGATATCTGCGGACGTAGTAGTGGCACCCTTGCCAAAAAGAAAGTGACCAGGATGCTCCCATAGCCAAACTGGGTATTTTTCCCAGTCCTACACTTGTGCACTTGTTCCTTCAGATTGGACAACACTGCGTCACACCAGTTGAAAACTGTTCCTCCCATGCACTCTGCTGCGAGATTCACTTGCGTGCGGGATGCCTGATGTGTACTTACGCTTCCCGCTGCACGCGTGATAGTAAATAGCACGGTTTTTACAGGAAGATTTATGACCTCTTTTATGGCCACCTTCCCACTTTTCTTACTCGAACCCGCCTGGCAATATCGAGCAATCAAATCATCTGTGCTTGATTCTGAAGCTGTATACCCGGTAAAGTTCACCCGGGCCCCTCTTTTCGAGAGACCCGTGAGGAAATAAATATCCTTGAGTTGGATTTCAAGCACATGCTCTCCCACTCGGAAAGATTGAATGTCAGGGTCCCACAATTGGATAAGATGAGTAAGGAGCTTAGGTTGTTGGCGGATCCCTTTGGTTTTGAAGAACTTTAGTAAACCACATTCCCGCAATGCGGTCATGGTTGGTAAGTCATTTTCAACTGCAAAATCATCCGCTTCGTGCTCTCTCTCTTTCCAGCTTACCATTTTGCTCCGAATAAGTTGCAAATCCCTGCAAAAGGGCAAACAAAACAATTAGTAACTATTTAACAACTTACTTCCAGCAAAAAATTGGAGAAAATTTGATTTTTTGAACTTGAAATTCGCCTGTGCCGCGCCTGGAGGACACACTACCGCGCAGCAGTCCACACTACCGCGCCTCATTTTGAGGATACAACGCGGTACTGTTGAACAGTACCGTGTCTTTCGATAGGGCCCCCACGCGGTAGTGTGGAGGGCGATTCTTGCCCAAAAGGGCTTGCTAAAAAATTAATTTTTTCCTAGTGAAAGCAAAAATTTCTTACATGAAATGAAAGAGGGGCTCAAGCACTCTTACCTGGCGCAGACGGCGGTCGAAATGGTGTCCCAGAACTCCCGGTATGGATCCTTGAAATCTTGCTCCAAAATGGGTGAAAATGTCTCCTTTGGGTAAAAAACACAAATGAATAGTAATTTCTATTTTTACCATTCCTTATATAGCATTTTTTCACATTTTTTAATTAATTAATTAATTACTATTTCAAATAATTGAAATAAACCCTTGTTCACATTGCTAATGTCCAGTTTTTGAGCATTTATTGACAGGATCCGCGGTAGAAATGAGATGCATTCACACCGGTGTTTATTCATAATTTGACCTTCATTTTGAGCCCACTTTATCTTTTTCGTGCTCTGGATTTAAAACTTGAAAAAGATTCCAAGCGCTTTCACACCTGTGTCGTGCTTGTCAAACTCAAGTAAACGGTGTCGAGTACGGTCAGCTTTACTCATGCTCGTTAAACAATGAGGAAAGTATTATCCTGGTTGTATTTTATTCTTTTTTCGGACCAGAATAATTTAAAATTTACGAAAAAGACCATAGGAGTCCATAGTTAAGCTCTTTTCAGACTCCTTAAAATTGAAAAGATTGCCAAGTGATCTTGACTCTTTCACACTTGTAAAAGTATTTGAAAGGTCGTCTATTCAGTGATAGGTTACCCCTTTTTCAGCCCGTCTAGACTATTTACGAGAAAGGTATACCTCGGTCAATCTCGGCTGGGAGAGTTCTCTCGGGAATTGTTTTACACTTTTTCGGAATCGAGGGACTAAATTTTACGAAAAAGTACATTAGGGAGCTTCCTTTAAGTTTTTTAGGCTCTCTAAATATGAAAAACTACCGAGTTTTCCTTCCTTGGGCTCGTTAAAATATTAACATCGAAGGACCCACTTTGGGACGAACCCCTCCTTTCTCAGGTTCGTAAAACATGTGAGATTGGACTCATCCACGAGATGAGTTACACCGAGCATCTGTTATCCTCTTCAAGCTCGCAAAACAAGAAAGAGGTACTCGTCCATCATGTCGGGGAAATATGGGGGAATAAGTCAAGTTTATCTATGGCAGCTTGTCAGTCATTACCTTTGAACATGGCATGTGTCCGTCTCTTGTCTATATTTGGGTATCCGTCTTTCATTGAGTTATAGTCATCATCATGGGTCGTCTCCCTGGCCACGAGTCCACTCATCCGGTGTCTATCCTCTATTTATCAATAATCCCTGCTGCCAAGTCCTGTTACATGCCGTTACATGTTCAAAGGGTTGCATTGTTTCGAGTTATTCATTGTGTCAGGCCTCCGTTGTGTCAGTACATACTCCATTGCTCCATCATCCTATCATATGTGCCGATTTCGTGTCGATGATGTGGGAATCATCATGGCCCACCTTCGACGAGTCTATTCCTGTCGACACCAAATCACTATCTGGGAGTTAGACTTAGAGATCAACCATTAGTACCTTGGTACCTGCATGCCTCAATGGCAAGTTTCCTCGTGTTTGACAGTAGGTTCACATCATTGACCTCTGATCAAGCAATCTCTCGGATGCTCGACATCAACTCATTTATTCGCATTTCGTTGAGATGTACTATTGATACCTTGGGAATCATTGTCATCATTGATGATCTTCCTCGCATTTGTTAACGGTCCACATCATTGACCGGTAATCAAATGGTTTCTACCATGTTCGACTTCAACACCTTGCAATCACATGGTTAGATCCGTATCTTTCTTGCGATCGGGTAGAAGACCCTGGATGCATCACTGTATCTCGACTACGTCCAGGCTGCGATGGAGATGTCTCTTGTATTGTCACACAGATCCACTTATTGTATTGGTCGTGGCTGTGTCATTATTGTCTCATGGATCTACGATTGTTCATAGTAGCCATGATCTGTCCACAGTTTACATTATCTCAGTACTCATGGATCTGCAATGTATTGGTCGGCAGCCATGCTTTGAGTCATCTGTTTCTGAGCATGGGAATGCCCGCCTCGGTGGTATATCTAACACTTTGTTTCTATTTCAGCTCAGTGTCGCTCTCCTCGATGCTATCTCTGCACATTATATTCGTAAAGTCTTTCGGCCATTAGTCCCTTCTGACCTCACACTTTAGGGGGCATCTGTTATACCTCTATGTTTCACGGTGTCGCATCTCCATCACAAAAAGAGTTGACGACATTTTCCCTACTATTTTAAACCATCCAGAAGAGACAGATGATGAGTCAACCTTGAAGGTGAATCCACCCTGGCAAGTTTTGACCCACCTTAGACTTTATTTACACACACTACCGCGCCTTGCTAGTTTGCCAAAACGCGGTACTAGACACTACCGCGTTCTGCTATTTCCCCAAAGCGCGGCAGTGCCGCGTTCTGCAGTCTTTGCAAAACGCGGTACTCTTTTAATAGCTTTTTTCCCTTGGCTTGTGGGATTTTGGATTTTCGAAGATAATGGAAGATTGGGGTCCTTGATTCAATCTCAACTCATCTCCTTCGATTAGAAACCCTGATCCACTTATCTCTCCTTAGATCCACCCATCTCTCTTGTTGGTTAACCTCACCATTCACTATAAAAGAGAGGCATGCCATTGGAAAAGGGGAAGACTCTTGAGAGTACCAAACTTATGGTCTTGCAGCATTGTGGAGATAGCTAGAGGAGAAGACACTTGGAGTTGGAGGATTGGCTTGGGCATCAAGCACCTTTTGTAAGTATTCTTCAAGTTGTAATGGAATAACTTGTCTTGTTTTCCCAAATCATTTGTGTTAATCTTGTTTTAATGATATGATTTGTATCTTTCATAGATTTAGATCCTAGCTCATGTTTCAGGTTGCTAGAGAATAGTGCATTCTTCTGTCTTGGTTCCATTTTGACAGGTTCACTTGTGAGGGCTTGGAGCTTGGAGAAAATACCAAAAACAAGCATCTGGATAGAAGGTCAGTTAAACTCCTTCTACTCTCTTTAGCATTTTAATCCTGAGATGTTTGTTAGATCTAGGGATTCAAGGTAGCATTTGTTTTGACTTGTTTCTTGCTTTAAGGTTAGTTTAAAGTCTGCTTTAAAGTTAAGAGAGTTTTGGCTTATCCGTAGGACAAAATTCTACATAACATCAATTTCAAGAGCTGGAACATCATGCACGGTGAGATATGATTTCTGTTGAACTGTTTCTTCATGGATATGATCGGCATTAACATCCTCAACTTCATTCTCTTCCTGCAAATAAAATCCTTGATCGAAACTTGAGGAGATAAAATCATGAAAATCATTGAAAGTTAAAAATGGCAGCAGATTTTTAATACCAACAGCAAGACAATGAGGAGCATTAGCTTGATTTGAAAGGAAATTATCCCTATTCACTGCAAACTTATCCTCCTGCTGATAAGCATGATCATCCTTATGAAAATCAGTCAGAGCATTCGTAATTAAATAACTCTTATATTATGAACCAAAAGAATTTTTTGTTGCATATATGAAATCATTTTGTTGATGCAATTGAGAAGTAGATGCATCTTTCACAACACTGATAGATGACACATCTAATTCACTGATTGTAGTAGTTGAAGTTAAGGATAAATCTGAAGATGGCATATCAGCATTCCGACAAGAATAAAACCTCAGGGTTGATCCCTGTTGTTCATACACTTCTTCCATTTCCTGCACATTAGAATCTTTATCAAGAATTTGATCATGAAGCTTGCCACAAGTCCGTAGATTGTTCTCCACTTCCTTTTCATCAACAAACATCTACTGCAAGGATGGTGACTTTCTTTCTTTGAGGTATAAGAATAGATCGGGATGTTGTGCCACTGTGTATTGTATCATAGCAACAATCTTAGTAGGTCAGATTTCAATAGGCATGCTGTAACAAATATTGTGAAACCTTCTGTTGAATTCAATGATAGTTTCATTTCTCTTCTTCTTCAAGGAAAATAACTCAAATAGGTACTGATCGAAATATTTATTCTCTCCCCAGTATCTCGAAAATGAATTATAAAACTCAGTCCATGAACAAATGGAATGAGCTTCCAAATTTCTAAACCAGAAAGTAGCATCTCCAGCCAAAGATTTCAAAAATAATCTCATGACAACATCTTCATGTAATATTTCAAGATTATCAACAAAGTTTTCAAAGGCTCCCAAATGCTTCTCAGCTGTAACATGATCCTCTCCAGTAAACCGAGGAAGATACTCAAAGAAATCAAGAGGATATGGATTAAGGTGATATGGCAGCCTCAAAGGTTTAAATAACTTATTTCTGATTTTAGTTTGAAAAGTAGTAGGCTGAACATGAGGATTAACGGATTGATGGAAAGGCTCACTAATAATGGCATAAGGTGCTGAGATCTAAGAAGGCTTTGAATCGGTTTCAACCTCCTCGAGGTTACATGGATGATCAAACTCTGAAGGGATTTGAATACAAAGCTCATCCTTATGAACAGGCTGGGATGAAGATATAGGATCAACATCAACAACATAAGGAGGCTGCAAATTTTCCTCTCCTAAAGATGGGTATACAAAGGTAGGCTAATGATGATCCGAATAAACAAAACATAAGATGACCCTCTTAATGTGTGAAGGGAAAAGCATAAATGAGCTGATAAAGAAAAACAAAAGTTCATGAAGAAAGCTCATGAACTAATGACTGGTTTTACACTTCAGCCCCTTCATCTTCTGTCAGCATGATTCTCCCCCATGAAGTCTTTAATCGTGGAGTCTCCAGGAAGATGATTACAGTCAATCTCTTATGTCCTTCTCTTGTCAGCCATCAAGAGTTGGAACTGTGTCGTTCTGTTTCTTCCCGGGGAAGATAATCTTCACTTCCGTCCCCGGCAACGGCGCCAGAAGATTTTATCACTAAAAGATGCACCTTGACTGCATAAGGAGCATGGCTAGTGAATCTTAAGCTCCAAGGCTGAATAAAATTTAAATGGGTTGATTGGTTCCAAAGGAAATCCAGGAAATCACTGAATAAGAATTATGATCAGTTAAGAGAATGATTAACACATGTTAAAGGAAATCTAGTTCATGCAAGATAAGTTTGAGTTTTTAGTGAATAATATCTATCATAATTGAGGATGAAGCAACATAGCAAGAACTCTTCATAGAAGATGAAGCAATTTGAGAAAGAAATCTTCATAGAAGATGAAGCAAAGCTGACAAAAGCTCCTCAATACATAAACAAAGGAAATTATATAAGCTTACAAGATATGGTCATGAGTCTTCAAGAGCATTGTCTCATTGCATTAACTGATCGGAAAGATTAAAATTTGCACTCACAAGATATCTCCTACAGCACTCTCAGCCTCTCGGCTGGAACCTCCCCTTTCTCTTTCTGTTCAAATCTTGAAACAAAATATACAAATGCTCATCGAGCCAATCTTTAACAGACTTTTACAAAAATAGCAAATGAGAAATATTCCTGCCAACAAAAACTGGAATAAGTTGTAAGGTGTCCTGAGTTGTTGGAATCAATCCTTGAACCACTGCTTGAAATCAGGAACAAATCCATGGATGTCAATCCTCTGTTTTGTTGATCTTTTGCATCTAAAATCTCATCCACCTATCATCAATCTCCCTGGAATATTATAGTTGTAGGATGCTCTGCCACCTAATACTTTGCTTGTATCTTCGAAAGTTCAAATGTTGCCCGAAGATGTTCATAGATCCCTTTGAATATGGATGCAATATTTAATTGCCATTAGATTTGCCACTTTGAACTTTGCACACATCATTCTCGTTGCAATTGGCCATTTGTTCGAATCATGACAAGGATTTCAAAACTCATTTTGTCTCTTCATCAGAACTTTTTGGCGCAATCTCCTCTAGCTAGATCTTAATGACTTGCTGATGAAGTGTTCTTTGTCACCATTTGTCCGTGTATTCATTTCCAGGCAGTTTACATTTGCACCTAGATTATTTTCATGATCCAAGTAAAGCATCTCATTCTGACAATACTTTAGTTGACAAGTTGATCTCATACAAGACTCCAGGATTCGCACACGACTCTACCCATGGCGTTGATACGTATGATGAATACCCCAATTGGCACTTGTGCAAATTTATTCAACAATTTGCAAAGTCTTGCATTTAAAACATGGAACGCTTAAATTTCAAACATCTATTTGTTGGCGCTTTGTTTTAAGCTTTCTGTTCTGTAGGATATATCCCATATTGATTGGGAGAAACAACTAAAATACATTTAGATATGGAAATACTTCCCATATAATTCGATGAGTTGTATGGAATAGTATCGTGGGCTTGGCACTTGGGGACTTGGTCTTGACTTGTGTGTTGTAACGTTGGTGCTTGGATCGATAGCTTGTGGACTTTGACCTTAATGCCTCAGGCCAAAAAAATTTATAAAAATAAACGTAAACACTGTAAAAGAAGGCCAAAAGCCAAATTTGGCTTAATAAAACCAATTTTATTTTGCCCAAATTTATAAAATGCTATCCATAAGCATTATAAATTTTTTACCATATTTAACTTTGAAATCTTGTGTTTGAAAGAACAACGTCCATTACTAGTTTTGACATAACCAAATCTGGTACCAACAGTGTCTTTGCCAAGTTTAAAACCAAAATAACCTCGGGGGATGGCCGCAATTATGCCCTGCATGGACGCCATGTGGGTCGCTCGTGTGGGCGGATCCTGTATCTTCCTTTTGTCCTTGGATGATGTGTTGAACCTGCCGATTAGGTTCCCACCGAAGGCTTCGAATAGGCCAAGCAAATACCATGTTTTAACCATAAGAGTGAACAAAAATCAAGTAGGGATTAAGGAACCCGTGCTATTCCAATATCTTGATCATTGTTAAACAATACACCACATGCTAACTTAGCTCCAGAGTTTTCCATCTTGTTCGCGCAATTGTTATTGGATCTAAGAATGTGGATGAAATTTATTTCCTTGAATTCATGGGCAATGTGCTTTAGGAGATGTTGAAATTTGTCGGCAAGCTTCTTTCTGCCTTTTGCGAGACTACTGGCTTCCCCTATGACCAGAATCGAATCACCGAAGACAGGAAATCTGCGGTGAGAATTTTTGCAATTCGACAAGTTTCGAACCTATTAAGCAGGTTCATCATCAAGAGAACAAGAATCTCACTCTCTTCTTCGCACTTGGACGAAGAACCGTAAAAAACCAAAAAATGAACCAACCAGATCCATAAAGAAGATAAAAAAAATTGTTGAAATGGGTATTTATCCCTCGTCCAAGTGCGAAGAAGAGAGTGAGATTCTTGTTCTCCTGATGATGAACCTCCTTAATAGGTTCGAAACTTGTCGAATTGCAAAAATTCTCACCGCAGATTTCCTGTCACTGAAAATATAAATTGTGGGTTAAGATGAACAACCTCGCCGAAGACAGTCAATTTCTCAATTCCCTCCTTTCTGACAAGCTCAAGTCCTTTAATGAGAGCGAGCCACTCAGCTCCATTGTTGGTCTTTTTTCCTATACCCCATGCATAATCTTTCATTTTGATTCCATCAGAGTCATAGAGTACTCCTCCCGCTTTTTCCAGCCCGGGGTTTCCTTTTGAGGCGTTATCAAAGAAAAGTGTATTGCTTCCTAATTTACTTTTCCAATTTTGAAAGGAGTCATCATTCATTCTGATATGCCAATGTTTAGTACTTGGACTTCTGGAGAATATAGGCTGATAGTTGTTAGCGGCGGGGATTAAGAAGTCAGCAACCCAAGTTTTTTCTTCACTGGTCATATTTTCTTTGTTGATATTTTTCATGCCTCGAGAGATGAGGGATTCTTTCCATAGAGCTTTAGCAAATGCCAGTGTTCTGCACGGAGTGGTCTTTTTGTCCTCAAATATTTCTTGGTTTCGAGCATTCCAGATTTTCCAACAGATTAACTTTGGAAGTGCCTCCCAAGCTCTTTGAAAATCTGGTTTCTTGGATAGTGATCCTTGATAGTAGTCCTTCCAACAGATAAATAGGTCATGCCATGCTGTCGGAAGAGTCAAATAGAATGGCAGATCTTGATATGCTATGTGCCAGACTTCTTGGGAGAATTTACACTCAAGAAATAGATGATCGAGGGTCTCTTCCCTTTCTTTGCACAATATACACCAAGTCGGACCTTTGATTCCTCTTTTCCGGAGATTCTCAGCAGTAAGCGTTTTTTGATGAGCAAGGGTCCAAGAGAAAATGTTTACCTTTGGGAGCCCATCCTTGCTCCAGACCGCATTGCATTTGTTGTTCCTGATCCAGTTGTGCTTGCTATCATTGACTAAGTGGTAGCCCTCTTTGACCGAGTAGTGGCCAGTCTTCCCCCATCCCCTTTTATCCAACAGATTACAGTGTACTAGGGAAGCACCATGAAGGGAGGATAGGAGAAAGTTGTATTCAAAATTCAGATGCTCCGGAAGCTCTAAAACTTTCAAACCGGCCCAACGTCCTCGCCTAGTCCAGATGGATAAGTCAAATAGGGTGCAAATCTTACAATTATCCATCCAAATTTTTAATTCTGGGAAGGATTGCTGAGATATGGGTGGACGTCCTTCGATGAACTTGTCATGCCAAATGTTGATTTGCTTGCCACTTCCCGGGATCCAATAAATTTGGCTCTGGATGAGAGGAGCCGCTTTTTGACAGAGAGCCCATATAGGAGAGCTAGTTTTATTCGGATCAATGCTTTCCATGCTTCTTTTCCTACTGCCCTACATATATTTTTTACGCAGGATTTCTTTCCACCAAGATTTCTTCCCACAGATAGTTCGCCGGAGAATTTTATCTCCTAAGGCAATGTTCATGATCGCCGGATCTTTGACACCAACTCCCCCGTTGTTTTTTGGACTGCATACTAAATCCCAATTTATCAGATGGAATTTCTTAACATTATTAGACTTGCCTCCTTGCCAAAGGAATGACTTGAGCTCTTTTGAGATAGCTTTAATCATTGATTTGGGGGCTATGGAGATAGAGCAGACGTATAGAGGATAAGCTAAGAGGATTGATTTAATGACAACTAGCTTGCCCGCTGGGTTAAGCCAACGCAAGCCCCAAGCCGCAATTTTTATTTTTTATTTTTTCAATCAAGCCATACTAGTCTACGTCTTTTTTTTTCCTTTGAAGATTGGGATACCGAGATATTGAAAATAGTTCCAAACAATAGTTCCTTCAAAACCGAAAATCCTGGCTATGCGAGCCATGACCCCTGCAGTGCAGTTCCATCCATAGACTTTAGACTTGCCATCATTTATTTTCCCGTCAGAGGCTTTAAGAAAAGTTCTCAAAGCATTATTGAATCTTTCTGCTATGATTGTGGAGGCCCCTCTGAGCAAGATCGTGTCATCAAAAAATTGGCCGTGATTGGATGCTTTTACCCCTCGGGCAATTTTCAGGTCTTTTAGCTCGTCGGAGTCTTGCAGGAGCTGAAGATTTCTGCTTAGTGATTCCACCACCAGCAGATACAGAAAAGGGGACATAGGGAAGCCCTGTCTCAAGCCTCGAGAGGCTTGGAAGAAACTAGTAGGCCTACCATTGAAAAACGGAGCTATCCAAGGGCTGCTAATACATGCTTTAACCCATCTGACAAATCTATTAGCAAAAAACCAAGTTTAACCATGATTTCAAACAAAAAGGCATGATTTACTCTATCAAACGCATTAACCATATCTAGTTTGACAGCCATACCTTACTGGTGTTTGACCATGCTTGAGTGGATTGCTTCCTGGACGATAATAATATTGTCAAGGATCTGCCGACCAGCAATGAAGCCTCCCTGAGTTTCTGAGATCAGATGGTTCATAACTTTTTTCATTCTTGTTGCTAAGATCTTGGAGAGGATTTTATACGAAGTGTTGCAAAGGGAGATTGTCCTGAAATGATCAATCGAGAGGGGTTTTTTGTCCTTAGGGATCAGAGTTAGGAAAGAAGAGTTGGTTGCACCACCAATCTTGTCTTTCTTGCAGGTCTAGTTGAGCATTCTTTTCAAGTCGCCCTTTATTATCCCCCAAGCGGCTCTATAGAAGTTTACGGTAAATCCATCCAGGCCAGGTGCTTTATCCAGTTGAAGAGTCCAGATGGAATTAATAATCTCATATTCCATAACTGGTTTAGCTAGCTCTCTGTTTTCACCATCAGCAATCAGCGAAGGGATGTTATGAAGGAGAGCAGCTTGAGCTTCCAAGTCAGCTTCGTTTATGTCCGTATAAAGATCGCGGAAGTGTTCAAATGCATGGTTTTTAAAATCTTCCTGATCGGTAATCTTGGTCCCATTTTGATCTTTCAACTCAGTTATTGTATTGTAACTTAGATGAACTTTGGCTTGTTTGTGAAAATAGTTGGTGTTACTGTCTCCACCTTTTGGCCATAATTGTCTTGACTTTACTCTCCATATTTCTTCTTCCTGCTTGGCGGCAGTGAGAATTTTTTGGTTGAGCTCCTTTTCAAGGCCAAGGGACTGCTACGTTATGTCTTCATGATCCACACGAGACTGAAGGTCTTCGAGTTTGGGCTGTAGGGAGAGTTTCAACGCCCCATGTTTCTTATAAGAAGATTTAGCCCAAGATTTCAAAGTGTATCTTACAGATCGGAGTTTGCTTTCCATATATAACTAGGGGAGCCAAAACAAGGTGTGTACCAGGCATTTTGAACAATGGCTAAGAAGTTTTCATCCTGAATCCAGAGAGGATTAAATCTAAAGGGGATGGGGCCAAGGCTGACTGGAGGGGACAATGTTAAGGAAATGGGTTTATGATCGGAGGTTGTTGAAGGGATAATGAGGGAGGTGGGCAAAAGGTCTTTCAACAGGAAGGAGGTACTCACCATAAATCTGTCCAACTTAGCTGCAATATGACCAGTGCCTATTCTTCCGTTATTCCAAGTGAACTTCCCATTCTTTAGCTGAATATCCAGGAGATCCAACCCATCGATGAGGTTTTACAACCTCTCCCCAAACGGATCTTGACCATGTTGCCTCCACACTTTTCATTATGGCCTTTGGTTACATTGAAATCACCTGCGATGATCAGGTCCTTTCCTCTTAAATCCTCTTTTAGATTGATGAGTTCATCCCAAAAGACAGGTTTGTCTCTGTAATGGGTTGGTCTGTACACGTTGCAGATATTTATTGTGCTGGAACTGTTCTTGTCCTGGATTTCATTGAGCATCCAATGTTGGCTATTTTTTATAGTGGAGATACGGAATTTACTAGAAGTGAAAGTGGCAATTCCTCCAGAGGGGCCTCTGGAGCTAACGGCAAAAGAATTAAAGTCTTTCCAAACGGAGCAAGAGAGCACCCTGATCTCATCCTCCTGCATTTTAGTCTCCTGGTTAAGCAAAAAGTCTAGCTTTTCGGCTTTAATAATGGATTTCAAAGCTTCAATTTTAATTGAGTCGCCCAGACCTCTGCATTTCTAGGAGACTGCTTTCACCATTTTTTGCTGGATTGAGGTCCTGCTCGGGGCCTATTGTCTTTATTTCCTCCTAAGTTATTCGGGATCTGCAAAATTTTTGTTTCTTCCAAACATTTTCCCTTCCCAATTTAGGTTATCTTTCAGCTTCCATTTCTCTATGATATCAGAGAGTTTTTCTTCCTCTAGTGTTAGGCGGCATGACTATATCTTGATCCTCCAATGTTTCATGTGAGGCCGAGTTTTCAACAGAAGTGGCCTGGGGAGTTGAATTGTTGCGCCTGACCTTATCTGCCCAGGATCCACCGGGGGTGGAACCTTCACGAGTTGAGTCAGTGAGATCTACTTTAGGCGAGGGGGGTTTGGGGTTTGTGGTCTCTAGAAGCTCTTCGATCACAGGTTCCTCTGAGTTAACGATCGGAATTTCTCCTTCTTCCGTAGGTAGCGACTGAAAGTGATTGCTGGTGGAAGCCTCCTTACCTTCTTGCGTCTTTCCTTTATCTATGCTCCCAATTGCTATGGGCTCTGAATAGGTTGCTTTTCTGCATTTTTTCATGGGTTTCCATCCATCTTCTTGGTTTTTTTCCTGACCTTCCTAAGCTGTCTTTGGGAAGTTCTTCATGAAGTGACCATATTCATGAAATTTTTTGCATTTGAAGGGTAACTGCTCATAGTCTACTTTTTGCATGTGCTCCCATCCGTCCATGAACAGATTTACCATCTCAGGTAGGCCTTTATCGAGATCTACTTCGAGATAGATCCTAGCACACGAGAAGAGGGATCCCTTTGGCTCTGCTTTATCTATATATTTTCCAAGCGAGTTTCCAATGGCTTGCATAGTTTCATCATTCCAACAGTGAAGAGGAAGGTGAGGGAGGCGCACCCAGACTGGTACAGTTGAGGGGACATCCTTGTCCAGGTCGAAGTTTAAACTCCATCGATTTAAATACAAACCCCGAGTGCCCATGAAGTAGGGCCCACTTCTAAATATCAAATCTCTATCATCTTTGTTTTCGAAGAGAAAGGTGAAAAAGCCTTTGCCACAAAAACAATGTTGGAGCCCCCCAGAGATCAAGGGCATCTAGTTTTTATTGATCCAAGTATCCATAGTTTTGGGTGAGGGCCAAATACCTGTAAACTGACCGATCAATCCTCGCTCTCTGAGGACGAGTGCTTTAAGTCTTGAAGCTGCCGACAAGATCTGGATGCGTGGGGCTGCAGACCTTTTGATGAAGTTGGCATCGTCGGTATCCAAGGAGGGAGGAGGGGCTAATGGTGTAGAAGCAACCAGTGCCTGAAATACTTCATCCAAAGGTCTTCGACAGTCCTCCTGACTTGTATCCGAGGGAGGATCCATGAGGGCCAACCGGTGGCCAGCAGAGGAGCCGCACGAGGGGCGACCGAAGCTGCAGAACCCCAGGAAACCATTGCAAGAACCCTAGGCAGCCGTAAAAATATGTTAAGGATATTGCTTTTGTATCTTCACCAAGAGTGTTTTGGTGATCTCTTATCTTCCGAAAGCAATCTACTATGTTGTAAAAGAAAGCATTCTCTTCTATCCATAATATTATACTGAGAATAATGTTGGGGTTTTTGTTCTCATATTTTTTAGGATTTTCCCCAGAGTGTATCTTGTGTTATGGTTGTATGAATTTCATGTGATTGAATTGTCTCAGTGCTTCAAGTTTCGATGTCTAAAAGAATTAAAAATCAAAGCTCAACCAAATATTAACAATAAGTTGTGTGCAAGGTGATGAAATCCAAGGGGGGTCTCACTATCTATCACAAGGGCCCTTGCAATACCATGATAAAGGCGCCTAGTGATAAACCTATGTCTGGATACTAAGATACATGTTCTACCAACCTCTCGACTAAGACAACACATGAATTTGAATGAGTTGGGAGACTCAAGCAAATTTTTTGATCCAACATAAGCATTAAGAACAAAAATATGGTGTGTCCCTTGTTTTGGAGAAGCACATTTATTAGAAAGGACTTTCAATTTACCTATGAACGTCTATGTTTCAATTCATTTTTTTAAATTTCAAGGTGTGATTTGGATTCCTCGCTACAAGGTCCTAATCTAATTGAATTGTAGCCTTGTAGTTATCACCCAATGAAATCTACTATCCTTGTGTTTACTACATCCTTGGATGAATTGATGTCAGTATAATGGTTATAAGCTAGTGATTTCCTCTGAGAATTGTTTAATTTCAAATTAGATTAAGGGTGGATAATAAGGTTTCATAATGGACGATGAGGATGTCTAAATTGTGGACTACTTTGAGGATTCTAGTAAAAGAATTAATATTTTCAAGTATTCAAGGTCAAATTTTACTAGGAAGTCCCATGAATTGTCTCCTAGATATGGAAGGCATAGGGTTATGGGAGGCAATTTGGTGGATGAACTTCAAACTATGGATAATGTGGAATAAGTGGGTCAACGGGTGACCTACATACAGAAATCCAAGGCAAGTTTGATTTCTAAAAAGTAACAAACGTAAAGTTGAAATGTGATAGAGAAGGATAGTAAACCATAGGTGACTAGTCTCAATGGTCAGAGGCGTAATGGAATTATTAAGAATCATTTGAATTTTGAAATCATCATAATCAAGGGATTTGGGGGAAAGGGTATTAGATCTAACTTTCATTCTCCTATAAAGCTAGCAGTGGTATGTGGTCCTAGTAAACTATCAAATAAAAAGAAGGTGGGTCGAGGACAAGGCTTCATAAAAGACAATTTGGAAGAAGAATGCCTATTAGGTGGGAAAAGGGTTATTATGCATGAAGGTGAAATTGAAGGGGGGGTAAGTAGGAAAAAGGTAAAGAGGATAGTAAAAAAACAAAATAGATCAATATGGTGGTGGTTGTGAAGGTGCAACAAACAATGAGTTCTATAGGGAAAGCTTCGGTTGGTAAATTTATAGGGAGGCACATCAGAGTAGAGACCCTAAACACAAGGCTCCAAGCACATTAGTGCCTGATTCTGGGCCATGGGCCAACCCATAACATTTTGACTAGAGGTTGGATTAGTTTTAGTTTCCATTCTCACAAGGATGCCAATACTATCTTTACTAGGAAATGGTTTTTGGAGTACCCCCTTTTTGTCCTTGAAAGCATGGCATACATGTTTTGATCCATACACTAAAGTCAATAGTAGAATACCCATATGGGTAAAAATTTTAGGATTTACCATCAAGATAGATGATTTTCATAAGGGATATGAGTAATATGCTTAGAAAAACCATTATGGTGGAATTTTCTTTCAAAGCTAATGTTCATAAGTCAACAACAAAGGTGTTAGTAGATATAGATATCAGATCGGGGTTGGTTGAAAGTCTTGACACCAATGAAAGTAGTTTGGTGCATTCATAGGTTCTTGATTATACTAGCATCCCCTTTAGATGTGTTACATGACATGCTTATACCTTGATGTAGATTGTGTGCAAAAAAATTTCTAAGTTTATAAAAAGAAACCAAGTCGAATCCAAATCAAAATCACGTTGAAGTGGGCATGAAGGTTGAGGTTAATAGAGGGAAACAATCATTGTATGTGGCATTGGAGATCGGTCTTGAGGATGAAAAAATCGCAGTCTCAAGTTTCGATTAAGGTGCATGAGTCACAAGGAAATGTGATTCCTATTGTCAAGGTCGAACACTTTGGCTCTGGAAAGGACCCTTAATTGGGTACAATGGAGATAGAGGATAGTCAATGCTAGTCCAGTACAAGAGGAGACAAAGGCCAAAGAAGAATTTACTCAAACTTGAAGGGCTATCAACAACCTTGATTCAATTGGTAAATCATTAAAAATTAATGAGAATATACTTTCTAGCACATATATATTTGTTAACAAACAATGGCCACTTCAAGCTAATGTGGGTGTAAACCTCAATCGAATGGGAAAGAGGAAAAATGGGGGAAAGACACAAATATCCCCTCATCGATAGCAGAAAGGGTGTGAAAATTCATCCTCAAACACCACATCCTTACCTCATCCTTCAAAAACCTCCCCAGGGAATGGGTAAGTTGTCGTGAGTTGAGAAATATTGGCAAAAGAGGTAAGGGGATAGAACGATATAACCTTTGATCCAAATCTTAGGATGGTTTAGGTGGGAAACCCTCAAGGGAGATTAGGGATAAATCCTTTAAAGAGTATAGGACCAAGCAAAATTGGGATGAAATCATTTCTACACCATGCAAAGGAGAAGGTGGTAATTGAAACCCAATAAGGGAAACATAGGTTGATCACTAGGGAACTTAGATCCCTTCCTCTTAAGGGTGGGTCAAGAAGATCGTATTCTCTTTAAATATTAGAGGACAATGTAGTCAATCTAAAATACTAACCTTGCCAAGAATTTTCAAAACAAAAAATCCAAACATAATGCTACTTTGGGAAACTAAGCCAATTTCTAAAATACTGGAAATTTGCTTATATTGATTAAGATGTAGTCTTGGGGGGGTTGATTATATCCCAGAGGCTGATCATATGTTTAATAAATTTGTTTACTACAATTTCAAGTCTATGAATGGATTTTCACAGTAAAAGCTTGGGCATGCCCATCATTGTGTTGAATGTGTACATGCCTTATGAAGGGCAGTGTCCTTTTTGGATTATATTTTTTTCTCTACCAATTGTTGGGGAAGGAATATTGATAATTAGTGGTGACTTTAATTTTATTACTAGTAGTAGAGAAGTATGGGGTGCAACTACCCGGGTTGATAGACTTGTAAATTATTTTACACGTCATATTGAGGGCCGATTGATGTAGAAACCATCTCAATGATACCAACTTGGAGAAATAAAAAAGGTGCATCTAATGGGATTTCGAAACTCCTCGACAAATTTCTTATTTTTGACACTTTGATTCAAAAGGTAGATAGATATATATATCCTGCATTATGGAAGAGGGTATCTTAGATCATAGTCCCATTTTCATCCAATTGGAGCATAGGAATGATAAGTCCTCATCTCCCTTCAAATTTACTTTTGTATGGCTCCAAGAGGAACCATTTCTAGATTCATTCAAAAATAATTGGAATAATCTTCAAAAAAGAGTGTGCTAGTGAACAGTTTGTTAAAGCATTAAAGCATGTAAAAGTTATGGTGGTAGCATGGCTTAAGGATAAATTCATGATCAGGGATTACTCAAAGAAATAGAGGAAGAAATTAAAATATTGTTCAATGAGAATGTAAGAGGGGTTTTAGTAATGAGGATTTATTAAGAGCTAAATAACTTGAAGCTGGAAAGCATAAATTGTTGCATGAACATGAAGTAGATTGGAGAATGAAGAGCAAAGCCACATGGTTGGAATTGGGAGATTATAATACTCAATTTTTTCACAAGTATGCAAATTATATGAAAAACTCCAATATCTAATGGGAAAAGAAGAATGGCGAAGGGGAGGTTGTTAGAAGCTACGAGGACTTATCAAATCTAAGTGTTCAACATTTTAGTTCAGTTTACTAAGAACATGAAGAAGCAAACATTATTGAAATAGTAAAAATGGCTTCATACTTTACACTACTGGTCTAGAAGAGGTCAATCATGGCATATATGTAGAAATAACTAAAGGACAGATAATGAGATTTTTATCAGCATTCCCAAAATATAACAACACTGGTCCAAATGGCTCAACCATTGAGTTCTTTCTGGGGTTTTTTTACTTATTGGGCGAAGATTTGCTTAGGGTAGTCAAGGAGTTCAAACTTTCAGAAAAAAGATATTGGGGTATTTTAACACTTCATTTATTTCTCCCATCCCAAAATCTGATAAGCCATAATCATATGATGAATTCAGGTCTATTGATCAGTGCAACTACTCTTATAAAATTATTTAAAAATTTATATCCATGAGGTTAAATAAAAAAGGTTATCTCGAAGGTAACATCCTTAGAAAAAATCATTTTTTTGTAAGGAATACAAATTCATGAGGCTATAGGGTCTGCCCACAAGGGAATTTATTCCATTAGAATGAAGCATATGCTAGTTATTATTGTAAAACTAGACTTGTCCAAAACCTATGATCAAACCTATTGGTTATATCTAAGGATGTTGTTGATCCATCGGTGGTTTTGTCTTCCAGTGGCAAATTGAATCACAGGAGATGAGACATTTGTTTCATTTCTTGCTCTTATAAATGTGGTTGCATCAGCATTTCTTATAATATTGAGAGGATCGAGGCAAAGTTGTCCCTTATCCTTTATTTGTTCTTGTTGGTGGTAGAAGGATTGAGAAGGTATATCATGGGGGCTAATAAGAGAGGTAGAACAACACTTAATCATGTCCAGTTTCCTTGAAATATTTTTTTGGCTCTGTGTTTTGTCTATTTTGAGTTGTTTTCAACCCATGGTTTTGTGTCCCATTGTAAACTAATTATGGTCTTGAGGAATTTGGGTTATAATATAACTGGCGTCAATGGATTAGGGTTTTGGATGCTACGATATTGTATTATAAATATAAAATATATGCAATGGGATAAAGAGTGGAGAAACTCTCATAAATGTTTGTTTTCTTGATTTTGGTTTCCAGGGTAAATATCTGTGTAATGTGTGTGTGAGCCATTGTTAATTCTTGTGTTTTAGATTATGTTTGGTATTGTTTTTCCTTACATTGTTTTATTAAAATTCTTCAATTTCTATGATGGACCATAATTATCACCTTGATCAATGCACTAGAGAGGTCAAAAGGCATGACCGTCAACTCAAAACAACCAAAACTTTGTGTAGAAAGTTGTTGTTTATATTTCATTAGGTTTAGTACACAATTGGTGATTACCTAGAGAAAGTTCCACTCCAATGAAATACTTGAATCCCTTGAATTGATCGAGGAGGTTATCAATTCCAAGCAATGGGTATTTGCTCTTAACAGTGAACTTATAAGGGCCATAATCTATACAAAAACACCACTCTTGTTGCTCCTTCTTGGGAACCACTGAGGTTGGAGATCCATAAGGTTATATGCCAAGCATGACCTTTCCATCCTCCAAGAGTTATTTGATTTTCCATTCAATATCTACACTCTCCTTAAGGGAGATAGATTATACAATAAAATTAGGCAAGGAAAAACTGTGAACTAGCTCGATAGAATTTTGTGTGTTTAAAAGGGGAGGTGAACCCTTGGGTTCATTGAACACATCTATGTACGAGTTAATGATCTATTGTATATCAAATGGAGGGAGCTTCCATTTTTTGTTTAATTTGACTTGGTGCGTGAAATATGATGACATGAATTTTCTAAGAATTACCTACTTAATAATTAGTATACTATAAATTATACGTGGGACAATAGAAAAAGAAGTGGAAGTGAGTTTGATTGCTTCACTAAATTTATGTAGCATGTTGGTGTTTTAAGTGGTCATCACATTATGAATGCTTAGCATAACAATATGGCATACCCATGATCAAATTAGAACACCAAGAGGAGTAACATTACACTCCATTCATTGCATGACCTAAGGGTCTAATGGTGAATGAGATGGATCAATTTTGAGTGATGAGGGTAAGTTGTCCAATTTCCTTGATCTCTCTGAGTTGATAAATAATTAGCGACTAGAAGTTTGCTAACAATTATTAGGACACTAGATTCTTCTTGCTGCCATTGTACATGATGATAGAAATGATTAACATCTTGATCTAGTACTTTGGATGAAAAAGGTTTCATCCTCACTACCTGTGTATACATCTTGACCATTAGATATAGGTGCAGATGTGATGTAAATGTGTTGGTGACATATATGCTAGAACCTCTATAGAGTTGTTGTTGTTAAACAAGGAGGGACTAAGCCATATTGGTGACAAAGTGTTATATATGTAACACCCCAATTTGGGCCCCTAATGTAATTATGTAAATTTTGAGGATAAAATGCCTGAAGGTTGAACAAGTTGTGTTTTGAAATATTAATATAAAAAAATAGTTGATTGTGGCTGAGGCAAACACTAAAGAGAACAGGGGATTATGGATTCACCAGTGAGAAAGAAAAGGGGGTTGTAGATAGCCTAAAGGGGTTATAATATGACCCCGGTTGAGACCTTAAGCCTACAAAATACTTTAACCATACCTTAATCCTTTATACCTTTGATATTTTGAACCTTATGGTTAATCCCAAAAAGTTAATGAAGGACTAGTGGCTTATGCTGAGGGACGTGAGTCTTTGGGAAAGACCACGTGGGAAATGATTGCCATGCAGAAAGAGTTGTACACACTCTTCCACGAATGTAGATACACGAACTCGCTCACACAATCACAGGGCGAAGTCTTTTGCCTTGATTTTGTCAATAATTGTCTTGCATAGTTGGGTGTGGGTGTTGTATTGAGATTCGCCACTGTGGAACTTTTGGGAGTTAGCTGCCATGTTGAACCATGATTTGTTGCCAGTTAATTTATGAACTGTGTATGAAACTTCCTCTGAGATAATTCAGGGCATTGTTTAACAGTGGTGGCCTAGTGTAAGGTATACCTTTGTTTTACTGTGGAATAGATACTAAGGAAGGGATTACATTGTTTGGTTTGGAACTGGTTGATGGGCATTGTTTGGAAGTGGTGGTCTAGTGTAAGGTATTCCATTGTTTTGCTCTGGAATAGATATTGGGGAAGGGATGGAAATCCATACTATTGGTGTGAAATTGTTGAGTTTCAAACTCTGAGAGAAATCCTCGTTGGGAATTACTTTGTGCACCTGTCCATTTCCTTTATTCCCATCAACCTTGTGTATTCTACTGTGGATTCATAATCTTAGCTCGGGGGTGGCACCTTGCTGAGAGATTTATGAGCAAGGCAGCTATTGGGTCATGGAATTGTCATCATTTTACGCTATCTTTTTCCTACTCTTAATCCCTTCACCTTGTATTAATGCTTACTAATCAATTTTTATACTTATGTGCGGGATTTAGATCTAAGTTGTTTTCCATTGCAAATCTTTAGTATTTTCATGTGAATTATGACTAAAAAATAGAAAAATAACATAGTTTCATTTATCTTTGAAAATCGAATACTAAATATGACTTTTGCAGAAATAGGCCAGGTGTTGTTACTTGTGGACACTTGTTTCTACTTCCATAACAAAAGATCCACGAAGTAGGTACTCGAGATTTTTGGTATGATGCATCATTGAGTCAATATAAGCTTATCCTGAAAATATCTCAAAAATCCAGATTGTGCTTCTGGATACATTAATGTTTTACTATATGTTGTTACTTGTGCTATTGTTACTTCTATTGTTGTTACTTCTGCAAGTAACAATAATCCGTGAACAATTTTGAAAATCCACGAAAATCAATTTTCAATTATGGAAGATTCATATTGGATTGAGACCTTGGATGAGGAGATAATTTTGGAACAATACATGGAGATTAGTTTGGTTAGTTTTGAATGATTATCAAGGATCTTGGGATTAGTTTTGAATTGATTTTGAGATCCAAATTAGTAGCAATTTGTTGAGGATATTTTGGATCCGCATGAGGATATTTTGGATCTTAATTTATTATTTGTTATGGAGAACTCATGTATAAATCAGAGCTCCTTCTCCATTCCAAGGGGAGGACTCTTAGAGCAACAAGTCCAAATTATGATGGAATAGAATTATATTTCTTTTGAGATCTTTGTTAATTATAATTCTTTAGTTTGTAAATAACATTTCTTTTGAGATCTTTTATTAATGTAGATAGATTAACTTGTATATATTGACTTCCTTCATTTTATTTTCGCAATTGTAAATTTTTAATTCAAGTTCTTTAATTATGTAGTGTGTCTAACTTCATAGCTTAGTGTGGCTACAGCCATAGTGTGATTTACTTTCCTGCAAGAGTGAGTGTGTTTCAATTCATGCAAGTGTGAGTGTGATTTACTTTTCTACAAGTGTGAGTGTGTTTCATTTCTGCAAGTGTGAGTGTGTTTTAATTTTCACAAGTGTGCAAAAGTGATTTACGATTTCAATTATGCAATTAGTCTTACTGCACATTGATGGGGTTGCTTTGGGAGACAATTGATTCATACTCTTGATAATGCAACTGGTGTGATTTAACTTCCGCATAGTGTGTTAATTTTCTTGCATTTCTTTAATTGCTTTAGTTTTGCAAGAGTGGATTTTTTTTTTACTGCAACGCATATTAGATGGTCAATGCTATAAGAGGAAACTATTTCCTACATAGACTTTTCATGATAGCCTTGAAACAAGTAGACGTACCCTGGTTGATAATTTATGCTTGGAATTGATTGTTTTCATAAGCAATTGATTTTATCAACAACAACCTATGGTTGGGTGGAGCATGCCTCACACGCAACTAGTTGCTCAAGCTGCTAAATATTCAGATATTAGTGTTTTACTCTATAACAGTCATTTTATTATTATGGATGATTTAATGAATATAGTAACTCATGAAGGATTGGAATTATTGTTACATTGAATTTCATCCAGATAAATCTTGTGTACTGTATCAATATGAATTGTCTTAATTGTATAGTTAATGAATGGAAGGAATTGTCAGAGAATTGAGTTATATATTATGCATGGTTTTGTATGGAATGCAGTATGCATGGTTCTGCTAGAAATATTTATCCATATATAAAGTTTATGCATGTGTAAAAGGGAATTGGAATGTTACTCCTTTTCTTGTCAAAATGTGTTCAAGATGACTAAGAACCTGTTAATGGTTTGGTCGCCTGTGGATATATTTGGTATATCTTTCATAAACATAATTATATATGAGTAACCATGTTGAATGCATATGAAGGTTATTAAATTGGGTGATGTTGTCAATGTTAATAGTATTTCATTGTAGGTGAATAATATCTATTGGAGTTATATCTGGTGAATGAATTGTTCCGCGGAAAGCCATCAATTCTTGTTAGTGGATATGTTTTCCAAAAATTGTCAAAGTGTTTTGAATTGTTCTTGTCTGGAACAATCATTCACCTGGTAAATTGTTGCTATGATAAGGTTTATTTGTTATTTCCCTTACTTGCCAAGAATGTTGGATGTTTTCCGTGATCGGAAGCCTTATCCAGGATGTTTGTGGAAGTTAAACTTGGGTCTGTGAGCCTTAAGTTTTAAATGTTAAATCATGAAGTTGAGTAGATGGTTGTTGAATGCATTTATAAATGGTTTGAGTTATAGCTTCCAAATTGAAGGTAGGTGTCTGAATGGATTGTTTAATAGTTCAGTTGTCATGTCTTAGCTTGTTCTTCTTTAAGGAATTTGGCTAATTTTCCAAGTGAAGAGTTGGAAAATGCCGTCCATATTTATATAAAATTAGTATCATGTGTGTGCTAGCACCCCAGGGACTCCATGGTATGTGGAAACTGCTGGGTGTGAGTAAGTGTCATAACAGGGTACGTTACAATATTGCTTTATATAGAGTACAAATTTAAGGGGAGAGTGATCAAAGTTGACTAGGTGTCGAATAAAATACAATAAAGTGGATGAGTGATCAATTTATACTAAGTCACCCAAAAGAGAGAAAGATAAAGTACAAAATAGAAACCTACAAATATAATACATGTTAAGTAGACCTAAGACTCATCGTATACGCCAACACAATAGTAAGAGTTGCAATTAATATTTTGCATCACATATACAACAAACAAAACCCTAAAAGGGCACACGAGGATGACATGAAAGCCACTAGTGATGTTAGTAGGAGGGCCAGGAAGGTCGTCAATGACCAACACTCCAATGCTAAATTCTAAAATGACAAAGATTTGATGTTGGACAATGCCTTGTATTTTTTCATCAAAACAAGTTTTTTCATTTATATATCAAAACTCTTTGAAGGACAACACCATGCACATCCCCCATAATCAATCCAACTCTAAAATCGGGTTTTCATTGTCCCTATACATGAGCTATGCATACAAAAAAGTAGTCCATCAAAACAGACCTATTTTCCCAGTATATATACTTAAAATGGAGATTAATAAACTTTAACAACCACACATACTTCATCCTAGGGGCTCCTCTAAGTGACATGACTTGGGTTTTACAAGCTTGTGGACTCTTTGATTACCACAAATGGAAATATATATTTCTTGGTGAGGACATGGATTTGCATGTTTAGAGCTTCATGTATAGTAATATCTACATGGTATAACATTCATTTCATCAAGTATATATTGTGTATTGTCTCCTTTTTTACTTGAAACAATATAGTAGAGTTTCTTCAACAAGGAGATGACTTTTCTAAAATTCGAGCTCGCGTTGAGCATGAATTTCATCCACACTCCCCATTCTCTTCGAATCAAAGGGGTGCACAACCAGTCTTCTTATTGGTGACTCTACTAGTATTTTCTTTCTTCTAACTTAGTGAGCTAACATCCTCACAATGTGTGGGAATATCGTGTTGGACCACGAGTGTATCATTTCACGCAATCAAACATGCTCTATGATTGATCAAATGTGTTATCCAAGCACTTTGGAGATGTATGAGTTGCTTCTCATGATCAACCATTCTCTCAAAATGGATTTAAACATGATTTCAACAAATGTAAGTTCTCCCAATATTGTTATTCCAAACCATAATGAAAATTGGAATTATTGACTCTTCAACCCATTTGATGCTCATATTTGCATTAATTCACCTATCATTCCATATAGGGTGCCAAATTCACTCTGTAATCTTCATCAATAATGGGAGTACAATCACCTTTATATTATCATAAGAGAATACTTTGGAGAGTTCATGTAGATTAAAGACACAACTTTATATTAAAATGTGATGTAGTAAGAAGAGGAATGAAAAGATCCATGCTAGGTGTGACAAATTTGAGAGATTTTCCTTTTCGTTCTCTTCTTTTGTAGCAAAGGTGGGAGGGACAGGGAGTAAGGGGGATAAGGAATGGATGTGTGAGGATATAGTTACAATAGATTGGTTAAAAATCCAACATATGATCTTATTCACAAATCATCTAACAAGCCTAAATTCCCAATCATTGAAATACATATTTCCCTATTCCAACCAAGAAACTTTACTTAGCATATCCTTTAAATGTTGTTTGTTCTTCTCGATGACACGATCTATGATAAGATTTCAATCCCTTTTAAAGACTACCTTGGTGTATCCTCTACTTATCATTTTTGTTTTAACTATGACCAACCCTTCAATCTATACTTAATTGTTAGTTTTGGCCTCCAAAATCTTAGTCAAGACCCCCAAAAATTTCAATGCTCCCTCAACTCTTACAAGACTTGGTTTCCCTTGGAAGCCCTATCAAAATTGAATTTATTTCATCCCTCAGTGCAAGATAAATGGTGTTGGGGGGGACCTAAGTCCACTTTCTTAACCTTTATCCATTAATGAAGGTGCGAGTAATGTCATGTAAACCAACTATATCTTACACTTCTTATGTGTATCAAATTATTCACAACAAACACACATAACACATAATTTGAAGGAGAGTGTTCACAATAACCTTCTAACTTGTCTAACCATCTATCCATGGATTTTGTGTCCATTTTGACTTCAAATAGAGGTATATCAAAATTAACTTGTATCTTGAAGTGTGTTTTTCTCCAAAACCACCATTTGTCGAAGGTGCCTCTATTGCTATTGGGAGTTGGTGGAAAATCTAGGCGAAATCATCCTTCATCTTGTTCTATTCTAGCTCAAGGGCTTCCTGAACCAAGAGCTTGAGAATATCTCCCTCTATGTCACATGTTTTTAGATTGTTCACCATGCGATGTCACTTGGGTTGAAAAGGAAGGTTGTTTGAAGGTTTAGTTATCTCAAGTCCCAACTGACTATACCTTGGCCTTATGGAGGACATGCATGGAAAAAATGACAAAGAGCAAATTGCTCTAGTACCATATATCCAAATTAATTTGAGAATGAAATGAAAGAACACATACTATGGTAGAAATAACATAATATATAATAATGAAAGTGGAGTATTATAGTGAAAACCAAGTTATATAAAGAATGAATGGTGAAAAACACTGCAATGTACATAGTGATACACAATGGCTAGAATGTTGGTTGCTTATCTCTTAAAAGAGATGTGATAGCCATAGAGACGTGATAGCTACACTCATTCCAAGGATCCCTTAACCGAAAGGAAGAAAACTGTTTTTTTATCATATGAAGCATAGACCTTGGAGTGCACATGTTCAGGTGGTCATAAAAAGGTGGCACCAATAACGTTGAGTTGTAATGTCACCTTCATGAGGCCATAACTTTTGTGTAAGGACTTTGATTCCTTAATGTGACATCGTATTGGAAATCCCTTGACAAGCTCCATTCTTGGAAATGATCCTAGAGAACCATTTTATCTGTTTTTATTAACATAAATATTAAGAAGGATACAAAATTTATGTCAAAAAAACATAGTCCAAAAACCATTAAACATAGTGTTGTTCCCAGGACGACCTATAATGACCAAGGAAATACCATGAACTAGCTCAATATAATGTTGTGTGTTTTGAATTGAAGGTGAACCCCTAGATTCATCAAACACATCCAAGTGTGAGTCAATTATCCATTGTATATTGGAGGGAGGGAACTTCCCTTTGTTGTTTTATTTAACTTGGTGAGCAACACATAATGACATGAGTTTGCTAAGAAGTGTATGCTTAATAATCAATTTACTACAAAGTATATGTGGCACAATAGAAAAAAGAGGTAGAAGCGAATTTTTATGCTTCACTCCCTTTGTGTAGCTTGTGGGTGTTTAATTAAGTAACCACCATGTTATAGATGGTTAACATAATGATATGGCTTACCCACAATCAAATTATAACCGCTAAGAGGAGTGACATCACACTCCATTATGTGGCACAAGGGTCCAAGTGAGATGGAGAACTTACAAGTGATGAGAGCAAGTTGTCCAAATTCCATGATATCTTAGAGTTGATACAATGTAGGGTGAGGAACAATCAACAACTATAAGCATACTATCAACTGTTAGGACACTTGATTCTTCTCACTACAATTTTCCATGATGATAGAAGTGATTCTCTTCTTGATTTGTTACTTTTGGGTTAACAGGGTTTCACCGTCATTACCTATGTAGTCATTCTCAATGTTTAGAACTAGGTGTGGATGTGATGTAAATATGTTGGTCAAATATAATTTCGAAGCTCTGAAGAGTTGTTGTTTTTAAACAAGGGGGGATCAAGCCTTTTTATTGATAAAGTATGAGAGGATAATATTAGAATTATGCACATGATGTACACATTAGTTTTGTTGCTATATACAAAGTACAAATTTACGAGGAGAGAAATCTATTGGGAATGTTATATTCTTTGCATGTAAATTGACTGGCAAAGTCAATAGTCGACTGGAGTCGGAGGCGATAGATGGTGGAAGTCTGGTCGACCGACCAACTAGAATAGTTGTTTGGTCAAAGGAAAACGACTAATGAACGGGAAGTCGACAAAACAACCAAGGTTCAATGGAAAATCAACCAAATTTGACCTAGTCAAGTCGACTGTAATAGAATAACCAAAAGTGGTTAGGAAGTTGTGGATTGTCAATAATGAGCAACTGGTTGTATTGCATCTATAAATAAGATGTAATGGCTATGCATGGTGTACTACGAGAAGTAGTGTGTAGCATGATCATGCTGATTTTTAGTCTAGCAAGTCACAGTTGTAAACACCTATTTTGAGTGTTTGATTAATAGATGAGTGAAAACTCATTGTTTTGTTGGTTTTCCTCCAGGAGAGAAGTTTCCAGGGTAATTTTTGTGTAATGTGTTGATGTTGTCATGTGCCACTGTCTTATGTGAATTTGTTTAACTATATGAATGAAATTACAAACCTATTGTAATCGGTATTATGCCCAACAATTGTTTTCAGAGTTGTATTTGGATGTAGGGGGACGCCTTTGTTGCTAAGGGTTTTTTAGCTTGGTCCTGGATTTGGGGAATATATGTTACAGTGGGAGTCTTCCAGAAGCATTGATTATAGTTAGAATGGGTAACACATTGAGGATAGAAATTGAAAAGTTTAATGGGAAAAATTTGAGCTTTGGAAGCTTAAGATGGAGGATCTCCTTGTAGATCGAGAATAATGGATTGCAGTCAACCTAGGAATGACCATGGCGGTTGTCTTAAAGGAAGATCGGAAAAATATCCACAAAAAGGCAAGCATTACAATCCAACTTTGTTTAGAAAATTATGTATTGTTGAATGTCTAAGAAGAAGACACTACAAAGAAGCTATTAGAAAAGTTAGAGAACTTGTACCAGTCAAAATCTCTAGTTAACAAGTTTTTTCTTTGGAAGAAGCTATATCTTTTGAGGATGGGTGAAGGTGACTTGGTGATAGAGCACCTAAATGCATTCAACACTGTTATCACTCAGTTGTTGTCCATAGATATTAAAATCACCAAGGAGGATAAATGCATTAGTATTTTGTGTTCTTTTCCATATTCTTGGGATAGCATGGTCATGTCTATTGGAAGCAATAGTACCACATTTAAGATCGACGACGTGGTCGCTTATCTATCGTTAGAAGAGATGAGACGAAAGAACATGAAAGTTACAACCCATGATGCCTTGATGGTACGAGGTTGACCGGTAGACAGAGGAAAAGGCAAAACCTCCGATAGAAGATCGAAGCCGAGGGGTAGATATAAGACTAGATCCCCTGGTCCAACGACGAAAACACACTGGCGATGCGGAAAAGTCGGGCATTATAGATGAAAATGTAAGTTGACGGAAGTTGAGAAAGGAAAAGGGCCTAAATAAGGCCAGTCAAATGATGGTAAGTCTTTGGAAGAAGATAAAGGAAATATGTACTTGTCCTCCATAAGTACACAGTGAGATCGTGACTCTTGGCTTATAGGCTCTAGTGCATCATACATATGACACCTCGGAAAGAGTGTTTCAATGGTGGTGTTATCTTACTTGGAGATGACTCACCAACCAAGATAGTAAAATGAGGTAAAATTCAACTAAAATTGAAAGATGGAAGAATAGGAACACTTCAAATAGTATTGCATATCCTAGGTTTTGCTCGAATGCAGGGGCACAGTCTGTATTTGAGACAGATACATGCAAGATAGTGCGAGGAGTGATGGTACTATTGAAAGGAGTTTAAACTAGAACCTTGTATAAACTATTAGGAAGAATGGACAACAATGAAAGTGTTAATGTGGTGTGTCCTAAGTCCGACGGAACATCTACTTGTCTAGTTGATTTGATCATTTTGTGGCATTAATAGATGGGACATATGGGTGAGAAAGGTATTCATGTTATGCACAGTAAATATATGGTCGAAGGTCTCCCTGATTGCACTAAAGAAGTTCACTTCTGTGAACATTGTATCTATGGTAAGAAGAGTCATGGAAGGTTATCATCTGGTACTACTAGGGCTAAATATATATTGTAGGTAATACATAGTGATGTACCTGTCTCGGTCCCTTCACTAGGAGTATCACAGTATTGTGTCTCTTTCATAGATGATTTCTCCAAAATGACATGGTTGTATTTACTAAGGAAGAAATTTGAGGTTTTTGAGAATTTTCAAGAGTTCAAATATCTCATGGAGAATCAAAATGGTAAAAAGATCAAGGTTCTAAGAACTGATAATAAAGGAGAATTATGTGGAAAAGCATTCGACCAATTTTGTAGACAACACAAAATAGCTCGACAAAACACAACTCCCTACATGCCTCAACAAAATGAAGTTTTTCAAAGGATGAATCGAACGTTGATGGAGAAAACGAGTAGCATGATCGGTGGTGCATGAATTGCACAAAAGTCCTGGGAAAAGGCAATCGACATGGCATGTTACCTGGTGTATAGGTTGTCGTTGACGGATTTTCCCGATAAGACTCCATATGAGGCATGGGATGGTAAGAATCCCTCTCTTACACATCTTAGGGTCTTTGGTTGTGAAGCTTTTGTGCATATCCCATAGGAGAAAATAACCAAAATTGACAACAAGTCGGAGAGGTGCATCTTCATCGAGTACAAGGATGAACTAAAAGGGTGTAAGTTGTGGAACCTAGTCACAAGGAAGGAAATTTATAGTAGAGATTTAATCTTCAGGGAAGTCAAAGGCACTTCCAGTGATGAAGAGATTAAAAGAGAAAATGAATAAGAAAAACAAGAGTTTGAAATGAACGACGAATGTATGGATTTAGGTGAGTCGACTGAATCCGATGAAGAGGTGGAACAACAGACTCCATATGTCAAGAGATCTAGTCGAGCAAGGCAACAACCTAAAAGGTATAATCCACCCGAATTTTGCTTTGCTTTTGTGTTATTTTCCATAGAAGATGATCCTAGGTCAGTAAAAGAAGCGATCGACTTGACAGAGGGTAAACTATGGAAAAGGGATATGGAAGAAGAAATGGAGTCCTTAAAGAAGAATGAAACATGGGATCTAGTCACGTTACCAAATGGAAGGAAAACCATTGGTAGTAAGTGGGTGTTCAAGAAAAAAATGAATGTTGCAGGTCAAGTCGAGAAGTACGAGGCTCAACTGGTAGCGCAAGGGTATTCTCAAATTGAGGGAGTCAACTTCGGTAAAATTTTCTCCCATGTTGCTAAGATAAATTCCATAAGGGTACTAATGTCTTTAGCTGCAACATTTGATCTCGGGATAGAACATATGGATGTAAAGACAACCTTTATTCATGGTGATCTTGAAGAAGAGATTTATATGAAGCAACCTGAAGGTTTTACAGTGGAAGGAGAAAAAGAGTTGGTCTGTAAGCTCAAGAAGTCTCTCTGTGGTTTAAAACAATCGCTCAGGATATGGTATCGGAATTTTGACATGTATTTCCAGTAGTTGGGGTTTATGAGAAGTCAGGTTGATCACTATGTGTATGGGAAGAAAGTCAGTGGTCATTTCATATATGTGGCTTTGTATGTCGATGACATGTTGGTCGGAAATAACATGGATCTGATAAAGGAGGTGAAATTTTAGTTATCCTCCAAGTTCAACATGAAGGATCTCAAAGCAGCAAATTTCATTCTTAGAATGGAAATACAAAGAGACCGAGTAGGTAGAAGCCTTTGGTTAAGTCAGAGAAAATATGTCGAGACACTCCCGAAACATTTCAACATGCAGGAGAGTCGACCAGTCAAGGTCCCTATTCCTGTGGGAGTCAAGCTATCTGTTGAATAGTGTAAAAAGACACAAGAAGAAATAGAGTACATGTTATGTGTTCCCTATGCTAGTGTTGTAGGTATTCTAATGTATGCAATGGTTTGTACACAACCAAATATTTCCCATGCAGTGGGAGTGTTGAGTAGGTACATGTCGACGCCTAGAAAAGAGCACTGGTCCATAGTCAAGAAAGTATTCAGGTATCTATGTAGCATGACGAATTATGCAATTTGTTATGGAGAAGAGCCCAAGGATAATAAGGAAATCAATGTACATGGTTTTTCCAATTCCAACTGGGCTAAAGATATTGACCAAAAACAGTCGATCGGCAGATATGTGTGTTAAATTTTCAGAATTTACTTCAATCTGATCTAGGATCTTAACTGAGAGAACAACATGTACAGCAAATCTATAGCATATCAATCATGGACACAATAATGCAAGCACACAAGAGACACTGAGTTTACTTGGGGAAAACCATAAAGGTGAAAAACCCCAATAACTTCCTCAAAGATAGATAGAGCAATGATACAACCAGAATACAAGAAATAGTCTTCTCCTAGCAGCAGAGCCTCCTCCTCCACAAGTGCGCCACTCTCCAAAGTGTGAGTGAGAGAATAGAATTTGTAAAATTAGAGAGACACACTCTCTATTTATACACTAACTTGACTTGACCTTTACTCAACTAGGTCGGCCTCAACTTAACCACTTAACATAATGCTGACTGGGTCGACCCCCACTAGGGTGGTCTAATAACCCTTTGACCCACATGGCCGACCCCCAATAGCATGGTCTAATAACCCTTTGACCCACATGAATTATACAGGGCCAACCCCAATAAGGTGGTCTAATAACCCATAAAGTATAAGTTACGACACTTACAATATAAATGACGACACTTTCGTATAGAGGAATAATAACATCTCTATAGGAATACAACCACTTCCGTATAGAGGAATAATAACATCTCTATAGGAATACAATATACACATATGTGAAATACATTCTGAAGTTACATATACATCAACACTCCCTCTTAACTAGGAAGGTATTTCTCGACACAGGTCTTCTAGCACAAGTCATCTTCTCTAGATCATCGTCACTGGATAATCGTCATCGAGTCATCATCATCGTCACTGCTGCTGCTATCTCAATCAATCTCTGAATCTACTCGTCATAGGAAGTTCTACAGAGCCAGTCCTTTTTCATACTGGATGTAGGCCCACCACCTACAGGTCTTCATCATCATTGGCCATACTGTGGAATCCCCAGGACTTATTACGTGCGTCACAAAACCTGGCGGTAGCATCCCAGGCTGTTACGAGCACACAGCTCTACCTGTCGGATCTCCTAGGAGCACATTACATGTGACCCATCACAAAACCTGGCTGAAGCATCCCAGGCTAGTACGAGCACACAGCTCTACCTGTCGGATCTCCTAGGAGCACATTACATGTGATCTCACCACAAAACCTGGCTGAAGCATCCCAGGCTGTTACGAGCACACAGCTCTACCTGTCGGATCTCCCAGGAGCACATTACATGTGGTCCACCACAAAACCTGGCTGAAGAATCTGAGGCCTTTGTCATCCTATCCAGATCTCCCAGGAGCAAATTACATGTGGTCATGGCAAAACCTGGCTGAAGCATCTGAGGCCTTTTTCATCCTGTCTAGATCTCCCAGGAGAAAATTACATGCCATAGGACAAAACCTTGCAAGAGCATCTCAGGATGTTACGGGTACACAGCTCCGACCTGAAGATCTCCCAGGGCACAAATTACATGTCCTCCCAGAGCAATGTCTCGAAAGAGCATCCCATGCTGTTACGGGTACACAACTCCGACCTATAGGATCTCCCAGACATGTTCATCTACACAACCTGATCCATGGCCACAAAGTATCATCCTGATACTCACCATACATCATCCTGATGTACACATGATCATCATCACTGCATTGTCCTGATGCATGTCATCTGGAGAAGCTCGTCATCCACGATCATCCTGATCATACAATGCATCCACCTAATGCATACCAAGTATCTACCTGATACATATCACCATACACAGTGTATCCACCTGATACATAGATGCATGATCCACACAATGTATCCATCAACATACATGATCTACCTGATCATACCTGATATATATCAACTTACATGATCCACCTGATCATACAATGTATCCACCTGATACATATACAGATACATGGTCCAAGCATCCAACATGATGCATATACAAAATACATACAAATGATCCAACTGATCATATCCAGCATCCAACATGATGCATACATACATATAAATGATCCAACTGATCATATCCAGCATCCAACATGATGCATACATACATATACATATAAATGATCCAACTAATCATATCCAGCATCCTCTTGATGCATACACAGAGCAGTAACTGGAGCATCGTCTTAATGCTCATCATCCAGTGCTTACATCCATAGCCATGTGAAGGATCCTCCTTCCAACATGCTTGGAATGGCTTCTGCAAATGTGTCCATCACTTCTTCCTCGAAGTGTCATCAATCCGAAGAACACCAAGCCTCTTTCTAAAGTACTCGAACTTCACTCTGACTAGTGGTTTTGTCTACACATCCGCAATCTGCTCGTCCGTCGCAACATATAGGAGCTTCACAGCTCCTCTCTGCACCATATCCCTGATATAGTGATATTTGATCTCTATGTCTTTCGACCTATCATGAAACACTGGGTTCTCAGACAGCTTCACACAACTCTGGTTATCACAGAAGATACTAGTAGCATCCAACGAGAGATCAAATAACTTAGACAGTAGCTTCCAAAGCCATATTGCCTCACAACTAGCCGAACATGCCGCAATCATACTCTGTCTCGGCTGTACTCAGTGCTACGCAGGACTGCTTCCTGCTAAACCAAGAGATCACATCTGATCCCATACTAAAGCAACATCCAGATGTGCTCTTCCTATCTGCAACACTGCCAGCCCAATCTGAATCAACATAACCCTGCAGGTTAAACTTTTGATTCACTTCATACCTGAGCCCATAATCAACTGTAGCCTTCAGGTACCTCAGAATATGCTTTACAACAACCAGGTGAACACTCCTCAGATCCGTCAGGAACTAGCTCAATGTGTTCACAGCAAAGCAAATATCTGGTCTCGTGTTCATCAGGTACATCAAGGACCCAATCATTTGACGATACATAGAGACATCAACCAGCTCAGATGAAGCATCATCACATAGAAGCTTCAGATTTGATGCCATAGGTGTGGCCATGGCCTTGCAATCCATCATCCCGAATCTCTTCAGGATATCTATTGTGTACTTCCCTTGACCAAGGAAGATCCCACCTGCACTCTGCCACACCTCCATACCTAGGAAATAATGCATCATTCCCAAATCTTTCATATCGAACTTAGCAGCAAGCTTCCTCTTAGTATCTGCAATCAATTTGTCATCTCCTATTACAAATAAGTCATCCACATAAAGGAGTAGAATCATAGGGTTCTCTTCCTCAACCTTGTAGTAAAGGTTGGAATCCGCTTTACTCTTGGTAAAGCCCAAACTAGATAGGAAACTGTCCATCCTACCATACCAAGTTCTAGGAGCTTGCTTCAAGCCATACAAGGCTTTCTTCAATCTGCACACATATGACTCCCTGTCATGTATTTCGAAACCAAGTGGCTGCTCCACATATACTTCCTCTTCAACTACACCATTCAAGAAAGCAATCTTGACATCCATCTAGTGTATCTTCCACTTCATCACTGCAGCCAGAGCAAGTATTGATCTGATGGAAGTGTATCTGGCTACAGGAGCAAAAGTCTCTATGCTACCACCTGTAGCATGCTTGATCTTGTATATCCTCTTGGAAGTCACTACAGATTCCCCTTCAGATCTTGGGACTGCATCCCAAACATCATCATGATGGATTGGTACTCCTCGATCATGGCATTCTTCCCAGATCCTGGGAACTTCAATATCTTCAATATTTTCAATAGATAACTTTGTTGCTTGAACAAATGTTGTAGTCCTTCTTTTGTAGGTGATGGTATATGATCTTTCCTACACAACAAGTTAAATTGCATGATTAGAAAACATCTCATAGTTTTCAAAACAAATTCTTACACATAAAGAAATATGTCATACAGTCATGCAATTATCTTTAGCCAATGCTTCAATACAACATTTATCCATATCCTGTAACTTTCTAGATGCCTTCCAATCTCTACCAGAACATTGTTAAGAGTGTGCACAACTCCCAACATGTCAGCAAAGAGGTTTCATTCTAGATAAGTAGCAATGGAATGTTGTACAGTGCCATAGGCCACTTACCCATGTATATTAGTAGTATATTGTTCATCAATGCAACTATTCTAATATGCATAATACACAACCTAATTGTAGGAACATCAGTATATACATTATTGAATAACATTATTTAAACAAACAACTATGTAACAAATGACAATTCAAATACTTATCTTTGTTTGATTGTTGGGTTGACTCCCTCTGAATCTTTGCAACTCCATTCTGATGTGGATTGTGAGAAGTGGTCAACTCCCTCTGAATATCTGCATCCTTGCAGAAACTACTGAAGTGTGCTCCTTTGCTTTCTTGCAGGAACAACTAGAGTGTGCTCCCTCTTGATCTTTGCTTCCTGGATTACCTGTCTTTGAACTTACATCCATCCTTAATCACTATGCATGCTTATTAGTATCATCATTGTGTTATCCTTGAGGTCTTATACATAATCACACATTTGTCAGTATAATCTTAATACTATGAAAACACAATAATCTTAAACATGTATAGTCATGATCATTCACAGATAATAAACATTAGTATTCAAGGTTTCAGGGAAGTCTTCTTTTACTCATGCATATTCTTATTTGATCATAGGACTCTTCTGATTAGTTAAATCATCAAAGCATAAACCCGTGATTACTCCAACCTATACCTTCATGATTCTTTTGGTTAGTCATATCATCAATTATGGTAGGAAACATAATATGCATACAACCATGACTATTCAAACCTATGACTTCATGAATAATCATTATCAACAACACAACAGTATAAGATCCTAACACAAGGTAGGATTCTAGCTTGATATAGGAAAAACATACCTGGATTAGCATGCTAGCTAGTTATGTCTAACATACCCGCATAATGTCTTCTAGTTCTATTCAGTGACTTGTGCTAATAACCTGCATGTCTCATAAGTTAACCATTGTAGAACCAAGTTATACATACCTTGAAAGTAGATCTTCTATGTGATCCATGACAATGGATGAATCTTTGTCTTCATGTCGCCATGAGCATATGTTCTTGAAGTAGAACATGATTTGACTTTCTTGGTGTACCTTTTATGTTAGCGAACAACATAAACCTCATACAACATCACAATGCATTAGTACAATCATAAGTGTCAAAACCTTAATCAATGAATATCTTCTATTAAGGTGATACGACAAGTCTAGTAATTAATCAAGATTGTACTGTAATGATATGAAGACAAACATATTATAAACTTAACCATGAACAGAATTCGAAACATACCTGTAAGCCATACTTGTCGAGATTGCTTGTAATCTTCTTATGGAAGGCCTTCGCCTCATCTCCCTCTGAAACAGGAACTTCTTCACTTATGCAGGTGACCAATCCATCCTCTTCTAGGATTAACCCAATCCACTTGATTTGCAGGAACTGGATCTGGAGTTGTAATAGGGTTTGTCAGAGAAACCCCAAAAATTCAAACTTTGAATTTCAAACTTCCGAAAGGATAGAAATATGCGCCTTGATGAGCTGATTAAGCTGGTATATTCAGAATTTGAAATTTGCAAAGTTTCACTCCTCAATTTTGCCTTTGAAACTTCTGGATTCACTGGACATGACCCTGACCTGGGGTTTGATGAAGCCCACTCTTCTGCCCAATTAAAAGGTTTGATCCAACGCTCTAAGATTCTATTTTTATGAGGATCTTCCAGCCATGGTCACAGATTTCAAAAATTCCAATTTTTGCAGAAGCCCTAATTTTCCACTTTTATGATCAAAGTCCTGAACTAGGGTTTGATCAAGCCCAGCCTTTTTCCCAACCAAAAATTCTGATCTTGGTCTCTAAATTTCGATTTTGATGAGTAGCATTCAGCCGTGGTCTCCGATTACAAAAATTCCAATTTTATCCGAAACCCTAAATTCTGTAAGCCATGAATGAAGGTGCTAAAAAATAATTTTGTTTTGACAGAAATATGTACCTGATTGTTTCTGGTGTAACTCTGAACTTTTCAATCCACAGGGTCTGAAAATTTTTCCCGAGATAGCCCGACCTGTCATCTTTCCATCCCGACAGGTATGACCTCAATTGGATTCTCTGAGAGAGAGTTATGCCAAGTTTCGTAACGCGACCTGTTTATGGGATAAAACAGGAGAGCGAACTTGTACAGCATGCCATGTGTCCCTGGTTCAACTTCGGACTCTGAAAACTTTTCCTGAGATAGTACAGTCTGTGTACTACCTGTCACTTTTTATGAAATTGCATTTGGAGCTTCCTAGCCCAAGTTATGACCTTTTTTCCAAGGTCACCTGTTTTTGACTCAGATCTGGAAGAGGCAGAAACCCTATATTGTACAGATCATAAATCACAAAGTACAATGAATTAGAGGTTTTCCTTTGGACACAAGGTACATGGAGATCTTATCTTCGACTTGTAAACGTTTCAGATCCAAAACCTTCGCCAAAATGGATTTATAGCGAAATTTCTATGATGACTGGTTTTTTCTATATCAAGCCCTAGCATCGTAAGTGCAACAAGTGTCATACATGCCATATCATGCCTTCTTTCAGGCTAGCTCTGATACCATGTTAAATTTTCAGAATTTACTTCAATCTAATTTAGGATCTTAACTGAGAGAACAACATGTACAGCAAATCTATAGCATATCAATCATGGACACAATAATGCAAGCACACAAGAGACACAGAGTTTACTTGAGGAAAACCATAAAGGTGAAAAACCCCAATAACTTCCTCAGAGATAGATAGAGCAATGATACAACCAGAATACAAGAGATAGTCTTCTCCTAGTAGCAGAGCCTCCTCCTCCACAAGTGCGCCACTCTCCAAAGTGTGAGTGAGAGAATAGAATGTGTAAAATGAGAGAGACACACTCTCTATTTATACACTAACTTGACTTGACCTTTACTCAACTAGGTCGGCCTCAACTTAACCACTTAACATAATGCTGACTGGGCCGACCCCCACTAGGGTGGTCTAATAACCCTTTGACCCACATGGCCGACCCCCAATAGGGTGGTCTAATAACCCTTTGACCCACATGACTTATACAGGGCCGACCCCAACAAGGTGGTCTAATAACCCATCAAGTATAAGTTACGACACTTACAATATAAATGACGACACTTCCATATAGAGGAATAATAACATCTCTATAGGAATACAACCACTTCCGTATAGAGGAATAATAACATCTCTATAGGAATACAATATACATATATGTGAAATACATTCCGAAGTTACATATACATCAACAATGTGTTCAAGATATTCGATGGAGCAGTCAGTTGGATGGGTAGGAGGCAATCGATCATTGCAATCTCAACTATTGAGGCTGAATACATGGCAACTACTCGTACATGTAAGTAAGTTGTTCAGTTGGAGAGGTTGTGTTCAAATGATAGGTTCAGACAACATGCTGTTAGGTTGGATTATTATAGTCAAAGTGCAATCTTCTTGGAAAAGAATCCAACATATCATTCAAATATGAAACACATTGATGTTCAATATCATTTTGTGAGGGAAGATGGTGGAAAACCAAAAGGTGTTACTAGAAAAGGTAGACACGGTGAAGAATGTTTCAGACTTATTGACCAACTCGATGAGCACACACAAGTTTCTTAGTGTAGGGAAACAATGGGCTAGTCGGTCCTGCTAAATTGAACTGAAGTTGTAAATCTCTTGTTTATGCAAAAAAAACAAGCGGGATAATTTTGGGAATGTTATATTCTTTACATGTAAATCAACTGGCAAAGTCGATAGTCGATTGGTACAAGTCAACTAGAGTCAAAGGTGACAGATGGTGGAAGTCTGGTTGGCTGATCGATCGAAATAGTTGTTTGGTCAAAGGAAAAAACTGATCAATGGAAAGTCGATGGAACGACCAAGGCTCAATGGGAAATCAAACAAAGTTGACCTAGTCAAGTCGACTGTAACAGAATAATCGAAAGTGGTTAGGAAGTTATGTATTGTCATTAATGAGCAGTTGGTTGTATTCAATCTATAAATAAGATGTAGTGGATATGCATGGTGTACTATGAGAATTATTGTGTAGCATGATCATGTAATGAAGTATGATTTTTGGTCTAGCAAGTCATGGTTGTAAACACCTGTTTTGAGTGTTCGATTAATAGATGAGTGAAATCTCACTAGTTTGTTGGTTTTCCTCCATGAGAGAGCAATGTTTTCGAAGCGTGGAGCAGAGCATGAGTGAAGTGGAAGGCGGGAGCGTCATTTTCAAAAATATTTAGGAGCAGAGCGTGGGAATAGTAGCTTGTGAGCGTGAAATTCTAGGCTTGGAGTTTTTCTTGAAGGGGCAGGAGCAGGAGCGTGGTGGGAGTGGGAGCGGAGCAGGATTAGAAGCTTCCAAAAACCATGGCAGAGAGGTTTCCAAGGTAATTTATGTGTAGCGTGTTGATGTTGTTGTGTGCCATTGTCTTATGTGAATGCATTTAACTATATGAATCAAATTCCAAACCTGTTGTAATCAGTATTAGACCCAACACAATCAAATTTGACTATGTACTGAATAAAATACGATAAAGTGGGTGAGTGATCATACCAAGTCACCTAAAAGAGAGAGATAAAGTACATAATGTGATAAGTACAACAAAAAACCTACAAATATAATAATCTACATTAGGCCAAGACTCATACCAATGTAATAATAAGATTCACAATTATTATTGACATCGTAGATACAACAACCACAACCTAAAGAGAACCCACGAGGTATCATATCAGAGCCACTAGTGATGTTATCATGAGGTCCAGGTAGTATGTCGAGGCATAACACTCCAATGATGGATTCTAGAATGACAAAGTCTTGGTAGGTGCAATATGTGTGATATGTAGTAAAATTAGGCAAGGAAGAATCACTAACAAGCTCAACATAACGTCGTATGTTTCATGGGGAAGGTGAACCCTTGGGTTTTTCAAATACATTCGTGTATGAGTTAATGATCTATTGTATACGACGAGGGGGGGTGCTTACTATTTGTTGCTTTGACTTTGTAGACAATGCATAATGATATGAATTTGCTAAGAGTGACCTACTAATAATTAGTCTACTAGAAAGTATAGGTGGGACAATAAAAGAAGAAGTAGAAGTGAATTTGTATATTTCATTGTATTTGTGTTGCCTATAGGTGTTGAAGTAGCCATCATATTATGCATGCTTAACATAATGATATGGTCTTCCCATAATTGAATTAAAACCATTGAGAGGATTGAGATCACACTCCATCATGTGACAAAAGTGTCCAATGGCGAATGACAGGGAACACTTTTGAGTGATGTGAGTAAGTTGTCCAAATGCCTTTATCTCTTTGAGTTGATGTAACATGGGTGAGGAATACTTGTCTACTACGAGTCAACTATCAACTATTGGGACACTAGATTCTACTCGCTACCATTGTCCATGATGATAAAATCCATTTTCTTCTTGATCTAATAATTTTGGATGAACAAGATTTCATCCTCACTTATTGTGTAGACATTCTTGGCCATTAGAATTAGGTTTGGATGTGATGTAGATGTGTGAATGACATTTGTGCTAAAAATTATGGATAGTTGTTGTTGTTCAATGAGAAGAGTTTGAGCCTACTCAACGATCAAGTGTGACAGAGATTGTTTGAATTGTACACATGATGTACAATCAATTATATTATTATGTATAGAGTACAAAAATATGGGGAGGGTAATCAAAGTTTACTAAGTATTGAATAAAATACAACAAAGTGGGTGAGTGATCAATTTATACCAAGTCACCCAAAATAAAGAAAGATAAATTACATAATATGAAGCTACAATTAAAATACATATTCATTACACTAAGGCCGACTAGATTTGCCAATGTAGTAATAAAACTTGCAACGATTATTGACATCGCATATGCAACAACCGCAACTCAAAGAGTGTCCACAAGGCATCACATCAAATCCATTGGTGATGTTATTATGAGGATGAGATAGGTTGTTAAGGACTAACGCTCTGATGTTAGATTCTAAAATGGCACAGATTTTTTTGTTGGACAATAACTAGTCTTGTCTTTTTCGTTTTTAAACAAAGAAGGTGTTTTATTTATGTATGAAAACTCTCTGAAAGAGAACACCATGCACATCCACCATAATCAATTGAACTATAAAATGGGGCTTCCATCATCTCTATACATGAGCCATGCATACAAAGATAAGCCCATCCTAATAGACCTGTTATCCTGATGTTTATACTCAAAACCAAAATTAAGAAACATTAACAACTACATAGCTTTTATAATAGGGGCTCCTTTAAGCAAGTTGAATTAAGTTTTATGTTCTTCTGGACTCTTCAATTACCACGAGTGTTAATACCTCTTCCTCAATGAAGACATGGAGTTGCAGGTGTAGAGTTTCATGCATAAGAATCTCCATGTGGTATATCATTCATTTCATGAAGGATCTATTGTGAACTTTGTCCTTTTTTTACTTTACAACTGTAAAGTAGAGTTTCTTCTACAGGGAGATGGATTTTCTCTAATTCAACTTTGTTATGAGTATGAAGTTCATCTCTATTCATTGGTGTTAATAAATCAAGCAGGTGCACAATCAATCTTCTTGTTGGTGATTCTATTGGTCTTTGCCTTCTTCTAACTTAACAAGCTAACGTCCTCTCAATTTATGGGAAGACCATGTTGAACGATGAAGTTGGTGTATCATTTTCTAGTATTAAACATGCTTTTTAATTGTTCAATTTTTTTTCTCCAAGCTCTTGGGAAACATATGGGCTGTTTCCCATGATCAACCATTGCCTCGAAATGGATTGAAGCATGATTGCAATAAACATAAATATCCCTACTAGCGTTCTTACAAACTAAAATATAAATTCGAACACATGTCTCTTAACCTATTTTTAAGTCCATCTTTTTATTTATAATTCAACACAAGTGCCAAATGTACTATGCAATGAGTACAATCACTTCCATATTCCTATAAGAGAAAATTTTAGAGAGTTCATGTAAACTAAGGGCATAATTTTATATTAATATACAATATGTAATGCGAAGAGGAATGGAAAGGTCCATGCTAACCTAACAAATTTGCGAACTCTGCCTTATGGCTCTCTTCTTATGATGCAAAGAGCGGAAGTGGGAGGTCAAGGAATGAATGCGTAAAGATTTATTTACAATAGCTTGGTTAACAATACAACACACAATCTTATTCATAAATCATCTAACATGTCTAAATTCCCAATTATTGAAATATATATTTCCCTATTGAAACTAATAAAATTTACTCAGCATCTCCGAAGAATGTTGTTGGTTATTTCCATGACATGGTCTATGATTAATTTCAAGTCCCTTTTAAAAATGAGCTTCTAGTATCCTCTTCTTATTGCTTCAATTACATGCATGACCAACCCTTTAATCTATGCTTGATTATTAGTTTTGGCCTTTAAGAACTTAGCTAAGAACCCCAAAATATGGCCATGTTTTTTCCTTGACTCTCCCTTAACTCCTGCCAGACTTAGTTTCCCTTGGATGCCCCATAAAAATTGAATTCAATTTGTCCTTAAGTTTGAGATGACAGAGAGGGAGGGGATGCATAGGTTTGCTTGCTTAATCATTGCCCATTAACAAAGGTCCGAGAAATGCCTTGTAAACTAACTATGTCTTACACTTGTTTTGTGTGTCAAAACATTCACAATAAGCACACCTAACATAGACACACGACATTTGAAGAAAAACATTACATATTTTCAATGTAGGGATATGCCATTGAAGTATTAAAACTTGCAAGTGTTATGGACATCAAATAAACAATGAGTGTAAAGAGAATCCATGAGGAATTATATTGAAATCATCAATGATATTAGTAACATAGTGAAGTAGTATGTTATTGCATCAACCTATGGACTTGCACTCCATGCCAACTTTTGGATTGATGAAACTTTTAGTGCTATAGAAACATGTTCAAAATGACATGTAAGAAGTGTTCATAAAATTCAAACTCAATTGCCATCACAGCAAGCACCCCAACTTGCCACTAAACTAAAGAACAATAGACAATCTCTTATTTCTAACATAACTTTGTGTAAATGACTGCCACAATGGATCGTGGATGCCAAAATCAAATGATTTTTAAGTGCTCTATCACATTTTCTTTCTCTTAAGAGAAGCACAATTTCAAAATAAGTTAGTCTTATAGGTTTACATCATTTATAAAACATAAGCTAGTCACATATGTTTAGATTAACGGAGATAGTTGAGGAGAATAGATTATAGGAAGTATAGGTGCAAAGAAGCACATATGATAGGAAGTTTGCACATTAAACCAATAACAACAAATTGTAAGCACCATAATTATTATTTTCTAATAAAATGTGTCATATAATTATTAATATAATAACTCTCGTGGAAGAGGTTAAATTGCAATTTGGGGTAGTATTTAGTTTAATGTATAAGACTAAGGCTAGATGCTACTCGAAGGAGCACAACCCCGTTGATGTAGCCTCCCCAATGACAGTAAGGGATATTGGTCTTCTTGCCTATAATATCTTGCTTGAAAACATCTTTTGGTCTTAGAGTGTGACATAAAACTACTTTTGATTAACTAAGAGCATATCTTACTTGGATGCAAGGAAACATGTTAACAATTAAATGCCTAGAGGCATTTGGAAAGAGTGGAAGTCTGCCCCCTCACGGACCACTGATGGGTTATTTTAAGTGGTCAGGTTTTGTCTACACATGATGATGTAGTTGCATGTCGAGTCATTGACTACACAGGCTAGGCTGCTTGTCTACAACATTATAGGTTTGTTCCTACTTTGTAAAAAAATGAATTATATGTGCATATATGCATATTATACCAAAAAATGGGTTATGAAAGAAACCACCACTGGCATTAGCTAAACTACAAAACAATTAAGTTATAAAGTAAAAGCAACCATTAACCTAATACATAACACTTAGACATACATGAAACATAAGGATCCATAAAGTTCCAAGAAAACAATATAAGATCATGGTCCAAACATTGAGAGTAAACATATAACAAAATCATCAAGCAATTGAGGTAGAGACTCATGTTGATGGACCATCATGGTCTTTGGCGGTTGGCTCTCAAAGGTTTGCAACCTCAAGCTCTAGGTCGGTGATGATGATCTCCCAATGATCCATGGCTAGCTTTGATGGCCTCTCTCCATTCGAGATGACAATTGCAAGTTTAGGGAACCCATCATTATGTTGAATGGGATAGGATCCAACCATCTGTTTGCTTTCTCCTTTCCCTTACAATGTTGCAAATCTTGTGACTATAAATTCTCTCTAAATGTTGTCACCATTGAGATTGGGTTGATCTAGCATTATAGACTTTATGTGTCTCTTCTCTAGAAGTCAAAAAGCTCCCTAAGGTAGGTTGCATCTAGCTCTACCTTCTAAACTTCTACTAGTATTTGCATGGACAGGCTTGCACATATTAGGGCATTTTCAAACCAAGAGAAATTACTTTTAAGTATTTGAGTATGATAAAAAAAAACATCATTATTTTATTATAGAGAAAAAGAGAAATTCTCTCAAACATTGAGATGATCCCTATAATTCTATTGCATGTGGTCGCTCTTTGCCCAATAATGTTGTTTTCCATGAGATGAACATTGATAAGAACTATCCACAAAATCACTAGATCCACTTTTAGGTGGACTTTTGAGTGTCTTGTTCTAACTACACAAAGCACATTTAGGTTGTGAGACCCCGGTGGAACAAATCACTACTCGTAAGCCAGCCATCCATTATTAAAGATGGAGAAGATAAAGCTTTATTGAAAAAATGAATTCCACAAATTGCAAAGTTTGAAAAGCGAAGGCTTTTGTTTTGAGTTTAACCTCTCTCTCGTTGAACCAAACATTGAAAATGGACCTTCAACAGTGAGATTAAAATTATCAAGGTCCACGGTACAAGTTCATATTTATATATGATGTAATGAGAATAAGAATGGAAAGATCCATGCTACACATAACAAATTTGAGAACTTTGCCTTTTGGATCTCTTCTTTTGATGTACAAGTGGGTTGTGTGAGGCTAAGGAATGAATGTGTAAGGATTTATTTGTAATGGCTTAGTTAATGAGCCGGCATACAATCTTATTCACAAATCATCCAACATGCCTAAATTCCCAATCATCATAATATATCTTTCCCTATTGAAACCAACAAACTTTACTTAACATATCTAAAGAATGTCGTTGGTTCTTCCCAATGATGTGATCTACAATAGTCCCTTTAAAGATTACTTTCTATTACCCTCTTCTTATCTCTTATGTTACACCCATGCCCAACCCTTCAATCTATGTTTGATTGTTAGTTTTGGCTTCTAAAATCTCAGCTAAGACCCCTGAAATATGACTATGTTTGTTTTTAAACACTCCCTTAACTCTTGCAAGACCTAGCCACACTTAAATGCCCCATTAACTTGAATTTAATTCGTCCTTTAGTTAGACATGCTAGTGGGATCTAAGTTTGCTTGCTTAGCCCTTGCCCATTAACACATGTACGAGTAATGTTATGTAAACTAACTGTGTCTTACACTTGTTTTGTGTGTCATGGTATTCACAATAAACCCACCTAACACAAACACACACGATTTGAAGGGGAATATTACGTGGAACACATTTTCAATACAAAGACATGCCATTAAAGTAGTAAAATTTGCAATTATTATGGACTTTAAATAAACAACAAATGTGAGCAAAAAGAGAACTCACAATACATTATATTGAAATAATTAATAATTGCGTCGAGAGGCGCTCTACAGCCCAGTATGAGGGAGATCTTGTAACGTGTATGTGTAGCGTTACATGTGTGATGTAGCGTTACATCTAATAGTAAAAAGTGATAATATGAGGGAGATCTTGTAACGTGTATGATGTAGCGTTACATGTGTGATGTAGCGTTACATCTAATAGTAAAAAAAAAAAAAAAAAAAAAAAAATTCATGTCGGCTCATAAAATAAAAAATTATGGAAAGTATTTAAAAAAAATCCATGTTGGTTCATCAAATAAAATATTATGAAAAGTAATAAAAAAATAGATGTTTTTTTATAAAATAAAAACTTAAAACTTGAATCCGGATCTATCAATCAAGAGAGATCAAATTTCTTGAGTTTAAATTTAAAAAAAAAATACACCTCAAGAAATTGGATCCCTCTCGATACTTGATAGATACGAGTTTAAGATGGATCTATGCTAATATTACTAAAAAGAAATTTACAATTATTATGAACATCAAATAAACAACAAATGTGAGTATAAAAAAACCCACAATACACTATATTGAAATAATTAATAATATTACTAACAAAGTAAAGAAAAATGTTATCACACCAACCTTTAGACGTACACTCCATACCAACATTTAGATCAACCATACCAACATTTAGATCAACCAAACTTTTAATGCTGTAGTAACATGTTCATATTAACTTCTTAAAAATGTAATCAAAATTCAAACTCAAATCTCATCATGGTAAGCACCCGTAACTTGCCACTCAACTAAATAACAACATGCATAATATCTTATTTCTAACATGACATGTGAAAATGATGGCTACAATGAATCATGTGTGCCAGGATTTAATGATTTTTAAGTTCTCCATCGCATTTTCTTCCTCTCGAGAGGCGCAATTTCAAAATAAGTTCGACATGTTTGCATCATTTCTAAAACATAAACATAAGCTTGTCACATTGGTTTACATTAAAGGAGATAGCCGAGGATCCTAGATGATGTGAAGTACAAGCATACACGGAATATACGAGGGTAAGTTTGTCCATAAAATTAATAATAAAAAATTGTAAGCAACAAAATTATTATTTTTAATAAAATATGTCATTTAATTATTAATATAATATTTTTTTTAGATAAAAGGTTAAATTGCAATTAGGGATAGTATTTAGTTTTATATATTTGACTTTGGTTAGATGTTACTTGAAAACAAATGATTGTATTGGTGTAGTCTTGGTGATGACCCATATGCATTTAGAAAAAGTGGAAGTCTACTTCATTAAGGGTCGCCAGTGAGTTATTTTAGTTGTCTAGGTTTTGTTTACACAAGATGATGTAGCTACACGTTGAGGTCTTGAGTTTTTATCAATATAGTATAGGCTAACAACCTAGAGTATTACTAAGCTCCTAAAGATGAGCCTAACTAGAAGCTTGAAACATTGAGCATTCGAAAATATACTCACGCAAAATCCATGCCCATTTTCAAAAGTTTACACTATGTAAAAGATGAATAACCTAGAATATTGTAGGCTTTTCTTACTTTATTTAAAAAAATATACAAATGTATATATGCATTTTATACCAAAAATGTGGGTTGTGAAAGAAACCACCACAAGCACTAGCTAAACTTAAAAAAAAACAAGTTATAAACTAAAAATGACCATCAATCTAATATCGTCCCCTTGGACATAAATGAAACACAACAATCCACAAAGTTCCAAAAATTCAATATAAGCACATGGACCAAGCTCTAAGAGTAAACATATAACACAAATATTCAGGGAATTCAGGGAGAGATTCAGGGTGGTGGACCATCATGGTCTTTGGGGGTTAGCCCTCGAAGGCTTGCAACTTTAGGCTTTATATCAGTGATGACGAGCTCCCAACAATCCATGGCTAGCTTTGACGGCCTCTCCCCCTTCAAAATGACAAGTACAAGTTTAGGGAACCCATCATTACGTTCAATGGGACAGAGGCCAACCGTGTGCTTGCTCCCTCCTTTCCCTTGTAAAGTTGCAAATCTTGTGATGATAAGTGTCCTCTGAAAGTTATCACCATTGAGATTAGGTTGAGCAAGTAGGAGAGACTCCATATGGCTCCTCTCTAGAAGTCAAGAAGCTCCCCAAGGTGGGTTACATCTAGTTCTACCTTTTGGACTTGTACCCGTATCTACATGGATAGGCTCACACACATTAGGGCATTTTCAAACCAAAAGAGAAATTACTTATAACAAGTTGAGTAATATGAGAAAACACATCGTTCTTCTATTTTAGATAAAAGGAGAATTCTCTCCAACATTGCAATGATCCCTAAAATTATATTGCCTATGGGGGACTTATTGCATAATAACATTGCTTTCCAAGAGATGAATGGTGATAAGAATTACCATAAAATGACTGGATCTCTTGTCAAGTAGATTAGACAAATGGACAAAACCACAACAAAGATTTGAGTGTCTTGGCCCAACTACACACAACACATTTAATCTGCAAGAATCTAGTGTAATAAATCATTTGCTCGTAAGCAAGCCACAAATTATTACAAACAAAGAAAATAAAGCATTTTTTATTGAAAAACTGAAGTCTACAAATTACAAAGTTTGAAAAGCGAAGGCTTTTGTTTTGATTTCAACCTCTCTATCTTTTTGAACTAAATATTGAAAATGAACTTTCTACAACGAGATTAAAATTATTAAGATGTCTGATACTTTTTGAAATTTGCTAAAATAAACATTCTCGATTCATCCCTTCCCATCCAAGCTTACTTCAGAAGTGGTCCATCTCACATTGGAATATATATCGGAGTTAAAGATTTATCATGATAATAATAACAATAATCTAATTTCAAGGCCACAACCAAGCCAAAAACCAAATTGGTGCGCGAGACCCCCAAATAATATAACAATAATATAATATTAAGGTCACGTCCAAGCCAAACACCAAATTGGTGTATGAGACCTCCTTGTTTGTGGGAAAAGGGACCTCCTCTCTGTAGTGATTTCACTACTAAAGTCTATTTTTTTTCAAGCAGAAAAAAAAAATCATCTCTCTTGTTATTTCATGGAAATCAAAGAGTACATATAGTCATTCACAAAGAGTAATAAACATATAGATAATTTTTTTTGGATACAATCCTCTCCCAAGGAAAATACATCATCACTACACTCTACATACCGATCATTGATAATAGAGGATCATATGTACTATTCAACACCAGCAGAAAGAAACCCAACGAAAGAGGCAAAAAAAGTAGAAACATCCATCCCACCACAAGAATATTGAAGGAAAAAAGTAAAGCCAGTATAAGTGAGAGCATCTTCAATATACTCCTCAATATGCAGAAAGCCTTCATCATCATCAATGGGTGTTTTTGAAAGTCCGTCAGCCTCCACATGAAGTTCTCTGAAGATATGATCAATTTGAAGAGTCTCAAAGTTCCACATGAGGGTCTCAATCCTAATACAAGAAGATCTGTAGCGTGTGAACTTTGTTTGCCCAATTCACAATACAGAAGGAATCCCCAAAAATTTGGAGAGTATCTACACCGATAGTAGAAGTAAAATAAAATAAACCCCAAATAACCAATAGTTTTACTTTTGTATTGGTTCCTTGTCCACCGTTCAACCACAGCTTGAAATATTGGTCACAGTCGAAAATGTGGAGCTATAATGTAACATATCCTACACCATAGAATTGAAAATATGGAGCTATAATGTAACATAGTTTTTTCTCAATTGCAGTAGGTCTATATTCCTTGAACGATCTTTAAAAATATTAAAAAAAATATTACATCAATCCAAACACGTCACCTCTAACTATGCTTCTAGATTGAAATTTTGAGTGATTAATAATTTTTTATAAACCATCTCATAATCATATTGGTAAGATCATTGACGATTCCCACAAAAACAAAAAACAGAAAACATAAAGTAAAGATGGTGGGCCCGAGTTTGGAACCGTTAACCACAGCGTCGCTAACAGGAGAGGTCACATGAAGAAATGAAGAAAGGAGCTGGGAAGAAGAAGAAATAAGGCGGACGAACATATTTCACGCGAAGAGCGGAGCGGAGTGGAGATCCAGACGGAGCTGAGTATGCGTAACGAAGTGTGTAGAGTATAGATTTAGCCGCTGTAGCTGCAAAAGCAGATGGTTGGTCTACTTTGTACAAGGAGAAGAAGAGGAGCCATTGCTAAATTTTGAAGATTTGAGGTTTTGGAAGTGGGCGGATCACAATGCCGGTGGCTGCTTCTGCAATTTACTTCTTGAATCTTCGTGGCGACGTTCTCATTAATCGCCTCTATCGCGATGATGTCGGGTACGTATGCTTTTATTTCTCCCCTCGGTTCATTCGAAATCGTGACCTGAGGATGCCAATTGCATTCCATCTGGGCCAAACCTCAGATATAAAAACAAGATTTTTAGGAAAATGCGGAGTCCTTAGGGCAATTACTATTTTAACCCATCATCAGGGTATCTAGTAATTTTAGTTTCTGGAAACGATAGATGGAGAATACAGCGGCAGTGCCCATGATCTTCTTGTCTTAATCGGTGGATTCATAGATCCGAAACGATAATTAACTGTACGTGTCCATGAATTGCTTGTTGTGGGAACGCCACCGGATTATATTTTGAACCGATCAGATTTTTCTGGAAGTTTCCTGAACCAACAAATTTATGTTGCTGTAGGCCGAAATCCTCAAATTTATTGGATAAGATAAGATAATTTTATTACTGTCCAACAAATGATGATAGTAGAACCTTGTAGTGCAAATCGCGGATGGAAAATGCTTATGGAAAAGAATTGTGATAGACACTAAAGTAAATATTTATGTCATTTTGATACTGTACTTGTCTTGGATAGAGAGAGTCTGATATGGATTTGCAAATCTTGTTTTACCAGCCAACACTGTACTGAGAATGGCCCAACATTTACGATTTGGCAGGTCTAGATGTCGTCTTCTAAGCTTGTTTCTTGTTAAAGAGTTTTAATTTTTGTTTGCCTTTACTGTTTGCAATACTGCAAGAGGGATTCTAAAAGCATCGTGAGAGAGCTTGATACCACCGCACCCATTTCATTCATAGAGTTTTGCCTTCCTTAATCACACATTATTTTTGGCCTATGCTGCATTGGATAGAATGAAACCTGATTTTATCTATACAATTCAGAGATCCTGACTGCAACAACTAATGGTCCAGCAAAGAAGATCGGCGTCCAAGATTGATTTTTCATGTCAGCATAAAGGTAGTTACTCTATCTTTTGAAATGATAAGTTTTGGTCTTTCTTTTTCACAGTAACAGGGAGGTTTATATCATAAAAGCCTGTGGTTGGACCGCATAGGATAGAGATACCAAAAATGAAGTTTTTAGGCATCCATATCCTAAAGTCCACAGATATAGATACAGATTTTCCAAAAAAATACTATGAGGTTCTGTCCAATTTCTCAAACTTGAGAGTATGCAGGTATACTGCTTAAAAACCTGGACCAGTGACAATAATATCTGACAAAACATACTAAAAAAACTGAAAAAACATAAGATTAATGCATATTAAGGGCTTTAGAAACCAAATCCACCTGGATCACCAGGTCTCCAGTGTTGATAGCCACAGGGCCAAAATCAGTGGTAGCATCAATGATGGAATTCACAACACTGTCATCCACGAGGTCTATTGTATTGCCATGTAATTCCATGTGCCACAACGCAGAGCTTTCCAGCAGGCCTTGAGAGGTGGAGTGTAAGGAACTGTCACCAAAGTCCAGGGAGGGGCAGAGCTGGGCCTCCCAAGGGAGGTTTGTACAGGCCGCTATGTGCCCAACCAAAGTTTCTGATGAGGCAAGGGCGGAGGCCATTTCTTGATATTGTCCTCTGAGTCTAGTCATGGAGGCAGGAATCTCAGCCTCCCAGTCGTGCAAGCTGAGTAGTTGGCTTCCCATTTCTAGGGTGAAATTCTCCCTTAACGTACTGTTCCCTGTGTTCTCCTCAAATATGTCTCACCATCTCACCCATTTGATTGCAGAGTATGTCACTTTTCCTCGTGTCTTTGCCACATCTTTCTCACAATGGTGGGAGACCGTTCCTTAAACCTTTAATCTCATTGCAACAATTGTTGCAATACTAACATTGCTTCCATAACTCTTCCCAGCCCTTGACGGAGAATCCAGTTGGCCTGCAAAACCCATGTAGCTAGAGATTCTGCCAGGTCGGAGTACAAATGATGCCATTAAGGTCAATCCCTAGGTCATTATCTCTTTCATTGAGGTCGTCTTCCATGTTGGGCAGGGTGAACAATAATTTGTGAATAGACCATTTAATCCCACATGCAGGAGCCATGGATCCTGAGTTATGATTCTTCTAAGCGAGAGACAAGGATGTATGTAAATGCAGTGTGGGTAGATGAGACCAGTTAAAGTGCCTTCTCCATGTTGCCTTCAAGAGTCAAGACATGATGGATGCAGTAGGAGGAAGCTCCCATGCTTAGACTGTATAACCTGCACTTGCCTCCCCTGATAGGTTTTGGTCTTATTCACATCATAGAGGACTAATTATCTTTGTTTAGAACTATGAAGTCTAGCTTTTGAAACATTAAGAACGGTATATTATGATAAAAGTGAAGATTATAGAGGGCCAGGCTTTTGGTTTCTACATCAACCTATGGAAGTAGGATGTACATAGTTACACAGTTTTGATGCAGTGCTGGCATGAGTCAACAGGAGTGAATATCTGACCTCTGTTGACAAAACTACTGGATCAACTCTGGTTGGACTAAACTGTAATGCCTGCCATAAACACTTGGTTGTGAACTCGACAATTAATTAATTCCTTGCTTTGCTTGGAATCTATTCTCAATCCGAAATTTGAATGTGAAAAGCAATATACGTGCTGTAATTGTCCACTTTAAAATGGTTGGAGTCTTATTCAGATTTGTCTGCAAAGAGTGTTGATTATGTTGATCAATGTTAGGGTCTGTCTTTTAGGTTTACTTGTTATTGATATTGACTTTTATTTAGAAAGGGCTTAGAGGTAAGCTTTGTCTCAATCTCAAGATAAAGAGCTAAATCTTGAAAGGAGATATTTAAATTAATTATAAGCCTTTTGAAAAATAATATGGGTGACCCTTCGTGGGAGTTGGCTGGCTAAATTGTCTGGATTAGAGACGCCATACAAAATTTGGACGTTGTACATGTATGGACAACAAATAAAATTGCTGACCTTCACAAATATGGTCATTAATGGAGGTCTGAGACTGCAGAGAATTATGATCTCGGAAGGAATCAAAACAGGAGAATGGCTGGCAGGCCTAATTGAATATTCTATTTGGGACAATTTCTTAAAGTTTCTCTGAAGATTTCTATAGTTTATAACTTTCTATTAGTGATGTTCAGGATTTAAAAAATAAAAATATTTTCTTGAGTTCCAATTCATGTTAATAACTAAGTTGTAATACTCTGTTTGGTTGCCAACCTCATTGGAACTTCCATCTGATCTCATAATAAATGGGACTCCTAAATATGAGGTGCTCCAGGTGCTCCTGACTCAATCTCCTACAAAAGACAAAATTGACAAATCCTCTTAGACTGCAGAATGTGATGATCTGTCTCCATTTGAAGCTAGTGCAAGCAAACCTTGAATTGACCAAGAGGAATCCTAACTTCCTAAGGCTATGCATCCAATGTCTCTGTGTATATGTAGCTCTGACTATAAGGCCATCCCTCAGTGGCTTGAAGTGCTTGGAGTAGAATGACATCTCAGGCTCAAGGCCATTGGGGGGAGCAGTCCAAGTGACCTGATGTACTGTTGGTGTATATTCTCTCTACTTGCGCTGTTCAAATCCTGCTTGGAGTGCAGGGGCATCCAAGGAGTAACTGAAAGGTAGGCGATCAATAGAGATGCCAATGGATTGAACTTTGAAGTAACAAAGAGGCCTAAGAGAATCAACATCACCTCCACTCAGAGTGCCCCGTAGAGGACATCACCTTTGATAAACAAAGGGCCAGGTTAGGGTACCTCGTTGTCCCTGAGGCTGAGTCTCTTGGAGTTTGGATCTTGTGAATGATAGCGACAAGTCTGAAGATAGTCTCAAGGCACACGGATGGGCACCAAACTCTAAATGATGCCCCGGGGGACTGGTCGTTTGCACTAATAAATTCACTAGCAAAAGCGAGTATGGGAATCATTCACATTAGTTCATATATGCAAAATTGCAAATATATCGCATTACTAGGCTGCAGGTGTCATTCAGCTCTTAGTATAAAATGTGGGAACTTTTCTAAAGTAAATCTTTGCTTCTGTTTTGTACTATCTTTCTTTAAATTTTAAGCATTCAAGAAGTGCAATGTCCACACAAGCTCTTATTCTAATGGGCATTGACATGACATATGCAGTGGCAATATGGTCGATGCATTCAGAACACACATAATGCAAACAAAGGAGCTCGGGACCTGTCCTGTTAGGCAGATAGGTGGATGCTCTTTCCTTTACATGCGAATCAGCAATGTCTATATTGTGATTGTTGTCAGTAGCAATGCTAATGCAGCCTGTGCCTTAAAGTTTGTGGTTGAGGTATGTATCTGGATTCTCACTTCTGTTAGTTCTCTTCTGCAATTACATTATACTTCTAGTTGTGCCTTTTCTCCCTGGGATACATAGTGTCACTTCTCAAATCACAAGCAGTTTCTTGCAACTTGCTTATGTTCATATGACATGTCACAGACATTATGTTTTAAAAGTGCCTCATGACAGTAATTTGCATGTAGAAATAACATTACATTGACTTGAACATCCAACATTGGTTAACACAATGGGTGATTTTGAGAATAGCAATTTAAAAAAAAAACAAAGAGGAGTTGAATCTTGCCAGTATTGGGAATGAGGTGGTGACAGACTTGGCAACTTTCTTTTTATTTAAACAATAGTTATATGCAATGCTTGGAAGATGCATATGCTGGTCGACTGATTTGTTCATATAACCATTGCTCTTGAGGATAAAATCTGTTGGGTCGATAGGTCTGATTTAGTTTCTGAGCACCATTATTGTTGGTTTCTCTAATGTAAAATATATAGATAGGTTACAAATTCAAGAGGGGATCATTGATGTTAATTGATGAGATTGAAACAAAGTTACAATATTGCAATAAGCCAGGATATGAAACCAACTTTCAAGACAACATCTATAGAACACGCGAGGGAATGTAAACTTAGGTTTTATAGCAAGAGTCAAGACAACAGCTATAGAACATGTGAGGGAATGTAAACTTCGGTTTTATTGGACAGACATTTTCTTTAGAGTCTCAAGTATTATATAAAGTCAAGATTTGGAACATGTGCTGAAGCATCTTAAGTCTAAACCAAAATGTGGTTTTGTATACTGGTGTATGGCTTGGTACTAATTAGGCGGTTCATCATGCATCAGGCAGTAGCGCTGTTCAAATCCTACTTTGGTGGTGCATTCGATGAAGATGCCATCCGGAATAATTTTGTGCTAATTTATGAGCTTCTTGATGGTATATCTGCAGCCCTATTTATTCTTACAGATGCAATGCTTACAAAATCAGTCAGTTTATTTACATGCACTGCTTATTTTGTTAAATCTAGTTTTGGCTCCACAGAAAATATGCAGTTTCAAGATCACAACATTTGATATTTGATTTGCACATATACCATATTATTGGAAATTTCCCAGAAGTGTTTTTTTTAATGCTATGCAGATAAATTAGAAGGCTGGCTATAAAAAATAGCTCAGAAGCACTGAGAACAAGTTGTGTCATGAGATAGTTTGAAATTTGAACATTGCATTTTCATTTAGCCTAATCAAGATTAGTTTGTATGCTCTTGATATAATAACTACATGCTGAATGAGGCAGGGTTTCTGTGACATGTGGGACGATCTAAAATTTCCTGCAGCATGTGTTGTTTCTAACTTAATACAGAACTAGATCAAGGTTTTTGTTTATGTGGACGTTCCTGTTAGTTCCTGTTAATTTTATAACTTTTATTTGTCCGAGGTGTTCTCCTCTAGCAGCAGCAGTTTCAGCAGAGAATCCAGCATCGATCCTTGTGCAGAGCCTGTGGAGTTGATGAGGGAAGCACATTAGAGAGAGTCTTATAGCACAGAACAGTCTTGTAGACATTGGGTGAGTAGGGCACATGCATGCTCTATCTATAGAGGCCCCACAGTTTCCAAGAAAGGGTGCATGCATGAAGAGCATATTCAGTGTGGATGCGAGTGTGTGACAGAGTTTCTCTTGCATGCATGCATGCATTCACTTTTCTTCAGTGGCAGCAGGGTGAACAGATGCATGAGGGTGCACTCTTCCCTAGGAGCACATTAGGTTTAGGGTTTTATCTCTTCCAAAAAGGTGCACCACTTGAGGTGTCTACCTTCATTGTGTTCTTCTCATCTCTTGTTCCTATAAAATAGAGTCAGAGCACTGAGTGTGGGGTTAGGCATAGGAAAGTCAGAGCACTTCAGTGTGGGGTTAGACATAGTTACATTGTAATTTCTTTCTTTCAGTCAATAGAGAGTTATGTGATTGATTCCTACATATTCAGCTTGCTGTATTGAATGATTTTCAGACTTATGTGTTCTAAACTTCTAGCATTCCTTATCTGTTATTTTGATTGGTGATAAATATGTTTTTAATTCCTAGCTTACCATGTGTTGAGAATTTAATGTGGCATCAGAGCTGTACAGCTAAAGTCTTCCAATCTGTGAATATAGAGGGTTGTTGCTTGGGAGAGGGTGCTGCTGTTGGAGGATTTCAGTGGGTCTGATGCTAAAAAATCTCTAGAGAGTGGAATAACTGTGCTTGAGATAGGCACTTGGACTTGTGAGGGGTTTGTGGGGTAAGATGCCCAAGAAACTTCAGTGATTGTAGTGTTGGTTTATTGCTAAGAAAGAAGATTTGCACTTGTGATAGATTGCTGATCTGTTTGTTTGAGCTGTGTTCAAGGTTTTGCGAGGATGGGGAATGTATTTGGTCTCAAAGAGTGTGACCTGTTAGAGGGAGCCTCTAACTTCATTTCTCGTAAGTGCAGGTCTTGGATGTTATTGGAGGGGTTTGATTTGTGGAGTATTATTGAGGGGGAGAAGGCTATAGTTCCCATCCATCCCCAATATAGCTTGTTGAGCATGACAAGAGGGTTGCTTAGTCAAAGAGGATCATTTTGGATTTCATGAAGGACCACTTGATCCCTCACATCATGGGTAAATCTACACAACATTGGTCTGTCTATATTATATTGCAATGAATCTTGTAAGATGCTCCTTAGGAACAAGCTCAACAATAGTTTCATGAGTGACACAGAAGGTGGCTAGCTAGTTAATGAAGATCACTGAGCTTAGAGATCAACTCTTTTCTATAGGGGAAAAGATTGGAAGAGAAGTTAGTGCCCATATCAATAAACAGGTTCTTAGTACCTTGGGTTGCTTGTGCTTGTGAGAAGATGTCCACCTTTGAGAAGCCTTGGAATGATTTCATCCAAGATGAGATATGGCGATATAGACAATTGCATCTAGATTGGAGGAGATCCAAAACCTAGCCTTCATTGGAAAGTCGAGGAGAGGAGGTAAGAAAGGATGACTTGGGAGGGGTTAGAAGAGTAAGATGGAAGAATCCGATTGTTCAAATCATAGGAATAATATTTTAGTCATATGAAATGCTTCAAGTGCCACAAGATGGGCCACTATGCATCTCCATGTCCTAAGAAGAAGAAAGCCAAGCAACAATAGGAGTTTGCAGGGAGCACAAAAGCTTCAGCCAAAGTGGATGAGATAGCATCCAAGATTGAGACAAGGCGATAGACAATTGCATCTAGATTCGAGGAGATCCAAAACCTAGCCCTCATTGGAAAGAGTAAGATGGAAGAATCTGATTCTTCAAATCATGGGAAGACATATTTTAGTCATGAAATGCTTCAAGTGCAACAAGATGGGTCACTATGCATCTTCATGTCCTAAGAAGAAGGAAGCCAAGCAACAATAAAAGCAGTTTGTAGGGAGCACAAAAGCTTTAGCCAAATTGGATGAGATAGTATCCAAGATTGAGACAACTTTCTCCATGGTGTTGTGCCTTTCCACTAATAGCATTTGTGTTGTAGGGTGGTATGTGGAGCATCTAGACACATGGTCTTCAACAAGAAGAATTTTGCAAACTTCAAGAAGACGAGGATTGTGTACAAGTGGAGTTGGGTGATGATGCCCCATATCTAGTTACCGAAATGGGATTTGTCTCTTTCTGCATACCTTCTGCAATGTTCTCGAGCTGTATGATGTCTTGTATGTTCCCAACTTAATCAAGAATCTTCTTTCCTTTACTTGCATGATAGATCTAAAGTGTGGTGGCGTCTGATGATCTACGAGTCATCATTTAACTTGGTCACGAGTTTTGGCTCGAGGAGTGCAAGAAGGTGGCCTTTATTGGTTGCTAGCAGATTTGTTGAAGCACGATGCTTTAGTGCATGACAGTGACAAATTGTGTGAGTTGTGGCACAAATGGTTTGGTCACCTGCACTATGGAGCGCTTATGCTTCTATTCTAGCACAACGAAAGACAATGGCGAGCAGAGTTGTTAAGTTCGATGAGGGCACATTGTCCTCTCAGTCTCAAGAGCTCCTCCTCTGGAGGTTGAGGAGGGAGAAAAGCTTGGCTTTCCCAAAAAGTGATTAAAAAGAAGAAGAAAATCGATTGTCCCAAAAATTGATTAGAAAGAAGAAAATCAGTTTCATATCAACAAGGTTCTGATGAAGGAACATAAACCCCTTTATAATCTACTTTAGCCAGGGAGCTAAGATGGCTTACCCAAACTTTGCAAGAGGCACAAGAACAGGTGGGACTCGGGAGTACCAAAATCTTCTTTTCGGGTGAGTCATTCCCCTAAGAAATTTCCTACTTATGTTGCATTGATGTCTTCTCTCATTGATACAAAACCTTGTAGCTTTGAGGAGGCAAATGCAGAACATATGTGGTGGGATGCTATTACTAAGGAGTATAACTCCATTTCGAAGAATGATATTTGGGAGATTGTTTCAAGATGAGTGGGGAAATTTGTGATGGATTCCAAGTGGTTGTTCAAGATCAAGCATCTTGTTGATGGGAGCATAGAGAAGTACAAGGACAGATTTGTGGTGAGAGGATTTTCCCAGAGAGAGGGAGTTGAGTATTAGGAGACTTTTTCTCCAGTTGCAAAGAATACTTCTAATAGAGTCATTGTGTTTTTTACATCAGTTTTTGGTTGGCCTTTATATCAACATGGATGTAAAGTCAGTAAAGATGCTACGCTGAATGGTGTTGTTGAAGAGGAAGTGTACACTAAACAATAGAGGGGTTTTGAGGTGCATGGGTGAGATATCCATGTGATTAGATTGAAGAAGGCCTTTTATGGGTTGAAATAGGCACCAAATGCATGGTACTCAAGGATTGATGAAAACTTATTGAATTTGGGCTTCACCAAGATTGATGCAGCTCGTAACCTTATTTATATTAAAGAATCTTGGTCCTTTATGTAGATGACTTTATTGTTATAGGTAGTTTTGAGAAACTCATTTTGTGGTGCAAGGAGAAACTGTCCTGTGAATTTTATATGGATGTTGGCCTTATGCATTTCATTCTCAGTCTAGTGGTGTGATAGGGTACAAGGGAAGTCTTCCTTGGGCAAGGGAAGTACATAGTGGAGATGTTGAAGATATTTCATATGCTTGATTGCAAACCCTTGGCCACTGCTATGGTGCCAAATCTGAAATTATCTACTGATTTTGATTTTGATTGGTACATTCTTCTCTTTATAGGGAGTTGATTGGTTCCCTAATGTATCTTGTGAATGCTAGGCCTAATATATGTTTTGCAGTGAATGCATTGAACCAGTTCATGGTTGAACCTCAACAGATTCATTGTGCCGAGAAGGGGCATTTCTATAGCCCGGGTGGGGGAGAAGTGTCTGCCTGTCCCATTAAAATAAAAAAAATAAAAAATAAAATAAAAAAAATTAGAAATAAGAATGCATGCATTAGTGTGTTGTAGCATAGTGGAGCTTGAGTGGGGGAAAGTTTCAGTTTGTCCCATAAAAAAAAAAAAATAGAAAAAAAAAATCAAAATAAAAAATAAGAATGCATGCATAGTGGTGAGAGGGATGTGTGTTGTAGTTTAGTGGTGAAAGGCTTGCAGATTTGATTCCTCTCGATGCTTTGTAGAACCGGAGTTAGATGGATCTAAACTAGTTGGAAAGTTGACAAGCATGTGCTCAATTACTTGAATGTATCTTGTGAATACTATTGAATTTTTCTTAGCATTTAGATGTTATTAACTTTGTCAAACATTTAGAACATTTCCATTCACATAAACATTAACTGCATGCATATAAGGATCATTGAAAGAATAACCAGGCACAGAAAGACACAAAGATTTATTCTGGGAAAACCCTTGCACGGGAAAAACCCAGCAAAACTTCTTCAGTATAGATTCGTCAACAAAGTACAATGTCACAGTATAACAAGGAGCTAAAGCTCTCTTATAGAAAGATAGACAAACTCTAAACAAACCCTAGAGCCAAAGATAGAAGTCTTCCAACAATAGCGAACCCAAAAAAGTCTTCTACAACCCGGAAACAATCTTCTTCTAGCTAGAGCGAACTTCTTCCTTGTGCTGGAGCGAACTTGGTTGTTGTCACAAATGAGGATGGTGACCCCTCTATTTATACTTGTCATGTGTGACCTTTTTCACTATTGGGTCGACTTGTGTAGGGAGCAACATAATATAGTTTATTTATTATTTCTTCTAGAATCTTCTTGAGTCGACATTACATGTTTTACAAGTACAATATAACATTGTTCTTTTAGGGTTTTTACATGATCAAATATAAGACAAATACAATAAGAATATCTTCCAAAGCTACATAAAACATCAACAAATACTAGTCTTGATATATGTTTTGCAGACAGATTCATTGGAAAGTTGACAAGGATGTTGCTTTGTTGTCGCCAAATTGCGCACCTGGTTAACGCAGCAAAAATCTATGCTATTGCTCGGTGCGCCCTTGGGGGCAAGTCTCGAGTCAAGGCTGTCACCTGATCTTGACTCCTCCGTTTAGGCCAACTCCTAATCGAAGCCAAGGGGGGTAGTCCCTACGAAATGTTTCTAAGGTTATTAGAATGTTTCGGTGAATTAGTTATAAATGTTCTTAAGGAGTTTTTATGATTAAAAATAGTTTCCAGGATTGTTTTGCAAAATAGTTTAGAAAAATCTCACCTGTGAAATAAAATGACAGCCAATATATAGCACAACAATGATATTAAGTAAATAAATGAACAACTTGTTGTGGACCAGTGCCTTATGGAGTCAATATACAAGATATAAAAATTGCTGCTGAAAGATAAATGTTTTGCAATTGTCTCTTGGTTACTTTTAAATTATCAATGGTTCGAAATTATTTAAGGAAAAAGGGGGAACTCCCGAGATACCGTGAGGTACAGGGAGGAATGTTCGGAAATCAAAAGATGGTGGCTCCTCACGAGAACGTGTGGGCTGGAATGGAGTTTCTAGGGTGGTGTTGAACACTACACCAACAAGGGTGTAGTCTAACTATGCCCTGAGGTTGCCTCCCAGTTGTTCCTGCTTTCTCTGAGAAATTTCCCCACACAAATTTTAATTATTCGTAGTGCCAGATTTTCACTATGTGGGGTTGTTACTTTTATTATGATGAGTTATTAGCTTAAATGTGGAAAATTGAAGAAGTGGCTACAATCGTTTTTGATTTCCCACAGGCCCAGGCAAGATGCCCGCAAGGGGAAAGAGAATACTTTGATATGTAAGCCAAATGTTTATTACAATTGATAGTTGTAGAACAAGAATATTCAAAACTTAAAAGCAAAGTAAAGCAGCACAAAACTTATGTGTCACTTTTATGATCATCCACCACTAATCGGCAAAGCCTTTGTGTGGTGGTGAGAGCATACTTCGTGGCAACGAGGCTTGTGTTATTTCTAAATTTACGCTTGCAAGAAATAAAATGAATTAAAAGCAAATTTGTAAAAAATGAATTGAAGTATACACCATGCAAATTAAAAATGTGTGTGTGTTAAGTGTGTTGTTAGAAAAAATTATTCCACAAAAAATTTACACAATGCAAATCCCCCCAGTGGGGATGGGGTGTGGGCGTTGAGTATCCCACTGCTCTCGTTTAATAGTTACAATAAAAATGGAGAAGAAAATGCCTCTTAGTCCACTTTTAGTTGGATCTAAGGGCTTACAATCTTATAGAAGTTTGTACAAGTGGATGGGGGTCCACCGGAAGTGTTTTTTATGCCTTTTGACTGGTTTTGGTCACAAATCCGCCCACTTTGTCACGGACCTGCTAAAAACCAGTGAGCTAAAAAAGACGTAAATTAGTCGATTAGTTGATCAAAGTACAAATAAAATACATTACTTTAAGTACTCAAAAAATTTGGAAATTTTTAATGAAACAAGTACTTAAAAATAGAAATCTAGATCTTTCTTTAAATGAAACTTTGAGAAGCAAACTAGATCTGATATGTATGCTGAAATAAAAGAAGATAAACGATTTTACTTTGTGGATCTAACTTTTATGAAGCAAAAGAGAACAAGTAACCGGAAGAGAGTTTAAAATTTTGAGAGATGGTAGAAAGAGATCCTCAAACCCAAGCTTGAATACTTGTGAAGGAGAGAAGACAATTATGGAGCAAGACTCATTAGATCCAAGTTTTCGAAAGTAGTGGAGAGGAGATGGAAGCAACCGAGCTCCAAAAAACCCTTCACTGTAGATGATCTGCAAAACTATACATTTCTCAAGGCAAACAAGATCATTCTAGTATATTTATCATTAAAAATGAGGAGAATATTAGTATAACCTAATACGATCTATTACTCCTACAATCTTGAATGATTAAACATAAATAAGTAAATTGGCAGCAACAAATACTTATTCTAAGAAGCTAGAAACAACCTACAAGCTTGCAAAAAGAGAATGTACAATTAACTAGATATCACCTCAATACTCATCAACAATCACAACCACGCGCGGGAAATGCAACCATAAGTTTCCAAAGCCTTCACGAAATTTTATTTAACAAGTATTACAAAAGCCAAATAGTACATGAGCAGAGGTTCAATGCTCCATCATGAAGAAATGAGCATGAGATACCTTGCTTATAGAAAAATGAGAGAGGGGGAGGTGCACTTCCCAAGATAGATCCTCTTTGACACTTGGACAAATGGATTGATACACTTGGAAAAGTCTTGTTGACACATGTGAGAGGTTTGGGGAGGTTAATGACACCTTTCTCCAACCATTTGACACTTTTCAACCTCCACTTGACACCTCTCCAACCGCAAATTCGCCCCCCCCTTTGGTGGATCTCCAATCTTCAATCAAATCATAATTTATTTGCTCAATATTCTCCCTGATTTGATTCCCAATCAAAGGAGATTTGATTCCAACACATTTCCTTGATCCGTGGGATTGAGATTTTGCCTTTATTATGTCTTTTTTGCCAATTAAATTGGTCTTTTTGGCCCTTTTCGAGTAAATATTAATTTTGGTGATAAATACTCACTCGAAACTTAGGAAAAGTGGGTTTAGGGGTTTTGTGGGTGCTCTGGGTTAGAAAACGATCACCTCCATGCCAAAATTCACCTCCTAACCACACTTTTATCACTTTTTGATTTTTTAATTAAGATATTAAAAAAATCCCGTTAAACGGGAAAAATTATTTTGTCCGAATAACTTGAAAATCCTAGGGGACCTAGTGCATGTCCATATGACTCATTATTGATGGCTAGCATGTTTAAAATACATAGACACATAGGCTTTAATAACCTCCCTAGGCTCAACCACCATGGAAAATACTCCAACTTTGGAGGTGTGAGTGAAAAACTCAGGAATTATACGCCACTGAAGCGCAACGCATAATTCCTAAGGAAAAAACACTCTAGAGTATCCCCTTGATAGCAAAACCTAAGGTAGGCCAAGCCTTTTACAAAAGTATCATGCTTAGACCAACTTATTACAATTCCCCCATGGGGGTCTTGACATGCAAATTTTATAGAGGGCCAAAAATTTGGCCCGATGAACTTCTGAACTCTGGCAATGAACAAGGTGAGTTGTTCAAGTCTTCTGAGGTTCACAAGGAGTCCACCTAAGTACAACTTAGGTAGTAACATTGCTCAATTACTTGAAGGGCACAATTCAGTTTGGCATGAGATATGTGGGAGATGGTGAGTTGTTGCTGCATGCTTTGTTGATCTGATTGGGCAGGAAATGCAAGTGCTTGGAAGAGTACTTCTGGTTTTTGTTTCGACTTGGGCATAGGTATGATTTCCTGTTCACTTTCCTTCAATGGTGGCAGGGTGAACCAATGTTACAAATATTGGCGCGGCGAAAAAATTGGCAGGGTCCAGGAAACATTGTTTCGGGATATCTCGGCAGCACATTGGAAAAAATCGGCAATAAATCGACAAACTTAAAAAATATAAAAATACAAACTTTTCCGGCCACTAACACGCCCTGTCAAAAAATCGGGATAAATCGGCAAAAAATCAGCTAAAAATCAGCCAAAACTCTGTCAAAACTCGGCCTATCAAAAAATCGGGATAAATCGGCTAAAAATTGGCGAAAAATCGACCCGATTTTTCCTTAAAAAATCGGCTCCTTTAAAAAATCGCGATTTTTCATGATTCACCGATTTTTCGGCCGATATTTGTAACACTGATTGGTGAACTCATGTATGAGGGCGCACTCTTCCCTAGGAGGTTCATGCATTAGGGTTAGGGTTTTATCTCTTCCAAAGATAAGCATGCTTGAGGTGTCTACATTTTGTGTTCCTCTCATCTCTTGTCCTAATAAAAGAGAGACAGATAAGATAAGATAATATAATTTTATTAATGTCCAACGAATGGCCACAAAAGTAGGTCAATGGGACTAGATGATACATCCAGTATGAGTACAATGTGGGAGTGCAAATGCAGCTCCTAGAAAGTGCTGAAACTAAGATGAAGTTTTGAGCTAGTTGCATTGTAATTTCTTTCTTTCAAGTTAATAGAGAATTATCTGATTGGTTGCTGCAGATTGAGCTTGCTGTCTTAATTTTCAGACTTATGTCTTTGTAGATGTAGCATTCCTTATCTGCTATTTTGATAGGTGATTGATCGATATTTGATTCCTAGCCCAGGGTTTTGTTTTAGGAGTGCAGGTCTGCTTACCAAGTGCTGAGAATTTAGCATTTCTATACTTCCAAATATTCCCATGAGCAAGGAGGGTTGTAGCTGAAGAGTGCTGTCAGGATGTCAAGATCCCTGATCATTACCTGAAACCCTTATGCACAATTTTTTTTCCCTACCAGAATATTTATTCATTCCAAGCATAATGTTTGGCTAAAATTAAGATTTGAACACTACTTCCTTTGTACAGCAATTATGTCTATGATAATCAAAAAGCAGAAAGCAGGAAAGCACAGGCACTTCCCTTTTCTGATGAAAAGAAAAAGTAACATAACTTATGGATTGGGGTTACAAGTTAGAACTTAGAATTGAGATTCTCCCTGGCACAAGGACATGACTGCATGGAGAAACACTCACCTCCCAACCATAGATATAACTCCTTAATCTGCCATCCTTGACCTAGATATGATATCACAAGAGGAATACTTCCACTGCAAAGATGAGCAACATTCATTGGTTCTTACTCATATGCTGATCACCAACTCATCCATTGAGCACAAACATGCTATGTTGAGCAGTGACTCATCCCATCCCCAGAGCACCCACTGAGCTGCTGAGCAATGGGCCCAGACCACTTGGTCTAGGAGCAATCACACCACTACTAGGTGTGCTGTGGTTGTTACATTCCTCCAGGCAATCACCAAATCAACCTGGCAATCATTTACTTTTGCGATTTCAAAGGGTTATTGCCCATTTACCACCCAATAAACTGGTACCAACCAGTCTGTTTAGTAGTATCTTGGACTTCACACTCTGCACTTTATGAGTTTGCTCATCAGCCAGTTTGTTGGCACCAAGCAGCCCATTTGGCAGTAACTTGGAGTCCAGTACCTCACCACATGTTCATTTCCATTGCTTTGCAGCCTAATAGATCATTTACATTTCCACACAATGCTCAACTCTATGCAACACTTGATAACTACTTGCAGCACTGTGCAGTTTTCACAAATTCACACACTTCTTGTTGTACTGACCTTTAAAATCTGAGTCTAGCACCCAATATGTGAAGATTGGGTTTCTGTTATAGTAGCCAGAGTCCAGACTTGGTTGCGGTGAATGATTAGGTGGGGCCGAAGATTAAGTTTATGATTTGCATCAGGAAAAAACTTTGCAAAAAGAAAATACACAATTCCACCCAAAATTTGTTATATACATAAAACTTAAAAGTAACATAGGCATATGAAAAGAAACTAGAGTATAATATAGAACAATATAATCAAAATAAATAAATACAATCTATAAATAAATAATAAAAAATAATAAAAACAATATATAAATAAATAAAAAATGAGAAAGAGATACCTTTTCAAATGAAAAGGGACAAAGCCTCTTTAGTGGCAACAATATCTTCTAGGAAGTAAGTTCCTGATATGTATTGATCACAATAGTCTGTAGTACCTACTATAACAAAAAATTCTTCTAATTTACTTCTACTTTTTTATAAATATTCTTTCTCTTATTCTATTATATTATTTATCCCCTCTTTATTCATTTTTTCCATTATCTTGACCCTGACATCACCTCTCCCTCTTCGTCTATTCAACCTCTTTTCTAAACACACCCTCTATCAAATTTCTCTTTATATTATTATTTTTCCACCTTTCCTACTTTCCTTATCCAACTTTGACTTATTTTATGTTCCACATTAAATTAAAAAATTTCAAATTTCTTCTATGGCTAAATGTTTTTCATCTTTATATATCTCTCCGCACCATTCTTTTTTCTTATCTTTCATCTCTTGATCCCCTGATGATGGGTGAAGTGTCCACTCGAAACGTTGGAACGTTTCTAAACTCAGACACAGTGTATTCTAGAAACCCTAAATATTAATAAAAAAATTGTCCACTGAGCAACAAAAGTGGATTGAGAAAATTTTCACCTTTGACATGGAATTATTACATAAAAAGTGGAAGTACAATATAGTTGCCTATGCATTGTCACAAAAAGACGAAGACGTAACAACATATGTGACATCGATTGTGATTCTTGATTGGCTGAATGAAATACGGATTGAATATGCCAACAACCCTGAATCTAATTCCAGAATCAATAACTTGGCCTAAATTCCAAAATTTGAATGGAGAAATGATATTCTCTAGTACAAGGACAGAATCTATCTAACTCCATCATCAATATTTAAAATGAAAGTCTTAATGAAATCTCCCGATTCTCCACCTGCAACTATATTTATTATTAATTTCATGGTTTTTTGAAGTTCATTGTGAGTGATAGGGATGCAAAATTTAAAGGCAATTTTTGGAAAGACTTTTGCAAGCAAACTGGGATATCCCTTAATTTGAGCTTGGCATATCATCCTCAAACAGATGGTCAAATGGAAATTGTAAACAAATGCTTGGAAACCTAGCTCGTTGTTTTGTGACAGGTAAGTAGAGCAAGTGGTTTCAATGGTTGCATTTGGCAGAATGGTAGTATAATTCTACTTACCATACATCAGCCAAGATGAGTAGTATAATTCTACTTACCATACATCAGCCAAGAATGGTAGTATAATTCTATCTGCTTATGGACCACCCAAATGGAAGGACTTTGCATTGTCTAACACTAAGGTGCCAGCAGTAAAGAATCAACTAGTGGAAGATCAAAAGGTTATTCAATTACTAAAAGTAAACTTAGTGAACTGTGAGTGCTAGCAATCGAATCAAACAAGTAGATCAACACAGATTGGAAAGAGAATTTGAAAAAGGCGATTGGGTGTCCAAAAACCTTCAACCCTACAAACAATTGTCCCTTAAACATCAAGGGAAGAACAAGTTGCCTTCAAAGTTCTATGGGCCATACCAACCTAACAAAAAAATTAGACAAGTAGCCCATGGATTAGAATTACTAGACAAAATCCGTGTTGATAATGTGTTTCATGTGTCATGTGTCAAGAAGGTGTTGGGGCAACATCAATCAGCATAGTCAGAACTACCTATATTGGATGACGAAGGAAGAATTATTCTGGAGCTAAAAGGAAACATAAAATTTCATGTCATTCGTTGAACATTAATAAAATTATCTTATCATATCTTATCTTATCTCCACTAGAGAGAGGAACCTTTGTTCTAGAACCATTAAAGAATATCTCATTAAATGGAAGAACCTCCTAGAGGAATATTCTTCATGGTAAACATAATTTTTTTGCCAACAATATCCCTCATTACCCTTGCTTTGAGGGCAAAGCAAATTTAAAGGGGGTAGGCAATGTTATATACATAAAAATAATAGTTATAGGAAAAGAAACTATAATAAAAATAAATAAATAAATATATTAATAAATAAAAAATAATAAATTAGAAAGACATACCTTCTCAAATGAAAAGGCACAAAGCTCTTTTATTCGTATTTATATGGGGCTACCAGTTGTAGTTCAACATTTACATTTTTTTTCAACATACATTCTTATTTATATTTGACATTCACAAATTAAAAGGTCACAAAATTCATCAGGGACATGACTTTGTGAAGTAAGAGTGCCCTTTGGCTCTATGAGAACAATGGCTGGGGGTATGATGGAACTTCTGTGAGACTCCCTAGTTGCTGGAACATGGTCCCAAAGTTTTAAAAACCGGTCCGGTCCGAACCGGAACCGGCCGGTTTGACCGGTTAGCATAAGATGAGCACCAAACCAGGGTTTAAACCGGACTGGGGGCTCGGTTTGGTATTGAACCGGCCCTAACCGGACCTAATCGGACCGGTTCAATACCAAACCGGTCTAGCCGGAACTAACCGGTCTGGTCCCGTAATAAACCGGCCGGCCAGCAAACAGTCACATCCGCGGGCCCAGAAATCACGTTTTTTGATTTTTTAATTAAAAAAACATATAACCTAACCCTAATTCGCCCTCCAAAAGTCAATAAATAAGTGCCCAGCCCCCACCTTCTCATTCACTCACGATTTAAGAGCTCATTGTCTCATTGCTGCCGCCAAGAGTGATTTGTCTCTACTCTCATTGCTGCAGTCAAGTAACAAGTTTGAGTGTGTTGAGAACTTGAGTGTTCAAGTTTTGGCAAGGAGTGAACTGTGAAGTGTGAAGCCAGCTGACTGTGGACTGTGGAGGAGGCCGCTCAGCATCAAACTTCAATCATCTTCATTCCTTCAATCCAGCTGCAGATTTCAACTTCAAAGTTCAAGGTATGCTTCTTGTTTTTTTGAATTTTGAGTATGCTGATTGCAATTTGCTGTTGGCAGTCACTGTTTTTTTTAATTTTGAGTATGCTGATTGTTGAAACTTGAGTGTGCTGTCCAAACTCCAAGTTTCTGTTTGAGACTTTGAGTATGCTTGCTGTTGCTTGTTAGCCTGTTTATGGCACTGTTTTTTTAAATTTGTATGCAAAATGCAAATGCACATTGCAAACTCATAATTGTTTTTTTTTTAAATTTAAAATTTAAATCTGTTTTGCACATTTTCATTTTTTTTCCATTATTTTGCACTTGCAGAATCTATTTTCAAATTTCCCAATGGCTCCTAGAGTGAAAGATGCTGCATGGGTCCATGTTGAGGGGGAAATTTTTTGCAAATATTGCCACAAACACATGGGTGGGGGGGGGCATTCATAGGGTGAAGCAACACTTGGCTGGGATAAGAGGCCAAGTTCTCCCATGTGATGCACCGGATGATGTGATTGGGGAGATTAGAGTTGAGATATTAAATCAACTTAAAAAATATCAAGAAGAGAAGGCTAGGCATAAAGAAATAGAAGCTGAAATTGGGAGGAAGAGGGAACTTGCAAATGCTGCCAGGAGGGCATCTGGTTTACATGATTTTGAAGGCTCTTCCTTTGCCCCTTCTACCGTTGCTAGGGACCCCTTCTAGTATGTTCCTCCCTCTCGTCAAAAGACCCAAAACATTGGAGAAAATTAGCCTAAAAAGAAGAAGACCCTTCAACACTATTATTCTTCACATTCCCCCTCCTTTCCAAGTGGCAATGCTTCTCAATCTCAACCAACCCACATTCAGCCCACCTTAGATGAGCATTGGAAGAAACAATGCAAAGTAGTTTCTCATGAGTACATAGCTAGATGGTGGTATGATTCAGATATTCCCTTCAATGCTTCTCGCTCAGCTTATTATCAACCCATGTGGGATTCTGTTCTTGCAGCTGGTAAGGGCTTCAAAGGCCCTAGTATGCATGAGTTGAGGGGATCACTTTTGCATAAGGAAGTTATGTCCATACATGAATACTTGGAGGGTTTTAAAGAGTCATGGGCCACTACGGGATGTACCATCATGTCAGATGGATGGACTGATATAAGGAACTGTACTATCATCAATTTCCTTGTCTCTTGCCTACAAGGAACCATGTTTTTGAAATCAGTTGATGCATCTGATAGGGTGAAAGATGCAACCCTATTATTTCAACTCTTGGATGAAGTTGTTATGGAGGTGGGGGTGGAAAATGTTGTTCAAATCATCACAGATAATGCATCTAATTATGCTGTTGCTGGTAAGATGTTAGAGAATAAACACAAAACCATATTTTGGACCCCATGTGCTGCACATTGCATAGACCTCATGCTTGAGGATATAGGCAAACTGGATTGGGTCAAGAATGTTGTAGAGCATGGAAAGAGCATTACAAAATACATCTACAACCATGCATGGGTCTTGAACCTAATGAGGAAAAGCACTGGGAACAGGGAACTTGTTAGGCCTGCCATCACGAGATTTGCAACACACTTCCTCACATTGCAATCTCTCATTTCTCAAGAACAAAACTTGCAGAAGATGTTTTCATGTGATGAATGGAATTCATCTAAGTGGGCCCGTAAGCAAGATGCAAAAGACACCAAAAAAAGAGTTAATGATAGTGCATTTTGGAAAAAAGCAGCAGAGGTTGTGAAAATTGCTGAGCCCCTTGTTAAGGTGTTGCAGTTGGTGGATGGGGAAAAATTGGCAATGGGTTACATTTATGAGGCTATGGATCAGGCAAAGGAGCAGATAAGGGCAGCATACAAAGATAGAGTAGCCAAGTATGGGCCTATTTGGGAGATCATTGATAACAGATGGAACAATCAACTCCATCGCCCTATACATGCAGCTGGGTTTTTCTTGAACCCAAAGTATCATTATAGAACTCGGCTAGGAGATGATCTAACAGGGGAGGTGAAAGATGGTTTGTATGATTGCATAGAGCGCATGATCCCTGATGAGAATGACCAGATGGAAGTACATCGACAACTTACCTCTTTCAAAAGAGCCACGGGCACTTTTGGAAAAAGCGTAGCAATAAAGATGAGAGATTGCAACCAACCAAGTAAACAATTTCAAGTTTTATTGCTTAAGACTTTAAGTTCAATTGTTTAAGCTTTAACTTTTAACTTTAAGTTGTTTATGTTCAATTCACAATCTAATTTGTTAAATTTAATTTGTCCATGCAGCAAATTGGTGGGATTCATTTGGCAGCCATTGTGGTCTATTGCAAAAGTTTGCAATTTGTATCCTTAGTCAGACTTGCAGTGCTTCCGGGTGTGAGCGCAATTGGTCCGTCTTTGAGAGGATTCACACGAAGAAAAGAAACCGTTTGGAACAAAAACGGTTGAATGATCTTGTCTTCGTGCAGTACAACCTCCGACTAAGGCGCAACCAATTGCTAAACAAAAGACCTGATACAGATCCCATTGTGTTGGATGATATTGATCCAACCTCAGAATGGGTAGAGGAGACCCAACAGCCAGAGTTTGGTCCCGATTTTGATATTGATGCAGTCACAGATGACTTGGCTTTGGATGTTGATCCATTGGGAGTAGGAGATGCAGGTGCAGAGCAGGATCCAGGCATGGCGGACAATGATGGTGGCATTGGCACTGGCAGTAGCCGACCTAGCCATCCAGCCCGTGCTTCTACTAGTGCTACTGCTAGGGTCGTAGATGTCCGTGAGGAGTCCGACTCCGAGGAGTTTGAGCCATATGTTGATGTTGAGCATTCCATTTCTAGCAGTGGTGCTGAGTTTGATGATTGATTAGTTATGAGTCATGACTCATCATTGATCATGTTTTTTCATTTTGGACTGTAGACTCTAGAGGATATAGAGCCTCATTTATATTGTATTTTGTTTCAGAATGATATATGCTATGAGACTTTACTATGAGTATGTAGTGCACTTGGTGCCATTTTGTTACCCATACGTGGTTTATGGATTTCCGATTTATATATATGAGTAGACTTTACATATTATGTCAATGTGTCTACTACTCTAATGGTTTCACTTTCAAATATGCATATTATGTGTCTAATGCTTCGAAATATAGCTTGGAATGTTAAATATAATTTTTATGATTAAAATTGTAATTTTTTTTGTATTTTTTAATAGTCCGGTTCATTGAAATCAAACCGCTCCGGTTCATTACCGGTTCCGGTCCGAGTTGACCCCAGACCGGTTTGATTCCCGGTTCCGGTTATTAAAACATTGCATGGTCCTCATGTCATGCATTACTTTCTGTTAAAGATCCTATCCTTCGTTGCGGGGGAGCTCCCGCTCCCAAAGTTCGCTCCTGCACCTGAAGCTTGCTCCCTTTGGGAGATCGCTCCCAAAATGCTCCCAGTTTTGGGAGCATGCTCCCAAGGCGCTCCCGAGGCACTCTCTATCTCTCCTATACTAAAAGCTCCTATACTAGGTTGATCATTTGATGACAATGTTATGGTAACTCCCTTCTTTGCCAAGCTCTTATAAAAGTTGTTATGGTTGATCATTTGATGACATTGGTATAAGTTATAAGTTTATAACTACTAGATGATTGGTGTTATATGATTTAATCCATTTTTTCTATAGCCAATTCAACATCCTACATATTTTTTAGATATAAATCCATCAAAATATATTAAACTATATACTATATAAAAGATGCTTCTGAAACGGGAGCTTTTGAAAATTTCGCTTTTGCTCTGCTCTTGCTCCCTGCTCCCAACAGCATAGCCCCTATGTTCTTTGTCAATGCTTATGTAGTAATAAGCCAAACTGTATGTGATCTCTTGTTCTTTGGACTCTTGGAGTGTGTCACTATGGCATGATGATTTTTAAGGGGCATGCCTCCCACTTTGGGCCTTACAGCTATACATCCTTTTAAGAGAATAAGGAGCTAATTTTCAAAGGTCACATACAAAATGATGGCCGTTTTAGAAGTCATTGACTCAAATGACCTTGTAAAACCAAGCATATTAAATCCAAATGGATTCCTAATAAAAACAAAACCCCCTTTTTAATATTTACATAAACAAAAATGACTTTAGAGAACACAAACAGTATTTTTCTAGAATGAGTTGCCCCTTTTATAAAGATAAAAGTACTTTATAAAAATTGGCTTTTAAAAGGGAAACATTTTTGTCTTTTTAATCTTCAGGAAAGGACCTTGTACTTTTAAAAGCAGCATACCGAGGGATATTCCTATTTAGATACATTAAAATTGTAATATTTAAATTTTAAACTACAGAACGTTTTTATCCTATGTGGGTGGTGATACTGATAATATCGTATAAAGTTATAAACATCAAATTTTTTTGTCCTTCATTGTTCAACCTGTCACAGCATGAGGTGCAGGATTATATTTCTAGAGTTTGTCATCTGTTTATATAAATGACAATGCCAATAAAAAATGAGAATCCATTGCTGTTTATTGATCAACTCATCCCTTGCAATGGGTACATCATTACCTCAAGCTAAGATGGGCATGGATCGTGTTGGAGAAGGATGCTCATTTTATTTTAATTTTTTTTTTAATATGATGTGATGAGTTTTTGTCTCTGGCTCACTGATTTCACCAAGATAAACACACCGGGGTCAAAAATGCATGTTACATTGGTACTTGATATGACAGAGTTTGACTTGCTGATGATGAGTTTTTGTCTCTGGCTTACTGATTTCACCAAGTCAAACACACCGGGGTCAAAAACGCATGTTACACTGGTACTCAATATGCCAGAGTTTGACTTGCTGATGATGAGTTTTTGTATGCTGTGTTGATTTAGTTTATTTTAAGCGCTGGGTTGGATATGACTCGTGTTTCAGTTGTGCTCAACAAGTCCTGCTTCCATGGTTTTGACTAATGGGTTTACCTGCAGTGTGATAAAAAATGGATTCAATTAAAAGAATTCACTCCAATAAATGGAATCAACCTGCTAAATTTTAGATTTGCCTACAACCCCTGAGATCTTCCAGCAACATCATGAGTCACGACATGTCATGTCCCCAATTTTGGCTCATCCAGTTACCATGGTAAAAAGGGGGACAAAATAACCCCTAGGTAAATAATTTAATTTCATTAGGTGTGCATAGGATTAAATTTAGCCTAAGTGAAATGGATGAATTATTTTATTAATCTTAATTAATTTCCTAAATAATGGAGCAAGTGGGCCAAGAGGGCGCCCTCATGGAGATAAGGTTTCCCCTCATGGAGATAAGGTTTCCAAATTGGATCTAGAGACAAGAAAATAGAAATATGGCTAAATCAATTTGTGGATTTAGGAAAAGAACAAAAGAAGGAAAGGTGTAAGAGTTTCTAAAAGCAAGGAAATGGAAACAACCAGAAAAAGCAAAAGGAGGGCGCAGTTTCCAAAAAGGAGTCCAGTTTACAAATCAAGCAACTTTTACAAAGCAGGAAACATATGGAGACAAAGGGGGTGCAGTTTCTAAAGGAGAAAAGCTTGTAAAGAAAAATAAAGGAAAGTATGTCCACTCATGGGTGACCTATTCTCACAGGTCACCAAGCTCTTCAACTTGCTCAACATCTTGCTACCACACAACGCCAATAAAACACCCTCCACAGGAGCTCTTGATTGATGCCACCACTCCTTCAACCTGCAAAAGCAACCTGTTGCAATATCTCCACCCAAGGTACAGGATTATGTTACACAAACCTCCACGTGCAGCACCTGTAAACACATGACCTGCCATGGAGTCCTCTGCAATATTTTCCCCAAATGAACAAAGAAAAATCTGATGAGACTTGGTCCTAGCTCTTAGCTGAAGAAGTCCAAAACTCTATTATATTTGTAATTTTGTACTTAATATTTCATATACATAATTGTAAAGGTGGCTTGGTCAAATACCACTCACCTAACACTCCACCTACTCCACTGAACTCTTCACTTACCTCCACCTTTTTTTCCAGGTAATTATCCCGGGGCAAACCCTTGGGCAGTTCCCCTCATTTTGAGTATGGTACCCAAGGGGTATGCATCATGTACATTTTGACAATCTTTTTTTGGCACTTTATTCTTCTATCTTTTTCTTTTTCTTTTCCTTTTCTAGGTAACATATCCTAGGGATAACCCTCGAGCATTTCGTCTCATTCTGAGGATGGTACCCAAGGTAAACCCTAGATTCTTTAGGCCACAAGGCTAGGTCAACAATAAGGCTAAAATCTGTTACAACAATATACTCATTATGAGCTCAACATGCCACTTACAGGAATAGAACCTAATTGCGTAGGAAAACACGTCATCCCACAATCACTTAGGCTAGACCCAATTGACATTTTATTCTGCTATCTTATGTGATTTTATTCTTCTATCTTATGTGAGTATTTGCCATAATTACCAAGTTTGGTCTGTTGCCACAAAAACTATCACCCCAAATGCAAGGAGTCAAAGGGTTCTAGCTACTGGCAACTATGGAAATAGAGTAGCTGTCACCGACAACTACTTCCCTTCACTTCTAGTGGCTTAGACAAACCACTAAGGGGGGGATCCCTATAGGCAACTAAGTAAGAGATATATGGCCAAACACTAAGATAAGGATAGGTATGTGTACTACGTTGAAATTGAAGAAATTTGTGAAGTACTTATAACATAATTGCAATATCCATGGATCCATAAAATCATCAAGTGATTTGCCAAATGAAGAACAACAAACTTGTTGCATGAATAGATAAAAATGTAGAATGTGAATTTAAACATAACCATTGTAGCATAACCCATTAAACATCAATGATCTATAAAGGATTGCTGATATAACAAGTTCAAAAGTTACGATTATCAACAAATAAGTCTAAACCAATCATGGAAATATGTAAGAAATAGACACCATGATTTAAAGCCTTTAGGATGATTTGCAAGTAAACCTGAAATGGGCAGCAAAACATGTAATTCAACTACCAGTCTTGTTCTATTGCTGGGATTGCCAATAGAAAAGAGTCATACCATTCAGAATAACTCACAAGAAAACAAATTTAACCATGGAAATGAAGATATGTTAATGTGGTTAATTGCAATGAAAATTCCAGCAACTTAATCGATAATGCTTAATGAAAGAAGCTAACCATCAACATAAGAAAATGCCCTTAGATTGGTTGATGGTTAACATAAATTTCAGATCCCTTTAGGCTATTAGTTGGACATATAAATGGTGAATTTATGTCATGCAATGAAAGACAAACCAGATCTAAAATTTATAAGGAACTGTTCATGTTCAAATGGTATTCAATGCTGTAAATTGAATACCATTTGAACATGAACATGAACATGAACTACTCAATAAACAATAAGCTTATTTAACCCAACTCAATTGATAATGCTTAATGAAAAAAGCTGAAAAAATACAAGTAACCATATGTGGCATTGTGAATGATTTAAAGTGAGTTAGTTACTCGTTATAATCATCAACATAATAAAACGCCCATAGATTGGTTGATAGTTAATATAAATTTCAGATCCCTTTAGGCTATTAGTTGGATGTATAAATTGTGAATTTATGCCATGTAATGAAAGACAAACCAGATCTGAAATTTATAAGGAAATTGAATACCATTGCAACATGAACAACTGAAAAAACAATAAGCTTATTTAACCCAACTTAGATGTAAAAGATATGAATAACCATGGGCTAAATAGATGTAAATCCATAAAAAATATTCACCACAAGTTCTTGCAGAAATAAAACATACCATAACTTGTGGTGAAGATTAATTTCCAGATTTAATAAGATTATTAGAGAATGATTTAGAAGCCCACAAGAGCGCCTAATGTCCATAGGAAAGGCGATTGGGTCATATATATGTGAAAAGGTAAGATTTGGGGATCAAAGAGTAGGAGTGGGGTAGAACTGCTCACACCCTTGTCGTAGTCTTTGATAGCCAAATGTGTTGTTTCTTATGAAATCTATGGAAATCCCAAGAGCTAAAGATCTCCACATAAACTTGCATGCAAGATCTAGCAATCCTACTAGCAAAGTCTAGGAAGTTATTATTAAGAGCAATAATTCAAGTGCCAAATGTAAGCAACTTAGTAAGCAAATAGCACTAAATTTTAAATAAATTTACCTCAAGCTTGCTATGCATAAGCCAATACTTGAAGAAGAAATAGAAAATTTGGACATCTAGATCTTCAACTTAGTTCTACAAAATTCATCACATATCCTAACACTAAGACAAATGAACACAACAGTAGCAAGAGTATTTTATTCTCCATGTTCTAGCAAAGAGTACAATGAGAGTCTCTCTTAATAGATGCGAGAGTTGCTAAATCCTCCAATGATGTGGTCAAAACTAACAACCCTCGATCTTGACCACTCAATTATGTAACAACCTCATTGACAAGTCAAAACTAATAGCTCTCTTTTCAATACAAGTGGACAAAAGAGAGGAGCGCTCTCATCAAAACTAATGTAATGCGATGAATGCTCCAAGATAAGGTGGCACATGTGGACCAAACAGGTGGTGCACTCCATAAATTGAGAGGTCAAAGAAAAAACAGTGAGTGCTTCAAGCCTCAAGGTGATCGTTTTTAAATTGCAAAATTTCGTAGTATTTACTGGATTTTCTATTATAACCCCTATTTGGAAATCCCACTGCTACTTTGCCACTTACGTTGTTAAGATGGCAAAATTTTGGCCACTCCCTCAAAAGATAATTGCTCCCGAAGCCAGAACACCCCTCCAAAAAGAGTGTCCCATCAAAAATGCCTAAAGGTACCCACATGTGTGTACAAGCAGAGCACTCATCACATGGATGCCTTTTAATGTATGACTCAGGAAAATACCCTCATATATGCAAACATTAACACAAAAAGATATTAAGTGCACTTTTCTACAACTCAGTAATTAATTATTCCAATAACCTTAAAATTACCATGGTATGACTATAATTGATCCAAATTTTCATGTTTTACCTTTACAACCAAGTATATTTGATAAGTTTCTAAGTAAGGTGAGGGTGAAGCGAATGTTGTGTTAGGGATAGGAGGTTCGCGAATTGACCATCATAGAAAGTGACTAAGTGCTAGGTTACACTTAACTTTCAAGAGCTAGGGGTTAATAATTTTCTTTAACATGTGTGCCTTAGAAGGGAATAATTTTCTTGAGTTACCCTTTCCTTGTGTCTTATTTTGCAATCCCTTTTTTATCTTTCATTTTATTTTCAAATTTTAAGCCTTTTTTGTCGTAGTCTCTTTGCTTTTAATTTGGCTTTGATAACCTAGGACATAGGAAACTTGGCTTTTACAAGTGGGCATTTCTCATGTATACAACATTTATCATTTTAGCTTCACTTCCCTTAGAGCACTTGCCCCTTTTGGCTTGTTTAGGCATTTATACATGTGAATAATATAAAGACCATGGTACATAACAAATGACAAGTCATTTGCGAAAGGGGGACATGATGGAAATGGGAGAAACGACTAGTGAAATGACATGGTATAAAAAATGGCTAGGTAAAATGTTGTAAATGACATGAAATGAGGGTCACCCTTACTTAAATCCATAGGGACACACCTAACCCGCAAGGTCATACACTTAATCTGATGAAGAATTATAACCACACCATGATGCTCCCTAAGCTATTGAAATAACAATGTGGGATAAATGAGCCATTATATAGTAGCATTATTGATCTCCTATGGTCATGTCCACACATAAGAAAGCATTAACCATAAGTCAACTAAAGAGCATGTGACTTAATACTGGTGTAAACTAAATGTCCCCATCAATCTCTGGCACCTGGCACATATCATGTTGAACTGAGCATGCTGGAAGTGTCTAGATCTCATCTATGGAATTGTTGGATGTGATGGGAGATCACATAAGAAATGATCTTTGAGTCACCACTACATGATATGGGGTAACACACTCAAATTGGTCCAAATAATTCAAAATTTGGGAAATGATTTGTACAATCAAATTATTTGGTGATTTGGTTATTATTGATGATTGATGAGCTCTTTTTGATGAACATACTCGAATTTTGAATCTCTTGCCTTGGTTTAGCAGTGTGTAGTGTCTCAAGTAGTTGATGTTCATGGAGGCCCTAGTCGTTACTTCTAAGTTCTTGCAAATTCCTTCTTGTTTTCTAGGACTACATTCTTCACATGCTCTTTGCTACTAGATATTGACACCATTAGTTGCCTTTGTCATTATGTTCCAAAGATTCAAAAATCAATTTCTTCAAATGCTAATCTTTGTTAAGAACGAATATGCAACTCCTTCAATGATAAAGTGCGCCCCTCACTAGTCAAACCTTTTAACGTCTTCATTATAACATAGATTGCAGCCTCAAATATCAGTTAGACCGCTGATTAGGACAACAAGCCTCTCCTTTATGAATATGCCCTTGTACTTAGAATTCTAAGGGTGTGCCCTCACTGCCCAATCTTCTCAAAATCGAACCACAACTGGTGTGAAACTCGAACCCTGAACTCAAACTCGACAAACTCTGTCAATCTTGAAGCACGGTGATAGATTGGGGTGATCTATCCTCTTGAAGTTGACTAGGATGTATAGATTTCAACATCGAACCCAAACTTGTTGGCTAGGGCAGTGTGCCCTAAAACCCTATGGTTCTCAGAGCTCTCAAAATCAATTCTCAATCAACAATCATAATAATGCATACCCAGTAACTCACTTTCTTTCTTTTATAACCTTGACATAGCATGCCCTTACCTAAGTCACTTTTCTCTTCTATTTCTCCGTTGAGTTGCATGCATCTCACTTGTTGCATGCGTGCATGCCTGCTTGCATGCATCTCACTTCTGCATGCAGTGCATGATTGCATGCATCTTACTTTTGTATGCATGCATCTCACTTTTTGCATGCATGCTTGCATGCTCTTGAGCTAGGGTTTGCATGCTCTGCATGTCCTTTGTTCCAATTTTACCCAAAACGGAACATTACAATGATGGAGCTATCTATGGTAGGATTTGCACTCATCATCATGACATTGGTTCATAGGATTGGATCCGGGATTCTTGTGGCGAGCTAGTGTGTTGATGGTGTGGGGATAAGAGTTGAGGTCTACATTCCAAATATCTAATGAGAGATGAGCATATTTGGTGGAGGGCGAATTGAGGTATGAGAAGTGTGAGAGGGGGGCAAGGAACTAATGGAGGTGAGAGGAAAAGATATTAGGATTCCCATCAACAAACAAAAGCATGGTTTGTGAGAGTAGTTAGGATGATAGAAAACTAGCAGATGTATGGGAGAAGATCTTGGTTGGCTAGGACATAGTTGTCCACGCTTGCCCCCCTGTTGCGAGGAAAGCATTTGCACCTGTTGGAATCCCAAAACATAAAAGTAAAGAAGATCATTTAGATGTAGCAACTCATGGGAATCGCTTAGGTGCAATAGGTGCATGCTGTATGTTGTAAGGGGTGTTGAAGCATCATCTTAAACCTGTGGAGGCCAATTGAAGCTAGGCCAATTGCATTGAGACAAAAGGCATTCTTAGGTCTCTCATGGAGTGGAATCTATTGGTCATGGACTCCAGGTATGGCCATTGAAATCACCTAAGGGGATGAGTTCCCCCAAAGCAGAGCATTAGACAATATCAATGTACAAGTCTTGGTAAGGGCCCTTATTTGAATCCTTATGGATCGCAAAACTTGATGAAGTGGGTGGAAATAACACACCACATTGTAGAGATGTCATAGGGGAGTAGGGGAAAGTTGTTAAGTTGGACCCACGAGACTCTAGCATACTCATCTGAGGCAACAATGGTGACTGTACCCTATGGAGAGTTCCAAAACAAACATGCTACTCCCTTGGAACCTCGAATGCTGCCTAAACTCCAGGTCTCCTTTCGACAAATTGAGAGGCAATGATATGTTGGGTAGTCCAGTATGGTCTTGGTAGGACTCGCATGGGTCTTGGTTGGTGTTACTGGGCAAACTAGCAGGGCTAGTTCCGGATAAGCAAAAATAAGAAAAGTTATCCAATGTCACCTCAATCACGATCCTAACTTCTTAGGAAGCGAATAACCTCCAAGGAGAAGTACCATTTGATAACCTGTAAGACACTGATGCAACCAAAAACTATCTTCTATATGCAAATACTAGTTAGACCAGTGCCCAAATGCAGTCAACGGGTTAAAATAATCATCCAACGCTAGTGAATGTAAATTAGGCAAAATAATATGATCAATAGAATCACCAAATTGTGCTAGCATTCACCAAAGATTATTCAATGTAAGTGTAAAACCAATCCAAGATTAACCAATAATGTCCCAAAAGATATGTAGTACTTCGATCATTCAATTCAACCTCAGGCTGTCATATATAAGAGATCATTCATTCATCACATGTAGAATAGGAAATCAATTAAATGTAGCATTAAGTATCATTTCAAAGCATAAACTTCAATAACCAGTATATATCATGATAGAATAAGATCTTGGTATGCATTCAATTCAACCTCAGGCTGTCATATATAAGAGATCATTCATTCATCACATGTAGAATAGGAAATCAATTAAATGTAGCATTAAGTATCATTTCAAAGCATAAACTTCAATAACCAGTATATATCATGATAGAATAAGATCTTGGTATGCATTCAATAGCTAAGTTCAAGTAAGTTCAAAAATTACCAAATAAGACAATAGTTTCAAATTTGTATGTTGCCTTCAGTGCACATGTGTTAATGCTTGCCGGTGTGTTGGCATCAAAGGATTGAAAGGGAAACCAACTAAGACCAATCCTCATTACATTATCATTTCAGAGATTTTAATATCAACATCCAGTGTATATCTCAATATTCACCAATACCAAACCAGTGTCAACTTTAACTTTACTAGCGTGCAACTTTAGATTTGAAAGTGGAATTCTGAGTCATGTTTATGCAGAGAAATACTTAGGAAGGTGCACAGAAAAAAGGTCAAATTAACTCCAATAATTAACCTAACTAAAATGCTAACTCGTGCTTTTATGTACAGGTGACAATGGCATGAAATAGGGATGCAAAAGGAGGCACACAGGGTCTACAAATCGCAGACCTGGGTAAAGGTGAGAGAGGGTTCGGATAGGGCATCACAAGGGAAGGAATGAGGTGGCGAGTAGTGGGAAGAAAGGAAAGGGAAATGAGAAGAAAGATGGGGGTGATGGGAAGTGGAAGGAGAAGGATAGGGGATAAAAAGGCAGGGGCTGCGGACTGATAAGGGAGGATGCCGAGCTATGGAAAGAGGGAAGCGAAGGGAGTTAGAGGAGGGCAGACGGTGGAGGTAAGGAAAAGGGAGGAGGGTGCACAACTTAGGAGCTAGAACGAAGGTAAGGGAGGAAGAAGAAGGCAAGTCGTGGAGGATTTTAGGGCTGAAACTAGGGTAAAAACACAGAAAATAAATCAGAATTAGGGCTTAACTTTACGTTTTAACCTATGTTGCACGGGGACCCATGACCTGTCCCCCCCAAAATTTCCTACGTTTCCTGCGTTCCCGCGTTCCGGGGACTTTGGAACTCCTCGAAAACTTCCCCAATTCATCAGGGACTCCATTGGGGACTTGGGGACTTTTCAGCCGTACCCTAAACGTACCCATCAAAATCGGGAACTTCTCATGAACGTCCCCAACCAATCAGGGACTCTTGGACGTCCCTTGACCCGCACAATTAAAATAAAAATAAAACAAAAAAACAAAAAAAATTAAATTTAAATTAGAAACCTTACCTAACACCCCCCCAACCTAACCCTCCCCCTATTCCTTTAACCTGCAACCCCCTCCTATTCCCTCTACTCTATCCTACGTTCCTAACCTACACTCCAATTCACTGCACCCGCATAACCCTCTGCTCTACCCATCACTCCAACACTCCAACACTCCAACACCCGCATAACCCTTTGCTCTACCCATCACTCCAACACCCGCATAACCCTCTGCTCTACCCATAACCCTTTGCTCTATGGTTCTACCCATCACTCCCTGCACCGCTACTTGCTAAGTCAGCTCTCGTATGTAGTCCCATGCGCAACTCCCCTGCCTGCAATCCCACGTGTCGCAACTCCCCTGCCTGCAATCCCACGTGTGCCCCTCTCAACTTGAAGACCACAGCTCGCGGCCCCCTTTCGAGTCTCAGGCTCTCAACACATGCTCAAAGTTTGATTTTATGGCTCAACACAGGCTCGCACTCACAGTGAGTTTTCCCCCTCTCAGCCATAACACACTGCACAACATAAGTATTTCATATTTTATATCTTACATTTTATTTTTTTATTTTTTTGGGGTAAAAATCTCAGCACATGCTATTATAGTTTTATAAAATTATAATTTAGTATTTACAAATGTCAAATTACAAATATAAATTTATTTGTTATTTAAATTTCGAAATGATTCATCATTCATGTACACAATGTTGTAAAATTATAATTTTTGTTACTGTTTTAACTTTCAATTTTTAAGTTAATGTTTAATAGTTAACTTAGAAGTTAGAACTATTTGAAGTTTTCAGTTTTAGATCTTAGGCATGTATCTTGAGTCTTCACTATTTAGTTTTGACAATGGACAATGATGATTGGACAATACTTTATATTTCCTTTTCTAATTGGGATTTCATAATTAGTTCTACTTTGTATTTCAATATTTTTTATTTTAATATATATATATATATATATAATTGCCGTCCCCAACCTGCCGTCCCCTGAAAAATTGGGGGTGCACTCTAGCCGTCCCGGAAACTCGTCCCCGCGTCCCCCACGTCCCCCGTCCTCGAGGCCAGTGCAACATAGGTTTTAACACTAAAATTTCGGGTTTTTTTAACATTAAAAAGAACAATTAACTCAGGAAATAAACATAAGACTAATCCAACATAATAATTACAATTGCAAAACTCAGAAATTTAGGTTAGATGAGTAGATTGAACAACATAGGGTTTTATTAATGGCATTCACATAACCCTAGAGCATCAAAGAGGATGGCCCTCCTGTTGAGATGGTGCTTGCCAAGTTTGGAAAACTAGGGCTTCCTCAACAAATTCAAGAGTTGGTTGATGATGCCCTAGCTAAGACAAAACTTTGGAGACCTAAAACTCAAGTTAACAATGCTAGGGTAACTAAAGGCTAGAAAATTACTTATGCTAGGGAAAAATGCAACACTAATGGCTACTATTCAACCTTAGACAAGCATACATCCAACATTTAACAAAAATACATCAAGAGAAAGACTTAGATACCTTCTTGTGCATGTGTTAAGCAAACAACTCTTAGCATCACCTTAGCAAAGAAACAAGAGCACAGACTTCAAAGATTTGTCCCCAAATTAGCAAGCATGATCATCCTCAAGAGGTGCACATCACTCAAAGAGCCCTAGTCAGGGCAAAAATCATAAATAAAAGTGTAATCCCATAAAGTTGATGTGTAAAAATGAAGTGAGGAAAAGTTATTTATACTTTTCACACTCACTTTTACAAAAATAATTAAAATCCAGGCCGACATGCCTTTTTAAAATGTTAATTTGAAATTATAAATGTCAACTTAAAATTAAAACAAAAATAATCATAAGAGTGGGTAAATTGGGGTGTTTTCCCCAGATTTGACCCAAACATGGGCAAAATGGCTAAAAATGAGCAAATCGGTCGATTATGAAGGCCAAACTGCGGTGGGGGGGGGCGTCATGCCCCAACTAACCCCAACAAAAGTGAATATCACTCAACGCCCCCCCTTATCAAGCATCACAGTCTGCTCTGAAGGATGACGTCATCATCTGAAGGAGGGCCCAGAGAGAGGACGCTGGTGAACTGGAGGGCCAGGAAGGTGTTGGAGGTGACCTGGAGGAGGAAGAGATGCCTCAGTGCTGAAAGATCTGTCACCGGAATGCTAAATCAGGGTTGGGGTCATGTGACCCAGTGATCCACCCATGGAAGCCCCGGACACCAACCTCAGGGCTTCAAGCCCTTTCATGAGGCAGTCAATAATGCCACTAAGCCATAGTACTTCCAAGGGAGAAACCAGAGGGTATGGCCATAACTCCTACCCAGAAAAAGTTGGCTAAATACCCCTCCTGGCGAGAAAAAAGACACCCTCTCCCTGGGGCACCTCTGTAGGTGCGCTGGTACCATCGTAACAGTTAAAAATAGAATATTTGATGGTTAGAGTGTAGTGCAAATCGAGCTCATTGAAGACCAAAAGATCCCATCCCAATTCAAGCACCCAATTGAGATCCTGGAGACACTAGGACGAGTCCATCTCTAAGATCTCTATTAATCGCTCATTTGTTGACTTTCCATCTTGCTTTAACCTTTTCTCTGGACTATTTGAGCCCAACAACCTGAGAATGTGTAAGGTCGACATTAAGGAAAATATCGCGGGGGAGGGAGAAGAGTCTCTACTTCACACAGAGGTCATGTAGTTTGTCTCATAAGGTCCTCAAAATGAAGGAAAAGAGTGGAGTCCGATCCAAACCAAGCACTCTCCAGATTCAGGTTAGAAATCTCTATGGAACCGTTGCTTGTATTTGCTCTGAAGCAGTCAAAGGTGGAGTTGGAAGTCCCCTCACATTCAAGTTCCGTTCACAAGCTTGCCTAATGTGCTCCTAAAGGAGTTTGGCAACCTTTTTGACCTCTATGCGGGGGGGGGGGGGGGGGTGGGTAGCTTTGTCTCTTTCCCAAACATTGACCTACAAATTGAGGGTTTTTTGTTAGGTCATAGCCTCTTGTTTGAATAAGGCTTGTTGGGAACATATATGCTCATGTTTGTTTTAAGATCCAATGGTTCTGCATGAAGAGATCGAGAGTGTCTTGCATTTTGGTGTCATGAACTTGTTGTTTGAGAATTAAATTTTTTGATTCCAATATTTAGACCCTGTGGTTAAGAGACTGCACATCTTCTTGTCTTTGGTATTCATCTATTCCGCTTGCTTTATTCTTTGAGACAACACATTGATCTGAATTTCCAAGGCTGTTTCAGCCTACAAGTGTGAATCTAAGGCTTGTGTGCTTGAGTTGTTTGTGAAATGGGTTACTTGACTTGTTGTTTCTACAGCCTTGAGCTACTGAGAGGTTGTTGGTTGAGAGACCACCTCTTGTTGAGAGTCCATTGATTGAGAATTGTCTCATAAAGAGCTTGTAGGCTGAGAGGAAGGGCCCATGTCTTGCACTATAGTAAAGGAAGTGGAGTTAGTTAGGAGAAGAGGGTGAGGGACAACCCACAATTGATTTACAATGACAGGGGAAGGTGGGGCTGTGACAGAGGGGGTGGGTATGAGAGGTGAGGTGGGCATGGAGTAGGGACTAGGGAGTGGTTAGGCGAGAAGAGGAAAAGGAAATGAAGGTGGAGATGGAGGCAGAGAAACCATTGAATGGGCTCGGCCTTGCATTAACTAGTGTGGGGTTCGAGGTAGCTTGAGATAAGAGCACTGCCAAGGGACATGAGATACTGATGCATGAAGGAAAAAAAGTAAATTACGGTGGATGGATAGGTCGACGATCAAGGAACTGGCCAAGCCGACAAGCTGAGTCGTCAAGTCAACAAAGCTAAGGGCTTGGGTTAGGGGACGTGTAGGCTCAGGCTTGCATCGAGGAGCCGAAGAGAAAAATAACTAAGTTGGAACCCTCTAGTTTGAAGGGTATTTTGAGAGTAAATAGCATGTGCATGAAGAGAAGTTGTGGTCAAGGTATTGTATTGTGGAGGGATGGCAAACACTGGTTCAGTTTTTTGCAGACAGCAATTTATTGGAGGTCCTGTTTGAGGGGGGTTGTTGGAGGAGCAATATAGGAGCACCTATTATTATCATGTATTAATGTTTGTGTAATGTGATCTATTTATATGTGGGTGGTTAAGAACTTGTGACCAATTTCACTGGGTTTCCACTGTACATGGGCTTTTGGAAATGATGTCTTGGGTCTAGTAAGCACAGGAAGCTTGGGGTAGACTTCTAAGAGAACCACAAGAATACGGGGAAATGTCAATAGACACTTACTGAAAATGAGAAGGAAAATATCCAATCAAATCTATCATCTTCTGGACCTGTACAATTTTTTATAAGATTTTCATGGTATAAAAATATTGCTGTAGGGTTAGTTGGGCTGGTTAGTGCTAGAAAACCCTTTTTTCTTTTTGTTTATTTTTAAACTGAAATTAGAAAAAAATTGAATATGCTGGAAATGCCAGCTGTTTGCAGAGGATTCCAGAAACTTCTATGAAATGGCCTTTGTGATTTCAGAAATGGCTGGAATTCTGGACTTTTAGAAGGCTCTTAGAAATGGCTTATGGCACCTAAAAATAGGTTAAAGCTGTGTCAGAAACTGGAAATGCAGTCTGTACTGACAGGGAATGGTTTCTGGGATTCACTGATTCAAATTGATACAGCATGGAAGTAGACTGACACAATGGCAAAGACCCCAACAAGCAAAATTTTCTGTTGTTCAGTGAGATATTTTTACTTTCATTTGGCATTCAGATCAATTTATGTCAAATCAAGATAGTATGCAAATTTCTATTGGCACAAATGAAAGTAGATTTACACAATGGTAGAGAACCTAATTGGCAACATTTACTGTGGTTCTTTTTCTGGACATATTTTTTCCTTTAATATGTATTCAAATTTCAAATCACAAAATTACAGTTAAGGTGATATACAGGAATATTGCTTGGGCAGTTTTAAATAATGTGATTGATCTTGTACATTGTGTTTTTTGTGAGATTTTATAGAATCATTCTTTGCTTCTGATGGAGTATTTTCCTTTGAAAAATTTGTTTCTTTCTCTTTTGTGTTATTTTGTTTGATGTTGTCTTATATAGGGAAGATAAGGGAGAACATGTGGCTATTGCAGCTACTCTTTTTGCTGTTTATTTAAAGGTTCTAAGTTACTTATTGTTCTGCTCAACAGAGATCATGGACTTTGGCTACCCACAAAATCTTTCTCCTGAGATTTTGAAGCTTTACATTACACAAGAAGGTGTTCGGTCTCCTTTCTCGTCCAAGGTTAGGAACAGAACAGCCATAAACTTATGCTTTTCAGTTAAAAAATGTAAAATGAGATTTGATTACACACAATTGAATATGTATTGATTGATATTTTGGTGATTTTTTTCCTGCTCTCTATTTGCCAATGATGATAGCAACCAGACAAGCCCGTTCCCAATGCCACATTACAAGTTACAGGTGCTGTTGGTTGGCGGCGGGAGGGCCTAGTTTACAAAAAGAACGAGGTAGTTTCTACTTTGTATTTATTGTGTCACAGAATGCTTGTTGCTGTTGTATGTCAAGTTCTCTTAGACTTTCTACCATTGCAGGTTTTTCTTGATATTGTGGAAAGTGTAAATCTTTTGATGTCTTCAAAAGGTATGTACATTGTATATATCCAGCAGCTTGTACTTTTACTTGAGTCAACTGTAAAGCATTTTAATGCACAAGGGTTATAGGAGATGCTTTTGCACTCTCACATTGTACTTTCTTTTGGATGGACTCACTCCCATTGACCTTCTTTTGTGGCCATTTGTTGGACATCAATAAAATTATCGTATCTCCTCTTATCTATTTTTATGTACCTTAGTCTCTTGCTCTTTGTTCTATCCAGGGAGTGTTCTTCGATGTGATGTTACTGGGAAGATCCTTATGAAATGCTTTCTCTCAGGCATGCCCGACTTGAAGTTGGGCTTAAATGATAAGATAGGGCTTGAAAAGGAATCACAGATTAAAGCCCGTCCTACAAAAAGGTATGGTAAAAGTTTTGTTCTGGATGGAAAAAAAATAATGTTGTACTTTTTAGTAGTGCAACATATTTTGTTTTAACTAAACTCTGGTTCGTTGGTTTTTTATGCATAGGTGCTATCATTTTAATTTGAAAAGTTTTGTTTATAACAAGGGTCATAAATTCCTATGCCAGCTTGCAGGAATATTTTCTCCTAGGGAGGGTTTTCATTTTGTCACTGGAACTGAAAAGACTGCCCAAAAATTAAAGTAGAATAGTTGAGAAGATTCATTCATACTTCAATCCCATCTCTAACAGTGCCGGAGACCTGTGTAATTAACTTTGTACAAGATGTACAGATAACATATACTTGAAATTAATAATTCGTGGATATTCCACAATGGGGTCATATCAATGGTATTGATACAATGTCAATACTTGGCAAGTCAGGTACCTGTTATTAGGAGGCAGGCAATACCAGAGGTTGCGTGGGGCAATAAAAAATATTTATTCAACTGTCAAACAATTACTGCTGTGTGAAAATTAATACAAGTTGTGCCCTTCTGAGAGTGGCACCCCTGTGAAATCACCTATCAAAATTAAAGGACTGCCCCTAATTACTCACCCTTGCACTGTTTCTTTATGTCAGTATTCGAAATTAAATAAATAAAGGTAAGGGTATAATATGACATATATATAAGTTAAAGATAACAGAGCATCCTTATCTATATATCTATAACGATATCTATGTATCTATCTATATGTATATATAATTTTTTTCCAAGGTGTTATCGGGCAAATTAACAGGGCTAATTCCCAGTAAGCAAAAATAAGATCAGTGACCCAATGTCACCTCGGTCACCGTTCTAACTTCTTCGGAAGTCGAAACCTCCAAGGAGAAGTATCCTTATGGAATCCTGTAGGACACTAATACAACCACAAAACAATATATTCTATATGCGATCCTGTAGTTAGACCAGTGCCTAAATGGAGTCAATTATGCTACAATCAATTATTCAACGCAAATGAATGCAAAGTGCCAATGATATTACCAAAGATCAGTAGCCTACTTAGATCATTCATGCATACACTTAAAATAACCAATATTGGATCAAAAGACTATATTGCCATAATATTTCACTCCATAACCAAATGAACATTAAGAGATAGCTCGTCAATATCAATCACTAGTCAACTAGAAGCATGTGATATGGCAAATTCATCAAGTAGCCAATGAAGATCATTCACCAAAGAATATTGTATTTAAGAGTTAAGTTGGTTGTGTATCATGGCCAATATGCATCATTAGTAAACCTCCACCAGTTTATGGTGATGCCAATATTTCAGATTTAGTAACCAGCAGTAGCAAATATGATAATATCTAAAAGATGTAAGTACTTTCATTCATCACACAAGCCCCAATTTGTCAACATATAAGTTTATAACCTTTAATTTCAAGCGCCTTTCAACTACTAGCATTTACTTTTAACATCGAATAACCAATGTTACCAAATATATATCAGAAAAGGGTCACCACTTCTATCACTTCTTTTACCATCTGAAATAATGTGACTACCCACAGGTTTGCACCAATATTATGACAGCAGTAGGCAAACGACTTCAGATGAAAGACGTTAGCAGCCAGAAAAACATTCAATGTTTAACCAAAATCTAAAGTACATAACTTTCAGTTTTATATTGCATTAAACACCTTATAACAGCAGAAGTTATTTACCAATAAAGTCACCTTTCAGCAGTATGTTATCATTAATACAATCAGTCATCAAATGGAATCAACGTTTGGTGTTTAATGACACTAGCAAACCTTGGAGAATTGCACTTCTTAGATCTGTAAACATTAGTACATAATGAAAGTAACCCTGTGAATTATCACCATGAAAAGGTATGAGTTTCAGACCTTATGATCACAAAAATCAGTCTCCAACCACTTGAAAATTTGGCATGAACTTGTAAGTGAATTACACCAGGATTAACATCAAAGTTTAATATTGAAAATCATGTGTTTTCTGTATATGCGTTTGCATGCAGAGAAAGGCAAGGAAAGGCACACTAGGGCTTCCCAACAGGGCAGGCCTGTGTAAGGTAAGGAGAGAGAGGTGCGTGGAGGGAGATCGTTGGGTTTTAATGGCTGCAACTAGGGACAAAAACTTAGGTTTTAGGGTTTTAAAACTAGGTTTTTGCAAAATAAAAAACACAAATAACTCAGGAAAATAGAAAGCAAAACTAATTAACATAAAATAACTAGGTTAAGAAATAATATTTACAACATTAACTCAGAAATTTAGATATGTATTGCACTTGGTGCCATTTTGATAATATTTTGTCTCTAATGGTTTGGAATCATAGATTGGAATCTTTAATATATATTTTTTTTCATTAAAATTGTAAAATTTTATGTATTTTTTAGCGGTCCGAGTCATTGAAATCAAACCGCTCCAAGTTATTTGCATCCACTACATCTATATACTAGCGCTTTCTCCATATTTATGTTCCAATGTGTTTATCTGATGTTATTGTTGCGTTATATGTTTAAAATTCTGAAAAAAAGAATGTATTTTGTATTTTTTATGTTTGCCAACTTTTGCCGATTTTTCCCGATTTTTTCGCCGATGTTGCCGAGAAGTTGTATTCGAGACCCTTGCCGACTTTTTGCCGATGCCGACTTTTTCAACATTGGTACTTGGCAAGCTTGGCAACTAGGGCTAACCTCAATAATCTCTAGGATTCGTAGAGGAAGCCTAGCTCAAGCAAGACTTGAAGACCTAAATCTCAAGCTTGATTGCAATGGTGATCAATGACGAAAATGACATGCAAATCGAGAGAAAATGAAGCAACAATGGCTTCCATCCAACCCTAACAAGCATCAATTTCATACGTTTGACAGAGAGACATCAAATAAAAAAGTATAGATACCTCCAAGTGCATGTATTAAGCAAACAACTCTAGCCTCACCTTAGCAATGGCATGAACAAAAGAAAAACTTCCAAGAAATGCTTCAAACTTGCAAAATTACCTTCATCAAGGAGTGCCTTCCTTCAAAGAGCCCTAGTTTGGGCAAATAGTAGACATAATGATCTTATCCCAAGTTGATGTCTAAAAATGAAGTGAGGAGATTGTATTTATATGATCTCACACTCACTTCTACATAAAGTAAGGTAAATTTAACATTAAAAAATGCCAACTTAAAATTAGAATTAAAATAATATAAAAATAATCTAAAGATGCCTATTGTAGGCTACCTTGGGTATTTTACCCCCTACGTGCAAAAATATGCTAAACAAGGCCAAATTTGATGAAACGAAAGGCCAGACTGTAAAGGGGGGGAGGGTCATCATGCCCCAACTAACCCCAACAGTGATGAAAACCCTTAACGCCCCCCCCCCTTTTAGCAAGCAAACACTCTGCTAGGAGGATGATGTCATCCTCTGAAGTAGGGCCCAGAGGGAGGGCGCTGCTGAACTAGAGGACCAGGAGGGTGCTGGATGTGCTCCGGAAGATAAGAGTGAGTCTCAGTGCTGGAACAACTGCCGCTGGAGTGTTGAAACAAGGTGGGGGGCATGTGACCCAGTGATCCACCCCTGGAAGACCCGGACACCAACCTCAGGGTTTCAAACTCTTTCGTGAGGCAGTCAACGATGCCATTAAGCCATAGTATTTCCAGAAGAGAAGCCAGAGGGTCTGGCCATGCCCCTACCTCAGAATGAGTTATCTAAACACCCCTCCTGGTCAGAAAAAAAGACACCCTCTTCTTGGGGCACCTCTGCAGGTACGCTGGTGCTAGTACCATCGTAACACAAGGAAAGCCTGAGAAACCCTTGGACATTTCCTTGCATTTCGTGGATGGTATCCACTGTAAACCCATAAGTGTGATTATGGTGCCTGACCCAGCAACGGCATTGCTTTTGCCACTTCATCTCTTATGGTCAGGGTTTCGGATCTTTAGGGTATTTGCCTCTTTTTAGGGTTCACACTTAATGTTTAAAGACACTTTTGGCCTTTTGAGTGTAGTTGACACATCTCTCTTTAGTGGTAAGCTACCACCATCCGAGCTAGTTTGTATTGCTTTGCAGTTTACAACGCTTTTCCATTCCATTCATTAATTGAATTTGGGTTCTATTGTACTATTGTGCTCTCTGCGAAATATTTTTGTCTCCATGTTATATTGTTGTCTTCATTTTGTTCTTTAAATAATCTAGATTAGTGGTATCAGAGCAATCTGTTCTTGTCGTTTCTCTGTGCATGTCCCCAACGAGATCCGAGTATCAAGAGTTGGGTCTTGAACTAATTGAGCTTGGGGACAACCACTTTTGTTGGCCTAAGCAAGATCACATGGCAGAAGAAAAGAGAGATGACAGAGCATGAGATCATATTAAGTTGTTGCTCAAGGAAGCCCTAATGCAACAGAGGAATGAGGTGATGGATAATTTCGCCGTGATCCTTTGACGATTGCCAACGAGGACAGAGAGATCTTCGACTAACAACCATTTCGGAGGTGCAACACCCTTTAAGGTACAATTTAACTTTGGCATTCCTTTACATGAAGGCCAAATAGATGAAGATGCTTTGGAGAAATGCTTAAATCTGTTAGAGGGTTGTTACTCTGTTCAAATTTTTTTCGATAGTGAAAAGATCGCCTTTGCACTCCTTAAGTTTCTCTCCCATGTCAAAGATTGGTGGGATGACTACTGGGAGAGGCATGCCGAATATGAGTATACAAGATATAGGACAAAACCCACTTTGGTGGATTTTGTCAATGCCCTCAAGGAAGAGTTCTACCTTGTCGGAAACTATGATGGCCAAGACACAAGATGGAAGACTTCGTGACAGGAGAGAGACTAGATGGTGTCAGAGTTCACCAATATATTCCATACCTTGCGCTCAAAGCTAGGTATTAGAGACTTTGAATGGCACTTGGTCCTAAAGTACCGCAGTAGTCTACACAAGTACATCCAAATAGAGATGGATTTCTTGGGCATCTCCTCACTGGGAGATGCTTATTGATATGCTCTCAAAATCAAGCAAAAATTCAAGCATAAGAATAAGCGAGAGTTTGTGTTTGCAAATTAACCCCAACAGAAGCCTATTAAAGGTGGCCCTAACTCATAGAAAAAATGATAGAGCAAGGATAGATAATCTCACGACAACCAGTCCAACTCGTAAGTAAAGAAGGGTAATGTTAAGTCGAAGGACACTAGAAAGTGGTGTGAATTCCACAAAATCCTCTGGCACAACATCGATGAATGTCGTTCGAAACAATCACTGTTGGTCGAGATGAAAGCCTTGGAGCCAGAATTTGAATTGGACTTTGATTTAGAGAAAGATAAAGGAAAGCAGATCATTGACATAGAACCTAGTGCCACCATCACAATCGCAAATATCCAAGTAAAAGAACTAGAGAGGCCAGAGGAAGGGAAGCACCTCTTCCATTCACAGATTTGGGTGAAGGGGACTTCCCTACATTTCATTGTCGATAGCGGTAGCCATAAGAACTTGATCTCGGTCAAGGTCAAGGGCATCTGTGTCAGTCAACAATGTTGCCTATCCTACAATATCAAACCCTTCAAAATGAAGTATTGTGTGATGTTGCACCACTTGAAGTTTGTGATGTTCTTTTAGGACAACCCTATATGTAGAAACGTCATGGTGTTTTTGAGTCTAGGCCCCATAGTGTCATTGTTACTTTGGGAGGCCAACTCTACAGGATACCCGAGGTAGTTTTGACTAGTACAGCTTCCTTGATCTCAACAAGGCAGTGTCAAAAGGTAATCTCTTAGATTGGGAATTTGTCTTCTTCATGGTTTGGTCAGAAGGTGGACGAAAGCTCATTGCAATTGCCATAGCGTCAGCGCGGGGCCTCTCTACACAAGAAAAGCAGGTTGACAAGATTGTAGAGGGATATAGAGATATCTTTGCCTCACTTAAAGGGGTGCCTCTACATTGGCGATTCAAACACTCAATTGATTTCGTACCTGTTGCTCCTTTATGTAATGGCCTGATAAACAAACGCTCTCTTATGGAGAATGAGGAATTAAAACATTAGATTGAAGAGCTCATCCAAAAGGGCAACATTTGAACGAGCTCCTCACCTTGTGGGAGCCCAATTGTGTTGTGGTGTAGAAGAAAGATGGGACATGGTGACTTTATATTGATTACAGAGCCTTGAACACAAAATCCCCGTCAAGAATCGATACCTAATCCCTCAAATTGATGATCTTCTTGATAAGCTAAAGGGTGTTAATTTTTTCAGTAAGATTGATCTGAAGTCAAGATACCACCAATTCCGATTGAGCAAATTGATGTATGGAAGACAACCTTCAAGTCTAAAGAAGGCCTCTTTGAGTGGTTGGACATGCCTTTTTGGCTTGACTAATGCTCCAACAACGTTCACAAGGATGATGGATGATATCTTTCAACCGTTCACAAACTCTTTTGTGGTAGTATATTTGGACGACATTCTTATCTTCAATAGAACTTGGGTGGAATATTTGCAGTACATTCAACTAATCTTGATCACCTTGCAACAACACATATTATACACCAATTTGGAGAACTATTCATTCGGTGTGGAGAGAATTTTGTATCTAGGATACATCATGGATGAAGATGGGGTGCATGTGGACCCAACCAAGATTCAAGTCATCCATGATTGTCCAACCTCAAAGACTCTAACAGAGCTCCGTAGCTTCTTGGGCCTTGCCAACATTACCGCAGGTTTGTGTTGTGGTTCTTTCATATTGCTTAGCCCTTAAGCCAAGTGACCAAGGGTGGAGCCAAAACCAAGTTTATGTGGGGTGAACAGGGAAACCAATGCATGTCCATCGAGGATGTCCAACCACCGTACAAGTGCATGAACAAAATCAAAGCATTCGAAGATTTGAAATGACGCCTTTGCTCGACACTAGTCTTCACTCTGCTAGACTTGCAACAACCTTTTTGAGATTGAGAAAAATGCCTCTGACTATGCTATTGGTGTAGTCCTCACTCATCATGGACATCTGATGGCTTGTCATAGCGAGACACTTTGCTTCTGTTTGTAGGTATCCCACCTATGACAAGGAGATGTACTCGATTGTGCAGGTCTGTCGCCAATGGAAACATTACATCCTACAAAAGGAGATGATCATCCATATTGATCACAAGCTCCTGCAATAACTGTGCTCAACTCATGCAGACACGAGATCTTCGAGTGGCCCCAATTGTACGACACCAATATTGACTTTGCTGTCACCAATTAGACAATGTGTGCAGGAAGATCGGTCTCAAACTTTCATATCTAGGATGAACTTCTATGCCTTCTCGATCACCTCTGTCTACCTTCAGGCAGATGTGAGATGCTAATCTGGGAGGTGCATTATAGTTGAGTGGTAGGGCACTACGTTGTAGAGAAGGCAGTGACAGTATTGCAAAAGTACTTCTATTGGCCAAAGCTCCAACAAGACGTCGATAAGTACATCAGATTGTGCACCGCTTGTGCCATTACCAAACCTAAAATCAAGAAGTAGGGGTTGTACACTCCTTTGCTTACCCTAGATAGACCCTATGAGTTTATCTCCATGGACTACATGTTTGGCTTGCCTTCAACCAATGATGGAAACAATTATGTATTTGTGGTTGTTGATCGATTCTCTAAGATGGCAATTTTAATTCCCTGCTAAAAGAGCATAACAACAAAGGCCATTGCTAAGCTCTTCTTTGAGCGTGTTTGGTTTCACTTATACCACCCATGAGCCATTATTTCTGATCGAGATGGTAGGTTCTTGAGTAGTTTATGGTCCAACCTATGGTTGATGATGGATACCAAGTTGACCAAATTGACATCCTTCCAACCCCAAACTGATGGACATACAGAGGTAGTCAGCAAGATGATTGTGAATATCTTGAAGATGTACAACTCCAAACATCCTCTCACTTGGGATGAGAGCCTTCCTTATGTTCAACATGGCTACAACATAGCCCTTAATTGCTCTATTGGCTACAACCCCTTTCAAGTGTGTTTGGGGTTCCAACCATTAGTCCTAGCCGACGTAGCGCCATCTATTGCATATACACAGGAAGAATCATCCCATGCTCAAACTGAGGTTGATTGGGCAACCTAATTTGTTGAACGGATCCAACACATCCAACAACAAGTTCATGATATTTTGGAGAAAGCTAATGCCAAATACAAGCAATGCCATGATCAACACCAATTTCCACACAAGTTCCAACTAGGAGATAAGGAATGGTTGCATTTGCAGAAAGAGTGCCTCATAGGGCCCCATCAGAAGCTCTGCTCACTCCAATATGGGCCTTACACCATCACCAAGGTGTGGTTGATAATTCTTTTGAGTTAAATATTTCCCCTTTTCTCGGCTTGCACCCTGTATCTAATGTGGAGTTACTTCGACCATATTTTCCACCTCTTGGACATCTCAGAGGTAGTCGAGCACTTGGCCACTACATAACTCAATCTTGATTGCATTGAGAAGGCTACACTCATTTGGATCGTGGACACCGAGATGAAGGGCACCCACCAACAAAACATCAAAGTGTATTGGGTTGTCAAAGGGAGACAACTTCTTCACTAGCGCAAATGGCTCACTAGGAATCAGATTCAACAAAAGATTTTCCATTTGATGGAGGGACTTGATGTAATGGGGACCATTGCTCCCTAAGGGGGGAGGATTGATCTAGGTGGATACTGGTGGCCACCCACTTGTTCCATTGATTTAGAATGGTTCCACATCTTGACAGTTTTTTTAGAGTCTTTTGGATCCCAAACTTTTGGACCATTTTTGAGGGCCTACACAATGTTTTTTGACCCTGTGATGCCACCCACTTGTTCCATTGATTTAGAATGGTTCCACATCTTGACAGTTTTTTTAGAGTCTTTTGGATCCCAAACTTTTGGACCATTTTTGAGGGCCTACACAATGTTTTTTGACCCTGTGATGGATTATGGTTACCGAAGGCTTTCATAATCCTTGATCGAAATTGTTCTTCTCATTGAGATATTTCCAACAGGCTATCGTGTGGCCCAAACATAGTTTGTATGTTGAAGATGTGCCCTCGGGAAGTTGATGTATCAACTAGACTCCTTGTGGCCCACATTGCTTTTGCCACTTCATCTGCTAGGGTTAGGGTCTTGGATCTTTAGGGTGCCTCTTTGGGTTTCACACTTTATATGTTAAAACTTAAAACGCACTTTTGGCCTCTGGTAATGTTCTCTTGCGAATGAGTGTAACCTACACATCCCTCTATAGACATGAGCTACCACAATCTGAGCTAATTTGTATTACTTTGCAGTTTATAGTGCTTTTCCATTCCATTCATTTATAGAATTTGGTTTTTACTGTACTATTGTGCTCTCTGTAAAATATTTGTGTGTTTTCATTTTATATTGCTTCCTTCATTTTGTTCTCTAAAGAATCCAGATTGGACCTCCTGCATGAAGTTGTAGAAATAAAAAGTGGACTTTTAAATGAAAAAAGGTGGCAAGTCCTAATTCAACAAGAGTGTGTATAATTATTTTTCTAATGCTCATCTACCTCAATCACCTTCATGCCTCCTTTCTTCTGTCTGTGCGATTTATTTTTTCTCACTCCAATTCAGTTATGCTTTTTGTGTGCCAAAATCCCTTGGCACAATCCTGTGTTTATGTGCCCACAATTATTTTTGTCCTCACCATGTCTCCCAGATGACGACAATGTACCTTGGCTCTAATACAATATAGAATTGCACATACACATATGCAGAGGTATTTGGAAGGTGAGAAGAGACATTAGATATATAAATCGACACATAATAATCAATAGATAACGATCTCTCATGAGACTGATGAGAGAGACGTAAGCTAGAAAACCACCACTACACAACCATAATAAGACATGTGTGTTAATTGGACACTTCAGTCACTTTACTTCATTAAAATATTTCCTACTCAAAAGTATCAAGAATGATGCATATGATCAATATTAAATATCAATTCAATCAAACCTCAAGTTAACCATCGAACAAAAAATTCTAGCAAAACCAACAAATAAACTAGAAGAAAAGATCAGCAAATGTATCCTGGAAATGAAGGAACCAAGTCTTATAGCAGGGATTTTCCCCTCCAGAAGTGTCTCACAATTCTCCAGCAACACGCTTGTAGTATATTTCCTCAGCCAATGCAACTCCGAATCCCTCTCCAAAAGTGCTACAGGTTTGTATATTGCAGAGTGTTTTCAAGATGTGTTGGTGTGTTAGAATGGGAGTGTTAGGGGCTCTTCTTTAAGTTTAAAGTTGGATTTTCTTTTGTTTTGTAAAATAATGAAGTTTCTTTTGTTTTATAAAATTATGGAGTTTCTTTTTTTCCTTGGAATATAATTCCTGGGGAAACTCCTGGGCACTTCACCTCATTTCAAGGATGGTACCCAGTGTAAAGCAGGCGGTGTGTAAGTTCCAACTTCCAAGCACCTTGCCCTCAGGGAATCAAAGAGACTTGAACGTTTGACCTCCCCTACATTGTGGAAGAGATCTCACGTCTGGCTCATGACCACTTGAACTAACCCTCAGAGCTAATTATAGAGTTTCTTTTGTTTTAAAATTTTTTCTTTCAAAATTCACCTTTTTCTGTAGGATACGGCATGAAATCCATATCAGATGTATCTGTTATGGATCATGACCATATCTTACACAGATCTATATATGGATATGTATCCTGGCCGGATCCAGGAAATATTATTGTTGTCAGTAGTTAAACCTTCACTTGCTACTGGTAGTTGTATGCAATATCATTTGCAGATCTTAATTGCAAGCAAAACTGCATGTTGAAACTTTTGCGTTAAACCAATGTTGTCTATACAAAATGTGTAAAAATGTGTTAAAATACTGAATTCTGGTGCCCTATGTGACTGTCTGGTATTTGTAACTATCATTTGAAGAACATACCAATTTCATCTTATTTCACAAAAAATAGAGAATTTTCTCTTAATCGATCTTTTTGGCTGCATGCTATAATCTTCATACTGTTTCTGATATTGATATGTAGTACTGTTATATTCCTGACTAGTATTAAGGGCCAATGGGAGAGATTTCTATGCTTGATTGTTTGGAATTTATTTCACAACGTTGAGTTGAGTTGTTTCTCTTTTTAATAACAGTTCTTAATGGTGCTCTTTGTCTGAGCAGTGGGAAGACAATTGAGCTTGATGATGTCACTTTTCATCAGTGTGTAAACTTGACACGTTTCAATTCTGAGAAGACAGTGAGTTTTGTGCCACCTGATGGAGAATTTGAACTGATGAAGTAAGTCACATGTTGTGACTTTAAATTTTGATGATAATTATCATTCATTCTAGTGCTTTTAAATCAATTTGGTACATATTCGGCATGGTTGTTTCTGAAGTTTCCCCTTTGTGTTAAGCATCAAAGAAAGCCGTCTTCATTTTGCTTTCAGTGGGTGGGCAATAAATTGGTATCTTAGACTTTAGTGCTCACCTCTCTGTATCATTGAATTGATTGTTTGGCAGGTATCGTATTACCGAGGGAGTTAACCTTCCTTTTCGGGTACTTCCAAGCATTAAGGAACTTGGCAGGACACGCATGGAAGTAAATGTAAAGGTCTGTATGCTTTCCTTTACTGAAGATATTCAATACTGATTGGACTATTATTGCCACTTAACCTTTCACTCATTGTCAACTTACAGGTGAAGAGTGTTTTTGGTGCCAAGATGTTTGCATTGGGAGTAGTAGTGAAGGTGCCAGTTCCAAAGCAAACGGCAAAGACAAATTTCCAGGTGACAACAGGTCGAGCCAAGTATAATGCAGCTATTGACTGCTTGGTTTGGAAGTGAGTATTGTTATTCCGTACTCATCTGGCTACCGTGGTGTTAACTTTTCTGTTGCATAGCAGAATTATTGTTTTTTAATGTAGGCATAAAATTGAAGGTTCAAGGATCACCCAAGCTAGACATTGCAGTAAGGAAGGCTGAGGGTTCCCTTGTTTCTAATGGTGGATGGATTGCTCTTGTGACCCATAGTCACTGTCTAGTTGTTCAAGAAGAGTATACTCTTCAGGTTTAGATTCAAAGTCTGAGTGGCATAGATCTTTGACCATAAAATGTTTCTCAGGGTCACATATATCTCATAAACTATGCTTGAGATAATTTATGACAAAGATTTGAGTTTTAGGGATTAGGTCTTTGGAGTTTGGACATGATAGCAGATGGGTTTTTTGGGTTGAGACATTTCAGATATTCCTTCCACATTGGTTAGCTTATCATGTACTTAACCCTTTTAACTAGAGCTGAGTACCATGCTCTTTATAGCTTCAACATGACTATGCTTTTCTAGCTACAAAATTACGTGTTTGTCCATTGAATCAGGTTTAAACATTGTTACTTCAGTGTGGATTTCTAACCTCAAATTTGAGATGTAGATCTTTTGCACCAGAGATGTGGATCTTTCACACTTCTCAATGGATTCTTTGACTGTCATGCCCTTTTGGAACAAGTGCATTAGTTGAACATCATTGCACTGAGTGAAACGAGGTGCTCTACAGCCCAGTATGGGGGAGATGTTGTAATGTGTGTGATGTAACGTTACATCGTGATGTAACGTTTGTTACTAACAAAATAATTAAAAAATTTCATGTCGGCTCATAAAATAAAAAATTAAATTATGGAAAGTATTTAAAAAAAATCCATGTTGGTTCATAAAATAAAATATTATGAAAAGTAATTAAAAAATAGATGTTCGTTTATAAAATAAAAGCTTAAAACTTAAACCCGGATCTATCAATCAAGAGAGATCAAATTTCTTGAGTTTAAATTTAAAAAAAGAAATACACCTCAAGAAATTGGATCCCTCTTGGTGCTTGATAGATACGGGTTTAAGATGGATCTATGTCGGTAGGGCTCATTCCAGTGACAGTATGCTCTCTAGGATAATGCATCTGTAAACATGCCAAATTCGCCTTGGGATTTCTAGCAATCCATCTTGTAACATACATAATAATAATAAATAACAATAAAATAATAATTACATAAATAATGATGATAATAATAATAATTGGTGATTAATGATTAATGATTAATGATTAATGATTAATGAAATGACTCATCTCGTTTGAAAGACATGACCTGTTGAAACGACATGACTTACCATTGTGATCATTCAATGCTATAAGCACACCATCACATGGTGATTGTATCTCATCAATTGATTTTTATAAATTTATTATATTTGTCCTTTATGGATTATATAACTTGTTGTCCTACTTGAATTGGATATTCAGTTATTGAATTACTGGTTGTATTTGGGATATGAATTCTGTTCGTCTCATTGGTATTGGAGCCTTGTGCTGATTCGGCCTTTGGAAGTTTGGCCATATCTCTTAGACACTGTCTGACCTGGCCTTTGGCCACACTCATCAACTTTTCAGAGTTTCTCTGATTACGCTAGGTCCTTGAACACAACAAGGATTGATTGTATCTCATCAGTTGATTTTTATAAATTTATTGTATTTGCCCTTTATGGATTATAACTTGTTGTCCTACTTGAATTGGATATTCAGTTATTCAATTACTGGTTGTATTTGGGATATGAATTCTGTTCGTCTCATTGGTATTGGAGCCTTGTGCTGATCTGGCCTTTGGCAGTTTGGCCATATCTCTTAGACTTTGTCTGACCTGGCCTTTGGCCACACTCATCAACTTTTCAGAGTTTCTCTGATTACCCTAGGTCCTTGAACACAAGAAGCCTTTGGCCATTAAAAATTCAGAACTTCTATTGAAGAAGAACTACTCCGGTGCAAGCAAATTCAGAAGAATCAAATATCAATCCGCAGAAGATGCAGAACGAACAGTAGACTGAAAATTAACTCTGCTGCAAAATATTGAAGAAAAAAATCAGGAATCATGTTAAAAGAATAACAAGCCAGTATTGAAATTAGAGGAAAAAAATTAAAATTAGAAGCAACCAACACCAACACCAAAATTCTGAGCAATCTCGTTGAATGAGCACTGCTTGTAAACAAGGATAGACGAATTCCAGATATAATTCTGTATATCTAGCATTCACGAAGGGAATAACACCTGTTGCTAAATTGTAATGCTGCCAATTTTGGGAGACAGGTTAAGATTGCATGATGCCTGTTACTAAATCACAGAGACAATCCACTGCCAATTAGAAGATGGGTTAAAATTGTATACAAATCAAGCCTGGGGCTCATCAATCACATTTGTTGACTGCTTAGAGTGATCATTCGGAAAAGGGACATTACATATATGGATTGCACTCGATGCTATTTTAGTTACTTGCACGCTTGCTATATACATGAGAAACTTTGCATATTTGTGTATAATGGTTTGGATTCATATGGATGCACATGAATATATATGTTTTTTTCAAAATTTGAATATTCTATGTATTTTTTGGTCGATCGGCTTTTTGGTCCGGTTTTATTTTCCGATTTCATTCAATTTTGGATTTTTGAGCTTGATCGGTTCAATGACTGGTTTGGTTTTGATAACATTGGTGAGGCGTGGTAAGAATGACTGCTAAACCTAGCAATTCAAATTAGGGTTTTCGAAATCATTTTTAGGGTTTTGTAATAAGACAGTTTTATAACCTCTAACAAGCCACGGCGTGCGACATTTGGATAACCATCCACTTTCTGAAGAATGCTCTTGTCTCATCACTCTTTCAACCATTGAAACCTTAACCACATGGTCTTTGCTTGCTTGGAATTGTGACATTCAACCTGTACCTGCCAAACGTAGAAACTCCTAATTATAGACATGCCAAAAAAAGAAGTCTCCCCCCCAAAAAAAGCGAGATAGACTAATTTTGAAGGAAATAGCATCAATCTAGCTTCAAAAAAGAAAAAAAGTGAAAGCAGTCTCACTCGACTCACTTTTTAACAAGAAGTATGAATGAATGATTATCAAGGTCACATGTGCCCCTTGATCTCGGGTTCATAGAAAAGGCAACTATTAAAAATAACAGTCTTGGACTTTGCTGATTTTGGAACTTTGATAAATGTGTATGTCTAGATCAATGTACAATGCAACTAGCTTGATGGAGTCTCATAGGACATTAACTCTCCAATAGTGCAAGCACAATCTCGTTGGACATTAACTCCCCTGAATCATCAATCCACTCTTGCTGAGAAGAGTAGGACCAATATGTAGACTAAATGTGCATTGTAAGAGGAATCAATATTTTCATTGAAAAGCTCTTTGGTGCCAATTATAGATCTTGCAACTCTTTGATCTTGTGAAGACGAGCCAGGCAATACAATTGCTACATACAAGTCTTTTCTTTTTGGAGGCTTTTGAGTGTTCTGCTTTGTCCCAACCAGACTGAGATTTAGGAGGGGTCAAGATAGCCTTTGGATGGGCTTGATCTTGAGGAGATAGTAATGCTGTATCAAGGTAGAGAAAACCTTTTCAAGGGAAGGAGTTGTAGGATCGTTGATAAATAGAGGGCTTGTAGAAAATGATAGAAAAATACTTGAATGCAGGAGAGAAATGATTCGAAACATTACTTACATATTCTGAATCTGATTTTGCCTTACCACCTGATGCTATGATGTTAGACTTCATGTTGTTAAACCTTGCAATATGCTAATCAATAGTCTCAATGTCACCCATCTTGAGATTTTAATGTTCGGTTTCAAGTAGGTTGACTTGAGTGGTATTCATAGTTACAACTTACAAATATTGAGTATGCCTTAGATTTCTTTCGCAACTTTGCTGGCCTTGGCATGATGAATCAGATCTAGCTGAACATATAAGATGATCAATTGAAGAGTTTTGTCCTTCTTCAAACATATGAAGTCATAACTATCATTGTTAGTTGTAGGAAGGGATTTTCACTAAATACATCCATAAAACCTTTGCTTCGAAGAGCAACAGTCATTTTATTAACCCAAGTATAATAATTAGTTCCATTCAATTGTGAAAACATCCACTATGAATCCATTAGGCTTAGCAACAACAAAACGATGCTTCCATATGAAAGAATGAAGCTTGTAGTATTTTGCCTTGAGATAGGACCAAAGGGTAAAAAGTTAAAAACCCAAGGAAAGGAGGTGTTGGCCTTGTAGAAGAGTGAAAAGACCTTAGGAATACCCAAGGAAACCGTAGAAGAGTGGCGTTAGATTTGAGAGAGGGTTTAAACTACTAGAAACCTACAACACCCAAAAAGGGGATGCTCCAAGAAAACCCTAGTTCTGCAGTCACAAGATATCTTGAATGATGCCACTAGCCAACAGATTTTGGACCAGCTATAGAATTGAAAGAGTAAGGCTCACTCTTCCTTTGATACCATGTTGAGGTTTACAAGTAAAAGCAGGGGATTCAAATGGAACCAAAGACACCCAAATTCTGTAATGTCTTCAAATTCTGCAATAACCCAGTCAGAGGTCTGCTCGGGAGAGAGAAAAAGACCCAAGCACAATTGCACTACATGAGATGCACAAGTTCTCATAGAAGAATGAAATGCCAATCATAAGAGAATGCCAAAGATATAGGTGGTCTTAGGCATAAAACACTTTAGAAGAGATATGAAGAAGATCACAAGATAATCCAATGCAAATGATAATTCAATGCAGATGAGAGTTGTGATGTATTTATATGCAATTCAAGTAGGGCACCACCCCAAGAGGAGTTAATGAGCTTATAGGTGTACGGGCTTGACTAGGGTGGCCTTAAACACTCTCTGAGTCTCTAGTATCACAATAAATGATAATAATTATCAAAGGATGGCCTTTGCCATGATTACAAATACATGAATGATGCATATGAGTGTGCCATATCCACATGTAAAGATTACACCCATAATTCCAACATGACATTAGACAAATATCAAAATTTGTCATACATGATGATGAAATGAAATGATAGGAGGTCAAGGGAGATGCCATGGCCTTTTCAATACACTCACAATTCAGGTTTTTGCCCACGACTGGGTAGGAAAACTTCATGTTATTATACGTTCCTTGGCAGATCCTAGGATATATTACAGTGATTAGGGAATATTAGGAGGCCTTTCTGGTCCACAGTGTTTTTAGTTGAGACATGTTTTTCTTCTACCGATGCTACTATTTTTAAAGCTTCATGCTTAGAGTAGGGAGTAGATACCTTAAGCACTCCCTTGCTTTATTCGTACTTACTGTAACATGCAGCCCCATAACCATTTTCATACTTGAGGATATAATTAATGATATATATTTTTTTCCTTCTTTCTTTCTAAAACATTTTTGGATCGAGTGAAATAAATGGCAAACATGTTTCTGATGTGTCATGCATTTCTCTAGCTTTTCAGAAAAAATGCCAGCTTCTTGACATGTTTCTGGTAACTTGCACATCAATCAGTTCTGTTGACCCCTTTTGGTTATCTTAATATGTTTCTCACTCTTTATCTGCACATGTATGTAGCAGCTCTTTAGCGTGAAGCTGATAGGAGAAAATTAAGCCTGCATGGATTTTAGTTACGGTTCTCCTAATACTAGTTTCATTTTCAGGATAAGAAAATTTCCAGGGCAGACAGAATCAACAATGAGTGCGGAAGTTGAACTGATTTCTACAATGGTGGAGAAGAAGGCCTGGACTCGGCCTCCAATTCAAATGGAATTTCAGGTTTATAAATGAACATAATGCATCTCTTGTAAAAGCAAATATAACTTTGCATAAGTAATGGATATAATAGGAGCCTGTGAAAAAGGATACACCCTCCCAGCTCTGTGTGTCATGTGGCCAGCGGGTTGTACACTTGGACACTTGCTGTCTGAGTGTGGAACTCTCACGGGACATGTGATCCACATGTCTCTGACACTCGAATATCACATGCCCTGATTTGACCAACGATTGGGACAACTAAAAATGTTCAAAACATTTCAAAAAAATTCAAAAACTGTGTGCAGACATGTTCTAAATTCTAATGTGTTTGATGTACTATTTTCTGATTATTAAAGAAATTTACTTCTTTATGTTTAGATTTTACTTCTGCAGTTATATATATATATATATGCCCAAGTCATGTTTTGGGGGTCTATGTGTCCTATGTTGGACACTTGTATCCACATGTTCCCTTGTGCTAGTGTCAATGTGACCTAGATAGTCATGGTTAGAATAGTCATTTTATATTTTATATTGACTAGTATAGTATTACACTATATATTCCCAAACTAGATTTTGTAATTCATAAATTTCATTCTATAAAAGCCAAGTACAGTGTATCACAAACCATGGATGAATTGCTGACGAGGTCTAACTATTCTCCCTGATGCTAAGAAATCTCATATGAAAATATATATCTAAAAGTGTGTTGCTGCTATATGCCGGCTAATTACTGACCAACTTATCATGAACAGTAGATGTAGTGGTTCAAGAATCAATGTTAAGCCTAATATGACAATATGCCATATGCCAAACTAACATGGCATAATTGTGCCAGGGCTGAAATTAAGCAGTGCCATAATGGCTATTCAAATAGAATCAAGTTATTAGGTTCTCTCATCTTTTTCATTTTAGTCGTTTTGGGGCTTTCTTTGTAATTTTGTTTACCATGCATTAAAATGCTCACGGAGAGCAACCATCATTGCATTCCTCAGAATATTTGTATGTAGTAGCTCATGTGAATGTGTCAAATAATGACACAGAAAACTGGTAATATCAAATTTGTTTCATTAAATGGTAAAGTCAGAATGTAGATATGTCGAATAGGTTATTATATGGATTAGGTGTTACAGATTAAAATTTCTATTGATTACCTTAGGAGATAAGATAAAATAATTTTTTAATGTCCAACAAATGACCACAAAGCTAGGTCATTGCGACTGCTGAATACAATGGTATCATTACAAAGCAGGAGCATCAAAATGTCTCCTATAAAGAGCAAGATACACAATGTAAAGTAAAGCATGAAGTTTATGCTGAAGCATGAAAAACCCTTGACTCACAGCACAGTTAGTTGCACTGGAAGGGAGATGTACAGAAGGAATGGATCCAGGACCTGGAGAATACATAGGTAATGAGGCAGGAATATCATTGTCTGCTAGATCCATCTCTCCTAACATCCGTGGTGCCGAATGAAGAAATCTCAGGATAGAATGATGTCTAGAGTGAGAGCTGGGGGAAGATGAGTTAAATAACACACGTGAGCGATGTCCTTGTTGTTGTATAGGAGGGGAATACAATACATACTTAGTATTAGGTCAAGGGCCTATCTCCCTTCCTTACAGTTGCCTTGCAGTTGTAAGTTTTCTTCAGCATTTAACACAGTTCTAATTGACATTTTTTCATCAGTTAAGTAGGTTCTCTTACTAAAGTGAACACTAAAAAGTTGAAATTTTTTTGTGACTTTTTTTTTGTTAGAAAACTAATAGTTACTTATAATCAGCTGTTCCAACTAGATCCTTGATGGTGCTTTTAGAAATTCTATTGATATAGGTGATGTCGTGTTTAATTGATAATCTGAACCTTAGTGCTGATAAGCAGGTACAGAACAGGTCAGAAAATAGAATCATGAAATTCTTATGAAGTACTCATTCCTTCTGTTGTGCCAATCATACTTTCAAAGGCTTTATCATGCTAGATTAATATTTAAAAAAAAAAATAAGCCAACATCACTGAGCTTTTTGTTGTACAAAACTGAAGGTGACAGTCAACCATTTCATTTGCATTATCATATAAGATGCTTTTTCTTTTTTAACTTAGACAATGACTTAACCTACTAGTACTTTCATATCCATTTCCATAACTTGGTACAATGCTACACAAGTTTGCTGAACTTTGAAATGTAGGTATAGGTGAGAACAATCCTCTCTTAAGGAAAAGCTTCCTTCATATTTGAACAGAAATATCAGGTAGTACCGAGTCCCGACCATTATAATAATACTTCTTATCTCCTCTCAGCTTCCTTCAAATGTTGTCAAGATGATGGAAATCCTCATGGAGATCAAATACTTCTGCATATATTTTTGCTTTGAGTAATTTTCAAATGTTGGAAAGTTTTGCAAATGCTTTCTTTATTTTTTCCTAGACAAGATAATTCTTTACTTATTTATATGTATCTTTCACTGAGATGTTTTGGTGGAGCACTTGATAAGTGGAGTGAGCCCAGAAGATTTAAGTTATCTTCTTCTCAATATCCACATTAATTTCTTACAGACTCGCTTAATTTAAGCCATCATATCTGTTAAGAGTGTTAGGGCATCTTTCAATATCCAAGGCCTCCAGGTTATGTCTTTTCAAGTAGTGATCCTCTTTGGCAATCATTTTTGCGTCTTTGATGCAAATATGATGCTTCGTGTTGTATGAATGTTCTGTGATACCCCTGAGGTTAGCTCAATTGGTTGGTGCAGTGGCTCCAGGTCGTTGTTGGTAATCAGGCATTCTGTGCAGGTCCCCAGTTTGATCCCCATGGGGTTAGCTTGAATAAGTCTATGCCACTTTCTTTACACTGGGTACCATCCTTGGAATGAGGGGAAGTGCTCGAAATTTCCCTGGGAATTATTTCCAAGGAAAAAGGAAAAGAATGCTCTATGAGATGAGATGTTTTCTACACACAATTGTGCAATGTCTTTGATACAGGAACCCTGGCTCAATGGCAATCCTACACAACCAATTTTTTTTTCAGTTCCCATTTTGTGAGTATTCAGTTCTTCTTTCAAGCATAGAATTCCGCTGTGGCCACAAGCTTGTGATATCATTTTTTCAGGTGGCAAAACGTTCTCTGCAACTTTAGTTTTGTTTGCACCGCCCTATGTTAGTTGTTCGCTAAATGTATCATCTCCAAGAGCGATGAGAAAATGAGCATTGGTGAAGGGTGAGGGATTTCCTTTTCTTTCTGCTCTAATATCCAATTAAAATATCACGGAGTGTGGCTAGAGCCCCGTGTCCATCCAGCCTACCTAATATTGATGCCTTTTGTTCTCTATTGGAAATCTCTTGGAGTGTCAGGGAGATTCCTTCATTTTATTGCAGTGTCCAACAACATTCAGACATAGGGCAGGGTTTTACTTAAAAATTGCCACCAGAGAACATTTCAGATCTGGCAAATGTGCACAGCATATGTGCATGGGCGTGTGGGAATGCCTGAAGATAGAAAAGGTAACTGAAAGGGGTTTGATTTCCAACCTGCAGGAGATCAAATGAAGCAATGGTGGTGTTTGGTATCCTTTGTAAGAACTGATATGACTCAGTAACAAACGACTTCGGCAGGGAAAGGCTTGGCTGCTACATAACTCTTCAAACTTTATGTATTTGGGGCTTTGACCTTTGTCAATAAGAATGCTGGTAGAGAGAATGAGGCTCCAGGCACTAAAAATGGTGACAGTATAGGTTTAATATGTATATGAGTCTTGCAAGGCAGAGCCAAAATGGTTTTGATTAATAAAACTTCATTTTTGTGGTTATTGGCTCAATGATCTGTTCTTTATTGTCTCTGGCCCTTATTTCTTATCAGCAGACAATACTTGTAGATTAACAAACTCAAGCAGTCTTTGTATCTTTCTCTGAATCGCAAAGGCATGTTTTAGATACTCTGTCTGGCAATCTTGTTTTGTATCATGAATTCAAAAACTCTATTTTTTTCATAAATAACCAATGCTTGTAGAATACTGAACTCAAGCATTTTATTACCGAATCGCTTCTCAAATAATAACATCTTGTATCTATATCAACTTGTTGGTCCCAATAGTGACAAACTTATCATTAATTATATAGCTACTGAGATGAAAATGTGATTTGTTCTTTAATTCAAATGGCTATTCAAAGTCCCTCTTGTTGACAGGTTAAAGCAAGTTCTCACTTCTAGAAGCAGTGTTCCTCTAATCTCTAGCCGCTTGTATCAAATTATGGCTTGATTGCCTAATTAAGAATCCGAACTTGGATGAATTCAACCTCCAAATACAGCTTCATATTGATTCTCATTTGCTCCTTTTCTTCTTACTTTGTAGGCATTCTCCATTTGCTTTTGTTTGTGAAAAAACAATGATTGAAAATGAACAGGAGGAGAAGAAGAAATTAATTAGGATTGAATATGGAAGAACCACTTAGTACTAACAAAGCATCCATGGTCCATGAGCAATGACAACTGCTCACATGCATCTCCTAATTTAGTGAATTTTAGCACCAAGCATTTGAATGGAAGCTGAAGAGTTTCCATGTCTATGTTCCAAGAAGTCCTTATGATGTTTGGCTTATCGACTTTAAGATTTGTTGGGATTTCAATCTAGTAGAGGTATGCTTTCACAACTAGGCGAGATTTTCATTTGATATAGAAACTAGTTAGTATTCAAGATCTTAGCTTGCAAGGCCATTGACAAGTTGTGGTACCTTGTAAGACATACATGTAATAAATCTACTCTTTACAAAGAGGAGCTAATTTTATATGATATAATGACCCTTGATAAAGCATGTACAATAGCTATGTCTTTTGACACAGAGAAAGATGTGATGGGTTATCCTTTTGTTGCAAGTTCAAGCAAAGCTTAGTTCACTCTGCCAAAGTAGTCACTTGGAAAAGAGAGCATATGCATAGTATACTTAGATATCTAAATCAACAAAATCGCAGAGGAAAGAGATAAGCCTCACGTGCTTTGCAAACAACAGACTAAAGGAAATGTTGGGAGTTGCATCTTGGATAGAATCCCAACAACAAAATAGGGAGGAAAGTTTTGTTTATTTGTGTCAAGTAAGGCAATGGACAAGGAGTGGAAGAAATTGATAATGAGTTTGTATTAATGGCCAAACCACAACCCCAAAGAGACGAGGAACAAAGAGAATTGTTGTTCTATTTGAAGATGCAAATTAGGATGTTCGATCTGAGAAGTCATAAGAAAATTACTAGTGAAAAACATGGGACCATGTGACATACACCTTGGAGGTTGGATATTTGACTTGAGGATGCCTGGGATGAGGAACATACTTCATGGAGGTTGGTGGTGGACCTAGAGAGTCGTTGAGGAGAAGCATTGGGGCAACTACCTTGGCACACATGTGTTGAGCATGGTTGTCATTGATGACAAGCCATTAATGACAAAGGAGTGACAAAGGTTGATGACATGGCAAGCAGGACATGATAGTTTGGGCATTGTAGCCCATTCACTGTTGGTGTGTGCTTTGGAGCACTAGGTGGTCCAAATGACCCATTATGTGGTCATTTGTGGCTTGATGGGGTCATGGAACCCTTGGACATGGTTTGAGTCATGGAGATCACACTCTTTGTTGATGGAGTCAAGGAAACCATGGAGAAACCAAGGACATGATGACATGGCATGTTTGATGATAATCTCTTGAAGATCATTGATGGTGCACTTGGTAATGATTTGGACATATGACCCATACACATGTTGTGAAGTCTGATTTTGGCATTGTGACTTAAAGCCTTGTTGATAATGGAACACATGATGAAGCTCTTAATATGATGATGATGAAGTGGATAACCACTTGAAGCATACAAATGGTGGTATGTTGGATCTTGGAAACCCTTCTTGAGGGGTCCTTGGTGCCCTTGGAGGATTGGGTCTTGAACCCACACATATGGTGCCTCTTGGACAATGATGTTGCATTTGACTATCATTGATGAAGTCCTCACTAATCTGAAGCATAATGAAGTCCTTAATACTCTTACACCATTCAAAATATGCTTGAAACCCCAACATGGCACAAAGGAATTTGTTTGAATAAAAATCTTGTAAATAAAGCTAATGGTGAAGTCGGCCCAGCTTTGAAAGATAATTTTTAATTAAAAAAAAAAAATTAATATAGCAGGTCGGCCCAGTCAAACTCCATGTTGGAATATATATATATATATAATATATATATACACTTGCACTTGTCTTTCACTCAAATTAAAGTAGGAGTAGCTCTGATTTCGGATCAGTCTGAGGCAGCCGCAGGCTTAAAAGGGACAGCTCTGATTTTCGGATTAGTGAGTGTGGCAGCAACTAAAGTTTTTGAAGACAAATAGCTCTGAAATTCGGGTGTATACTGTTCTAAGACAGCCGCAGCTCTTGTGGAGGACTGATTGGAAATTGGAGTCGGCAAGAAGGAAGCTTAATACTGTCAAAATTTTGGTTGTCCAAAAGAGAATGCCACAGGTGTCAGATAGGAATTCAGCAGCAAGCATACACAGTCACACTGAAATGAAATTGACTTGAAGCCCAAAGAATGCTCCACAGTTCGGTGGACACCAATCTTGCTCTAATCTCTGTGTAGAAATTGAATTCTGAGGAGGTTGTGTGTTAAGTTATTTACACCAAAAAGTAAGTGAAAAAGTAGAAATCATCTCTGAATTCGGGTGACTAATTGGTGACTGTGGCAGCAGCAGAAATTTGAAAGTTTAAGTTTACATCCCCTCTGATATTTGGGTAGATAAAGGACAGCTGCAGTCAAGGCAGTGATTGCAGGTCGAAGATTACAGTCAATGAAGTATGAAGGCTGAGGGAGAAGTGTAGAGGGTAGCATACCTGGAGCAGAGTTCCAGTCCTTTTTGGAGGACGAATTTGGTAGCAGATGAAGGGTGATGTCTGAGTTTAAGAATTGTTTTTGAGGGCAGAGTTGCGCACAGAAATCAAGGACTACTTTTGCATGATTAGGATCAGATTTGTGAACAGTGGTTGAGTTGACTTTGACAGCATATAGACTTGACAATTGATTTGAAGTGACAATCCTTTATTGACTTTCAAGACAAAGTATACCAATTGAATTGGAGCAGCAATTTCTTGGATTAGTGAACGGACCTTAGACTACTTGCTATCTTGAACGAGTGCATGTGCAGAACCTTTGAAGACATGAGCAGTATTCAATACTGCTCATGTTTGAATAAACTTCTTGATGATTTGACATGGTTTGTATATGACAGTGATCAATATGTGATTGCAAGCTAAGCCTTGCATATTTGAGGTTTGGATATCTCAACTCTTCTTAGTTGGAGCTAAGGAAACCAGGCTGGGCCCTGTTGTTAGAGTTGGTGCTCTTTAGTCAGTTGGTGTTGATGTAATTGTTATCACATCTATGTTAGCTGGAGCTACCATACTGCAGACTGTGTGGCCGAGGACCACACAGTACTTTTTTCCAGATCAGAGATCGGATGCCTTCAGAGGAGGCACACAGTTTTGTTCAGATTGCCCCGAGCAGATATATCAGTGGGGATAGATGGTTTTATTGTATTGTCCGGACATGTTACTTAGCATTTACCGTAGGATCACCCTTCCTTGCCAAGCTTTGATATGAGCCCATTGAGATAGTTGCCCAGTCTTGCTTTGATTGAGACTATCACAGAGTATTGTTGGTTTACTATTTGTGCCCGGATTCAGCAGAGATCCAGTTCAGAGACAGCCTCAACAACAGGTATATGGTGCGACAAGTATTGCATTTGATGTATATTGCTCATGATTGTTGCTTAGACTTGTTTATACATGTTAGTACACTAACTCTACATATGATGATTGATTTGGTGATCTAGCTATTGATATATGATATGTGATTGGCCCTTGGTGATGTCAGTCCACCCCTTCTTAGTAGGCTCCTGTGTATGCACACCGGGTTACACTCCTACTCTTGGTATAGACTTGGTCATTTAGTCCCCTTAGGCAGCTGACTTTGGATCCACCTTCACCTTCTCCATCCATCCGACTCATACATGATAGTTTTTTCCCGACTTGGATTCCGATTTGTGACCTTGAGGATCCCTTTCCCCACTGATCTCTGAGTATGCCATGATTCCCTGTCTATTGTGCCTCGACTCTTTAGTGTGTGAGATGCACTCTCAAACCTGGGATTTGCTCCTATCGGTTGCCCCCAATGTTGCAATGCAGTTAGGATTGTGTAGCCTCATCGGGTGTTTCCCCATTGGTCGTCGAAGCATGTATTGCTCACCCCCATTACTTTGCAGTATGAGCACCATGATTATATCTATTGAGATATGTATGTAGCCCAAAAGGGCCTTGATGTAAATTGAAGAAATGAAGAAATGTAAAGCAAGACAAAAAAAGGCTTTTTGTAAATGTTAATCTAGCTAGAAAAGAGCTAAGTATGAAATTCATTGTAAAATCCATGCAATGTGTTTGTAAACACACATGGACATAGGTCAGCCGTACATTTAAGCATTTGTAGTGGTTTATTCCTCACCTAGTCCTGCGGGGCAAGGAGGTGAGATGGAGTAAGGGACAGCTAATTCTAAGTGTCCCCTAGAGTCTCAAGTTATGGTTAGCCGGACACCCAATTTGGCGGCTCTAGAAAAGAACCTCACGGAGTCTTCGGGCACGGATGTGTGTTGTGAGGTACTTGTTAGATGACCAGTGGCGGTGCATACCCATTTGTGAGGCATCGCCCTTCCCCGTGTTTTGTCATGGTATACTTATCTCAGTGAACCCTACTTTCCCGAGTTATCCGAGAGGTCACCTGATCTTTATCCTTGTCATCCCTCATCCTTCACCATGTATTCCACATCACCCAAAGTCAGCTAGGTGGTCAAGTCTATAGGTTGTGCATAACAGTTGAGTCTTTTGGATGTGGTGGGCCCACCTCACCTGGGGCCTTGTATTTTTCTGAGATTTAATGCAATTTTTGATCACCATATTATTGTCATATTGTTTAGTAATGTACTAACTTGTATAAGGAAGCCTTTCACTTCATGATTGCATACATGCATTCAGCTAGCACCATTGTTGACCAGATTTGACTTGGTCAAACTAGGTTAACCAGGCCAAAAATGGGCCTGAAAAAATGTTGCGACCCGGAATTTCGATTTTGATCAATTATTATCTACAGGGGACCCATATGAGCCTCCAAGTGACAGAATGCAAAAAGATCGAGGCGTTTGTGAGATTTTTAATTATTATTGGTCATTAATGACCTGTTTTAATTAAAAATCATGGATGGCAAATTATGCCTAAGTGATGGATCGGGGTCGTTCGAGTGATCATTCCTACTATTTTTGGGGTCCACGATCACATTGCAGCAGACGGTTCGGAAATCTGGGCACTCTAGGTGGGTCAAAAGCCCAAATTACATCTTCAGCAATAAAATACATGGAAAATAAAAAATTAACAAAGGAAACTATAGCAAAGGGAAAAAATTAAAGGCTGGCTAATTCAAGGGTGATTTCTAAGGTAATGTTGGTAATGTTTGGACATCTATTATGTGTTTTGGGTCCCTCTATTTGTCCAGCTCACCATGTGGGACGAATTTGCCCATGGGGGGCGTTTTCCACTTAGAAAAAATCAAAATTTTGGTGTTTTATTGTATTTGGGCCATAGTGTATTGGTGTGGGGGACTAAAAAAGCCCATAGGCACCCCCCAACCACTATTGTATTGATTTTATGGGCCCCACTCTCCACTTGGGCGTTTTCGAGGGTGACTCGCCCCCCCTCTAGAGCCATTCTCCTCCATCGATTTGGCACTTGAGAGAGTGCATCTCAACCATCGATTTTTGGAGGGAATTAGGGTTGTGTTGGGAGCATTCTCTACTTGAGAGAGAAGCTCTCCCATTGTTACCCTCTCTTGACACACTTGTAAACTTGAGTTTTTGATGATATAGAGCCATTCTTCCACAGTTCTTGAGAGTTTATGGATGGATTATGTGTTGCTTGACTGATATCTAGTCTTTCATAGCTTTGTTGAGTTGCTAGTGCACTGTTTCCATATTGTCCTTGGCCAACGACTTGCAGGTGAAGAGCTCAGCTGGAGGAGGGCGCAGTTTTTGGAGTGGGAACCCCACAACTGCTCAAATTCTTCAGAATATCAACAAGGGAGTTGTTATTGCATCTTTCGCCTTTCAATTCTTTCATTTTATGTCATTTTACTTGCTGGTTTCTCTTATTATTTGCTGCATCACTGACTTGATCTTGTTTGTGGCAGGTACCTAGGGCAAATTTGGCCACTGGAAGCTCAAAACGTGAAGGGAACACGCTGCTGCTCGGCAACTGAGTTTGGAAGGCTAGTCTTCAGCAACCTCGTCCATCTATTCACTCCCAATTAGGTCCTTCTTGCTGGTCTCTAGCATTTTAAATTTAAATGTGTGTGTGTTGAGCAGAAATCTCATGTAAAAAACCCCTAAAAATACAAAACTTAATTTCCCACCGTTAGATTTTGTTTTAATTCAAAACCCGCTAATGAATTGATCCTAAAATCCTTAACCTTAAGTTTCATTTGCTTTGGACTCCATTTTCCCATAGAATTAGCACTAGTCTACCTGGCAAAAATGCCCCCCTGGGGCGTTTTTCTCCTTCTGCTTGGTTGGGTGGTTTTGGGGTTCTGGGTAGTTTGTAATCGGTTTCTAATCATCATTTTATGTCAAGGAATCAAACTACCAATAGCTAGAAGTATTTTAAATCACGTTTTATTTGCTGCCCTAGGTCCATTGCTGCACTGCTTAACTCTCTCCCTTGGGCAGTCTCATTCTATTTTTCCACTTCTAGCTTACTGTACGTCCTAGTCTATTTCAGCCTTGCAATCACTAATCTAATCAGCTTGTTTCATTATAATTGATTGCTGGTCACTTCCACATCATCCCCATTTTTACTGCCTGTGTCCATCTCTTGGTTGGAACTAGAACTAGGACTTAATCCGCACTCATTTCCTGTTTGCACTTCTTTCTATCTTTGGGGTTGGGTGTGTGTATTTGTCTCTTGACCATCATTGGTTGAGCGGGGTCTCCCCCCTGACTTGGCTACGTGCCTTGTTTGAAGCGACAGTAGCCTTGTCCGGTGTGACTTCCATTCCCTGAACGGAGGACCTGGCTATTGCAGGTTACACCATTCTAGCTGATCACCCTCTACCATCCCTGTTGGGACATTCATTATCCATCAGCTAGAGTTTGTGTGATAACAGTAATCTCGAAGGTTGAAGTCTTCATTGTAATTTATATCAAATTATAAATAAAGTCTACTATACTTGTCTTGTGATGTGTCTCTTATGATCTATGTTGATGACATGCTTAATTGATGAATGTTGATGTACTTAGTAGCTTAATGAGAATGGTGAACTTTGCTTAAGTTTTGAAGTGAAAATTGCCAAGGGTGTTAGCACATTGATTCACCCCTCCTTCTCAGTGTGCCATTGTGTCCAACATATTGAGGAGTGTTTGGTATAATATGACATGTGGTGCACAACTAGAGGAGGAGCACCTTGCACAAGGACACTTGGAGATCAAACCACCATGTAAGAGGTAATGCTGATCTAATGACTTGTTGGATAGGGCACCATCTTGGAGGGGGAGTGTTGGGCCCAAGGTGTTAGCATCCTGCTTGGAGGGCACACCACCTTGGGTTTGGTAAATCCTAGTATGACACTTGTCATCTTTGTTTTGTAGAGTGCTCCATGTGGGATTGCCTTGTTGACTTAGGTCTAGGGTTACTTGTGTGGACCTTGTCCATGTTTTATGTTGGCCTTGTTAAAGTTAATGCAACTGCAAGACCCATTCTCAGAGAGGATGGTATCCTAGTCAGTTAACTAGGGTTCCATGTCAGTTAACCAGGCAGTGCAAGTCCCTAGAAGGTACCCTAGGGCCCCCAACAGTCTCCTGGGGTTCTTGGTCGGGGACCGAGTAGGTTGATGCCATGGCAAAGTCCCTAGCATGTGGCTAGGGCTCCTATTTGTCTCTAGGGTATTATGGTCTGGGACCAGATAGTTTCTTGGTCACGAGGACCAAGCAGATCCTGCAGGCTGAGACAGAGACATCCTGGTCTAGGGCCAGGCAGATTCTTGGTCAAGGACCAAGCAGGTCCTATAGGTGGTTGATTAACATTCAGTCTGGGACTGAAAGCTTAGAATGGAGGACCTGGTCAGGGACTAGGGGGTTGATCAACATGATTCAGTCCGGGACTTAAGCTCAGCATTGGTCTGAGAGCCATTCTTTAGGAATGGAGGATCTTGGTCAGTTAACCAAGACGATGATGTGTGATGCCCTCCTCTCCTAGGTCTTCGAGATGGTTGTCTTCTCAAGGGACTAACCACCCCTTGATGGAGTCACTAGCACTTGACCTCATGAGCAGTCAGGAGGACCACATGATCACATCGTCCAGTGTGGACCTTCCTTATACAGTGATATGGTCTTTCAGTTAGTGTATGGAACACTTGTACATTTGAGAGAGAGATGAATGGTTGTAATTCCACCTTGGTTGTTCACCCTTGGTCTTCCCACCTTGTTGTTCTTTGTCTTGTGGTTAGAAGGTTTAGCACCTTGTCTTGTTCATCACCTTGACTTGTGGTTAGAAGGGTTGTCTACCCACCTTGAGTTGCGCCTTGACTCTAACCACTTTGTTGTTATTGGTCTTATGGGTAAAAGGGTTGTTTACCCACCTTATTAGTACAACCTTTGGTTAAAAGGTTCATGTGCCATTCCTTGTTTATGGTTTGTGTTGGTGTGATCTTGAGTTGACCACTTGTTGGTGCTTATGCTAGCACCCTCTTATTATGGTTCCTAAACCCTCTTATGTCTTGAGTCCTTGACCTTAGTATCACTACTTAAAGACACCTCAACTTTATATTATATTTTTTATATAAGTGGTGACCCTTATTTATGGAACCCTAAGTCATTAAAGAAATATAAGTATGACCTTTCTAGAAGCCACCAAGACAATATAAATTCAAGTCTATATCCTTCATTTGAATTATCTTAATGATATATCTTAGATCTGATTTGTCTTGGACTGCTCTGGGGTTGGCGTCAAGCGTTTAAAGAGGACTACTGCTGCTGCTGCTAGGGCTGGCCGTCCACCTGCTAAAGCTTACTTCTTATCTATGAGTCTGATCCATGATCTCCTAGCTGCCCTAGTGGACTGTTTGTTGATTTGTTGACTGTTGGAGAGAGAGGCCGCATGCCCTAGTGAACTATTTGCTTCTCCTTGATCTGATTTGTGAATCCGCTTGCCCCTGAGGTTTGATCTGTGGCCTTTTATGGACAACTAAGAGCTGGTGGCAACTCTTGTTGGGTTGCTTGTTGACACATAAGGAGGCTGCAGCCCTAGGGTTCCATCTCCACCCCAATCGTGGACTGTTTGTGTTTGTCTTGAAGTTGCCACAACCTTAGGGCTGTTTGTTTGTCATCTTGGACAAGGGTCACAACACTAGGGCTGCCTACTAAACCCCACTGTGATCTGTTGGTCTGTTTTTTAGGAGGTCGCATCCTCTAAAGTTTATCTTTTTCCTTAAGAAAGGAGGCCGTGACCTCTTGTGTTTAGATCTAGGGCTGTTTGTTGATGTGTGTGGAGGCCACTACCCTCTGTGGACCATTTTGTTAAAGAAATGTAATTGCGGAAGATATTCTAAATGTATTTGCCTATTGTATTATTGTATTCCTCCTTCAGGAGATGTCATTGATGTAATTAATAATGTAAGAGTCATTGAAAGAGTCAATGTAAAACTCTAACTGATTTGGTCAGCCTAGAAAGATCTAGAAAGAATATTTTATTGTAAAAGTACAGGTCGGCCCAGTTAGGTGAGTTAGAGCCGACCTAATTAGTAAAAGTTCAAGTCAATTGTAAAGTATAAATAGGGGATTGAGTTGCTCATTTGTAACGCTCACCTCACTCACTCAAGGTCGCATAGGAGAGAGAGAAGTTCGCACAAGTGAAGGAGAGAAGCTGTTTTGTCTTGGGGTTTTATCTTGTACTTGGTGAATTCTATATTGAGGAAGTTTTGCCGGGGTTTTCTCCCTTGTGGTTTCCCTGAGAGAAATTTTGTGTTCTTTGTGTTTGCTGTGCTTGTATTTCTTTCAGTGATTATATTGTTTAATGTTATTATGCTAAACAAGTGAGAAAAACTAACATGGTATCAGAGCAGGCCTGAAAGAAAACATTGTGCAGCTGTTGCCTAGGGTTTCCATTTCTGGAAACTAGTCATCTTGGCATTTTTGCTATAAATCACTTTTGGCGAAGGTTCATGAGCTAAAACTTGGACAGGCCTAAGATGAAATATTCATGTACCTTGTGTGCAAGTTTTAGCCTCAGATTCGCTGTACTTTAGGAGATATGATCCATTCAAATTAGGGTTTCAGCCTCCTCCAGATTTCAATTTTAAAAAGGTGACCTAGGGAGAAATGCTATATCTCGGGCTACGAAGATCCAAATCGAATTTCGTAAGATGTTCTAGAAAGTGCATGGACTATAGTTTCTTGGGTGCGAGTTTCAGAACCCGAAGATGAAACAGTGACACGTGGCAGTGCGTACAAGTTTGATATATTGAAATAATCCATAAACATGTCATCTTGGGAAACTTAGCATAAGTTCCACTTGGTGAATCCAATCCTACTCTAACCTGTGGGGTTGGATAGAGGACATATCAGACTATCACAGGACGAAGGTTCAGACCTTGCTTGAGGAGCAGAAATTTCAGAGATACATCAGAATTAAGACTCGACAAATCTGTAGTAGAAATTGAAGAAACTAGGGCTTCTTATTCCGGGAGCTCTATCCACAGATGAGCTGAAAAAGAGGGTGCATCTAACTCGCCTCACTAAGGCGCATCTTTCTGTCGAAGCAGATTTCAATTTCGAGAATTTTCATTTTTGGGTCCACCACTACAGCCCGAAGAACTAGGGCATCAAGTTTTTGGAAGATTTGCTCACAAAATCAGATAAAAGGATTACTTTGCTCAACTCGCCTTGAGGAGGCGCATCTTTTCATCCAATTAGTTTTCCAAAATTGCGAAGTTGGAAAATTAGGGTTTCTCTGTCAAACCCTAGATCAAGGTAGAAGTAGTTAAGCAGTTTTCAAAAAAGCAACTTTGCTGGTAAGTCCTACATCTATTTGATTTCCATTTGAGGTTCTCATTTGATCAAAATGACAAACAATACCAAGCTTGATGAGAAGCTTGAAGGAGCTGAGAACTTCAGGGCATGGAAATATAGAGTCATGCTTATTCTGTCAGGTGCTATGCATGCAATGATTTTGGCCATTATGCAGGCCAATGTCCTAAGAAGAAGAAGGGCAAGCAGGAGAAAGAGGAGCAGGTTGCAGCTATAGTAGAGATTGAGTGTTTTGGTACACAGTTCGGGAAAGTGTTCTCTCGTCACTACTATTTTGAGTTGCGACAGTAGCGGACCGATTGATACTGGGAAGTGGATTGTGGATAGTTCCTATTGCAGTCACATGATTGGGAGGCGAGATGCCTTCCTCACCTTTGAGACTATTCCAGAGCAACTCGTATAGGATAGAGATAGGACAATGCATGTAGTCAGAGCTAAGTTGCCAGGGTACTCGGGTATTGGGACGGGTACAGGTACGCCACTTTTTGAAATAGGATACTTGGGTACGTCGGGGTACTGTAGACACACACACACACACACACACACACACACACATATATATATTATATATATAATTTTCAAGTTTAAATTATAATTAATAATTATATTAATATATTTATTATTAAGTTAATAAGTTTTCAACAAGTAACACACATTTGACATTGGTATTGCTGCTTGCACATTAATTCAAATTACATATATGATATTGATATTGATATGAATCATTACTATTAGCATAATAGCATGATATATGTCCATGACTCCATGAGTCCATTGTCATACTACATCCAAAATTTGGCAAATGGCATGCCTCATTTGCCATAGTTCCGAACATGAAATTAGAGATAGTCAAATATTTTGAATTAATGCATCACAGAAGATTGAAAAGCCTTGACACATAAAGATTGGATAAGATATTTAATAACTTATAGCCAGAAATTCCTTGCATCATTTCCATTAGAAGATTCATTGCCTTGAAATAGATAGCATTAGTTGAACTCAACATTCAAATGCTTGATCTGAAATTCCTCCAAATATAGTATCTAGAAGTTGTCATGCAGATTTTTAACTCATTGTAAATTTCCCACATTTATTTATAAAGTAAATTAAGTTTCAGACACTAGTCTTTTTTAGCAAAAGAATAATCTCTAAAAGTAACCATCTGTGACAGGGCACACTTAACAAAGTAGAAATGAAGAGACATAATAATAGAGTCCTGTTACGGGCTAGTACAATACCTAACATTCACCAAGGCATTCTAACAACACTGGAACATATAAATATAATAGATACCATCCATAATATTATGATATTGCTAGAATGATATATCCATCATCGAATGATTCCATTTGCTCCCCATAGTATGCTTTGTCCTCCAATACGTGTAAGGTAATGTTGGAAAGAGGGGTTATTAGATTGCTGTCAAAAGATGTTCAGATATGGTCCCATTGTATACACCTTCAGATTGAGTCATAAAATTTTCAAATTTTGACGATAAATGTTAATTTCTGCAAGAAGATATAGCTGATATAGCTCCTTGGTACTGCTTTTTTGCAGTGTTGCTTCCTGAGCTTCGTGGAAATAATTAGTGTACTGATACTTAAAGCTTGTCCGATGCCATCCTTTGATTGCAGAGGAGATGACTATCATGGAAGGAGGTTAATGGGGCATGGAACTTATGGGTGTTTTGGTAGTTAACCAACTGGACGGTACCCATGTTGAGAGCAGAGCTTGCCAAGAGTTCGAAGTGCCCGCCAAAGAATCTAAAGATAATCTGTGTCGGAAAAATTCTGAAAGAGGAATTGGGCGGGGTTAGTATCATGCTCGGAAGTACCCGCGGAGTACCCAAACTCGTGGTACGTGGGCCCTTTTGAAGTACCGCTACCCTCAAATCAGTAACCAAGTACTCGGTACTTGGGTGAAGTACTCGGTTCTTAAGTGGTACTCCTAGAGGTACCCGTTCCCGTACCCGGTACGGCGGTACGGGTACCTAGTATTGGTATGGGTGCCCAACCCCTGGTACGGGTACCCTGGCAACTTAGAGTCAGAGGTTTGGGACAAGTACGGTTCTAGCTTGAGTTTGGAGAGATTCTGGAGATTATAGGAGTACGTTATATTCCAGGGCTGCAGGACAACAGACTTTCAATTCTAGCCTTGGAGGGAGCAGGATATGAAGTATTGTTCAAGAGTGAACACATCCTCATTTATGTATTTGGGAGTGGATCCGATTGACCCTGTGCTTATAGGTCATCGGAGAGATGGAGAATATGTAGTGCGTGGTCAGCTTACAGTTGGAGTATCTGGGTGGATAACAGATCTTGAGTCTGAGACAGACAGTGAGCGAGATGCTTCGAGGATTGATGTGGCGCCGAGTAGTCAGTCCGCAGTTTAGAGGAGAGAGCGAGATGCTCCAGATATTATTGTGCTACCGAGTAGTTCATCTTCTATTCAGAGGAGTCAGCGAGAGGCTACTTCCTCCAGTGCTGGCAAGAGGGTCAGTTGGTATGACTTGTCACTGATGGATGAGCGAGATGAGATGTCCCGACATGAGGCATCAGTGTAGGATGCAGGACAGATTCCAGAGACAGGGGGAGCTTCTACTGCTGATAGTATGAGTCTGGAGAGAGGTTTTGGTAGAGGATATGCCAGAAGGTCTTCCCGCGTGAAGCGGAAGCACTGAGCTTTGTAGCTCAGGATGATGTCCTTCATGTGATGATGTCTAACATGAAGGGACACTTGATTTGACCTTTCTAGAGCAGAGTTTAGAAAGGGTGGGCATCTTCGACATTGTGCGAGAAGCACATGAGCAGACTTTGATATTGTGCGAGAAGCACATGAGCAGTTTACCAGCTTTGCTGGGGAAGCAGTTTATCTTCTTCAGGGATAAGTTGGGAGAGAGAGAGAACACCTTCCTTGGTGAGAGGGAGTGTTGAAATTTGTACCAAGGAATTGTTCACCTAGTGACTTTTGCCTAAGTCACTAAAAAGGGGACAAAGTACATAACCCTTGCATTAATTGCTTGAGAAAAGTAATTAATGTCACTTTAGAGTTATAAAATGACTTTTCCATTTATTTAAGTTCTGGTTGAGAGAGAAAATATTTAATGGAGAGAAAAATGACTTTTCTCATCCATTGATGAGAAAACACTAGATTAAATGTGGGCTCTTGATCTAGTGTCCTTTCAGCTACCCCAGGAAGGTGAAGTGAAAAGACAAGGGAAAAACAATAAATAAAGCACCCCATTCCTTTATTTGCACACATCCCAAGAGAGTTGGAGAAGTGGGGATATTCCAAGAGAATTGGAAAGCAAGTTCCTGTTGGAGTTTGAGAGAGAAAGTGGCTGTTTGAGATAGCAGCTAGGTACAACATGGTTTCCAAGACCGTACAGCAGTTCTGGGCACGATTTTCGAGAAGAAAACAGTGGCACATATTTTCAGGCAGAGGCATGAATTTTGAGACAAGTACAGAAAATTAATTCCGTATAGTCCATACAGTGCACGAAAATCGAGGCATGATTTTCGAGGCAGAAAATTAGTTTCTGTGTTGTTTTGTTGGGCACGAATTTCCAGGTAGAAAATTGAGTTTGGCACTGAAATCGAGGAGCTGTCCGTACAGCTCTGTGTTGCTTGAGAAGGGCATGATTTCCAGAAATATATGCACAGAATTCGAGGCAGATTCTTGCATAGAATTCGAGGCAGACTGTTAATTTTGCTGGTTGAGATAAGTTGTGCTTGTTACTGCTGTACATTTTATTGAAGAAGAAATTAATAAAATATCTCTCTCACAGGTTTTTCCTTCGGGGTTTTTCTTGGGCCATTTTGGTTAAAATATCCGAGTCAGAAATATTTATGTGCATGGCTGTTATGTTCTTTCTGTTCTCAGTATTTTGGTAGTATTTCTTTTGTGCTTCCAGTTCAGATATGTTTATGAGTGAAAATTCGTTTTCAGCTGTCTATGGTTGAATGAGATTGTTTATTAAACATTGTTAATCTGAGTTAACTTGAAAGCCTGTTAGAGAAGTGAAATTTCTACATATTTGAAACTGCATTTCTTTGTATTTATATTACTAGTCAGAGGCAATATATAATGAACCCCAGAACTTGGATACTTCCTCCTAAAACTATTATACTGAATCTCATCCAAGTGTTTATGTTCTTATGCTTTTCATTCTTGCATATAGAATAGGAGTCCCTACGATTATGTATATAGCTTGCATTGAATGGTCTCACAAATCCACATCAGTGTTTTTACTTGAACTAAAATGTTATACTGTTTACACTAATTGACATAGGAAACGTTATTTTATCTCAATAGGATCGACTTCCTTGGTGACATGATTTTACTTAAACTTTTGTTTCAAAGCTTCCTTCAAAATTTGTGCATTAATCACATGCTGTATTATGTCGTCGTCCATAAATGTTGCTTCTTATGGATGACTATGCGAGTGCACTTCTTGCATGACCAAAAATTATAATACTATTTAATATTAACATATACTTTGACTGTAGATTTTTCTGGGTTTTACTGTTTGCTGGTTTATGTCATCTTTTCAGTGATTTTCACCAACAGCCGGTTTTGCATTGGCTGAAGGTTACTTATGAAAAATACTGTAACAATTAAACACACAGTAAACTACCACTAACAGGCTGAAAACAAATATTTAATCACATGCACGCCATGAAAAGTAGACTCAGTATTTTCGGCAACTGTGCCCTGGAAAAACCCCCACGGGGAAAACCAGTAAGAGAGAGAGAGATTTTATTTCTTCAGCAAAAATTCATCACAGCATTACAATAAAAATTTACTTATCTTCACCACTCAGCAGAATCTTTCTCGAAAACTGTGCACCAAACAGAACCTTGATTTGTGTGCCCACAGCCTTGAAATAAGTGCCAGAAATTACTCGAAATCTGTGCTGGAAAATACACAGTCCGTACCACTACCATTCTTGATTTCTGTGCAAATGCACCTCGAAATCTGTGCATGAACAACTCAGAAATCTGCCTCGATTTCTGTGCAGGTTGTTCCTCGATTTCAGTGCTGTTTACTTCTTGAAAACCGTGCTGTTAACTTGGAAACCGTGCCCTGTACCTTCCTCGAAAACTGTGCAGTCAACCTCAGGATTAGTACCCAGTCAAACCCTTGAAAACTGTGCAGGGATAAACTCGGGATTTGTGCCCAGCATATACTTGAAACCCGTGCTGTACGGCCAGCAATAAATGCTGCCTGTACGGACCTCAATATGCATGCAAGCTGCCTCAAAAGTTGTGCCCAAATCCGTGTACGGTAGCCTTGATAAGCGTGCCCAGAATTTATTGCTGAAGTCTCCTCGATTTCTGTGCTGTACTGCTCCTTGGAAATCGTGCCCTTGCTCTCTCTATCTTGCTCTCTTCACTTCATTCACAAAGTAATGAGCTCTCATGCCTCCCTCATGCTTTTTGTTCTAACCTTAAGTGGGTTCTAATCTAACGGTGGAAAAATGATCCAATCCAATGGCTAAGATTCAATGAGAGTGAAAAATCACTCACCCACTTAACTTTAGCAAAAAGTGACTTTAATGTTATAAAGTCTCATTAATGTGCATTTAATGTGAGCGTCACTTTTTTCCCCATTCTAAGTGACATTAGGCAAATGTCACTTGGGGAACACTTCCCTAGGTACAAAACTAACATTGACAAATAACTATTGAAATGATCTCTTCAGTGTGATTGAATACATAGATGGAGTACAATACTACACACTACTACACAGTTACTACACAGTTATTTGGAAATTCTCATTACTATCCCATCTTTCAGTCAGATTGTAATGCGTTTGTTGATGTTTGTACATCTGTGCTCGTACAAGACCTGATTGTAGACTGTAGTTAAGTCCGCAACTGGCAGAAAGCTAGTATTATGGTCATTCTGTAACTTTTAACTCATCTAAGATTCCAATGGTTGGATTTCAGCTATTCATCTTTTGCTCTCTCTGGCTGGCTGATTGTCAGTGATTTTATTTAATTCCGCCTCTGGAACATCTCCTTAAGTGTAAATGGGACAAACTACAGTATCACGAGTAAGAACAATTTATATTAGTTAATTAGAATGCATTCCAGTGATTTGAACTTTTACCTTGTGCCTTGCATTACATGCCTTTGATACAAATCTTTATGTTTCTGCTTTGCTGTATATCCTAACAATATCCAGTTGCAGTATGTATTCATATCCAGTTGTCGGACAATTTTCCTTTTCCACAATAGGACAGTATCCAGTAACTGAAAACAATATATCTGTGATTCTGATTTCTATCTGGTAACCCTTTTGCTAAGCATAATAGTCAACTTCAATGCTAAAATGTCCTCCAATTAGTTTAGTTTTCTGGAAGCAAATATATTTATTTAGCATATTTGATTGTATCATATTGTACAATATTCAAATGTTTACAAACTTGCTATTCTAAATAGTTCATTTATTATGCAGGTTCCCATGTTCACGGCATCAGGTCTACGCGTCCGATTTTTGAAGGTATTTGCTTTTCAACTAAATTCTAACATTTAGTAGCTGATATTGGCAATTGTGATTGTATTTAGTTTTAATTTCCACATGTGGTCCTCTGACAGGTTTGGGAAAAAAGTGGTTACAATACTGTTGAGTGGGTTCGCTATATTACAAGAGCTGGTTCATATGAGATCCGTTGTTAGGAGAAAATTTTAACCATTCTGGAACATTTTCTTATTTAATTGTGCTAAGCCTCTTTTCTAAATTCTAGGGAAGTTCTATGAGATGTTTGTTTGATTTGGATGGATTATATGCGTATTGTCAGAGTGGATTTTGCAATCTGTGACTACTTCATCTAGTGTGGATATATCTTATTTGGGAGGGCATTCTCTTGACGTTATGTTTTGAGAAGCAATTCTTTGAATGAAGCATGCATGTCATATTCCCTGGAGCTATTAACTGCAACTGCAATTGCGAAATTTGATGTGGGCATGGCAGCTTCTTAAATTTCACTGGTGTGCTCTCTCCTGGCCAACAAGTGTGTTGGGCATTTGTATCATTCTTTTGCTAAGGAGCAACGCTTTTGTTATTTTCATTTAGCTGTTTAAACAGCTAGTCAGTCACAAGGTGCTCTCAAGTTTCATGTACATTTTTTTACCTCCATTGCCTTGTTACAACGGAAAAAACAACTAAACTGATCTACTACTGTAGAGCCGCTATTTGCAGGAAATGTTGGATAGTTTTGCATGGGCTAACTCCTTGTGAAAATAAACTTAGTCTGACCACAAGTGATGGGCAAAATCAAAATCAATCTGTGTTGAATTTCAAAATATGATGGAAATCCTTTCCACATTTGTGAAGTGAATCTCATGAAGCAATTTGGAGTAATGCCCGTCATGGTATAATATGACTTTTTATTTTGAAATGAAAGAATGACCAATTACGTGCTGTTCATGTTCTTAACTAATTTAATAATTGTCCGGCGTATCTCAGCCCTTACCGCACATCGACATGCACACGCACACACTCACTCACTCTATCAAACGACTCCTAAGCATGGCCTTTAAGGATGTCTGTCCAAGGAAAATAGACCATGTAGCTTGTAATTTGTGGAGAAATTGAGAAGGGCTCATTAAGTATATGAAAAATGTGCATTATAAAATGTCAATCAACTAAAACTAGATCCCAATAAAATTAAAATTCTTTGTATTCTACTTTCAAAGACAAGTGTGTAATATGAATGAATTAAAATTCTACTTACTAATACAGGTGTAATATGAATGTACGTATGCCAATGAATAAGCTTATTGACTCTTTTCTATTTCAGAAAAAATCGAGATTCATTTATTGCAATTTATTTATCTATTAAGTTCATAATAAGGAGAGTTCGATTAAATAAAGTAGAACTTCTAAAGTGGTTATGGCTTTTCTAATTAGAGATGGGTTCCTCGTTTCCGTTTCAGAAAAAAACGAGATTCATTTATTGCAATTTATTTATCTAGGCAGATTAAGTTCTTATTAAGTTCATAATAAGGAGACTTTGATTAAATAAACTAGACCTTTTAAAGTGTTAAGTGTTTATCTCCCAATGGCATGGTTTATGATTATATTTAATATTAGATGCAGTTACTAGATATTGTTGTTACATAGTTAAAGGTATTTATTCAAACACGAAATTTAGGCTGTTACTATGTAATAACTGAATTCACTCGCATGGTTTATGACCATATTGAATATTAGATGTAGTTACTAGATACTGTTGTTATATAGTTTAAAGGTATTTATTCAAACACAAAATTTAGGCTATTACTATGTAATAACTTAATTCCATGTGTTGTTATATAGTTTAAAGGTATTTATTCAAACACAAAAATTAGGTTATTACTATGTAATAACTTAATTCCATGCATTGCTTGCATGCCAGCTTTTGTGTTTAGTCACTGTACATTCCATACTTCTTTAACTATAGTTGAAAAACCTAAAATTTAATATTTATACATTGCAAATCCCAATAGGATTAGAAATTACAAAAATGCAAAACTAAGTTCTCAATTAAGGTTAAATTATTAACTTACTCAACATATAATTATAATGAATATTGTCACAAATACTATTGGGTATACCAATTGAGATTGAATGGTTAACTTACTCATCATATAATCATGGTGAATCTTGTTACATATATGTTGATATATATATAACTTCGGAATGTATTTCACTTATATATTTATTGTACTCCTATAGAGATGTATTATTCTTCTATATGGAAGTGTCGTCATTTGTATTGACAAGTGTCGCAAGTGTGTTAACTTGCCGATGGGTTATTAGATCACCTTATAAGGGGTCGACCCGGATTAATGTAATAAGAGGTTATTGTACCAAGCTAGACAAGTCGGCCCCATAAGATTATTGGGCAGTCAGGACAAGTATAAATAGAGATCTCCCGTTCTCTATTTGGATCACTTTAAAACTCACACTTCCATCACTCAGAAAGTGGCGCACATGTGAGGAGGAGGATCAGCTGCTAAGAGGGGTCTATCTCTGTGTACTTTGGTTGTGCTATTGCACTATCTATCTCTGAGAAAGTTGTGGGGTTTTTCACTTTAGGGTTTTCCTCACGGAAACTCAGTGTGTCTATTGTCTCTCATGTTTTTGTTTCTTGTGATGATTGACATGCTTGCTATGATTGATATGCATTGATATACTGTACATGTTATTCTCTCAGTAAATATCCTAGAGTATCTTGAATTAATGCTCAAAATTTAACATGGTATCAGAGCTAACCTGAGAAGAAGACATTGTGCAGTGACGAAAACCAGGGTTTCTTATTTATTGGGTTTCTCTCCACAGATTTTGGAAAAGCAGTATAGTAGATCGACTCTACTGATCAAGGAGAATCTATCTGTTCAATCAGAATTCAGTTTGCAGTACTTTCAGTTTTGACCCTAAAAATTAGGGTTTCCACAAAAATATGAATTTTTGAAATCTGAAGACATAGCTAGAAGCTCCTTGGAAAAATCGAAGTTTAGAGCTTTGGATCGAGATTTTTGGCTGGATAAATCTCCGGGAAACTCAAACCCTAATTCATGGTCCTCCTTAGTGAATTTAGAAAGACTCAAAGGCATTTTTGAAGGGTCAAACTTTGCAGAACTCAAATTCTGAGTATACCGGGCTGATCAACTCATCAAGGTGCATCTTTCTATCCTATCAGAAAGTTGAAATTCACATTTTGAATTTTTGGGGTTTCTCTGACAAACCCTAATCCGAGACTAGATCCAGTTTTCAGCAAATCAAGTGGTAAGACCTAAATCTTTTTTATTTCCATTTGAAGTACTTTTTAAAGATGTCTCACCACACTAAGCTTGAAGACAAGTTTGAAGGGGTTGATAACTTCCGAGCCTGGAAGTATAGGATTGGGTTAATCCTGGAAGAGAATGAGTTGGACTCATACATAAAAGAAGATGTCCCTACCCCAGATGATGAAGAGGTTAAGATATTGCATAAGAAGAACTTGCTCAAGGCAAAGAGAATCATTGCTGATTCTATTAAGGACCATCTTATTCCACATGTGTCATCCCTAAAGACACCCAAGGCTATGTTTGATTCCCTGACCAAGCTATTTGAAGGGAATAACATAAATCGGAAGATGACTCTGCGGAATCAATTGAAAGGGGTCAAGATGTCGAATGGAGAGACCATTCAATCTTATTTCTCCCAAGTCTCTCAAATCAAGGAACAACTTGAAGCTGTAGATGAAATGGTGGAGAATAGAGAAATTGTGATGACCACTCTAAATGGTCTACCTAGGTCATGGGATTCCTTTATTCAAGGGATCTGTGCAAGAAATAAATTGATCTCCTTTAACAAACTATGGGAGGAATGTTCACAAGAAGAAGCAAGACTTGTGGCCTGAGAAGAAAAGATGGGGAATGAAGATCAAGCTCTCACAACACTCACAAAGAAAGGAAAATCTAAAAGAGAGCCATCCCACTCTAGGGGATCTTCACATCACCATTATCATAAGGATAAGAAAAATCTTAGCTGCTTCACATGCAATGAGAAGAGACACTTTGCTTCAGAATGTCCCAAGAACAAAAGGGACAACAACAAAAACAACAACTTCAACAAGAAGAAGAAGGGCAACAAAAGAAGGTATCATGCTCATGCTATTGAAGATGATGAACCTTCAAAGAAGAAGGTTAGAGCAGAAAGTGATGATGATGATTCATCAAGCGAAAAAGAGTATGTTCTAATCTCTGCTCTCACAGGTACTATTTCTCATGGTTGTAATGATTGGATTATTGACAGTGGTGCTTCCAAACACATGGCTGGGTTTAAAGAATTTTTTGTAAATCTATCTGAACATGAATCACCCTATAAAGTGAAACTTGGGGATGACTATCAATACCCCATCAAAGGAAGTGGTGAAGCCTCCTACAACCTAGATTCTGGAAAGTCCTTGAAGATGAAAGAAGTTCTCTATGTACTTGGGCTCAAGAAGAACTTACTCTCCATATCTGCATTGGATGCAAAAGGTATGAGGGTTGCATTTGTAGATGGCCAAGTTCTAATGTGGCCAAAAGGTAAAACTATTGATGATGCAGTAGTGATTGGAGAGCAAGAGGGAGGTTTGTATAAATTGAAAGGACAACCTGGACATGCCATGGTGCATGATTCCATGGAGCCAAGTGAACTTTGGCATAGAAGACTTGCACATATGCACTATAGAGCATTACCAATTGCAAGTAAAGCTGTAGAAGGTCTTCTTGAAATCAAGACCAAGCATGAAGGTGTTTGCAAAGGATGTGCAAAAGGAAATAACATAAAGAAAACATTTCCTAAGCAGTGAAAGCAAGGCTAAAGGAATCTTGGGAATCATCCACTCTGATGTATGCGGTCCGATGTCATCCAGTTCTCTAAGTGGGTATATTTACTATGTCTCTTTCATTGATGACTTCTCCAAGAAGAATTGGGTTTATTTCCTGAAGAACAAAGATAAAGTATTTGATAAGTTCAAGGAATTCAAAACCTTGATGGAGAACCAAACTGATAAGAAGATCAAAACATTCAGATCCGACAATGGTGGAGAATTCACCTCAGGTGACTTCAAGAAGCTATGCAGTGATTCAGAGATTAAGAGGGAGTTGACTGCTCCTTACAATCCACAACAGAATGGAGTTGCAGAAAGAAAGAAAAGAACAATCATGGAAGCAGCAAGGGCAATGTTGCATAACCAGGATCTACCTATGCATCTATGGGAAAAAGCAGCTACGACAACTGTATATGTGCAGAACAGAACACCCCACAAGATATTGGACAACAAGACACCAGAAGAGGTCTTCTCTGGTAAGAAACCTAAAGTCAGCCATCTCAGAATATTTGGTTGTCTAGTATATACTCATGTGCCAAAGGAAAAGAGGACTAAGCTAGATCCTTCAAGAAAGAAGGGTATCTTTGTGGGTTACAGTGAAAGCTCGAAGGCTTACAGAATATACTTTCCAGGGTTCAAGAAAATTGATGTCAGCAGGGATGTAACATTTGATGAAAATTCAACATTCATCAAATCAAGGAAGACACATGTTGAAGTTTATGAAGAACCTAAGAAAACTAGATTTCAAGACACTACCATGACTGAAGCAATTCCAGATGTTGATCGTGAAATTGAAGATCCGCAACAACCTGTAGATCCACCCCGTGAGAATAACTCTTACAAGAGAAAACCTGCATGGGCTAGAGAGCTCATTCAAGATGCATAAACATATGGCATTCCATAAGAACACAGATCAAAGAAGAGAACTAGATCACATATCAGCTATGTTGTTTTACTCTGTGATATCATGAACAAAGAACCTTCCAGTTATGAAGAAGCAGCGGAAAAGAAAAAATGGAAGGATGCCATGGTCGAAGAATACCAATCAATAATGAAGAATGATGTTTGGGATGTTATCCCAAGACCTGAAGGGAAGTTTGTTGTGACTTCCAAGTGGATCTACAAGATCAAGCATGCTGCAAATGGCAGCATAGAGAAATACAAGGCAAGATTCGTAGCTTGTGGCTTCTCTCAGAAAGAGGGAATAGATTATGAAGAAACTTTTGCCCCTGTAGCCAGGTACACTTCCATCAGATCAGTACTTGCCCTGGTTGCAGCGATGAAATGGAAGATACACCAGATGGATGTCAAGACTGCTTTCTTGAATGGTGTAGTTGAAGAGGAAGTGTATGTGGAGCAGCCACTCGGTTTTGAAACACATGACAGGGAGTCATATTTGTGCAGATTGAAGAAAGCCTTGTATGGCTTGAAGCAAGCTCCCAGAACTTGGTATGGTAGGGTGGACAATTTCCTATCTAGTTTGGGATTTACCAAGAGTAAAGCGGATTCCTATATGTGGATGACCTATTTGTAATAGGAGATGATAGACTGATTGCCGATACAAAGAGGAAGCTTGCCGCTGAGTTCGATATGAAGGACTTGGGGATGATGCACTATTTTCTAGTTATGGAGGTGTGGCAGAGTGCAGATGGGATCTTCCTTGGACAAGGGAAGTATGCAGTAGATATCCTGAAGAGGTTCGGGATGATGGACTGTAAGGCCATGGCCACACCTATGGCATCGAACCTGAAGCTTCTGTGTGATGCTTCATCTGAGCCGGTTGATGTCTCTATGTATCGTCAGATTATTGGGTCCTTGATGTACCTGACGAACACGAGACCAGATATTTGCTTTGCGGTGAACACATTGAGCCAGTTCCTGACAGATCCGAGAAGTGTTCACCTGATTGCTGTAAAGCATATTCTGAAGTACCTGCAGGGTACAGTTGATTATGGGCTCAAGTAAGATGCGAATCAAAAGTTTAACCTACAGGGTTATGTTGATTCAGATTGGGCAGGCAATGTTGCAGATAGGAAGAGCACTTCTGGGTGCTACTTCAGTATGGGATCGGGTGTGATCTCTTGGTTTAGCAGGAAGCAGTCCTGCGTAGCACTGAGTACAGCCAAGGCAGAGTATGTTGCAGCCTGTGCAGCTAGTTGTGAGGCAGTATGGTTGCGGAAGCTACTGTCAGAGTTATTTGATCTCCCGCTAGAGGTTACTGGTATCTTTTGTGACAACCAGAGTTGTGTGAAGTTGTCTGAGAACCCGATGTTCCACGACAGGTCGAAACACATAGAGATCAAATACCACTATACCAGGGATATGGTACAGAGAAGAGCAGTGAAGCTCTTATATGTTGCGACGGATGAGCAGATTGCAGATGTACTGACGAAGCCACTAGGCAGAGTGAAGTTTGAGTACTTCAGAGAGAGGCTTGGAGTTTTTCAGATTGACGACACTTCGAGGAAGAAGTGATGGACACATTTGCTGAAGCCATTCCAAGCATGTTGGAAGGAGGATCCTTCTCATGGCTGTGGATGTAAGCGCTGGATGATGAGCATCGGGACGATGCTCTAGTTACTGATCTGTATATGCATCAGGATGATGCTGGATATGATCAGTTGGATAATTTATATGTATATGTATGTACGCATCATGTTGGATGCTGGATATGATCAGTTGGATCATTTATATGTATTTGTATGTACGCATCATGCTGGATGCTGGATATGATCAGTTGGATCATTTATATGTATTTGTATATGCATCATGTTGGATTCTTGGACCATGTATCTGTATATGTATCAGGTGGATACTGTGTATGATTCGGTAGATCATGTATGTTGATATATATCAGGTGGATACATTGTGTGGATCATGTATCTATGTATGTATCAGGTGGATACATTGTATGATCAGGTGGATCATGTATGGTGATATGTATCAGGTAGATACTTGGTATGCATCAGGTAGATGCATTGTATGATCAAGATGATCATGGATGACGAGCTTCAGGATGTTGCTCCAGATGAATTACATCAGGACGATGCAGTGATGATGATCATGTGTATATCAGGATGATGTATGGTGAGTATCAGGTTGATACTCTGTGGCCGTGGACAGGTTGTGCAAAGGAAATCCTAGATTTGTTCTAGGTCACATCTAGTATGAAAAAGGACTGGCACTGTGTATCACATGTAAGACCTGGGAGATCCGATAGGTTGGGCTGTGTGCCCATAATAAGTCCTGGGATGCTTTTTCGAGGGTTTGTGATAGTGGGCCACATGTAAGACTTAGGAGATATGATAGGTTGGGCTGTGTGCCCATAATAAGTCTTGGGATGCTCTTTCGAGGGTTTGTGGTGGGCTGCTACATGTAAGACCTGGGAGATCTGATAGGTTGGGCTGTGTACCCGTAATAAGTCCTAGGATGCTCTTTCGAGGGTTTGTAGCAGAGGTCACATGTAATCAGTCCTGGAGATCTTGCTGGTCGTGCTTAGGCACATAAATGTTCCTAGGATGCTCTTTAGAGTTCTTGCCGGTCGTGCTATGCACATAAACGTTCCTGGGACACTCTTTTAAGGTTTTGTGACAGTCACATGTAATAAGTCCTGGAGATCTGGACAAGACGAAAAAGACCTTAGATGCTCTTTAGGGTTCTTGCTAGTCACGAGACTCTTTTAAGGTTTTGTGATGCACGTAATAAGTCCTGAGGATTCCACAGTATGGCCAGTGATGATGAAGACCTGCAGGTGGTGGGCCTACATCCAGTATGAAAAGGACTGGCTCTGTAGAACTTCCTATGACGAGTAGATTCAGAGATTGGTTGAGATAGCAGCAACAGTGATGATGACGATGATTCGAGGACGTTGCATCGATGACGATGATCCAGAGAAGAAGACTTGCGCTAGCAGATCTGTGTCGAGAAATACCTTCCTAGTTAAGAGGGAGTGTTGATGTATATGTAACTTTGGAATGTATTTCACTTATATATTTATTGTACTCCCATAGAGATGTATTATTCCTCTATACGGAAGTGTCGCCATTTGTATTGACAAGTGTCGCAAGTGTGTTAACTTGCCGATGGGTTATTAGATCACCTTGTAAGGGGTCGGCCCGGATTAATGGAATAAGAGGTTATTGTACTAAGCTAGACAAGTCGGCCCCATAAGATTATTGGGCAGTCAGGACAAGTATAAATAGAGATCTCCCGATCTCTATTTGGATCACTTCAGAACTCACACTTCCATCACTCGAAAAGTGGTGCACATGTGAGGAGGAGGATCAGCTGCTAAGAGGAGTCTATCTCTGTGTAATTTGGTTGTGCTATTGCACTATCTATCTCTGAGGAAGTTGTGGGGTTTTTCACCTTAGGGTTTTCCCCACGGAAACTCTGTGTGTCTATTGTCTCTCATGCTTTTGTTTCTTGTGATGATTGACATGTTTGCTATGATTGATATGCATTGATATACTGTACATGTTATTCTCTCAGTAAAGATCCTAGAGTATCTTGAATTAATGCTCAAAATTTAACAATATATTATTGGTACAACCTAATATATAGCACAACCTATCTTTGTAGCACAAGGAAGTGGATAATCTACCTTTGTTGAATGCATTTTTTGTGTTTGTGGATTATAAGTGGCACTTTATATCTATACATTGTTTTGTAATTATCAATTATATTTAGGTACATAATGTACTTAATATTTGTTGTTGATGTTTCCAAATTTATTTGTGTGAACTATTTCAACTAGGTTTAGAAGCTTTTCCATCATTTGTTAAATGAAATAATAATAATAGTAATAATTCAAAAGGTAGAAGGAAAGTTAATGTAACAATCTGATTGTAATGAGTATAAAATACTCAATAATAATATTAATAAGAGACATAATCATTCACTTTTATGATTAGTTAACAGATACATATATTCTTTTGTTTTCCTGTTGGATATCCCACATATGAATTATTTTTCATTACATTGGTATTACAATGTCTTCCAAAGCACTTCCATTGATTACAACTTTTGCCACACCCAAATTAATTTTCTTTGTTTTTGATCCCTTGACAATTTAAAAAAAAATATAAGTGGGGGAGAAGATAATTGGTTTGATTCGTTGATTACACATTGCCTTGGCCATTTAAGTTTCAGAAATTCAGTTGAAGAGAGATCGTTCTACGTTCTACTGCTACAAAAAAACCAGAGAAAAAAGATTGGCCTTTTAAATTTCAGAAATTTAGTTGAAGAGAGATCGTTCAACTGCTACAAAAAAATTAGAGAGCAAAGAAAAATATCAACACTGGCTCAAAATAAACTTAGAGTTGTGATCATCACACGCTGATCTGTCTAATAGAAATCATATAGGTGAATATCTTTCCTTGTTAAACACTTTTGTTTGATGTTTTATTTCTACATCACATTGGTGTTGTGATGTCTTCGTGATGGCCAAGTTGGCTTAGTCTTGGTGATCTCTTAAACACTAACTATAGATGGCGTGCTCGCCAAGGAAGGGGATGTAATGGTGACTAGAATCAATGGTTTAATGCAATTGTCATCATGAAATGACACTTACACATGATTGCATATTTGAGCAAGCAACATGTGCTCACTTTATTATTGAAGGGAGTACATAGTGCAACTAAATGATCAAGACTAATTACTCTTATTTTTATATTTCTCCGAACACAGGACTCTAATTTCCATGTTTATGATGAAATCCTCTCTTGTTGATTTTTCTTATCATGTATTTTCTATGAAGGGATTATAAATATTCATTATTGAGATATATATCTGTTGTGGCCTTCAAGCATTGGAGGCAAAACATGACTCAAATCCCTTTGTTGGTTGATATTATTTGAAGAGAACCCTTGCTCTATATGCATTGAACACAACCCATGTTCTTGATCTAGTACTTGATTTGTCTTTCTTGATGTACCTTTCATGTTAGCGGACAACATCATCCTCATACAACACCACAATGCATTAGTACAATCATAAGTGTCATAACCTTAATCAATGAATGTCTTCTATCATTCACATGCATTCATATTTTTACTAAGGTGATAAGACAAGTCGAAAATTAATCAAGATTGTACTAACCTCAATAATATGAAGACAAACATATCATAAACTTAATCATGAACAGATTTCAAAAACATACCTGTATCTCCTCAAGTCATACCTGTCGGGATTGCTTGCAGTCTTCTTATGTAAGGCTTTAGCCTCATCTCCCTCTGGAACTGGAACTTCTTCACTTATGCAGGTGTCCAATTCATTCTCTTCTAGGATTAACCCAATTCACTTTGATTTGTTGAAACTGCATCTGGAGCTGGCTAGGGTTTGACAGAGAAACCCTAAAATTCCAAACTTGGAATTTTTAACTTCTGTCTGGACAGGGAGATGCAAAAGACTGAGGCGAGCAAGCTGGTGTGCTCAGATTTTGAAATCTCCAAAAATTGACCCCTCAAAAATGACTTTGAAAGTTTCGGATCTACAGCTTCTGTCAAATTCTGGTTTTCTGTTTTTTTTGGTCAAAATCCCGAACTAGGGTTTGATAGAGCCCAGGGTTCTACCCAACCAAAAAATTCGATCTTTGTCTCTAAATTTCGATTTTGATGAGGAGTGTCCATCCGTGGTCTTAGATTCCAAAAATTCCAACTTTTTCAGAAACCCTAATTTCCCGCAGCAGTGACAAACCAAAAATGAAAGTGCTCAGAATCAAATTCTATTTGGACAGAAATATATGCCATATTGTTTCTGACGTATATCTGAAATTTCGGATCCTCAGGGTCTGAAACTTCGGCCTGTGGTAGAGTGACCTGTCATCTTTCCAACCCCACAAATCTGAGCTCAAATGGATTCTCTGAGAGAGAGATATGCCAAGTGTAGCAACGTGACCTGTTTATGGGATGAAACAATATAGCGAACTTGTATGGCGTTCCATGTTTCACTGTTTCAACTTCTGCCTTTGAAATCCAGACATGTGAAACTACAGTCCGTACCCTAACTATCACTTTTTACGGAATTCCATTTGGAGCTTCCTAGCCCGATATATGACCTTTTTTCCTAGGTCACCTGTTTAGGACTGCATTCTAGAAGAGGCAGAAACCCTAACTTGTACGGATCATTTCTCACATACTAAAACGAATATGAGGCTTTCCTTCGGACACAAGGTACATGGAAATTTCATCTTCGACTTGTAAAAGTTTCAGATCCTGAAACTTGGCCAAAACTAAGTTATAGCGAAAGTGCCACGATGACTGGTTTTTACTATATCAAGCCCTAACTTCCAATTTGTCGCAAGTGCAACAAGTGTCATAAATGCCATACAATGCCTTCCTTCAGGCTAGCTCTGATACCATGTTAGTTTTTCATCATTTAATTCAATATGATCTAGGATCTTAATTGAAAGAACAACATGTACAACATATCAAACATAAGAGACAAGAGACAAGAGACACAAAGCATTTCACCGGGGAAAACCAAGAAGGTGAAAAACCCCGCAACTTCCTCAGAGATAGAATGAACACCAATACAATGATCACAAAGATAAAACCCCAAGAGATAGATGATTGCAGCAACTCCTCCTCCTCCACTTGTGCGCACTCCTCCTCTCTCTCACTAATGCGAAGTGAGTAAATGAATAGAATGAGAGAGACACACTCTATTTATACAGTGACTTGACTTGCCTTTTACTCTAACTGGGCCGACCTCCCTTAGGAGAGTCTAATAACCCATTACCACTTGTTACTGGGCCGACCTCACTAGGGTGGTCTAATAACCCTTTAACCCACATGACTCATACAGGGCCGACCCCACCAAGGTAGTCTAATAACCCATCAAATACAAATGGTGACACTTACAATGTAACTTGCGACACTTGCAAATACAAATGACGACACTTCCAATTGGAGGAATAATACATCTCCGTTGGGAATACAAATAAAGTACAAGTGTAATACATACAATATACAAGTAAATATCTTTCGAAGTTACAAATACATCAACAATACCAATGATCCGAGTCATGTCCAGGAAGCACGAGGGGGACATCAGTTCGACTGAATGAGTCAGCTATGTTATGGCAGAATCTTAAGAAACAGAATGAGCACAAGCAGGATTACACTACACAGATAAAAACAAATACACACAGACAATATGAAAGAATGCGAACTATTCTTCTCTATTAGATGTAAACAGATAGATTCATGTATGTTACAATATTATACATGCTTATATAGAATTCTGAGACGCTTGGGTGCCTGCCTGTTACGTTCAGTTACAAAGAAGAAGTTAGAATGGTTCAACAATTCAACTGTTATAGTCGACTGGAAGACAGAGAGACAGTTTGTCGAAGCTCGACAGTTGTCGGTCGCATGTCGATGTCATGAATTGTGAGGTTGCTGAACATGTCGAAGGTGCGGAGTGTGTCGCAGTATGTCAAAGTCAAGACTAGTCGAATTTGTGTCGAAATCGAAACTTGTCGGAGTTGCTGAGTGTGTCAAAGTCATGTCGAGTCGAAACTTGTCGAAGTTGTATCGACATCAATGACTTGTCGCAGTCGATGTTAGCATTTGAAAATAATGCCAATTGCAATATGGATCAACTTTCCACTTTCTCAAGTATCTCTCATAGAGAACACTTTCCAAAACATTCAACCCTCTATCTCAGAGGCATTACGGGGATTTTCTCCCAGGCTGATCAAAACAGATCTGTATAATATGTAGAAAGAGATACCCTTCCTTCTGAAAGGGTTCTATGGCATAAATATAACATAATACAAGACATATGCCAAAGGTTTTCCCTACTCGGACTAGCATATATTTATATACACCAATGATTACATTTTACGTGCAAAGGGTTTACCATACCCAAACCTGCATCTACATATTCCGGTAATAAGCATTAACACACACATAACATGGTTATAAGATCCAACATTCAACATGTAATATAAAAATATAAAGCATAAATACTAAGGAGCTCTATCTATCCCCAATCTCTGCGCTACTGGTCAATACAAGTATTACATATGATACTCAGCATGTAATATAAAAATATAAAGCAAAGATTCTAAGGAGATCTATCTATCCCCAATATCTGCGCTGCTGGTCCAGTTTACATATGATATTTAGCATGTAATAAGGTGTCAAATGAATACCCAAACAATACCAAACAAGGGTACCAAACGAGTACAAAAAAAGGGTTCCAAATGATTACCAAACATAAGTTCCAAACGAGTACCAAACAAGGATAATTATACGCATGCACTTAATATAATAAGCAGAGGCAATTAAGCAGAGAGCGAGCTCTCCATCTCTGCGCCTTCATCCAACAACACCCAACCTGCAAATTAATATAAAAAGCATGCACATGAATCCTTTAAAGTTTCGACACAACGTTTTCTCTACACTCGTTGTTTAAACTTTGTTTTCAAACGTTTTTCTTTGAGTTTTATGTACAAGGTTCATTTCTTAATGAAGAAATCGAGATAGTTTTTGATTTGACATTTCGTTCATATACATAATACCTATGTAATTGTAAACAACATATAATGAAAACCCTAAACTTTGTTCATATGCAGAATTATTTTGAAGTCAACCACATTAAACTCATTTTGTCATTTATGTAATGATTTCAGCATATAATTGAACAATACTTTTAAAATAAATTACAGGAAACCAACATTTGCGCATTCAGGGAAAACGCCCTATCTCTGCGCTTTTATTCCCCAACATCCAACATGCAAATACTTTAATAAACAGTGGCATTTAAGCAGAGAGCACACCCTCCATCTGCGTCCACATCCAACAAGCATTTAATATGTATAAAAATATGAAATACATACAAGGGACTGACATCCCTTCTCACAGCATAACCTATGGGGAACGCCCCGCAAAAATCTGCACAACCCCAATAACAAGGGTACCAAACAAGTGTTCTTCCCCATACATGCGCAACAACGAAAAACACAGTGTAATATATAATAGGGTGTAACACGAGTACCAAACAATACCAAACAAGAGTTTTTCTCCACATCTGCGCAGTCTTTACATAGACACACACCCATACATTCAACAAATAATTATATATATAACACCTACAGTTCTGGCATCAGAAGGATTAAAGCCTAATATATAATCCAGAGATAGAATAGCGTAATTGTAAATGGGAATTCCTTCCCCAGGGTTTTGCACTGTAAGCAACAAACGACACACACACCTATATACATTCAACATATAAATAAATATGTATAACACTTAAATATTTCTCCACAGAAATGCCGAGCCTCGGTTTATCTATATACTAAATTTATTAAGCAGGGTTCTCCACAGAGATAAAGATTAATCACAATTACTGAAACTTACTTCACGGTTTTGACTCTCCCTTTGAACACGAGTCTCTACCTGTTGACAGAGGTCTCCCACCAGAGTCGTCCTGAATTTTTATTCATTTGTTCTCTCCAACCTGAGCGCAACTCCTCTGCCAAGAAGCTCCTTGCAGCTCAACAAACCCAGTGATTGTACTTCACCGCCTCCCTTCCTCTTGGGTGCATAACTAAATAGCTTGTTACCCCGTCAGTTTACATCCGAGTGGAGGTTGAAGGTAGTTAGGGATAAATCCACTATTTAAGTAAAGACTATTTGAATTTAATGTCTCAGAAAACCATTAAAAGGTTTATCTCTTTTTGATACATAATTATTTTGTTGTTCACCTATTTTATAAAAATAGCTCATACTTTCATATTGTTATCTTTTCACAATAGTCTCTGAGAAGCTCGTCTTAATTAATAACGTATACCTATGCATATAGATATAGCCCATTTAAAAAGTTATGTGCACACCCTCACACATATATATCCATATATATATATATTTATTAAAAGTCTTTCTCTTTTGCATAAAGTCTAGGATAAACCTAGTAACTTAATAATTCTTCACCCTTCTTATAAAATAGCAACTAAGTAAGTATACAATACTTTGCGTTATCATTATAATGCATTACTATGCATTGCATATAATTACAAAACATTATTGTAATTAATTATATTTCACAAATATATATATATAAATAATGCTTTACATTTATAATTACAAAACATTATCATAAATACTATTTCATAAACATATGCAATCTATATACATATATAGTTTCTCAATGCAAAGTCATTAAAATGCATTACAAAATATTATTATAATTAATAATATTTATCAAAATGATAATATTCATATATATGTATATATACAATCTATATAAGCATCTCATATACATATATTGTTTCCCCTTGCATTACAATGCATTAAATGTAATAATAATTTATCAATCATGATAGCATATATATATATATATATATATATATATATATTTCTTCTATCATTCTAAAGTACTAAGTATAGTTCTTTTGATTTAACCGAACCAAGATAAAAGTAACCATTACTTAGTTTATCATGAGATAAATAGCTTAGCTTATGCTACATACTAGATAGTGGGTTTTTGATGATGAAAACCCTAGACGTCCTCTGCCGGGACCAGGATGTCAAGATCATCTAAAAGAGTTTCTTAGTTTTCCATGACAACTTATAACAAATATTAACCTAGTGCCAAGCTTTAGGTCTTAGGAGACACTTACTGCCCTTCGACGGTTAAGGCTAACTTTAACATCCCTCTCAAGGATAACCGATAACCCAAAAAGAACTTAGTAACCTTCGGTGAATGTCACTGTTCACTTAAGTGTTTGCGACACTAAGATACTTCTGTCATCAACCATCAAGTACAATTACATTTGCATTCAAAATAGCAGGGGTGTAAAAGAGGGATATTACATCCTCCTCCCCTTAAGAATAACACCGTCCTCGGTGTTCATGCTTTCTAACTGTTCTTTTCCCTCTCTTGGGTTCCTTTTCACGTCATTCATTTGTCATCTTTTGCTTGACTGGTTATAAACTTCAAAATTTCATGATTTCTGCAAGCTCATAGCCTGTTCTTTTCACAAACAACACGAGTTGTTTTCTATCATCTTATCAAAAAATACATATATACACATGATTTTTCCAAAATCAATTAGAACATGAGAAATCATTTTCCCTTGCAACATCATGTTGCGGCCTTTTAATGACAATCCTTTTAGAGTTTGATATTCTTACTAAGATCGTCTTTGTAATTTCCTGCCCCTGCACCTCTGTTATTCATACATTATATACATAAAAATCATGATCTAATATAATATTTTTCCAATTTCCTGTCATGAAACTTCTTTCCAAGTACCTCTTCTTTCTTTTCCTTGAAAGCGTGAGTTGTGCATGAACATAACACATGCATACTCTAACATAAATTTGCAAAATATTGAGTATAACAAGTTTCAAAACATAAGTATATGCGCATACCTAGTGCATAACATATTCATAGCAGGAAACTTTTCCTGGTGCGCCATGTCACACTGAATAAGACTTGTTATTCTGCTCCACAGCCTCTGGCTCAATGTTAGTAATAAAGTAATTAGTGTGATCCAATCACTGATTAAATTTTTCCATGTGCGTCCTTTTTCCCCTCAAGCCTTCTCGCTTGAGTCCCGAAAAATTCTTTTTCCCCTCAAGCCCTCTCGTTTGAGTCCAGGACAACTCTTTTTCCCCTCAAGCCTTCTCGATTGAGTCTATGAACTCTTTCTCCCCTCAAGCCTTCTCGCATGAGTCCAGGAACTCTTTTTTTTTTCCCTCAAGCCTTCTCTCTTGAGTCCAGGAACTCTTTTCCCCCTCAAGCCTTCTCATTTGAGTCCAACAACTCTTTTTCCCCTCAAGACTTCTCGCTTGAGTCCAGGAACTCTTTTTTCCCTCAAGCCTTCTCGCTTGAGTCCAAGAAAATTCCAAGCCTTCTCGGCGTGCACCAAGCACAAGATTGGTACTCAACACCTTCTCGGTGTCATGCCCCTCAAGGCGTGCATCACGCACAGGACGATACCCAACACTCACCCATTGCTCCTGAGTTACAGAGTGCTCTAGGGACTTTTACGTCACTAAAAACATGGAACCACCTCTAACATCTCTTCAGGGTATTGTGGTGCTCCTGCATTAAACTGGTAGTGCTCCTACCTGAACACATCTCGTGTTCTATACCCAATTGTAGGTGTTCCTTTCTGGTCCAAATATGTGCTCAGAACATGGCCTTCTCTTCTTCATTCTTCTTGCTTAGATTTATTTTAATTTAAGTCTTCTTTATTTTAAGTTAGCTTTATTTTAATTTGCAGGGATCCTCCCTCCCCCTCCTGCTTATATTAGCGTGAGGTTTTGTTTAATAAGATTATTTGTAGAGTTATCTTTTAATTTATCTTGATGCTCTCAAGATTTCCACTTCTCTGGTCATATTGTCTCATGTGCATGAAACAATGTCTCATAACATTGCATTAATGAACTCTTGGTTCTCATTGTGACTCTAATGCCACTATCATGGCCAACCGACATTACCAACACAAGCTTTAAGTTGAGCCTACTACACATGACAATCTATTTATTTTTGACAACCATATAGAGGCATTCACTTACAGTGATTTTTGCGAAATTATTTTTGGTTTAGCGTTCCTCTTGCCGTTGATTAGCTTTGGTTCTTAATTTCCAAGACCTTACTTCGTGCGATCAATTCCTCGCACACATCAACCAAATATATATATTAGCTAAAACCTCATGGATGTCAAGTGTTAATCACAAAAAACATATTCATAATATTTTTGTATCACATAACACCTTACATAATCACAATATCATCACTTTGATAAGCAACAGATTCACCTATTTACTTATCAATATTTCTCTGCATGAGTCTCTGATCTTTTATTCAAACTCTCATACTATACTTCATGTATAATATGTATCATGCCCCTTGTCTTTCAACAAGTTCCGTAGATGTTAACAATCCTACAGCCAGAAGGTGTAATGTTAACACATAGCATTGATTGTTCTCTTTTCCTTAACTTTGGTTTCTTATGAGGTGTACTAGCTTATCCCCCTGATAATTTTACAACCTCTATAATAATTCAAATGGTCATTCTATCACCATTCAATTGTTTTTAGCTTGCATCTAAATATTTATAAGACTATTGCAAAACAATTTTTTTGTATATATACATCTCTCTATATATATCACATAAATTCTAGAGAAAATTTTCATTCCTTCCTAAATGTATCAAGGATAAATTCATAATCCAACTTCCATTTTCTGTAATACCAAAACAAAAACGAAATCATTACTCCTATGCTTACAGTTTTTAATCCACAATTTTTGTTGGTCAAGGTGATAACTTACCTCGCCAAAAAATTCAACATTTTCATCTATGAGGAAGATGGAGTGGAATACTTTTCCTTGATCTTGATGCAAACAACCAATACATTAGTCATCATAGGTAAGCATACTTTTGACAAATTTTTCCCTACATATAATAAATATACAAAAGGAAATCAATTGTCAGTATGAAATCATAGTCTACTAACTTGTCTAAATCTCATATCCAAACAGTTTACTGTTATATGAGAGGTTCATTGGATTTAGATTAGAAAATCCTTAACACGTCTTCCATAAAGTCCTTTCAATAACTCTATGAATGTATCTACATCCTTTATTCAAAAGACCATACAATCTTGCTAGGAGAATGCTACTCCTTGAGTACTATATTAAGGTACATACCACTAGTACAATAAAGAATGGAACATGGTAGTGTTATGTCATTGCTTCAACCACTTTACATTTTCATACCTCATGCTGAGCCCACATAGGCCCTAGTGCTGAAACTTCATCTCTGATACCAATTTGTAACATACCCATTTTCCAGGTTCAACAATTGTAGGAATGGGTAAAATTTTTCCTTGACATCAACAATCAAGAGTGTTAATCACAACATATATTGAATATAAGTCATAAGTAGCATTGCATACAAACACCTGTTCATTCACTACTATTCTCATAAGACTTATACGTTAAGCATGATTAGCCATTGTTGCATAAATATTACTTTTAAATCCAACATGTGGCTCATTCTCTTCTAACAATTCGTACATAACAAATATAAAAGTGTAAACTGTTGATGTATTTGTAACTTTGGAAGATATTCTTCTATGTATTACACTTGTACTTTATTATATTTATGATGGAGATGTATTATTCCTCCAATGAAAAGTGTCATCATTTGTATTTGTAAGTGTCGCAAGTGTTGCAAGTGTCGCAACTTATATTTGACGGGTTATTAGACCACCAGTGTGGGGTCGGCCATGCTTGTGTCATGTGAGTGGGTTATTAGACTTCCTTAGGAAGTTGGCCCAGCTAGAATTAAAGGTAGGTCAAGTTGTGCATAAATAGAGAGTGAGTGTGTCTCATTCTATTCATTCACTCACTTATCCAACTCACATTAGTTGAGAGAGGAGTGCGCACAAGTGGAGGAGGAGTAGCTACTGGAGTTATATATCTTTGGGTTTGATCATTGTGATCTTGTATTGTGGATTATTCTATCTCTGAGGAAGTTGCGGGGTTTTTGACCTTCTTGGTTTTCCTCGAGGAAACTCCGTGTCTCTCGTGTTTATGATTGTTATGTTGTGCTTGTTATTCTCTTAGTAGGATCCTAGATAATGTTTGAATGCATTTATCGAAAAATTAACATGGTATTAGAGCCGTGCTAAGAAGAAGACATTGTGCAGCTGTGGAAGCTAGGGCTTCTTAATCTTTGGGTTTCTCTCCTCAGATCATCAAAGGCAGGAGGCTAGGATGACTCTCCTTGGAAGGGTGCATCTTTCTGTTGAGACATAATTCAATTCTGAGCACTTTCAGTTTTTGGCCCGTCAATGCTGCGGGAAATTAGGGTTTCAGAGAAAGTTGGGAATTTTTGGAATCCGAGACCATGGCTGGATGCCCCTCAAGAAAATCGAAGTTTAGAGACCAAGATCAAATTTTTTGGTTGGGAAGAAGGTCAGGCTTCATCAAACCCTAATTCGGGATTTTGATCGGAAAGGTGGAAAATTAGGGTTTCTGCAAAAGTGAAAATTTTTGGAATCTGTGACCACGGCTGGATGCTCCTGAGAAAAATCGAAGTTTAGAGCACAAGATCAAAATTTTTGGCTGGGTAGAACCCCAAGCAATATCAAACCCTACTTCAGGATTTTGTCTAGAAGATCTGGAAGTTTCAAAGGCAATTTTGAGGGGTCAAATTTTTACAGATTTCAAAATTGAAGTATACCAGATTTGAATGCATTTATCAAAAAATTAACATGGTATCAGAGCCGTGTTAAGAAGAAGACACTTTGCAGCCGTGGAAGCTAGGGATTCTTAATATTTGGGTTTCTCTGCTCAGATCATCAAAGGCAGGAGGCTAGGATGACTCTCCTTGGAAGGGTGCATCTTTCTATTGAGACATAATTCAATTCTGAGCACTTTCAGTTTTTGGCCCGTCAATGCTGCGAGAAATTAGGGTTTCAGAGAAAGTTGGGAATTTTTGGAATCCGAGACCACGGCTGGATGCCCCTCAAGAAAATCGAAGTTTAGAGACCAAGATCAATTTTTTTGGTTGGGAAGAAGGTCGGGCTTCATCAAACCCTAATTCAGGATTTTGATCGGAAAGGTGGAAAATTAGGGTTTCTGCAAAAGTGAATTTTTTTGGAATCTGTGACCACGACTGGATGCTCCTCAGAAAAATCGAAGTTTAGAGCACAAGATCAAAATTTTTGGCTGGGTAGAACCCCGGGCATTATCAAACCCTAGTTCGGGATTTTGTCTAGAATATCTGGAAGTTTCAAAGGCAATTTTGAGGGGTCAAATTTTTGCAGATTTCAAAATTGAAGTATGCCAGCTTGATCGGCTCAGTAAGGTACATCTTCCATCCATTCAGAAGTTTGGAATTCAAAGTTTGAATTTTTAGGGTTTCTCTAACAAACCCTAATCCAGCTCCAGATACAGTTTTCAACAAATCAAGAGGTAAGACCTAAATATTTTATTTCCATTTCAGTTTCTCATTAAGATGTCTCACCACACCAAGCTTGAGGATAAGCTTGAAGGAGCTGACAACTTCCGAGCATGGAAGTATAGGATTGGGTTAATCCTAGAAGATAATGAATTGGACACCTACATAAGTGAAGAGGTTCCAGTTCCAGAGGGAGATGAGGCTAAGGCCTTACACAAGAAGAACCTGGTCAAGGCTAAGAGAATCATTGTTGATTCTATTAAAGACCATCTCATACCTCATGTGTCTTCCCTAAAGACACGTAAGGAGATGTTTGACTCCTTGACCAAGTTGTTTGAAGGAAAGAATATAAATCGGAAGATGACTCTGCGGAATCAATTAAAAGGGGTAAAGTTCCAGAATGGAGATACCATCCAATCATAATTCACTAAGGTCTCTCAAATCAAAGAACAACTTGAAGCTGTGGATGAAGTAGTGGAGAATGGAGAAATTGTCACGACCACTTTGAATGGCCTACCTAGGTCATGGGACTCCTTCATCCAAGGAATCTGTGCAAGAAGAAGTTGATCTCTTTCAGTAGACTATGGGAGGAATGTTCACAAGAAGAAGTTAGGCTTGTGGCCTGAGAAGAAAAGATGGGAAATGAAGATCAAGTTCTCACAGCACACACCAGGAAAAGTAAGCCTAAGAGGGAGCAATCTTTTCACAAGAGAAATTCACATCACCATCATCAAAGAGATAAAAAAGATTTGAGATGCTTCACTTGTAATGAGAAGGGACACTTTGCCTCAGAATGTCCCAAGAACAAAAGGAACTTCAAGAAGAAGAAGAAGAAGAAGAGAAACAAGAAGAGATATGATGCTCATGCCGCTGAGGATGATGAACCTCCCAGGAAGAAGACTGAGGTAGAAAGTGAAGACTCTTCAAGTGACGATGAATATGTTCTAATATATGCTCTCACAGATACTGTTACAAATGGGTGTAATGATTGGCTTATTGATAGTGGGGCTTCGAAACATATGACGGGATTCAAAGAATCTCTTATGGACCTATCTGAACATGAGTCACCTCATAAGGTGAAACTTGGGGATGACTATCAATACCCCATAAAAGGAAGTGGTGAAGCCTCCTACAAGTTAGACTCTAGGAAGTCTATAAAGATGCAAGATATTCTATATGTACTTGGAATCAAGAAGAATCTTCTCTCCATATCATCTTTGGATGCAAAAGGAATGAGAGTTGCATTTGTGGATGGCGAAGTAATCATGTGGCCAAAAGGTAAGACCATAGATGATGCAGTAGTGATAGGAGAGCAAGAGGGAGGATTGTACAAATTAAAGGGACAACCTGAACATGCCATGGTACATGAATCCATTAAGCCAAGTGAACTTTGGCATAGAAGGATTGCTCATGTTCACTATAGGGCACTACCAATTGCAAAAGAAGCAGTAGAAGGTCTTCCTGAAATCCAGTCAAAGCATGAAGGTGTTTGCAAAGGATGTGCAAAAGGAAAGAACACAAAGAAGACATTTCCAAGCAGTGAAAGCAAACAAAAGGAATCTTGGAGATTATCCACTCTGATGTATGCAGACCAATGTCATCCAGTTCTCTGAGTGGATCCGACAATGGAAGAGAATTCACTTCAGGAGACTTCAAGAAGTTATGCAATGATTTAGGGATTAAGAGGGAGTTGACCACTCCTTACAATCCACAACAGAAAGGAGTAGAAGAAGCTACTTCAGAGTCGGACTCTAGCAGCTCCTGCAAGGAAGCAAATATTGAGAGGAAGTCCACCCAACAAACAAACAAAGATAAGTATTTGAATTGTCATTTCTTGTATATCTGATTGTTTAAATAATATATTTCAATGATGTATATACTTATGTTCCTAGACTTAGGTTGTGTATTATGCATATTAGAATAATTGCATTAATAAACAGTATAATACTAATATGCATGTGATGGGTAAGTGGACTATGGCACTATACAACATTCCATTGCTACTTATCTAGAATGAAACCTCTTTGCAGACATGTTGGGAGTAGTGCAAACTCTTAACGATGTTCTGGTAGAGATGGAAGGCACCTAGAAAGTTACCATATGAATACGGGATATGGATGAATGTTGTATTGAAGCATTGGCTAAGATAATTGCATGACTGTATGACATATGCCTTTATGCGTAAGGCTTTGTACTATAAACTATGAGAAGTTTCTAATCATGCAATTGAATTTGACTTGTAGGAAATATTGTGTACAATCACCTACAAAAGAAGGACTACATCATTTGTTCCAACAACGAATTTCAAAGAAAACTATTTATTGAAGATATTGAAGAATCTGAAGTTCCCAGGATCTGGGATGCAGTAATGGAAGAATTCCATGATCGAGGAATACCAATCGATCATGAAGAATGATGTTTGGGATGTGGTCCCAAGACCAGATGGGAAGTTTGTTGTGACTTCCAAGTGGATCTACAAGATCAAGCATGTTGCAGATGGCAACATAGAGAAATACACGACAAGGTTTGTAGCTCGTGGCTTCTCTCAGAAAGAGGGGATAGAAACTTTTGCACCTGTATCCAGATACACTTCCATCAGAAAAGCACTTGCTCTGGCTGCAGTGATGAAGTGGAAGATACACCAGATGGATGTCAAGAGAGCTTTCTTGAATGGTGTAGTCAAAGAGGAAGTGTATGTGGAACAGCCACTCAGTTTTGAGACACATGACATGGAGTCATATGTGTGCATATTGAAGAAAGCCTTATATGGCTTGAAGCAAGCACCTAAGACATGGTACGGTAGGATAGACAACTTCCTGTCCAATTTGGGATTTACCAAGAGTAAAACGGATTCCAACCTTTACTACAAGGTTGAGGAAGGCAATCCAGTGATACTCCTATTGTAGGTGGATGACCTGTTTTTGACAGGAGAGGATAGGTTGATTGCTGATACGAAGAGGAATCTTGCTGCCGAGTTCGAGATGAAGGACTTGGGTATGATGCATTAATTTCTAGGTATGGAGGTGTTGTAGAGTACAGATGGAATATTCCTTGGACAAGGGAAGTATGCAGTAGAGATCCTGAAGCAGTTCAGGATGATGTACTGCAAGGCCATGGCCACACCTATGGCATCGAACCTGAGGCTATTGAGTGATACTTCATCAGATTCGGTTGATGCCACGATGTATCGTCAGATTATTGGGTCCTTGATGTACTTGACGAACACGAGACCAGATATTTTCTTTGCAGTGAACACCTTGAGCTAGTTTCTGACAGATCCTAGACACGTTCACCTGATTGTTGTAAATCATATTTTGAGGTACTTGAAAGGTACAATTGATTATGGGATCAAGTATGATGCGAATCAAAAGTTTAACCTAGAGGGTTATGTTGATTCAGATTGGGTAGGCAGTGCTGCAGATAGGAAGAGCACTTCGGAGTGCTGCTTCAGTATGGGATCAGGTGTGATCTCTTGGTTTAGCAGGAATCAATCCTGCGTAGCACTGAGTACAGCCAAAGCAGAGTATGCTGCAGCTTGTTCGGCTAGTTGTGAGGCAGCATGGCTAAGGAAGCTACTGTCTGATTTATTAGATCTCCATTTGGATGCTACCTATATCTATTGTGACAACCAGAGTTGTGTGAAGTTGTCAGAGAACTCGGTGTTCCATGACAGGTCGAAGCACATCGAGATCAAATATCACTATATCAGGGATATGGTGTAGAGAGGAGCAGTGAAGCTCCAGTATGTTGCGACAGATGAGAAGATTACAGATGTGTTGACCAAACCACTAGCCAGAGTGAAGTTTGAGTACTTCAGAGAGAGGCTTGGTGTTCTTCAGATAGAAGATACTTCGAGGAAGAAGTGATGGGGCAGATTTGCAGGAGCCATTCCAAGCATGGTGGTAGGAGGATCCTTCCCATGGCTGTGGATGTAAGCGCTGTGTGATGAGCATCAGGATGATGCTCCAGATGATGTTCTACATGATGATGATCAGGATGATCATGCGATGATGATATGCATCAGGATGATGCTGTGACGATGATCAGGATGATCATGCGATGATGATATGCATCAGGACGATGCTGTGATGATGATCAGGATGATCATGCGATGATGATATGCATCAGAACGATGCTATGACGATGATCAGGATGATCATGTGATGATGATGTACATCAGGATGATGTAATGTGTTATGATGATCAATATGATCATGAGCATCAGGAGGATGCTTTATGTGAGGATGATCGGGTGGATCATGAGTATCAGGATGATACTCCGTGGTCGTGGATAGGTTATGCAATAATCATGTACTCTTTCCCTGGGAGGTCTTGTCGGCCGCGCTTAGGCACATAAAGGATCATGGGATACTCTTTCGAGTTTTTGTCCTGTGGCATATAATGTTTCCCTGGGAGATCCGATAGGTTGAGCAATGCACTTATAATCAGTCCCGGGATGCTCTTTTGAGGTTTTTCTAGACCATATGTAATCAGTCCTGGAGATCTTTCCGGTTGTGCTTAAGGCACATAAATGATCCTAGGATTCTCTTTAGAGTTATTTTCGGTCTTGCTATGCACATAAACGTTCCTAGGACACTCTTTTAAGGTTTTGTGGTGGTCACATGTAATAGCTACCTGGGAAATCTTGCCGGTCGTTCTTAGGCACATAAAGGATCATGGGATACTCTTTCAAGGTTTTGTTGATGCACGTAATTAGTCCTGAGGATTCCATAGGATGGCCCGCTCGCAGAAATGCTGAATACCTACAGGAGGATAGGCCTACATCCAACATGAAAAATGGTTGGCTCTGTAAAATTTCCTATGACGAGAAGAATTGAGAGATAGCCCAGTGATCGAGATGACGAGTACATCAGCAGTGACGATGATGCTCCGTGATCCAGTGACGATGATCTAGCTCTAGAATTGAAGACTTGTGGTGATATGTATTGATGACCTGTGTCTAGAGAATACCTTCCTAGTTAAGAGGGAGTTTTGATGTATTTGTAACTTCGGAAGATATTCTTCTATGTATTACACCTGTACTTTATTATATTCATGATGGAGATGTATTATTCCTCCAATCAGAAGTGTCGTCATTTGTATTTGTAAGTGTTGCAAGTGTCGCAACTTATATTTGATGGGTTATTAGACCACCAGTGTGGGGTCGGCCCTACTTGTGTCATGTGAGTGGGTTATTAGACTTCCTTAGGAAGTCGACCCAACTAGAATTAAAGGCAGGTCAAGTTGTGTATAAATAGAGAGTGAGTGTGTCTCATTCTATTCATTCACTCATTCATCCAACTCGCATTAGTTGAGAGAGGAGTGTGCACAAGTCGAGGAGGAGTAGCTGTTGGAGTTATCTATATTTGGGATTGATCATTGTGATCTTGTATTGTGGCTTATTCTATCTCTGAGGAAGTTGCGTCGTTTTTCACCTTCTTGGTTTTCCCCGAGAAAACTCTGTTGCTCTTGTGTTTATGATTGTTATGCTGTGCTTGTTATTCTCTTAGTAGGATCCTAGATAATGTTTGAATGCATTTATCGAAAAATTAACATAAACCCCTTTTTAAGTGGGGTCTTAGTTCCAATACCCGAGTAATCCTCATGTTTATTATATGACCAAACACTCAAAGCATTATTTTAAATGCGAACTTTATGTAATAGACATTCTTTAGTGAAAACACTTACCATTTTAGATCACATTTATCAAGTAGATTAAAACATATAGAGTACACATAAGAAATAGACAAGTGTACGTGGTTCACCCAAATATTTGGGCTACGTCCACCAAGGAATGTCATAATTATTATTTATCAACTACAGAAGTGATACATTCTGCATCACAGTTTACTTTCCACTTTCTCAAGTATCTCTCATAGAGAACACTTTCCAAAACATTCAACCCTCTATCTCAGAGGCATTACAAGGATTCTCTCCCAGGCTGATCAAAACCACAACTGTATAATATGTAGAAATAGATACCCTTCCTTCCCAAAGGGTTCTATGGCATAAATATAACATAATACAAGACATATGCCGAAGGTTTTCCCTACTCAGACTAGCATATATTTATATACACCAATGATTACATTTTATGTGCAAAGGGTTTACCATACCCCAACCTGCATCTACATATTCCGGTAATAAGCATTAACACACACATAACATGGTTATAAGATCCAACATTCAACATGTAATAAAAAAATATAAAGCATAAATACTAAGGAGATCTATCTATCCCCAATCTCTGCATTGCTGGTCAATACGAGTATTACATATGATACTCAGCATGTAATATAAAAATATAAAACATAGATCCTAAGGAGATCTATCTGTCCCTAATATTTGTGCTGCTGGTCAAGATTACATATGATATTCAACATGTAATAAGGTGTAAAATGAATACCCAAACAATACCAAACAAGTACAAAACAGGGGTTCCAAACGAGTACCAAACATGGATAATTATACGCATGCAATTAATATAATAAGAAGAGGCAATTAAGAAGAGAGCAAGCTCTCCATCTTTGCACCTTCATCCAACAACACCCAACCTGCAAATTAATATAAAAATCATGCACATGAATCCTTTGAATTTTCAACACAACGTTTGCACTACGCTCGTTGTTTAAACTCTATTTTCAAACGTTTTTCTTTGAGTTTTATGTATAGGGTTCATTTCTTAATGAAGAAATCGAGATAGTTTTTTATTCGCCATTTTGTTCATATACATAATACCTATGTAATTGTAAACATCGTATAATGAAAACCCTAAACTTTGTTCATATGCATAATTATTTCGAAGACAACCACATTAAACTCGTTTTGTCATTTATGTAATGATTTCAGTATATAATTTAACAATACTTTTAAAATACATTACAGGAAACCAGCATTTGGGCATTCAGGGAAAACGCCCTATCTCCACGCTTTCATTCCCCAACATCCAGCATGCAAATACTTTAATAAACAATGGCATTTAAGCAGAGAACACACCCTCCATCTGCGTCCACATCCAACAAGAATTTAATATGTATAAAAATATGAAATACATACAAGGGATTGGCATCCCTTCCCACAGCATAACCTACGGGGAACACTCCCTAAACATATGTGCAGCCCCAGTAACAAGGGTACCAAACAAGGGTTCTTCCCCATACATGAACAACAACCAAAAACACAGTGTAATTATAATAGAGTGTAACACGAGTACCAAACAATACCAAACAAGAGTTTTTCTCCACATCTGCGTAGTATTTACATAGACACATACCCATATACATTCAACAAATAATTATATATATAACACCTACAGTTTTGGCATCAACAACATTAAAACCCAATATATAATCCATAGATAGGATAGTGTAATTGTAAATGGGAATCCCTTCCCCAGGGTTCTACGTTGTAAGCAAAAAAAGACACACACACCCATATACATTCAACATATAAATATATATGTATAACGCTTACAGGGTTCTCCACAGAAATGCCGAGCCTCGGTTTAGCTATATAATAAATTTATTAAGCAAGGTTCTCCACAGAGATAAAGATTAATCACAATTACTGAAACTTACTTCTTGGTTTTGTGTAATGTCCCCATTTGACCCCATTGCATTCAAATGTAAATGATGTATATTGTTATAAAATCATGGTGATGAGCTCAAGGCCATGGCTCCGCCATCGATTTATTGATGCATATGGTTCATGTGCTAGCTAGGCACAATGGAATTGCAAATATAATGTAAATATGCATTTTAATAAAATACCCACAACTAGCTATGCAATGCAACAAGGGATGGGGGCATGATTCTACAAGGAATTGGGAGGGAAAACATTCAAACCATTGAGCCAATCAAGTCAAGCCAAATGTCAATGAGAGAACCCATGAACCCTCAACTACCCATGTTAACTTTTGTACCCAATCATTCACTTCTCCCAAGAGTTGGTTGAGGTAGTTAATGCCTTGGGGAATGGGGGGTATGGTTGTCCAAATTCCGGTATGGGAAAGCCACCCTTCATGGAAAATCGTGTTTTGCTTCTTGGGAAAGTAAAGAGCCATGAATTGCTCCCTAAGCCATTATCCATCAACCAGTCTCTCTCCCTCACGAGTTTGGAGCTACTTGGGTGTTTTCCAGCCACGTTTTTCTGGTTTTTCTTTGTTTTCTCAGCTGGGAGAAGGGCGTTTTTGTGTTACATACCAGTGGGGAAGAAAGTGAATGGAATTGGGGTTCCATTGAGACCGTTTTGGCTGCTGAATGATTATATATCTATGGGAGAAATCATTTTCCTCCCTGTGGTCGAATTTCCCTCTCCCAATCCATTGTTTTGGCTTGAGCTTGAGTGCAAGCATACATGGTTATGATTTAGCCTGATAAAACCAGCTGTGGACTGGCTTGGCTTAGATGCATTGATTACTTGGCTGTGTAAGAGCTGGAATGTCCCCTATTCCTGGTAGAAATTATGCCCAGCTCGGGGGTGGTCTCTGAGTGCTGAAATAATACAGGCTGGGTAGAGACCTATGGTTGGGTGGAACGTTGTAGCAACATACCTAGTTGCTTGGGACAATTGCACAATGAAGATAAGTAATCTCTATGTGTATTTACTTGATGATTATTTTAATATGCTGGATGAGCATGAATTGTGTGTGGATGTTGTTTTAATTCCGCTTTGCATACTTGCTTGATTTACATCTGCACACTCTTTTTTTTAATTTTATGAATCTAACAAAATATTAATAATTAATAATATTTATCAAAATGATAATATTCATATATATGTATATATGCAATCTATATAAGCATATCATATACTTATATTGTTTCCCCTTGCATTACAATACATTAAATGTAATAATAATTTATCAATCGTGATAGCATATATATATATATTCTTCTATCTTTCTTAAGTACTAAGTATAGTTCTTTTGACTTAACCGAACCAAGATAAAAATAGCCATTATTTAGTTTATCATGAGATAAATATCTTAGATTATGCTACGTACTAGATAGTGGGTTTTTGATGATGAAAACCCTAGACGTCCTCTGCCGGGACTAGGATGTCAAGATCATCCAATGGAGTTTCTTAGTTTTTCATGATAGCTTTTAACAAAGATTAACCTAGTGCCAAGATTTAGGTCTTAGGAGACACTTACTGCCCTTCGACGGTTAAGGCTAACTTCAACATCCCTCTCAAGGACTAACCGATAACCCAAAAACAACTTAGTAACCTTCGGTGAACGTCACTGTTCACTTAAGTGTTTGCGACACTAAGATACTTCTGTCATAAACCATCAAGTACAATTACATTTGCATTCAAAATAGCAGGGGTGTAAAGAGGGATATTACATCCTCCTCCCCTTAAGAATAACACCGTCCTCGATGTTCATGCTTTCCAACCGTTCATTTCCCTCTCTTGGGTTCCTTTGCACGTCATTCATTTGTTATCTTTTGCTTGACTGGTTATAAACTTCGAACTTTCATGATTTACGCAAGCTCATAACCTATGATTTTCACAAACAACACGAGTTGTTTTCTATCATCTTATCATAAAATACATACATACACATGATTTTTCCAAAATCAATTAGAACATGAGAAATCATTTTCCCTTGCAACATCATGTTGCGGCATTTTCATGGCATTCCTTTTAGAGTTTGATCTTCTTACTAAGGTCTTCTTTGTAATTTCATGCCCCTGCACCTCTGTTATTCATACATTATATACATAAAAATCATGATCTAAGATAATATTTTTCCAATTTCTTGTCATGAAACTTCTTTATAAGTACCTCTTCTTGCTTTTCCTTGAAAGCGTGAGTTGTGCATGAACATAACACATGCATACTCTAACATAAATATGCAAAATATTGAGTATAAAAAGTTTCAAAACATAAGTATATGCACATACCTCGTGCATAACATATGCATAGTAAGAAAATTTTCCTGGTGCGCCATGCACTACTACATATGGCCAAAATTGCCACGTTTTTGTTGTTGTAATTGCAACGATATTTCATCCCTATTGCAATGATCTGGGGTTCGTTTTTTTGTGGAACCAACTTCATGGATATAGGGACGAAGATTCCCCATCGTGGCAATAGAAACGTTTCTCAGTGGCCACGTGTCACCTTCGCAACAGTCCTCAGGTCTTTAGAAAATTAATTCTTCAATGAAGTTTTGTCGATATATCCACGCCCCTCATCTATATGTTTCCATGTAAATGCTTTACCTGCCACGAAATTTCATGTCTATAGAGACGAACTTAAATTGGAGGTTCGTCGCTATAGCAACGAATGTTCGTGGCAGGTTCAGCATCTGCGTGGTAACATATTATACAGCTCCATGATAGTTCGTCACAATAGAGACGATTAGATTCACTAACTTTCATGGCAGGTTCAACATCTGTGTGGAAACATTTCTATGCTTCCTTGAAAATTCATCTATGTATCCACGAAACTGCGTCTCTTTATCCATGAAAATTCGTGGCAGGAATCCGTCGATATTGCGACGATACCTAGAAGTGTTAAAAAAAAAACAAAAATCCTAAATGGAAATCATTGAATCAGTGTTAGTGGTTGTGTTTGAAGCAGTGCAGAGTGAGCCCTTTGCTAGATCTGGGTTACTCTCAAGTGTAGGGAATACACCTATGCAGAACAATGCAGACCTTGTAAATCATTGGTTTGTTGGATCCAATGGGGCTCAACTGAGCAACAATGAAGCAGGGTCTGTTGAAGATCAAGTCAATGCTATTAGGGCATTCAAAATACAAGTGTCACAGTGATTTCCTAAAGAAACACAGTAGCAGGGACAATAGCTGATGTTGAAGAGAATATTAGCCTAATGATGGATCCTATGGACCCTGAGGAAGCAGCTCATGGAGAGGAGGATGAGAGCACCAGTTTCCTTTTTGATGATATTTTTGAACATACAGAACAGTGGAAGTACTTGGAGCAAGGAAGAGTCATATTATATTTCCTTTGAAGAATGTTGGATGAAGAAGCCTTTAGTCATTGAACTCATCCAAGGGGATTGGTTCTTGATAACTCTTCTTTCCTTTTAATTCTGAGATGGTTGTCAGGTATGATTTGTAGTTTGGTACATGAACAATAGCTAGGATATTTCCCTAGATCCAGTCTTTGAGACATGACTTCAATCCAAACTTCAAAGAACATTAATCAAGCACAATATTCCCTCTAGATTGAGTATGCCGGCTTTAGCTGACATGAGGCCCTTTGTTGATATGTTTGCACGGTACTAATTAGTGATGACAACCGTATTCAAACCCAAGAGTTTTTGTTAAAGTGGATCTAAACATAAAGTGGCCTCAACATCTCAAATTATTTACCAAGGTTAGGGTACATGATCCCCATGCTCCCCATGCTCCCAGGACACTGGTGTTCCAAGGGGGATATTTCCCCCTGTGCCCTTTTAGAAGGGACGCAAGGAAACACAATAGGGAACTTCTCCCTCAAAACATGAGACACTCCCACGCTCCCATTTTACCAAAATCTGATGTTATTTACAGTTGATGGGGTACTTTCGTAGAAGGTGAAAGACTTGAATTTATTGAATGCTTGCTTTGCTTACCAAGCTCAAGACTACTAGATAAGGGGGTACCCTAGTAGAAAGCCTTGTTCAACACCTAAGGCTAGCCTACTTCTAACCTACCTCAAGACTTTTCCCCGACAACTGCTCAAATGCCAAGGCCATGAAGAGACCCATATGTTGATGTTGTTCCTCAAATCATTCTATTAAATATTCTTCTTAAGATAAGGGAATGCATCCACCTTCTAGCAAGCATCACCTGCTTGAGATCAACATTGAAATATGAATGAGGAATGGTAAGTAAAGCAGTCAAGAATGAGAGGATCTCAAACTCAACCTAGTCCATCCAAAGAAAACCAGTAAATGAGTATTCTCAGCCACATCACAGGGCTAACAAGGATGCAACTAGGCAATCTCCCACTCACTAAGACATCACCATGGGACATTTTGTGCCCAACAATCGCTTTGGTTCACTTTTGATGAAAGGTATTCCCAATGTAATTGTCACCATTGTCATGGAATGTGACAGGGATGTCTATCCCTGGTAGGAGCATGCTTGTGAGAGATATGTTGCATGATGTGAAGTCAGATATTGCCTTCCTTCAGGAAGTGAGGAAATTTCGGTTTGAGCTTAGGACTAGGATGGGTTGGTGAGGCCCCTTTTGGTCTACAGACCATCAACAAGGTAGTAGTACAGGGGTTCTTCTTGCTCCTTGGTCTCAAACTTTTAGACATGCCTACTAGATCATGGTCTAGATTCATTGCACAGATGTGTATGGGCTACATTTATTTATATGGGCAAGATGTGTATGTACTACATTCATATATGCACCCAATGCAATCCAGCAAATGATTATTGTGGAACTAGACTGCTCCTTCCTCACAGAATGCTAAATACATTCTAGGGGTGATTTAGAATATGGTGAAATGAAGGTGACCAGGAAGGAGGGAACTGTCATTCTCTGTCTGATAATGAAAAAGTGGCTTGGAGCAGATGCAAAGCTACTTTACAAGGGTTTGATCCCAATTGGAGACCAAAGCATCTTGATTATGGGGGGGAATTCACTTGATCTAATATGCAACCAAGAGACAAGTGTATTCAAACTAGATTGTCATTGGACAGAATTTACTGTTGCAAGAATGTTGTCACATTTTCAAGTACCCAAGGCAAAGCGATTGATGTCCAAATGTTGGTCCTAGGTTCTAACCATTTCCCAATAGTGTCAGCCTTTTCTATTGAACCAGCATAAGAGGACCCTCAATTGTACATCAATTGTGAAGCAAAGATGACAACTTATTGTGAATTTCTTCACATCAACAAAAGTTGCAAGAGTTAAATGGTGTGTAGGCATGATAAGTTATTCGCTTAAATGGTGTGCAAGCATGATAAGTTTTCCTCTTAATTTTCCTATCATGATTAATGGCCATAATACTTCTATAAATTGGTATTGTTTTGATAAAGGTGTTGATCTATTGTTTGGTCAATATTTTGTTGACTATCATCTTCCTTTCTTGATAGGCAAAGATAGCATCACCTTTCATACAAGTGGCCAACAATCCCTAGCAAAAACACTTATGAATGCCATGTACCTAGTAATATTAAATATGTTGTTGAAAAATATGTAGAAAATCTTATCAAGATCAATAATATTTCCAGACATGCAACAAAACACGACCAAAAAGTACCTCAAGATACAAAAGATAAAATCATTAAGGATTGTACTTCTAAGTTCTAATTTCCTATATTTTGGTGTGCAAATAGTCATCTTTTGGTGGGGAATGTTGGGTTTGGAATTGTGATGTATCTTTTATATTTCTTCTTGAGTCTTCATTAATGGCTACTGAATGGATGACCTGGGTATCATGCAATACTTTTTTATCATACCCACAACCAGCAGCATGTGCCTTTCCACAAAATAGGCAACCATTTTTCAGTATTGCACTGATGGCATTCTTCAACAAATCTATCAAAGAGACAAGAAAATTTATTGACAAGAAGTTACCCATGAAGCAAATGTGCTTGCATATTGTTCCTCGTGTCCAAGTGAACTTGGCATCGTTTTACGGCATGTATTGTATCTGGCCAAATGTACCAAACAAAAAATATGTTAAGTTACCTATATATATGTTAAATTAAGAGTTGATCATGCATAAACACATGAGATAGAAAATATGTTAAGTTACCTATATTCACATACTGATATCCGACCTTGGATAATCCAGTGGAGATCATTGAATAAGCTGTATCATGCAAATTCATAAGAAGGCACTGAATTTAATATTATATTATGATTGGAATAATTATTTATATGCACAAGCCAAAACCTTTTCTAAAGCTGACTATTTACAAGCGAGATAAGCAAGCTACCTGTTCCAATCCCATGTGCATTCTTCCTAGAAGCACGAACCATGAACACCTTAAAAGCTGAAGGTTTTCAATTCAGAATTTGGATACGCTCAATTTTTTTTTCACAAAAACTAGTGAAACATTAGAAAACATCTATCTCTAGTCTTCCACAAACCTTATTTTAAATAGTAGAAATCTGTGAGCACCATAACTCAATAGACACGGTAAATACTCCAGGACTATTGTATTGCAAGCTTCCAAACTGAGAAAGTATTCATGTGCAACCTTTCTCTCCTGTGTAGCAAAAATTTTACCTAACAACCGAACAAGTTCAATATTTGGATTCCAAACCTGTCTATCCAGTATTTCTTTAGTGTCTATAAGGCAAGCACCCAACAAGAAAGAGAAAACATCAGAAACACTACCACAGCATGATATACAAAACACCAATATGCTCAAGGATATCACCTTATGTTATTTGGAGTGAGATAGATCCCACTCCTAGAATTGGATATTTGGCATAATCACTAAGTTTCACATGCATACTTACCTCCTGTAACCAAGCACTCCAAATGTACAACCAGTAAGTTCTTAACACAATCTCTTTGGTATATTCATAACTGCCATATCAACAGATTATAATTGCTTACAATGACAAGCAAACTAAAACGATAAACTAATATTTAGTAGCATGTAATAAAATAAACATGTATATCATATAACAGAAATAGAGATATAGTTGAAGATACCAACCAGTTGGGTGTGAAACCATTATTGAAAATATACTCAGAAGTGTTACTTTCAACAAAGACTGATTCTGCCTCGGAGAGGCCAGTATTATCTAGGAACCAACTGACCCTAAAAGAGGGTGTGTACAAACCAAAGAGAGAGAGAAATGACTGGAGTTGATTAGGTCAATGACAGTCAAGCACAGTACATAAATCAACATAAATTAAGTCACAAAAATTCTAAACTTCAACAAAGTCAAGTACTGTATAAGACCAAAACTTCAACAAGGTGGTATAAAAAAAATGAAGGAGGGTAAATGACCGCATTAACTGCAAGTCTTAGGGAAGGTACCACAAGTCCAATAATAAATCAATCAAGGTGGGGAAGGTACAACAAGTATTTAATAACTCAATCAGTAACAGGTAATAAAATAAACATATCGATCATATAACAATAAGTGATTTATAGTTGAAGATCTCCATGTCAACATTAAACCAAAAATCAGATCTGAAGTGTGGGTACAAATATACACAATGGTCATAAAATAAGAAAAATATAAACAACGGTCATAACATAGGTGTGGGTAGTAGAATACCCATGACCCTTAGAACCAAGGGTATGCTCCAAATGTCGCCAAACAACCATAGGACTCTATAAGAGCAAAACTTCAACAAGGTGGTTTTTAAAAAGTTACTCAAGTACTCAACAAGGTGGTTTTTAAAAAGTTACGAGACCAATCATAGCTCAACCAAGGTGGGGAAGCTACAACCAGTCATATCTCTCTCAAATGTACAGACGTTCCATATAACCTGAAAGTTCATCATCACAGTATAAGGAAGGGTGGTGGGATGCCAAATAAAAATATCCATCATTTCTCTCTATGCAATCTTGATAGCATCACATAACAGTTAAGTACCTTGTACTATAAAAAATAAAGGCCACCTGTTTAACCTTTAAATTTAGGAATATGGTCTACAAAAGAAAATTTTCATCACAATTACCATCCAAATTTCTGACTAGTGCCAAAGCAACATTAAAAGATTTAATAACATAATTTTTATCTCTATCAACTTCAGCACTCCTCTTTGGTCCCTGTGCTGAAGTTGGTCCTCGAGATGTAAAGTATGCATTAGTATTCCATCTGATGAAAAACAACACATGGATCTGCCCACCTTTCAACAGGGGTTTGTTGCAATGTTAGGTCTATTGGATATTTTTGTCCTAAAGATGACATTGATGTGTTTGTAGCAACATGGCATCGGATTTTGAATGCACCACTAGTAGATCCTTCATCATATTACAACATTACAGGGTATATTAAGATCTAAGATGGTGATTTTGCTACCTAAAATAATGTTGACCTGTAGCATGATCTGTGCATTTGGTTAATGATATGATGGAAGCTGGAGGATAATATTGACAGTTAGCTAAGCATGATAAAGTTTCATCTCTTCAACAGAAAAAAAATCAACATTTAATCCATCATTATCATGTGTAGTATGGAAGTCAAATGAAAGGTTTTCAGACTACCCTATTGGCTATTTCTATTTCTAGTGTGAGGGTCGATCCAGATTGAATATCCATGTAGATCTGTAACTACACCTATGGAGAGATAAAAATAAACTTTTCTCATATCAAATTTCAGTTCAAGGATTCAACAACTGGCTTTCCTCAAAGTAAGGGTCTGCTCTAAAGTTGCAAGCAATGGTTGAATCCCTCTTTCCATGGTTATAATTGTCATTATTATTTTTCTTTGTGTGCAGTGGTCTTTCAATATTTCCTTGTAAGTGTTCACTATTCCCACATCGAAGGGAAATGGAACCTATTATGGGAACCTTGCAACAACTATGACTTTCAAAATTTTGAAATAAAGAGATTGGAGGTAAGAATTTTTGTGCACCCCAAAATTTGATGGAACCAGAGGTTGGAACATAAGCGAATATCTGAAGCATATTATTGTTCTATTTAATTCCATATAACCCTAAAATACTAACCCTTGAAAACATCTAATTGACCAACTCAAATTTATTGCACATTTAGACCTAAATTACTAGGTTCTAATGGAATATGCTTTGAGATTTGGATATAAAAAAGGGTAAATGTAGAAAGGTCAAGTATGTCTAGTAGAAGACTTGACCAATTTCAAATCCCATTTTTAACTTTCTTACATAGAATGGCAATTATGTAAAAAAAAGTGAAATTGGGGAAAATGGAAACTTTTGTAGACCTGTAATTCATTGCTCATAATGAAATAGAGAAACCTGGAAATGTGGAAAGATGAGAACCCTGGGACAATTCACCTTCCTTGCTGCAAATTCCATTGAAATAGCTTGTACAAGGATTAGTGTGTGTTAACCCTCATATTCCATGTACAATTTGAGATATCCATGAGGCATGTTGAATCTCACATGGTAGCAAATTGGGTTTATGGAGGCATATTTGAAAGGGGTGTCTAAAAAAGAGGGTTAAATCTATATTTTGAGGACATTTAGCACCTTACAATGGGGTCTCTATCTCCATATGGATCCAATGTTAACAAGTCATATTATACTTCAATTTTTCACAAAATTACAGTCATGTCCATGATCTACCTATGTATAATTTTTTCATGGTTAATTTTAAACCAAACCTCCAAGCATGTAGTTGGAATCCTTGGAAAGAAAATAATTTCCACTATCATCATGCATAGTTACCATGCCTCCCCCAAGATTGAAAATGCATTTGTTTGATTCGGAAGGGAATTTTCCTTTAATTGTCTTGCATGTTCAAAATTGGCAAAAATGGCCAAAATTAATTTTTGAATGCCTCAAGTTCATAAAAGAAGGAATCATCAAAATTTCGATTTTTTACATCATGATACTTGTCACCAAGTTTATGAGGATTGTGAGTCAAACTCGCCAAATAATGAGCTTAACTTGGATTGGGTAGGATTTTTTTTTTCATGAACGACTTTTGACAAACTTGAGTTTGACCAAGTTTGACTCCATCAATGTGAGTTTGATGTTCAACACAAGTTTGACTCCATCAATGCGAGTTTGATGTTCAACACAAGTTTGACTCATGGTTAGCCCGAACTATGATCAATCACTAATCTAACTTATTCAAACTCGCATGACAACCTATTAAAACCTATTTTTTACTTGAATTTGGTCAATTTTAGCTCTACAAAGTGCATTTCTCCTCTATCACATGATTTTCTTGTGTGAAATAGAGTGAAAGGAGGTCACATTGGCACATCTTAGGGAGTCCATAGATGTTTGTTGGGAATCCATTGACACATCTAGGGAAAATGGGGCATCAAAGCAACAAGTTTTTTTGACGCGCAAGCTTTATACCAGTTGGGAGTAATTGTTACATTATCTTTTTTATCATATAAGGTATCTCAACACAATTTTATTCTCCATTCTTTGTTGTCCTTAGTTAGGTAGGGTTAAATAACAACTATTTTTAGGGCATTTTACTATTTTTGGAGTTATTATTTAGTTTTGCTTTTCTTCCTACTATCGGTTTTTCAAGGGTTTCAAGTCCAATTTTCAAGGTTTTTTCCTTTTTTTTTTCTTTTCTGTCCATTATTCCTCCCAAATAACATCAACCCCTCCTTGCCACAAATTTATTGATAGTGAAAATGTTGAGAACGACTTTACTGGGATTAATTGTGAAAATATCCAACCCCAAGATCAAAATTTGTTTCATCCAAAATGATTATAGCCACACAACAGATGATTTACGGCCAAATAATCTTGTGTAAGTTATCACTAATTCACGAGTCTAAAATGTGATTTTTCCTTTTTATTAGTTCTAAAATGAATTCTTTGGCATCCCATGCCACCTGTGGACAATGGAAGGCAATGAACATGCCCTATACCTCACATCTGGGCAATTCTGGGCCCTATAATGACAAGCTACAATAGTGCACCTTCTAGTAGCCTCATCATTTAGTTCTGGGCCAGTTTTGTGGATGTGAGGTAGTTTTCATAATGGTGGACCCGGGATCTTATCAAGATTAGCAAGATGATCCAGAACGAGATTGTGAAGTCTGTTGACTATCCTAAAATAACAGAGCAACATTTAATGGATTTCAAGTGAAATTAGATTATGAATTACAGTTGTTGGTGCATCACATTGCATGACCATTGTAAGGTTTGTCTAAGTTTCAATTGGCTCACTAGGTTATTACATCTGCAAAATCCCAAAATTTCCTATGGCATTTACAGTGATCCATCTCTCTCGCCATGTATGTGCCAGATAATAGATAAAGGGTTTACCAAAGATAGATCCAGTAATTTGGATATGAAGTGCCGAAAATGGAGATAAATTTGGAATTCCATGAAACGATAATATTATGCATATCTAGGGTTTAAATGCCAGAAACCGTACCATTTTGTGTGTCTCCTGCAACTGTGTTGATGGTGCCTCCTATGTGTGGGTTTTTCCAAGATTTTCCTTCTCCTCCGCGTGGGTTTCTCCAGGTCTCGAGCGGGCTAGTGGGGTGCCTCCTCTGCGTGGGTTTCTCCAAGTCTCGAGAGGGCTGGTGGGGTGCCTCCTCTGTGCGGGTTTCTCCAAGTCTCAAGTGGGCTGGTGGAGTGCCTCCTCTGCACAGGTTTCTCCAAGTCTCGAGCGTGTTTGGGCCTGCAATCTCTAGTTGTCTCAGGTGCCAGATAGGCGAGCGGGCGAACAATGGCATTTGGATTTTCAATTTATGTTTTTGCTTTGTTTTTGTTTTATTTATTTTTTAAATTTTTTTATATAATACATTACATGAAATTAAATTATTTTATATATGTTTTAATTTTATAATTTGTTTATTTAATTTAATTTATTTTCTATTATATGTATTTTCTATTTCTATTAGGGTTAGGGATTTCCCTAAGAAGACAAGAACATCTAGGTTTTTGAGTAACCTCAATATATTCTAGACACGCACTATAAAAACTTATAATGCACCCAAATGAGCAATCATTAAAAACTGTGTTGCACATAATATTTCAACAAAAACACATGGCACTTAGGTTGAACCTTTTGTCATACAAATTTCTTTAATACCTTTATTAAATTCTAGGAAAGAAACATACTAAGGTACTTAAGAACACAAGAGGATCAACCTAATTAATAATTCACACTTCTCCTACTTTAGTTCATGCTTTTATTGATGTCTTAGACATTGATTCAATTAAAAACTCTTCACACAACACCTACTATGTGTCATGTCCCAAATTTGGAATTGGGTCAAAATGGCCTAATCACATTAGCCATATTCATTAGATTTTGTAAAATTTATGTTAAGGGTCAAATAATTGCCAAGGAGGAAAATTACTAGTTTCCTAGGTTTGGGGTGGAAGCTTTGGGATTTGGAATAAGGGGGATAATAAATGATGTTTAGACATTAGAAGGGTTCAAGTATTTAATAAATAGAGTGAATAAAGAAATTCAAGAGAAATCCTAGGTGACAAATGGTTTTGGAGACATATGGAGGATGTGGGACCCACACTAGCTTGATTTTTCATAATACATGGTATCTCTCTTTTGCAAATTTGAATTAATGGAAATGTGAACACTCTTGGGTGAGTTGGTAAGTCATAACACATGTCATTGAGCATCTTAGGTCGAATTGGGAAGGATTGGTAACCTCCATGGAAGATAAAGAGTCAAAGTGGAAGTTTGTGGACACTTGGGCTAGATTCCCTAGCCCCTATGACACCAATGATGGAGCATCTATGACAACTATGACAAATTGCAGACCTGACCTCTGACATATGACCACTATGACATGTCAGCCCCAAAAATAGGCTCAAAGAGGCGAATTTGGGAGTTGGAGAAGCCAAAGAGACTCAAAATCGAATTTGGGAGAAGATGGAAGGTTGGAACTAGGAGACAAGTGGAAAATGTGGAATATTTCCTAAATGGAAATCTATTGAATCTATTGAGAGGATTTCGACCCTTAGAAGGATAATGTTGGTTATAAAATGTAGAAATGAAGTATGAGAATAGCTTTTGATCATTTGTAGAATTTGCAATTGCATTTGTGAAGAGGGAGAGCTAGTGGATGACTAGTTTCTTGCCTTAGCCAATTTCGAGGGTGAAAGATTCCCATCCAAGTTGGTAATTGGAAAGGTCATTCAGAACTTTCATTTGGAGATTTAATGGAGTCTTTGTTTGTAGGTGTAAGCTACAGGGCAGCTCATGGTTTCTTCTGTTGCAGCTCACTCCTTCAACCATTTCCAGTTTTGATGGCATATTCTTGATCCTTGAGGGAGGGCGTTTTTGGTGAGCTATTGTACTCTTTGGTGAAGCTTTTAATGCCCCATTTCTTTTTTAATATGAATTAAATACTATTTTATTCATCTGCAAAAATTTTCAGGTCGAAATTCCAAGTAGAAATGTATAAATCTCATTTTTAATGGAAGAACAATGCCATTTCCCCACTACCTTGTTGTGAGCCAATGTATTGATGATGATTTCGAATGAATGGATGATTCTCTGATATATTTGTGAGCAATATAATACCATGGATGTATTCTACAACTTTCATGTACTGTACTTGAGCATTTGAATCATTTTTACTCAATTTAGTTGTAGTGGGAGGTGAAATAGTGCCATTTCCCCAAGGGTCGAATTGGGGATTTTTGCAGTTGAATGGGAGAGGGTGAAAACAGTTGTAATAATCCATTAATGGTGCATATGAGACTTTAATAAAATAATTAACACATTAAATACCTTTGTTCATAAATTTGAGTGGGTTTGGAGGTATTTGGGAGGCCATTTTCAGTACTTACCCCAGGGGGATTTGAACCCCAAATTACTAGTAAAATTGCATAATTGGTCCAGAATCTTAAGAGAGTTTTCAGAGGTATTTTGGTGGACATATTTCATCCATAAACATCATATTCAAGTTCTAATATCATTCATACACCTTCCTTGAAGGTTTGAAGGCATTTGGAGTCAATTTGAGACCTAGAGACCAATACTAGTCAAAGGAAAATCACTAGTAAAGTTACCTACATTGATCAGAATTGAAAGAGGATTTGAAGAAGTATTTTAAAGGTCCAAAGGCATCCCTGAAACACATATTTATGTTCTAATATCATTCATATACCTTCTCAGAATATTTGGGATCATTTGGGGCAAATTTGGGACCTAGAGATCAAAACTAGTCAAAGGTCAAACTAGGGAAAAAAAAAAGTGGAAAATTGCATTTTTAATAAAATTCCTAATACGGGACATTACACTATGTCACACCAATCTACTCCTAGTGTGACTATTGTTCCCTTTCTTGAATATCCATTGTAATATCATTTTATATATGTATTCTATAGATGTTGATGAGAGAAACTTAATGAACTTGTATCCTTGCCACATCATATAAATATTTTCTTAACATTTTTTAATGTCAAATACAAAACTCTCAATTAACCATTTTAAGTGGATGTTCCCTATGCAATTCAATAGGCTATCCAATAACAATTATAAAAGAAAAAGGGTTGAGGTTCCATTTTAATTTAATATGTAAAGCAAGTTGAGTAAAAGATCCAAATCCTAGGCTCTATCAAGCGCCGAGAGGGATCAAATCTCCCGAGGTGCAAACATCTACTCGAATAGAGTCTAGAAACCCTCCCATACCATCACTACATGTTGGTTATTATTCTATAGGTTGATTGCTTTATTGTCGAATTGTTAGTGTGAGACATGATTGAGTCTAGAAACCCTCCCATACCATCACTACATGTGTCTAGTATAACCATGCAAAATTCCAGTCCGTTCAACCACCCATTGAAAAAAATTCAACGTTGGCCCCATTCGGTACATTAATTATTCTATACATTATTCAAAATTAAGAAAAAAATATACTTTTCTTTACATTATACAAATCCACTAATTAGTAATTGAAATATCCCCAAAAATAACACATAAATCTTATAACTTGATTTTGTGTCAAGTGGTTAATTGACACAAGTTCGATTCAAACCATTACCACTACAACCTCGAGGAACACCCACGCTTCTGCACATGTAGAACATAAGATTAGAAAACTAATTTTCAAATATAACCAAGTTAATCAACACAATGAACATATGGTACGTGAGTGAATTTACTTTAACCTATAAACATTCCGTACCTCAACTTTTCAACAATTAAATATCATTCATCTTCTTCTTCATCCAACTCAACATCTGTATTAGGATCTAGTTCTGAATAGATATTGATGAAAGGATCATTCACATCGTCATCATCATCAAAGTCATCTTCGCTAATATAGTCATCCATATCGTCAATGAGATCATCGTCTGCTACACTTGCATGATCAACCTCTTCAACTTCTTCATCTAACACATCGACTGCAGCCTGATCTGAATCATCATCATCTTCTTCTTCTCCCTGATTATCTTCATCATCTAGTACATGATTATACTTTACTGGTCTTCCTCTTGGATCGTAACGAACAACGTATGACCAACCTGCATTACCTGGTACCTCGGAGTAGAAGACTTGCTCACATTGACTTCGAAGAACATAAGGCTCTGTACCCGGTTCAAATGTCCTTGTATTAACCATGGTAAATCCATTAGCATGCTCAATAACAGTTCTTTCAGGATCATGTTCATGCATACGTAGCCTGTACCACTTCACCTCAAACAAAACTATTTTAAAGGAATTAAAATCACACTCAAGAATGTCCTCCAAATAGCCATAGTACCTATTCTCGGTTTCTTCTGGATGTTTATCACTTCTAGAGGAAACATTGGTGACCTTAAACACTGCAGTTATCCCACAATCCGAGGTTTTCCTATTATCATCCAACTTTTTGATACGAAATTTATGACCATTACACCACCTAGCCTTGTGATGTTTCAACTGCAACATTGACAACATGTTACAAATACATTGTGAATTAATAAACGTAATATAGGAGTTAGTAAATAGAATTTAAAACTTAAACAAACGAAATGTAATAATTGGAAAAATGGATCGAAGTAACTAGAAGAAACGTGGGTAAAAAAATTACTTTCCTTTTTATCTTTTAAACCATAGGCTAAATCAACTTCCCTTTGCGATGTAAGGTCAGGAATTTGATGTTGAAGACGATGAGATGTTTTAATCATGTTACTAACCCCTTCCCATGATAACCTACCGAAGAATTCTTCACAATCTTTTATCCAATGCTCCATCCAATCAAGGTTGTTTGCAATGTATAAATGTAAAGCATCCCACACTCAACCAACAATATGATAAAAAAACAATTCAATTTCATAATTAATTGGATCATCATTAAAGGAACATAGTTTAATATAGTTGAAAATGCATAATTATTAAAAAGAGTTAAAAAACAGTATGATAATATAAAATTGGAAAAAATAAATGTGTAACATATTAATTCAACATTAACGTATAATAATAATTACCTTTCATAGTCCTCAATGTACCTCTCCCCTGTAGGACCTCCCCTTCAAATTTGTTGATGGAGTCGAGATGCCAAATGCGAGGCACATTCGTATTTTCTGCTATTTTAGGTAGATATTCACTAATGTACACCATGCATTGCTATACCATATATCCTTCAACCATAGAACCCTCGGGACGTGCTCTTTGTCTAACAAAATCCTTCAATGACTTCAACTGCCTCTCCACCATCCACATCGACCTTGTGTGTACTGGTCCACATAATTCAATCTCCTCAACTTGGTGTATGAGGTAGTGTTCTTATGCATTGAAAAATGCTGGAAGTAGATACTGTTGGATTTCACACATTAGTCGGGGAATTTCTCTCTTCCAATGCCTTATATATTCTTTATGGATTTCTTTTGATGAAAGCCACCTACAAATGATGCAATAAAACAATATGTCAAGGCATATATAATATTTGCGGGAACAACATATTATATGTCAATAAGTTCTGCTACAGACCACAGACCAAGTACATTTTCCATGTAAAACATTACTTACCTCATGTATTTTCCAAGAACATAAATAATATGTTTTATGTTGTTGTCAAAGTCGTCTGGGAGAGACAAAGGTAGAACATACTGTATCAAAAAACACATAATTATTAATATTCATTTCTAGATAAGAGAATAAAATTAATAAAATAGTGCATACTGATAATGAAATATATTATAGACTAATGATTACCTTAATGAATGTATGCCAATCATGTGTTTTAACCCCTGCAAAATCACCTTTTTTTGTCAAGATATTCTTTATGTTTGACGAAAAACCCATCGGAAACCTGATATTTTTGATGACCTCTCTTACAATATTGCTCCGTTGTCCGTCAAGCACCAAGGAAGACTAATATTCTGTTGACAGCCATCGCCATTAGAATTAATGATCACACTTTGCAATGCGTGATTAGATTCTTGGATGTCACTACAAATCTTTCCAATTCTTTCTTTGTCAGTCCTTCCATCTAATATTCGCCATAACATTTCTGTTATGTTCTTCCCGATATGCATTGTGTCAAACAAATGAACTATTTGCAGGTGCTCGTAGTATGGCAACCTACTGAATTGAATCGGGTAAATTTTGATTTCTCGTGTGCCTTAACGACATTCATGAAACATCAACAAAATCAAATTAAAACCAATTAATCAATAATGGTATAACATATCGCGTTGAACATAATTCAATACAAAAAAACAAATTGGCATACCTTGACGGTTTCTATTATATTCCACCTTCCATAGGCGAGGTGTCATTCTTTGTGGTTTTTTTCCATTCTCTTCTTTACCGTTAAATTTTTCTTTGTATGTAGTTTGATAACTATGGTTCTTAGGCAGAAAGTGCCTATACTCATCGAACACTTCCTTTGCTAAACTCCTTGAACAACGAGATTTTATCTTGGGACCGCAAAATGGACATGCAAATTTACCCTTGGTTTGAAGACCTACAAGATATATGAATTGGTGTAGCAAATTAGCATTAAAATTTAAAATAATGCATGATATTATCAACAGATATATAAAATATTAAGGAACAAAAGAAAGTAACAACATACCACAAAAATGTGTTAACCCGGGAGCATCATGAATTGTAAATGCAAGTATTCCATGGAATTGAAATCGTCTTTGCCCGATTGGTCTAGAAATATCATACATAGTGACGCCAGCCCATAACTTCAACAACTCATCGATAAGAGGCTCAAGATATACGTTCATATCTTTAACCTGGTACTTGCCTAATTGGTCAATCATACATGATTAATTATATTTAGCGCCTATATGTCGTTATATATAAAAGACATAATTATCATGCACGAAACAAATCAATGAAATATTTACTGATCAGACTTTCAATTAAAAAAATACCTATTAATTAAATACCTAGAACAATCATTGCCAAGATTGTGTGCTCTCTCTTGATCGACATCCAAGGAGGAAGGTTATTGTTTATAAGAAAAACATGCCACACTGAGTAGGTAGAACGAAGCTCTCCAAATGGATTGACACCATCAACTGCCAAAGAAAGTTTAACATTACGAGGAACTTCTTTAAAAATTGGCCACTTTTCTTCGATGTATCTTAATGTAGAACCATCTGCAGGCATTTGAAGAACATCGTCGTGACTTCTGTTCTTTGCATGGAAATCCATAAACTGTGCTATACTTTGACACCTGAACAACCGCTAGAAACGTGGGATCATTAGGACATGCATCAATAGCTTGATACTCCATACCAAATGCTTTCATAATGACATATATCCCTCGATATGTGCGTGGTAAAATATTTGAAGTTGGTAATAGAAAATCACCTAACAATCTACAAAATTCAAAAGAATAAATCAATGAAAACAATATTAATCATCAATATCGCATCCAAACTTTACACATTAGATAACAATAGCAACAATATAGGAAAAAAGTCAACCCTTTCTATATATAGATATTGTGAACATGCAGACCAAAAAAAAAAAAATTACATACCTTAGTATCTGGGTCATACAGGTGTTTGATAATCCATTCAAAACCTTCTAGTTCAATAAAAACAATATAGAAGATAAAAGATTTCTTTTTGAGCCTTCATAAAGAGGTTGACGTGACTTCTCAAGTAGAGGATCAACATCATCACTATCAGGATCAACATCATCACTATCATCTTGGTTGTCCTCATCCATTGGAGCAAATGTGTCTTGGATCAATCTATGTATCTCATATTCCTGATTTGTGTCACTAATGTTATTTACATCCATTATATCACTCGAAATAACTACTTGATCATCTTCAATATTCTGATGTAGAGGATCAACATCATCACTATCATTCTTGTTGTCCTCATCCATTGGAGCAAATGTGTCTTGGATCAATCTATGTATCTCATCTTCCTGATTTGTGTCACTAATGTTATCTACATCCATTATATCACCAAAAATAACTACTTGATCATCTTCAATATTCTGATGTAGAAGTTCGTCAGGCCGTGAATGAGTATTTCTGCTAGTACTTGGCAAATAACTCTCTGGAACGTGACATTTTGGGGGCATTGTCTATAAATTTACAAACAACATGGAAAAATTATTTTGTATAGAACATATAGTAAAAAAATAAGACATTTTACTAAAATTCATGCAGACATGATGAATATTATAGTGAATATATTAAAAATTGAACCCCAAAAATAGTCTTACCAAGGGACGATATTCATAACCCCCTTCGGCGTGCCCCTTCTCCCTACAATGTATTTCAGCTGTTTCTATTAAAAGTCTTCTTTTTTGCAATCCCATGCAATCAAAGCAAGGACAATAACATTTTCCATCTCCTCTCGCATCTAATGCTGCTCTAAACTGAGCAAGCTTCCTTGCATTTTCATTCATAGTGGCAAATCCTTGTAGTGGTACAAGTAATTGTATTACCTACACCATACAAAACAATAACTTGTCAATTACATTCGATATTATAAGTACATTTCTGAATATAGTATATTATAATCCAATATTTTCTATATTTTTAAAGAAAAACATGAAGACTAAAGTAAATATGAATGGAAAGATGGTTATAAGTTGGTTGTGAGAAAGTGAATTGAGAATGGAAAGATGGTAAGTTAATATAATCTAACGTTCAATGTGAACACTTGGAGGGAGATTGTACCCATGCAGTGGTTGGAATTTTAAATAAATATTCTTTCCATATTTTTAGGAATGCATTGTATCAAGAGCACTAAAATTAGAAGTGGTTATGGTTGGTTACTAAAAAAATGGTAAATGTCAAATGTTAAGGAACCAAAAATATTGGAAAATTGATAACTACTTGTATAGTTTGAAGACCTAATCATATAGTTTGACCACCAAAGAGGGTAGGATCTTAACCAATATTGTAGAAGAAAGGATTGTAATAGATGCCAAGCATTATGTATGTCAAATGTTATATAGGACCGCAAACACACTAAAGATAGTACCATTTGCAAGAGAAAACAATTTCAAATATGCCATTTCAAAAAGCAAGTTAACATGACCTAAGCCAAAAAAATAGTTCTTGAAAAAAATATAGCAAGTTAAATGAAAATGATAGCAAGTTCTTGAAAAAAATATTAGAAAGGCAAAAAAGCAAGTTAACATGACCTAAGCCAGCTCATTATTAAACAATATTAAAATCTAACCCTTATAAAAATATAGACAAAAAATTACACATTACTAACCTTGCAAGTTCAAAATCAGAGCTATGCAGAATATCCAAGCTCATACAATCACCCCGCAAGTCCAAAATCCGTGCTCAATGTGCCGCAATAAAAGAAAATGTGAAAATCATGGTGAGAGTGTGTAGTTTATATAGCTTGACATTCGTCCCTGTTGCCACGAAAATTGAAACCTAGATATTTTGTCCCTATATCGACGAATGTTCGTGGAACTTTATAAAACGTGGATATTGCCATGATTTTTCCGCCCTGACAAAAGAAAAGGTTAAAAAATCATTTTTTGAACCCACGAATGTTGAAAACGTGGAACAATCTGCCCATATGTAGTAGTGATGTCACACTGAATAAGACTTCTTATTTTGATCTAGAGCCTTTGGGTCAATGTCAGTAATAAGGTAGTTTGTGTGATCCAATCACTTATAAAAGTTTTCCATGTGCGTCCTTTTTCCCCTCAAGCCTTCTTGCTTGAGTCCCACAAAATTATTTTTCCCCTCAAGCCCTCTCGCTTGAGTCCAGGACAACTCTTTTTCCCCTCAAGCCTTCTCGTTTGAGTCCATGAACACTTTTTCCCCTCAAGCCTTCTCACTTGAGTCCAAGAACTCTTTTTTTTTCCCTCAATCCTTCTCTCTTGAGTCTAGGAAATATTTCCCCCCTCAAGCCTTCTCGCTTGATTCCAACAACTATTTTTCCCCTCAAGACTTCTCGCTTGAGTCCGGGAACTCTTTTTCCCCTCAATCCTTCTCGTACAGGAAAATTCCAAGCCTTCTCGGCATGCACCAAGCACAAGATTGGTACTCAACACCTTCTCGGTGTCATGCCCCTCAGGGCTTGAATCACGCACATGACGATACCCAACACTCACCCAATGCTCTTGAGTTATAGAGTGCTCCAGGGACTTTAACATCACTAAAAACATGGAACCACCTGTAACAGCTCTTCAGGGTATTGCAGTGCTCCTGCATTAAAATGGTAGTGCTCCTACCTGAACATATCTTGTGTTCTATACCCAACTGTAGGTGTTCCTTTCTGGCCCAAATCTGTGCTCCAGACTTGGCCTTCTCTTCTTCATTCTTCTTGCTTAGATTTATTTTAATTTAAGTCTTCTTTATTTTAAGTTAGCTTTATTTTAATTTGAAGGGCGCCTCCCTCCCCCTCCTGCTTATATTAGGGTGAGGTTTTGTTTAATAATATTATGTGTAGAGTTATCTTTTAATTTCTCTTGATGCTTTCAAGATTTCCACTTCTCTGGTCATATTGTCTCATGTGCATGAAACAATGTCTCATAACATTGCATTAATGAACACTTGGTTCTCATTATGACTCTAATGCCACTATCATGGCCAACCGACATTACCAACACAAGCTTTAAGTTGAGCTTACTGCACATGACAATCCATTTATGTTTGACAACCATATAGAGGCATTCGCTGACAATGATTTTTGCGAAATTCTTTTTGGTTTAGTGTTCCTCTCGCCGTTGATTAGCTTTGGTTCTTAATTTCCAAGACCTTACTTCGTGCAATCAATTCCTTGCACACATCAAGCAAATATGTATATTAGCTAAAACCTCATGGAGGTCAAGTGTTAATCACAAGAAACATATTCATAATATTTTTGTATCACATAACACCTTACACAATCACAATATCATCACTTTGATAAGAAATAGATTCACCTATTTACTTATCAATATTTCTCCGAATGAGTCTCTGATCTTTTATTCCAACTCTCATACTATACTTCATGTATAATAGGTATCATGCCCCTTGTCTTTCAACAAGTTCCGTAGATGTTAACAATCTTACGGCTAGAAGGTGTAATGTTAACACATAGCATCGATTGTTCTCTTTTCCTTAACTTTGGTTTCTTATGAGGTGTACTAGCTTATTCCCCTGATAAGTTTACAACCTCTACAATAATTCAAATGGTCATTCTATCACCATTCAACTGTTTTCAGCTTGCGTCTAAAGATTTACAAGACTATTGCAAAACAATTTTTTTGTATATATACATCTCTCTCTATATATCACATAAATTCTAGAGAACATTTTCATTCCTTCCTAAATGTATCAAGGATAAATTCATAATCCAACTTCCATTTTCTGTACGTCCTCTTAGTACATAATACCAAAACAAAAGCGAAAGCATCACTCCTATGCTTACAGTTTTTAATCCACAATTTTTGTTGGTCAAGGTGATAACTTACCTCGCCATAAAATTCAACATTTTCATCTATGAGGAAGATGGAGTGGAATAATTTTCCTAGATATTGATGCAAACAACCAATACATTAGTCATCATAGGTAAGCATACTTTTGAAAAAATTTTCCCTACATATATTAAATATACAAAAGGAATTCAATTGTCAGCATGAAATCCTAGTTTACTATCTTGTCTAAATATCACATCCAAACAGTTTACTGTTATATGAGAGGTTCATTAGCTTTAGATTAGCAAATACTTAACACACATTCCATAAAGTCCTTTCAATAACTCTATGAATGTATCTACATCCTTTATTCAAAAGACCATACAATATTGCTAGGAAAATGCTACTCCTTGAGTACTATATTAAGGTACAGACCACTAGTACAATAAAGAATGGAAAATGGTAGTGTTACGTCATTGCTTCAACCACTTTACATTTTCATACCTCATGCTGAGCCCACATAGGCCCTAGTGCTGAAACTTCAGCTCTGATACCAATTTGTAACATACCCATTTTCCAGGTTCAACAATTGTAGGAATGGGGTAAAATTTTTCCTCGACATCAACAATCAAGAGTGTTAATCACAACACATATTGAATATAAGTCATAAGTAGCATTGCATACAAACACTTGTTCATTCACTACTATTGTCATAAGACTTATACGTTAAGCATGATTATCCATTGTTGCATAAATATTACTTTTAAATCCAACATGTGGCTCATTCTCTTCTAACAATTCGTACATAACAAATACATAATTGTAAACCCCTTTTTAAGTGGGGTCTTAGTTCCAATACCCGAGTAATCCTCATGTTTATTATATGACCAAACACTCAATGCATTATTTTAAATGCAAACTTTATGTAATAGTCATTCTTTAGTGAAAACACTTACCATTTTAGATCACATTTATCAAGTAGATTAAAACATATAGAGTACACATAAGAAATAGACCAGTATATGTGGTTCACCCAAATCTTTGGGCTACGTCCACCAAGGAATGTCGTAATTATTATTTATCAACAACGGAAGAGATACATTCTGCATCATAGTTTACTTTCCACTTTCTCAAGTACCTATCATAGAGAACACTTTCCAAAACATTCAACCCTCTATCTCAGAGGCATTACAAGGATTCTCTCCCAGGCCAATCACAACCAGATCTGTATAATATGTAGAAAGAGATACCCTTCCTTCCCAAAGGGTTCTATGGCATAAATATAACATAATACAAGACATATGTCAAAGGTTTTCCCTACTCAGACTAGCATATATTTATATACACCAATGATTACATTTTATGTGCAAAGGGTTTACCATACCCCAACCTGCATCTACATACTCCAATAATAAGCATTAACACACTCATAACATGGTTATAAGATCCAACATTCAACATGTAATATAAAAATATAAAGCATAAATACTAAGGAGATCTATCTATCCCCAATCTCTGCATTGCTGGTCAATACGAGTATTACATATGATACTCAACATGTAATATAAAAATATAAAACATAGTTTCTAAGGAGATCTATCTATCCCCAATATTTGCGCTACTGGTCAATATTACATATGATATTCAACATGTAATAAGGTGTAAAATGAATACCCAAACAGTACCAAACAAGTACAAAACAGGGGTTCCAAACGAGTACCAAACAGAAGTTCCAAACGAGTACCAAACAGGGATAATCATACGCATGCAATTAATATAATAAGCAGAGGCAATTAAGAAGAGAGAAAGCTCTCCATCTTTGTTCCTACATCCAACAACACCCAACCTGCAAATTAATATAAAAAGAATGCACAGGAATCCTTTAAAGTTTCGACACAACATTTGCACTACGCTCGTTGTTTAAACTCCGTTTTCAAACGTTTTTCTTTCATTTTTATGTACAGGGTTAATTTCTTATTGAAGAAATCGAGACAGTTTTTGATTCACCATTTCGTTCATATACATAATACCTATGTAATTGTAAACATCGTATAATGAAAACCCTAAACTTTGTTCATATGCAGAATTATTTTGAAGACAACCACATTAAACTTGTTTTGTCATTTATGTAATGATTTCAACATATAATATAACAATACTTTTAAAATACATTACAGGAAACTAACATTTGCACATTCAGGGAAAACGCCCTATCTCTACGCTTTCATCCCCCAACATCCAACATGCAAATACTTTAATAAACAATGGCATTTAAGTAGAGAGCGCACCCTCCATCTGCATCCACATCCAACAAGCATTTAATATGTATAAAATATGAAATTCATACAAGGGATTGGAATCCCTTCCCACAGCATAACCTACGGGGAAAACTCCCTAAACATCTGCACAACCCCAATAACAAGGGTACCAAACAAGGGTTCTTCCCCATAGATGTGCAACAACCAAAAACACAGTGTAATATATAATAGGGTGTAACACGAGTACCAAACAATACCAAACAAGAGTTTTTCTCCACATCTGCGCAGTCTTTACATAGATACACACCCATATACATTCATCAAATAATTATATATATAACACCCACAATTTTGGCATCAACAGGATTAAAACCCAATATATAATCCAGAGATAGGATAGCGTAATTGTAAATGGGAATCCCTTCCCCAGGGTTCTGCGCTATATGAAACAAAAGAAACACACACCCATATACATTCAACATATAAATATATATGTATAACACTTACAAGGGTCTCCACTGAAATGTCAAGCCTCGGTTTAGCTATATACTAAATTTATTAAGCAGGGTTCTCCACAGAGATAAAGATTAATCACAAGATTAATCACAGTTACTGAAACTTACTTCGCAGTTTTGACTCTCCCTTTGAACACAAGTCTCTACCTGTTGACAGAGGTTTCCCACCAGAGTCGTCCTGAATTTTTATGCATTTGTTCTCTCCAACTTGAGCGCAACTCGTCGGCTAAGAAGCTCCTCGCAGCTCAGCACACCCAGTGATTCTACTTCACCTCCCCCCTTCCTCTTGGGTGCATAACTAAGTAGCTTGTTACCCCGTCGGTTTCCATCCGAGTGGAAGTTGGAGGTAGTTAGGGATAACTCCAGTATTTAAGTAAAGACTGTTTGAATTTAATGTATCCAAAAACCATTAAAAGGTTTATCTCTTTTTGATACATAATTATTTTGTTGTTCAACTATTTTCTAAAAATAGCTCATACTTTCATATTGTTATCTTTTCACAATAGTCTCTGAGAAGCTCGTCTTAAGTTAATAATGTATATCTATATAGATATAGCCCATTTAAAAATTTATGTACACACCCTAACACACACACACACACACACACACAGATATATATATATATATATATATATATATATATATATATAAAGTCTTTCTCTTTTGCATAAAGTCTAGGATACACCTAGTAACTTAATAATTCTTCACCCTTCTTATAAAATACCAACTAAGTAGGTATAAACTACTTTGCATTACCATGCATTGTATATAATTACAAAACATTATTGTAATTAATTATATTTCACAAATATATATATATATATATATATATATATATATATATATATATATATATATATATATATATATATATAGATAATGCTTTACATTTATAATTACAAAACATTATCATAAATAATATTTCATAAATAATATTTCATAAATATATGCAATCTATATACATATATTGTTTCCCCTTGCATTACAATGCATTAAATGTAATAATAATTTATCAATCGTGATAGCATATATATATATATATATATATATATATATATATATATATATATATTTCTTCTATCTTTCTAAAGTACTAAGCATAGTTCTTTTGACTTAACTGAACCAACATAAAAATAACCATTACTCAGTTTATCATGAGATAAATAGCTTAGCTTATGCTACGTACTAGATAGTGGGTTTTTGATGATGAAAACCCTAGACGTCCTCTGCCGGGACTAGGATGTCAATATCATCCAAAGGAGTTTCTTAGTTTTTCATGATAGCTTTTAACAAAGATTAACCTAGTGCCAAGATTTAGGTCTTAGGAGACACTTACTGCCCTTCAGAGGTTAAGGATAACTTCGAAAGCCCTCTCAAGGACTAACCGATAACCCAAAAACAACTTAGTAACCTTCGGTGAACGTCGCTGTTCACTTAAGTGTTTGCGACACTAAGATACATCTGTCGTCAACCAACAAGTACAATTACATTTGCATTCAAAATAGAAGGGGTGTAATAGAGGGATATTACAACTGCTTATATTCTATCTCTTATTCTCTTGGTAGTTAAAAATGGTTTATGCCTTACAAACAAAAACCAAGGTCATCGCCTTACAAGTTACAATATCTTCAAGAATAAAAACATTTTTTTTTCATCAACATCATAACATCTTGTATCATTTGAATTATATCTTTATTTCTATGGAGATAACCCTAATAGTAGACAAATTTGCACCATAAAGGATGAAATATCAATGACCTAGAGTAGGTTCAACCCCTCCCCTTTCCTCTTCAAGTTGAAGAATACTAATTTTATGTTAGACTTATTTCTTTGAAAATTCATTTCCTTTCATATTATATTCTCCATTCACTTGGTTCAAGCTTAATTCTACGAACTACTCAATGATAGTTGTCTTAAATTCATGTTTTGAATCATGTAGGAACCTTTTTCCCACTCAATCATGAATATTGAATCCCCAAACACACACAAAATGATTATGTTCTTATCCATATCTAAGTTCAATAGAGTCAACATTACATGGAGGTTGATCCAACTATTTATGCCTCCACTCATACCCATCTTAAAGAAGAAATTACTACTTTCATACAATATAATAACACCTCCAACTCAATAGGGCCTTGGATTGACTTAACTAGTGCCATAAAAAAATCTATGGTATTGAATTATCTATATCTAGTGGACCACTCCGTCTTGGAACCTTTTGTTTAAATTTTTGTTTGATTTCATCATAAATTTATTTGATCACATTGAAAACCTCCAATGGAGAAAAAAATTACCTTGAGGCAAATTTAATTTCTGGTAATCCATATTGGCCATAATACCACATAGGGTAAAGATCTAGGATTTACTATTGAAGGGTCCTCTATCCATTTCTGAAGAACCTTCGACTAGAGAATAACCTTCCCAGTGGCATACACCCCCTATTATATTTTAAAATTCCTTCTAAACCTTTCTGGAGGAGGGGAAATTTATCAATATATGTTTAATTCTTTCTCCATCATCCCTGCACAACAAAGAAAACCTTGCCCCTTGGTACCTTCCATTCCGTGCTTGCAAGACGTCCCAATTTAATACTTCATTGCTAAGGTAAAACTAGAAAAATATTCTTGATTTTAGAGGTGCTTTTAATTTACATAGGGGATCCCAATACCAACACTTTTAATATTCTCCCTCTAGGAACATAACTTTATATACTAGACTGGACTTAAACTCCCATTGGGATTCCTAGACCAAACCATACACCTTCTTCTTCTCTTAAATTGATATAAATAATATGCAATTTGTTATAACTAATCTCTTTTCCCATAAAGTGATCCTATCACTACCAATTGCATCAACTAGTTTGAGAATCCCTTGCTACCAATCCCACCATCTACTAGCTTATATTGACCATCACTTCTTATCCAAAAACCAACTCCAACTTTCACATTTATTTTATTAACTATTTTCTAGGCCAAGCAACCCCCTAAGAGAGGGAATGTCATGATTAATTCCTACCACCTGATAGAAGTATTTACAAATGGTTTATTCCTTTTTCAAATCCAACCTTCTACAAATAAGGGACCAATTTACTTGATTTTGAGCACTTGCTGCCACAACACTGGGTACCTAATCAACCTCTTTAAAATATTTGCAGCTAATTCTTTCCAAAAGTGACAAATGTTTCTTAAACCCCACCCTCCAAGGGATTTTTTCCTTACTAGTCTCTACCAATTTACTAATGGGAAACCATTTTCCTTTTTCTCTTTCCCTAAAAAACTAAGACATTTACTTCTATATTTTTCAAAATTACTAGAGGTATGCATAGCATGGAATTCCAATATACATATGTGTCTTCTAACACAGACTTAATCAACATTAAACGTCCTCCAAATCTAACCAGTGATTACACTACCTTGTGATTATTTTTTCAACTTTATGATAAATCCATATCCAATCCATGAATAATCATTGGATGTTAAAACAAATCCCACATAGTTCAATCCTATATTAAATTCCATAGTCTGAAAGGGAAGAATATAAATAACATATCTCATATGTGTCCCACTCATCACTTTGAAACACAAATATGATTACAAATTGATTTCCATTCCTATTCCTATGTTGTATAGATCTTAGAGACAATTCCTAGTAACACCACATCATCAACAAATAAAATATGAGGCAAGGATAGATATCTACCTAGTATAATCCATTTTAACCTTTCACTTATTTTGTGATCACTGATAAGACTTCTTAACCTTTAAGATATCATGATAAAAATAAAGGGAAACAAAGGATACCCTTGCCTTTTAGGGTTTGAGAAAATAAGAATATGCCCCTATTTACAATCATTGAGAAGGAAGAATAATTCAAACATCCATCAATATGATTTATAAATGGAAGAAAAAACCCAATATTAATGAGAATAATCCTTAAAAACAACTAACTAACCCTATCATAAGGCTTAGATGAGTCATGTTTTTCCACCATTACTTATAACTTCTTGGACTTAATAGAGTGCATGCCTTCTTGAGCAAATCCAACAACATGATGAATATGCCTATCTTCTAGAAACCCAAATTGCTCTGTAGAAATAAATTTAGATAAAAATAGTTTCAATCTCCTTGCAAATTATTTTATAAATGGCGTTGCACAATTATATAGGACTAAAAATATAAGGCGAATCAAGTGTATCCTTCTTAGGTATGTGGTCAAAAAAGGTGGAATTATAGACACAAGGGACTTCCATGATATTCTTGACTCTTCGACTACAACTAGTATCTCATCTTCCAAACAATCATAGAAACCTTAGAAAAAATCATTTGACCACCCATTAGGCCCATGGATTCTATCCTTCTAAAATTAGAAAACTACCTCTTTGAGCTCCTCCTTGGATACTTTTGCGCACAAGTCCTCAATCATCCTTTGCTCTAAAAATTTGGTAAAATGTTTGAGTCTATTTGAATATCTTTGAAATGTTTTCCCTATCTAGTGCTTTGTAGAGATATTTAAAAAATTTCACCCCTTTAACTATCTCCTTAAATTTATATCCCTACTATCATTGGATTTTGGCATTTCCCATACAATGTTCCTAATATTACTTTCTTTTGCATAGTCTATTTTTTGTGTGTGTTTTCATTCCATGGGCCAACCGACGACTTCGCTCTTCAATATCCACTTTCCCTCCTCCCATTCGAGCATATTTATTTTCCCATCTTATGAAACTTATAGTTCCTTTTTATCCTCCTATGTGAAAATCCCACTAAGATTCCTTTCAAATAATCCAACAACATTATCCTCAACCCTGGTGATGTCTTTTTATGAAGTATTATATTTTTGTTTTACAAAATTATAGTAACTTTTAAACTCTTTATAGATTGTTACTGAATTGGATCATTATTGATCCTTCATAGCTTTGGTTAAACCTCCTCCATTCCTTTTTATCCATTCTTATGAAGTTTTCATCCTTTAAATAATAATAATTGACCATGAATGGTCCATAATGGTTTTTTAATCATAATTTTCAATTGGAAAACAAACAATCACATGGTTAGAAACAACCCTTGAGCCAATCCATGTCCCGGGTTTTATAGTCCTTCCCATGACAAATTCTAAAATAAGAGAATGATCCATTCTTTTGGTGATATCATCTTTACTTTGTCTATGGTTCCTTTAGGAATGAACTAGTTCAATTGGTTTTGGATCACAAGAAAATGATCCCTCCATTTTTTTCCATCATAACATCAACCAATGGATCCATCTAACCAACTTCCCATGAAATCTCTGCTTGTCTAAAAATTAAGTTCATTTCCCCACAAAAAATCACAAATTCTGATCCTAAAACCTTTAACTTAGAAAAATATTCTTAGTATTCCCACTTATCTTTATATGGGTCATAAATATAAATTAAAGAGAAAGTCAATCTTAATTCAAAAGAAGACAAGATTGTCCAAATTCCGATGCAAGAAGATCTATGTTTTGCAAAGTGAGTTCCTATGTCCATCCTATCACTAGCCCTCCAAATTTACATACAACATCATAACAAAAAAGGACCAACCCTTAAATATAGAGGATATTATATGTTCCTTAATAGAAAAACAATAAATTCAGAGAAGAAATGATAGAATAGAACATGAGTTTATAATGAAAAGAACATAATTATGACAACAATAGGCAATTGCATATAACCAAATATCACAATAACAATACCTTTATTGATGAAATAAATGTTCACTTTCCTCTTCAAGGGGGTAACCTCCAAATGAGAAGATATCCAAATAAAATATACCTTAGAAGGCATCTTATCACATTGCTTCTACTACTTTATATAGTTTCTAGTGAATGAACTTTCTTGTAGGTGGAAACTTCTAATAAGCCTTGTTAATGAAGGAAATTTCTAGTCAGCATAACCTTCTAGTAAATCTCTTAAAAATACCGATTTCAAACTATGCCTATTTCATGGGCCTTATTTAATATATATGGCCTCAATACATAGCAACCTATCTATATATTTAAGGGCATTAGGGTAGGACCCCAATATGACAACACTTTATTTTGCTCTCCCCATCTATCATTGTTTCTTGAATACTTAACTCATTTGGTGTATGAATCTTAAACATACATTCAATGGCATTTTTTTTAATAGAGAGTAACTAACCCCCTAACATTAAATTATAAAAGACTATTTTTTAACCTTGCTAGGGGCTAAACCTACTCCTAGGGCCCTGATAATGGTTTTTTGTTCTCCTTTCAATATCTCTTTCTATTATTTTTATTTATCTATGGAAAAATTATCTTGTCCCCAAAGGTTTGTGTCTCAACCATTGAAATATGTTTAACGCTATCCTACCTTCTAAACATACCCCCTTGTTTTATCCCTCTAAGGGTTTTGTAGAATGCAAGTGGTATCTTCTCTTGGTGCCTATGTTGGGGTCACATGTTTGTGAGGCCATGATGCTTTCATCAATTCCTTTATTTTCATTGTTTAGGTTTCAAAACCATGTTTAGACTTAGAGGGAACTATATGTTCTATCCAAGTTTGGGTTAGAACACAAGAGGGATCATTACTTTTTATAAACCAAAAGTCTACCAGGTTTTCCTCCCCATCTACGACGAAGTCCAAAGCATGTATTTTTTCTTTGAAAATGATTTTTCAAGGATTTTGAATTCAACATAATTTTTTGTTCTAGATACATAGTTTGTGTTGGGTTAAATTGGTAATTTTCACAATAGTTATTTTGATATGGAACTATTTTGACAAATGAATCCAATTTTAACACCTAACATTGGGTTGAGTTAAAAAAAAATAAGCCACCAAAAGTGCATGGAGGGATGCTATAGAACAAAAATATACTACATTTATCTTGAATTAAATATGGTCATGGTTATTGTAGAAGATAAAATTGACCATGATACAAGTTACTATAAAATTAAACATGTTACTACAAAAGCATGCATATTGTTGTAGAATCACACAAGTTAAAAAATGGTTTCATATTTTTGGTATAATGGGGGCATATGAATATGGATGAAGATAAAATTTATATTGTGGTGATATGGAACATATGCATATATTCTTACAAAAAATGACCCTCAAATTTGTTCATTTAGCCCTAAAAAATGTGAAGTATTTTTGGTATAATGGGGGCATATGAATATGGATGAAGATAAAATTTATATTGTGGTGATATGGAACATGTCCATTAGAAATGTGAAGTGCTTGTTGGGAAATATCCTTTGAATACAGGAGTCAGGAGGTAGGATAGGTTAAGAAGAGCGCTCAGACTGGTCCTCGACATTTTCTCTTGGTGGGGTTATGCAAATTAGGGAGTAATCTTAGTAGTGGCAATTCCTCAGGGTGACACCACTATCTGAGTTGCTTTGGTTCTAAGACATTTGTCTTACATTCCCTGTGCATTCACAGAATCCATCTCCCATGACTGTTCACCCATCCACCAAGCGTGAAGTGGTAGCCTTAGTTGTTTTTTCTAGGTTACCTTCCTTAGTGACTATAGCGGTGTGGTACTATTAGTACCTGAGACAGAGATACAAGACACAATTTTTTATCCTTAGGAGGGTACCTAGTTGCGTCTAGTACTTGCACCTCTAGAATTCCATTACAGTCTTTGTAAGGGTGATCACCTTCTTAACCATTTCCCTGTTATTTCAATTTTTCTAGAAGTGTGGTCTCAAAATCCTCAACAACTCGTCTCACCAGCCTATGTAGGTCATGCCGGTGATGGTCCATCGACAAGTGATGATAAGGATGGGGGTAAAAAGGGTAAAGTCAAGTTTCCTTGTAAGTTATACAAGGGAATTCATTATGCTTACCTTTTCCCTTGTATAGGGGAGGCTTCACAATTGTTGCAAGACAGTATCGTTTCCAAACAACAACCTTCAGTTGCTTCCCAAGATTCCTCCTCTACCCAAATTTTGGTTGATGAAGTAGTCAATACGAATCGATCTTCGGTTGAACTACTCTTCCCTTGAAGAGTGAATAAAATGCCACTGATGTTTTCTTTGTCAGTTCATATTGTTCTCTACAAGAGGATGTCCCATCCATTTCAATGGAACTCCCCCCAAGTACCAAGGTTGTTTCCTTTGATTGGAATAGTCTAGCAGAACCTCGTCTTCATTTGAGTATCCCTTTCCAGATAATTGTGTGAGTTGATAATAGGGACATATATCGCACTATCATTTATGAAGGGGCATCTGTTAGTATTTTATCCTCAATTGCTTGGCAAGATATAGTTATCATAGGCTTGTGCCAACCATTAATCACCCACTAGATTTTAATAGAATATCTAGTGAACCTTCAGTGATCCTCCCTTAGTTGTCCATCGCCTTAGCAGGAAAAAATGTCTCTATTGATGTCATAGTGGTCCAAGGTCCCTTGGATTTTAATTTAATCCTTGGGTGGGACAATGCCTATGCTAAGAAAGTTGTTGTGTCCATACTCTTTTGAGTGATGCATTTTACCCATGATGGGAGCATAGTGACCGTCGATTAACTTTCGTTTATCACTCCCAATCATTTGTATGACTGATGACCACTCAAGTTCCCTAAATGTTCCTTACGTTCAAGTGGTATCCCCCACACCATAGGTTAATTATGTGGCATTATTTGTGACGTATTCAACTGCTACTAAGAAATATCCTCTCACTGTATGCTCAAATTCTCACAATTTAGATCTCACAGTTGACATGGTGAACCATTAAATGGGGTAATTGGAGCCTAATCTACCCCCTGCTACCCTTATTGAGTCTCTTGGCATGCATTCTTTCTAGAGTATTTTTCTTTCGTTCGATGGAGAACTCTTGGAAGCCATGGCCAAGGACCATGAGCATAGTTCAATTTCTATGTCAAGCTCGTTAAAAAATGAAATGGATAGCCACGAGCATATTTCATTGTCTATGTCAAGCTCGTTAAAAATTAAAAAGATCCCGCTTCCATTGAGTCGAGTCTTACATCAGACTTAGTACCTAAACCTTCATTTTGTCCGCTTGTGTCACTTGATCCTCTTTCTTCTTCCTCCTATGGAGAACCTATTCCTATTAGTAGCCAAGAGTCTAATTGGGTGAAGTGAAAGAGCCAACAGATGAAATGAAGCTTGGGGGGTACGTCTCTAAACTTTGGAAATCATACTGGAGTTAAGACACTAGATTCTACTGATCATGTTGGGGGGGAATTCCAACCCCTGGACATCACGTTTGGAAAAAACCCGTTAACGGGTATAACCCAAAGTACCGACCTTTGGGTATCATGTTGGGAAGAAACCCGCAAATGAGTATCATATTGAGCATATTTTCGATTTCAAGCTCATTAAAAAATGAAATACTAAGGACAGATCATTCTTTGTTTCAAGCTCATTAAAAAATGAAGCAAATGCTTTGAGTACAGATTATTTCCAATTTTAAGCTCATTAAGAAAAGAAACCTTGAGCATAGTTCATTTTCAGTTCCAAGCTCATTAAAAAATGAAACCCTGAGCACAGTTCATTCTCTGTTTCAAGCTCGTTAAAAAATGAAGCAGACGTTCCCAACATAGCTCATTATTTGCTTCAAGCTCATTAAACAATGAAGCAGATACCTTGGGAATTCTTCTCTCCTATCTTCGAGCTCGTTAAAAACAGTAAGAGGTGTTGAGATTAATTTTTACTTTTCATGCTCTGGTTAAAACATGAAAAATATTTCGAGTGATTTAGATACCATAGTCGTGCTTGTTGAAAGTTAGTAAAAAGGTGTTGATTTTAGTCCGCTTTTCTTGCACTCATAAAATAATGAGGATGTGTCTAACAAGAATAGTTTTATCTCTTTACCCGACCTCGCTAAACTATTTACAAAAAATGAATTGCGTTGAGTCTACTTTTTACCTTTGTCCTACTCGGTTATCAACAATGACAAATTTGTCTTTTGAGTGATAATTTATCCCATTTTTGGCCTCGTTAGAATAGTTACGAAAAAGGAACCCCTCGTAGTTCTCTTCAAGCCCTTTTCAGACTCCCTAAACATGAAAAGATCACTGAGCGAACTTGTTTCTTTCACGCTTGTGAAAATATTTGAAAGGACGTCTAGTTGGTGATAGTTTACCCCTTTTTTCAGACCCTTTGGACTAATTACGAAAAAAGAATACTCTAGTCAACCATGGCTAGAAGAGTTCTCTCTCACGTGGTTTTATCCTTTTTCGGGTGAGGAGACTAACTTTACAAAAAGAACGATTTTGGAGTATTCTTTTGATCCTTTTAAGACTCCCTAAATGTGAAAAGATCATTGAGTTTACCTTCTTTGGACTTGTAAAACAATGCATCGAAGGGCCCATATGGGACTGAACCCCTCCTTCTTCAAGTTCATTAAAAATATGTTGAGGGACTCATCTAATATGATCTATACCGAGCATATGTTATCCTCCTAAAGATCATTAATGGTGGGGGGGAATTGGGAAAATAGGTTAGTCTTGTTGGAAATTCTTATGGTAGCTCGTTGTCACCCTTGAACATTGCACATTTTTACGTCTTGTCGTACAGTTGGGTAATATACTTGTCTCTAAGTCATGCCAAATTCCATGAGTCATATTTCTCCTTTGGTCCATCTGAAGAATTCCTCAATCATTGTCATGTTATGTTTTAGTCTTTGCCTCATTGAGTCAATGCTTCCAAGTCACTTATCATGCCCTCCAATGTTCAAGGGAAGTTAACCCGAGTCATCCCCTTTGTAGTTCTATCGACCTTTCATCCTTGTGTTAGTTTATGCTCATTTGATATGTTACTTTATATCACTTTCTTGTATCATTTTCATGTCGATGATGTGGGATACATCATGGTCTTCCTTTGACGAGTCTATTCTTGTCGACTCCAATATCTTATCCAGGAATTAGACTTAGAAACCATTTATTACCATGGGTCCTGCATGCCTCAATGGCAGTTTTCCTTGCTTCCATCAATATATTTACATCATTGACCTCTGATCAGATGATTCCATGAGTGTTCGACTTCAACCCATCTATTCACTTTCGTTGGAATGTACTAGGATACCTTAGGAGTCATTGTCATCATTGGTGATTTCCCTTGCACTTGTTAATGGTTTACATCACCTACGGTAATCAAGTGGTTTCTACCATGTTCGAATTCAACAACTTTATTCACATGGATAGAATTGTATCATTTCGGGATTGGGTTGAAGACCCTAAGGACTGGTTATTATGTACTTTACCCAGGTTACGATGAATACTTTTTGAGTAGGTTCCCACATGGACATCATGTTGGTGACATGACTAATGTATTTTCACATATATCCACTTTGTATTGGTTCGTGGCTATGACCTGATATTGTCATACTGACATGGATCCACATTGTATCACTAGTGTCCATATTCTTGATCAATACATTCATGGATCCACAATGTATTGGTCAGAGGCCATGCTTTGAGTAAATTTATTCTGAACATGGGTATGCCTGCCTCGGGGATGATGTTGATATACAATTTGGTCCTTGCTTGAAACTTATTTTTGGCTCTCTTCCAGACACCCTTTGCACCTATACCTTGGTAAAGTATTTTGGCCATCAATTTCCCTTCTGACCTCACACTTTAAGGGGCATTTGTTACACCTCAAAATTTCACACATGAGTGTCATCCTTAAGTGTCATAAATTTTCACCATGAAAAAGTGGTTTTCATGCTCCCTAGAGGTGTTATAAAGGTAAAACTAAATACTATTATGGTCCCTACCCATGTTGGGGAGTCAAATCCATCATTAGGAGGTTGAAATCCACTTCAACGAACCCTATTTTGAGCCATGTATTGTAATTTTCTCCCATTGCCCCTTGTCTAGAGAGCAATGATTCCAACTTTGTTGCTCCTTGCAAGCCTACTAGGGAGAAACAATTACAACATTTTTCTTTCATGCCTTAGGGGAGCGAAAATCCCATTTAAGCTATCTTGCCCTTATTTTTGGGTCAAGATCCGAGCATTATTTTAGGTGGGTCACCCTATCCTTCGAGTATTTCCTAAATTTTCATTCAAGGTAACCTAAATATTCCTTGATCCACCTCATCCTCACTTGATCCAAATATTTCTCTCAAGTATTTGATCCTCCAAACCCTATAAAATGAGGCCCATTCTTGAGTGAAAGGGCAAGGTAGAGCTTGAAGGCATCACACTTATGATTGTGTGATTCTCATGGGGCTTAGAGACATGGAAAAAGATTAGAGAGGTGGTCCTTATGATATTAGGGTGGTTAAAGGGATTTGGAAGGAGAGTCTGAAGGACATGTTGTTGTAGAGTTAGATATACTTTTGTACATGTTGTTCATGCCTTTCTTTCTAATATGAAACTTGGCCTATTCTCCCATTTCATGTCTCCTTTGATAGATTTATGAATATCTTTTCCAATTGGTGATTAGAGATTAGTTAGTACACTTGGTTCATTAGAAGATGTTGTCTCTTGTCTTTGTGTGCAGGTTTACACCTTGGGATATGCAAGCTATGATTTGGGTCAACAAGGAGTAGCTAGTACAACCTTCAGGGTTGAGGTAGGACATATATCCTTCTCATCCTTCTTATGCTTATATCTACTTGGCTTGGATTGTGTATGAACTAGATCTAGGGGATGTTAGGTACCATTTGTTTTTCTTTTGTCTTGGATTAGGTGTCTAGGGATCCTTACTATGTCCAAGATAAGTCTAGCCTATCCATAGGGACTTTTGAGTTGATGGGGAATTCGTTTAGCATATTTCTATTACGTTATCATCTCGTGATACCTTTCTATAGCATCCCCGGCCCCTTGCATAACCTTTCAAGGTCTTTGGTGGTATTATTCAGTGCACATAGGCATCTATGTTTTCTTTTACCTTTTCGTTGTGGTGTCCTTGTCCTTATCGAAACCTTGTTCCACATCTATACCATCCCATCGAGGCATTCTCTGATAGTACGTCGAGGCTTCCTTTAATAGCTTATCAGATATTTCCCCTATAGCTCTCGGACCTTTCCCCGAAAATTCTCATATTTTTTCGTCAATGATTGTACCATTCTACCATGGCTTTCTTCTACAGTCTCTCAGGAATTTCTTCAACAACATCTTGAATCTTTCTTTGAAAACATCTTGGAGCTTCCTCCGACATCATCTTAGAGTTTTCTTTGACCGCATCTTGGATCTTCCTCTGAAATCATCTTGGAGCTTCCTTTGACAATATCTATGGGATTTATCCAATGACATATCAACCCTTCAGAGCTTTCTCTGACGGCCTCTGGGAGCTTTCTCCAACGACCTCTTGGGTATTTCTATTTCGACCTCTCGGAGATTTTTTCTAATGACCTCTCAAGGATTTCTCCGACAAAATCTAAGATATTTCTCCGATAGCCTCTCATAGATTTCTATGATAGCCTCTTGGGGATTTCTCCAACAACATCTCGTAGCTTTCTTAGACAACCTATTGGGGATTTACATCGAATGAATGTGATCCCATCCCAGATATCACAGGACGATTATGTTTCCTCCTGGCATTGAATTGGTGAATGAACCCATAACCATTCTATGCAAATCCAAATTTTCTAGTGACTGAATATTTCGACTCATCCTACCTCGATATTGCACACAACGAATCTGAATCTACTCAGTCATGCCTTCCTCCCTCAATCTGAATGAAGGAAGATACACTTACAAATTCATGGGTTCATTATTCTCTCCATGGCCATATTTCAATTCATAAACATGAAGGTGTGCAGATGCATAAAGGGAAAATGAATTGGAAACAAACTCTTTCCATACAATGATTGACACAATCAAGCATATTCATTCACATAAAAATAGAACTGTTCATTCTCAGACAAGCATGAATGTTCATTCACAGATAAACATGAATTGTCATTCATAGGAAGAGAAAGGTAGATTGCTACATAAACACAATATACAAGAAATACCTATCTTTAGAGGAAAATTGATCCAAACAACTGCCTATGTGGGAGAAACGTTTCACCCAACCATATGCACTATGTCCAGTATATAGTCTTTATGCTGAGAGGCCACCCTTAATCCAGGGTATGAGGCTACAAGGGTGAATAATTCTCACAGGATTTTGTCTCCCAGCCTAGAAACCCCTTTGTAATGCCCCTAGAATGACTGTGGACCTTAAGGGCACTTGTCAAGTGATCCAGATGAACAACTTCGATAGTGGTCTCTTGAGCCTTGTTATGTCTTAAATGATTGAGGAAAACCAGAAGATGTGAATGACGACAATGATTGATAAATGAATTAAGGAATTAAATTATATGTGTGGAGTGGGATAATTGATTGATTACATCTTGCTTAATGATTAGCCTTGATCGATCAAGTCAAAGTGCAATGGGACGGTTACAGTCCTAGCTCTGCGACTTGGGAGGACGCAACTGAGATGCATCATATCTTTCTGCAATTATTCTAAACTTCGGGACGAATTTCTAAATAAGTAGGGGTGTATGTAGTGCCCCTAGACTATCGCAGACCTTTAGGGAACCTATTTGAGTGACTCGACTGATTGAAACATTAATCAAATGACCCCTTGATGTTATATTGAGTATATTCACGACTACGACTGATTGTGAATCAATAAAATAATGATATATGTGTATCTGGATAGTTGATGTAAACGAATGATTACATGTTATTTAACAATTAACTTTGATTATGAAAAATGTACATGTGAATGATGCTTAACGACTAGCTGTATGATTGATTATGTTTGTTACAAATGTGTGTAGCGGCAGGTGAAATGGTTCATCGACGAACACACAAGGGAATTGAAGGGTCTTAGAGTACAGATAAATCACACACGGGGAGAGCGACGACGATGTCGACTTCCGATGAAATACCACGCTTGAGCAGATAAGCATTGATCCGCTTGCTCAAGAGGAAAGCGTGAGGGCGTACGAGGTGGGCCACGACGGAGCTGGTCACATACGAGTTGGGGGGCGCGCAGTGAGAACGGACTCACTCCTCAACGCCATTAGTCCCTAATAGTGTGTAGACGGAGGATGGAAGGTAACGACTCCTAAAATCCCTACATGAAGTTCCCGCAAGTCAAAACGAAAGGATGACGACAGAAGGGCTCGACAGTGCGGTACCTTGTCGAGAACGGAAAGAGTGGACGCAAGGACCCAACGATGTGGTACCTTGACAAGGAATGGAAACTATGGATGACTGGACCCGACGGAGTGGTGCCATGTTGGGGAAATGAAATTAAGGAACGGGGAAGCCCAACAGCGTGGCACCGAGGTCCTAGTGAAAATGATTATTAAACCTAACTGCATAAAAACATATAAGTTTGCACCTAGAACATTACTTAGAAATGCATTTGAGCACTATAGGAATTTGCACATAAATGATTACTTTGACATTTAAATAATATTAAATGTTATTTAGACATTTGCACATAAAGGAATATTTTTTAGCATTTAAAATATTATAAATATTTATTTTAGGAGCAAAGTAGAATCCTAAGCATGGACACCTAGTCAACTCAAAAGCTAGGAGTTAAGTAAAATATCTAGGGGACAAACATGAGCAAACTTAGGAATGTTGGTGTAACTCCTAGAAAAACTGACACTTGGATGGGCGAGTATTTTTAAAATTGGAAATTTAATAAAATATGTATTTTTGCATGAAGCGACATGTGTCGCATGGATTTTTCCTTTAAAAGGAAGGCTTTGGGAATGGGTAAAGGGCCCAGACCCTGGATGACTATCGTAATTTTGGGTTACCTCATGACTTGCTGCTATTGAGGGTTTGGCTGGAAACTTTGGTGGGGGGGAATCCCAAGCTGAGTTTCCCAAGTGAGTGTGTGAGCTCTACGACCCGAAGCTCGGGGGAGGCCATGCGACTGAAAGCATGAGCCTATGGTTGGGTGGCGAAGCTAACGGTTTCTTCGCCAATGGTTAAACGAGCTTCTGCTGGAGGGGCACAATGAGTGAAGCGGACGTCAAGGGCAAGCAGGATCGGACGGGCGACGACGACTACTTCTCGAGCAACAAATTCGACCTGCAGTAACAGGTATTGTGTTTTTGTTAGTTCTCGAATTTGATAAGTTTTATTAATGAATATGCATCATAATGGTTATATTGTGTTTTAAGTTTCTAATAATTTTTAAGTAAGTAAGTACAAAAGGGGGGGTCCCTACTTTTGGTATCAGAGCCGGTCGAGCCTTGAGGGCACCGGACTTAGATCGACTGCAGAAGTACAGCTGCAAATTTCGTGGGTTACACCTTCAACTGAGCTATTCAAACAGGTTCTTTCACTCTTTAAAATTCATAACTAATTTCTGTTTTAATAAGGATTATGGATCTTGAACTTTCTGTGAAATATTGGATTTTTGTATTAATGCTACTTTCTGGAATTTGTTGTTTTACTTTCGCTGGAATTTAGGAAATAAAAGATTGATCTAAGTTTTTGGGAAACTCCATTTAAAAGATTACAAATAGGTTTATGTTTTCCAAGGAAAATTATTCATATATTCTGAATTATATATTGTTGGGTATTCCAATAAAGTATTTGCACTTTTGATGGCTCTGTCGTTTTTATTAAAATTGTAGATCTCTGTTTATACAATGATAATTGGTGGTTATTTAGTTTTCAAAACTCAGTTTTATACACTAATGCATTAGCGATTCGTTAGTTTCGAAACTCTGTTTTATACATTGATAATTTGTGGTTATGTACTTTTCAAAACCCAGTCTTATTACAAAATAGTACTTACGATTCTGAAATCCATTTTGTTGTTCCTGTCTTATTTACAATTCGAAATTCAAAGGTGTGACAATGCACAGCATTCAAATCTTATATTCAAATCGACTTTGTACCTTAGTTACACTGCTCGATTTATTATAAGCAGAACGATTTCTGGTGATGAATTCCCTGCGTTTAAATTGTTATCGATTTTCTTTTTCTATTATACCTTTGGTTTTAATGAGTGGTTCTGAATGCTAAGATTGATTACCAATCTCAGTGGTTACTGTTCATATGTAGATTGGTTCGTGTTCAATCTTAATGTTCAGTTTCCTTTACATAGAGCAACCTCCGAAGTAGTAATCCGGTGATCGAGCCTGTATTTCAATTACAGAGCTCACCCCTAATTCCAGAACAGAACTATCCTTGTGTGTGTTTTTTTTTATCAGTATTCAAATCTCTTTAAAGAAGATCCAGATCCAGATCGGATTGACCCTAGCATACTTTATTCTTATCAGCATTTTAATTTCCTTAAAGAAAAATCAGATCGAAATTAATCCTGGCATATTTTATTTTATCAGTGTTTTAACTTCTTTAAGAAGATCCAGATCGGAACTCTTATCAGTGTTTTAACTTCTTTAAAGAAGATTCAGATCGGAATTCTTGTTAGTGTATTAACTTTTTCAGACTTATTGTTTAGATTGATGGCGATATCTCTTGCCATACCAAGCGAGATCCACGGCCCAACGACCTTCTCATTGTTCAACCCTGCCGACTCCATGTATTGACCTGTACGGGTTACTGTGGTTACCTGATACATCTACCCTGCCAAACTACGTAAATATCTCACTGCACCGATTGAGATCCGCTGTGTAATAATACCTTCGTTTATCTCTGATGATTTCGTATTAATCCACTATAGCTACTGTGTTCCAAGGCTATATAATTATACTCAGTTAAGAATGCTTAGACTCTCACTGTATGGATTTTTCTGTAGCCTATCGATACTCTTACAAATTGTTACCTCTGTCAATTCGGAATCAATATTAAATTTTGTTGAGGAAACGATGTACTACACCCCTGTACTATTGCAATGAGTTTTTCCTTACAAATTTTTATACCTTGTATTTTTGAAAGAGGCAGATCCTGCCCGTAAATGATTTATATGTTTTTTAGTTCTTATACTACCATATAAAAATAGCGAGTGGATAGATCAGATTTGCTACTGTGTTGAAATTCCAGGATGTTCACCTCTGCGCGCATTACCCAGAATTGGGAATTTCAGTCGACCCACACAATAATATCTAGATCGGCGACTTCTATGCGAACTAGGAGTTTAGATACCTGACGATGTCGCTGAACATGTGCCCAGTTTCTCCCAATCTAATGTGTAAATTAATTTAATTTATTGTTACTATGTTCGAGTACTACACTTTCAGGATTATGTAATCGAGTCTAGGTTTTATTGAAATTAATGTCAATTTCGAATTAAATATTAGATTATAGATAACTGACTGGGTGACGTTAGGATTTCCATGAATGAATGGAGGGTGCTCCGAATATCATATAACAATCAAACCTCCAGTTCAAATCACACTGATTACGCCGATCATGAATAGTTCCAGTTAGGATTGCGCCCCAATGAATTAACAAAGTCATACTTTATGGTGGTGGAAATCCTACTCTAGTTATGTAATCCTTAACGCCAAATCATAATTAGGGTTCGTGTTGATTGTTTAGTTGGTGTTGAACAAACCGTAATCTGTTTCTTTTTCTGTCTGCCGTCGCCTTATATCTGTCCAACATCTGGTAAGATTTGGTGTTGAACAAACCGTCGATTACGTTAATCTCTAGTTGTGTTTAAGCTTTCGTAAGATACCATTCCGATGGAGTAAGCGTTTGGTTTTTACATGTATCTAAATATTATTATTTTTTTTTGTTGTTGTTGTTGTTATGAACCAGTGGTACCATGCGTCGATACCATTATATATATATATATATATTAAGTGAAATCAATTTAGTATCTAGTGGCCCTATATTAAATAAAGACAACGTTTTTTTTTTCCGCGAAACAATTTAGTATCTAGTGGCCCTATATTATTAAGTGAAATCAATTTAGTATCTAGTGGCCCTATATTAAATAAAGACAACGTTATTAATGAAGAATGCTTGAGGATATTTTTTAAATGTCTTTTAATCCGAGTGAAGACAGTAACCTACTCTATATAAATGTGGAATTATTATGCTTTCTAATTTCGTGAATAAAGTCAATGTATATGAAGGTGAATTATTTAGTTAGAACTATCATGAGTAAAAACAAAAAAACAAAACTATATACAGATAGGAATGAATTTAATTACATTAGATATAGTTATGGTTATGCCGGATGCAGATAATGACTTTATCATATAGAGATGAACTTGTTATTTTAAATATTAGACATATTTTAATACCTTGACTAAAAAGCATTAGAAAGGTAAAGAGGAGTTTTGGAATAGAGGTTAAGATATGTAAATATATGTAGGTATAGGAGTTCTCATTTCCTTTCTTTATTACTTTATTTATTTTGGGAAATGCGTACGTCTCCCTCTCACTTCCTGAAAATCTTATCTATGTGTAGATTGTTTTGAAATATGATTAGAAGAAGGAAAATCTTATGTAGGTGTAGATTGTTTTGAAATATGAATTATGATTAGAAGAAAAGAGGCCTAGTATGCTTCACATTTTAATTTTAATATATATATATATAGATATATATAATTAATATCAATCATGATAGCTAAACCATAGTTATAAAGGGTTATGCATCATAGCTACTTAAGAAGGGAATTTGAAATAAGTATTATAAATAGTACTTGTCAAAAAAAAAATCATTATCTCTTTGTACTTAGAAATTCCACATACATGGGTGGGTGGAACGCATATTTAATTGGTGATCATAGTAATTATAAAAATGAGTATAATGGGAAGAAATTGGTTAACTGATATTTAAAGGATAAACTATTGGTTTAGTAGTTATTCTTTGTATTTGATTATTTAACTGTGGCAATGGAAATATATAAATATAATTATTAATCTATAAGTTGTATTATGTTGTTTTTAATCCTCTAAGGAAATTAGACCAAGAACATTCATATATAGGAGTAGAGCCTTAACGACCATCAAAATAATAACCCGTTTCTATAACACTTATTATATCTCATGTGAAAGGCATGTATGGTATGGTTAAGAGTATTAATGATGGAAAGGAAATGTGCATAGGATTTCACTAGGAGAAAAACTTGATATGGAAATGTATCTTCATGACGCCGTAATCATAATTAAAAGAAAGTTAGTACAATTATCCTATAATGATAAGATGACTTTATTGTACATTAACCATTGATTACTTAAATTTGTATGACTTATGTTTGAAGAGATAAGTTTAAATTCATGGATAAACATGTGTTAGTGGATCAAGTTAGCGGAAGGATCACACTTATGAAAAGTTGGTTGTATTCTTGAAATGCGATGCTAAGTATTTCATGCCAGAGGAATGTTAGAATCAATGTTCTTGTCTCTTATATGTCCAAATGCAAATGTACTTTGGTCATTATAGTAAGTAACCATTTGGACTAACATATTTGGATGTTTGAGTGAACTTTATACTCCGTTGTTCCCGAATTGATAATAAGGAAATTGAGTATGTACAGATGACATAGAAATAAGGAAATTTGTTGAATAGAGATGGAATCAATAACACAAATTTTCTTTCAAGGAAAACATACCGGGGAAAACGAACAAAGACCGGAGATATTTTTAAATTTTTTTCCTACATAGCCATGTAGAGGAGACGAGTGGGAGGATATATTTGGTGAATATAATAAATAACGATAAATTGATAAATTTAACTCACAAAGACACCAAGAGGCTTAGATTTACGAGACTTTGACAGATTGTTGAGGAATAGAAACAAATTTAGAAATTGGAAAGAAAGATATCTATGTCACTAGCGCAAGGAGCTAATCCCAATGAAACTAATTTTCTAGCATGACAATGATGAACGAAAAAGTACAAACTTGACGTGAACGGGACAACAGTAAAAGAAGAATTCTCAATTAGAAAAGTCCACCGAAGGGTCCAAATGAAGACAATTTTAGTAAAACGAAGCATGGAGATGATCAACACAATGGACTGAATGCAATAAAGCTAACCTCAAGAAATGGTAAAAACTTGATGAAGAGTGGAATAACCCTAGATATGGGACCCAATGAGGATAAGAAAACACTTAGCATGACTTGATGAGTTTGTCGAAGTGGTCATATGACAACAAAAATGATGAAATAAGGTAAGAATGTCATAAGCTCATTGACTTGGACATGATGTTAATAATGAAATAACTAACAGATAAAATTTTGACACGTTCGACTGAGTCACTAAGTTTCGAAGCTTCGAATCCTATCATATTAGAACATTTAGGAGTTTGGAAGTAGTCTTTTGGGTAATGGCTTTTGGAATATTTGGTAGTCGCCCTTGATTTGTTAAAACATGATTGTAACTTAACCATATGTATTTTAAGGAAGATTGTATAAAGTTTACCTTCTCGTCTTGGAGGAAAGGGCAACCGATAGATTTGAAATATCATTTGGATTTGTTTTGCGAAAGGATGATTGAATAACTATGGTATGGTTATTGATGCAACATAACTGGTAAATAAGTTGGACATCATGGATCTTCACGGATGAATAGTAGAGATGGGAAAACTATGTTGGAACTGACAAGTATTAAATGTATTATTGGGTTTGCATTACGCGAAATTACGATTGAGTTCCAGAGGATGTATCGGAACTATGTTGGACGAAATGAAAAAAAAAACTAATGATTAGAACCACCAGCACTTATGGCCATGATGGTTTGAGAAAAATAGAAGAGAAAGACAATAAGATGAAAATATGAAACTAGAGAAAAGCCTAGAATCGAAAGTACAAGAACAAAAAAAATTAACTTCAGGACGAAGTTCTATATAAGAGGGGGTGTATGTAATACCCCTAGAATGACTGTGGACCTTAAGGGAACGTGTCAAGTGACCCGGATGAACAACTTCGATAGTGGTCTCTTGAGCCTTGTTATGTCTTAAATGATTGAGGAAAACCTGAAGATGTGAATGACGACAATGATTGATAAATGAATTAAGGAATTAAATTATATGTGTAGAGTGGGATAATTGATTGATTACATCTTGCTTAATGATTAGCCTTGATCGATCAAGTCAAAGTGCAGTGGGACAGTTACAGTCCTAGCTCTGCGACTTGGGAGGACGCAACTGAGATGCGTCATAGCTTTCTGCATTTATTCTAAACTTCGAAACGAAGTTCTAAATAAGTAGGGGTGTATGTAGTGCCCCTAGACTATCGCAGACCTTTAGGGAACCTATTTCAGTGACCCGACTGATTGAAACATTAATCAAACGATCCCTTGATATTATATTGAGTATATTCACGACTACGATTGATTGTGAATCAATAAAATAATGATATATGTGTATCTGGATAGTTGGTGTAAACGAATGATTACATGTTGTTTAACAATTAACTTTGATTATGAAAAATGTACATGTGAATGATGCTTAACGACTAGTTGTATGATTGATTATGTTTGTTACAAATGTGTGTAGCGGCAGATGAAATGGTTCACCGACGAACACACAAGGGAATTGAAGGGTTGTAGAGTACGGATAAATCACACACGGGGAGAGTGACAACGATGTCGACTTCCAATGGAATACCGTGCTTGAGCAGATAAGAACTGATCCGCTTGCTCAAGAGGAAAGCGTGAGGACGTACAAGGTGGGCCACGACGGAGCTTCGGTTAACGTCTAGATATTATTGTGTGGGTCGACTGAAATTCCCAGTTCTGGGTAATGCACGTAGAGGTGAACATCCTGGAATTTCAACACAGCGGTAGCAAATCCGATCTATCCACTCGTTTTATATGGTAGTATAAGAACTAAAAAAAAATATAAATCATTTACGAGCAGGATCTGCCTCTTTCAAAAAGACAAGGTATAAAAATTTGTAAGGAAAAACTCATTGCAATAGTACAGGGGTGTAGTACATCGTTTCCTCAACAAAATTTAATATTGATTCCGAATTGACAGAGGTAACAATTTGTAAGAGTATCGATAGGCTACAGAAAAATCCGTACAGTGCGAGTCTAAGCATTCTTAACTGAGTATAATTATACAGCCTTGGAACACAGTAGCTGTAGTGGATTAATACGAAATCATCAGAGATAAACGAAGGTATTATTACACAGCGGATTTCAATCGGTGCAGTGAGATATTTACGCAGTTTGGCAGGGTAGATGTATCAGGTAACCACAGTAACCCGTACAGGTCAATACATGGAATCGGCAGGGTTGAACAATGAGAAGGTCGTTGGGCCGTGGATCTCGCTTGGTATGGCAAGAGATATCGCCATCAATCTAAACAATAAGTCTGAAAAATTTAATACACTAACAAGAATTCCGATTTGAATTTTCTTTAAAGAAGTTAAAACACTGATAAGAGTTCCTATCTGGATCTTCTTAAAGAAGTTAAAACACTGATAAAATAAAATATGCCAGGATTAATTTCGATCTGATTCTTCTTTAAGGAAATTAAAATGCTGATAAGAATAAAGTATGCTAGGGTCAATCCGATCTGGATCTTCTTTAAAGAGATTTGAATACTGATAAAAATAAAACACACAAGGATAGTTCTGTTCTGGAATTAGGGGTGAGCTCTGTAATTGAAATACAGGCTCGATCACCGGATTACTACTTCGGAGGTAGATCTATGTAAAGGAAACTGAACAATAAGATTGAACACGAACCAATCTACATATGAACAGTAACCACTGAAATTGTAAGATTGGTAATCAATCTCAGCATTCAGAACCACTCATTAAAACCAAAGGTATAATAGAAAAAGAAAATCGATCAACTGAATAATGACAATTTAAACGCAGGGAATTCATCACCAGAAATCGTTCTGCTTATAATAAATCGAGCAGTGTAACTAAGGTACAGAGTCGATTTGAGTATAAGATTTGAATGATGTGCAGTGTCACGCCTTTGAATTTCGAATTGTAAATAAGACAGGAACAACAAAATGGATTTCAGAATCGTAAGTACTATTTTGTAATAAGACTGGGTTTTGAAAACTACGTAACCACAAATTATCAATGTATAAAACAGAGTTTCGAAACTAACGAATCGCTAATGCATTAGTGTATAAAACTGAGTTTTGAAAACTAAATAACCACCAATTATCATTGTATAAACAAAGATCTACAATTTTAATAAAAACGACAGAGCCATCAAAAGTGCAAATACTTTATTGGAATACCAATCAATAAATTCAGAATATATGAATAATTTTCCTTGGAAAACATAAACCTATTTGTAATCTTTTAAATGGAGTTGCCCAAAAACTTAGATCAATATTTTATTTCCTAAGTTCCAGCGAAGGTAAAACAACAAATTCCAGAAAGTAGCATTAATACAAAAATCCAATATTTCACAGAAAGTTCAAGATCCATAATCCTTATTAAAACATAAATTAGTTATGAATTTTAAAGAGTGAAAGAACCTGTTTGAATAGCTCAGTTGAAGGTGTAACCCATGAAATTTGTAGTTGTACTTCTGCAGTCGATCTAAGTCTGGTGCCCTTAAGGCTCGACCGACTCTGATACCAAAAGTAGGGACCCCCCCCTTTTGTACTTACTTACTTAAAAATTATTAGAAACTTAAAACAAAATATAACCATTATGATGCATATTCATTAATAAAACTTATCAAATTCGAGATCTAACAAAAGCACAATACATGTTACTGCAGGTCGAATTTGTTGCTCGAGAAGTAGTCGTCGTCGCCAGTCCGATCCCACTTGCCCTTGACGTCCGCTTCGCTCGTTGTGCCCCTCCAGCAGAAGCTCGTTTAACCATTGGCGAAGAAACCGTTAGCTTCGCCACCCAACCATAGGCTCATGCTTTCAGTCGCATGGCCTCCCCCAAGCTTCGGGTCGTAGAGCTCACACACTCACTTGGGAAACTCAGCTTGGGATTCCCACCCACCAAAGTTTCCAGCCAAACCCTCAATAGCAGCATGTCATGAGGTAACTCAAAATTACGATAGTCATCCAGGGTCTGGGCCCTTTACCCATTCCCAAAGCCTTCCTTTTAAAGGAAAATTCCATGCGACACATGTCGCTTCATGCAAAAATACATATTTTATTAAATTTCCAATTTTAAAAATACTCACCCATCCAAGTGTCAGTTTTTCTAGGAGTTGCACCAACATTCCTAAGTTTGCTCATGTTTGTCCCCTAGATATTTTACTTAACTCCTAGCTTTTGAGTTGACTAGGTGTCCATGCTTAGGATTCGACTTTGCTCCTAAAATAAATATTTATAATATTTTAAATGCTCAAAAATATTCCTTTATGTGCAAATGTCTAAATAACATTTAATATTATTTAAATGTCAAAGTAATCATTTATGTGCAAATTCTTATAGTGCTCAAATGCATTTCTAAGTAATGTTCTAGGTGCAAACTTATATGTTTTTTATGCAGTTAGGTTTAATAATCATTTTCACTAGGACCTCGGTGCCACGTTGTTGGGCTTCCCCGTTCCTTAATTTCATTTCCCCAACATGGCACCACTCCGTCGGGTCCAGTCATCCGTAGTTTCCATTCCTTGGTAAGGTACCACATCGTTGGGTCCTTGCGTCCACTCTTTCCATTCTCGACAAGGTACCGCACCGTCGGGCCCTTCTGTCGTCATCTTTTCGTTTTGACTTGCGGGAACTTCATGTAGGGTTTTAGGAGTCATTACCTTCCATCCTCCGTCTACACGCTATTAGGGACTAATGGCGCTAAGGAGTGAGTCCGTTCTCACTGCGTGCCCCCCAACTCGTATGTGACTAGCTCCGTTGTGGCCCACCTCGTACGCCCTCACGCTTTCCTCTTGAGCAAGTGGATCAGTGCTTATATGCTCAAGCGTGGTATTCCGTCGGAAGTCAACATCGTCGTCGCTCTCCCCGTTTGTGATTTATCTGTACTCTATGACCCTTCAATTCCCTTGTGTGTTCGTCGGTGAACCGTTCCACCTGCCGCTACACACATTTGTAACAAACATAATCAAGCATACAGCTAGTCATTAAGCATCATTCACATGTACATTTTTCATAATCAAAGTTAATTGTTAAACAACATGTAATCATTCGTTTACATCAACTATCCAGATACACATATATCATTATTTTATTGATTCATAATCAGTTGTAGTCGTGAATATACTCAATATAACATCAAGGGGTCGTTTGATTAATGTTTCAATCAGTCGGGTCACTCAAATAGGTTCCCTAAAGTTCTGCGATAGTCTAGGGGCACTACATACACCCCTACTTATTTAGAACTTCGTCCCAAAGTTTAGAATAAATGCAGAAAGCTATGACGCATCTCAATTGCGTCCTCCCAAGTCGCAGAGCTAGGACTGTAACTGTCCCACTGCACTTTGACTTGATCGATCAAGGCTAAACATTAAGCAAGATGTAATCAATCAATTATCCCACTCCACACATATAATTTAATTCCTTAATTCATTTATCAATCATTGTCGTCATTCACATCTTCAGGTTTTCCTCAATCATTTAAGACATAACAAGGCTCAAGAGACCACTACTGAAGTTGTTCATCCCGGTCACTTGACAAGTGCCCTTAAGGTCCACGGTCATTCTAGGGGCATTACACCCTTTTTCTCCCAATGCTTAAACAGATGCTCACTTGGAGCTTTTATCAGGATATCATAGGATATCGATGGTTCTGGAAGACTCTTTCTCTCAATATGACTTGGCCCTCGCGGTCCCGGAACCAACAATACCTACTCCACACAACACCCTTCTAGGATAAGGAATTCCAGAAGGAGGCCAAGACACTACGTGCCTTTCAAGTATCCCACGTAGAAATCAATTTAAGCTTCACAAGAATCTACAATAAAATCAATGAGTCAAGGTTATCATTCTACCCAGCCTTTCTTGCTCACCTACAACCATATTTGGTCTCTAAGGTTTGTCGTTCCCTTGTTCACAATTCGAGTTTTGGTAATCTCATAACCAAGTAAAAATGGTATGGTTATAGCCAATAGAATGAACAACAATCTTGAACTGAATGCACAGATTAATGTCCCTCTGCATGTATCCCCCCTCCATAATGTTCCTTGGTCCCCTCAATTCTAGACTGCTCCAAGAGAAAAGAGGATGGTGGAAGGACAACTAACATAACTTCTAAACAAAAATACTAGAACTATGTCATCCCATGCTTCCATAACTCCTCGAGAAGCCTCTCCTCACCAACCTCACACATGCATTCAATGATTGAGTAAAACAATCAAAAGGAAGAAATTGGCTCATTTAAGGAATATGGCAGAAAGGGGTGAATTTTGAGGTTGACACTTTTCAACTAAGGGTTTAACCTCCCATGGGCCCCCCTTTCCTCTCCCCTCTAGTGGAATCATATCCCCTCTTTAGTGCTTCTTTACACAACCATCTTGGACCATTTTATTATATTTCAACATAATATTTACATAGCATTCAAATCAGCATGATAGCCAACCATAAGGTCCATACAGAGATATTCATATTATACATGCCTAACCATTCATTAGCTACGCCTTGGCCTCGAGCTCTGCACTAGGAATCCATACTAGAATATTTACATAATTTACATAATTTGATTTAATATATTCCAAGTCAAAACTGGGGGTATTACATGTCCCTTCGCATTCATATAGAATGTTTTATGTAAAGAGAACAAAGGAGGCTAGTCAAAAAAATAGGTTGTGGAAATTATTGAAGGATATATTGTAGAATGTGTCCAAGAGAACCACTAAATAAGATCCAATGTTGTAGAATACAATAGTGAGCACGACGCAATGATAACTTTGGTTATGAAGATACAAGAGATTCCCCCAAAAAAGAACATGTTCTGAGAATGAATGGACAAAAGGATGGCCTCATTTTCAATGGAAAAGGGAATGAAGTCCATTGTTGGGCATCGATTATATAATTTGTAGACAATAGGAAAAACAAATTCAAGAGGGAGTTGTTTTAGAATGATTAGAGGATGATTTTGATCCATGAAGGCCTCATCCACATCATCGCAATGGTTTATCAAAGCTTGCAAAAATATGCAGTGTAGATAAATAGTAATAACACTCTATAATATGGTGTTTTTTTCCTACCACTATAGAGGGAGACTCTAGAATCATCATCCACATGGCCAAAGGGATGGAACAGGGAAAGATGAATGAAGACGTGACTTCTAGCTGGAGGTTGTCTCATCGCCTGGATATCCTGCCCCGTCTTGTCTGTTCCAACAGTCAATTGTCCTTTTGCCACGTCAGACGTGAAGATAACAAAGTGGCTGACTATCTGGAGAATTTGGGTGTTGATGGGGGAGGTGGCCACATATCTGGTCTAATGACGGATCTACGGAACAGTGCTTGGGCCCCCAAGTGCTTACAGCTGGCAGTGGAGGACTTTGGTAGAAGCCACATGGTGGAGGGTACGCTACACTTGTCCCAAGGATGTGACAGGTGTAATGCGGTGGTCACTCCGATGACGCACTAATGATGTGGTATTTAAGGACGAGACATGATAAGTCCCATAGGTTAGTTATTACGGGAATGAAGGTGAAGTACGATTTTCGGCTTGGCGCGATCCAGGTGAAGTATTTGTACAGGTTCCAATCTTTTATCATCATAGGCACTCTTATTCTTTGTAATGGTGAAGGTACGTTCCAGGGTCGGCTCAGATCTTTAGGGGACTTGGCCATTTATGGCCCGGTTTGCGTCATCATGACCAGGAGGCCTTTATATGGTGGTTCATCCCTGTGAAGGATTATTTCCTGTTCAGAGGGTCGCAATACTTGTCTCTGTTCCCTTAGTGTTTGTCTTTTCAGAGTTCCTTACAGGGTGTGGTTAGCGCAAACGTGGCCACCTTATTTTTGTTTGCTCTCTGTGTTAAGTGATGATATGGCTCCTAAGCGTGAAACTGGTTCCTCCTCGGGGTTGGGCGCGGTTCGCGCTGCTCTGAAAGGTAAATAGAAGATTAATGTTAGGAACAGGGGCTCTGGCAGGGTAATGAGGGCCCAAATTCGGGTGCAGTCTGCTGCATCTTTCTTCCGTGAGCATCTCCCTAATCCCATCAGGGGCGATATTGAGGGTATTGAGAAGAAAATATGGAACGAAGTTCAAGCCCTTCCTATTGAGGATGTCAGGAATGAGGTGGAGGAGTGGGTCACTGACCCAAGTACTACTGTTGGGCGTGCCTCAGCTTATGATAGAATGGTGATGACTTACTGAGTCCCCAAGAACATGCTTGCTCATGTTATGATGGAGGGTAATGCGAAGCGACAAGGTGACAAAGAACCGGTTAAAGCGTGGAAATCTCACAACATGGACAACCGGCTTATGCACTGTAAAATCGATGCCATTGCAAAGAAGATGGGCCTCTCGTTTTCATACCCGGGGCTGGACGCTCAGGGAAACTGGGTTTCTAGTAGTAGATCGTCGACCTACGGTTGTTGTTATCCAGGTCGAAGCTCTCCCTCCGAAGAAGGTGGCGGACATGAAGACGCTAGAGAAAGGTGCTGCTGGACTATCTGCTCTGCCTCTGAAAGGTCTGGAGATGTAGTTGAGTCTTGTTTTTTTGGTTTTTTGTTTGACTCTCTGTCTGTAAGCCGGTTTATGGGTAGTTTGCAGGGCCTGGTGACCTTTTTAAGATGGATATGTGGAATGTTTTTACGTTCTGGAAACTTATGGTTGCATATTAAGGAGGTCCGGCTTCATGGATACTCGCTCTGCATTTTTGTAGCTCTGTGTCTTTACTGGTCTATAGTTTTGGGGGGTTGGTCTGGTAACTCTGCACCGCTATAAGCGCGTTATGTATTTCTTGTATATCTTGACTCAGCAGTAATATAAAGTTTTTATTTACAAAAAAAAAATGACACTCTAAAATATCTTATTGAGTGCAACTATTTTATTATCTTTGCATGTATTTTCCTCTTACTTCTAAAAGAGCTAAGAAGCCATTATTGGTTGGTTATCCAAAACTAGATTTCTAGGCTATATTTGTCGTATTGTTGTGTTGGATATGATTGTTTACTTCAGTGTTGTTCATGCATATAAACTTAGTCTACAAGCTATGTTTATAAATTTCATGTAATACAATGAAACATAAATAAAAGCATATTCTCTATTTAAGTATTAGAACCAAGTTTGAAGATGGGATAAATCATGTTGATACTAGGCCAAGCTTGAGAACACTTGGATCATATTCGGAACCAAGTTTGAGTGACTGCAGTAAATTGATGGTATAACGAGCCCAAGTTTGAAGAACTTGAATAAAATCGGTGCCATATCTTCTACATGACTAAAAAGCTTAACATAGGGAGGTTTGATATGAAATACACTTGGTGATGAATCTAGTTTTCACACCTAGTATTGGGTTGAGTTAAAAACATAAGAACCACCAAACGTGCATGGCAATATGCTACATAGTGATGGCATGTCCGGTAATCCATTTATCCTAAGTGAACGATTCTCATATTATTTTTGGAAGAGTGAAGTGAACATAATACAATTTGTTGTGAAAGTGAACATATTTTTGCGGAATCAAACAAGTTAAAAAAATCAAATTCGTATTTTTAGTATCTTGGATAAGGTGGCATCTTTGTATCTAAGTGATTCCTACCCTCCTACATTCCCTATACCACATGATAAGTAATGTTTTATATGTAAGAATGGGCTTTTGATTCTTGGTTCTAGTGATCTAGTAGTGGAGGTAGCATGGAGTATTATTATAATGTTCATCACAAGATATTTCTTATATGTTTTGTAATTGATCAGAAAGAACAAAGGGAAAAGGCTTGGTTTCTCTTGATATAGATTAATATGAATGAGTAGGTTTCCAATTTTCTATATCATTCCAAAGGTTTTTATTAATTTGAAGGGTTCATATATATCAAGGGCCCTTCTTCATGGTTGCTAGAATATCCTTCTTGGGTATGGAGTAGGGAACCTCTAGAATCATTTTGAGGAGAAAGAAGATGGGTCAGGTACCCAGGGGAGGTTTGTGTGGAGAAAAGAGAGGGTGTATTGGTCGTTGCTACTACTTATTAGTCTAGGTGATTGAAAATTTTCCATATGGAAATTGTATCCCTAGAGAGGAGATTTGTCTGAAAAATGGAAAAGAATTCAAATGGACAAGTATATGAGGAGATGGATCACCTCATACTCAATACTAGTCTTTGTGGGAATCAAAAGTTATAATATTTTTGGATTATGGACTTCTATTGACATGTTGAGTAATTGGAATCTTTTGGGATTGAGAGCAGACCCCAATGGGTTTTCGGTAGGATGCAGTTTTATATAGGCTTGATGGCATGGATTCTAAATATAGATCCCTAATAAATTCTATTTGGGTCATTGAAGTGGCATGGGAGGGGAGTGATGCAACAAAGCCCGTGATTGCTCAATAAGGAGGGTAAGATGTTGGATGGAATCTCAAAGAGACAACCCAATATAATGGGGCAGGAGGTACCTTAGGTAATCTTATTAACATGGATTCCATACCAAAGGACAGACTCTACTATGTGGTGATGGGACAAGGTATTCTAAAAAAAATTAATTAATGTCATAGAATCTTGAGGACACACTTAAGTTATCAATTCAAATGTGTAACAATTTAGAGCTTATATGCATTGTATATACAACACAAGGATTTATCTTTACTAATATGTACTCTATTATCCTATGAATGACATGAAAATAATTAATTAATTATCTAACAAAACTATGCAACCAATTTTTTCATGCTAGGTGAAGGAAACCTAATTTACAATAACCAAGTCAAAATCAAGTTATCCAAAACATCTATTCATACCTATAAATAAAGGAAACTAGTTGTAACAAACCATAAAATCAAAATAAATCTAAAGAAATCATTATTACACTCTGAATAAAGGAAACTATCTCACCCAAATACAGGAATCTACAATCATTAAAGTAATTGAAACATGTAAACAAATGGAAATGCAAAAAGAACATTACAATTATTAAAATAAAATAAAAAGAAGAAGTTAATAAATATAGAAACAAAAACAATATATGTGTCTTATAGTATAGAAACAAAAAGCAATATAGTTTGTATATGATGATCTTGGTTGGGCCATGTAATTGAAACCCTCTTATTGTTGACCTTATTTAATTTGATTTTGAAATGTTAACAATTGCTATATGCAAGTTCATCAATCCAACTTAATTCTTACCATTAGTTGAATGTTCCTTCTATACCAACTCCATCATTACAACTTAATTCCTATTATGGTTGATAATATTCAACTTAATTTTGCAATATTATAATGATAATGAAGCCAATTTAGAGTCTTTCAAATAAGTGAAATAGATAATATTCAACTTGATTTTGCAATATTATAATGATAATGAAGCCAATTCAGATTCATTTAAAATAAGTGGAATATGTAGCATAGTTGTTTAGTATCTTTCTTTTATGTAAAGTGTAATTGTAAGGTAAATTGTAAAGCTAGCAAATGTAAGTAAGTGTTTGATGTTTTTAACTGATAGCCATGAGGTAGCAATGTCCGTGACATTGCTACTTGTTGTCAGACATTGCTACTTGTTGTTTGTTACAATTGATGTTGAAAAAATTCCCTTAATTGATGGGAGAACTGGTCAAATACATTTTACATATAATAATTTTATTATAACAATAATTTTTTAATTATAATTAAATTATAAAAAAATAAAATTAAAATTTTAAAACATCAAAATTTAGAATAAAGTATCTATTTATTATATAGACAATAATTATCTTTTAAAAAAAATTAAAAATATATAATTTATATTTGAAACTAAATTTAAATTCAAAATTTAATAGAATTATTTTTAAAATAAAAATAAAAATCTAATTTACATTTGAAACTAGTTTAAATTCAAAATTTGTATCAAATAATACTTCATTTTATCATGTATCACTCCCACTTTTAATTCTAACAAACTTACAACATTGAGAAAAATCAAACATATGAACGTTGAGAAGACTTCCTTCCAACAACCTCCAATGATGAAAGTGTTTCAACTTGTGCCTCAATTATCTCTTATGCAACAACACATGTAGGAGGTACTTGAGATTTTATTTATGTACTGTATTTTGAAGACTCCAAAACCCAGAAGAAATGTCACAAACTTGCATCCCTGAATCTGCATTTCATGCCATGATTTTGGCTATTTCGTGAATTTTATTGGTTATTTTTTGTTGTAATTGTTTTAGGTGGCTTCTCATACTTTTGGAAAATATTGTCTTTGATTTTTTTCATGTTTGCTCTCAATATGTTTAATGGAACTTGGATGTCAGTGTTACACACCCAATTATGGAGTTTGGTGTATCAAGCAATGAAACTTTGAGCATTTCGTGTCTTGTGTGGAAGACTTGCAAAGTTTCAGTATTTGTAGGTACAAGACAAGTCAAAATCTCACGTAATTGTTGTTAGTCTTCAAAATGCTAACATCTAAGTACAACACGAAAATCCAGTTTGGTCTATGCACAATATTATCCAAGGACCAATATTAATTAAAACTAATTTTGGTTTTCTAAAATGAATGATTATTCAAATTTCATTGTTCTCATATTTTAATAATATCCATGTCATTATCGATCAAAGAGTTGTATGTATTGGTTTGACTTTAGTGGAGCAAAGAGCTATATCTATTGACTTGATTTTATTTAAAAAAAAAATAGTGGAGTGAATTGTTAAGATTTTATTGAAAAACATAATAATTTAATACATGATATTTATAGAACATTAACATTATAAACATTTTGTCCACAAATGCAATTAAAAGGTAGTTTGACTATAAACTACCGGGGATAGCTATAATATAATGAAGGCAAATTAAATACATTTAAGGGGCGATAATTAAATTAAATGATGTATTTATGCAAGCAATTATGATGTATAAATTAAATACATTTCTGCCATAGCGTTTCTTCATAGATGGTTGCACAGATCTATCTGTTGTCTTCATATTAGAGATTGGTTGTGAGAATTGATCCTTGCAGCAAAGTGCCAACTTTTCATGATCCTTACTAAGGCTAAGTAGTTTTCCATAAGTGGTATTGCATATTGATTTAATTATTCGTTGGTTTTTAAGTGAATATGTTTGTTTATTTAGCTTTCCTCTAATTTCTTGGAAATATTGTGTGAATGTAGACTTCTACAGGTGTAAAATCTCTCTGAATTAATTGTGATTAGTCCATTCTTAGAAAAGGAAAACAATTGCCAAATTAATTGTGCATGCTCCATTCTTAAAAAGAAAAACATAAAAATGAAGTTTTATTTGATCTTGATTGCTCAATAGGTGAATTCCTTGTGATACTTCGTTCTTAGAAAAGGACAACATGAAGTTTTCTGTGAGTTAAATTCCTCACTGGACTTGTATTATTGTATGTGATCTAACGAATCTGGTAAGAGTGAAACATAATTCTGGCAATTGTTTTAACTATTTGTTTGCAACTTTTTTGGCAAATATGACAGCATTTAAGTTGCTTTCAAGTGACACTGGTAGCATTTAATATGATTTTCTCGTAGCAGTTTAGCTGCATGATTATTTCCGTGCTACATTCAAGTAACTTTCATGAAGTTTCATAGCAATTGATAGTCAATAGCTTTTATATTTGTCTTCGAACACTAACATATGTATCTTGTATTTATTAAAATGTGACTATGTAACCCAGGAAATGTGAAGATGAAAGCTTATGGAGTCATGTACAAAGATGCAAAAGGACAGAAGCGTGAGGCTTGTTGCTCTAGGGAGGCCCCAACTCCTAATACTGAGTGTGATTGGGCCGAGATAACATCTAAAATCCATGGGCATCCCTCTGGTCCTAGATCAACCCGCTGCAGCCAAGCTATGGGAAATAATCCAATGAATGCCAAGTGCGTTCCTGCCACATACCCAGTAGAGAAATCTCTTCTACAAGTCGTTGGAATAACTAAATTTGGCAGCTATATAGAAGCATCCACCTAAAAAATATATGGGTGGACATTCAAATACACCTTTAAGAAGTTAAAATTTGAAATAAACATATGTGCATAAGGTATAACAACCACATACCTATGAGTGGGGATCACTTTCCTGTAAGGGGAAATGGATGTGTTTTAGAAAAAAGCACTATATGTTAGTTTCCACTCGACCCATTTGATAGTGTTTGGCTCTTATGAATCTCCACTGGCCCCGATTGAGAAGCTCCAAGGGTTTTTTCCGGGTACAAGGGTTTTTGCATCAACTCCACAGATTCCAATGTTTCCATACTTGGCAGCGATTCTAACTCAGAGCACTCACAAACATGTAACGTTTGAAGCTTTGTACCTGCACTCTAACCCCCAATGCATTTCAATTTCACGTGTCCACTAAGCATAATACTCATACTCTAACACTATTTAAATTAAGTTCGAAGTTCAAATTTTAAAATATGCATTAATCAGTGGCATCAAGCATGGTAGATGGATGGTGGAATCCAACATGGTAATCGATGGCATTAAGCATGGTAGATGGATGGTGTGTAGGCATTTTTCAGGTGAGCCGTAACAGTCCCCTCATCCGTCGCCAGTCTCCACGAAATATGGCATGGATGGATCTCCAAAATCTTGATGCATTTAATTATCTAGCAAATACATAGGGTACGATTTCTCAGTTGTTAGAGAGAAAAAAAATTTGGCAGATGGAGGGAAAACAATTATGGCAGTGAAATTATGTCTATGTAGACATATATGGAGAGGAGGGCCCAAGTTTCTACGTATGTAGGTTGAGGGAATTTGCAATCGACATAAGGGTTGCCTATTTTCTCCACTTATAAATAACAAAACCGATTTTAATTGTGTCAAGCCGAGTGGACCAAGGTATGGATAGACCCAGGTAGCATGGTGCGGCCTCCATGCGAATCGAAAACTCTATCATAGCCTCAACATTCAAATTACCAAAACACAACAAGGAGATTAAGCTATATGCACTGTAAAAGTATAAGCACCATAAAAATTATTAATGGATATCACAATCCCGATAGCTTTCATTATTGTTAAATTGTTGATTAAATGTAAACATAGTCATCATAGCAACACGTTCAGTGAATCAAACCACCACCGTTGTGAGAAGTTATAAAAAGGTAAACATTACAATGTCGACTAGCTCAACTGGGCATAACCTAGTCCTAAGGGGGAACTGGACACGCTCATATAGATCCATCCTAAGTGATTCCAATGTATGCAAGCATAGAAACCAAGCCGTGAAACTCAAACCACTTTTCAACTTGGAGAACCTTCTCGACTCTGGAGATTATTTTGGAACCTTAGTACCTGGCCATGGATGCCGCTCCAAGGTAGTCGCGGCTGATTATACCCCTATTGGCCAAACCTGCATAGATAGGGCTATGAGTTAGACTTCTTCCTTGAATAACAAATATACAAAGGTTAACATTAATAGAGCTAAGCTATGATATCATTTACATATGCGAGGAGTGGTTAGGAAACCCTCGACCATGCTTATCTCACCTATGAACTCATCGAACCCTCATCTGTGGAGACAAAATGAAGTAACACGAATTGGTAAAATCCTACAAAAGAATTTAACCAACACATAATAAAACCCAAACAAGAACCAGTGTATACCGATAAAGTGCAAGCAAAGTGAAGTTTCCTCTAGCGCCATCAATGCAAGGAAGTTGATGGGTTCCCTCGCAAATAAATAGGGACCCATCATTATCAGATGAAAACCATCAAATGAATCTGTTATCACTCCAGGAAGCTCTCCTAGGTTGTATTTCAGAGATGCCTGGTAACTTAAACTTATCTTAAATGATGGGGTTTGCTTGGATCAAGTTGGATGACTGAGATCAAAACTCACACACTCGGAACACACATAGAGACACTCAGGTAGACAAGGCTTTGACTACTGCTGTTCAGAGGGTTGATAAAAGGTTAATGGGAGTGAATCCTTATCGTGTCAGCAGACTCATACACAGAGATATGTATATAAAAGGCTAATAACAACAAATAAATAACATGTATGTTCAGTTCTCCAATACCAAAACAGGATAACAGCTATCTAGCATAGACAAGTGAGCATACAGGAAATAAACCATCCACTGTAAGTACAGAAACATGAGAAAGAGAAATCTGAAAGCAAATAGTAAAAGAATCTTATATTATCTGAGAAGTCACTGAAGTCTGAGAATACAAATATCGATCAGTCTCTCCAAAATCAAACCTACGTTCTATTTCAGTTATGGGCTTTATAGCCATTACAAAGTTTTTTCAGATCCCAAAAGATGGATCGAATATGCTAAAAATAACAACTAAGAACAGTTAATGAAAGGTATGCCAGTGTATTCTGATAAAAAAATGGATTCTTGCTGATACACCTACGCATGACAATGAAACGAGCCTCTGGCGGCTAGAGGACGAGTTGAAACTACTGCCCGCAAAAGCCTGTAGGCGTCTTTTCTAAAAATAGGCAGGAATATTCCACTGTTAATCTTGCTAGCACTCTCAGTTTGGGATCAGAGGTGATCATGATGCACTTGAACGCTTATCAATCTCCTGCAAAACGCCTTTAAGATGCTCAGACCAACAAAAAAGGGGTTTGATGCCCAAAGATAGACCTCTATGTTTTCCGTATTTTCGGTAGCTAACAAAACCCAGGCTTGGAGGTGATAAGCAACCGAAATTCTGGTATTTGGTGGTTAATGAATTAGATCTACACTTCACCTAAACCACCGAATTGCTTCGAAGCGCTGGAAACCTTTATCTCTTTTTGGTATCCAGGAGGGCTCCGCCTGCACATCGTAAACCACCAAATAGGGATTCGACAGCTAATGAATAGCTCCTATGTTCGCCCAAGCTGCTGAAAACGGTGTATGATCTAGCCTGCAAAAAAAATTAGCAAAACTGTGTTTCTGTCCCCTACTACCTGGATTCCTCTTCCACCTCGGCCAAAACCAGGGGGTCAGCAAATTTGATTGCAGCTGCTTCCAGGGTGTCGAGGTCTGACTGTACCTTGGGCTAAGGCGTTTGAATTTTTTCCTTACCCTCCAGGGACTCAACCTTCCTCCTTAGCTTGATGTTTTCTCTGATCAGTCTAATGTTTCTCCCTCTCATTTTGCCATTTTTTTGGTCAATCCCTGAAAAGACACATAAAGCTCGTTATATATTTCAGTTAGCTTCTCATTTTTCTCTATAATGACCTTCTGGAGTATCTCGCGTTCATACGCCTGTTGGAGGAGTCGATTGATTTTCTATGAGGCAGAAATATTTATGTTATGAATTGATCCCTCAACTACCTACTGACCTTGTTCCTCCACAGGTATAGGAGAGGGAAAAATAACATAGGCGTTCTCCTGTTCCATCACAGATGGGGCTGCTTCCTAGGGTTCCTGTTCCGTCACCACCTCCTCTTTTTCTGCTCCAGCTTCCTGCAATTCATCCTCCTCAGAATCGGTGTATGGGAGATTTAAAAGATTAGTACTCCTTGAAGGGGTCTCTTCTGAAACGACTCCCTCTTCCTCAGCCTTATCTTTAAATGCCAGTTTCCTTTTGGCTTTCTTCACCTTTGGATCTAAGGAAAGGGGTTCAGTTTGAATTAAGGGAATAGCCCTCCTCTTCCTTTTCCCACTTCTGGGGGTGGAAGACTTCTTTCCATCTTCCGGCTGTAATTATGTTTCGATCCCACTCCAAAAAAGGAAGAAAGCCCATTTCATGCCCTTCCTTTGCAACAATTCAGAGACCATGAGTTTGATCAAACCGTGGTGGTACATCCTGCTAGCAATTTTGGATGGTTGGGCTTTGACCTGACATGCTATTTTAGTCGGGCTCTTGTGGAGAAAAAAGGGGAGATTTAAGGGACTCTTGCCTATGAAGTGATCCAATAGCTTAAAATGGTAGATCAACACCCTATTATACCTGCCCTCACAGGTTATATAACCCAAGATTGACTTTAACAGAAGCTTCCATCTATCCTCTAGATATGCCATAGGAATGTCTTTCTTCCACACCAGGTTTTCATGCTCAGGTTTTAGATCGGATCGAAATTAAAACTCCTTTACGACAGTGGTCTTAAACCAGTTTTCTTCGATTGTTGGAAATTTTGTTACCTGGGCTATGAGGGCCTCATCCACCTGGAATTCCTCCTTGCCTATCACAGCCTTACTACCGTCAAACGTGAGGGAAAACGCTTTGGCCACCTGTTGATGAGAACCCTGAAGTTTTTTGCAGAAGTTATAGAAGCCGACATTTTTGAACAATTGACATACCTCGGGGTGTGCCTCCAGGTAGCAGATGTCGTTCAACTCTTTCCTCAAAATCGCCCCTCCTCCTTTCTTCATCGATAACCTGCTCGTTGGAGCTTGCTGCTAAACTCGGGACTGAGGGAGAAACGAGAAATCAGACAGAAAATGCGTTTGATCGACGTGGTGAGGATGAAAGAGGAAGGGTGGTGTGGCTTTTCGGGAACTGATTTCGAGGGGTATGAAAAGGTGGATAATCATGAGGGAGTAATGATAGCTAATGCAACATGATTGTACCGGAGGAACGAATTTTTAGAAATGTTGTTATGCGGAGAGGAAGCGAGGTCCATCTGGTCAGAGTCATGGCGGTGGTGTTTGGCCTCGCCTTGGAGTAAAACGTGCTTTCGTTGAAAAGACCCTTTCGACGGCTAAGACATGATGGATTCCCTGAATTATGACCAAACCCCCGATTTGACGTGCCTGTCGATCAATGCCAACTCCTTTTCGGCAACCGATAATCCACCATAGACACCGTATGCCACCGAAAAACGGTCTTAGCCAGTGCTCTTTGCTTTCGGTGGCTACAAACAACCCAACCTTTGGATGGTAAGCTATAAAAAGTATCCGCCCTTTTGGTGGCTAATGAACACCATTGTGTTCTCCCAAACCCCTGAAACGGTCTCATGGATTATGAAAATGACTTTGCTTTTCGGCAAATATGGAAGGTTCTAAAATTGCGCTGCGAACTGCAGAAAATATTTACCTTTCGGTGGCTAATGAACACCATCGTGTTCGCCCAAGCCACCGAAAACTGCCCCACAACTCACGTTGTAATTTTTCCCTTTCGGTAGCTGGAGCGTATTTTCTTTCACACAATAAACCACCGAAAACAGGGTTTTCGGTAGCTAATGAACCATTGCCAGGCCCGCCTAAGCTACCGAAACCTGAAATTTGCCTTTTGAAGGAGAGCTAGCTTCAAACAGTTATTTCAGACTTTGTTACCTTCTTCAACCTATCAGACCGGAACTTAAACACACGCAAAAAAACAAAAATTAAAGACTTCCTATCACCTAGACACCATGACTAGTCTATGCTTATTGAGGAGATAACATAATCAACCATAAGATAATGCAGAGATTTAAACGATGACCATAAGAATGCAAATAGCAGTTCAATGCATAAAATATATGCAAATGCTATTAGGTATTCATCTGGGTACAATGAACCATTAGGAGATGGCTATATACAGCCTCGAATTCAACAGGTAAGCCACTTGAGGAGCAGCAAAATTCCTGCAATTAAACCCTTGAATGATTAAAATGAAACCAAAATACAGTAATAAGGGATAGAACCAGCGGGCATGCCTAAACTGTCGGGCAGAGCTTAATGACCAAAAAATAGCTCGGACCTCAGGGCCAGGATGGCCGAGACCATCCTAAAGGGCTCGAATGAATGGGAATCCGACCAAGTCCATATGAAGCATATGGTGATAAGACTGAAGGTATTCCCCATACCCGAGGACCCCTGTACTCTTTTGCAAACACGCTGTTGAGAAATAGGAGCCATGCTTTCGTGGAATGGGAATCCAAACTATATTAATTAACACCCTACAGAATCTTACACAACAACGTCGACGGCCCTTGGGACGTGAAAACTGAAAACAACGTCACTTGTACGCAACCAATCAAATGCCAAATAAATACCAATTTTAAAAAATTGCAAATATAAAATAATATTCATACTATATTGCAACATTGATGAAATACAAAAATTTAAAACTAGGTGTTGGATTAATTCCCCATGTGAAAGAAAACTAAATGTCACGGACATAATAAATGTTTTTAGGGAAAAGATAAAAAACTAAAAAAATATAAAGTAGAAAAAACATATAAACCAAAAAATGGATAAAAATAATACTTAATGTACATTTCAAAATCTAAATATTACATTATATTATATCATGGGTTAAAATTCAATTAAAATTAATTCATATTTCTTATATATATAGTAAACAAATATGGTTTATATCTTTTTATATCCAAAATACTTTCACAGAAATAATTAACTATGTAGAGTACATTATATTTACATAGTAGATAATGTTGTCCAAGCTCTAATTTAATTATTCATAATCTTAGATAGTTATTTAAACTTCATAAACTATGCATTAGGTGTATAATTCATGAACCTCTACTTTCTTTCGTGTAAAATATTTTGGAGGACCAAGATTGTGGGAATTATTAAACATTATGTACAATTTTTTTTTAAATGATTGGTGAATGGTATATTGAAATCATGATTGAAGATTATTTATGACTCTCACTGTTTCATTTATAGCATATTCAAATTTGAATTACATATTTATGGAAACTCTTGTTGGTGAGGTGAATAATGTTTTCTTTTAAGAATTCAAAATTGGTTAACAGTGTATGGTGATAACAAACAATACAGTAGTGGTAATACAGATTTAACATAATATTAAAGGAGAGATTGAACAATTTTTTTATCATGTCGCCAACTTTGAAAATTAAAATAAATTAATTAATATATTTTTTATCACGTTAAGTAATTTTTGCATTTTTTTAGTTAATTTAATTTTTCTATAAATATGTTGTAAACACATAATTTCTCAATTTAAAACCAAACACTAATAAAGAATAAAAAATTATATAATTTTAAAAATTTGCAAAACAATTTTTTTAGTTTTCAAAAATTTAGTTTAATTCATGTTACAGTAGTACATATGGCTCAAAAGTTCCACGGAATATTCCCACGAATAAGTTAAAATCAAAATTTTCGTGGATAAACAGATAAATTTTTTGAAAAGAAAATGTTTTAGCCCCTGATAATGTGTATCGTCAACGGTTATCACAGTAACGGTCATTGACTTTTTGTTATTTTTGAAATTTGATCGTTGTGCATTTTCGTCGGAACCGCGACGGTCGTTGATCTATAAATATAGTTTCTTAAGACATATTTCCACAAATTATTTTCTATAGTTGCAACAATTTTTCTGTTGATTGTTTGCTCTATGATTTCAAGAGTCCGATACTGATTTAACACATCGAATTTTTTATCTCCTTCGGTTTCCAGGTTAATATTTTTAAATTCTTTGTCTCCTTTAATGTGCAGGGTCATACATAAAGTGAGTCGACTATTCATTTTCTCCTCAATACTAATGCTTATATAGATTTGTCACTTACAATTTGGTAGATACATGATCTATTTTTAAAGACCATATATATGGAGGGACATTTACTAATTAGATTTTTCACTTTCCATGACACGTCCTTTATTTTTTGTTTCCTTTAATATATATATGCTCTATTCAATTTACTTATATATTGATTGAGTTTTCTTTGTTCTTATAGGCTATTAGAATGTCAAATAAATATACTTGGGAAGAAAATAATAAGAGGTATGTTGAGTTTAAGGAAGCATTGGAGGCGAAGGGTGATGGAAAGCATTATTTCCCTTGCAATGATTGCAGAGGTTGTGAACAAGAAGAATTTTAATAACAACAGTTGAAAAATGTTGTAAGGAGAAGGGGCATGCTGAAGGGGGGTATGAATATCATCCCTTGGTAAGACGTTATTCATTACATAATGTACTTCTTGTAATTGTACTGATCATGTATTCACAAAATGTTTTATCATTTTAAATATATGCGTTGTATATTATACACTAATGTTATTATATTGTTTGTAAATATAAATACAATGCCCCCTAAATGTCGACCATCAAAGAGCTATTTGCCACATAATAGTATAAATACTACTTTACAAGGTGAGGAACATGGAGATCATAATATTGAAGATCGAGTTCTTAATTATCCTATGGATGAAGATGACGTTATTGATACAAATAGCGAAGATGAGATAAATAGATTTCTCCAAGACACATTTGATCCATTGGATGAGGAAAACCTCCATGATATTCATGATGTTCCTCTGCTCGAGAAGTCCCAAGAACCTCTTTATGAAGGCTCAACAACAAATATTCTATCTGCTATATTATTGTTGGTGAACTTGAAGTTTTTGAATGGTTTATCAAAAACTTATTTCACACAACTTCTAAGGTATGTAAAGTTGACTATTTTCCTCTATTTTTAGTGTTAATTAATTCGTAAATTAGGGATATGCAATATTTATGACTTATATTGTTTACATTTAATTGTTTTGTCAATGTTGCAGATTGTTGGGTGAATTTCTATTACCACCATTAAATAATTTACCACGCACATGTCGAGAGGTATTCTTGATTATGAAATAAATTGGAATGGAGTATCAAGCTATTGATGCATGTCCTAATGATCATATTATATATTATGGACAGTATGCATAAAAAAACAAATGCCCACAATGTGAAATTAGTAGATATCAAACTGATCAACTAACAAAAAAGGTGCCTCGCAAAGTTCTTCGTTTTATTCCCATAATTCCACGTTTCTAACGACTATTCAAGTGCCAAAGTATAGCACAATTTATGGATTACCATGCAAAGAACATAAGTGAAGATGGTGTTCTTCGAATGCCTGCAAATGGTTCTGCATTGAAGAACATCGAAGAAAAATGGCCATCTTTTAAAGATGAACCTCGTAATGTTAGACTTTCATTGGCAGCTTATGGTTTCAATTCATTTGGAGAGATTCATTCTACTTACTAGTGTGGCATGTTTTCGTCATAAACAATAACCTTCCTCCTTGGATGTCGATAAAGAGAGAGCACACAATGTTGGCAATGATTATTCTAGATATTTTTTTGAAAGTAATTATATTATTTTATTTATTTATTTATTTAATTGTTGCATGAGAACACCTTTTATATATTGGGTCACATAACTAAATAGCATTGTATGTTGAATGATCAATTAGGTAAGTACGAAGTTAAATATATGAATGTATATATTGAGCCTCTTATCGATGAGCTGTTGAAGTTATGGGCTGGAATCACTATGTATCACATCTCCAGACCAATAGGGTGGAAACAATTTTAGTTCCATGGAATACAAGCATGGACAATTCATGATGCTCCCGGGTTAACACATTTTTGTGGTATGTAACTTTTTGTTGCACGTCGTTAAAATTATATGTTTTTAAGGTAAATATCATGCATTTTTTTTAAATTAATAATCTTTTGATGCTATATCTTGCAGGTCTTCAAACAAAGGGAAAATTTGCATGTCCAGTATGGTCCTAGGATAAAATCTCGTCATTCAAGAAGTTTAGCAAAGGAGGTGTTTGATGAGTACAGGCACTTCCTCCCTAAGAACCATAGGTATCGAACTATCGAGAAAAACAAATTCAATGGTAAAGAAGAGAATTGAAAGAAACCGCAAAGAATGTCACCTTGCCTATGGAAGTTGGAATATAATAGAAATCATCGAGGTATGCAAATTGTATATGTAGCATATATAAACATGTAATATTATGAATTTTATATTTTTATTGAATTTTCTCTATCATGGGTGTCATGAATTATTGTTAATGTGTTTTCGTTTATGTTTAATGAATGTCTTTAAGGCATCAATGGGCTTCCACGAGGAATGAATAGTTATCCCATACAATTCAGTAGTTTGTCTTACTATGAGCACCTACAAATAGCTCATTTGTTCGATACAATGAATATCGGGAAGAATGTAGCAGAAATGATATGGCGGATATTAGATGGAAGGACTGACAAAGATAAAATTGGAAAAATTTGTAGTGACATTGCAGAAGCCAATTACGCATTGCAAAGTGTAATTATTTCCAATGCCCGAGATGGGGACCGAAATATTAGTCTTCCATAGTTATTGACAGAGCAACAAAGCAATGCTATAAAAGAGGTCATTCAGAAAATAAGGTTTCTGACGGGGTTTTCGTCAAACATACACAATATCTTAACGAAAAAGGTGATTTTGGTGGTGTTAAAACTCATAACTGGCATACAATCATTAAGGTAATTATTTACGTATATAATTTCCATTTAGTACATCTTTTTAGTAATTGTTCTCTCTTATTTGGAAACATTAAATAATGATTTTCTTTTTTCTACAGTACGTTCTACCTCTATCTCTCCCATATAGCTTTGATGACAACATAAAACAAGTTATATATGATCTTGGTAAATACATGAGGTGAGTAACAATTTATATGCATGA